>CM036564.1:34143103-35393103 GCA_020745775.1 Theristicus caerulescens
CATTCCCTGGTCAGAAAAGACCACTTTGGGGAAATGATGCCCTGGCAGAACATAACCCCGGCACGTCCACACAACATGCCTCTTCCACGCTCCAAATTTTACTGAATTAATTTCATTGAATGGAACAATTTATTTGTATAGAGGCTTCAGCAAGACCTGGTGAGGAGAGCCGAGGCAGTTATTTTCACCAGCATTGTTATAACTGCTGTTCACTTGCAGGCATTTTCAAACCTTTCATAGTTAAGAGAAGTGCCTTTGGTACAACTCCTATGTCTCTAAATCAAGAGTTTTAGGGGCTTTTGTAAGTTTTATAGCCATTGGTAACCAATTTCAATATTATACAGATGAACACATAGTCCTTTACTTTTATTTGTACACAAGCAAAAATGGTAAGGATACAATACCCAGGAAGTCCCAAAGGCTGCTCGAAAAGTGTCTGAACTTCAGAAAAAAAATTACAAGTAGTGAAATTGCATGTCCTGTCTACCACAGTTAAGATAAAGAGAAACCCAAGTGCTAACTGCTAGTACCCAAGCCAGCTTTCAAAAGTCAAGATGACTCTTAGGATTTCTCCTGGACTCCCTGCTCTCCTTTCCCCCAGCCATTTAACAGAAGAATGTTTTTAAGATGACCAGAAGATCTAAACTATGTTTCTTTCTCTCTTCTAGATCATAAGGTAGACTTAACATTTGTCTCTGATCCAAAACTGAACATGACACTGCAGCTCAGGCCCAGGCACATGGGAGAGGTCAGCATGCTGTGGAGTCTACAAGATTAAAGAAAAAAAATGGCAATTTGTTTCAATTTTTTAATCATGCAAATAAACACTGCTATTTGAAACTCATGTGGTTTTGCATTTATTTATAGAATTTCACTGCCCTGCTTGTAGTCTGCTCAATAATATTAGGCTGGGTTCTAGTATTTCTAACTCCTACACAACCTGAACCGCTACTATTTAAAATAAGTCAAATCTACCAAAAATGGTTCCCCCATCCTCCTTTCCTTGCCTGTAAATGTCAATACTTTCTTAATTTCAAAAATTGTTGTGCTTTAAATTCCAACAGGGTGAGCAGGGGGAATGATGCTCTTAGAAGGTATGAGAACACCCAGTAGTGACAAAAAAAACAGAAGTTACAGAATGGATTCCTTCATGTTTTGATAAGTCACAACAACTAGAAATAGGCATTTTAATTAGTCCCAACTAGAAACAAATATTTTAATTCTAACAAAAAGAGGAGGCCCACAGCTCTGCAGTGTACCGTAGAACATTTTCTTCCAAGATAGTGGGTAGACTCAAGGTATCGGATCACTAAATCAGTAGTATTTTGACTTCATTACAGACCACTGATCAACTCCCATGATTTTGCTGGATAAATGTTGGTAAACATAATGATCAGTTTTGTAAATCAGCTTAAGATATCAGTGGATGCACAGCAACACCTCAATTTACACTACCTCTCTTGGCGGGGGGGGGGGGGGCGGGGAAGAGCTGGACAACTGAGTGGAAATCAAGAAACTCACAAGGAACCACAGAAGAAAACCCTCAATTTTCCTCATAATTCCACAGTCACGTTCAAGCCTTATATACAATGGCTATATATTTTCCAAATGTTTCAGCTACTTTTTTTTTTTTTTTTAAAACCTACTGTTCCTGCTTGTAAAGTCCAATTTGCAGTTATCTTAGGGAATGTCAAGTCTACAGCAAATTAAGTTTTTGAAGTACGCAGTAACAAAGCTTGTCCTATACCACTGTTACTATACAGGAAGTTGTTTTAGGTCCTCATCTAAGCCCAAGGAAAGCATGGCTTAAGGAGATGCCAGCAAAAAAGCATTAATTCTATCCTGCCCAAAGTATCTTTAAATGACAACAGTATTATAGATAGGTATGCCCCTTTTAGAAGCACAAAACCACTGACAACCACCCCAAGATTTAAGCCAAAGAATACCAAATGTATACAATATCTAACGGTCGACTCATTCATAAAAAGTATACTAGGACCTATATTGGTGCTCTCAAAAAGACAATGTGTTGCTATATGTCAGGCTGTTCAACCTTCTCCCCACATTACTGTCTGCTTACAAAGGAAAGTAAAGCTTCATATTGCAAGGTCAAAGTGGTGGGGCTTTCACAGGTGTGGTATCTGTATTTCTAACAACAGAGTAAAAAACATGAAACCATACAAATCACAAAGGAATGAATGCCCCTTGGATGACAGACCTCTCAATTGTCTTGGAAGTCATAAGTAACCCTATGAAAGCAAAACAGTATGCACAGCCTGAAGCTGAGAACGGACTTTTCAAAAACAAAAACAAAAAATCAAAAAACTGAATTGTACAGTTCTACATTTCTGCACAACTCTATAAGAAAAAAAAAAAAACAGTTAACATTTAATTAGAGAGAAAATACACCTTGGAAAGAAACTGTGTTTTGCAAATCATGAAAATTACAGTGCTATTTCCCTTGTAACTGACATAGCATCACTAATTTCTAATGTGAAAGACCATAAAACTGTTAGGTGGTGGAAAGAACAGTAAATTCTAGGTATTTGAAGATTTAAACAGAACTATTTTGGGTTTTATTAGGCATATCAAAATCATGGCTAAACCCCAGCAGTAGGCTGGTGCTTTTAGGAAAACTGTAGTTAAATCAGTAAAAGTTTATATTTCTTGGCACACAGGCACCATCCTAACAAGTCTCTTTAAAAATCAAGTATCTTGGTGGAGGTAACATTTACTGTTTACTATACTGCTGGTTGTTAGGGGTTACCATGAAGGTCCTGTTTTTCCATGACATCAGCTGCATTCCAACAGAAATGTGTGCCCAGGAGTTTTAGTAATGTAACAGTCTCCAAGTACTGAAATGTTGGCCAAAATCCTCTACACCTGCAGACCAGCTGAGTAAAATGAAAAACCAAGAAACTGGAATTCTGACTTAGTTCCTAGTAAATAAGAAATTATTTTTGTTCCTCATATCTGTTGTTGAAAGTTGTTTGGACCGAACAATCTGCTAATTGTTGCTCCTCATTCAACTAACTGCTTGACTCGAGACCCCGCAAGTTCGGTTTGTCAGAAGTGCAACGCGCTCCACACCAAATCAAAGCAGAGGTCAAAGGTATTTCAAAACAGGGTGCACAAATTTTCCAAAATTAATATGTCTTACCTGCCTTACATCTCTCTGTCATCTGTTTCTTTTTCTAAAACGCTGATGAAAATATTCCATTCCCATTGAGATACTGTGAAAAGCCAACTGTTTGTGAAACATACAGATCCTACAGTCTTGAGTAAAATCCCATGAAGACATGAACAATCTTCAGAGCAGGCGTCACACTGTTTGTAGGAAATAAAGTATGGAGCTACACCCTGAACACTGAGGAAAAACCAGAACACTATAGCAGTGGTAGATGTTATCCTCTGTGTGGACAGCATTAAAGTGTGTAAATGACACCCATGGAACCATTTAGCAAAGTGTATCTACCAACAGCAGCAAAGTAGTAGAAGATTTTTGGACTCTCTTTCAAGTTCTGTGTATGCTACAGATCTTATTAATTAGCCGTCTGACACATGGTCAGCCCCTGTCTCTACACAGAGAGGCTACCCCTGCAGCCCGCCCCAGCTACCAAAACCTTGCCATGTAAACCCAACACACCCAGGTAACCCTGTTATACAGCCAACAGTATCCAAGTGGGTTTATTTGCACCTGAGGCCCAAAATAAAAAACATCATAATGATACGAGACTGAAGACTACAAAAAAGAAGAAAGGGTTCAGACTCAATACACAGAAGCAAAAAAACCAACTTTCCTTTTGTCTTTATTAATGCTAGATATCACATTTTCATTAATACCATGTTATCACACTACTAGGGCGGGTAATTCCTAGCATGAAGAAAAAAGCCAGTTATTAGGCAAAAAGTGTGGGAATGTTTGCATTATAACACACACCAGTTCCTGACACTACTTCATATAGGGCTACTGCAAGTTCTTATTAAGAAGCACCACAAAGGAGAAAACTTTCTTACAAGATAACTCAATAGAGGTTATCATTTTGTCATCAACAGAGAAAGAATTTGAAATCAATCAGCTCAGCTCTATACACACAAGAACAACCATACAGAGAGGACTGCTATGCCAAAAATTTAAAACAGCTTCTTTTACTTGGTTCTTTTCTTTGCTGGTAGAAGCCTACTACAACTAGTAACATGCAAAGCATGGAAAGAAAATATCTATTCTTTATAGAGAATAAGATTAATTTGGGGAAAAAAAAAGCCTTATTGACAAAATGATTTATAACAGACACTCTTAGGTTAAAGAATTGTGCCAACAACTGCTACGTACTTATTAGTGTAAATCATTATTCTCCAGTCAGAAACAATTCTCTCACTGGCAACAACATTCATCTGTTGTTATGTTTCTGATTTTGGTTTTCAGTCAGCATATGCTCTAAACAAAGACTGTTCACTCTGTCTTTGTTTTCTTAACTGTTAAAATGGGTGAAGAACAAAGTAAGCGTATTTTTGTAATAGTTATTGAACAGCTGAGTTTATGCAATCTCTACCTGTGTGACCAGGACATGGTAGTTCTGCAAAATTACATTTCCTGGAAGGCAAGCAAAAAGGGGAGTACTTGGCCGTTAGCACTGAGAACACAGGCTGTTGTATGGAAAACTGGCAAACGGTTTGTGTGCAAATCACTAATTTCCTCACTACTCCCAAAAGTCCACTCAGTCTTTGTCACTTCCTTCAATTTGCAGTGTTTTGGAGAGTCATCAACTTCCCTTTTGATTTGATTTCCCATTTTCTTTTGGACTGTCTTCTTTTTAATGCCAGGTGTCTTTACCTTACCCCTTGGGTAAGATAACTCTGCCCTAGTTTTGCCCAACTCAGCCAAAACAGCAGCTATGCCACAGGTCCTACATCTGTATGATGGACTCTTGCAGCATCTGTCTGAAAGAACAGAATATAGTGACAACCTTTGAACACTGCTAAGACCCAGCAAGTGATACTATTACAGACAGAAAACTGTCAGTAAGCAAGAGCTCAGACAGGACAGTAACTGCATCTCTCAGAAGTTTAGAGGAATGTTATAAGCGTGGGATAAATCCTAACTCACAGACATGAACCTGCAACTATCTCCAACAGAACTGGAAGGAATGCAGACCAGTTGTGCAGAGGAAGGGAGCAGGATGCCAAGACAGTGCAGACTCCAGTTTGTGCTACAGAATAGTCAGAAACTTACTGACAAATTCCAACCGCAGTCTCTGCTTCCAATCCAGGGGCCTTGCTGCATGATAATATGGAGGACTACCACAAAGACAGAGGAACAATATATGCATCCATTGGCCAACTTTTCACAAAATGAAAATGCCAGAGATGTGCGAACTACTGAATCAATGTCTTCAGAGCAAGCCTGACGAATTCCTCTCTCCCAGTAAGGTACTTAACATCAACTGCAGTTATGTAGTCCAAATTCTTAGGGAAGATCTTAATCCTTCAATATTGAGGCACATATGTTGCAATACATATCTTCTAAGCATTGCCATCATTACTCTTACAATCTTTGTGCATCTGTCACATGATTGAGACTTAAACGGTTTTCGATTTTTTATACTCTCTTTCTATTAAAAAAAGCTTTTAAAGTCCATGAAGAGTGAAATACACAGAAGAGTACTGCTTTAGCTGCATGTCATATGTTCTTAACAAAACTTATCTTATGAAATCAGGTAGAGATTTTTTGTTGTTTGTTTTTTTTTTTTTTTTTTTTTAAAAGAAGTCCAGTCTTTACTACTAAAAATTGCTATCATCTTCACTTTATACTCTTGAATATAGTTGGGTCTCCAGAACCTTAGGTAGGAGCAGCACTTATTTCCTAAAGGAAGTATGCTCACTCCAACCAAAATACTATGAATGTGGAAACGGTAAATGGTTCCAATTTTGCCAGTTAGCACACCAGACAGAAGAACAATTACATTTAAGAGCTATCATTTGCATTATGTGCTTAAGGTCCGCCAGACTTGGGTTAATAGAAAGCAAGTTGTACTCTAGCAGTTCAGGAAGACATTTATTTCAAATCTTAGGGAGCCAGACTTTTTTCTTCACCTTAATTACTTTAACTACTAATGGTAAGAGCTGCTTTACCTACATAAAACAGAGGGCTTAGAGGTGTTAGGAATCCGTTACCTTCTGGCCAGTTCTACCGTTGCACTCCTTTGTGCTGCTCAAACTAAATTTAATTGAACTCTGCAGGGCAGGTGCCCCTACGTGAACTAAAGATCACGAACCACCCTCCACAAAGGTATGCTCCAGGTTCCCGTACCACTATGCACAAAGCTTTGTACAGCAGCCATCAGCGATGATGAAAGCTATCTTTGGCCATGAATTTCCAGTAAATTTAGGTTTGTGATGCTGAAGGAAATAGTACCGGTGATTAAACAGACACCCTTTTGCAAGCCAGTGTGTGGGAGACAAATGAAAAAAGTGTATTACTGTGTACAAAGACTTCCATGAACTTCTGGCAGGAACAAAAGCGTTGTCACTGTTTGTGTTGAATTCCAGGGATATTTGACCGCAGCTTATCTCAAACTCCTGTGAAGCTTTAACTGTACAGGGGATATTTGATGTTAGACATCCCACAGGCTTATGCATTGCTGCTCTGCCCTCTTAAATGGCAGCTCTACTGCCTCCAGCAGCTGGCTGCATAGCAGCAGCAAAAAAAAAATTTGACTTTGCTGCTACATTTGCTGTGATGAGAAGGTCCCGGTCCTTTACACCATAACGCACATTTCTAACTATAAATGTGAGTAACATTAGTAAAGTCCAGAACATCTGTGTAATTCCTTATACAATACAAGCCTAGTAAGACATTTACAAAGACTAATCACTAGCAAATTACTCATGTCAGACTTAAGATTCAAGGTCAATATTAAATTTGATACCTTTAATGCTTTTTTATATTGTTTTGTTACATTTAATGGCACTTCAATAACAAGAAATGTGAATCCATTTAAAGTCCTGTTGTGTTACTAGCATTTTTTTCCCATACTGTAACTTAAATGCAATTCAATTTTCACAGCCATCCACTCTCTTCATAAATGAGTTCACTAGAACACTGAAGAATAAATCTCTAACACTGAAAAACAACAGGAAATCAAACTAGTCTTGTGACTATGTCTTTATGCTTTCATCAGCCTCACCTAGCCAAAACAAATGTTTGGCTGTACAGCACGTAACTAAAGTGAGGGAATTGGCAGCACCTCACTTGTAAGTGGATTTTTATTTATTTCCATTTATAAAAGGTGTCATCCCAAGGCAGTGTTTAATTGTTTTAAAACACAATCACCATCACTGTCACAACATAAGCACACAGAAAAGTCAGTATTTTCCATGCTATACACCTTAGCATATGCAATACTATTGAATATATTAGTACTGATGCTTTACCATACTCACTGGAATGTATTCTCCTCTCCAAATCACACTGGCTATTGCTCCTTGGCACATTTTAAAAGAGGACACACAAAGCTTTTCCCACAAATCTGCAGGCCAACAACCTAAAAATCCTTCAAGACCAAGGCAGCTAGCCCCCAGGCTAGCCTCTTCCTGCTCATGCAGGGTCCAGGCTTGATGCATACGAAAGAGCAGAGAAGAATCAGTTTATATACATAAAGTAGGGGGGCAGAATAACACATTAATCACAAGATGAGGCAGATATGGACAACATACAGAGAGAAACTAAGATCTGAAGGTTTTTGAACAACTCCTTCTAGGATCTGGAAAGGATGCAATTTAACAAAACTGGGAGTAACTCCTGAGCGTTGATGGTATCTTCCGTGGTTGGTCACACATTCAGAAAGTATACTCATACAGTGAACTGTGACATTAATTCAGTCACTACTTTATATGTCAGGTAAGTGAAACTTTCCTGGCAGAAAAATGACAGATAAACATGAAGACTTGTGTATGTTTATTACAAGGATTAAAGAAGTCAAGTTGAGTTTGCACAGACAATGTTGCCATTACTTTTATCGTATAATAATTTTATGAATTACTTTATCATAATTTTTAACATTGTGTCTAAGATATGTTGTGTTAGGTTTTAATTAAACAGGGAAAAATTCTGGGGTGTAACAACCTGCCAATATTCAGATCTTGGCGCTTACGACTCTTAGACCCTACCACAGTACACAAAGAAACAAGAAACTACTGTATGATCCATAAAACATAATTAGAGTCACTTCCTTCTGTTTTTTCACACCTCAATACATAAGCTTCATCAACTCTGATTCACCCCTGAAATGCAACCCTACTCAAGAAAGCCATCCTCTAAGGAATCTAATGTATACATTATGAAATGAAGGAATTCTTACTCTTCTGTTGTTCCTAGTACTATCAATTCATGTAGTTTGATAAAAGATGTACATTTATCAGAAGCACAAATCTTCAGGTCAGGAAAACAAACGTTATTATGATCATCTGCTGAGACTCTAGCAGCAATGAGATTCTCATCCATTATTTCCTTCAGAAACATATCCTCAATGCAGTATCCAAGACCATATGATAATGAAACACTTATAACATTTCTTTAATCAGAATTTTGATTAGCTGGTCGTCTTCTTTGCTGTATGTTCAGAAAGCAACGATTCACATTGTATCTGCTTTACTTTGTTTACACTGGGTATTTAGAGAGTTACAAATTTATTTTAAACTGGAACTAGAACTAGTTTGTGTATGTTCAGAAAGCAACGATTCACATTGTATCTGCTTTACTTTGTTTACACTGGGTATTTAGAGAGTTACAAATTTATTTTAAACTGGAACTAGAACTAGTTTGTGTATACTTCAGACCTTCTCCATCCTTCCACCAGATGATTTATTCACCATATACAGTCACTAAAGAATCCTGTCCTTTGTCTGAAACCAGAGGAGAGTGACAGGAAGCTAGAAGAAACATACTGGCTGAATACCTAAAGCCCTACCTACAGCGTTATTCATTATCGGTTTTGATGCTTCAGCTACCAGAACACTCAAACCAAAAACACTTACCTAAAAAAAAAAAAAAAATTAACCACTGCAGTACCTTTTAAACCTTGTTGTACACACTCAGGCAGAGGTCTGTTGCATTGCCTAGATTATGGAAATGAAAACAACATTTATGTCTAAGCTTCAACAAGGACATAGTAGAATGAATTGATGACATAGGATAAAAGAAAAGATCTACCACCTAATCAAAACTTTCCATGAAAGTTGTCCATTCCCTCACAAATAGTGATAACTAACCAGTCAGGAAAACAAAGAAAATAATCTTGGGTACACAGAGACAACTTCAATTAAACAACTGACAGCAGTTTACTCATCGCTATGGACAGCAATTTTTCCTCCCTGGAGCATGAGCAAAACATGCCATATACTTACACATCCAGTTCTTTGACAAAATTACCTGTATTCACAGCCCACCGTGGCACAGCTCAAACAATCCAGAATACAGAGTGGATGTTAGTATTGATTATTACTATCTTGTTGCACTAATTGATAATGAAATAAGAGATACACATGAACCAAAACGTATAAGTTAGTTTCCCAATATTTAAGGTGTATTTTGGATTTCAGATTTGAACCTTACAACTCTCCTTCAAAAGTCCAAGCCTGTTCACTTGAAAGGGAATCTTAGATTACCATTTCCCCCATAGTTTGAGGAAACTCAGATTTTGATCAGATTCCAAATCCAACTTGGGCAATTTCGACCTTGTAGATGAAGTAACATTCAAGAAATGTGATTTCAGCTTTTTGATCTTCTCCTCCCTTTTTCTCCCTTCCCCTCCTCTTCTTTACTCTCCAGATTACACACTAATTGGCTCCAGCCCAGCAACTTCTTTGAGGACTGGGCTAAATAGTCAGAAATTCAGAAGACTTCCCGGATCACAATAAATCATGCATTATTTCTTTTACAGCCATGCAGAATAAATGTCAATTCATTTTATACCTAAGTTTAGTATTTATAGACATCCTTCATCGTACATTACAGTTCTGAAGATCAGAAAGAAAAAAGCACACTAATGTGAGGGAAAAAAAGAGGAGGGGAACCTAAGCCAAACTAAAGCTGAACTAGTGCCTCTCTGCGCAGTTAAGACAGAAGCTGTCAAGTCCAGCTGAACAAACAACTAACAGACAGAAATTCTGAATAGCAGCAGCAGTTAAAAAGCTTATTTTAAAACATAACACATTCATTTCAATCCCCATGGAAAAGGTAATCACCAATTGGCTTGGAACAGCATCAGGACTAGTTCAGCAGAACCATTTCCTTCAATAAACACACGGCTTGCTCTCAAGCAGAGGAGGACAGAATGGCACAGTTCATTTGCTATTGCTCTGCTCCCCCCCCTTGAAATATTTGTGTTTGGGGTAATGCTGACCAGTGGGATGTATGTTCCTGTGCCTCAATTCTGTTGAGGTCAAACCATATTCTTCTCTTGCTCTACTTCCCTAAAGAAAAATTAATTACACAGAGGGTGAAAGTAAGAATAGCAACTTCCATTTCTACCATGCCTTTCATGTCCAATAATCTGAAAACACACCCCCAAGTACCTCTGGAGTTGAACACAGAAGCTCTTCTGTGGCTCACAGTAACAGCACACAACAGTCTGGGTAAAAAGTGAAAACAATATAGCTGTGTGCAGCTTCTTACTCCATCCTATAGATAAGATAATTCAAGGTTCAGCCTCTGGCTGTTTTTCCCCATACATTTCTGCACTCCCTGACCGAGACCATAAGAAAATCCAATTCTTAAATCCTGCCAGAATTCATAAACCTCAGGGTTGGAGCAATACAAGCTTTGCAGTGGTTTAGAATGATACTAAACAAAGCAGAAATGGGTCACAATAACAAGTAAAATAAAGTAGAACTAAGCAAAATAAGGGGATAAAAAAGTGGATTCAGAATGGTCCTAGCAAAACATGAATTACTGATGTGTGCACATAAAATGTCTACTTGAAAGTACAACTTCTAAAGTGGACATGCGTGGAAGTAGGAGAGGAATGTACAAAACAGTAACTGAATCCCAGATATAAAATTACTGAGAGCTAAGATCACACACTCAGCTACAATAAGGGCCTAAAAATTTCACCAAAACCTGTCATGTACATGTATTCTGTAGTATAAACAACCGTATCAGTTGACAGGGAAAAACTGTTATAATGTTCTGCTATTAAAAGCCAAAAATATAATATAATACTCCCAAGGGAAGGCTTCTGGAAAAGAGTACATGAAGCCTAGACATGGCCAGCAGGTAATTATTTATTATGTCAATTTTTCCCTGACTCTTGAAAGGAAAGAAACAAAGACAACACTTTTTGAAGGTTCCCTGACAGACAAATCACTTTCTGAAACACAAGTCATTGCACTGTTGCAGCCAAACTGGACAACAATATGGGGCTTTTCAGGAGCAAGGCATAACTAAGTATGGGTCTGAACTATATTCTATTTTAGCATGTCTTTCAGAAAAATATGCTTATGATTGGGAGTAAACTCCTCTAGGAATGAAATATAAGTTGAATCTCATATGGGAAGAAGTGGCTAAATGCAACCAAGAGCAACATCACATTCAAGAGCAGGGGGTTCCCCAGATATACTGGTTAAAGCAGCTCTGCAGCCCTGGACTTCAGATCACAAATGACAAAGGTTAACTCTTTTGTAGCTATTTGGTTTCCCAGATTCATTCAGGTCTCTTGGAGATGTCACATCGGCACAGCTGTAATGCTGGGAAGGAGCCAGGTCGAGATTCTCAAGGATTTCAACACTGAACTGAGCCTGAGTTGTGGTACAAGGTTCAGGAACAGTTTCAGATTCAAGATAAAATAGCACATGACAGACATAAAAGCTGTCAGCCTTGAGACAGCTGTTAAATTCAAAGGGGAAGATATCACAGAACCACAAAATGGACAGTGGAAAGGGTAGAGCCTTGAAGGACATGAGTACATAATACAAGAAGGTAGAACCAAAGATAACACCCCAAGGAAAAAGTAAAAAACTACAGAATGAGAACCTTTCAAGCCCATTGCTACAAAATATAGCAATCTAAATGTGAATGGAGAACATTTTAAATAAGTATTAGTACTCCTCTTAGAGTACCCCTCTTTAGAGAGGGAGGATGGAGAAAAGAAGAGCTCTGCAGCAGGTCTCATGGGGATGGTCCGTGCTGCCCATAACAGTAATATTCAATCCAAATGTCTTTTCAATATATTGAAGGAAGCATGTTTGTAAGTTAACACAAAGTTAAGACTGAGTGCTCAAAATTCCTCAAAGTGTAATTACCTTGTATCATAAGCTCTAACAGAATTCTTTTTTCAGCAACTAAGAAATGACCACTGTGCTTTCCATTGCATCCTTTCTTCCAAGCAAAAGAAATTTTGCAAGCTAATCATCATCAGTTGGCTATCCTTTCAGCATGAGAAAGGATAGCTGGCGGGGGGGGGAGATGAAAAGGGGGAAAACCAGTAATAAGCTGTTACTATTGCTGAGCCACTGCTAGGCAGATAAGTGTGGAAATAACTTGAATTCTTTAAATGCAATTTTATTTTAATTTTGCACTTCAGAACAGTCAAAGGAAAAAAGCTTGCTACCAAACTATACAGTAATATATTTGACAAAAACTGTGCCATACAATGTATCAAAGAACAATGCAAGTGGCAATAAAAAAAAAAATAATCCTTTTATTTCCCTACAGGTTGTCAGATCAGTCTGTTAAATGGGATGGAAGACACTGTGTGAATACTCCAAACAAATACAGCAGCAGCTTTGTGAACAACAATCACTAACATTACCTGGCACAGTAACACTTGTCCTGAGCAACAGGCTGAGGTCATCCCTGTCTCTTCTTACAAAATCCCATGAAATCTTTGGTTTGTACCCAAATTCTCCCCAGGGCAGATCATAGTTTAACTTCAGCTGCATAAGCAATAATACTTCTTCCAGATACCTAAAAACAAATAAACTGTGCCTTTTAAATACTAGTGATCCATAAAAATACTGTCTGTAATTAAAAATCTAACATGGCTTTCAATACTCAGGATAAACTCCTATATGGGAATTATCTCTATGCTATTTTATTATATAAGAGTTGTCCAACAACTGGGAAAAAAATCTTCCCCTTTATAAGATGGGCACACTCCAACAGGGTACAGAGAAATGGATGACAGCAGAATTCGTTGTTACTGTGCTAGTACAAGTCAGAAAGCTGAGGAAGCACAGGTCAGTGTTAGATTAGGACAAAGACAAATCCTGTCTTTTGGAAAAAGGAAAACAGTTTAACCTCTGTCAGTGGGTATTACACCTCTACAGCTGATTTAACAGATCAGGTGATGTAAGTGCTCTGCATCTGCTTCAGTGCAAACTCACATGTATTAGCCATTCAAGCCAACCCAGATGACTTTCTGATGAATGATCCAAAGGGTATTTATGCAATCTGTTTGCCAACTTGGTGATAATAAGCAACACTGGGGGTAATTTCTTGTGCTGTTCCAACTATAAATATGGAGCAACGGTCTGCCCATGCCATCAGGATCTCACAGAAACAAACAGAAGATAAGGGAGAAACAGTGACTGAGGAAAGCCACAATGCTTCACAGGATGAGATCCGGGTAACAGCAGCTTACACCCAAACCTTTGAGATAATACTTTCAAAAAGCATAAAAACAGGAGAGCTAGAGTCCCTTCCAACTCAGCTCTTCCGAAAAGCAGGCAAGTGGAGAGCTCTTCACGGACTATGTAAAGGAGCAGCAGCAGGGGGATTCTCCTGCTCTGAATCACCTCAACAAAGCGTTGCTGGACCACTGCCCCGACCATGTAGAAATCCAATCTGCTTCTATGAAGTGTTTTTGGTATTCAGTTCACCATACTTTATTATCCACTGTTGTACAGTGTCCTGAGAGCTTTAAAGCAAAAAGATGACCAAAGATTTCTAGTGCAACCGCTCCAGTTTCCCTCCTCAGTACTTTTCAATAGGGCAAAAAGTTGTGTTGACATTGTGCAATGTTTGCAACGTGAGCAAACCTGAGTGCTACGTGATAAAACCACCTTTTTCCCCACCTGGAGGGAGGTGGTGTGTATCAGGTTCCTCTCCCACAAGTGCAGTATTATTGCAGATTAAGCTGAGCAACACTCAGAAAGCTTAAGCTGCTCTTCCTTAGTTATATATCCACTGCTCCCATAATTTTTCAAGATTTAATAAAGCTTTATAGCAAATTTACAAAGCAATTCATTTTATCTCATCTGCTTAGAATCATAGAATCATAGAATTGTTAAGGTTGGAAAAGACCCTTAAGATCATCAGGTCCAACCGTTAACCTACCACTGCCAAGTCCACCACTAAACCATGTCCTCAAGTACTGCATCTACCCGTCTTTTAAATACCTCCAGGGATGGGGACTCAACCACTTCCCTGGGCAGCCTGTTCCAGTGCCTGACTACCCTTTCAGGAAAGAAGTTTTTCCTAATATCCAACCTAAACTTACCCTGGCGCAGCTTGAGGCCATTTCCTCTCGTCCTATCGCTTGTTACTGGGGTGAAGAGACCAACCCCCACCTCACTACAACCTCCTTTCAGGTAGTTGTAGAGGGCAATAAGGTCTCCCCTCAGCCTCCTCTTCTCCAAACTAAACAACCCCAGCTCCCTCAGCCGCTCCTCATAAGACTTGTTCTCTAGACCCTTCACCAACCTCGTTGCCCTTCTCTGGACACGCTCCAGCACCTCGATGTCCTTCTTGTAGTGAAGGGCCCAAAACTGAACACAGTACTCGAGGTGCGGCCTCACCAGTGCCGAGTACAGGGGCACTATCACCTCCCTGGTCCTGCTGGCCACACTATTCCTGATACAAGCCAGGATGCCATTGGCCCTCTTGGCCACCTGGGCACCCTGCTGGCTCATGTTTAGGAGGCTGTCAACCATCACCCCCAGGTCCTTTTCAGGACCCAGTGCTTCCCAAAGCACTCAAAATTCTAATTTCAACTCCTATGATAATGGAGTATCTCACATTTTAAAAAGATGTTAAGAAAGCCAGTGAAATGGAAAACATTACCTTGACGGAAATCTTAATTCTCCACTAGCTATTTGACATACTGCAGCTTAAAGCAGGTTTTTTAAAAAGAATCTTTCCTTTTAATTACTATGATTAATTTGCACCTAAAGAAAAATCAGTCCTGTCTCAGGATACTACGTCATCTAGCTTGTGAATATTGGAAGGAAAAAGCCCTCCACAAATAATTATCTAGGGGCTTCTCTGATGTTTTTAAACAGCAGTGGAAGGATGGAATACATAAGGTATGAGAAAGACTATAGTAGACAGAGAAGTATCTGTATCTATTTCTCTCTTCTGAACCTTTTTTCTTCCTAGTTCTGTCAAACCGGACTCAAGAATCCCTTTTCCTAAACTAATGCCCTGAAAATACTCTAGTGCTGATCTATATCCTAGCTTGCTCCTTCATATTCTGCCTTCAAACATTTGCTAAGCCCATCTCTGCTTTTAAACAAAGTCATAGATCATCTCACGCTATTAAGCCCTATGCTCACATACATATTTTCCACAGAACAGTGTCTGACATGCTGGTTCTGCACAGAAGGCTGAAATATTCCTTAATTCTAGTATCAGTCCTCATAGCACTGTGTGAAAATCACTCCAGCCCACCCCCAATCTCTCTGACAACTTTGGAATTTCGGCTGTATCGACTTTAAAAATTGCCTAACATTGCCAACACCAAATAATCTCTGTTAGCTATCAATGTCCACTCACCCACACATAAATACTTTAATATCTTTTAAACTGAGTCAGCACTGAACCAAAGAATTAAGCTATGCAACGGACAGCTTAGACGTCATCTTCAACAACAGCAGCATCATCAGATATATCCTGGTAAAAACTCCAACGTGACAAGGCCTTTTATGAGCAAAAGCAGCTGCTTTAGGTATATATAGCTGTTACACAGTACATGGGGCTTTCTTATTTTTCCACCTTGCCTATTTTTACTACTGAAACTGTATTTTCTTTTGAGGTGAGTGTTCATTTATTCCAAATGCAAAAATATCCCAATCTCCCCACTTTCATAAAACAAATAACAGCAGCATCTTGTCATGTGATAACAAGGAACGATCTTTTAGGAATTGGCTTCCTGGCTGACCTTTTGACTTTCAAAGGTAGAACCTTTCACTCCATCTGTTACACATGCTGAGATCAAAGAACAGTTTTGGAGGCCTCAGTCTATGTTCAGACAAAATTGAAAACTGTATTGGAACTTAGGTGATCTGAAAAGCAGAAGGCAATATCTACATTACACATGAGTAAAAGGACTTGACAAGGAACAAGGTTGCTTTATGCTGTTATCTAAACATCTATATAAACAAGGAGTCATCCACAATGAATTTACAGTCTAATTAGAAATGAAATGCAATAAATGAGCATAATAGGCAACATGCAGCAAGATGAAAAAGTAGGATGAAGTATGTTGGCAAGACTACATGGATAATTCCTTAGATTGTGCATCAAGGATTTTACCCACAGAAGTGCTGCAGTACCAATGAGCAGACAAAAATATTGCCAACACTTGTATTGACTGACTTGATCATCACACACTTTCCCCAAAGCTGCAGTGAAATCACGACAACTTTCAAGAAAGTCATGAGAAACTGTGCCCTTCTACTCCACAAGAGCGGTCCTGTCACATCAGATCTAAACAAACTTAAGGAATTTTCCACCTTCCAATTGCAGATCTGTCATATTGTAATTGTTTCTGTTAAGTTTCACACATACTTACCTACTTGGTATCAGAGTACATAGTTTGGTGGTTTAGAAAATAATTCTGCCTTCTTAACAGACCCTGATAATTTTCCTCTTGAGGGCAACAGCTGGAGAATGTTCTGCAACATATTCATTAAAACCCCAACACAACAAGATGTGTTCTTTCAGGTCAGACAGGCTGCTCCCGCTTTTCAGCTAATCTACCATGAAATATGCATAAGCTTTCAAAAGGAGAAACCGCTGTAGATGATGAAAGGTTCAAAGAAACATAGGAACCATCAACTATGAACTTCAGTCTGGAGTTTGAGGGCTGTACGAGAACTCCAGTATTAGTTTGTCACTAATGGACTGTCATAAGACTGGATTCTATACTTGACAGACTTAGCCTAAGTTGCCAGGCTTTTCAGTACAGACTTCCCTGAGGTTACAGACATTGCTCTACTCAGCAACACAAGGCCGTAAATGGCTGAAGAATTCAACTCTCTTAAAAAGTGGCTGAGGTATTTAATTTGCAACATCTCACTGACTTAAAAAGATTTGGGGTTTCTGACCACTTTTGAAAATTATATCTAGGCCATGCTGTGAAAAAAACAGAGCATTCAATTACCTTAAGAAATCTGCAGCTATCCCTTTTGGTATTTTTCCACAGCATGTAGGGAGTCTCCCATCTAAGTATGCATTTTGCCTCCACCCAAATGCACTGAGTCTAGCTGGCTCTAACCTTTCAACTACAACCATTTTGTCTCACTTCTGAAATCTATCTTTTGTTGAAAGTTTTCCAAAATGGCTACAAAGTTAGATAGGTTTCCATTACAATCTGTATAAATGTCTGACTGTTATTTTGGTTTGCAGCACAATTTTGGGAGTAGTCTTGGACTGACTGGGATAGGAAAGTAAAAAAAAGTAGAACTGAATGAAACCTTTTTCCACCTCTACAGTCTATGTTTTCACATGTTTTTACGGAAGCACATACTCTATCATGCTGGTATATGTACACTCTGTAGAGAATGCCATGTGTATGCTCTTTAATTCTTCAGTTTGATGGGCACAATCCCCTCCCCATCAATTTTCTAATCACTAACTCTCTGTCCTCTGGGTGGCATTCAAAAGACAGTTTATAGAGAAGAACACTGCTCCCAAACACAAACCAACACTATTCTCTTGTGGGAAAACAGCTGTTATAAAATATATAAATATATATTAAAAAAAAGAAAAATATCCCCCAGTAAAATATTTGTCAACACAGAGCTAAATCTCAGTTTTTGTTGAAATAAACAACAATCCTGTTCAATATCTTTATTGATGATCGGGATGAGGGGATTGAGTGCACCCTCAGTAAGTTTGCAGATGACACCAAGTTGGGTAGGAGTGTCAATCTGCTGGAGGGTAAGAAGGCCCTGCAGAGGGACCTGGACAGGCTGGATCACTGGGCTGGGGCCAACTGTATGAGATTCAACAAGGCCAAGTGCCGGGTCCTGCACTTGGGTCACAACAACCCCAGGCAACGCTACAGGCTTGGGGAGGAGTGGCTGGAAAGCTGCCTGGCTGAAAAGGACCTGGGGGTGATGGTTGACAGCCGCCTAAACATGAGCCAGCAGTGTGCCCAGGTGGCCAAGAGGGCCAATGGCATCCTGGCTTGTATCAGGAATAGTGTGGCCAGCAGGACCAGGGAGGTGATAGTGCCCATGTATTTGGCACTGGTGAGGCCGCACCTCGAATACTGTGTTCAGTTTTGGGCCCCTCACTTCAAGAAGGACATCGAGGTGCTGGAGCGTGTCCAGAGAAGGGCAATGAAGCTGGTGAAGGATCTAGAGCACAAGTCTTATGAGGAGCAGCTGAGGGAACTGGGGGTGTTAAGTTTGGAGAAGAAGAGGCTGAGGGGAGACCTTATTGATCTCTACAACTACCTGAAAGGAGGTTGTAGTGAGGTGGGGGTTGGTCTCTTCTCCCAAGTAACAAGCAATAGGACGAGAGGAAACGGCCTCAAGCTGTGCCAGGGGAAGTTTAGGTTGGATATCAGGAAAAACTTCTTTCCTGAAAGAGTAGTCAGGCACTGGACCAGGCTGCCCAGGGAAGTGGTTGAGTCCCCATCCCTGGAGGTATTTAAAAGACGGGTAGATGCAGTGCTTGAGGACATGGTTTAGTGGTGGACTTGGCAGTGATAGGTTTAACAGTTAGACTCGATGATCTTAAGGGTCTTTTCCAACCTTAACAATTCTATGATTCTATGATAATTCTAAATTAACTAGAATTCAGCATGATGTTGTCTATAATAAGTTAATTAGTCTTTTAGGCAGGAAATAATGAGCATGAGAAAGACAAATAGGTCAATCAGAAATTTAAGTCAGAAGATGGGACTGCCTCAATGCTTCTCTTGCTTAAGACTAGAAATGTTGATCAGAAAAATACACTTACAACTTATTAAATATGAAACACATGTTACAGAAGAACTCTATGATTTACATGGAAAAAAGCCAATTGTAAGTGAGTCCCTTAAGATTCACTGTAGCAATTCAAGCTACGAATTATGAAAAAATGCAACAATTTCCTGAAAAAAGATGCAACAATTCTCAAAAAATGGAGCTTCATGTACTGTGGAACCAGTCAGTTTAAATTCCATGAAAAGTGTATTTGGTTTAATTAATTATTTTGTTATTAAACCATGCAATTTTCAAAGGTGCCACATTTTTCTGTGTTAACAGGCATGAGTTAGGAGTGCTTAACGAGGAAATGGAAGGGGTAACTTAAGCTATACCACTTTTTTTCACCCATTAGCACCCACTGCAGATGTATCTTGCAACCTCCAAGCAAAGAAAGATGCAGAGGCAGCCATTTGGCTGCCAAGAACCCCAGTCATGCTATTAATGTACATGCTACTCGTGGACATTATTCATCAACCTCACTCAAAGTTCAAGGTTGCTCAACTGTCAACCATATACTTCCTATCTATATGGTTCATTTGTCCCGTAACCCAAAAGCAGTTGCTCACACCATTGCTCCTGAATTTCAACAAGCAGCATTTCTTTTTGAGTCCTGTGCCCAAATAGTGCAGCAGTGCATCAGTTAAAGATGGCACTAGAAGATGACTAGAAGACTTATTATATCTTTCACTGACTCAAGCCTCAATATCCTGCCATTTTGACAATAAGTTACAGGATACCAAGAAGAAAAATGAGACGCACAATAATTCATCAGCCATGTTCCAAAGCTAAGCCACGGTGCTCTTTCTTCTTCTTCTGGACTGCTCGCTCTCACATGAGAGCAGCCCAAAGGAATGCCCTCTTTATTTTCTCTAGAAAACAGATTCTTTTGGACTGGAGAGATTGGAGAGAAAGTTGACAAACAGCAGTTCTGTAGTATCAGCTCACAAGTACTTCAACTCATAACTCTGAAAACAAACATCTGATACTTCTCCCTCAAAGACTCAAACCACAAACTCTTCATCCAGTTATGAAAGGCACAGAGATTTCAACTGCACCATGTGCGTGAATTCAGATTTGAGTGGTGGATTGAGAGGGCATGACCACTAGTCATCCTCTCAATTAAAACACAAATATATGCCAAGAGATCTTTAAGCAACCTAAATAAAAATTCAGCAAACCAATCCAGAGAACATTAGAAAACTTTGCATCAAAATAATTACAGCCTACAGGACATTGCCTTAACATCAGTAGCTCCTGAATCAGTTGGCAACTTTTGAAAAATACTATTCCTATGATGATCAAATACTTATAAATGGAAGAAAAAGTCAAATTTTATAATGGAAGCCCATTATAAAAGCCCTCAGCTTTCATTTGCAGAGTTTGTACATTCTGCATTTTTACAGAGCAAACAGTTACAGCTCCAACTTTCAGCTTTGCTTTTTTTTTTAAACACAATCTGTTTCTCTCAGAACTCTGTATTAAGGGTATCTAAACGTGCACCTACATGTCTCAAACATTAAAGAACTTCATTCATGTCTAGAGGAGTGGGGTTTGTTGCTTTAGCAATTAATGACCTAACTGATACTGTCCTTTTAGGAAAATCACAGGCTAGTGAAAGTTTTAAATGTGTTTTCTATACATCAGATATATGACAGTTTTTAATAAGGCATGACAGGGAAGTCACTGAATGTATCTTGAATTTGGTTTATTTAAGGGAACTGACCTCTCTAGTAACCTCTGATCCACCCTCCACAGAAGTCTAGCAGAAATTAATAGCTGATCTCTTACGTATTCAGCAGAGCCAAATGCATATACGTGTGTTTGCATGTTCAGTCTACTACTTAAAATCTTTCCATCTATTTACTGAACCTTCATTTCCTGTTTTATTTATTTAGGCTCCAGAGACACATGGCAAATATTTCACAGGGCAACCAGATAAGGCAACTTCACTGAGCTCAGCAATGATGGAAAAAATTGCAAAGCTGCTGCTTCTCCAGTCTATTTTTTTAGTGGTGTGCAGCTGAAATGCAGCTGGAACACAGCTGTCAGCTTTTATTTCCCAAATCTGCACTAAAATAACAACTACAGCTTGATCATATGATAATTACCTCCGAATTAGAGCCCTGGGTTTGAGACATTACACACAATTAGAAATTAGCCAAAGCCCAAGGATGACAATAAACACAAGGCTGAAAAGCTTGGGGTTTTGGACAGATTCCTCTTCAACATTTGTTAGTTCGGTGCATTCTTCCATGAGGTAAACATCTCAGGAACAACATTAATGCTTTGCTCTTCCTCAGTGCTTTCGAAATACTGTCCTCAAAAAAAACTTTGCAAATACCAGAACACTTCAATGTGAAGTAGGTATGTACAGGAAAAGTGATAATCTGAAGCTGAAGGGAGCCTTAAGCTTCATTTTGAAAGGTAGTGAAATTCAGTTTCTAGTGGCTAGATGTTTTACCTTTAGAAAATACAAGTTTCTCAAGTAACTTATGAACAGATGGCAGCTAACATCCTCCCCTTTTGCTACCTAATAAATACACTGCCTTAATACAAAACATAGAAAATATGTTGACATGGACAAATATAAAGGTTTACTTTAAAATACTTTTTAAAAAAATGAAATAGTTTTGTTAATTTTATGCAATCTTTCTGCTCAAAGATATGCATTTATCAACTAGACTCAGGAGATCAAATTAAGTTTCATATAACCCTGAATTATTTTAGTGAACTGTTTCACAAGAGATTAATTTGGTCAATACATACAAGCTGACTATAGCAAAAGTCTATCTGCACCTATCTCAAGAGAAAGAAGTGAGATCTGTAACTCATTCTGCGACTTGAACATTTCTTCACATTCTTCATAATCTTTTCCTGTAACCATATCTCATCTAGCATTACTTGCTACAACTTTACAACCTATAAACATCAATCTAACTCCAGAAATCAGAGACAAGAAAAAAAAAAAAAGCCAAAAAACACCCACTTTTCACTGACCTACTCTGACCATGAAATGCATTAAACATCCCCAACAAGTAATTTTTAAATACTCTATCACAAGGAAGCACAGCAGAAATGAGGTGACAATGACAAATTCTACATATGTTAATATAAACCACCACTTCATAGAAGAAAATAATTTAGACAAAATATTTTGAGATGAAACACATTTTTGGCAGATTTAAGATCTGAGCAGAATGAACTTCACGTTGATATGCAAAGGAGCAAGAAAAGTTTGATGACCTCATAGCAAATGCACTATCACATCACAGAGTACATTTAGCTAATAGCTATTTAATGGCATAATTTTTTTAAGGAGGATGCTAGTGTCCTATTTTACCCAAGACAAAAACAAGCCTCAAAGAAACTGGTTTGCTCATGGTCCCTTAGCCTGTAAACAAAACCTTTGAGGAAGAGTTTAAGCTCAAGGATCCAAGCTACTATAAATTTCATTTGGAAGTCAGTCATTAATCAAATAACCAATATGTTGAGATACCGCTTTTAAACATCAGAATACTTAAAAGATCACTACACTAATCCTGAGTATTCATCCTTTTAAAGTAGGTGGGGTTACAAAGCCAGAAGAGAAAACCTATTTAAGAGTTTGGGGGGAGCCAGGGGTTGTTTACAAAAAGGTTCCTTTTTCACACAAGAAACTCAAATATCGTAGGATTCCGTTAGTTTCAGTGACACTGATGTTTATGTTCAATTTAATTATTTGCCTTTTTAAAAAACCTTATTTCAAGATACCTACACTTAATTTCAACAATTTCTCTTTAACATTCATATCCATTGATGCTATTCCACAGTGTCAAAACAGATCTCTTGATTAAGCACCGCACTTGTTCCCACCCAACATAACATCCGAATTATTAATGCCAGCCTCCAGCCAGCTCTTTTCCAGCAGCTGTGCTGCACTTTGTTGTTATGTAACTCTCAAAATCATCTCAAGTTTTCCCTGTGAGAATGACTGTGAATAACTAATTTTCTCTGGCTTTAGAGATATAGTCAAGATTTAATACAAGCATGTCAAGCGTTAGTCTGAAACCAGTTGCCTTTTTCACACCAACCTCCCAAGTGAAAAATAAAAAAGCAAAATGCTAGTTTAAGAAAGAGAGGCAATTTACAGCACTGGTTTGAACTGACAGTGAAGAACAGACAAAGGCCAGAGGAGAAATATAAGAATACAGGGCAAGAGGAATTTTTTCCAGAATGCAGAAAGTGCCTAGAAGCAATCAGTACAATAAAACCAAAATTATTACCCTAACACCTTTTGTACATTTTCCAAGAAATACAAAAGCAAAGCCCATGCATAAACGTGCACCTGGACTGCAAGGCTCTGACAGAAGAAAAACTGGATTCTGTGTGGGGTTTCTCCATACAGATATGGGATGAAATTCTTCAGTGAATCGGTTTATAACTTGGAAGTCTCATGAACAAGTATCTCTAGCAAAATTCTGAAACCCACTGCAAAAGCAGCGTGAGCAAGAGTACACTGAAAAACAAATGAGATAATACAAGTCCCTGAAGTTGTTTCCTATGCTTAGACATAAAACAAATCCAAGCTGCAAAACCATACCCAGTTAAAAGGAGCTTGACATAGTGTAAGAAGTTTAATGTGTGCCTGAGTTGATGAAGAATCCAGCAATTCAGATGATCAAACAAATTCAAAGTGCCTGCTAAGCAGAATATAAAAAAATGCATTTATATAATTTGTTAATAGCTTAAAAGACTGGAAAATATCAGAAACTAAGATTATTGACCTAAAGTTCTTCAAGGTGTATGCTTTTGTGCTCATGGGATTCAGCAGTTTAGATTGCAACAGCAAGGTCTGCTGAAATGAGCCTCCCTCACTCCCCAATTCCTAACGTGGGGCAGCAGGGGAGCTGGAAAGGATGGTGCAAGTGCACCAAACCAGCTGCATTCCCTTCAACACCCCAAGTCCACGACTAAAATTAGCACTCAGAAGAGGAAATGCAGATCTAAAGTCTGAATGTGACCTCTATTTCTCTCTGAAGGGCCCATTCTTTAGACCCCAATAAACACTATTGTTCCCTGAGGATAATGAGACAAAGGTTGCAAAGTCATAACAGTGCTTTTTGCATAAAGCAACAACTCTTATTCTTAGAAATACATTTTTCTGAACAGAGATGGAATCTCAGTGACAGTTGCACAGGCTGCTAGCAGAGTCAGGCCAGCAGATCAGTCGAAACCCCCCCATGAGGGATGTACGTGTTCAAAGAACACTGTGCAGAGCCCCTCGATGACTTTACATCAGGCTGGGTGTCTTTGAAAAACAGGCAGCCAGGAGCTGCCACCTGCGATCTGCCCAGGCTCGGTACTGAGACAAGGGTATTCAGGCACAGACAAGAATCAAATGCAGGAAAAATTAAGCCATACTTCTTTCTTCCATGCATGGACTCCAGGTTTTGATCGAAATGTGGTGAATGTTTCTTCTTTGAAGGAGAACATAAGTGAGAGAGAGAGATAAAATACTCTAATAATCCGGTACAAAACAAAACACAGTCCTGGGTATGGTGCCACAAAGTGTCTTTCACATGAGTAATCTCAAACTAGTTACAAAAGATGAGATTAGTGCACCTTAATTCATTTATTTGTTTTGATGTTCTCTCTCTCATTTTGTATATATAGATATAAAAAACAACAACTATTTATTAAGCAGGAAGTTTAAAAGCAAACAGTTTAATGATCCTTAATGATCACCAGAGACAGCAAAATAATGCTGTGGGAACAGTTCTAGTTAACTCTTTCTAAAGGCACACCTCATACTTTTTTCTAGGCCTTTGGATATATTCTCATGGTACATATGTTCTGTCTAACAGCAACCCTCAAATAGGTGGACTGAGTCTGAAATTCACGTCTCTGAAGGATCTTGATATCTCTGGTGGCAGCTCTTCCACGCCTGATGAACATCATGGGGCTCTGCTTACTATCATCATAAAAATGGCAGTTTCCCACATTTACACAGCTGTTCCATTCATAGGGCAGATCTTGAAATGTTTTTGAACACTGCTCTGAAGTTTCCTTAACTTCTGTGTTCTAATTAAATGTTTTCCTGCAGGCATCAAAAACCCTGGCTAGAAAGTCACAGCAGTTTTCTTAACAAACATGCTCAAGAGCTATTGCTTCCCATTGCACAAGGCCGAGGGCCAGACGTGCAGTTCCATTACAAGCACCCTACAGAAACATATAAAAACACTCATAAAAATGCATTTGTTTATATGGCAAAGAGATATGAATGAATTAATACTCCGCACAGAAACTACCACAATATTATTAGAGTTTATTCAACCTGCAAGAATTTTATCGAATCTTAAATCATGTCCCCTGCCTTCTTTCCTCCCCACATGCATCAATGGACTCTTGTGTTTTGGTTTGCAAATATTTAAAGTGGTGTGTCAAGTCCTGCTGCAGAAGCCTGATGGTCATGCCATGCTATGAATAACAGACTGAAAACAGGGAAAACAGTTCCTAAATCAAATTACGACTCTTGGGGATAAACACATTTCCAAATGATGTAATTATAACAATATGTCACACTCCACTGAAGACCTCATATAACATTAAAATAAAGAATGAGTGGGTAGGAAATATAAGCAAAGGATGACATAATATTGTTCCGTGCCAGTTTCTGCCTGTTTTCAATCAGGCCAGACGTCAGAAAGTGACTTGGGAGGGAAAAAAAAAAAAATCTCACTAACAATCAAGGGAATTTCTGTTTAAGTCGGAGGCCTGTAGGCCTGTGCACCAAGATCACATTTGACCTTGTAATATAAATAAAGTAACCCTAATGAAGTGTGTACAGAGCCTGGGAAAGACAAGCCCCCCTGCCTACCCCCTCATACTGAGTCCCAAATAAACACACCAATATGACTTAAGACATGCCTGCAGAAAAGTTTATTATTTTATTTTCAGCCCTGTATATATTCCATGCCAGTAAAAACTGCTGCATCACAAGCTCTTAATTTAGTCCCTTTTAGACACAAGAGGACCTTGGATGGTTGATCCTAAACATGCCTGCACTAAATAACTCATAAATGAGCTGACAGAAAACACGTATCTCAAACTCAGTTAAATGCTTTGTATGCACAAGTGAAACGAGTTGTATCTGGTTCAGACCTGAATCCTTGGTATGGTAGTAAATCGCATTATCAGCCTACAAAGTGAAGTCACTTGATTCTATCAAAACTGAATAAACTCCATTGTGGCTTTGCTATAATCCCCTTATGAGAACTGTGTGCATCATTATTTACCCAACTGTTATGTGGGTGGAAACAGGAGACGTTCACCTCTGGCAAATATGTGTGCAACTTCTCGCAAGTCAATAGAGTTGCACCTGTTTATACCAGCAATGAAGCTTGTCTGTGATGTCAACAGTGATATTATCTAGAGATAAAACAGTTCCTGTTTTGTCTGAAAAATGAAATACTTCAAAATATGTCAGGTCACTTGCAAATCCTGCCCATAAAGGAAAGAGGAAAAGCTTTAGAAGAATTACTTCCATAAAACAAGTAGCTTCTGGGGCCAGAAATCCTGAAGAGATTAACACCCTCCCTGCCCTCCCCTCCTGCTAGGAATCTTCCATAACAGCTCTAGAGCCTGCCAAGCCCTGGTTCTTGCTTGGACAACAACAGCGTCCTTATTGGGAGCCCAAAAAAGCTCAGTGCTAAAGACAACTGCCAGGCAAAAAGTAAGCAGCTTTCTTTACAGGCATCTTTCCAGGTGCTGTGAGTGATCAACGAGATTGAAGGAAAATCACTGCTGACTAGAAAAGGAAGAGGAAAAGGGAGGGAAAGTGATGACACACCAACCAAGCACATTTCCTCTGCCTGTCCTCCTTACAGAATCAGCCATTCATGCAGTCCTCTTCCCTCAAACTCCCTTCTTCATCTCTACCATTCCTAGCCTCATTTAAAACTCTTTTTTCTTTCGTCGATATACCTGAAGTTTCTCCCCAATCTGGCCATTCTCATATATATAAAAAAAATAAAAAAATAAAAAATCCAAACCCAAGAAAACCATAAAACCCACTTTGCCCAATACAGTTACCTACTTGTCAAGCTTTTTTTTTTGTTGGTTTTTTTTTTACTATCATCACACTCACTACATATTTATATTTCCTCTACCTTTCACATATCTGAGTTATTTTTCACAGTAAGGACCTCAAAACACTTAGTACATTTTGGGTACCACAACTATATAATTATCTGTTTTAAAGATGACCACAGTTAGGATCCTGAAGAAGCCATAAAACCAAGTTTCCCCTGGGTGAAATTCCCTCCTTCCAACCAGTTTATCAAAGGAACACAGTTGGCCTAAAGCTCCCACTGTCTACTCTAAAGACTGCTGATCTACCAGAACTTCCATTCATACAGAAATAGAAGCTGCCCTTTAAATGGGACCTGGCAAGAAATACTGGAACTTCTACACTTCTTAACCTTAAAAATACCAACTAAAAATTGCATGGACTCATTCCGCTGATGTCATTGGCTTGTGTTTCTGGGACTTGTCTCAGTTTTAATGGAACACTTGCCCCAGTTTTAATGAACTAGTTGTCCAATGACCATATGATGGACCAGGTAGTCTGGAAGCCTTGCCCAGCTCATTCTGATTTGAGACAGGTTGGATGAGGAATCTGTTCTGTAGTGCTGGCAGCAAAAAAAAGCACACAGCAAAATTGGCAGTTAACATTTCCAGAAATACATGACAATTTTCTATTATTATTTTTATACAATAAATTATATAGCCACAAGCATGAACCACTTTCCCTATGTGAGACACACTGCATCTGCAGAGAAATGCAGCCATACCACAACATGCAATTCATGACTACTATGGGAGAAACGTACACAGCAGAGTTTGTTTAATTAGCTGCTGATATTGGAGCACAGATATTTGGAGATAATCACTGACATTACTGAAAGTTTGCCAAGATTGTGTTCATCCTCCCTCCCTCTACACAAACTACAAATTCACTGAATCCTATGAAATTCAGCATAAGCACTGAAACCAGCTCCCTGAAAATTAGTGACTGACTGGGAGGAGCCAATTAACTCCATCTGGTCCTTAATCCTCAGGAAATTTGCTACAGTCAAGTGAATGCTGTTACAATATTAACAATCATTTTAGATTATAAAATTTATATTTGTTTTCTTGCACTTCCTACACTATGTCTAGTTAGTGTACATGAAAAGTAGTGAAACTTACTTTCAGCTGTATTCAACATCAGTCAAGCACTTGTTTCTTAACAGCCTAAAGCAAACAACACTACCTTTAATTCCATAATTTTTCATGCCAATGCATCCCAAAGCTCTTTGTTTACAAGAAGCTCCACCATGTACTTTAGGATATAGAGTTTCATATTATAGCTAATTAAGCTGAAGAGGGAATTTGAAGAGCTAAAACCTGTACAAAGTACGAAGATTTTAAACACTGCTGATTTTACATAAATATTCCCAGGTTCTTTATTTACATTTAAATGGTAGCTATCTCACACCTACCATAAAAGTAAAAAGAAACATGTCTAAAAATTGTGCTAGTATGACTTAAACAGGAGGTCTTTAATGTTACCCAATTGCAGTGAATCTTCAAAACCTACAGACTGGTCTGTCTATGTGAATTTCTACTATCTAAATTTAAGTAGTGATCCGCCCACTGCCCAGTTTTCATTAACATCATTTCCTTTTTTTGTTTTACTTTAAAGTCCCTGGCCCAAAAATTAAATTCAATTAAATAAATGACACAAGTTATAGTTCTAAGAAACCCAAATTTTAAAAAGCAGTTCAATGTCAAGGTACTTTGTTACTCAAGTCAATCAAAGTTGCTAATTCCTCTGATTTTGTGAGTGAATTAAGCCATATATTATCTACCCAGCATATGTGCAAGTAAATGATAAAGGAACAGTGAGAAGTTTTTGGAAGATAACATTTCTTTTCAATTCCACGAAATGCAGTCGATCCAAACTAACTGCTCTTCCTCTCTCTTAATACTCAAAGTGAAATGTTGTATTGCCTCACTCTACATTAATTTAATCATCTTTTAAAATATATAGGCTGTCTATGTATATAAAATCTACCAACTCAAACCTGGTGTTTCCCATTTGTGATTTACATTCCAGAAATCTCTCCTGCAAAGGACAATTCATTTACATTTCAGTCCTTCAGATGCTTGTTGAGTAAGCTGTCATACTTGGATTAAATCAGTTCTTCCCATTTGTTTGGCAGCTAGTAATGCAAGAAACCAAAAACTCTTCCAGTTGATTGAGTTCCCTCAATAGGAGAGCTGGCATTTCCTTACACAACTCCATTTAAGTCCAATAACAATATCAGGTTTCCTTCTAACAATAGCTCCAGTGTTATTTGGCATTGCTGTCAAATGTCTCAAGATGAAGACAAACTTGAGAATTCATGGAGATCTCCCAAGAACGTTTTCTTATTCAGAAAAAAAAAAAGCCCAAGAATAATAACAACACAGTGGGTTTTTTTGTTGTTGTTGTTTTTTTTTTTTTAAATTCTTTGTATTCCTAAGAAATAAAGGATCGTTACAAGCACTCCTACCTTTAGCATTACTACCTTTCTGCTACCACACACTTAAGAATTCAGTCAGCGTTATCAGCATTATCATTTCACTGTTGAGGATACTGAAACTAAAAGGATAAATATTTCAGTCAGGTCTGAATAATGACTAAACTACAAGCAAAACACTGAACCTGAGAATCTTAGTTTTCAGATCCTTGCTACTGCATAGACTATGGTAGAAGTTAATCCCAGCTTAATCTCAGAATTTGGTCTGATTTCAGCTACTGGATTGAATACACTACAATGTCTAAGCAATGCTTGAACCTTTATTGACCAGCAATATGTACTCATGCACCTGCTGCAGGGGAAATTCTGAAATAAAGCAGCCTCATGGGCAGTAACAGTACACAGTTGTACTAGATCTGGCTGGGATGGAGTTTGTTTTCTTCATAGCAGCCCATATGGTGCTGTGTTTTAGACTGGTGACCAAAACACTGTTGCTGACACACCAGTGTTTTAGCCACAGCTGAACACTGCTTACACACCATCAAGGCCTTCTCTGTTTCTCGCTCTGCCACCCTTCTTAGGTTGGGAGGGGGCACAGCTGAGGCAGCTGACTTGAATCAACCAAAGAGCTATTCCATACCACCTAACATCATGCTCAGCCATAAAATGGGGTGGGGGTCTGGTGAGGAAGGCAGGGGGGTGAGTTTTTCCAAAGTAGCCATTACTCGGATACTGGCTGGGCATCTGTCTGCTGGTGGTGACTGCCCTTGCATCACTTGTTGGGGGAGAGGGTATGGGAATGCGTTTGTTGTGGTGTCCCTCCCTTCACTCAAACTGTCTCTATCTTGGCCCACACCTTTTTTCTTGCTTTTGCCCTTCCAATTCTTCTTCCCTCTGCAGAGGGAGTGAGCAAGCTGCCAGCTGGGGTCAATCCACCACAATAGTGGAGGAAGCATACAATTAGCCTTCAAAGGTACTTTCTCTCCTGAAAAGAGTACACAAAAGCTACTACTACTCTCATGGATATCCTAGTGGACAAGTACCTTTATAAGTAATGAAGCAGAACTGAGGTTCTACAAGTCCCACCTTCAACCAGGACAGCGCCATGCACAATCCTAACACACAGGTGGGTCTATGCACCTGCTCTGCAAGAAGCTTCAATCCCAATTCCTTCCCAGCCTCCCACTGGACAGTCTGACCACAGAGTCCTTCTCTAGGCTTGTCAGTGTGTAACAGAGTCAGTAACGGGGCAACAACCTTATTGGGAGCGAAAATTGCAATACTGAGCACAGAAGTTGATAGATGACATACAGTGCTGCTAGCACAAGTTACAGCTTGGTAGCTTTACATTGCACATAAAATGGCAGAAGAAAATAGTGCTGCCCAAAATGATTTGGTAAATAGCACTAACATCTACATGACCTATCCTAAAAAAGAAGGAAGGCGGAAGCACAGCTTCAGCTCTTAAGTGTGCACGTAATACTAAGGAGGATAGAAGAGTCCTGATGCAGCAAAATTAATCATCCGTCTTTGCGCAATATACTATTCTGTCATTGAACATGTTCTAACATACAGCAAGTACAAATGAGATTATCTCAAAAATATACACTTCTGTGTTATGCACAGGATTACATTATCAATACGCATTCAAAATGCCAAAGCAGTGCAATCTAAAGGCAATGCTGTTATAGAGATGTCCAATATATGGCTTCTGCTAGCAACATTGTAAAGCCTAACTGGATAAAGTTGCAGTGGACTGAGCACTTCTCCTTCTATCAATTCCCCTGATTAGCCCAAATACATTTAAGTTTCTGACAGAGGGAGAATCACTACAAACTGGAGCCTCTTGACAACCAGGGAGAAGGATTCTCAGGGCTCTGTGGGAAAACCTGGGGGGAAAAGCACTTGCCATGCCTACTTCACCTGTTAGTCTCATGAACTTAGTTCTCAATGTAAACCAAAGTATTTCTCCAAAGACAGCTGACAGCAATCATTGCCACAAGCCTCTCAATGTAACAGTCTGCCATCCTACGAGCTAAAGAGCTCAGTGGCCAACTGGGAGGCAAATATTCCAAGTCCTGAAGTAAATGTCATATGTTGTAGACAAAATGGAGAGGTGACACCCCATGAAAATGAACCTGCATTAACAATCCGGTAGATTATTCTTTAACCTCTAAGTATTTAGCATCATTAGGATTAACCCATTAATGAAAGCAATGCCGATGCCTCCAGAAATGTCAGGACAAGGGCTGAATGTTCATATATAGGGAGAGACAAAATTAATTTCAGCTCCTCGCTCTTCCTTCTCAGCCATAGAAGTAGCTGACAAGAAGGAACAGGCTTAAGGAGCAAGGCTGAATTATAACTGGCAAGTTCACCAAAGCAGCAATCACCTGGAAAGATTCTGCTGTACAGAAAAGTAGTGGCAATCTGGCTGCGAGACACTTCACCATCAGGGTGTTATTGCGTCCTGATGCTCACGGGGAAGCTGAAGGGAGATGAAGTGTACTGTCAGTGAAGTGGAAAGATGACCTCTGAGCATCACAATCAATCACCTTTTGGGTAGAGGCCAGAGATTACTACAATATCACACACTTAGGAAACAAACAAACAAACCAAAAAAAACCCCAGCCCTAGGCAACATAAAAGCAGCTGAAAACCATCCTCCCCATGAATCCTTCTCCTCCTCTGAATTCAGCTCATTCTGACTGTAGTTATCTGGTCTTAGGTAGAAAACTAAGATATTGCCTTTTGTTAAATTATGCTTCTGTGGTTCTTCAAAACCACTGAAAGAGGCAAACAAAAGACTGTATTATTCCATTTTACCCCACCGATGTGTACAAAGTTCCTCACAACTGCAAATATTTACATTTGTCTCTTCAGAACCAAAAGCTTTCACTCCTTAACACTTGAATTAGTGCAACTACATAAACTGGAATCTCGACAGAGTACAGCTCACCTTTTGCTCCATCAAACTTTGAAACATTGCATCTACTGTTGAGGCTGGTTATCACAGTAAGAAAAAAGTCTGCTTCTGGATGTTGTTATTCCTTTCCTTTTAAATGCTAAACTAGATGCTTAAATATTACCTCTGTCTCACAATGAGATCTTTTGTCATCTAAACCAAACACATTAGAAAAAAAACAAGGTCTGAAACCTTAGGAGTTGTTACTCAGCGTTGCTCCATTTCCTTCAAGCAAGTTATAGTGATTTATACTAATATAGCAACAGAGGAGCCAGGAAAAAAAAAAGCATAAACAAAGCTGTTAGAAAACAGATCAAAATCTGTATTTAACTCATGACCCCCATTTCTAAAGGCAGCCATAGCCAAGATCTAGGAGTGCTTCATAAGATCAATAGCAATAAGCTTAGCTCAAAAATGACTGAATAATATGACAGGCTGCTTATGCCAGAGTTCGTTACTCTTCACATACCTATATGCTTCACAAATGCTGAAGAAAAAAATATGTCCTTTAGCCAAATTACATGCTTTGAGGTTGAGGAACATCAGCCAAAAGCCTAGTTTTTGAGCAAAGATTAGCAGCATAGCTTGTTGTAAAAAAAATTAAAACCACACTGGCTCAGATACAACTCTCTAGACATGTGACTTCTAATAAAGAATGTTATCCACGCACTGCTAGACAGCAGATGTTTCAAACAGTTGCCATTTGAACCAGGAAAACAACATTGATGGATGTTTGTTATTTTAAACTCCTACCAGGCACCCCAAGCTACAAAAAAGGAGCAACGTGGTATTTTTCATATTTATGGAATTTGTTAATCTGCTTGTTACTCCAGAAACAGGTAACTTATCAAGATAGTCCACAGAAAGTAGAGAAAATAAAGCATAACCAGCAAACTTCCAGCAATTTACTAACACTGTGTAAAGGTGCCCAAGCAGATATGTTCCAACAAGAGGCTGTTTGAAGCCTTGTTAATTGCTTTATCTGTTAATCTCAAAGTATGAAGTTTTAAGTCTTCAATGCAAGGAAGGATGCCTGGTAAAAACAGGTAGTGGCACCCACAGGAAGGTGCTAGCCTTCAAGCCAGGCCATTATAAATATGAAGGACTAAAAGAAAACGCACAAAAAAGATCCCCCTCCTCCCTCCACTTAGCCTAGCAGGAGCAACGTTTTCCAAAAAGGTGCTAATGAGTCATAAAAGATGAGCTGGGAACAGCACGGTGCGTTACATGTTCCAACAGGCATCAAACGTACAACCAACACTTCCATGTTTTGAACACTATTTTACTTGTTGTCTTCACTTCCTAACCGATACAAAGAGCAAAGCAAAGCAGCACTGAAGCACTGAATAAAACAGAGGTTGGGTGGGAAAGTTCGTAAAAGCCAAATCAAGGAATATTTCAATAAAAAGAAAAAAATACCTGCTGGCTTCAAAATCTCTATACCAATACGAAAAATGCTACAAAGCAACAAAAACACTTCAATCTGTAGAGTCAAAGGTCACCATTGAGCAGAAATACAAAGAGAAAAGTGACACGAACATGGACATCTCTCCTATTTTCATATTTTAATTAGGAACAACAAAAAGCCAGTCACCATTAGTCAAATGGTTCATGATTTTAGTTGCCCCCACGGCTTCTACTGCTGCATGTGCAGAGTAGCCAAGGCTCAGCTCTGAAGAAATTAAAGCATATCAGAAACCAAAAAAAAATTTATATTAGACAAAAATTCAAAAGTGCCAGCATGCAAACAGTTTATTGGCATAACTGGCAGAGGCAGATGCAGCAACATGAGAACGCTTTCAAAACATGTGAGAAGGAAGAAAAAAAATTGGAAGCTTTGGGTGAGAAAAAAAAGTCTTTTTCCAGCTGCAGTACTTTGGATCCAAAGGGGTCTGAGACAATAAAACAAATACTCATTTTCCTTCACCCTGGAAATCCAGAGTTCAAATGAAATGCAAACAGAGTTGAAATGGCACTTTGCACTTCTTTTACAACCTTCTTTCTTTAGAGAGGGTAGCACACTTACACTGTTGTTAAGTAGGCAGGTATAATCCCTGTTTCACAGCAGAGACATGCTGTGACTTGTCTATATTAAGAACTAAGTCTAGGACAAAGGCAGGAACAGATTTCAGACCTCGTGATTTCCACTCTTAGACTGTCACCACAAGGCTACCTCTACTCACTGTAAATATGACTATTACCTGTGGAATCCCCCCAAATTGTTGTTCTGAGATGATACCTAAATTTACCTCTAATCAAAGATTCAAGGAACTGAGAGAGACTTCACAGGGTGTTTGTTTGTAGGACATGTGTAGGCAGGAAACATGGATAGTCTTATAGAAAAGCTTTAGCAAACTACAATCCACAGTTTCTCCAATAAAAAGCAAGGTAGAATCATCCCTAACTGGGTATCAACAGGATAGCCACCGCAGGAAGAGGTAGCATTGCACTGCTGACATGCATGATTAACACTACATTACTCATTCTTGATCCTGTTCTGTGGTATTTCAACAAACCTGTGACTTGTTTGGGCCTTTTGAAGGAAGCTTTTGATAGAAGTCATACACAAAGGCTAATTTCATATGCTTATGTTTATAATCACATACATAAACCTGTTAAGTTTAAATACTCAGCCCAAAAGATTATTTATCATGCCTTCTCATTTGTGTAAACACTTACTGAGAAGCACATAACTGGAGTACGGAGTCCTCTATACTTGGACATACAAGAAAACCAGTAATGTGGTAATGAAAAGACGGGGTCACAGCAGCAAGGCTATCCAGTATAACGCAGGCATGGCGCTTGAACTATAAAGGCAGAGGAATACGTTAAAAACCTGGCTTATGATAGTCAACAAGGCCATTTTTTCAACCTTAAAAACGAAATATGCAACTTCTTGCCTGTCCACAATTAGAAGGTCAGTAAAAGGCAGACTCTCTTGATCCTTTTGTAGCCTGCCTTGGAATAAAAAGAAAAAACTAAGCCTGACAGCATGAGCTCAAGTACTCTTCTGGCACACTGCAAAGGCAATCAATAGCACTGAGAACACCTGTTATTCAGATGCACTAAAGAACAGCAAGCCTCTGAGGCTTTCTGCACTTTTTACTTCCAACTCAAGAGCTTTAGGATAAACACAATGTACCCAACAGTATATTTTAAATGATTCTAAGCATATGTATTTTTTCTGAAAGCATAAAAAGTCTGTGCCTGCAGATGATGAAAGAATTCTGGATATCCTAAAGAGACAGACATTGCGTATTTCTTTGGTACAGTTACTGCACATGTAGCAGAACTTTGCTATTTATCCCAGTCCAGGAAGGACTGCAGCATGAATGACTCTGCAAGGGCCAGCGCCCCAGCACATACATTGGTTTTGTGCTGCAACACAATATCCACAATATCACTGACTGAAACAACTGAATTAATTTCATAGAATGCTGGAATACTAGCAAATGAGAAATACAAGCTTTGAAAGTAATAGGTTTCTCCTGTTTACCAACAAGGCTTCCTTCCAAAAGTCAAAGTCATTCACCATACCAACAGAAAGTCCATTATTCCCAGTTGACAGAGTAATTCATTGTTGGTAAGACTGAATTATTTTCTAGTCGTTACTTTTCTCAGGTAGCCCCATCTCTCTGAATATACTGAGTATTTTACAGACTGGCATTTTGAAAACTAGCCCTATTTAAAGCAGTCAGATGCTAAGGTGCAATAAGAGAAACTCAGCTGAGCTGATGTAAGATCAGCTGCTACTGAAAACAGGTCCCATACTCCCTCCTCCTCTTAGCATTCCCCTTTCCAGCCACACATTCCTGATGCTTTCCTTGTATCAGCTCTGATATTCATGTGATCCTTCAGTGAGTCAATTCACTGGCAGAAAGCTAATCTATCCAGAACAAGCCTTCTGAAAGTTGGTAACCTCAATCAACTTACCGAGGGATCAGATGAACATCAGAACAAGCGAGGGAGGAAAAAGAAGCAGGACTACTCCCAGCAGCAACAAAATGCTGATTTGGCTTGGCTGTCTCTTCAAATCTGATCTTTAATCTCTCATGAACATCAGAGAGCAGAATGTAACTTTCATAATGAGTTATTAAGTTATTAATGTATTTTGTTACCCGAAAGGATTCCATCCTATATCAGAACTCAGCTAAACATTCTTGCAACTGTATTGGTTCTGTCAATGTAAGAAGAATGCCATATATTCACTATCTGCAATCCTTACTCATGTTAAGCAGTAATTTTTTTCTGCAAATAGCACCAGTGAAGCTGATAGAACTGTTTTCAGAACATGGTATAGTTTTACGGAAAGGTAGTAGAATCTGGTCTCACTATAAAATGTGGATTCAACAACCACCTCTCTCTAATACAACTGCTATTTAATCTTCTCTATGTAAGTCACAGAATCATAGAATCATATCATATGTCTCCACATAGAGAATGCGCAGAAGGCAGGGCTGCTTGGTAATCTGTAGCTCTTTTGAGTGCCATTTTTCTTACAGTGTCTGTAACTTAATTATAATGAATTTGTCTTCAGGATAAACTAATTTATCATTGTTCGTCGTGGTTCATGTTGCCTCGTCACTTAGTTTGGTTAACAACCCATTATTTAAATTAATACCCTGATTTGCTGCATACTTTCATCAACATCACTTTTCCCATGAGAAATTGATTTGCCTTTCTACTTGTACCTTAAGAACAATGTGGTAAGAAGTAATTCTTGCCAAGTAACATTTATGCTTATGTATGCAAAACATATAGCTCCTATTAATTAAAAACATTACCAATGCTGCAGTATGATTTGAGTCTTTCTCATGCTATTATTTAATTTCAGGGAAAGGAAAAAAAAATTCCAAAAAGGTGCACTGTTATTCAGAAAGAGAACTTGTATGGCCATTCCTTGCATAACGAGATCAGACTATGCCAAAATATTATTCTCACAAACATCAACATTATGAAGTTCTTAGTTTTGTTATATGAAAAATGCCATCTTACAATTTTTTTATGATCCCTGTGACATGAAAACATGACTTCTGTCCTTCCACAATGACCTAGACTCCCCAATTTCTGAACAGAACTGTACTCAATTTCCTGAACCTTCCCCCCAAAACTTCAAAGAAACTGGACAAGCTGGAAGTCTCTTTCTGAACTCCAAACACCTCCCATTTCCAGGGGGGCTCAATACAGCATGTTAGCCCTGCTCACTGTACGTGTGTACCGCCAGTGGGTCCCACAAGCACATGCATCAAAGCAAACAACCAAGGAGTTGGGCAAAAAACTTTTGTTTGAAGCCTTTAAAAGGTTCATTTCAAATATAAGCAAAGTAACACCTACCACTTTTGAGTGTCACTACACACTCCAGTACACCAGTGACTTTTGTACGGTGAGTAGCATGCTTTTCACGCTGGAAGTTCTGAGGCAAGAGCTACAGGCACCCTAATTCATTCCACATCAAGCACTTAAGCCCTCCTTAGTTCACAGGTTACATGCATACAGTTGCAAAGGGGTTTGTCAGTCTTCACTAGAGAAAGGATAAACAGAAGGTTATCAATATCATCAATACTCCAAGAATATTAGTTTAGATTTGAGTTCGTAAGTGGACGTTCAGGGCAATTGAAAGGGGCTAATCTACTGACAAAATACCAGTCCATTCTTTCACCAAGATAAAGAAGTTATGTTACCAACACTGGCAGGAAAAACAAATACTAAAATTTCAGGATCAATGTGATCTACAGTTTAAAAAGAAAAAAAAAAACCAAACCAAACAAAAAAACCACCAACAAACAAAAAACAACAAAAAACGTTCAAGCACATGCAGCGCTTCAAAATAAAGCAATCCTTTGTGCTAGGGGAACATCAAACTCCTGTTTATTTAACCTAGAGACTGTTCCCAAAGCAGGACTCAATGTGACAAAGGCAAAGCTTCCACCTTGTTACAGGAATATACTTGCATTCCCCACGCTTTCACCATAGCCTGCCTTTTTAAATAAGCATTACTTCATTCAGCAAAGAAGGACCTCCTCTTCTTCTGCAACAACCCTGTGAAATACTGTACAATGAAGGATGAGCTGCAGCAGAGATCTGAATATTCAAGCCCTCAACTTTTCATGGTCTTGTACAAATACATCTTACTTAGATGCAACATTGGGAGCTACAGACTGACTGCGTGCTGATGGCAGGAATTTGGAGCCAGGTCTCCCAGGTTTCATTTTAGCCAGTTTTTGATTTGCTAAGTGATATTAGGCAAGTCACTTCCCATTATTTATTTATAAGTTACATCTAATTATCTAGAAGGCCTAATTAGCTCATCTGGAAAGTGATTTGAAATGCACAGATAAAAGATAGTGTGTATTTCTCAACTCTTGTCATCTGTGCCAATAAAATACTTATTTCACAACAATTAGATCTAATTGTATTTTTGATAGCTGCTGCCTCATACCTAGAAATTCCAGCTCTGGAAGTCACAAATAGAAAGACTAATCAGGATGCAATGTTAATGAAGTGGTATGTGAAACATCTATAGATAAGGTTAATGTTCTAAAGGCCTTTTTGCAATCACTCAATATGTAGTGAAACTTTTTTCCCAGTTGGGTTTCCACTCAAATGGAAACTTAAGAGATTTATTTCCAAACTACCTCCCATCTCTATCACAATATAAGCGTTTCCAGCACTGCTTTAGGTTTGTCTAAAAAAGAAAAAAAAAAAAAAAAAAAGGCCTACAAAACTAAATCTACTCTTAAGATTGACTAAAATATTCTAGATAGCTTTAGTAATTATGTCTTACTACTTCATGTAGAAGCCCTACATTCACTTTCTGAATATTTACAAAACATTAATAGGACCCCTCAGACAAGACAGAAAGCTTGACCTTGGGACGGGGACTGGGCGAGATGGGCTACCGTAAAATGGAGACTGAGAGCAGGCAGTCTGAAGCGCTCTGGGGGTTACACCTCCCATGCTGTAAGTCGTGAGCCAGCCCAGAGGAGGGATTCCGATATACCACAAACAGGAGAAGAGAGACTTACTAAACCCAACTCCTCTCTCTGATCGAGTCTAGCATCCTGTCCCTACAAGGCTGGTACAGGATGTTTCAGCCAAAAACGTAAGAAATTATGCAGGAAACAGCTATGGAATAATCAATTCAGCATGTGAATCTCTTGCTAAAGAAATGAAAGTTAAGAGCATATGTCCTAAAACACATACACCCATCTGTTAAGGTTTTCTACATTTTAATCCTGACTATTTTTAACCAAGTATTTTTTCCTTCTCTGTATGAACTAGGATTTCAAAACAAGCCCAAATTTCAATGTTCATTTTGACTGTAAGCATTCTGTGGCCCAAACCACCTCATCTTGTGCATATATAGTGTATACGTTAGCCTAATGTGTTCCCAACCTTAGTCACATTCTATCATCCTACATACTCCTGAAGTAAAGAAATTTAAATGTAAAACTAAGTATAGCCAGTCTACTTGGCATGACTTATTTTTTTAAGGTCAAATTATTTTCAAACACACACATCATTTTAAATAACACAAAACACACTATTTTAAGTAAGAAAACAGCACAACTTTTAATACAGCATGACCAAGACAACGTCATATGGTTTACAATTGCCTCTGGATGAGGTCCCATCTCAACACTTCATTCACTCATTCGGACAAAAGAAAAAAAACTTGCTTCGATTTACTCTGTCCCCAGTTGCTGCTGGTAAACAGATCTGCTGTCAGCTTCCTGGAAGATGATCTCCCACAGAATCAGGGAGGTGCTGCTGTTGCACAGGGAGGTGGCTGCTGCTGCTGCAAACACAGCTCTCAAAGCAGCAGAGAAATCTGGCTCCATCAGCAAGTGAAGGGGGTGAGGCAAGGGAACCTGTGACTGACTTGATTGCACAAATGACTACAGACATGGTCAAACCAGCTAACTGTCTTTGTACCTTTCTTCTCTGTACTTGTTCATACTTCTGTTGCTTATGTTTCCCATCATTTTACCCCAGAGAAGAAAAAGGAAATAACCTAATTTTTTTTGTTGGATACAACCCAAGTGGAAAATACATCATTTTTCCCTCCCCTGCTAGACTCTGTGGTCTCTCACTCCTTCATTTCAATTACATCCATGTTTTCTCACCAAGTCACATGGTGGGGAGAATGCTGCTGCTATTCAAATTGTTGGTCCTATTATAGCTTAATAAAGCCAATTTTGGCTCAGAACACAGGTTTGGCAAGATGAATAGTTGTCCTCATTATTGTGTTGGTTTTTTGTTTTTTTAAAACAAAATAAAAAACCTAAGCACAGCTTTTATAAAAAATACTGCATGCATGCCTGCCCACTACAGCACAGCTCTATGTGTTATATTTCTCATCAGTAATGAGCAATCAGTATTTCTTTCAAACACAGGTATTAGGGAGACAGTACTTTATTCTCTGAATTTCTCAGAAGCTGTGGCAGGAATCAGTTACAGCCAAAGACAATTAAAATTAAATGTGGGAATCTGCATGAAATTTTCTATACAGAAGGGATACAGAGTGGGAACAGGGGTGTTGAAGTGAATTTGAAAAGTTTGGTGCACCCCTGGCGCCTTACTTGGTATGCCTGCACCCTAGTCCATCAGCTGAATTCTCTTTCTGTCCTGTCATACCACAAGATTCAGCTTCTGTCCCCAACTCATCACAACCTCCAAATATCAGAGGCACATGCCCAAATTTACTGAAGTGTTGCAAATTCAATAGCCGCTCACTTTTAAACTGACAACAAATAGGAGAAATAAGGAGTTGAAAATACACCTGACGTTGAATAGTGACTACGCCTGAGTATTTAAAGTTATGTGCATGAATGAATGGTGCGTAATTCATTGGGCAAAGGAGACGAGGAGAAGGGAGAGTGTTCAGAACACTTGGTGCCTCTTAACTGCAGGACCCAGGAACACAGTACATAATACACAATATGTAACTCATGCTTACATCTCGCTAGCACAGGTAGGTACTACCAGCACTACAGTCACTAGTAGTCACATCAGTCACATCACTAACATGATGCTCAGCCACCTAAGTAGGCAGAGAAATAATAAGGCCATCAGGCCATTCCATGTCCCTTACTGCCACACAACCCTACCAGGAGTAGGTGCACTTTTTATTTCTTCTTCCTCTTTCATGCTGTAGAATGTGCCCGAAAGGTACAAACTAATATAGGAGTACAAAAAATCTGCATGCTTTTGTATCTGGTACCTTAACAACACCTACCATCAAAGAAGGGCATTTTCAAGGAAAAAATTCTGTCTTTGCCATCTTATCAGGCACTTGAGATCCTAGCCAAAGAGCAAAAGTAGAATACGGTGCTTCTGCGTGATGTGCATGACATATGAGTAAAGTTTAACCCTGCAGCATGAGCAATCCAAACACCACAGATGTTTGTTTCTGTGTACTAGTCTGAAAGTAAAACCTATTAAAAATTGCTAACATGCTTCCATTGACCAATTTGAGAAGAGCACAAGAAAGTACTACGCATATAAAATTGTTTTAAATAATTGAACAATATTTCACTGTTTGTAAGTGGTTACCAGTAGAAGAGGAAAACTAATGTTTTGTCAAAAATATATTTTACCTGACATCTCACAAAATAACAGGAAGACAGACTTCTGTGCTTTTAGCTTACAAGTGGCATCATATACACTGCGGTGTCTGAATCCCTATATGCAGCAACAAAAGCAGAAAAATTACTTAAGAAACATGAATCAGTCGTAAACGGTTCTGCAGTATTTCTCTCATGACTATAGCACCCCTTTTGCCTGGGCCGAACACAAGGGAGCCTGTCATTCTTCACTGCTGCAACACCAAACAAAAATATTCCTCTTTCCTGCATTTTTAATTATCAGCTCAACTAGGAATAAACTAGTTGTATTAGGATCACCCAATAAACAATGGTTAAATAATTACACAATAATTTTTTGCTTTTTCATAAACTTAACAAAACTTTTCAAACAAGTTTTTCCTCCCTTTCTCATACCACAATGTAACTATTTTTAAAAAGTATACAACTTTTCTGCAAGTGAAAAAAATGGAAAAAGGTCATTGAGTGGCTGTTTTCACATTAATATTCAGACAATTAAAAGGTACATCACCTGCAAAACACTTTGCTGACATACAATCTATATTTTAGTAGTTATTTCACTAATTTAACATTAGCTACAGTTAAAACAGAAACAGTTCCCTGTGTTCAAATCAGCTGGCATTGTTCTGACAAGTGGACTGGGTAGAAGATGACTGATTACCTTTTATCTTTTTATAAATGATTCTGTAACAGCTTAGTACCTTTGCCGTGATGCCAAACTGCCCTGTCTGTGGGTATTACTGCCACTGAAAAATCTCCTCTTATCAGGGGGATCTTGTATGACAGAGGCCTCTTGCCTGCTCCTTCACCATCACATTTCTACGCTGCAACACAGAATGGCAAAGCCAGCTGCTAAAATAAACCTACAGAGCCAAAGGAAGCTTGTTCCCATAGCCCTTCTGTGGCTCTGAAACACACCAGGCAGCAGGTCAAGTGAGGACCCAGGACGCAGAGGAAGAGCTTGAAAGACACTTTTGCACAGTCCCAGTAAACCACGCTGCTAGCGCTTCTCAGCTGTCTGAAAACATATGTTAGGGCTTCTGGGGCAAGGAGAACACATGGCAGAAATGAAATAGACTGAAGAAGCAGTATTTAAAAAAAGCCGATGCTGTATCAGAACTTAGCCCTACTACATTGCTACCAAAGTTTCTTCAGTATTTATGGAACATTTATATTATATTTAGACAATTAATGCACAAGAAGGAGGCTTCTCAAGACATCAAGTCTAGTCTCCTGCTATCAGAGCTGCAATAAAATATAGTACTTCCCTCAAGCTGACCAAAGCCCATATAAAAGCCACTACCATGGGCAGATTTACAACTACACTGCTAACTGATGACATAACCAATTCTAATTTCCACGATAAGCATAAGTTACTTTTCAACTTAGCTGGTATTTTTTTGTACCATCAGAGGAGTGCAGCTTATGCTTCACCTCTCCTGCACAGGGAAAACGTTCCTATCCCTTTGTATCTTTAACTTGGTACAGTAAACCAGCAAAGGTCTTTCAGTCTCCTCTCAAAAGAGAGGCTTAGTGTTCCTGACAAGAGTTGTAGCTCTTCTTTAAACTAATTTCTTCTGGATATTTTTTAAACACTGTTTATTTCCCACCAAATTCTACACAAAGTCTCAAGAGTGCCTTATGAGATGGCATTGAGACTTCCCTCTATCTGTAAGATGTACCTCTTCTAAAATCACATTTTCATTTTACCCATGGATGTCTCAGTCCTCTCCAAGAGACTAGCCTATACAACACTATTTTCCCTGTTTCCAAATGATGACCTACCACCACTTTACAAAATAAACTTTTGTTATTAGGAACTAAGTGCACGACCTTGCACTATTTATGATGTTGTTCAATGACATTTTCTATTGAGCCAATCTTTGAGGGCATTCAACTCCTTTAGCACACTTCACTCCTCCTCTGTATGACAATACAAAAGGAGGAACTTTCACACTATTGAATCCTTAAGCCACTCCAAGCTCAACTTGTATAGAACTGCATTTTTATGATATATCTAAACTTTCTGCGTTTTAGTTTGTAGGAGGTAAGAAGTTGATTATTTTTAAAAAAGAAAACGATCACCTATGTAGCATAATTTCCCACAGAAATATTTATTAATTTATATTTCAGAGTGCAAAGCCCAAGACCAGCTTGAAATATATTTGGCATTTTACATTTCTTAGACTGAAAAAGGCAAGACTCGTAATTGTTATGTCCCTATTCCTACAAGTACTTATTCAGGTATTTAACTTTAAGCACTTGAGCAGTGCAGGAATTAACACACCTGCAGAAGTGTTTGCTGGATCTAAACCTAAAGCAGAAAACTGGGATTTAAGATTCCTGGGGTTTGATTTCTGGCTCTTATTAAGAGCTCCCTTTGCAACATTTTGTACTGGACTTAGTTACATTTCCTCCATCTGTAAACAAGGAATATAACCAAACTATAACAGAGGGACATTTTAATTAAAGTGCTTTGAAATCTTTAGATGAAAGGTGCTACATAAGAGTGAAATAGTATTACTGCTATTTTCATTTCTTTAGCAGATTTTAATAGTAAATAAAAAAAATTTCACCCTCATGCCCAGTATATACTAGAGATCTGTCTCAGCAAGAACCACATATAGCTACAGGTTGGGCTCCCCAACCTTGGAGCAGAAGCAAGCAACTGAAAGAGTAAAGCCAAACACATGACCAGGAGGTTCACCTCCACCTTATTATTACACACTGACAAGCAGGTGACTCGGGCTACAACTGCTGCCCACACGCAGGAATCAGCACGTGTTGCAAGTACAGCCTTCATATGTGGTCCATTCTTCCTCAAGGAAAAGACAGCAGGATACAAAGTTTCCCATGGATCTAGCCCGTGAACTACCAGCTGGAACACATCAATGCATTAAATGCAAGTGTTTGAAGAAAAAACCCCACCCCTCAAAATGCCAAAATAACAAGAAAAAGATGACGGGGGGGGGGGGGGGGGGGGGAAGTAAGGCACTGTACCCAAAACTAATAACAGCTTGCATCAAATCTCTATTTCATCACAATAAACCTATGGCAAAAAAACATGACTGATTTTTTTTTTTAACCACTGTGAATGAAAACAAGATGCAACAATTTTCTAGACTCATTAACATCAAAAGGACTCTTTTATGGTCTCTTTCTATATTTGATCAATATTCCTACATTAATTGGAAAGGCCCCAGTTATTCCGCAGGTTTTTTTCCTGGAGCATAAAATCAATTCTTCAAACAGAACTCATCATTGTTCTTCCAAAGGTTTTAAAGCCTGAACAGGCTATACTACACTCGGAGTATTTTCCTTGTTTGTTTGCAATAGGTTAAGAACTTTGAGGACCTGTTGAATCTTCTCTCGTGGTTAGGGGCACCTACAGTTTTTCTTCACCTTCTTAAGTTGGTCATCTACTTTCACCACATTTAGAAGAACTTTTTTTTAATCTTCTGTCAAATCTGGCGGCAACTGGCCAGAAGTTCAAAGGCAGTTTTGCATGCATATTCACGAGCACATGCACACACATGCATGTGATCCTGTGTCTCTGATTACAGGAACATGAGTTCAGACTATGAAGCTGAAGTCTGGGGAATGTAGCTCTTGGAAAACAAAAAGGTACCAAAAATAGTGAAAACCCTTCCACCCATTCCAATGCTTACCTATACTTTTCACTTTTAGATACCTGATACACAACTTTCACTTCATTTACCATCATCCTGTTCATAATTTTGATACACAAAACAGCACCAGTATGTGGGACAGATCAATCTACTGAATAACCCCGTGAGTCAGGTTTCAGCAAGCTAGTCATGAAATCAAACCCATTTTGCAAACAGAGCTCTATCTACAGGTGTCTCTCTCTCGCGTGGTTGGGTTCCCTCATTTCTTGTTCTCCTTTTCTTGTTAGCTCTCAGTATTGGTAGGAAGAGAACCAGTCCATTCCAATTTTCAAAATCTTGTGCTCGCTGCTAAGCAAGGGTATTCAAAGTGCTTTGATAACACTTGCAAGCCTAAAGAGATTAAATTCACTGCTCAGATTACATGCGTGTTTCAAAGTATTATTGACTGGTTGATCCACGGAAGTATATTTACAGACACTACAGAAAATTCATTCCAGGCTTTTCCTCACGGGAAACATGCCAAAATACTAGTCATCTCCCAAAGCATAAGTCCCCATCAGTTGCAGGCTGTGATTAAACATTTAGAGGATGCTGCCTGCCATTCAGAACGGATCTCCAAGATCAGCCAGTCATTTTTCACATTCATAGATATGAAAGCACTGCTGCACATTGAGAACTGGGCTTTTGTCACAGTTTGGACAAAAAAAAAAAAAACAATCAAAATACTAGAGCAGTTAATCCCTGGAAGGCCTTGTGATCACATTCCTTGACATGTTTGATAAATATGGAAATAGTGAAAACATTCTGACTTGTTAAACTTGCAGTCTGTTTAATGCATTTCTTGGCCCCGACGTGCACAGACTGCTGACTTGGCACGCCCAGAAGACCTTTGCTCACCTTTCTCAATAGACCTATGCTGATAAGTCTGAGTTTCCCCAAGAGCAGAAGGAAGTCATGCTTATTAAAATGTTTACTCAATTCATAAAGTAGAGCAGTGCTCTCATGAAAATAGATGTCAGAGCAAGAGGAAAATCTCCATAGTCACAAGCATACAAGTATACAACCGTAAACAATAAAAGAAAGTAAAACTGGAATCTGAATGACTCTCATTCTTTGAAAACAGACTAGACTAAAATGTCTTTAGGTTTTATGGAACACCAGCCTCTAAAGAACATCACCTACTTATGCACGCTGATGAAAAAGATTGTGTTAACATCAAGAAGCCAACTGTATAAAATTTAACTTGCTGTTATCGTTTTTACCCTACTGTAAAATTTACTAGCCATGGGTTCATATGGCAATGAACAAAGCGTGTAGCCAGATAGCTTAGAATGTTACATATCATTGATTTTGTATAAATAGGCATTAATATATTTATCAGTTTCAGAATATTAGAGTATGCATGAGTTCTACAGTATCTTTTACTTTGCCACACCCCATTTACTTTTTTATTACTCAGCACAATAGATTGCTTCAGTTGCAGGAATAAAAGATAGTAATACAAAAGGTGTGGGAGAAAAAAACCCAATGCTTACATACTACTGATTACTAATTATTTTGAAAAAAAAAAAAACAGCCAACCACAGATAAATGCAAGTTCTGCAAACTAAGCTGTTTTTCACAGGAGGTGTCAAGATGGTTGATTGTGTCAGCCTAGCTTTCAGCTGTCCTATTTTAAAAACAAAACACACTTTTGACACTTACAGATTATGTGCTTTTGAAAGGTATATGGCACATTCACAGCACTTCAAAATGGAAAATTGTTTCCGTGAGACAAGATAATGTTAGTTAAAGGATTACCTTAAAGTCACTTCTCTAATCTTTTAACAAACTGAGTTTGCACAGCTACATGTGTTTTCTCATTTACAAAATGAGAAAAGCCATTCTGCACATCATCCTGGAACCTAGATATCTGTCAATCATTACAGCTGAGATTGTGTGAGTTTATAAAATTATAAATATAAGTTATTATATTATAAATTATAACTTATATTTACAATCTGAATCATGTCCTTAGACAAGTGGCAGTGGGGTGTGAAACCAGTTGAACTCTAGCCATCTCTTCAAGACACCCCGAATTCACCCTAACATTCCGCCTTGCTCTCCCAGGAGTACAAATTTCCTTCTTATTCAGCATCTTTAGATTAAAAAAGAAACAAAAAAAAATAAAAAACCAATGTAAGTCTATGGCAAATTTTTATCTTAAGTATTAATGCAGTTATGCCAATTATTAACTACATGATATTGACACACAATTTTGTATTAAATGATAATTTATATTAGAAAATGTTCCCAAGAGACATTAAAGATGATCAAGTACTTTTTCAAATGCTCCACAGTATTTCTGGAAAATATTTATTTCTAATTATAAATTTTCAGGGATAACCAAAACTACAAAACAACAAACAAGCAAGGCAAATCCTGCAGGATTACTTCAATTGATGAGGTTTTTTACATATAAAAGCATGAATAAACGAGACTGCATAACACGACGTAGTTTGATAATATTAGATTCACAGGAAACCATTTAAAATACATTTGCAATAGGAGCAAGATGGAAGGACTTCAAAGTTCAAGTCTATTCTAGTTAATAATAGTGTGCAATACGGTCACAATTGCTCCTGTGAAAATTAGGAATAGAAGGGTGCCTTTATTATTTTTAACTTAAATGCTTGGTTTTAATTTTGTGACCACATATACAACAGCAGAGAGAGGCATAACAAAGCAAAGTTAAAGGAATTTGACTACAGAGAAAAATTGAAACAGGTCAGTTTATTTTCATTACTCAAGCCAAATTAAAAGCCAGATGAAACAAAGGCAGGCATGCAGATGGTTGTATTCTTAAAATTGCGTGTTTTAGCCCACTAAAACACAATTTTCTTAGCCACGCAAGAGAGACCATCCCTACTGCACAAAAACTACTGCTTAAATGTAAAAAGCAGTAGAGAGGAAAGAGAAGGAAAAATAGAAAACAAGATGACAGGACAACAAGATGAGGCATAAGTAACACAAACATGGAGATAACCTGATGGGCAAAAACATTTGAAGATAGTCACTATAATCTATTATTGTTTGCTTAAGCATCACAGAAGAAGCAACTCAAAATTGAAACACCTAAAATGGGAGGTGATTCTTTGTATTTAAAATCCAGGATGCTCTTTGAAATAGATGTAACAAATAAGCTACAGAAACACAGTCTATGATTATATTTCTATGACAACCAGTTATATAAAACTGCATCATCCAAATAGACTACTGTTTTCTGGAAAAAATGAGAACTGATGTAATCAAAACCAACATATGTCTTATTTGCATGAAAATGTTCAAACAAATAGAACAAAAATATCTACTTATGGATACCTTAAGGTCTTCCTTTCCATATGAAAATGTACCAAGAACGAAAAGATAAGGGATGTTCATACTTTCAACTACAAACAAATTTCCACCCTAATTCTATGTCAGGGTGATAGTGTCCAAGCTGGTAAGCAGGAGCATAAAACAAAATACCTTCCCTCAGATTTCAGCCTATTGCTCGCTCCCGTTAGCCTTCTGCAGTTCTGAGCACCAGCAGCGAGCAGGACGCATCAAGTTCTCGCCCCTTCTGAGCACCGTTCTATTGCAGTAACACAATTTTGCACTGTAAACCTATTATGGACACACTCTTTGATGGTGTGTTAGTGGTGACTGACCATGATCACAATGTTACAAGGAATCAGAACTTCTAAAACCTATTCTTTATTCTGTCAAGAACGATTGCTTATTTCAAAAGATGGAAACTACATCTGCTTTCCTTTTGTTACAGCTGTGATTTGCATTATTTAAGAAAAAAATTACTAAATTTAATTACAAATTTTAAAATGTGACCCAAGGAAGATTTGCTTTACTCTGTTCTCATTACTTCCTTAGGTATTTTTGCACTTGTTTACACTACACTTTTACCATCCTTGTGATATGTCAGATCCAGTGCTAGGATTACATTAAAAGGTCACACAAGGTTTTCAGTTGAACTTTTTTTTTTTAGTAAGAGACAATTCAGTTGCCTGACATTCCTTGAGATGAATTTGTACGTACAAAGGATCTGGTACAACAGAGGCAATTTTAATTAAAGCTACTAAACCTTGCCCTCACCGTCTCCACGTTGCCCAAGGGAACCATCTTTACAGAGTAAAAGAAATAAAAGTGTTCAGATTATATAGTGAAATATATTTTTACTTATTTTCTGAGCTCCAGAAGCTATCAATGAAGGTGCCAACTATTGCTGACTGTAACAGGATTGTTTGACAGAACTGTGTGGTATAAACTTGAGAGAGACCTGGATGCTGTGAAGCAGCTTGTAACATTAAGAGATCGAACTTTAAAGAGAGATTTAGACTTTCTCTCTCTTTTGACTTTCACTCAGAGTGGCAAGAACCTGCTGCAGAGAATGAAAAAAAAAGACCACAGCCTGGTCTGGTTTATAGATTATAGAAGAGTCAGCATTGTATTTGCATAATTTTGCATCATTACTGACATAAATTTTAGGACAGCTTAAGTAATCACTGAAACAGACAGCATCAGAAGGCAAGCCATGGATTACATGTAAACCCAGGAAAGCAACTACTAGATTGCAAATATTTGATCAAAGCACTACCTGTCTACAAACAGGATAAAAAGTAAAAGGAATATGCACATTGTGAGGCTTTTCCAATTACAACAAATAAATCTGCCAGTTCAATCTGAAAAAAGTTCAAGCAGCAATTTGAACTTTAAGTAGGTTGCACAGGGACAAGTAAAAACAGGGTTAACAGAAAATTTGCCCTGCAGTTGGTGATAGGTGGTGCATAAGCCCAATGCACGTGCAATGCATTCCATGTTGCTGGGGAGAAAAGAGAATAAGAGCTTTGAATTAACAAAGAAAAACTTGGTTATTGTTACATTCCTAGGAGAAGTATATTCTAGATATGGAATCAGATTCCAGTGAATCTGATTATACAATTAACTTGAATACTAACAAAAAGATATGTGAACAAATATTCAGTAATGCACACCATATGATTACAAAGGCATTCATATGCCAACCAGCAGGGCATAAGTAAATGCAAACACAAACAAAAGCCTCAGAGAAGAGAACAAACATTGCAAAACAGCATAGTTAAGTAAAAAGAAACATGGAGGGGATAAACATGGAGGGAATAAAGAGATAACGTTTAAAAACCAGGGACATAAAAAACCCCCATCAAGACCCATACCCCATGATGTGGCACTTATATAAATATAGAAAACTTGCAGAACTCAGGTAAAGATATAGGGCACCATAACGGACCCAAGTATTTTACATTTATATTACAAAAAGAAGAAGAATACGTTATGAATGCAGATATACATATTTCATTTACAAAGGAGAAACAAGAAACCCTTTTCATACATGCATTGAAAGATGTATGTATGAAAAGCCATTAAGCCATTAATCACTGAGTATTAAGTATTTACGAATGGTTTACATGCAAATATAATATAAGCAGATATCTAAGCGAAAAAGAGAACCAAAAGAAAGTAAAGTAGAAGGAAAATGCAGAGCATGGAAGGACAAGGATGAGATCAAAAACCTCCAGATAATTGATTTTGAGACTGAGCTATACAGACTGCCCAACAAAGAAAAGCTTTTGCTATAAGGAAAGTGAAAGGTGTAGCCTTCAATTTACACATACTAGAATCCTTGTCACAAGCAGGGAAACACAACTGGGTACCAACTGATTCATTGCTTTTTTTTCAGATATGATTATGAAAGAGTTGTTTCTTGAGGACAGAGACAAGGTGGCTGCAAGAGGACACATTCCCTACAAGGCCTACCTAAATTAGGCTAGACCATTTGTAAGAATTGAGCAAACCCAAATACATACGGAGGCTCTGAAGTACTATAAAATCTCTGCTTTACCTTCTCTCAGAAGTCTTTCTATAACTTGAGAGCCAATTCTGCAAGTGAAACACCCCACCACAGAGCAAACCTTCTGAAGGATGAAGAAGAGTATGGAGGACAAAAGGCAAAAGTTGAAAGATTTGAAGCCTGTACTGACATCAAGAGTATTAACATTTACCCAGCAAAGGGAGCTAATGTTTTCTATACAGGCTTTGAATGAAGCACTAAAAGCTATTCAGATACAAAGTTATGAGACTGAGTTACATTCTGAAATGTTTCCTAGAAGAGCTCGTAGACTGGCTTAAAAAGTGTACACATAAATAAAAAATACAATAGTGTAAATGAGACTCTAAATACATCAGTATTTTTCCCTTAATTTTCTCTGTGAGTGTAACTTCAAAGCATAAACAGATCATAAGCACCATCAATAATGTCCAGAACACGGCCTACAACTCTGTCACCAAGGAACCAAGTAGCTCTATCAAGAAGTACACCTAGTGAAGTCAAAACCCTACAGTTTGGTGGATGACACAGAGTACAACTGTATGACTCACATTCCTAACAAAGATATTGGTTGGGTTGGAAAGAGTAGCAGTTCAGAAGAAATAATATTACGTTATCTATTACTATCAGGTTAGGGCAGCTCCACGAGCACCAGCAGGATTAAGATCAAGATGACAAGTAATAGCGGAAAAGAACTCATGAATGGTATTTGAAATTATTAACTGGCATTAAGACCATAGTTTAGTTAAAAAAAGAAAAAAACTAAAAGCTGTGAACTTTGGTAGAGTCCACTGCAGAACAAATTGCACATAATTGTAAGAAATGGCACCTCACTCATATTCCAGATTCTAAAAGGGAGACACAGTTAATTACTAAACTGTAGTATCTTGAGAAGGTATCTGAGAAACATGCCTAAGAACAGAAAGAAGCAGCTAGAAGGGAAGGGGGAAAAAAAAAAAAAAAAAAAGCCACGCTGACATAAAATAAAAGTTGAAGTATTGTCACCAAGTTAATGTTTTTCTAGCTAGCAGAATTTCACACCTTAAATTTGTTAACAAGTCAGTCACAAGCAGAGAGGCCTTCTGTCAGAGGGCTAACACAAGTTTCAACCTCTTCCAGTTTGGTAAGTTAGGCAAGTTGAAATCTTTCAATGCCCTGACTGCCTAAAACGACGAGATCACCAAAACAAAAGATCCACAGATCATGTCCTAATCACCCAACCCTATTACCTTGAGGATCTTAATAGATAGTAAACATAGTAATTATAATGCAATAACCAAAGTAATTAGAACTCCCTTTGGTGGCCTGGTAACTTCAGAAGCAGTTAAGACAGCCAACATCGAGGCAGAACATGGGTGTACACAGAGGAAAAATACGCAACTTTTGCCTCTGCTGTGATACAGAACATTAAGTTCTTCTTCCTTTAGAGCAAAACATGATCTTCCATTGCTTGACATTTCTTCTCTGGAACAAGACAGGGAGGGAGATAAGAAGTACAACGTGCTAGAGAACACACAAAAAGCCTTTGAGTACAAGTGATCTCCTGATGTGTTAAAGCAGAATGGGGAAGAGAGAAAAACAGGAGTAGATGAATTGCTGAATATTCTGCAGAACAGACTGAGTTAGATCAACAGGATCAAAATGAACTGTTCCAGCAGGTACTTAAGAGCAATGGACAGAAGGCAGCACATCCCAGCACCTGCAATCTCAGGTGGACTTCCCTCCACATAGCTCACACTTCTGTGGTGCAAAGATGCTCAAATAGCTTTAACAATGTAATGCCATCCTATGCGCTCAGAGGGAAAGAAGAACAAGAATACAGCTGGTATATGATTCCACCTCCTGTAACACTACACTGATTGGTTTTATTGTGAAGTCTATTTATACAGCTGATTATGAATTCCTAGTATACTTTGATTACTACAATAGCAGCTGGACTACTTCCTTTCTCTTAGCACTTAACTGTGTTCTTGATTAGCGAGTGGTATATGAAAGCTTGTGGAACAATTACAGGAAGATCAAACAAAAGGAATGATTTCCTCTTAGACCACTACATTTAACCTGCCAACACAAGACCAGTTAGTCTCTGACCTGCAGCAGCTGGGAGTAGGCAGATTCCAGATGGCCCTAGAAAGCTGCTTTTGTACAGCCCTTGTCTTACTTGTACCAATCTGACATTTAAAAAAAAAAAAAAATCAGAGCAAGCTGTTTGGGCAGCTCCGTGATAGATGACATCTCCAAACACAGGAAATTTCCAGTCATCCAGTATCTATGTGATGTGGTCCCACCACTCAGTGTATGAGATCTATCAGATCTATCCCTACAGGAATACCATCGCTATTGAAACTTGAGTCTACTTCCACTACACTAAAATGTATACGTACAGTCTGCATGCCACTGGCATCTCAAGATAACAAACCATTACAAAATACTTCATCACATCTCCTATCCTGGATCCTCAGCTTTCGGAAAGAATTATTTCAGAAAGAAGAGAGGATTCAGGTCATTGTTCTGAGGTTTACTATGGGCATACACTATAGTATGTATGATTTACTATGCTAACCAGAAGAGCAAGCACAGCCAGAAGTAAACACACACCTCACTCAAAATATTTTTATTTACAAACTTGGCAGATTGGTGAAGTCCTATGTAAGTCTCAGAATGGTCTGGAATGTTTTCCCCCCATTATACTGCAAAACAATTCACAGAACAATTCCTGACCTAAAAACTTGAGTTCTTCTCCCCAAAATCCTCTTGTCAAACCTGAAGCACAGGAGTTAGGCTGCCACTGCATTTGGCCTTGGCTAATGCAGGTACCAATATGTGCAGTGAAGGATACATCAGGATGAGTTTAAGATAAATCATAACATGTGGACAAATTCAGTAATAAATTTAGGTCAACAGCAGCATAGTTTACAACATTTTCATGTCACTTCAAAGAATTCTAATGAGAAGAAGGGCCTACCATATTTTAATATCACTATCATCTGGGGAAAATAAGTAATTTGTAAGAGCTTTCAATAAGCCAACTTGTATTGAAAAAAATATTTTATCTTAGAAGACATGCACTCCAATTCTCATATATAAGGAAGCAAAATTCTTGCTTTAAGTACACTGCAAGCCTCAGCTTTAAGTTATATTATGTGACTGGTGAGATGCTCTCAAAAAGGATATTTCTTTCATATTGCACAATTTTTAGCAAAATTAAAAGCTTCTGGGTTCCAAAACAGAACAAAGTAACAAAAAACAAACCCAAACAGAAATCTGTTTTAAGAAGCCTCTCCCATGTTTTTCCCCCCCAACTGAGGGTTAACAATGGATAATTAAAAATAAAGCTATTGTGGGAGAGTTTTATTTTTTAATCTGCACTCTGAGGTTATGAATCACCTGTGACATAACCTACAAAAGGAAAAATTTTTGCAATGGGACACGCAAAGTTCCAGGGGGGCAGCATTATTTCTAGAGGCAAGAACAACTCTGTTCCATCTCTCTCTGGTTCCCCAGGCAAAGTCACAACTTGCGTAGTTTCTAGTCTCCATTTCCATTCACCTTATGATGTCTCCCTCCACCTCCTAAATAAAAGAGAATCACCAACTCTGGGGAATTGTGAGCATTTTTTAAATCTTTTAAGGATTCAAGCACAAGAGAATCAAAATGGTCTCAACACCAGCCTTCACAAGCACCACAGAGCAGAACAGCTGAAAAAAAATACAAGACTACTCAGAAGAGATGTTAAGTAGCATATTAATTTCTTTTGCAGTCCTAAATACAGTTTACCCTATGTGCTACAGAAGGCAGAGATGTAGTCATTTAAGCTGCATTTCACTACCATTTTCATCTAAATCAAGTTCTCCTGCCCCCAACATTACAGTGCTTTGTCCATCTTAGATGGTTTAATAGAAGTTGCTAACTCTACCTATAAACCTCATCCTAACAATAACAGCTACTAGAAAATACCACTAGTTTACACTCAATGCAATGGAAGGCTGCTAAATAAAGAAACAGTTCTTCTTCACAAAGTTCACCTTTTGTCGACCTTCACAAAGTCCATCTTCTGTCACAAAGTTCATTATATGCATAAAATTTTCAGAAAGGGGAAAGCTTACTTTAATTCTTTTTTTTGGCACTCAAGCAAGATGCCAGAATTACAAGACTGCTTTAGGCCACAAGGCTTCCGCTTAGGAAAATGCTGTCTCTGTGACAATATGTGTATTAGGATCCTATATCTGTAAGTTATTACAGATGGGGATGTCAGCACCCTTTACTATCTAGCACTTCCCATTATAATTCATTTTCGGTCCCATAGAATGTTATTGAACTTGACCTATTTTGTTTTAATTTTACAGGATCAGACTTAAAACAAGGCTATAAAGAGACAATTACATGTGTGCAGGATGGCCCTCAACAATAAATTATTCATTTTATTTTCTCTTCATTCTGAAGCTTGTAATCCAAGCCCTCACTTACTGCACACTGCTCAAGTTCTCTTCTGAACACCAAATTACTCTTTTCTTTAGCAACTGAAACCTACATTAAGTGCTTCACAGCTGCTTTGCCTTCAGAATACCTCTGTCTTGAGAAATGGATTAATCCCATTTACAGATAGGGAATGGAGCCACAGACAGATTAATGTAAAGAGTTCTGGGCGCCTGCTTTGAGCCACTCAGGACTTGATTATTCAGTTTAATATGGCATGCTGTAACATTTAATTTGTTAAAAGAACAGCCTCTAATGAATGTAGTCGTAGAGGCGAGCACTTCACTTTTAATCTCACGAACCAAGCATCCAGAAAATGAGATGCACTATTAAAGATCAGCTGTGAAAAATCTACTTATAATGATTTAGTCATCCTTAAGTATATTTATATATGTTCATATAACCAAAGGCATATCTGATTCTCCAGGGAAGAATTCAGCTGTCTTGATTAGGTCTTATTCACTTCAGAAAATCAACTTCTGCAACCAATGAGGCAATGATCTTGCAAACAGTCTCCTTCACTGCAAACAGACCCATCCCCTAGACAGACTGAGGCAAAGATACCATGTAAAATACACAACAGTGAGATTATATTCTCTGATAACAACAAAAGGGAAAAATTAAGGCTGCACAGAAAAATTTAATCTCCAGTTCTCTAATTCTTGACTCTCCATCATACTACCCTCAATAAAGTTTTGATATTTTTAAACACAGTTTTTTATGTGTTTTTACATGGGTTCTAGTAAGATTAAAGATTATCCATTATTCTGATTCATTTGAGCTCACGGTCTAGGTATGAATAGCTGACTTTCAGGTGAAAAGCTCAATATTCCTTAACCAGCAACCAGAAGACCGCTTCAGGCTGGGAGCTCTTTTCCTCGTGTACCTATGGTGCTCCTTTAAAAATCTGTCAATCGACAAATATGGTTTGCACCAGTTTGACTATTCTCCACTTTAAAAAAAAAAAAAAAAAAGCACCTTTTTGCTATCTAAAGTTACTGTCTTGGAACAAAAGAAAAAGTTGTATATACATCTGCTGCAAAATATTAGAAAAAAACACAAGTAGAAAAGGAAATAATGTGTTCCCCATGAAGCACACTTGTTTCTTCTGTAATACTGGAGTGTACTGCTATCTGACACACCAAACAACAGAAATTCCATCTGCAATTCACAATAAAGAATATTTACATAAGAACTACATTTGTTTGACATTTAACTCAAAATTTTATTACCTCAGCTCCAGTATAGCCTTGTTCTTTACATGTATGGACATAATTACTTTAATTAGTACCAAATACTTCACTAGATTCTTGAGAGCATGGAATTTTTTTAAGCTTATATATATATAATCACACCTTGAGAATTAGAAACTTCAACCATAAAAATTTTTGTTTCCATTCATACCACTGTACTTCAGAGATTTTTCCTGCAGGCTGATTTATGAGTCCAAAGCAGCAAATGCAGAAATTGAATTTACTCGCTTATGAGTACTGCAAACACACTTCAGGTCATTAAAGCAGATTATGAAGCTCCTAACAGCAATTCAAGAAAGTTTTATGTATTTGTCTTTAAACCAAAAAACAAATAATGACAGATTAGTATGTACACCTATGCACAAGTGAAAGAGTTGGTCTCATTTTAAACTTCACATATTTGACATTATCACTTCATATTGCACTTGGTCTCACTGCTAACCTGAGATTCAAATCTTCTGACATTCCCAACTATTTCATCAACACTGGGTCTGCCACTGACTCACTTAGTAATCTTTGAAGTAGTCATTTATACTCTCCATGCTTTAGTTACCTATCCACAGAATAACTTTATATCAAACAGATTTTTAGAGGAATGTTTATTTGCAACATACTTTGAGACTGTAAGATAAAATATCTTAAAAAATATCTTAAGCTTTCAGAACGTTTAATGTCTAGCTTGGCAAGGTCAGGACTCAGATGGTCTTCCTGTCCAAATGAGTTGCAAGTATTATTATCTCTAAATTTCACTAAACTCTGTAAGGAACAAAAATTAGGCCACAGTGTCCTGTAACTTCCATTACCTTGTGGTGCCTCTCAGCAGATGATATAAACAAGCTTTGCTGTGGCCACGCGAGGATCTGAAAGCTTGTTTGAAAAGAATGTGGTCTTCAAAGGCTAAGAGTATCTCCAGGTGTCTGCATAGATACATACGTTTGTTTACTGAGATTCGAGACAACATAAAATGATTGACAAAACATTTAGTATTTAGAACCTCCAGTATCAACACTTTGCAAGAAATCTTGTATTGTTCTTGGCAAGAAACTCTGGAAACTGGTAAGAAAATAGTCAGGATACCTTTGTATGTCAGTGAACTGGAATTTTTCACAGAACAGTTTCTCTTGTAAATTTGTCTGCACCTAATTTAATCAACAAAGTTTGCAGCTGTTAACAGGTTGTGCTTCCATATGCTACCCCATAGAAATACATTTCTTAATCAAGACAGAAGCTGGTTCAGAGTCCAATTGTTTTAATTGGACTTGGTACAAAAAAAAGCATAAATAATGAAGTTAACCATCAAAAGAAATACAATCAAGTGTGGGTTACAGGAAAACTGTTTTCCTCTGACTTAACACAATGTAAGCACAAGGGCAGAGGAGGTTGCTCGGCTTTGCTCACATACACACCATAGACAACAGCTGCAGTTTAGGCTTCCTGATCTCAGGAGAAATATACTTCCCCTCATTTAGGGCCAACTAATTGGGGTCATGGTGTGTGGGACACATTTAAGATACTTTCAGCAAAACTTGAGGTAATTACTGTAACCTTACTGGAATACACTGCATAGTCATAGTACACAAACCATCTTTATAAAGGATGTTATTTCAGCAAGTTGCTTCAGATTATTTCAGAGGCTTCACTTTGTTATTTGCATTTCTCATTGCCTGCAACCTCCACCCCATCTTTCAAAAAAAGGGAGGGGAACAAACTTGCCTGCAAGAATGTCTTAACTTGTTAGGAAGGTGCTTTTGCTTGAGGCCTGCATCATTTGTCCAGTTAGTTCCACTTGGTCATTTCCGATTATTTAGGTACAGGGCAGGTGCATGGGAGTGTACTTTGGGTTATCGTTTGCTTTCTACATTGCATTCATTATTTCACATCAACTAGAATGATGAACAAGCTGGTGCAAAAATACTGAAACATCTGGAATTCACCAGGATCTGAGATTAAAAAAAATGGAAGTTTATATGATCTATAGGGAAAAATGCTTTCAAGGCTTTTTCCTTCAAATCCCTGAATAAACACATATGAAAAGGCATCCTCTGATTGGCAAGAACTTTAACATTTTTAACAGGGACTTTAAAAGGTTTCTGATTGACAGCGGCATCACCAAGCTCTCTGCTGGCACTAACTAACTAACTGACCTCATCTGTGACACCATCAGTCCCTGAGGAATACCCAACGGTTGTAAATACAGGATATTCTTAGGAACAAGAAGCTTCATCTTTATGGAAAAAATTGTATTAACTATTCCACATTAAAAAAACCCCAGGCAACTAACAATGTGCAGAGTCCTGAGAGTCCTGCAGTATATTCTTGTAGACCATTTTTACTGTTTGGCTGTCTTCAATGGTGCATCCTTGAAAAGGACCTGCTTCTCCGATACTGTCTTTAGCTTCCTTCCCCCACTTCTCCCTGAAGTATATGCACGCAGCTCCCCATCACACCTCAAACTGAGGTTTCCCAATTCCTAGTAAGCATTCATAGCTAGATTTTATGCTCTCTCTATTTTACATTCTTCCTGGTTTTCCTGAAGCCACTTGTCCATTCCTTGCAGAAGGTTCTCCTGTCTAGGAAGCATTCCTCCTTTGTACTCTATTTCACCAAGAGACAAATCTTTCTTCCAGAAGAACATACTTATGACGCATTCAAAAATTAAGAAAATATATTGAGTGACAACAGAGGGAACAACTACAACATCTTAGCAGGGTGCAAGTTCCTTGAAATGTGACTGACAGTTAATCATAATGGTCATTAAGAGTCACATCACCTCAAGACTCTCTCTGAGGAACACACAGTTTAAAAATACATGAGGCTGGGATCTTTAGAACAAAGATCTCTCTTTTGTACTTCTAGTTTTGTGAATCCTTAAAAATTTCAAATTTGGTGAAAAACAGATGTGCAACTCTATTGCTGTTAGACAGCTGCAAGGACATTCTGTCTTGTCTGTCTTGTTACCTTTTCCTTACAAGTCACACTAGCTCTTCAGTGTCACACCAGCCCATGTTTATATACATTGGAAGAAAAAGTACACATCCCAAGAAGATTTCTGATGAGTTCTTCCCATCATATGTGACAGGCCAGTCTACAGAGCCAGTCTGACTAAGATGATCAGAAGAAAGCAACTCTCTCTCTGTTTTCTGCTCCAAAGCTGGAGATAGTGTCAAAGGTTTTTAGTTGAAGAATTTACATGACCTCCCAAAGCACCAAAGGAGACATCCATCACTGACACTGCAACAAGGTAACCATGTTGAGTAAAATAACAAACATCTGGTACAACTTAATCTGGAGCAGTCTTCCGAGGTCCTCTATAGGTTAAAATAGTTTTGACATGCATCCAAAACCCTGAACCTAGAATCACCCTGCCTATGATACACCTATTATCAGTATCTCATTTTTCTAACCTAATCTTTGATTTAACACAAAAATAGTAATTTCCCCTTCTATTTATTTTGAATAAGCTATAAGGATAAACATGACCCTGAAAACATGGCCAGACCATAGGTTGGCTTGTCTACTGCCAAACTGCAAAACAAACATTACTTCAAACACATTTCCTTTAACTCCAATCACCTGAGTTTTTACTTCAGATCATCTATTAGCAGGTACAAGGCCCATTATACAGAACCACTAACCTTTTGCAAGCAGGCATAGAATTTGAATGGGCTAGATCCTGCTTCCAGGGGGGAGGAAATGAAGTGAAAGAGCACATGAAAAGTAAGTGAGGCCTAGAAGTATTTGGGGATTTAAATACGCAAGTGCAAAGGAGTATGAAGACAAATGATTCCAAGGAAAAGGAAGCCTTATTTACAAAGTCATCGATGGTAAATAGGAAGCAAGTGCTATGTAACTACTCACCATGGATCGTTCCCCTTGAAACTTCTGTGACCAGGAACTAAGATACCTTCTGTCACAATTACCATGCTTTGGCATGTTCATCATTATTTATAATGGATGGTTTTCCTCAGAATGGCGGCCCATGAAATCGTACATTCAAACTAGACAGTTTAGCTCTGGAGCTGCTGGAGTTTAAGACCGTCTTTACTCCTTCTATGCACACAATACTCTTGCATGCACACAGCACTAATGTGACAGTCCATCAATACAGCTTTCTTCCCAACATACCACCTGTCTTTCTCCCTAAATTAAAAAAAAAAATTTACAAAAGTCTGCCTTTTAGGAGCAGTTAGTAGATTTTAGTATTCTATCTCACAAATTTCTCTCCTTCCTTTTTAAAAATGAGGTAATTTTGTAGCATATAATTAGCATATTTGTATATTACTGTATTTTACATTTTCACATTACTTGCATACCCTGAGCAAGTGCTGTTGACCACAACAGTTAAATCTACTGTCTATTGTGTTTATTTTAAAGCAAAAGTGAGTTGTTCATCAAACATATTCAGATTTCAAATGTCCTATCACTAATGATTTTGCACATTGGCCATACCTGTTCCTCAGCCGTGCTTTATCTTATTCAAGCTTACTGACAATTCTGTACTTTTTGTTTCTGTGAGGACACACATTTTCCTTGGAGCTAAGCCCAAACCTGCAGTCCAAGTATGGCTGCTATCATCAGAGTCGTAACAATCTAATATTCTCTAGTTCAGATTTTGTAGTATGCCTTGTGCCTACTAGGAGAAAAGAAAAAGCAAAAAGCAGTAAAGACATGGTTTTGCCTCTACAATTAGCAAAAACACTAGCCTTTCCTCATAAGGAACTCAGCAATTTACAAACACAACATATCCAGCAACTTAAGATCCCCAGGAGTAGGAGGTTCATATGGTTTGCCCATGCTTGATTGGCATAGCTCTTAACATGAGGGACAAACCTTGATATCAAGTGCCAAAGGCCTGACCAAAGAACAGGGAAAACGAAGCCTCAGTTGGCTTGAACAGTCATGTAGCCCAAGACAAGGAAATCTCAAGTCTTCCTATAACACAACCAAAACTAATCCTCAAGAAGATAAGGACATTTAACTAAGAAACAACTGGAGAGTTTAAAAACCAAGGGGGGAAAAGAACAACAGGTCTTATATTGTTAGCGATTGTTAACCAAACAAACCAGAGCAGACTGCAGAAACTCTTGAATTAAAATTTGAATCTCAAATTAAGGAAGTTAAGATGACCTGGGGAGTGTTAAGTACTGCCTGCCTTTAGGTCACCCATGCAAATCAAATGAGATAAGGAACATGAACACTGTCTAGGTGAGAAAAGTCTGCAAGCTCAAACTGTTGATGGACAGGTTTACTCAGAACCAGACAATCCATATACACAACCAGCTACATCATTTGTAATTTAACTTACAAAAGAGCCTCAGTGTTGTCACCACCACACTGCATTATCAATGTGCCAGGAAAGGAATTAGTAGTTACAAAGTCTATTTAAAATGCATAAGGTCTTCCTTTAAATACAGACAATGTTTATGGAGTATTTTCATCACCAAGCAAGTCACTTGGACACATTTTTGCAGAAAAGGTATCAGCAAAAATCTAGAGGAATCCAATTTAAATTGTTCATACAACATTGGTGGCATCATTTATCTTTAAACATTTCTTAAAGACCTTGTCAGAAAACTTAAGACAGAATGTTCTATCAACTGAACTGACACAGCTGAAGTTAAAATAGTTTTCACCAGAAAACTACCAATTCCTCTGATCTATCATTTCTCTTCTTCCAATGCTTCTCAAGAAATAAAAATTTTAGAGGTTTTCTGCTTAAAAACTACAAGTTACTAGCCAAATGCTCCCTTCCTCCCCCTTATTTCAAAATTATCCTGTTTTACTGGCACACACATAGCAACGTTTGATAGCAGTCACATCAATACCACCATGAAAATGTGAAGTTTATAATTCTGACATGAGCATTCAGGTAAGCATCCTAATCTTCAGGGCTTCTACTCAGACTAGTGAGACTTCCTGGTGCACAAAACTCCTGACAACACATTAATTTCAGTACCATGGAGCTGCTGTTCTAGGAGCAACCAAGTTTGAAAACTTTTAAGATAACCTTGCCTATAGAGAGACAGTTGTTCAGAGTTTTTATCAGACTGGTTTCCAGAGCAAATTCACAAATAAGTGCCCTCTTTCTTCCAAGTGTTGTCTTTACAAAAAAGTTTTGCTTTTCATCCCCTTCCTTACCTTTTGGCTTCTGTCCTTTTATCCCTTCTGTACAAAAACCCACTGACCAGCACTTGCAGTCATTCATTTACATGGAGATAGATAAAAAACCAAACCAAAACAAAAGTGGTGTGTGTTTTCCTCATTCTTCCTGATTCTTTATTCTGGAAAACGTATAGTTGCTTCATAGTGTTGGGGAAGAGAGAAGGCCCTTTTATAGCAGTACTAGGTTTAACAATGCTTTGCAGAAGTAATTCTCCACTGTGGCTTCGGATATGCTCATTTAACAAAAAGATTCATTTTAAAATCCATTCCTTGGAAGAAGAAACAAGTCTACGTACCTGAGAAAGAGAGCTTAGTTTCCTTTTGGTGTCAGTTTAAGCTAGCTGAGGTGTCTTGAGAGTACACTAATGGATGTAATGCAATTTGTGCTTGATGATGCATCTACTTCTTCCAATACCCCAGTGCTAAGGACTTCCAAGCTACTGTTTTAAAATTATGCAAAACTGTGTATGATCCACAATTTCATTAGAGAAGTAAGGCACTCTACAGCGATCAACTCATAAATTATAACCACGTACATCAGTGTTTTCTGCAGATCAAGGATGAATCTCCCAAAACACCTGCACCTCTCCAAACTCGAGACAAGCAGGCACTCAGCAGTGTCACCAGTAAAAGACCTTTCCACGAGAACCTCTGATGGCATACAGCAGTTACCTCAATCTGTGATGCATTTGTGTCTTTAGCACACAATAAGAAAAACAATTGCAGAAACAGATATTTGTCTCCTACTTACAACTTTAAAGGACATCACAGATGTGCTGAGTTTATTCAAACCTATGGAGTCAGCAGTTCTGAAACAATGCTATAACTATCAGACACAAAATGGCCACACAACTAGGCGTTGTGACTGAAAAAAGAGATATTAAACAAAACCAAAAAGGACAGGCCTTCATGTTAGTTGCAAGTTCAACAGTGATGGAGTACTTTTTTTTTTTTTAAGAAGTGAGCAACCACAAATGTGTCAATACAAAGATGTTAACAGCTGAGTCAGTGACAGCTTAGCAGTAAAACCCAGGCCTCTCTGACACCATTCACTTAATTATTTTCTTTATTGTAAATCTTTAGACTTTAAAACAGCTTGAACTTGGGGGAGCTCCTGTTTTCTGTCATTTGGCAAGTCATAATCTGCAGGGCTGTTTCATTTAGAATAAAATGTTAGAAAAGTGATCAACAGTAAATCACTGCACTGTGCACTTAAAAGTCTCAAAGTGAAGAGTTGGAAAGCAGAGACGATTTGTGTAAAAACAGAGGGGAGGAGATGATTTGCTGCTTATGGCACAGGACTAAGTTAATACATCTGGGTTCCATTCCATACATTAAATGGGAATACCACCATGTGCTTCACAGAAGTGAAAGGAGGTTTTATTCATCACCATTTGTAAAACATTTTGAGATCCAAAGATAAAAATATTTTAGCAGAACAGAAATTATTACTAGGGTGTTATTTTACTTTGTAAAATATTTTATGGAGCAAAAAAACAGTTTAATAAAAATACAGCAACCTACTCCCTTGAAGCGTCTGTGAAAACTGGCTAGTATTTTCATAGTTCCATGTTAAAAGCCAGGTTACCAAAAAAACCAGGAATGGATACATAAATATCAGCATCTTGATTTTCTGAGCAGAAAACATACAAACGTCAAGTCATGCACTAACCATCTCTTAATTCAACAATTGACCTTAAATATTTAGATTTGAAAATGCCAGTCTTAAAGTGCTTAAAAATTCAAGACTGACACTCCCAAAGAAATAATGTTCTGCAAAAGCAAAACACGTACTTCAGATAGGTGTCCCACTAGCATACCTGAGACGAAATCTAAAATGCCCAAAGGAAGTCAACTTTGCTTCAGCAAATCAACAAGTTTTCTTCAATATAAGCTGAGAAACTTCTCTGTGGTGTGAATGCTAATGACAAAGAAACTAGTCTGAAACTTACCCAAAATATTGTAATGACTCAACACTCAAACAACAAAACACATTCATCTTTCTACCTATCACATCTGTTTTTAAATTAACAGCCTTAAATTTAAATCAAGTCAATCCCTCTCCATTTCACCCTTTTGACTTCGGCAGTAGAGTCCTGTGCCGATACTCTTCCTCCAACGTCCCACACAGATAAAAATTAAAGTTTGACAGTACAGTAATACTATTAAAACATCAAACTGCCTCAAACACCACATCTCAGTCTGACTGATCTTAGCTCTCATTATTTGCATATGCTACTACCAGAGAAGTAAGGTGTCCTTCCTAACATCCCAGTAACGTCATTCAGAGCTTTAACATGTGTACAGGGTCTGGCTGTTGCTTGGATGCTGGCTGGGCAGCAGTCTGCTGATGAGAAGCGGTGAGTGACTGCCTTTGCATCACTTTTTTTTTTTCCCTTTTTTCTCCTCCCTTCACTTATTAAACTGTCTTCATCTTGACCCATGAGTTTTTCTTGGTTTTGCTCTTCCAGTTCTCTCCCTTATCCCACTGAGGGGAAGGAAGCAAGCAGCTGGTGGGTGCTTAGCTGCTGGGCTGGGTCACCCCACCAAAGAATGGCAGCAGGAAAAGGAGCAAAAGACATTGTATTGGTACATCAATGTCTGAGAAAAACCACATTTGGCCTTCAACTGGCCTTACAAGACAAGTCGTCTTGCTGATTTTGAAGACACTGAATAGTTACTCACATATAGACTACTGCCCTCACTGCACTGCTTCCAAGCTTGACCCAAAGCTGGTTCAGCTAAATGGAAATATCAACAGATTATACACCAGGTCCTCTAGAACCTGAAGTTCACAGAAGTCCATATGCAGAGAGAACTTTCAGCTTGTATTGCATACTCACATCCCAAAAAAAAGTATTAGTTTTATGCAGAGCTTAACCTGCTTATATTTTCTAAGCAAATATTTACAACACTTTTCCTGCTTTCCCAGAGAACTACCAAAGCAGAATGTAAATTTTGAACAATACAGATGTCAAAAGGGACCCTGCTAATAGGGTTATTTCAATTGTAAATTTTTCCTGATATAGCAGTTTAAAAGCTATTCATTTTTGTAACTGTTCAAGGTAAGAAAAATCCTGTTTCGCACCTGCTATTTTTAGTAAAATGATGAAGATCTTATTTTTGCCTGTAAATCATCCTGTTACAAAGGTATTCTTTTAAACACTGCATTTGCAGTCAATTGGTTTTGGGAGAGTGGCATGGACACTATTCTAGTTTGCACACCAGCACGTGAATCCCTTGATCTGCTTTCTGAAGGCAGACTGTTACCAGCAAGGTGAGAGGACATGAAATCTAGTTGTCTATTCAGAGTCTACAGCACTACTTTGAGGGGGAAAAAAAAAAAAAAAAAAAATCCTTCAACTTCTTAAGTGGACACATCTGCCCCCACAATCACCAAAAAAAATTGTGAAATATTAGTTTCATTGCAATCAATTAATCAAATGTCATTCAAGTGTGGCATTACATTCCGTGTTTAAGCTATTATAAAGACACAATTAGGTTTTATGCAAAGGAAGTCTAAAACCAGTCATGGGCTTATAAACACTGCTCAAAACTAAAGATTTAGCAGAATCCAGGAAGGAATTCAAATGATTTGCCGATAGTTGTTTTGAACAGGTATGTCTATGTACTTACTCTCTTGGAAGAAAACCGCAGATAAAAATAAATAGAAAAGGAAGTTCCAGAAAGAGACTGAAACTGCTAGTGAAAGAATTTTTGGGTTAAGAACTGACTGACAGTATCTCCAAAATATTAGCAAAGAAACTATTTGTCTGTCTGATTCTGCTGGCACTGAGACAAGAAAAACTTGGTACACCACTCATAAATAAGCAGGTAAACATCAAAAAAAAAATACGTGTCTCAGTTTCTCCTCGTGAGTGTATCAATCTGCAAGAATCTATGCTTTTGGCTAAAAAAAAAATAATATTTTTGTCTGTAAATTTAAACTAAATTTGCACACTTATTCTAACTCCCTGTTTTACAAGGATTTAATCTACTCTCAGACAAGGTCAGGCAGTGCTACCTATCTGTGACCTAGAAATTGCTTCTCAAATTAATAGAAATATGAGCTTTGTAGATCATTACTCTAGTACGAATACAAGTAATTTGATAAACACCACTTAAATGCATCAGTATTTGAAATGGATGTTGACAACTAGCCAAAACACATAGGAGTAAGACTTAACAGAGAACAGGAAGTCAAGAGTAATCCCCCTGGAAAAGTACTAACACTACTGGGTTAAAGAAGGCAAGTTAAAGGATCTGGAGATAGAGTTTGTTATGCAAAACTATCATCCCTGAACTCCTGCAGAGATTTCAATGGAACTATGAACAGCCACCAAAAAAAAAAAACCAAACCCAAAAAAACAACAAAAACCACACCACCCCAAAACCCACAGCATCACAATTTTTATTTCCTACATAATTTCTACAGTCTCATTAATGCTAAATATTTAGTTATTCTGGATACTGCTTGCAAAACATCACATTTCACAGGAGTTCTTAATAAAGCAGACAGCTTTGAAATAAAAAATAAGCCTATTATAACACTTTGCTCTTTGTGTATCAGAATTACTTTTACATTGAGATTTTTCTGTAGTCCACAAAATCTAATGACAAATGAATTTAAGATACTGCTTCTATCCAGACTGAAGTAGGTAAACCTAGCAAAGACACTCAAATCCTCACCTCCATCCTAACAGGTGCACCAAATCCATCCATCACTCCTTTCCCCCACTTTTGCAGACTAAAGGCTCTTTCTTCTTTTTCTAGTACATATTAAGACTCTTGTTCTGCACTGAGCACTAACTTTCCAACATTCCCAGGTCACCACTAGTATTTTGCCAATAACCTCCTTTCCCTCTGTGATTTACTTCTGTGTATTAATAGTCACTCCAGGATTTCTTCAATTTTAGAAATGACCGATCCCAGCCATCTTCCCTCCTCACTTCACGTGGTTTTCCTGTGGGACACTTGGGGATACAGACAGAAGGCAGGATCCTAAGGAAGAAGACGTGGGTGCAATTCAAGAACAGGAACCACAGCACACTGTGATAGACCAAGACCCAGCCTTCTAAGACAGCGCCCCCAACAAGCTTTCAGATCCATTACAATGGGCCAGCATCCAAGATGTGAGATATACACAGATTAACCAGTTTCTTGGGGACCAAATATTTTCCTTCCGAGGCCTTTCCAACTATCTGGCAAATAGCCTCTGCTTTTTTTTTGTTATATAAATGGCCAAACAGCGTATTTATTTAAGAAGCCAAATCATTTCATTTCCTGAGTACAAGGTAGCATTTTAAAGACCTCTCATACCTTTTTTCCCTCCTCTTTATTAAAAATACAACCTAAATATCAAACAAGCTACATTTAATTGATGTTAAGGCTCTGAAACAAACTGACAACTCTCCAGAAAATCCCGAGTCCTAAAGAAGCAGCTTCATCCCAAATCACTATTTTTAGGAAAACTTCATTTTTCTTTCCAGTCACAGGAATTAGGAGATGTCGGTGATTTCTTTTCCAACTTGGTTTGCATCCATTAAAAAACAAAAAAAACCACACATAAGAGCATTAAAGCACACAACTCTAAACAGTCCACAAAAAAATAAGCGGCCAAAAAGAGGGGAATATTACAGCAAACTGCACTGTTATCATTCAAAAGAGCAAGACCAGAGCTCAGCTATAAGGTGGTTTTAACTGAGCCAATTACAGACATTTCAATACATACTGAATGCTGACTCTGACCACGCGGTGCCATTCATCACATTAGGTACTCTCAGCTACATTTATTGTTGATTAAAAAGATCTTCTAGGGACTATTTTGAATGATAAGAAACTCATCATGAAGTCATCCACAAACAGGCAATTTGTTCACAGGAGTGCCAGGCTTTGTCTTTGGACTGAGGTATCCAAACGATCTGCATATGCCTTGCCTGTCTTTATGAGGAGAGAGAGGACATAGGTTTCTGCTCAGCTACCACCCTCAATACACAGCTTGGCAAAAAAGAGAGAGATTACACTCAGGACTGGATATGTGGCACCACAACTCAAAGAACTCCAGTGACTGAGACGCACATCATTTTCTCCTCCAAGTTATTGTCTGTGTCACACACGCCCCTGTGAGAAGGTAGCCACCACTTCATTTGGAATTAGACATAAAAGGTCTCAAGAAACTGAAAGCATTTTCTGGAGGCCCCAGAAATTGCATAATGTCACCTTGGGAGGATGCAAGGCGTTCTAGACAGCCGCGTTACAGATGTTCAGGATATTGCCAGCGTTTGAACTTTGTGTGCGGGCAGGGGAGGGGGGTAGAGGGGGAAGCACCTTAAAAGGAACAGATACATGCAACATAGTAGTAAAACATGGCTACATCTTAGTTCACACTCATGCCATCACAGACTGGTTCAGAAAGCCTTCGGTGAGAGATTACCAGAGCCTCCTCTGCAGTCACTGTACAAGCCAAGATAGTGATGTTAATTATTCAGCCATTTACAAGAAAAAGAATAGACTATGTCTTCAGCAAGGACACATGAAACCCCAGGTGAATGAATTTTTGTGTAAGACTTTTTTTTTTTCCCTCAGAAATTCCATTTCTGTATTTGAGATACCTGGAGCTTATCATTAAGGAGATATTCTCAAAGTGGAAAATGCCTGAGGGAGGTCTGCTATCAGAGCTGGTGTCTTTCCCACCCCCCTTGCCTGAGATGACAATAGTGAAGAAGGGCATACTCACTGATGACTGCAAAAGGCAACACACAGTGACACCAACTCAAGAAGCTAACCATGAGTTACAAGGCAGTAAGACTCCAAGCAGATATCCCATCTTATGCTAGTATAAATATATTTTAATTGGATTAGTTCCTCAAAGCCATAAGGATCAGAGGGGAAAGACAAAGTAAATGTTGCAGAGGACCTCCTTAAAGGGGAGCCTTTCCCCTAAACTGTCTCCTGGCTTTTACTATGAACAACATTTTATTCCATGATTCTGTTGGCACTAAACATCTGAAAGAATGAACTAACCTTCTTCTTTTGGGAAATCAGGAGATGCATTAAGCAGGGTTCTTTACACATTTCACGGATTAAGGACTCGCAAACATCTTCCTCGGATGTTAAGTTATCCAGCGTGGTAGGGGATCCAAGAGTCTCATCATTTCCTGAAACAGCCTTAGCAGTTGTGAGGTAATACTTGAATCCCAGTGAACTTGAAACACTATTTTAGGACAAAGAATATCTTTCAGGCAGGCTGCTAGCATGAAACAGAATAAGCAGGCTGTATTGGACCGAAACAACGTATGTCTATATAACCTTTTGCAGGCAGATGACAAGGCTGTGCCCTTAACAGACACAAGGCTTGTTCTATCCACAACCCAAGCTGATCACAACATGGCACCAAGTCCAAGCTAACAAATGCTCCTAACTTACCTAAAAGATAAATGAGTCAGAAATGTTTCCTAGCTGCCTGAAAACCCAAAGCACTAGTAGTATCAAACTTTACTTTCTTACAGCTCTATCATGCTGCATTTTTGCCAAATGATCAAACCATTTTTCCCAAGTGTCCTGGTTTCAGCTGGGATAGAGTTAATTTTCTTCTTGGTAGCCGGTATGGGGCTGTGCTTTCGGTTTAGGACGAGAACAATGTCGATGCTAAGTACCACTAAATGGTCGCTAAGTAGCGCTTGCATTGGTCAAGGACTTTTCAGCTTCCCGTGCTCTGCCCGGTGCACGGGGGGGGGGGGGGGCTGGGAGGGAGCACAGCCAGGGGCGCTGACCCAGACTGGCCAAAGAGTTATCCCATACCACATGACGTCATGCTCAGTATATAAGCTGGGGGAAGAAGGAGGAAGGGGGGGACATCTGGCGGGATGGCGTTTGTCTTCCCAAGTAACCGTTACGCGTGATGGAGCCCTGCTTTCCTGGGGGTGGCTGAACACCTGCCTGCCGATGGGAAGTAGCGAATTAATTCCTTGTTTTGCCTTGTTTGCGTGCGCAGCTTTTGCTTTACCTATTTAACTGTTCTATTTTATTTTACTTCAATTATTAAACTGTTCTTATCTCAACCCACGAGTTCTCTCCCTTTTACCCTTCCAATTCTCTCCCCCATCCCAAGGGGGAAGTGAGCGAGCGGCTGCGTGGTGCTTAGTTGCTAGCTGGGGTTAAACCATGACACCAAGGAAGTCCAACAAATATATTTAATATATTTAACCATTGTTTTTTATTTAGGTTTAAATAAATGAAACCAGTAGCATGTTTAACTTCAGACTCAGATGAAAATAATCATACCTTGCTCGAGATAGTGGTTGGGTAAAGGAACACCTACAAAAAGGGGGTTTTTATTAACCTGTTTGTTAAAGTTACTCATTATTTTTCCCTCATTAGACCCTCACTGGTCTCTAAAATGTGAAATTCTTTCAGAGCTGCTTCTACATCCTCTAAACAAAGCACATCTCTATTTGACAGATGTCTTTTCTTCTTAGTAACTTCTAGAACAGGAATCTTCTACCTCAATTCTACATTGTAAATACCAAGCATTTTTCTGAAACTGTACGCAGTTGTCAAGTTCTGCATCTTTTTGGTAACCCTTCTGATTTATATTTAAATATAACATAGCAGCCAAGGTCAAAATAAGTCTTGAAAAGAATCTCTCATTTCTGAGATACCTGATATCATAACAAGATATGACAACAAGGGCTATCCCGGCTCCAAAACCTAACATATTTATCAACATTTCTACTAACCAGGAAGTCTGAAAAGTTTGGATGCCTTTTGATAAAAATATTGTGTTTTCTGTTACTAATTTGACATTGCACTTCGATTAGTGCATCTGCTGGCAGAGCATCACCAGAAGAATTTTCAAACCAACATAAATCTCAAGTAAATTCCCAGCACACTTAAGCATAACAAATAGCACCATATCTTCAAAACATGATCAGATGATGCTGAGCTGGTCTGACAAAGATGTATGGATCATTTAAAAACTGACATATATTTTAAACTCCCATCTCATTATTTCCAAATTTTTTTTTTTGCCTCTTAGTTTCCATTTCAATGGAAAGTGAATGATTCTTTTTTGGTACATATAGTCTTATGGTTTTGATTAAAAACACTAATACGGATTCTGAATTAGTATAAAATATTTGCATTGACTCATTAGTTGTCCTCCAAGTTTAAAAGGAAACCGAACATGAAAAAAAGTCATTACTTGAAATCGCATCTCATAAATAATTGTCTGCTGCCATGTTCTGGGATCTTATCCTCTTTTTGCAATGGACACAAGTTCTAAATCATACTGTATATAATCAATGCCTCACCAGTGAGGTGAGGTGTGCCTGCCTAAGCTATTCCACAACTCAGCCAGGCGAGAGATCAACAACCATGATCTTTATCTTGACTGCATCCCGTTAACAAGGGGTGACCAGGTGACCAAAATGCATCTACCTCAGAAAAACAGCTCCTGATGAAAAGAACAACAGAATATATTTTAAATTCTTATTTAATACGGTGATAGTGCAGTTTTTGGAAAGTGACACATGAGGCATGTATAGGCCACAAAAGCCAGATGTTTGTCTGTTCAACAGTTCAGGTTTTAAGTACACCAAATAATCCAGGCAAGAAGCACATGGCATCTTTTATTTTTTCCTTCCTTGAAGCCTTTGCTCTTCAGCTGTCCTTATTTTTCTCAGAAGTTAACAGATGATCTAAGAAAATACCATGAAATTTGTGATTTTTATGTAAGTCTTCTAGCAAAATCTCTAAACAACTGAAAGGAGCCTTGTATTCACCAATAAAGTAACCACTTTTAGCAGAGAATATTCAAAAGCACCACTACTTATTACCTAAGGAAAGTGACTAAAGACTACATCAAAACCTAAAAAACTTCAAGTTATTAATACAGCAGAAATAATAACCTGGCCACATATATATATATATATCTGTGTGTGTGTGTGTATGCATGTTTGCCAGAAAAAAAACCTGCTTAGTATCATATGCAGTTCAAGAATATAACATTACATAACTTTTAAAAGTTAGCCAAAATTGTGAGCTATGAGAACCCTAAATGGGAACGTATTTCCCTGTGTTCATTTCCAAAATGACAGTTAATTAAAACAGTTTTTCACTTACACATACTAAGATGTTGAACCATGCAAAGATATGAGGCCTGCTAAACTCCTCGTCTATCTAAAATATAGACATATCTTCAATATCCTTCTACTATTGCCAAACTGGCTACAAGCATAACTCCGCAGCGCTGCAGGGATCACACCACATGAACTGCTCATTATTTAACACCTGTACTGCTCTGGGACCCTCTGACACTTTCTGCTTTCTAAGCTACAGGCTTAGAGCCAGTCCTGCAAACTTGCTGGAGGGAGCATTTCTGGAATAAATCATTTCATATGGAATTACTCCTCACTGAGAATAAAATACAGCTCTCAGATTTCCTCTGGGGACTAAGTTCATCCTTATTTGTGATCATGGAGAAAGTGCACATCTATGAGTTCAATATTATACACACTTCATTTACCTGAAGGCTTTTTAACAAAGGTGGTTTTAAATGCTTCATCTACTGGTCTGTAACATTTTCCTTTTACCAGGTCACGATCATCTACTTACCTATGTATCTGGTTGAGTAACTACAAAAAGATGCAGTTCTAGCCTGTATAAGGTTTGATAGCAATGAAAAGGACAATAGTCACTTCAGAACCATTAACGTGATGTACTTTAGGGTCAGCGGGACCAAAACCCAAATGTACTTAAGTTCCTGCACCAGCTGAGACAAAACAGAAACATATTTTATTACGTTTCTTACCAAAGAAGCTGGAAACCTGCTTTGTTACAGATACCCAGTTATACATACTTGTTTAATAAAAACAGAGCATTCAACATGCCTGAGATCTTCCAAAACAACAAAACACAGCAAGATGTCCAGAAAACACAAAATTAAGGTAGGCAATTTCTCTGCCAAAACAGAGAGTGTTAAGAAATATCTCCCTCTCGATGGATGTGAGGCTGGTCACTACGGAAAAAATAAGCACCCAAACAAATATGTTTGCACCACAGTCAGAACAGGCTGAATCACAGCACAGCAGCAGGTCAAGCAGCAGCTCTTTTTTCAGTATAATACTTGACAAAAGCAAGCATTCTTCTCCCATACACAGTATTAAGCTGGTTATTAATTGATTTCTTATGAGAAGTTTCTTTAAAGTTTAGGAGTTATGCTTTAGAACTGCAGATACACTTTTGTTATATATATATATGTACATATATATATCATGACTGGTTGCCAATGGCATCATGCCCCTTTCAACTCCATCCACACTACATGCATTCTCCCTCCCCCCCTTCAGCGAGAAGCTTATGTCAGTCTTACAGACAAAGGATAACTGTCCATAAAGATACTGCTTGTGGTGCTTTATTAAGTGTTTGCTCAACATTCATGCTATGGAATAGAGCTTAAAACAGAACAAAACAAACAAACAAAAAAATGAAAACAGCAAAATAAGCACCACCATCACATTCCAAAACATGCACAAATAGGCAACACTTTCATTAGAACCATCAGTAAAAATCCAATATGCTTATTTTTAGACATATATGGAAATACAGAATATTGAGCTGGTCAGTTGTTAAGATATTAATAGCAAACTCCAAGCCATCTTGATCATGTTTATCCAAATCACACTTTTATTTATATACCCTGTATTTAGCATGCAGACGCTAGAACAGCAATGTAACTAATGCTGAAGAGCAACAGAACTAATGTCAGTTTCCATGGCACAGCATTCATCTGCATTGTGTATTCTGAAATAGATAAGACAACCTGTTGGTTTAAATGGGCCACAAATAGTTTAACCCAGAAACTAAAAGAAGGTTATCTTGCATCCATTTCTAGGTATTAACACATTATAGAGTGGTAAAAGAAATAGGTCAGGGGGTGGTGGTATAGGAACCACAGTAAAAGCTACAACAGAAGCAGGAGGAGAGGGAGAAAAAAAAGAAAGACTAACAGTTTTCTGATAGTGCAGAGTGAAAGAACATCAGCCTCTCAGGTCCCCCTAGCACCATCAAAACATGTTACCTGAACTTTAATTTTCTTTCTGTGAAAACAAATCCAAGAAAAGAAAAGCTAGATGCAAACAAACGATGCTGAAAGCCTCAAGACAAAAGTGAAAAGGTTTATATACGAATAAAACTTGAAAAACAAAATTTAACAATGGCGAGTGAAAGCAAGCCAGTCAGGGTGACCTTGTACTTGCAGCAAATAACTATAAATCTTGCAGTAGCTCCTAACTTCATAGCACTGAATAATAAAGACAAAGACATTATAGTTAAGTAAAACTAAAGGAGCCATTTGGAACAACAACAAAAACCTGTACAGGAGTAGTCACTCTTTGAAATTTCCATTAAAAGATACTGACTTGGTGTAAGATACTGACTTAGAAGCCTCTGTGTCATGGCTAAATTCAAGAAGCCAGATTCTGCCCTCTATACAGCAGGCATGTATTTTGCTCCTTTATCATAATTTCTGATACAGAAGTAGTTTATACAAAAGTACTGCTAACTTGGTGAGCTGCTATTAACATTCAAAAATTAAGCACTTTCTCAAATTATATTACAGTTTCCAACTATGTTAATGTCATTATTCTGAGAAATAAAACTACTGGTATCTTGTGTACAATTTCAGATTCTTTTATAGGAATACATATTTTCAATGTGATAGAAAATAGTCAAGCAATGACTTAGATGATCTTAATGCATAATAAATAAAGAAAGACAGTGTCCTGACAGCAAATAACATACCAGAGGTGGAAAGACTTTTCTCATTTGATGGGAACTTAGAGGACAGTATGCTAGTAAGAAATAGAAGTCAGAGTCTTTCGCTGCCAGATGGGCCTAATGCTACCTGTTAATGTTACTCTAGCACTACTTGACAATGAAATAGCTTTCCACTTCTGTTTATTCCTCTACAGACTGCAAACAGACTACAAACGGAAAACTGTTGCTGCTCAACTTCTTAATTATAACTGGGACCACTGCTGCTGCTAGCCTCATCTATCTAAATATGTTTATGGATCCATTTACTGCACATCATTCATTTTCATCCTGCCAATTTAATCCAAGGCATTCACTAACTTACTTTAGTCCTTATGTCTGTGCTTACTGAGCACAGATAAATCAAAATCAAAGGGAGTTCCTGGTCAACCAACATCTCTAAAAATCCCCCGAAATATATTTAACATTGTAAGCAGTTTTTATCTGTATGAAATGGATGACAATAGTCTGCTGAGGTAGGAGCCAAAGTCATGGTTTGTAAAGATAGCTCAGATTCTGTGATGAAAACTGCAGTAACTGGTTTGCATACTTACAGTATTTTGCACGGAAGAGTCCTGAGAAAAACCTTAGCACCATAGTGAGGCAGAGTGCATTGTACAGACCTGTTTATCCCCAGCTAGAGAAGATTAAGGTACAGTCCCTATTAACACCAATATACCTGTTTCACTAACATACAGCACATCAAGCCAATGGTATCTCCAAATAAAAATCAGGCAGACTTCAGAATCAAGGAAACACCTTTCCTTCAATACAGGTACATACAACTATTGGCATATATAGCATATCACATCCTACACAGCACAGTGTACACACAAAAAATGCCCAAGGGGTAACCGTGCTGCACAGCACCACATAATCATTTTGTTGCTTCAAGTCCTAAACAAGCCCAGCAGGTTCTGTGCAGCTGGTAAGTTCTCTATTGTAGCAGAAGTGTGTGCATAGGGTTGCTTTAAGAGCCATTCATGAAGAGTATATTCTAGCAAACTAAGCATAAGGTAAACTACTCACACCATCCTTCTGGTCCTCCCATCCTACTTCTGCGGTTGCCTGGGCTGCTTTAAGATTTCCACATAAATAATCTAAAAGGAATTCACGTTTCTAATTCTCCGCTAGGCATCTTATTCTAATTTGGAATTTCAGTGGTCCCACTGAGTCCCTGACACAAAAGAACTATCCCAATCTCTTTCATAAACTATGTGCAGTGCAGTCACAGAAGGATGAAAGGAACAGCCACTCATCGTAACCATGCTTCAGTGCAGTTCAAACAAGGAATGGTATCCGAACTGGCAAAACTCGGTACAACCCGGGTCAACCAAAACCCTATCGTAACAGAAGGGTTCTCTATGATACTGCTGTCCTAGCTGACAGGCTGACCTTTTTTTTTTTCCCAAAGGGAAGAGAAATGCTTTGAAAAAAGATTCACAGGCATAATTACAACACTCTTGCAGATGGATCAGAAGTAAGTAACATTTGGAGCTTACTCGCAATACTGTCAGGACTTGAATTTAAGGTGCTGAGGGGTCAACAAGACATTTGTTATCTTTATGATCTCAAAACTGATGTGTACCTTGTAACCAGACTCCCCACATTAGATTTATGAGTTTAAAAATAGCCTTCCTTTACTTCAGCATTCATAAAATATACCGATGGCAGTTGAATATATGCTTGGTGCAATAAACAAAAGCCTCAAACAGATTCCAATCGAGCAAGTATTTCAATGTAAAGCACAATCACTACAACCTAAGCTTCAGGGTCAAGTCATCAGGTGATGCTATTCTAGAAAAGGAAGAGAAATAATTTTCAACAATCAAATGAGAAGTTAAAGGATCCAGTACCATCTACAGCAAAACCTTAATATTCTTGCTCTTTTGCTTTGCTGCTAAAAGGTGCAAATTGTACTCAGAGTTGAAGAGAAATTACATTGCCCTGTAACTTCAGGGCAGGTCACAATACTTAAGCCCTCTCCCCCATTCCAAACTCCATTCAACAGTAATTTTATTTCTGAATATCCTACCTTTATATAAACTGAAGGCCACACATTTGTCTTGTACGTACTTTTTTCCCCCCCATTCCTACAATCTTCAAATTATTTTGTATTAAAAAAAAGAAACAACAACCTTCTATGTGGGCTATCTCTCAAAGAGAACAATATTTTTAAAAGATTAAACACTGATGCTAAGCATCCAAACACATATTTTTAATATTAGAGAGACTTGATTTTCTTGCATGATGAGCACTTAAAACCTTTTTGTAACTTACATGGCCGAGATAAAGTTATGTTAAAAGAAATGTCACCAGAAGGACCACTGTTTCACTCAGTGTTATTCTCCATGAAATCCATCCTGCTATTTGAAATTCTCAAACTCGCAACACCCATTAGTCAAACATAGCAAAGTACCACTTAAACATTCAGGAAACCAGTGATGTTTACTTTGAGGTTCACCTTCAGATGAATACAGAATCTATATACCATTTATTCTGGTTATCTTTGTTATGAAACATTTCAGGGTTTAGCCCACTGGGCATGTTGAAATGATAAATCATCTTCAGCTATACAAAAACAACCTTACTCAGATTCAAATGCCTACAGGGAAAACAGCATCTACCCAAAGCAGCACAACTTTTTGTACATTCCTTTAGGTTTTAATCCTTGGCCAGTTCTGCTTTAATATCTGTAAATTCCACATCTTTGACAAGAAAATATACCCCCCCCCCCTTTGTTTCCCACTCCTTCACCTATCCTTCCCAAACCTTCCAGTCAGCCAGTCTTTATGGCTTGAATATGAAAGGCTCAGGGCACTTGACAAAATACTAAAAGATCTGCTTTGTAGTGGAAAAAGTGGCAGGGGGAGGGGGAAAATATAATGCCTTTTTGTTATTGTTCTTAAATCTCCCTTCAGTATTTGCATTTCAAAACAAGAAGAGTATATGATACTTCAAAATGAAAACAGCATTTCCAATGTCTTTCATTCCTTCTCCATTTCCTAGCTGATATTTAACTAGATTTACAAGCAAAATGTTGTCATTCCATTAAACACTACAGAGAATGACCCACGTCTCTCTGCCTCAGGTTTCAAATACTTAGACTCTCTGGAACCACAGCTTCAATCTGCAGCAGGATGCAGATGAAAGCAAGTAGAGTTTACCATATGAAGAGCTTTCAGATGAGATTTTAAAAACCTTATGTCTCCTCTACTGACTGGACAATCTCATGGCATTTCTAATGAAACCAACAAATGTGGCCAAATCATTGGTCATATTTTTGTGCACATTATTTGACTGCTGTCTCATCTTAGAGATATGATTGCACTACTGTAACTGTAGAGTATCTGTAAAAGCTGACCCATATATTTGTACCTAAGATGAAATGGGTGGAAAAAATCCAATTATTTTTGCCAATTAACTTCAACAAGTTAATAACATTCATAATCTAGTGAAGACAAGCACCTATTCAATAGCATCTTTCATTAGTAGAGAAGTTCCTCCTTTAATGACACTTACCAAGGTACCCATGCTAGGCTTGATAAAGCCAGAATGACAGAAATAAGTGTGATCTATTTGACACAGCCAGTATTTCTACTGTTGTAACACAACGCAAATCCATTCAAAGACATTATGCACTTATTAAAGGGAAAAAACAGGACTCCCTTTCCATAAATATTAAGCTTCTAACAACTCACAGACAACTAGTTCCCCACCAAAACAACTTCACTAGTGATACATACCACCTTCCAAAGGGAAAGTGTATTGCAGAACCTAAGCTAATAAATTTTGTTGAACAGCACAGGGTTCATTCCAGAGTGGTCAGACCCAGCAAAAGCAAAGAATGGGAAGGTGGGCTAATAGCAAGAGCTATCAGACAGAACCAGGGAAAGAGCACGGGGCGGGGGGGGGGGCGACACACGACCACAACAACAATAAAAAAACACCGAAAAACACAACACACCATGGCTTTACTACCATGAAAAGAGAACCACTAAGCATTCCTGCTTCCTCACATCAATTCTCCCAAAATTTCTCCTAAAGAGGCTCCCTTTTCCATCCCCTCAACCTTAAAATTATTCATCTTATATGGGTTTAAAGCTCTGTTTAAGGTTTTGCTCCTCTCAATTCTGAACGATCTCCTTCCCCCATCCCCCCAAATCCACTGCTGTGTCCTCCATTAATCAAACCAGTTTTGCACTTCATTTGCATGGAGCTAAGAAAAGCTATGAAAGCTAAACTAAGTCAGTCACTGTTTCCAAAACAGAATGCTCTAAAAAGCTATTGATCTCATATGAAAAGTAACATATGGGTATTGTTCTCAGCCAGCCAGAAAAGGAAGGCTCTCTGTCTTCAAGCGATTTAAAAAAAAAAAAAAAAAAAAAAGTTTTGCTAATACAATCTTCAAAATTCCATGTCATGTTATTAAAAAACTCCCATGTCTTTTTTTTAAGCTGTTCTTGCCCATGGAATCCTAGACTGCAGCATATTCATGAAACAAGCTAATAGCTCTCCAAGATTAGACAAAGATAGACAGATTGCTGGGGCAACAGCTTATTCCTTAAATAATTAGTTTACATTTTCTTATTTTCTTCTAATTTATTCCACAATGGATCCAACAGAGAGAACATAGAAATTTATATATGCCAGGCATAAGAGAGATTGATTGCTTTATCCAAACAATCTGAAATTTCCCTGTATTTTGGAAAAATCTCCATTTTTGGTATTTTTGGTGAATCTCCATAATCACTCAGAAGCCAGTTCAGACTTTTGTGTTATATTAAAGTGATTTCTCTTCAAGGCAAAACAAAAGAACAATGTAACCATTCCTCATCCTTGCTTTTTCAAAAGCTAGAATGATCTCAACTCACTCAGTGTTGCATTATTATAAACTTTTATTTAAAGGTTATTACCAGAAAAATACTATCCTGAATGTCTTTTAAAAAAAAAAAAATCAAGTAATCAAGGTAATGATATGCAATTCACAATGCAGTACTTCATCAACCTCCTCAGATCTAAAACAGCAGCAATTTTTTCTTGCTTTCTCCATTTCCAATGTCCTGGAATAATTAATTTTATTTACAGGATCGTGGGTTTTTTGTTTCGCTTTTAATGCTTAGAATATGGAACTGTGCATGTAACAAAGACCTTACAAAAGCCAAGCAGTCAAAATGAATTTTGTGTTTGTATCTTTGTGAAAATAATTGTTTAACCATTCTTATTTCTCCTAGAAATGAAAGCCTTTGGTGAAGCTCCTTTTTAAGTCCCCACATGCTGCTTGCAAGCCTCTTATCTCATTACTTTCTTCTAGAAAGCTTGTAAGACAGTCAAAACCATACTCAAAGAAACTGTAGGTCCTTCAAGTACTTGAGGTCAAACCTATGGCAGACTGCAAGATCAAAAGAGAAACTGTGAATAGAACCCTTATAGACTACAAAGCTTTGTAGTAATATGCCTAATAAACTCACATTACTACAGAGATAGATAACTGTAATAATCAAGAGCAGAATCAATGGATTGGTAAGCAACTAGAAAACAACCTTCCGGATGGACACTTTTCTTTATTTTTTAAGTTCCTACTGTGATGGAATGGACAACAGTACAAAATATTTATTCCTTTATCAGGGCTGAACCTGCTCATCTGACTTTATTATCTGTACTTCTTGATTTCAAGTTAAAATAGAGCCAATACAATCTGGGCATATTTTATCCCCTTCTTCAGTGCTGTGTTCAAAGATCTCTGGCCTAAGGGGATGCGTTTCTATGCAGTTTTCTGAGAAAGGCTGTCACACCTATATTTCATCTAATCAGCTTTTATTCAAAAGATAAGAGTAGAAAGCAAGGCAGAGTAGAAATTTCTTGCACCATGAAAAACTGGGAGGACTCCCACTGTTATCTTCCTCCTGTCTTAAGCCTTACCCCACTCAATTCTCAGACACTATCACATATGACCAGCTACTCACTACTCACACTATCATCTGTATTTCAAATTACCAGAGATAATGGGAAAGCCTCAGCCCAATAAGATTTAGTTACTTCCCTCCAAGTTCTCCTACAACCTGCAGGACTGAGATTCTTTAAAAGTAGCAGCAAAGCATCACTTATATTACTAGGTACGGATTATGAGAATCCTTGAGCAAGCAACAGTCTGAAATACTCTATGATAAACCAACAGTCATTTCCATATGCAAGATGTGGAAAGATGCAACTTTACGCTTATCTTGGAGCTTTTCAAATATGATTTTACTTGATTTGGAACCACATTCAAAAATTCTACCTTAGTGCCAACTGTTGGGAGTCACTACCATAAGAATAGCTTCGATGTGAATGACAAATCCCAGTTTAAGGAGTTAAGAGTAATCATCAGAACTGTTGAAATAAATGCATATATTGTGTTTAGTAGACATCACAAACAACAGTTTAATGGAAAATGCGATGTAGCCTAGCATTTGTGAAAAATACAACAGGGTATGAAACCTAAAAATGCCAAGCCAGTACTCTTGGTAATTATCACCTATTTCATTGCTGCTCTTCAAAATCTCAAGAAAAATCAGTTTTACCACTGAAAACTCTGTCCTAACTATGACAAGAAAAAATATCTCTCAAAAAAAAAACCAACCCCAACCTTAATCAAAGACAAGGAGCATAAAAGGATATACTTATACTATTTAAGGTGCATACTCATATTTTTTTAAATACTGGATACTTGGTTCTCCCCACTTGCTTCTCAGGTACATCTTCATTAGGTTTTGTTTGCTTGCTTAGAGGCTATAAAAACGTGAAGTTTCCTCATTTGAAGGAGAAAAACATACCTGGTAAATTTCAACTTAAAATCCTACTATACCATGAAATCACATAAGAATAGAACTGATTAGGGTTTTCATTGTAATTATCAAAGCTGAGATGCATAATGTCAGAGAGTAAACACCAATTATGAAAGTTAGATTCCACTGCATTTGAGAAGAACTCCTACACAACCCCTTCCTATTTTGTTAATTCAAAATGCAACAGATGCAACTAGATAACCAAACTACTTTAAAGAAACCCACAAAACTAATTTTAACCTTGTAACGCTGCTATTAAATAGCAACTAGTTAAAATTCACAAATAAGGATGAGGTCTCCTCCTCCCATCCACCTACTAGCAATTCTGCTGGCCACAGGGCGGCTGCATTGTTGATTCTCAGGGACTGTAACAACACAGGAAACAAAGGAGGGAACATTTAAAAGCTATCAGGAATACATACATTGCAGTAGCAAGAAAAAAAATAGGTAGCTGTATCATTGATCAGGCAAATTATCATGGAAAAATTGGTAGCACAGTCTCCTTCACTTGAAGGGGAAAAAAAAAAAAAAAAGAACAACAACAAACTTACTGGTTGCCAAAAAGACATCACAACTACAGCATGTATCCATAAGCACTTTTGTGCACTGAACTGTATCAGAAGCTACAAACATTTTCTGCTTATTTATAAAATATAAAAGGGCACATGTCCACTCAGAGATAACAAAAGTTTAATAGTAACATAGCTTAGATTAATTCTAAAATATCCAACTCCTAGAAGCAAAGTTCAAATCTTGGTAATGTCAATATAAAGTGTTATTTTTCTAAAGCAGATAGACCAGGTTCCTATGCCATTTACCATATTTGCCCAGCAGCTTTTTGGCAGGAAAATTTTTTGGATAGGACTTCAAAAACTAAAGTCTTATTTGTTTTATGTTGATATTAATGTTTTCATGACTTTTCTTCAAGAAATCATGGTTGGCCTGATGCCCCTGACTTAAATTGCTATTCTGTTTCTAAAGCTGGGAGTTTCCATCAGAGAGGACCTGCACAACAACCATAGACTATACTTATCAAAACCTGCTAGAAAAACAAAGAATGTTCATCATTAATATGATCACAGTAGACTTTAGCATGCTTCAACATCCAAGTTGCAGACACAGTGTATGCGAAAACACCCTTGTGCTGTATCACAAAAGCAACATGGTGATAAACTGAGACATAGACTATATTAACATAGGAAAGGGGAACTCAGATGCCAAGGCAGAAATAAAAGAAGGATTTTTCAAATAAGAGCTAAAATTAGCTGGTTCATCCAGCAAGGCAGAGAAGTGCAGGAAGCCTATTCCAATTGGCAAGAGCAACAAAGGCAGCTCTTCCAATAAATGAGAAGACACATGGAAGGAGCGGGACTGATTCATAGTGAAGGAGACAATCTACAAAGATGCCTGAGGCAGATTTCTAAAAGTTACAACAATTCTCAACTACATCCTACAGTGAATGGAAAGTTGGTGAAGATGTTTGAGGATAAGAAAGTAGAGTGGGAGGGGAGAGGGGAGAATGGAGGAAAAGAGAGCATGGGAGAGGTGGAAAGAATTACAGTAGAAAATAGGAAGCAGGAGTGACAGCCAAAACCTTCCCCAACAAAATACAAAACAGAAAGCATAAACAATATTCTACATCTCCTCTACAGGCTGAGAAGGAGAGGAGTTAAGCAATATACTGTGGCAGGTTGTTGATTCAAATCTTAAAATTTAAATTGAGAGACTAGATCAAAGGAAGACTAATTAAAACAAAAAATCAAGTACAGGGTGTGCAATTCCTCTCCTTAATTACTCCAACTGTAAACCCCAGGGCTTCACTAAGTACTTCACTTTCAAATTTCCAGATTAGTTCACTTCTTCCACAGCTGAGCTGTTCCAAAGGCAGCAGCGAAGGGATGGTTGCCTGGAATTAAAATGAAATGCCTGTGAGTTCCAGTATAGTCTTTGTAAGTGGATGTGGGCTTTCTCCAACTGGCAAAGCAAAAAGGTACCTCCTGCTGGGGAGTCTCAATCAAAGAGGAAAGAGCTGGCTTTTTGGAAGGAAAAAACATTCACAAAACTGAATAGCTGCTAAAAGGATTTAATTACTCTCTAACCTGAATGGAGCATCTTGAATTAGGGACAGATGCAGCTACAACATCAGAGGACTTGTCTTAATCATGAGATGAAGACACCATGCTAGTAGGCAGCTTTAATAATTTACACCCTCAAACAAAGTTCCCTACACTTTTCTCTCAGTTTTTATGTTTCTGTCCAGTACACATCCATATAATCAGTCAGAAGACCTGTACTGAGAGATGAAACTCACTGGCAAATACTCAAAGCAAAACAAACCAAGGGGTAAGCTCCCTGCAAAGTCACACTGGTCAAACTCAGTGGCAGGTAACACCTGTTTAATATGCAGCCTTTTTTTCCAAACATAGTAACAATCCCATAAACATTAGTAAAGCATACATAAATATCTCTACCTATTTTACAAACATTGGTTAAACAAAATGAAAGATACAGTTAGAACTCTGTCTTCTAGTAAATAAACATCCTTTTTTGGCCTTCAAGCATTTTTATGAACTCTAAAACCTGGAATTGGCAGAGTGATAAAACAACATAGGAAGAATATAAATGAAGCTAGTTCCTGTGTTAAAGTCTGATAGCATCCTCATTAAAATAAGTATTATAAGGGCATCAGCAGAAAGGCCAAAGAATGAATCATGAACTAAGACTGACTACACCTTCTTAACTTAGCAATAAACATTAGTGCTGAATCATAGTGACAGGATATTACTGGGGAAGTCTCTATTGCTGCTTCAGCTTTCAGGACTGCCAATCCAGTACCTAATGCTAGCATTGAAAATGTTGAGAATAAAGAAATGACCAAACAGTACTGCCCAAGGGTACAGCACCAACCATAGCATAAGGTAACCACTTTGGAATACCCTAAAACATATGTTTACATTTTGATTAGCAAAACTACCGGCATACTCTTAGCCTTGGTTGTCAGACTTCGCCACAGTAAGGAATGTAGTATTCAAACTGTTCTGATAAGACGATATTGTTAGAAATCCACTTTGTTAGCAGATTTTTATCCTTCACCTGCTATCAGAGGTCGCATCACAAATGGTCCAATGGAGCAAGCAAGACTAGAAAATATAAATGAAGAAAACTATATTAGAGAATACGCTGTAAACGATAGATTACAAAACCAAACACTGGCAATGTGTTTAAAGGGAATCTGGCACTATGTATGTATGATTCAGGCTGATCATGTCCTGCCCATTTGTCTTTTTAAAAATTCAAACTCAAGGACTCGGAGGGCCTGCTTGTACTGAAAAAAAATTTGTACATGTTTTACTTTCTTCTAGGACTATTTAACTGAAAGCAAAATCTTTGAAGCTGCTCTTTCAATAAAATGTGGCTATTGCTACAAACAGCTAACTCCATAACTGAGTTTGACTTTCTTTCCTACATCACAAAATTAATGACTCAAGTGCCATCTACTGTGTCTGCACTCAAGTGCAGTATTTCTACAGACAACAAACGGAAGATAGTGCCAAAAACATCATACAGAAATAACTCATCAATTTTATGCCAAATTTGATACTATACCTTCAAGTATTGTCCTCCATGCAGATTAACACACATGCTATGCTCAGAAAACTAGACCGTCACCTTTGAGGTATGGAGTCCAAGTTAATATAATGATCTAAAGCAGATCTTCAGATTTTCAATTAAATTAAAAAAACAAAACAAAACAAATCACAACAAAGAATTCATCTGTTTTTTCTCTCATCTTGATTATGCTCTTATAACATCCTGTTTTCTTTCACAAGATCAAGGAAATCAGATATGGAGAAAACTTAGAGCAAACACCAGAAAAACAGCATTTGCCAAGAGCCACCAGATAACTGTCATGGAAATAACACTGCATTTTGCTACAGAGCGGTTTAGAACAGAAAACACATGGTATCTCAAAAATCCCTGGATTATCAAGTCTTGTCTTTTAAGTGCATTGACTTATTAAGGGAGAGTTCCAACACTTCTCTTGAAGGAAAGCTGTTTATAGAAGAACACCACAAGTAGAATATTACAGGAAAAATACAGCTTGGAGTTATTCACATTAACACACAGCTTTAACTATCTCGTACAATGTCTGCTATTACATGACATACAGAACTTTGCATCAAAATTGCTTCACTTCAGCAGTCAAAATACTGAAGACAGGTGTCCTTGCAATGCTGCATTAAAAGTTTGCTGGTGGATTCCTTTCAGATCTCTGTTACATTTTTTTCCATCACATTCCAGTAAAGAGGGCTCATGGAAACTCACTCCCTTTTTCTCCCCGAGCCCCTCAGCAGTCAGAGAAAGATAAGATTTGGGGCTAGAATTACTACCACATGCATTATTAACTGCAGACCACAGGAGCAGTTTTGCTGGGATGTTAGGTGTAGAGGGCAGTTTGCAGAGAGTAGCAAATCAGCTTCTAACACTTGCTTATTCTGCAGTAAACGCAGACATTTGGGAAGCAAATGAAACAAGGCCAGGGCCACAGAGCTATAACCTCCCTCTGCAAACACAGCTCCTTAATTTGTAACAGATGAAAGAAACAAACAGAAAAAGCCTCTCCTCTAATGTGAATGTTGCTTTTTCCAAAACAGCTCCCTCTCCAGCTCCACTGGCACATAAAGAGGAACGATACACAATCCTTAAAAAATAAAATAGCCACACTATCACTATCACCACAGTGAACCACAAACACCCAAAGAGTTTAGGTGTCCAACAGAATCCAAGCACAGAGTGGATGAGAGGCCGTATTCAAGTGCCATCCATGTTTCGGCATTCCTTTGAATATCAATTTTTTCAGTTCAAGCTCATACACGGTTATCAAGTAACAGAGAGACTTCATCCAGACTTATAAAAGGTTGCCTCCTACTTATTGGTTCCAAAATAAACACCACAATCAGCATGTGTGATTAAATTAAACTTCGTTTCCAAACTAAACACTGTGTCATGCACACAATGCAGGGTTTAAAATACCACAAATATTCTGAAGGGGTCACAAGGTACATACAGGGAAACATAAGACCAATTTACTGCAGGAAATTTGGCAGAGAGGTATAGGCAGGGGGATGGGGGGGGGCGGTGGTCATCGAGGCTTGCTATTCTGCAGGAAAACCAGTACAATACAGTGCACACCTGGTTCTCCTTCACCACTGATTGCCACTGTATCTGAAATCACACACAGCTAGGAGGAGGTTCGTGCACAGATCTCAAAACCCAATTATTCTGATGTACTCCAATGTCTGTTTGTAAAAGCACCATGCTATGAATACTCAAGTGTTCGATCTGAGCTGACAACAGTCCTTTCCCCTATCAGCTGTGTTTTGGATTTCATGCTCATTGCCAGAGGGTTCACAGCTGGGAATTACATATAGGTCATGTGAAAAAACTCTTTCTTTATAATACTTCTGTTCTCAGGTCTTATACTGCAATAGAGGGTAATATTTCAGAACATTTTCCAACTGTCTCATCTTCAACTGAATTCACCCTACAAAAGATAAACTATGATGCAACTAAAAGAGAATTGCCAATGCTATGCCAGTTCCCCTTCACCCACCCTCCAAACTGCCTAAAGCACTTCTCATTCTTCCACTTTCAGGCTCCTGTGTAGTTCCACCAAGGTGGCCTGAGCCTGACACGTAAAAGTTGTTGCAGTTCTAGGTCTGATTTCACAAGATGCTCTGGCAGTATACGTCCTCCCTGGCCTGTACAACTTCAGTATTCCAGGGCCAATCTTTTCATGATTCTGCCAACACTGCTCAATTTTGATTTCCAAGCCACTACCTTTCTCTTCTAGTTCTGAACTTCTGAGCATCACAGTCAAACAGTTTCCAACCACGAAGGCTGGAAAGAACAGAGAATGATAGCATTCACTTTATATTCAGGGAGAAAAGGATATTGTCACCTCAGTATCTGTGCTTCCCATTTCTGCCAAGCAACAGGCCAAAAGCCAACATGAACTTTGTAAAGCCAAGTTCCTTTCCCTTTCGGGTGATGAAAAGGCACCACCTTGTGGATGTTGCTCTGAGAGAAAGGCTTCACCAACTGGCAGAAAAAAATTCCAGTACAGACAATTCCCAGTTCTGTCAATGGGAGCATCAAAGGTTTGTATAATGAAAAAAATCACCACTAAGTAACAAATATCAGAGCATGTTTCAGCTAACAAAGCATTCTGCCTAACTAAAATGGATAATTAAGCCTTTGTTACATTTAACCTCAAAGTGAATACTGAAGTTCTTAAGCTAAACTAACTATGCAAAAATTTTAACAAGGGAAGGAATTTAACTTGTAACACGCAACAGTAAGCTTCTCCATTATGCCACCTGTATCTATTATTTCTCCAGCAAGCACTGATTAGACACTTATTGCAAGGATCTAAACAAATATAATTGATTTGCGCCTAGAAATTATATCATTTTTCCATAAGTAATACCCAAATAGCAGTCACTGTGCAAAAAACACAGCCACTACCTTTGTCTCAAAACACCCAAAATTGCTATAGGACAGTACGTTGGAATTTAGAATAAGAATATGGTACTTACTTCAGTTGGTGAGCAAACAATATTCGCCACAAATAGAATCCTTCATCCACAGGCCTTTTCATTAAAGCTTCTTTTTCCTTTGCATGTTAAACTTGGGCCAGGGGAGATACCGGACAACACAGCTAAGAACATAATTCAACAACTTCTAGTTCAATGTCTAGCTACTAGAAAATATATCCTCCTATCAAAAGACTGTAAACACATTCTGAAAAGCATATGATGGAACAGAAAATTAATGACAATGGGCTGATGGAATACAAAATGAATAATAGAATACACTTTGGAATATCTATATACTCGGTATCAGAAAGCATAGAAAGCAGAAAATGCCCGTGATTCCTCTTTTAAAAGCTAGTTGACTCCTTTATATATCATCTCCATATTCCACCAACATTGCCAGAGCGTTTACGCAATTTACACATGATGAGCAACCAAAAACCCACAAGAACATAAAATCTGCTTGCAGTTCTTGAAAATGTTTCTATAGGTAGTATTTTTATGTAAATGCTAATATTTCAATGTCTAAAATTATGAAGAAAAATTGCATTGCAATGACTTATAGCACAGGGAATTAATTCTGTCTTCAAGTTCTGATGACTCAAAAGTCAGTGCCTGTAGTTTCAGTATAATTAGAGATCCTGGATGAAATTATTTGCTTGCAAATCACCTGCCATCACTATATTTCATTATATTAATACAGAAAATAAACCTGAGAAGAATTAGTACATTTAAGTTTAGTCTTAACCCATACAGCTGAAACACATCAGTTGTCCAATTAGAACATCCTAGTGGGAGGAACAGACAAACCACAGCACAATATTCAGTAGCAGCACTACCAGACGTGCTCAAACAACACTGCCTCCTTCTTCTAAACCTTCTCAACTGTTCATTCCCACCACAGTAAAGTCCCCTGCACTGTCCCAGCAAAATGCTTGTGCATCAAGTCATCAAGTCATATGAGGAGCAGCTGAGGGAGCTGGGGTTGTTTAGTTTGGAGAAGAGGAGGCTGAGGGGAGACCTTATCACCCTCTACAACTGCCTGAAAGGAGGCTGTAGTGAGGTGGGGGTCGGTCTCTTCTCCCAAGTTAACAAGCAATATGATGAGAGGAAATGGCCTCAAGTTGCGCCAGAGGAGGCTTAGGTTGGATATTAGGAAAAATTTCCTCACTGAAAGGGTAGTCAGGCACTGGAACAGGCTGCCCAGGGAAGTGGTTGAGTCCCCATCCCTGGAGGTATTGAAAAGATGGGTAGATGTGGTGCTTCGGGACATGGTTTAGTGGTGGACTTGGCAGCACTAGGTTAGCAGTTGGACTCTATGATCTTGAAAGTCTTTTCCAACCTAGACGATTCTATGGTTCAAGATGCAAGGATATTGCATTTAGGTGAAAAGTTATTCAGAAAAAAACCCTGAAAAACCACTTTTCAGCTAGATCAGTTCCCCACTCCATTCACTATATGGCTGCACAAATGCTTCTGTGAGAACAAAAAAGGTAACATAAGGTGTATATTTGTGTGTGTATAAATACATATATATACACATATATGTATAAAAGCCCACAGCATTGTCAAAAAGTTACCAGTGAAATTTCACCTTCAATCACAAATATAAAACATTAGTAAGTCTAAGTCTGACGAGTACAGGCTGAATTTGTCAGCCACCCACATTTTCATCCCAACTGACCAAGACAACATGGTTCTGTTTGTTTCAGAAAACATATAAAATCCAAGAAATTCAATAGTGACTAAACAGGCACAGTAAATTGACTGCCGTTGTAAAGAATGTGGATAACATCTCTTCAGCCTTGAACAGATACAATGAAGATTATAAAAAAGGGGAGTGGAAAAAAGACTAGCGAGAAATTAACACAAAAGGGTGTAACTTTAATTTATGCTGCCACTTCCTTCACCATTTCCAAGGAAAACTCACTCCTGATATTGAAAATAGATTTAATATTGTGACTAGTATAACAAGATGTTACATTTTAAGGTGTCTTTAAACTAGATTCTTATCACCTCTTTAGAGGGGATAAGAGAAAGAAACAAACCAATGAAAGAAGAAACAATAATCCCTTGCAAAAGAGGACTCAATTTGGAGATATCTCTCTGAGGTACATACTGAAGCAAAGGAAAAAGAAAACCTTTAGGAGTAAGACAGATGTTCTCAGCTGCTTCATACAATAGATGAAACACCAAGGATACATATCAACCATGGTGATGATGGCAAAAACTCAAGAGAGGTTTGAACAGTGTCAGTTTTCACTTCCAGTTGCTTTAAAATTTGGTGCGGGAAGGGGGAGGAGTGTCAGCTTTCTGCTTCCATTTCAGTACCATCAAAACAAACTATACGTTGCCCGCTCCACAAAATGTCTTACAAGTATTTCTATTTAACAAAAAATTCTGTTACCTTCATTATTCTGTTAGAACTTCAACATGCCTACACTAGGAGAGTGAATCCCCCAAAAAGTTCATTAATGCTAAATGATTAAGCATATCAGTACTGTGTACTTTACTAGATCACTCACATGCAAAGGGATGCAAATGACCACAAGCATTTGGTGTCTTACAGTATATTACAAAACTGCAATTTAAACATAAATTTTCATGTTAAGTGACACTTACAGAGAAACTAGGAAAGCTTAATGTCTCTGCTCATCAGTAACTCTAGAGACTCTAAACTAGATGAGGGGAATTTTATAGGCAGAAATATTCTCCTTTACTGGACCAACTGACAAGCAGGTTTTCCCAAGCCCCTCTTCAAGTTTCTAGTGAAAAGCTCTCCCTTTTCCTGACTGTATCAATTGAGCTAATAAAAAACTTCCACACCACTCCCTATCAATCTTTCTTCATTTTATCCTTACCTCATCAGTTACAACTCTAAACTAGGAAGCAGATTTACTGAAGCTGAGAAAAAAAAGCTGTAGTAATTAAAATATTCTGAGGTTATAGACTGTGTCAGTACATGGATTACTGAAGAACTTTGGCATTGATAAAAAAACATAACACTGTAATTCCACCTATAGTTTCTGACAGAAGCACGTGACAGTAATAGAGTTTGTGTCTATTTTTAGAGTTCAGGAACACAACGTATATGACTTATCACTGATACCACAGCATCATGAGCCAGGCATCTTTGCCTAGTACCACAGAAATTTTATTTTACTTGAGTTTTTCTCTTCACATATAGCAAAATTTATGGACCAAATCTAAATCATATTTTGCCTAAAAAACACCAGTGACTTATATGATTTCTTAAACAACAGAATCTTAAGTGTTGAGTATTCAACTACTAGAAAGAAGGCAGTCTGCTATGCCAAGAGAGTCAATGTCATCTATCCTTCAGATGAACTGGGATAATGTGACTGATTGTTCTTAATTACCTAGCATTTCTTTGGACATTCTCAATATCTGAGGAACATTACAGCTACAAAAACCCAGACTTACATAAATACTAAAGTTATATTCAACAGAATCAATTACAGTGTCTGCATGACATGCATATGCTTCAGGCCTGGCTACAAATTCTTATGTTTTCTGCTCAAAACTCCAGAAGCCTCTACAACTGTACTAGGGCCAAGTTGACATTTTTAAGCAGCACCTAGCACTCAGGCTGCATCGTTAGTTCCAAACAAGTTGGTGACATTTACAGAGATCCAGTTGTTTACTGTACCCCAGTAACAGCAAATCAAGTTGTGTAAATGGTATTGCTATACAAGCTCTCATTTCCTGGCTATTCAGAGATCTCCTGTGTTTAGTATCTCCTTACATTTGGGAGGTCCTATGAAAAAAAGTAGTAGTTAGGTCATTGTAACAACATTTCATGACATATTCACCAGTATGCAAACCTTACCTCTAGTATCCAGACAAAGGACGCAATTGCAGTGACCAAGAAGAAACAGTACAGGCTTCTGCACAAATTGTTTGTCCTTGAGAGAAGCACATCACTACTATTGCTATTCAATAATTCCTTCAGAAGGAACTGCAAAGCCAGCTTCAAAAAATATTAAAAATAGCAGTGTTTAAGGGCAAATAGAGCACTTGAAGTAAAAACAAGTATTGAAACAAACAAATAGAAGGCAGATATTCTTTCAAACTAACCCCATTGCAGAACACTCCAATATCAGAAAAAACAAGCAAACAAGACATTAAGGCAACTGAAATACAAGCCCAGTAACAGACCAGTCTACTACCACTCTGTAATAATGTCTGGTAATAGTTGCCTCTTGGCACGAAAAAAACAAGTTTAAGGCTTTGGAAATTAATGGAAACAACTTGTTGGTATATATTTCAACAGCCACTGTATTAAACGGGTGAGAGGTTTTACATATTAGTGGTCCAGTCAGAGGTGAATGACTGGACTGAATGCAGATGGGACAGTCAAGTATGCAAAATGCAATTTATTCCCTAGCACTGGGTTTTATAAGATAGCAAAGATTTCATTACATCCTATCAGCATATATAATGTTATTCTAGGAGACAGAACCTTATACACACAAATATTATTTTATCATTTAGAAATTTCATATTTATGTTAACAGATTTAACTGGCACCAAAAATGGAAGAGAAAGCAGGTACCTATGGTGATTTACAAATTGTGGCCTTTGGAATTTGATAGTATTGGAATTAAAAAAGCACACACACACACAGAGGTACTGGACCACACAAATACTTCTAGAAACCTTACATCTCCAAGTAACTAGTATGAAACTATTTTGATTTAACAATAATCTTAACAGTTATTCTCCAGTAACTGTTCAGTATCACGCACAAAGTAGTCTGGCAGTGTACATACATACTACTTTCTGCATCAATAGCTATCTTTGCTGAAAAAAATATTCATCTTCATTCATGCTTTAATGGAGAGAGTCAAAACAAAAAACCCCACGTCCTATCCACAGATCCATTCATCTCAAAACAGACCTCTCTAGGGGCTCTGTCTGCAGATCAAATCAGCAACTATAATTTGCACAAAATGTTCTTAAAAATAGAACTACAAAAATACAGGACTACAACAACCATGTGCAGAACTTCTGAGATTAAACAAACCACTGTTACTTGAAACAACTGCTGCGATGAACGTAGTTCGAAACAAAGAAATAACAGGAAAAGTACCAGAGGCCAAGTAAGTTAAATCAAGATCATAGACTTTCACCTAGAACTGAACTTAGAGTCTTGGACAATTTCATGAGTTCTCTGTAAAATTTCCTCTTACTAGTAGACAAAAAACAGGAGCTGGAGATAACTACATTCTACAGACTTGTAAAGCAGCAGCTGCAAAAACTTGGCTAATGGTTTAGCCATAGCAAGCTGACAGATGGATATGAAACTATTAATAATGAAGGAATGCAAGCATGTTATGAACTGTACCAGCTATTTTATGGATTGTTATACATTTCATTCTGAATTTTAGCATAGGAAGAAATACTGTGGTTTGAAAATCTACTATTCAGCATAGTTTCTGACCTCAGCTATAATTCATTATGCACGGATATATTACAACTGCAAATACAGCATATTATGATGCATTTTAAAACCAGAACATGCAGACTAAAACCAGGAGACTGACCTAATGATGCACAAAAGCCCAAAGCAATGTAAGGATAGGCTGTATGCAGCCAGGCATTTGCTCACCTTTAGTCAAAGTACAAAGCATCATAATAATGGTATGTAACAAAATCCTTCCTAGAGCTGTTAAAAGTTTCAAGGATGTTCCAAGCATCTACCACTCTTTTTCTTTGCTTGTTCTGAGTAATAACCTGGTTAGCATTTTTACTCATACTCACCCTTTTTACTGAAGATGCAGTTTTACATTCAAAATATGTGCTGCTGCCAGAAACCACACATTCCTACCCCTTCTTTCTGCCTACATTAGTGCCTGTTCAGCTGCACGACAATTGCCCACTACATTTTTTTTCCTGGGCTGTTTTTCAGCTGGTTTACATCCTTGTTTGGGCTCATCAGCAAGTATGAACCAGTTGCAAACTCTATACTGAAATGAATTACAAGGCACATAGGAAGGAAAAAAGCATGTATTGTCCTCTTGTCGCTGTTTAATCTCTGACATTGGTTGACTGCCTCTTGATTTTGGACTACTCAAACTTTCTGTAATGCAGGCTCAATTAACCTGCTACCCACGTGCCACTTGTGATTTGCACAGATAATTTATTCTTCTTGCAGCTTGTATATGGCAGCCTTCTTTCCTAGGGACAGCTTCAGAATGGGCTGCAGGTCAGTGGATTTCCACGCAGCAGCTTCACCATTCTGCCAGTTCCTCTCTTCTGTGACTCGCTTAAGCCAACTGAAAAAGGAGGCACAGCAGTAAGCATCGCTGCCAACCCCAAAACAGTATCTCTAGCCAATAACAATCTCCTTTACAATAGTAAATTCCAATAGTATATGCCAATCTGCTCCTTGAAAATATGACAAGCGGGAGCAGGCTTCACAAATTGTTTCAGCAGCATCTGTCTGCTTCAAGTAGCTCCATTTTAGGGGCATTGCAGAAGCAGAGTAGAGCATATCTGTTCTAATACACAGTATACTAGTTCTGTGCATACACTCTGTACCCAGGCCTCCTCAGAAACTTTGTGCTCGCTCTCCAGGCATGACTGTTTCCATTACAATGCCAGGAAGGGCCGTGACATGGAGCTCTTCCATGCAACCAAAGAAAGTTATACAAGCCCAACACATGCCAGCCTTGAGTGGCTGCTTGTATATACCCTCCAGGAAACCCTATGATGGTGCATATTCAGAAGATTTTTCAGGTTAAGAATTTTCCCCACAAACAATTATTGACACAAGCAAACCTTGAATGTTTTATCAGTCCATTCCTCTTCCAAACAAGCTCTTCACTATCTAGCTAGAAAATGATATGGGAAAGGACATATCACTAAAAGGTGACCAGCAGGCTCCTGTACTGTTCCTGAAGAATTGAATTTGCTAAAGTATAAGGGAACAGTTCTTAGATGTCATTCCAAACCTCTCTGGGCAGACCTGAGGTTTGTTAGAATAAGAAATTTTTTTAAGAAAATCACAGAAGATAACAGAAGGCGAGGGTCTGAATTAAAAAAAGTCATCTTAGTATTTCATACCTACCTTGCCTTTCACTGCATCGTCTCTCACAACTACTGGAAGAAAAAAAGGCTTAATATACATTTGGTGATGCACGAATTCAAGACTGATAGAGAAACAGACACATAGCCCTACATCAAACTTCCAATGTTCCAGTTGTGGCTTGCTAGTATTGTTCATAGGCTTTGCAGAGAAATAACTTCATTTGGTATTTCAAAGACTGCCAACATCTGAAGCCAGTTTGCTTAAACTAATGTTCTTGAGAAATAATGTAGCCAGAGCACCGGTATGTGCCTGCAGCCTTAAGCAAGCCCCCCTTTTCCCTAGGGGGAACCTTTATGAAGTTACAAAAAGCATCTAAGCAGTAAGCACTTTTAAAGCAATTTTCCTCTACAAGAACTAAGGGTTTCAGTTGCATGAAAAAGTAGTGTTTAGTTCGTGTATTAGAGGTGACTTTGCTAACCAGCACATCATGAAAAATATAATACCGCAGTCTGCCAAGAATCCAGTCAAGACCTTAGATATCACTGAAGAGCAAAGCGCTCTCTACCCCCGGTCAAAATTATGACATATGATAAATGTAAGAGTAAAGTATGGAAAATACAGGAATCTAAAGACAAAGAAAGTGATTTGTATTCTAGGGTGGCAACACAGCTCATCCAAATTGGAGTATCAAAAACGTTAACAGAGTATTAGGGGGCGGGGAGAGATACTGTCTTACTGAAATTCAGATGTAGTCTCACCAACAAAAACCAGCACCTCATTCATTCCTGTCTAATTAAAATTCTGCAGATGACTGCTCAGTCTTAGTTAATAAAAACCTCTAAATCTAATTTTGTTTACCTAGAATATTACAACAGAAGTACTATATTCTCAAATGAGATACAGCTAGGCATTGTAGTGAGAGGCAACATGACAGTTTGATGAGGTTACCGAAATAATGTAGATTCTCATTGGAATCCATATTTGGAATGAGTCTCCCTCAGTTTGATTATACTGAACTTCTGCCAAATGAATTAAAATGCTTGCTGTTAAAATGATGGGTTTCCTTCTTTAAATAGAAAATTGGGGTGAATAAATCAAGCTGCAACTTCAATGAACAATGATAAAAAACATACATGTTCTCAATAAAGAAGATGGAGTCGTCTTGAAGAATCAGAATGAAATTGCTCAGGAGACCCTACGTTATAGCTCATATATTCCAATTCCAAGCAAAACAGAGGAGGGAAACCAGAGCAAAACGCGCAACTCTTCTAATGCACAAGAGCCTCAGCAGTAGAAGAAAAGGTGCAGACTGAAAAGCCTGTCCTGTAAACCTAGATACTCCTACTTTCAAGGCAGCACAGGCTCATCAACCATCTAGCTGCAACAGTTTCATCTGGTTGTCTGTTATTACCATCCAACCATGTTGGAAATCTTGCAGACTGAACAAGGCAGGTTCTCTAGTTAACAGCAGCAAGCAGACTGCATCATGAAGCTTCCAGATCATACTTCATGAAAAAGCAGCCCCAGCAGTGCACGCAGTTCCACACAAATGCAATACTGTCACAAAGCACTCCTGTAGACACAGAGGGAAGTGATACAATCATCTCTACTACTACCAGTTTCCAAGCAAATAAGATTTTACTTTTGATCTCTGGGCATATTTGTATTGTAACAGACATATGCATTGCCCAATCTTAATTTCCTCTTATCCCCATCCCTTTACACCTCAGGGGGCTGGTACAATATTATTTAGCAGTAACAATTGCAGAGCAGGTCCTCTTTATTCCCAGGAGCCCTGGGGATGAGTAACCATAAAGCAAACTAACTCTAGAGAATCTGGAAATCAAACCACTAATTAGTCTATACTGAGCTCATACAGGTAAGATTTTTCCAACAACTTGTAATCTGGTCAACTATTCTTTGTATTGCTATCCTGTTTAGAGACTAGAATCGCTTTCAGTTACATGTTATGCAAGTGCAGAAATATTCCTAGAGAACCTACAGTTTAAATAAAATCGAAGGACAAGAAGGAGGCACAAGAAAACAGGCAAAAAGAATGGAATACTCAAAACATAAGTATTTCTCTGCAGAGTCACAAATGGATTATTGGCCTAAAGGTTCAACCAATTTTTCACACAGTCAAAACAGGACATCTTGCCAAACCCTAAACTCCCAATAAAAGGCATAAAAGCTCTTCAATACAATTACTGTTTTCTTCTACAGCACATACAGAGCAACAACATGACAGGGCAGGAAAAAAAACCACTGTATTTTTATTTTAGCAGTAGAACATCTTATATAGGTATGTTACTTAAACTAGAGAAATATAACCTAGATGAATCTATTACAGGGTAGATGCAAAGTTTATTGGAAAATGGCACATAGCAGTTACCAGTGTTTAAAGGCCTCTTATTGAACAAAATGGTATAGTCTGCTTGAAGTCTGGTTCTATCCAATAGTTACACAAAGAATCTGTAATAGAAAGAATGATCATTTTCCTTGCAAAAACAGGAAAGCAGGGAGGAGACTGCAAGTACACTAGAGTATAAGATTAGAATTCAAAATCATCTTGACAAGTCAGGAAAAATAACACATTAGAAGGAAGAGCAACTAGCCAAGTAACAGAGTCAGCAGACACAGATCTAGGGTTTTAATGAATGGTAAGTAAATGACATCAGGCTGTTGCAAAGAAAGCAAACAGTGTACTATGATGCATAAACAAGAGGATGTCCTGCAAGGTATGAGATGAAATCCTTCTCCATACCTAAACATTGGTGGAGATTCACCTGGAATACCGTCTTGGTTTTGGGCACCTCACTTTCAAGATGATGTAAATCAGCTGAGGGAAACCCAGAGAAGTATAATGAGAATGAGGGTTAGAAGAGGCAAGAAACTACCAATTTATTTTGGATAAAGTCTTTCAGAAATTCAAGTCAAGGCAGATACGAGGCAAAGTGTCTGCTCTCCTTTATAGTAAGCATTGTCCATGATTGTATAGCAGATCAAAAACAAATCTGGTAATAAAATATCATTCCTCTCAACTCCCTCTCCTATACATTAATACTGGTGCCTTCCTTCTACATAATTTCATATGTGCAATTGTGCAGAATGATAGCTTTTGGCAAAGTCACTTGCACTGTAAAATGGAAAAAGCAATGGAGAAAATACTTTAAAAGAAAAAGCAAACTGAATTCCAGTATCATATAACTTTAAACTACCTCCTTTTCTATACTTCATCACCACATGAAAACAGGAAACTTTGCTCTACCATTTCTCATTCCTTTTCCTCAGCAGTATTAAACATTTTATGAGCACAGACAGTCCAAAAGGAACACTGTGTTGGGCCATAAACTGCAGAAATGTATATTCTCCAGACACATATAAAAAAGCACACAGATGGCAGCAGTACTGAAGATAGTTATAATTACATTTTAACCAGTCATTTTAAACTAAAACAAAGTTGTGCCTTCCAAGGATAATTTTTAACAGCCACACGAGAAGACAAAACCATCTAACTTTGCCACTGTAACAACACTTAACAGTTGGATTAACTCCCTTTTATCAAAACTATTTTTTGCTCAGTACTGTGGAGCAGAGGGATAATTGAAACATAAACAATCTGCCAACAAAAACTGGGTTTATGAAGTTTTAGCAAGGGCAAAGAACGAACTCTGGTCAGTAAGTCCCATTTAACCATTTTGTTTTCCTAACTAACAGTAACACAAATTAAAAATCATTCTGCACTTTACAAACAGCAGTGTTCACATATATGTGAAATTCTGACACTTGTGTTTTAAGCAGGCTTTTGTAAGAAAACAAAGGGTAACACTAGAGTATTTAATTAAAAAAAACAAAGCTATAGACTCAGCTCTGGGCACAAAAATACTGCTAAGTATAACATGGGAGGAAATCTTAACATAAAATGTTTCGTTTGTTTCACAAACTGTTACTTAAACGGATGAAGCACACTGAACAAGGTTAAGTATTCCCCTTTGCACCAAAAGAGATGATGTTTGAAACCAAAAGTTCTGATACAGCTAGCATGAACACAACTTTCTAAAGCTGTTCAGTTCACCATTTGATGAGGACATGAACACCAACTTGAATTTTGGTGCAGTGGGAGTGAAGCATCTTGAAGAGAACAAGAATTGTTCTTTACTAAAAGAAAGTTAGTTTTGGAAGTAATTTTCTTGATTTAGGAAACAAATTAACTACTGTTTTCCATGGCTCAAAACAAAGTTAGGGCTATTCAATGTTTCTTTAATTCATAGAGAGTAATAAAAGTCAGGAAATTCTGCAATATCTATACATTATTCTAAATACTTATGCTTCTGTGGATAACATTCACAATATGATTAGCATAGGACACTAGCATCTTTTCATCCTACTGAGTTCATAGATGGACAACTCAGTTTCTCCAAGAAGCTGGTGAATCATCTTAATAAAATTCTGCAGGTTCAGAAGCACTATTCTGAGTCTTCTAAGCAGTCACAAATTGTTTTAACTTTCATGCTGTTCCCTAGAGAAATATACAAACTTCATGAAAAAAAGAACCAAAGCTACTCATATGGCAGTTAAAAGCGGGGGGGGGGGGGGGGGGGGGGGGGGGAGAAACAAAGCAAGTAGCAGCCCCATATTGAAAGGAGAATTACTTTATTAGGTAAACCTCCATCTTTTGCAGCAAGCAGATGGCCAGGAGCTCAGTGTGATTATGTAGAAATATAAAGATCCTTCTATTAGCAGCTAGAAAGGGTATTCAAGTTCACATACATACACAAACACAAAATATGCTTGAAACTTGAGTGACAAGACACTACATAAATATCAGCAGCTCAACAGAAAAGGACCCATACTTTCCACTGAATTCTCACCACTAGAAACTGTTTGAACCACATCTGGCCTAAATATGGCTAGTAACATTCTAGTAACTCAGTTCCAAAATGTTCTCTTCTGATAAGGTTAGCTCCTCATTAAAGAAACACATGTTTCAATGTGGTATAACATATAAGATATTTCTCTTTTTAGAAAACTTCAAAATGGAACCAGTTCTCTACATTTTGGAAGTAGAGGAAAGTTTCTTATTCTAGGTTTAAACAACTTGCAAAGATAATTCAATTACTGTTTCTGTAACACTGGTATTAAAAATACTTTTTAATAAAGTAAAAAAAGAAAAAAAAACAAAGTTTGTATTTCAGCAGCTTACAGTCTAGATATAGACAAATTCACCTGGGAGTCTAATGTATCTCCATAGTTTTGGAAAAGTCAGCATACAGTTTTGTTACAGTTTGTAACAACAAATCAGCTATCCATTTTTTTCCAAAACTTTCTCTTATTTACTACCAATTCAAAAGGAACCGGCATCTAAACAACTTTTCTTCAGAAATCTTCCATTTTGGAATTTGTTTAGCTCTCCATAAACTAATATTTTCAAATATCAGAACAGCAATAGCAAAGGTGCAGAGGAGCTGACAAGCAACTATCTGCGTGGGAACAGAATAAAACAGAACCAAGGATGACGTCAAATGGAAATACTTGCTTATAAAGAAAGAGAAAATTAACAGTTTGAATATTCTCTCTTTGCCAACAGAAGCACTTCAGTCTTGAGACACTTTACTGCAGGAAGCTGAGATGATACAATTAAACACACTTAACCAAAGACAGCAGGAAAGGGACTGCAGATGTCAAGTAATTTGTGCATATAAATTGATTTTGAGAAGAACAAAACTTATATAACCTAAAACCAAATATTTATTTAGCTAAACATTTGGCCTTCCAAAGCAATGAAAATCTTGGGTATAAAGTTTACAGAGCAGAATGCATGAGTGTGAAGCACTAAAATGAAAAACGTGAGAACGAAGAGTGTGAAACGAAAATTTACTATGACAGCTTTAATTGCTGTCATATTATCTATAGTGATAAAGTGAACTTTTAGTTTTTAAATGGAGCATGTGGCAACCAAAGGGGGAAAAAAAATATTACCTGTGGAAATTATGGGCTTCTTGACTACTGTTAACTTATTTAGCACAGTAAATAAAAGCATTAGAGAATAGTTACATAAGGTTTGTCTTTCATTTGTACTATAAAGTGAAAGAAGAAAGTCTCTCCTCCTAAGCTATTTCATATTCTCAGAAAGAACAATTTAAAAAAAAAAAGATACTACTATACTTTTGCTGGTAATAATGATAACCAACATGCTGATCATAAATAACAAAGGCTCACTTCACAGATCTAAGAACACAACCCAGACAAAAGTATAAAGGACAGGCAGTGTTGTAATTTGATTAGCCTTAGGGATTTACAAAGCAAGTTTCATCTTCAGTCTCAATTTGACATTTAAAAGAATGCTTAAAGCAGTTTGGTTTTGCAACTGCCACTTTTAGAGTGCTTTTCCATGGAGATGTCTAGCCAGCTTCACACATTTTTCTCAAGTACTAACAACAAGAAGACCAGGTTCTATAAATAACAATTTTTATAAGCTAAACAGTTAAATTTCAAGAACAATTCTAGTCATATTGGGTTTTAGATTTAGGTCTTCACTGAAATGGAGACATCATTTCTCTCTCAACCAGCACGAGCACTAAACTACTTTTACTGAATACCATGTACTAATAATAAATAGTTTCCTATGAATATGGAAGAAGAAAGAAAATCCTAAGTGTATTTTGTTTTCTGTTCTTTTTAGGAAGGCTACGGATGTCAAGAAACTAGACAGGAAACATATAGGACCGATTACTGCTGCTTAAATATGTAATCTGGTAGACAGCATCAACACACATAGTAACAGAAAACATTCAGATCCAAATGCTCTCAAGTACAGCATGCTTTAAAACAGATAAATGTAACGTAAACTTTTCATATAGCTTTACATATTCACTGGATTTCAAAAATAAAGGGCTTTTTGTTTGATTTATAGTCAAACTGTCCTTCTCAGTTTCTAGCAACCGCTTTTGATCTGACTGGCTAGTTTCAACCAAACCTGGCAGAAAAAAGTAGGTTTTGGTCATGGCTGTGTGCAGGGAAGGGAAAAAAGGGACCCTGCTACATAGTGCCCCATGGAGGAAAAAGCTTCAGTGACTGTTCGGTCATCAGTACGGCTGCCAGGTGGCCTGTCAATAGACCAGAAGCGATCCAAACCTTGTGCCTCATTTAAAAAGCCTAGGGTGGAACCAGGCTTACTGCTAAGTTAGGCGGAAGAAGGGATCAAAAAAGGAAATCAGGCGTCATATATTTCACTTTTCAAGAAACAACTTACATTTTACTAATGTCCATACATAAGAAAAAAAAGCTTTGTGTTTCTTTGTACTTTAAAAACAAAAAAAAAAATCAAAAACCATTAAGTCAAGCAAAAATTTACAATCACACAACACTTTCACTTGTTTCATTCAGTGGCTAAGATGGTGCCATTCAGTTAATATCTTTAATATTTTTTTCTCATCTCAAAAGATGGATTAAGGTTTCATTTACTACACATTATTTAAATTTTACACTGAGGATGACAAATATTACTTTCCAATGAGCATCTATACATTGTTCACAGACACAGCATGAGTGCTTTCTGAACAGTAATGAACCTATCCTCACCGCATCCTCACAACTAACAGCTCTGTTATTCCCATTTTACAAACTGAAAATAGAGGTGCAGAGAGGTTGCTGAACAACAGCCATCAGTTTTGAGGTAGTTAAGGTCAGCTTTTTTCCAAATAGTTCATACAATATAGAGCTACTTGGGTTTGAAGCAGCTCCCTTTGAGTTCAGGAAAAGCTATGAATGCTAGCCACTTTTGCACATCAAACTCAATAACCTGACACCATGAACACCCAATTATAAACAGCTAAAGAGTGTAATGCCAATAGAAAGAGCTGCATTAAACTCATTTGAACTCCAGCATAACACGGTAGTAGAGAGTTTCCCCAAATTTAATCCTATTTGAACCTATTCCCTTTTTAGAAAAATGGGGAAAAAAAGAGTCCGTTTAAAAATACACAGTGACAAGCAGCTATTTACATTTAGTAATGCATTCCAATGATTAATTAGTCTAGTAAGAACACACCCCTTATTTGAAGTCTGAACTTGCTTAACTCGGCTTCCAACCACAGAACTGTGGTATACCTTTGTCAGCTGAAGAGAAGGCTGCTTTTATCAAATACCTCTTCCCCAAGTAGGTACATATTGACTAATGAAGAAACCTTTAACATTTCCTTAGCTAAGCTAAACAAAGTAACCACCATACACCTTAATTACTAAGACTGCTCTCCCCTTCTCCCAGTCATTTTCAAGGCTATTCTCTGGAAGGTGATTTTTCACCACCCTCCCTGGACTGTTAACACCAGATGTACTGCTCCAGTAACAGTTATAGCTAAACAGATAATACACAACCTCCTTATTTCCAATTGCCTTGCTCAACTACTCAAATTTTTTCACCAGACCTTTTAGCTAGAGACAAAAGGACTGACTTCAAGTTCAACTCCTATCAGTCATCAACTCCAAATCTTTTGCAGAGTCTCAGACTCAGTCCCCCTACTTGTTGCCCAACTCAGTATTTAGTTGCACCAATTCTGCCATGACATGTTACATATTGTTTCGTGTATCCAATTTATTAGTGATCTAAATCAGAAGAAAATAGAGAAAAACAGTATCTTCCCATAAAATTTGTCCCCTTTTTCAAAGGACTGCATAATATTTTCCCAAAATATGAGAGTATACATACTTACACACAATTCTTTCCTGGCTTTTTAAAGCACTATAAACATTATTGGGTGCACTAACTAGGACACTATGTTTTATACATGAACTTTAAAGGCACTTATGTAGGGTTTAATCTTCTCCATCAAAAGTCTTTAGAAATTACACGGCAGAAGGAAATCCATTCCTCTTAAGTCAGCCAGTTCCATACCTCTGACATGTATATTTCTGGTATGATAGTTGCTGTGACCTCAGGAGCGTCAGAGGGAAAAGGCCTCACCAGTCTTACTCAACTTCTTGCCACAGTTTCTCTCCCACACTGGAGTGACAAGTAGGTTACCCATACTAGGAAATACTTCCAAGAGTTCAGTCTCAATGACATCTTTTGAGTTGATATAATCCTCCATGGGTCATACAACACACACACATATACATACTTATGCAGCATACATCTTCTAAAGCACTTTTTGATCAGTTCAACCCAGTCCCTGCATTTAGTGTCCACAGCTTCCTTTGTATTTTATGGGTAAGTCCACAGAGAAGGATTTGCTGAGCTGTTACCTTGCTTTCTGCATTAATTAGCATACATTATCAGTCACAAAAGGAATTTACGCTGCTCCAGACCATAAGGCCTTTTGAGATTCTATAAAATTAAGTAGAAGGGATGGGTAGAAAAAGATCTTCACCTAGTCAGAGTACGCACTAGAGTAAGCATTGCATTAGAACAGAATCATCAGGGTAAGCAATATTTAATGGCAGCAAAATAAAATATGAGATTTAAGAAAAAAATAGAAAACAAAGCACTGAACCACAGCTGGAGAATCTTGTTTGAAGTCCTAAATAAAATATTTAAAAAAACCAAAACCAAACAAAAAACCAACAATCACCAAGCAGAACAGTTATTGTTCCCCCATTCCCCAGCTATTTTCCCATTGGTACCTGCTTGAAGATTCCTGCTAGAAGTTTTTTCTGGTTTTCATCTTCCTGTCATTTTCATTCTTCACAGATTTTATTACTTGATACTGTAAGGCAAAAACTTAAGAAAGGAGGAAGAACTTACTGGTATTGAGAACTCCTCTGCCAAATACTTCAACATTGATGCTCCTCTAGCCAAAAAGTTACTTCTCTCTGCCAGGTTGCCTTGGAGTTTTGTGTCAAACTCCTTTCTGACAACTGATGCAACAGAGTCAATTATTATAAGTTTAACTTTCTTTGAAATAATTTCTTCTTCCAAAGACATAATCCTAAAAAAGAAAAAACAGCAACAAAAAACCCCAGTCATTGATAATACGATTTACAGAGTAGTTGACCTCACTTTTTCCCCCTCACACACCACCTCCACTAACATCTGCCTGTATTGAAGAGATTTGGAAAGGAATCTGAGGCTCCAGCAGGCCACATAACCCAAGGCAGGACCCCTCCAAAAGAGAGGTTTGGAAGAACCTCTAGTTAGCAACACCATGCTGTACAAACCCTGAATGGCAGACAGCAAGTTAAGTGGACATTGAAACTGTGCCTTTTTGCTCACAGTAGCAGCATCCCATTGCCAACACCAAAATCCTTGGAGTCTATATATGCAGAAGGTCAAATCTGTTTCCATATACCTCCAAAGACAGTATGCCAAACTAATCTATTGATAATATGCTACTAGCTGTTCTCTGATAAAGCTACACTAGAAGAAGAAACTATTCTTAGAATAATTCTCCCACTAACATACACAAGATGATGTTAAAATATAACTCAATTCATTTTCATTGCAAAACGTGTTCACAAATTAACATAAGGTAACAACATGACAATACAACGCTGTCAACAACAGCATTCAGGCTGACGAGTGTGAAACGATTCCTCCTTCCCACTGCAGAAGGGGTCACAGTCTTCCTGGAAGTAAACTCTGCTTTGGAGGAGCAAAATCCTATTTCATGGAAAATGTAACTCTTATGCTATGGTCTCTCCACAATCCAAGACAAGATCTGTCACATGAACACTCCCCTTTGGAGGCTTACAGGGATCAGATCATATAGAAATTGTCTATCAGAAATTAGAAAACATCAAGTGGATTAGTCATACACTATGAAATGAGAGGAGAAATGTCAGTCTTTCTGTAGCAATTTTACTTTGTTGGAGACCATGCTGTTATCAACATGAAAAGGCCTCAAATAAATTAATTACTCTTTATAAAGCTTTTATATAAACAAATATTGTTATAGACAATCCAGTCAAAATGGTCTTTTTTTTCTTAAACTCTGGAAAAGAATACCTCTTCAGTACACTGCCACAGGTCAGCTCTCGATACAAGTGAATGCTACGTGTCATGCAGAACACCTTTTCATCTGAGTCAAAGTAAGCAGGGAATCTGTTTCCTGCTATTTCAATCAACCTATCAAAAAAAACAGAAGGCATAACACTGAAAAAGGAATAATGTGGGGTAATAAGGCATCAAGTATTCACAAAGCAAACAAAGCAAACCTCTGATAAGCAGATACCAATTAATACTGGAAATCTTTTTTCAAAGGAGAAGCATACTTTAGCAGTCAGACTGAAATACTGGAGGTCAGAACAGTTAGGTTCTCTTCCCAGTGATGATAGAGTCAGTGGTACACTAGGGAAAGACACAACGTGTCTGTACACAAAGAAACAGCATATCTCCTGTAGAAGGAAACTGCAAAGTTGATAGTTACTGAATGCAAAGTTCTTCGAGTTTTGTACAAGAGGTTCCATTCAATGGCCAAGTATTCTCCTATTTTAATTATTAGATCTAAATATTATTTTCATTTAAACAAATGTACTCTCCAACTCAAACCATCTTCCACTCCACCTTTATCTTGCAGTGAAATCAAAGTGGACCTTGTGTCACCACAGAAATTTAACAAGCTGATAACAAACAGAAGATCCTTTACAAGATCCAGCCAACATGGAAGTAGGAGTGCAATGAACAGAGCCCAGATCACCTGCAAGAACTTATTATACAAGCAGCACATGTATGGAAAGCATGCCTGCCAAAGTGAAAATCTTTTCACAGATAACCTCTCCTTAAAAACAAGAACAAGGTCATTTGGATAGGAGACTTTTTCACTGAAACCATTTCCATTGTGCCAGTTCCCTCTTTGTAAAAAGGGCTTATAAAATCTTAAGAAAAACATACTTTTTAGAACATAAAAAAAAAATCAGCATTGTGTCACAAAGTGACTGAGGCTCCAGCTGCCAGGCAGCTACAACAGAACATCTATCCATACAGATAGCACAGGTACAACTGGCATGACTTGATATAATGAAATGATTAAACAGTTTAAGTGGCTGCTTCACTGACAGAACTGAATGTGGGATTCCACAATTAAATGTTCTCCATTACCTTATTAGCAAATTCATGACCCTTCAAAACCTTGAATTACAATTGTTAAGCATACCACTGTTTATTATCAGAGTAGACTAAGGAAGCATATCAGATAACTGGTGATAACACCAAAAGAAGTCAGAGGAAGTTGGATATTTATTATTTGTTGTCAAAATACTTTTATATCCAGAAACTATGCTTTGAAAAAACCTCTTGCACAGATGTAAAACTAAACAATTTACTGATGAGAGGTCAACATTTGCAGTTAAATGAGATTTTATATATAAAATCATTGAGGACACTAAATGGTACACATTTTAAAAACGCTGACTGCCTGCAAACTCTTCAGAAGTCAGTCAAAAGAAGTTCCACCCCTCTGAACACAGGGCAATTTTAGCTAGGTCCTTAAATAAACGATACAAGAATTTAACTTAGAAACTTATAGTTACAATCTGAGCGGTGTAATTTTTTTTCCACAATGAAGACTTTATTTTTTTAATAACAGAAAATACTTAATTGTTTGTATTCTAAGCCAACATATCCCACTGCCTATAGCTTGAGAAGAGTGGCATCTAGTGGATAGTACCTGTGGGCACAACTTACTGGTTATCTTGATGCTTTTTAGTTAGGCCCCTTTCAGTAAAAGCCAAAACGTTAAAACTATTTTAGAAAAATTCTTTTAAATCATTTTTATTTGGTTTAAAAATAGAAACACTAAGCCTGAATGTTAATATACCTATCCTGAGCAGCAATTTCATTACAATAGCCTGAATCTCATTCATGAGATACATTACTTATTACACCTAAACTTGTCCTGCAGAACTTCCAGGGACAGAATCTTGTCTTTTCATTTGAACAATTAATGATGTGCAGACCATTTGGGCAACAGTGATCTGTCATTCAATGCTCTGCCTGAAATGAGATTTCAGTATGCTTCCTAATGGGCATGCATATCACAACATCATTACACAGACTGACTTAAAATGACACACCAAAATCTTGCTGAGATTGCAGTACTATTCACAGACTTCCATGCAGGTTCAAAATTTTTTAAGGTCTAAATCCTGTTTGTCATGATGAGATCAAAAATTGCGCAGAACATGTTCTCTGCAATCAGGGCAGAGGCCCATGGCGGGGGGGAGGGGGAGGTGGGGAAATCCCTATTTGTTCTCAGCTTTGGTTCACAAAAATTTGTATCCAGTGTTTTTCACAAGCAGTAAGTATGGTTAGAAAGAAAAGCAAACCAAACAAATTATTTTCAGACTTTCTAAATAAGTCTGGTATGTTTTCAGTTAATAGCTGGCTGGAGTTGAATTGCTGCAAAACTGATAACAATTTTGATTTCCAGACTTACTATGGCCATTCCATCTACCTGTCCTAGTGTCCGTGTTCAGACAAAGCTGAATGATGGACACCATCTGCACTGTTACAGCGTTCTCTTACACGAGAGAAAAATATATAAATTACAGAAAACAGTGGCATATCTTAGAAGACCAGCCTCAATTCTGATCACTCTTCTCAGCATTGCTATTAGATTGCACTAAACTGTCATGTTAGAGAATAAGTAATAAGACTATGAAAGTCTGTGGAAGCAAAAAGCTCCCTGCCCTGAAGTAAGACCTGCCAGGCAGAATGACAAAAGACAAGTGCCTTTTAGCAAAAGAAATAAAAATAGCCAGCTTTATGCAGTATCTTTCTAGAAGCAGCACAGCATTACAGCCAGTATAACAGCTACAACTTAGCAACTCTCAGCCCTAAAAAGCAGCAGTGATACAAACACTCTTTCCAGGCTTTCTGTAGAGACTTTTGAGTTTCAAATAAAAATAGTGCCAGGTAAATGTCTCCATTAACCCCTTTAAAATAAGTTGCTATTAAATGAATATTTGCCCTCTTATCTGAAGTGTTTGGAAGAAGAACAAAAAAAATCTCTTCTACTTGCCATCTATTAATAATACAGGAATATAGAATCATAAGAAAATTCAGGTTAGAAAGAGAACTCAGGAGATCTCCAGGCCAACATCCTGTTCAAAGTAGCGCCAGCTATGAAGTCAGAACAAGTTACTTGAGGCTTTATCTAGTCGTATTTTGGAAGCCTCCAAGGATGGAGGCAGCACAACCTCTCTGGGCAACTTTTTCCAATTCTTGACTGTCCTTATGGTGAAAAAGCTTCTCCATACCTCGGTACAGAAATGGATTTTAATGTATGCCTACTGTCTTCCTGCCATGCACCACTGTGCCCTCTTCTTGATGGTCTCCTCACTGGCAGGGGAAGGCTGCTGTTAGATCCCACCAAAGCCTTCTCTCCTCTAGACTGAGCAAGCCCTCAGTCTCTCCACAAAGGGCAAGTGCTCCAGCCCCCAACCATCTTGGTAGTCCCCTGCTGAACTCTCTGCAGTTTGTCATGTCTTTCTCACACCGAGAGCCCAAAACTGGACACAGGACCTAGATGTAGTCTAACAGGTACCAAGCAGAAGGGGATAATCACTTCCCTCACTCTGTTGGTGCTCTTTCTTAGAGGTTGCAACACAGAAAGTACAAGATATAGCTTGTCTGTGGAAATTGTGCTTAGCTATCATTTCCAACTGAGCAATACTAAACATGATTTAATACATAAATATTCTCACCCTTAGTAATAATGTTATTTTTGCCACGTTTCCTTTCTACATCCTACTCTATTTTCAGCAGTTTCATTTTCACATCCACCTGTTTTCTTTAGCATTTGCTGCTAAGCAACAAGTCTTAACTCACCCATTAAGTCCTAACCTTTTTTACTATCTACATTTCAGGGACCTGAAATAAAAATTAAGTGGTATATAAGAAGGGAGCACCATACTTTGCAGAGCCATTGCTTGAAGCTTTTTTTCTTTGATACATTACACTTCCGGTTTAAAGTAATTCAAATTTTTGAGAAATTAACTTGACAAAAACAGGGTTAGAAACCCCAGCTTCTCATCCATGATAACTTCAGATGAATAAGCAAAGCAAATACATTTGCTTTGATACTTCAGATTCAGGCCGTGCGTATAACTACTAAGTCATCTGAAATATATAAATTATTATCTGAAATATATAAATTATTTTATTATTTTGAACCTTTTTCTGCCCATTTTTCTACACAAACAAGGATGAGACTACTATACTTCTTGTCCTCCCCCAGACCATTAACTTTTGAACTAATTCCAAACAACAGTGACAAAGGAATAGACATCTCAAAAACATCAAATCCTCATGGTTTAGAAAAGTTGGTAGCTAAGTCAAGTAAATTAGAGCTACTTTTAATGAAATACTGCAGAATAATTTCAACAGTTAATCAGTCAGTTAATATAGGAAGAGTGGTAACCAACACGTGCATACATTTGTAACTCTCAAGCAGATACAGCATAGAGTGTCTCCTGTCCATTCAACAGTTAGAAGACATCGTAAGTGCATAGCTGAGCAGTTTCAGCCACATGGGCAAAGCAGAAGATATTAGAAGAAACAGAGATGTTGTAGAGGTAAGGGAATATAGTACTGTATGACCACTAAGGATATAGGAGAGATGCGAGATTACTGCAGAAGGAAATCAGAAGTGCAGAAGAAGGGCAGGGGGCCCCACTCAGCAGAAATAGGACAGAAATCTGAAGGAAAATTGGCTATGTCAGTCCTACTGTTCACAGAAAAACCTCCATTTCCTTTGTACTCAAAATGCTGGGCCTTTACACCCTCAAAACCTTCCTGTTAACTCCACAAACTAAACTGCAAAGAAAGATTTCAGGTACAGGACTGTTAAGACCATTTATAAATGAGAGAGCACGCCATCCACCTCGTCATACCACAACTGGAATCTGCAACATCATACAAATGAGGAAGGTGAGCAAACCATTCTATTAAATTAATTTCATAATCTATGGAATAGCTGCATATATCAGATGAATGCTTAATAACTACCATAGGTATTTACTTTATAAATGCAAGAAGCTGCAAGTGTGTATTTTAGAATTTTGCATCTTACCTTTCGGCACTGAATGCAGACTCTGTGTCAATGTATATAACAGCTCCATCTAGTCCTCCCATGCTTACAGGCAGTGTAGCCAGAACACTCATCATAATACAAAACTGAGTTTTGCCACAACCTGGTGGGCTAGTTATCTGGAAGAAAAAAAGGTTAGTAACATAGACAACAGACATCACACTCATTTCACCCTAATTCTACTTTTAACTAAGACACATCAGCCAGAACTCCTCAAATTCTGCTCTTCCAGTTACCAAAGGAGACAGCCACAAAAAGACAGCATGCAGCCCACAAAGAGCAACTTGCAGTTACTCTTGAATCTGTGCCTTGCAGTCAAACTCATCCACTGAAGAATAAACTGTTCTTCTTCAAACACAGCATTATGCTTGTACTTTATTCCTTTGACGTCCTTTATTACCTCTCATATTTGAGGTCACCTACTCTCCCCCTCCTCTTACAAGACCTCCCCTAGATCCACATCTGGTTCTCTTCCATCTCCTTCTCTGTGCTACCTTCTAAAATAAAGAATTAGAAGATTCACAGTTGACGTTCACATAACATCAGTGGCCTTTAGAGCTGAAAACAAAGTCCAGAGTTAATGAGTTCACAGATGTAAATGACTGCTTAGGAGTCATTATTACCCTGGTTACAACCAGGTCTCCCTTGGAAATCACAAGGATAATCGCTTATATCCTGTAAAGACTGAATGTTCAATATGAACCACATATATACCGAAGACAGATTTTATCTGCCCCAGAGACTACACTCTGCTATGCAGCATGTGTTCTGTCATTGGTGTTAACTCCCTATTACCATATTTCAGCATGAACACCATTTAATGATCCAGACCAGCTTGCCCATTTTAAGCTTTCACCTGTGCTTACTGAAAGCCTACTGCGGTTAAGCAGTATTCAAAAAGAGCACACTCAACTTGTGTGAAATGGTTCCAGTATGATTTTGATCCAAGAGAAAAAACACAAGGATCAAAAGAATACATTGTTTGATGAGATCCCCAGTTTCTAAGAGCAAGATTTTTCTACTAGAGATGGCAGTATGCTGTTCTTTATCCACTGTAGATCTTGCAGAGATTGTAAATGAATGCTGGGCTCTGTGTTCAGATAATCATATGTTCATTACTACTACAATGAGTCTTTAAATACAATATCACATTGTCACTGCTTCTGGGAAGGGAGATGATGACATCTTAAATACTAAGAGGGCTGAAAAACAGCAAATACAAAGTTGAAGTGACTTTAGGCACTAAAAACAGAGAGTGGTGGGTTCATTCTAATGCTAGGGACTACATAATAATGCAAGATAAAAGTAAGCCTCTCCAGGGAAGTTAAACTGCAAAATGAAGCATATCTCCTCAAAACACCTAGTACTGCCAAAACAAAGGCTTAAATACATAGCTGTTGTTTTAAATTAAAAAAAGAAACCTTACAACAGACAGACACTCAAAATTAAACTGATTTTGGAGCCTAAGTCCACAATAGTTTGTTTTTAAGTACCAATACCCTTTCAGCACAAGATATACTACAGTATTGCTATGGTTTCATTTTAAGCAGCAGCAGCATGACTTGAAGCACAGAAAATTTACAGGGAAACACTGAGGGACTGCATTAGCTACAGTCACACATTAGCCACTGTTAACAGTTGGTTAAAATACCTTTAATCACTTTTGTTTTTAAACAAGGCCCGAAAACCAAGTCATATCAGTCGATCTACTTGAAGCTTTAATGCAAGAGAAGCATTAGACGATTTTTGTTTAGAAGAACACACTGCATTTAGTGAATTACAGATCAGGAATCAGTCATATTTATGCAATTATCTGTCCTCTGTCCAGTATACTTAAATTACAAAATATCATATCAACAATAGCTGCCACATTTTAATATGAACCCAAAGCATATATAAAAATTGCAGAGGCAATACATATTCCTTAGACTGTGATAGCCAAGGAATCTCACCAGCTGTTTCTAGTTAAAAAGAAGACTTGAAATGAATAAGGGGAGGGCATCAATCCAGTTGTTAAATGAAAATGTTTGGACAACTGTGAGGAGACCTCATAAAACGTTTGTAGTTTCAGCCTTGCCTGGGAGGTGCATTGGAATCAACATTTATTTCAGTGGCTGCTGCAGGAGCGAATTCAGCAGAGATGCTGTAAAAATGTCTGAGGATATGAGCATCATATCAGAGAAAGGCAGGGAATCTTGCAGTACGAGCTAGTACAAGGAAGCAAGGCAATGGAGCAAGAGAATTTCTATTCCCAAAGATAACAATACTTCATCTTTTATCAGCATTCCTTTAAAGGGCATTAAAATGGGATTTTAAATCCACAGTGAACAATTTTAAAGAACTACCACATTTTATTGTAGTTACCACTGGTTCAGCAAGTGTTTTGAACAATACAATCTCAGTTTAAAAAAAACTAAAATTCCTCTAATATAATTTAAATCAAATGTCATCAAAAAGTTTGCTTACTTTGTTTTACTCTAAATTTGCTCTGAAAAAAATCAAGTCCACCCAGATAGAAATGTGAAGACTACAACAGTTTTTAATTTATCTCTGCCTAATAAAATATACTTTTATTTTTCAATAAGCTATATGTTATTTTCTCTGGCACATCTGTAGGGTTTGGATGAAGTCACAAGGAGCTAATTCTTCTTCAGCTACCAGGGGATTAAACTCTTCAATATTCACAAAGTCATTACTTTAATTTTTCCTCAGAGGAGCTGGCCAAAAGCTCTGACATCTGACCACAAAATTTCAGCTATGATTTAATTTTCAACTTAAAACCTAATAGTGGTTTGGGAAAAAATGGTCCGAGACAGTGTAATGCAAATCGAATCCCTCCGGCACTCAAAAAGCAAGCAGCTTTGGCTGTAGAAGATACCACCACAAGTCTTAAGCCTGTGGTTCATGTACTCAAATTCCAAGTTTCCAACCACCCTCACTGCAGGGTAAAGTAACAGGAAGACAACAATTTAGCCACACCAGTTAGGAAGTAAATGCTGCATATAACAAACTTTTGAAGGTAGCTTCTCTCAGACTTAGAATATCTGCCTACTAACAAAACTACCGAAGGGCAATCTGCTGGTCAGCTATGGTACAGGAAGTTGCAAAAGAGCAAATTAAAATTATTAATTTCCAAAATCACTTGAATCCAAAAAGAACATGACCTGAAAGTGTTCACAAGCTGCAGTACAGCATCGAAGCAACAGCAGCAGACACTTGATAGCTTTCTACTACAATTTCATCTAGCGATCGTGCTGAAGAACACTTGCAGTGCTGCCAACCTTTAAAACTACTTCAGATCTCATGGCTCTTGCAAAAATGCTTTTAAATATCTCCAGAACCAGGCTTTAAATGAGAAACTCAGTTTCTGCATAGTTAATTGTTCTCTGCCTTTACATTTGCTGAGAAACCCCTAATACGTGCCCTAATTGCTTTCCACGTTTAGTACCTAAAATGTAAATAAAAGGCAATACACTTTTTTTTTTTAAGACACCTCTGATCTCTTAAGTTAGTCATCTCATTCCTGGAGTCTACCTAGTTCTCTCTATAATATTTCTGATTAAATAGTTATTATGCGTCAGTATTGCCAATCTGGTATGAGAGTGCAACCAAGACCAAGCTACTGGTGGAAGGATGCAGTGCTTGCAGTTCTGGTCTCATCCACTAGATGTCTTGTACAGACTTTAACATCTGTCACTTAGATCGCCTATTGAAGATAACCGCATTAGGCAGGTCTCTATTTTTAACCAAAATATGTTAGAGTACAACTTAACATTCAGAAGTTTTTTTCAGAAGAAAAAGTGCAACACCCTTCCTGGCACAGTGCTTTTCATTTACCATCAAATAAAAGTTCAGCTTATCTTTGAATATATTAATTTCCCCCAACCACCTTTAAATACATTGATACATACAGAGTATGACCATTCTTAAAATAGAGTTTTGCCACAGTTTCCCAGATTTTCTTATATCTAAAGAGATAAATGTTTTAAGGAAACACTGAGAAAAAAAGTTTTTGAGTATTGTGATAATCAACCAAGCTGAGAAGTATTACAAAATACATAGCTCTGGAAAATTAAGCATTTGCATTTACTTCCTGAAGAGCATTATTTTATACCATCTCAGGAAAATGATATTTGACATCCATGTTTTGAGATCAACTGCTTGCAGAACTTCCTTTCAAATAAAAAATTAAAAAAAAAACAAAAGAAACAAAAAAACCCCAAAACTTAGAAGTCAAAAGTCAGCTAAACTCCAGTAAAACTCCCAGCGTGTCAACTGGGAGCATGTTAAGCTTTTCCCAGATGTCCCACTGGAGCAATGCCAAGAACAAGGCAATAAGCAAGCTTAAAGTCTATCAGTGCTCCAGAGCCATTCTACTTGGTCTTCAGGCAAGAACATGTCAGATAGACTGCACTGATAGCTGAATGATAGCTACGCTTAGGATTAAGAAAAAAGACAAATATTCACAACGTTGTTATCAGCAGCCTTATAAATTAATTGCATGGCTCTTCCAACCCAAAAGGATCACATCCACTTATTTTTTTAATTAGGAAAAAAAAAATATTCCAGCATCCTTTAATGCAAACTTTTACACTCTGGCCATCTTTCACTCAAAATTGCCAAGCCACAGTGAGGAGCGCAAAATAGACTGGATTATCTGGGTTGGCCTCTAGAAGGGTGACATCCTGGTTTTGGGTAACACTCATGAGCTAGTCACAGGCTCAAGGACAAGTCGGCATATCACATAAAAGACACATCTCTCTTCTACTTTCTCATACCTGTGCAGCAGTGGCCCTGCATTTCAGCTAAAGAAGCACAATTCAGAAGTTTAAGCAGCATAAGCATGTGAACAGCCATTCTCTGCCTCCACCAAGGAAAAGTTAGTGGACCAGATGGAAATCCCGGAAAGCCAGATCCTAGCTGCAAGTGAGCATCATTTCTTTTCAAACATGGGCTGTGCTATTTTGTCAGTTGACTGCATGAGCAATAATCCAAAAGAAAAGGAGTCAAACTTCACCTAGTGCGGCTGCTGCTTTGCTGATAAAAATATTTTTAGGAACCAAAAACTCATCTCCTGCTGAAGGCACTATCCTCAACAGCAGCATAGTTACAGTCTCAGGATCCTGCATATGCCACTGCTACTTATAAGAACAGCTCTTTCTTCGTCAATGAAACAGCATTTAGCAAGTCTTTTCTCCCAGAATTTAAAGACTTGCAGTATTCATCTTAAGATTAAGTTCTTCTGATCTCATTTTCTTATAGTAAATTGGTAACAAAGCTAGGACTAAATATGAAGAAAATAGTAATTCTGACAGATCAATGTAAGTTCATGGATGCGTTCTTAAACATTTTTATGAAGACCTGAATGGTGTATATTCCTGTACATCGTATACAAAAAGAAATACTCAGAATCTTTAAAAATATCCCCTCATTACGTAGGAGTTTACTGGAGCAGAAACTGTTATAGTCTAAACTCAGTGTTGCTTAAACACTAACATGTTTTAAGTCACTATCGGATTTCATAAGTGATTTCTATCTGAGATCAAAACCAATCTAGTTTGACTATAGGGTATGGAAAAAATGTATTTTCCTCATAGTAAGATTTTCATAACTTCTCACTTCTACTCCTCCAGACAAAGAAAAGCACTTGGTAAGGATTGTTAAAGTGTTCAAGAAAAGAAAAATGGTTTCAACCTGTCTAAATTCAGAGCATGAGGCACACTATATCTATTTTTCCACTCATTTCAAGTGCACAGCTGAATTCAGAATTTTAAGAAGGCATGTATGACCACAATGCATAAAACCAATGCCCACCTAGCTCTGGATTCTGGCTCTACCGAGGGCCTACAACAGACGACAGGGCACACATATATTGATACTCCCTCCAATATATATGTTTCTCCATCTCCATTTGTAGCTCAGCAAACTCCTAAACCAGAGATTGCATCTTTGTATTTTTATAATACTCAGTGACTCCTATGAGCATCTACACAAATCCTCTCTTTCCAGATTATAGAAACTATGCAAGTTATTACCACTTTCTGCAAGGCCATAGAGAAATCCAGGTACTAGAAGATTAAGTGCTCCCTTGTTCTTAAAAAAAAATTCTAGGCAAGAAAGTAGCATTGCATCCAAAGTCCAGAGAGTGACAGAGTTACAGATACATATACAATTTGTAGTGTTGCGATGTATATGCATATAATACAGGCCTTAATTACAGTCTTTTTTAAAAAGAATGCATTACATATTTATTGCATAAATTAGTTACATTTATGTATAAAAGCTCTGTAAAGTCATTCTCATGCCTATATGCTTCAAAGTTTTGTGGAAATTGCTTATTGTACCTTCATAAAAACTAATGACTTGGTAAAGTCAGAGCAAGTCAGTATTAAAAGGACAGACTCCTGATTCAGCACCTTGTGTTCTGACCACAAAACCACACTCCAACTTTCCCACTGTAAAATCCAGCCAACAATTCTCCCAAATCTCCTGGAAAAATTTTCATTTTTTTAAAGGAAAATCAGGTTGACAAATTTTTTAATTCCTTCATTTTCTTACTTACCTGACATGCTGGGGAAAAAAAAAAAACAACCACCACCAAAAAAAAAGTGCAGCCTCTACCAATTAAAAAAAAAAAACCACTTCTCATCCAAAATCTTTGTGTATTTTGTGTTTAAAGCACCTGACACAAGACAATCCAACCTATCTGTGACTTTTGACTTCTAGGTGTGATGTGCAACTGCAGTAAAATATATTAAACAAGTTACCTCTGTGAGGGATCCACAGGGCACTCCACCATGCAAGACTTTATCCAAACTATGCAGAGTGGTGGATAAAAAGGCTGAAGAGGGATTGACAGACTTCCTCAGTTTCATTTCATAAGCCTACAAAAGGAGGGAAAAAAGCAAAAGAAAACAAACACACAAATCAGAAAATGCCTTTTTTTTTTTTTCTTTTTTTAAATGGAAATAGCAACCTTCTTGCATTTGCTTTCATCAACCTGGAATGACTTAACACTTGCCAATGAGCAAACTATATTCCTACTTTCAGCTATAGCCCTCTCTTAGCTCATCACCCTTCCTCCCATTTATAGCTCACAGACTAAATTTAGGAGTTTGTTGTATCTTCCTTACCACAATATTAAATAATAAGCCTTTAATAATGATGTGTCAAAGGTTTCCTCTGCTCCTATTCAACAAGGCTTGCTTTCAACCTGTAAAATTCCAACTTACTTTAAATAAGTAAACACTGTATGTATGGTTAGTGACCAATGCAGAACACTCACGTGAAACCTAAATCCAAGAACTCCCTAGACAACTACCAATTTGAAACTACCTGGGTTGAAGAAAAGGTTTGCTAAAAATTCCCAAGTCTTTGAACAAGCCTGGGCTGATCCTGTAGCCATCATAATTTTCCACTTTTGTGAGGAAGACTAGTCAAGAAGACAGGACAGGTACAGAACTGAAAATAGTTGAATTCCTAGTTCCTCCACTGACTAGAGGAACTGGCCCAAGATCAGAATTCTAGTTCATAAGAATTATTTTCATTTGGGGAATCAATTTAAATGAGACAAAGAAGAAATAACAACATGGAAATGCTGATCTGGAAACACCAAAACATATTTCCAAAAGAAACAGGTCTTGCTCACACCTTGCAGACATCTGCTAAAACTGACACATTCCTCAACCACTGAGCATCCTGAACAGAAGTAGTTTGATTTTTAAAAGGAACAGTCCAAGATCTAAAGGTTGTTGCTCTAGTTATATTTAAGAGTTCTCACAGGTTTCAGACTCCTGGCCCAACAACAGAGATTCTCAAAGCTCTGTCACAGTGTACCACCATAACCTGCCATGATTAACCGCTCCAGAAAACCTGATTTCTCTATGCCTGAGAGAAATGCAGTCATCAGATTTATCCCAGTCTTAAGATAGTCTGCTGGGAACATGGTGTACTATGGAAGCACCTCCACAGGAATCATCAATAACTAACTAAATAACCACACCACTGAATCCTAGATGTCTTAGTCCATACTTGTTGGGCCAACAAGTGAGCATTTTTTGCTGAAGTTGATCAGAAAAATTTCCAGCTAGTTCTACCAGCAGGCTAAGATAAGATAGCTTGTACCTTCCTTTTTTATGCTACAGTTCTTCCCTATGTTATGAGAGGTAGCATATTAGAATAATATTTGAAATTCATTCAGACCTTCTTTGTTCTTCGGTTCTATTGAGGAGAAGTATGCAAAAAATAGCTTTCAAGACAAACAACAGGCCAATACAAAACCCAATGAATTTCACCTCACTCAAATGGGATCAGAGTTTATGCTCAGATTCACTTTAAGAGTGAATACATATACTGATGAAGAAGGATTTGCATCATTTTTTTGTTTAACCTCTGGCAGGACTTAAACCCTGTAGACCATGGAAACAATATTCTAGTTTAGCTTTCCTGCCTAACATGGACTCTAAAATTTTACCCAGTGATTTCTGCATTTAACCCACAAAATTAGGGTTGAACTAGACTGTCTTTCAGTAAAAAAAAATTCAATTGTTAAATCAGGAGTCCAAGTGAATGAAAAATTACTACATCATTAGACAACCTTTAAGACAATCCCTTAACAACAGCTAACATCCTCTGTTTCTGGAAGTACAGCTCTGTATTGTATGCACTTACATAGCTGATCACCTGTCAGCTGGCTCTGTATTAACAGTCCTTGACAACTGCTGTCTGACAAACTTCACTATCTGCCAAGCTTCTCGGCAAAGAAATTTGACTGTATAGTGATGTGTGGATGACAGGCAAAAGCAAATGCCAGAACTCTACTTAAAACTTCCATCTGTCTTCAATTTATTGATTATTAACAATTACTGATGGAAAACTAGCAATTAGCTAGCTTTTAATCAATTCAGTATAAGTCATATTAATCCTGCATACCACTAACTTTTCAAAGCAGTATGTTTGTGAATTTAAAGTTTCACAGGGTTACTGCTACAACTACTACGCCAATTACACATAATAAACTTTGACATGGCTTATTTTTTTCAGGAAAAAGAAGCAGGCTGCATTGACACAGGTCAGAACTGTCCATGTCCTCTCTGTTCTAAAAAGACACCATTTTTGACATCTTTTCACCTGACTTCAAAAAAGAAAACAAAATCCAGCCACTGCATTGCAGCTAACATCTGTTTCCTTCTTGCAGTCTCCTCAGTTAGGCTACCTGTAGCCTAAACCACACTACAGCTCATTTACACGGATGGAAAAAATCCTCAAGAAGTTATTTTCAGGATCACTTCACTTCTTGGCACCAGTTTTATCTCTAAAACCAATTTATACTGAAATTCTTATTCTTTGCTTGTATCAAACAATGCTTTTTTTTTTTTTTTTTAGTTGCAGGGTCCAAGCTAGAAGCAATTTTTATATGCTGGATTGCAAGAGAGAATGCCGCATTTCCCTATTGTACTCGAATGATTCTGCAAGCCTGAACAATCTCTGGAGGCTATAATGCCTAATAAAAGTCACTGCATCAAACTAAAGTGCCTCAGAGATCTAAATTAAAAAATAAAAGTATTATTTCATTGTGCAATCAAACTGAGACATCACAAACTTCCCAAGTAAAAAGACAAGGGACACTGTTTAGCTTTTTCCCAGATATCGTATCAAGAACAGAATCAACACAAGCATACTTACTGTCTGCATTTTGGGAGCACAAGCTCGGCTGACTTTACAAAGAAGCTTCTGCACATCATAGTAGTTCTGTCCCGTCACTTTCATTAGCTCCAAGAGGGAAAGACATAAAAAGTCCTGAAAGATGACAGAACAGTTCAGAGAGCTCAACCTAGAAATCAAGACCGGGGACTAAACTGATGCAATTTATACACAGCTAGTATGCATACCACAGCTTTACCAACTGTGCCACGTTATACACTATCATGCTATACCTCTCCTACCCTTCTCCGATACCAGTATATTAAAAGAAATTATATTCATATTTTAAAGGACATGGAGTCAAAGGACCAAAAATTCAAGAACTGTGTGATGGAATTGCAATCAGATAACACCTTTTTGCCCACACAAGTCTCTATCTACCTGAAAAACATTCAAAATACATCATGTCTTCTAGATTGCAGTCCTAGGGGTAAATCCTGTATTTATGATGCATACTACTGAAATATATATGGCCTCTTGGATCTCTTTAGGCGAGTATTCATAAGAACAACTTCAGAACATACTGCTGAATCAACCCATAACTGATAGTGTAACATCACAGCACGTTCACACACTAGATTATGTAGTATACGTGTGTTTTTGTGAAGTGTTCACAAATGGATGTCTTACTCCATGCAAGCAGTAGCTGCACACCCCTGCTAAAATAAAGCATCTTCAGGTTCTTTAGGAGTGAAAGTAGTAAGTACATACAAGTTTAAATGTTTTAGCTAGGCATCTATGGTTTTAAAGCTATATTTTTACAAGGCAGCAGGCCAGGTGGAGCCTGAAATGCCTCCTACTTTATAGAAAGTAAAGCTCCCTGTAAATTAAACTACAAAAAAATAAACAGTACATGCATTAAAACACCCCACCACCACCCCCCATAAAAAATAAACCCAAAAACCAACCCCAAAAAAACACCCCCCACAAACACAAAATAACCCTTTCACCTGACAGGTAGTGATCTGATGGCGACTCAGCCTTTCACACAGCTCCTGAGACAACCTTGCTCTTCTTAGTTTCTTAGCAGCCATGTTCCCTAATCTACAGGGCAAACAAAAAAAAATTTTTGAAAGACGCTTGGAATAGACTATGTGGACTATTACACTCCTTGCTAAAGAACAGAAAAGTGTGCACATGTGTATGTGTGTGTGTGTATGCGCCTATACATACATAAAATTTAATGTGCTATAGACGTCCCATATATGTCTATGTCACATTAAATTATATTACCATCCTGAAAGCAGTTATGTTAAATTATATCTCCTCATATTTGACCATGTATGAGATCATGCCAATAAGAATAGAAGAGTCGGCAATGTTTATAGGACAGATGTTTTGGGGACATAAGAAAGCTGGAAATTACTCAGTGCTGAAGTGAACAAGAACTCCTCATGCTGTACTGCACTGGAAAGAAATAAAGTTACCTTTGGATGCCTAAACACGAATAGGAGAGTAATCACAGTAAGTATTTAGCCCTAGAACACAACACTCAGTTCTGGTGATCCAGAATTCATCACAGATGTTGAAAGAACAGGAAGAACCCGGAAAGGAGACAACAAAAAGACTGAAGGGCTAGAAACATACTTTGGCATGCAAGACTCAAGATAGTCAAATCTCATAACGTTCTATGCAACAATTTATGAAGCAAACACAGTGAACAAAGAGTTCTTTAATTTAGCCAACAAAGAAACCAGAGGCCAAAGGTAAGTGTATGAAGACAAGAACTGCAAAGTAAATATTATTTATTCTAAAAGTGAACAAAAATACCATTGGACCAAGGCAGGAACAACTGTGGTATATTCAGTCACATAAGCAAATTGTATTTATTGAGATTCCTGCTTGAAGAGTATCTGATTATTTCAGATAAGCCTTAAGACTATTTTACATAGGAGATAAGATTACACTGCCACTACTAATACTTCTCCCCTTAGCCCTCAGCTATTTACATTAGTCCCTTTGGGTTTTTTTGTCATTCCATTCTACTGAACAAAACTCCACAGGATGGTATTCAGCTCAGTACAACCTAAAGCACAGGTGTTTTCCTAACCTGTATGTATGTTTGAGCACATAGCTGTTTCACACATATTATTTAGGCAATATTCCTAGTTTTTTATTAGCCAGAAGTTTAGGCAAAATAAATAGGGTTTAAAATAATGTGAAATTGCTACAACGTTTACAGATGCACAGGCCTCCACATCTTCACAAGATGGAAGCTTTATTGCCCCCTCTACAAAACCCTCTTTAGACAGGAGGAAACTCAAAGGAGTTCAGTGTCCTTCAAGTTCCCAGCTGTGTAAGTAACCACTTATCATACGAACTGCGCGCTCCGCCTCGAGCACTATGGTGGTTTCTGGTTGCGCACACACACCACGCACCGCTGCAGCCGAACAATCGCCTGGGCACAACCTCGGGGACGCCCGCCGGAGCGCTGCCCGCGCCCCCCCGTGGTCCCGGGACGGGCAGGTGGGTAACGACACCCGTGTGGGGGAAAAACACACACATATATCGGCGGGGACTTACACCAGGTGACACGGGTGCTGCAGGAGAGCCTGACATTATCCCTTCATCTGCAAGAACATGAACTCACGGCCCCAACACCTGACGCGAGCGGGGGCTGCGCGGGGGCTGCGCTGAGGCGGCACAGGGCGCCCTCCCGCCGCCCAGCCCAGGTGGCTCAGGCGCCCGCCCGCCCTGAGCCCACCCGGGGCTGGGCCCGGAGCCCTGGCCCGGCCCCCCCTCGCCACCGGCAGCACCGCGGGCACCCGCAACCTCGCTCCCGCCGCAAAGCAGCCTCGCCCGCCGGGGCGCCGCCGGGCCGGGCCAGATCCGCCCGCCCGCCCGAGGCGCAGCGAACCCCGCGCACCGGAGAACTTTTTCAAAGGCTCCCCGCGGCGGCGCGAGGAGGCGCGGCCGCCGGGCACGGCCTGCGCTCGCGATTGGCTCCGCTCCCACCAATCCCCCCGCAGCCCGGCGGCGCGCAGGGCACGCCGGGAGCGGTGGTGCCCGGGGGCGCGCAGGAAGGCGGCAGCGCGCGCTCGCGCCCCCCTGCGGCCTGTGATGGGGACGGCGGCCCTCGGCCCCGGGGCTGCGGCCTCGGGAGGGCCCTGCGGCCGCCTCCGCCGCCCGTGTGCCGCCCCGGGTAGCGCCCCTCCTGCGCTCCATCAGAAGAGAAGCAGCCTGGGGGGGAAGGAGGGGCCGAGGGGGTGTTCAGTGTTTATCCCCACTCAGGAAGATGAGCGCCTCCCCGGAGGCGGGATCCGCCCGGCCAGGCTGTTGAGGTGGGGTAACATAAGTGTGCTGCGGGCACGTAAACCTCGATGCGGGCATCCTTGGGGGTTGCGTTTCACAGTGCTTCCATGCTTTACCCTATAAATTCTTACCGTCCTCTGCACATAAAGCATCTACAAAACTTGAACGTCTTCAGCATGAAGAGTGCTATGCATACGTTCATTTGTTAGTAAAGAATATGGGAATGCTGATTCTTCACACTGGGGGCTTGCAAACATCTGGTCTGCTGCCAGATCTGGAAGAAAGTCCTTCTGACTGAAGAAGCTATTACCCTGTAATGTGAACGTAACAGGGAGAATAGGTTATCAAACACGACTGACATGACTTTGCTAATGTCTGTAGGGTGAGTTTTCCAACTCACTCTAGCTTATACTAGAAAGTACTGTAGTTAGTATTGTATATATGTTGTCTGCATAACCTTTACAGTTCTAGAAATTAACCTAACTGAACAAAAAAACCTGATGAATATTACCTGGAACACTTACTGAAGCCCTGTGCATTGGGAACTGCATGGCTGGGGTTTTGTCTGAACTGAAAAAGAAATGCTACAGTGAAGCTGTGAAATACAGAATACTTCAGCCACTTTTCTAAACTAGCAAACAGGAGAAACATAGCAAGAAGCTGACTGTCATGAAATGCCCAACAACCATAGTATCAAAAAGGGTCAGTGGAATTAGTGTTTCATTCATACCCTGAAGGGAGCTTACATGCCCAAAGAAGTCCAGAGGATTTAAGAAGCTGGACAGGGAGTAAGCAGCCCATACAAAAGCAACTCAGAGCTTTAGTTAATAGCTTGCTGTGCAGGGAGAGAAGATATGAAACGGAGAAAGAGCTCCTCCTAGTGTAGTTGGCCTTTAAAAGTTGACTTGAAAAATCTAAGTCACAATTGAGAAAAGCTGTCTAAGGGAAGGGAAAGGATGTCTGTTGCTGCAGTTTAGTTTCAGTGGAAACAGGAGGGCATGACCATGGTGTAACTCTGTTGTGGACTACTATTTCCTGCTTGGCAGAGTAGTAGCAGGAGCCCTACCTTCCCTCCAGAGGTGCAGGAAAAAGTAACATTGCCTCGATGACTTTTTTCCCTCCCACAAATGCAGCAGGGCTTCCCCTTCACCTCCAGGCCAACAGGCTTCCTTCCCATCTTCCGCAAAAACAGAATACCTGTATTAAATCAGAGAACTGTTTTGGGATGTTGAGTGAGGCAAGCAAACCTTATCATCCAGGTGGTTTAGAAGATTTGTGACCAAAACCAGTATACCCTGGTGCCTCTCCTGCAAGTTCTTTGTATCTCATTTCTCAGTGTAGTCGTGACTGTTCCACTCTTTACTTCTCAGATATGCAGATACACCTTTAAACCTACTGGCAAATAATCATGCATCATCTTCTCTGTGTAACTCGAGAAAGTTAATATTATACATCCAGAGGATAATCAGAGAAGTGTTCACATACGCCTACTTACCATCAACATTCTCAAGCAGCAACATGGCAGGCAGCTCCACAGCTTCCATATGTTTGATGAGGACAGTAGTCACTAGGGAGTCAGGGCACTCTGCAAACTCTGCTCTGTGACCTTGGTCAGGTCCCTTAATGACAGGGTGTCTGTTTTCCTTCTCAGTTTTGGTTTAACCTATTTAGACTGTAAACAGAGTAAGCAGTGCTGGCCCAATAAACTTACATGTCGGGCATGACACAGCAGAGCACTCCTCTAATCTAGTCCTTTAGCTGCCCCTGGAACTCATAATAAGAAGGGATTAATAAAGCTGAGATAATTACTTTACTTTATAAGAACTGAGCCTCACCACATTAATTTAAAAAGGTCCTTTAAACTGGTTAACACTGGACCAAGACTTACAGAAAGGCAAGGCATAACAGCAACAACAAACGAAGTCTCATAGAAGCAGAGTGCTCTAACATCAAACACACCAATTACAATAAAAAAGGGAATGGTGATTAGCTTGCTAAGGGGCAAGCCAAAAGGGACAGAGTCTGATTTGAAGGGCACAGAATGAAATACTTCTCGGTTCTTATCCAAATAAATACTCAGCAGTTAAGTAATTCTGCAAGGCTCCAGAATTGAAAAGATAATGGTAAAATTTTTCCTTTCTGGAAAAGAATCCACAGAAAAGTTTCTTCCTCTAACCTAAGATGGCCTTTTGTGAGCATCTTCAGATAATAGTTTCACATTCTGGAACGTTTCAGATCATTCACTTAATTACTAACACAGCATCAGCTCACTGATACTGACTACAGTCCTCAGGTTTATTACTGTTTTCCAACTATCAATTCTTGCCTTAAAATTTGCAGTGTTCCCCTACCCCTGTGAAAGGAAAGTGTCTCCTCAAGAGAGTTCACTGTATGAGAACACAGCAACAGCTCTGACTCTCAAGGGTAATCCAGATATTCAGAGCAATTCCCCACCTTATGCTTGCTGGCTAGTGTCTAATTAGTCTAATATATTTATATTCCTTGGGGTTATCTACTTGATGCCTACCACATTCTTTAAAAAAAAACCACCCGTGTGCTCCTGAGACTGGAAAGCGATTATAGACCAGCCCATGCTTTCCTGGGATTAAGGTCCCAAGAGGTTGCTCAATAACAGTACACAAAGGAACCTCCAATGAAGTATTCTCTCTGTTGCTGTCTCCCCAAAGGAGATGGAGATTTACTTCCAACTCTCTGAGGTTTCCCTGTCTCAAAAAAAAGGAATTTAAAGGATCTCACAAGGAGGCCTGCATCCTGGTTAAAAATGTTTTATTTTCCATGCCGTCCATACCAGCACAGCTTTAGCAAAGCTACTTCACTTGAGACTTTCCCAGCTGCATCTCCTCCAGGGATGGGGTAGAGGGAAAGGAAACCATCTTTCTGTTGTTCCTACAAGCTGCTCAGCACAACCTCACTGTTATCATTGTCTATAATAAATAGACGAAGAACAACAGACCTGTGAAAAATTAGACCATCTTTTCATTCTGAGTGATTCTCCCTCTCCCCTAGTCCTCTGAACAGTCTGCGTACCAGATAAATGCTTCTCCCCAGGCAATTAACCTTTTCGCTCCTGCTTGGGAAGGATTAAAACCAATTATAATGAATCCTCCTCGGGTATTAGTGAGGACCTGTCTGACCACACACATTTACAACCAGGAAAAAGCAGCTTTTCTCTCAGGACAGCCAGAAGGCATTTCTCTGTTTTCTGCCTCTTCACACATGCCACTGTGGATTCAGAATTATCCATCACCCCCAAAACCATTTCAGAAATATTCAGCAGCAATGTAGAATTTTTGAAAGGGAGCATCTGTACCTCCTACCCTTTTTACAGAACAGCAGACTAGCCACCTTCACTGCTATTGCAGGCAGAAGGACAGACCCACCTGCACATTACAGCTTTGAAAAATTCAGCTGCATTTGCTTTCTGCCCAAATTACCACAAACAAAATGAGAGACCTCAGGGATTATTCCACTTTTAGCCTGTACTCATCTAAGAAGATTGCCCTCCAAGATCAGCTTCCTACTTCATTTAGCTTTTTCTGATTAAAGGGACAGCAGGAGTCATTCAAGTCTTTGGGCTTTTTGTATTTCCCTGTTAAGGTTCTGTTAGATGAGAAGGCCATGAACTGGCAGAGCAGCAGCATAATAACCAATGTGAAGGTGGTCTAACCAGAGCAGATCTTTACCTGTACATGCTAAACCCAATTTACCCTACATAAAACAAACCTGACCTCCTCCTGCCTTTTGCCTGTGCCCTACCAGCACCCCCTTTTTACTGCCTTGTCTTGAGTTTCTGTTTACTGAGGTGCTGGGGTTGTCCCAATAGTGATGTCTGCAATCACCAGGCCTTGCCACTCCTGCCACAAAATTTGCTGCAGCTTTCCCTGGGATGCTGAGGTAGACCAAGAAATGACAAATATCACATCACTAGGCCTTTTGGAGCATTGCACAAAGCAGATAGATAATATCTGATTGAGGTAATCCTTAGGTCCCCACTGCAGCTTTTTGTTGTTAAAGCGTGGAAAATCTGCAACATACCCTATTACTCAGAAACTTGAGCTGTAGTTAGACTTTCATCCTATGAAGCAGATCTGTTTCCCTGTGACCAGCCATGGAGGCAAACTGAGTAGTTCAGTGGTTCCCCTTTGATCAGCCCAGTTCTCTGGGGACGTGCACATCTGGCACATCACCCGGTGATCCTTCACAGCAGCCAGCCTCTACTGAGAAGCCACAATTAGACCAGAAAAATCCAAGCACCTCGCAGCGACCAGTAGAGAAAGTGCATTGTGTACCCCTTGTCATAGTGTCAGACACCATGAAATTACTACTGATGGTGCCTGGTTTTAGCAGTTGCGGTAGGACATCTGTTGCTTTCAGGTACAGCCCTCACTCCATCTGCAGAGTTCTTCAGTGAGAAAAGAGACACTGGGAGCCGGTGGACTTTACCAAGAGATGAGCTTTTTTGCTTGGACAACACCAGCAGAGAAGGGTAGATCCCAGACACTCATCTCTGTGCAGTTGCCAGAAATGAGGGTGCCCCTGAAAAAAAAGACAGACTCATTCATGTACAATGTCAAAAAAAATCCCAATGTGACTATTTTTGTTCAGCTCACCACCCGAGGAGCATGTTCCAAATCAGTAATGGCAGCGAAAGTGCCTTGGTTTTTGGAAAAGAAGTTTTCACTTTGTGATGTTACAGATTAATCGCTCTGATAACCCAGCAGCTGAACAGAGCCCAATAGCTCTTACTTCAAACAACAAACACAGAAACCAGCAAGCAAACAAAGCCTGGAACATTTCATTCCATTCATCGTTTCAGTCTGGGGCCTTTGGCTCTTACATGCTTTTCATTCTACTTCTTCTTAAAGCAATGAATGAGATCCCTATGGTTGGGACTACAAAGGAAACTGCTCCAGATGTCCTCACCATCCTCCCCAGAAGATGTTGCTGAACTGTTTCCAAAGGTGGCTGAATGGCATGGAAGAGAGAAGAAACCACCAAACCTGGGCAGAGAAAGCAGAAGAAGGTCTCCACTCCCACAGTGTTTGTGCCTTACAGTTTTCTGCTTGGCCCTTAAAGAATGAGACATCTTCACACCCTGCAATTGAATGTTACTCACTCTCACACACCACCTACAAGGAACTCGGCAGTCTCAAACAAGACAAAACAGAGGCCCAGTGTCCAGTGTCTTAGCAGTGTTGGCGAACAGATGCAAGAGATCTCTTAGTGGATAATTATAGAAGAATTTACCCACAGAGGAAAGAAGACATCAAATTAGGTCTGTGGTGATTATTTTTTATATTTAAGCAGGGTGCTTCTTATCCATTTTACTGGGATGAGTGCACAGCAACAATAGATACAAATACTACCCCAGGACTCCACTACCGCAAACTCAATTACTATAGAGAGTATCCGGGCAAGCATGTTTGCCATTCACTGTTTGGGCATAATGCCGTAGCTATGATCACATTATCCTCACCCTACGTTGACTACCCATGACAAATTGATTTTACAGAGTCATAGCTATTTTTTAAATCATTACAGCATATTATATTAAATGAACTGTGCAGCAAATTAAGCCTATACTTAATTGAAGTAAAATAGGACATTTGTACAGCAAGAAGCTGAATGCATGACTAGCTGTTTTGCTGAACCAGGGTCCTATTAATTGTCCGATAACTGAACTTTTGTTTCAGTGGTCTTTAGGATATAGGCTTATAAATCTGCAGGAAGCATCACAGTCCAATCCAATCCATTCCAGTCACTGAAGGCATATTTTCCCAAACCTCCGGAGTTTTCACACCCAAGAGGGAAAGGGCATGAAATGAGAGGGCTCCCAGCCTTGCAAAATAAAGCGCACCATAAGGAAACGTGCCTCTGAGCTGACAGAAGATGGAGCCATCCTGCATTCGTCACTGACTTTCGTGATAGCTGTGCTGTCATGGCATCAGCGGGGACGGGTGTATCCTGGGCTGTCTGACTCAACAGCCTTATGGTACCAAAGGTTTCATTCAACTGGCTCTCATTCAGCTTCCACTGGGAACTGCGTGTTTCCACCACCTCTCAGCGGGGACTCACCAACTCACATATGAAGGCCAAATGATTTTTAAAAGCCTCTGATTTGAGCTGGCTTGATTTTAGGGCTTCCAGCTTGAAATACTTTCAGCCCCAGGGGTGCACAGCTGTCATACTTTTAACTGGAGCCATCTGAAGAAAATCAGGATAAAGATGTCCCAAACTGGTAAAACTTGAGTCACTCTAAATCTGTGGTCACTTTTCAAATATCTGGGCTTGAATTATAAGATCAGGAATGTAGAGAAGTCATCGGGGCTGGGAAATGGGCAGATGAGCATGAGACTTGTCTTAACTCTCAATGTTATGTTTAAAACAAATACTCTTTAAATATATCACCCAACTTCCTTCTTACATTGGTGAGGATCCAGAATAAGGTCAGTGAAATGAATAAAGTTACACAAAGCAAGACTAAGAACAGAATCAGGTTTTTGGGTATTAAAATTATGGGCCATAAACACACAGTTTTGGCTGTTTCTTTCTCTGTGCCTTTAATCTGACAAGGAAGAAAAGAAGCTGGGAGGATGAATGAATGTCAGATGTGAAGAAAATCTTTGGGCTTTCAATTTCCTATTATAAACCAGGACTAGAATAGTAAAAAAGCAGCAGAGGTCAGGAATGAGATACAGTGAAAAAAAGTAGCGTGCACACTTTTATTCCAGGGATAATGGTCTCAATCTGCTGTGTATGAAAAGAGACACTGGGAGAGAAAGGCCAGAAATAGCAGAAGGTTTTATAGGGCAAGGGAGGGATACTGTTATTTGTACTAGATCTACGTATGGTTCAGCCTGAGGTTTTGTAGCTGTAATTCTGAGAGCCTGGCATCTGCCACCCCACGCCGCAGTCTCTTACCTAAACCACAGAGCGAGCACACATGCCCTGCTTTGCCGTCTGGGAGGAGTCAGAAGATGAAGAACAATTCTGGAGCCACCCCAGAAGCCAAGACCTCTGTCTCCATCCCAGAGTGCCCGAGGAGGGCAGATGTTTGGTTTCTGTTGGATTAAGCTTTTGGCTGGAGATTAAGCTTTGTTGTGGGTTAGCTGCTGATCTTAACTGGATAGCTTTTGTACATATCTGCCAAAAATGCCTAGAGTAACACATTGGCTCTTTTCATGCAGTCTGTCAACAACCGAAATCAACACATAACATCAAAACTACATATTTTGAAAGAAATGGAAAAAATAGGTTGGGATGGGCATGAATTCCCTCAGTCTCTCCTCCCTGCTGCTAACTTCCCCTGCTTACCAGTGCCTCCATTCCTCCTTCTGCCTGTTCAAAACGTGGAGAAAAAAGGAAATTGCTGCCACCACTTCAGCCACAAAATTGTGGATATTGAGGGAATCCAAGAAGAGCAAGACATTGTTCATATACACCAAGGCAGGAGGACTGATGACTTGAGTAAAATGAAATTATTATCGCATTGCTTCTGAATAACTGTGCTCCAGGCATATCCCTCAGAAACTCCTTTACTCCCAAGCCTGAAAAAGGTTAGATCTAGATCCAAACGCCATGGCCAGACATGGTGTTTCTGTGTGGTTTGCTGGTGGGGGGAGCTCAGAGACTTACCGCAGGCTCTTTGTTCCTCTAGGAGATGTCACAGGGATGTCCTGACCCCCCAGTCCCTTGAGGCTGGCTACTGCAGTGCTGTTAAGCCCTAGCACAAGGGGGTGGGCTAGGTGCCAGGAAAGCCCATCCTGACAGGCATCCTGAACCATCCTTTTTTCATTGCTAAATGAGGACTGTAGCACATGGCAGCTGTTTGCAGGGTAAAGAGAGAAATCAGGGCAATTTGTGACATCTATTTAAGGGCTCTTTAGTATACACGCAGCCTCTTTTGTGATCACTGCTTTATCTAACCATAGTTTCTATGTTCCACCGCACAAACGCTTCCTGACATTTACCATTTCTGGCACGATTAAACTCAATGCATGAGGATGGGGGGAACATGGTGGGGCAGTTCATGTTTGAAGGCCAGCTGCAGTGCGAAGCCAAACTGATGCCCCATATGGCTCTGCAGGTTTTGGAGGGCACCTGTAAAAACCAGCTCCTTTCTCTTATGCAGATTGCAGCACTTGAGGTAAATCCTAGTTTCCTTGGTTAATGTTTGCTCCTTCCATAGGAAAACACTCATGGAAATTAGAAGCAGCTTTGTCTGAGGTAGGATTTAGTAATAACTGAGGTCCATGTTCCCCTTGGTTCTCATCCAGTGCTGTTACTTATTTCAGCATCCGGTAAGCATAAAACATTCCCTTTGCGATTTAGTAGCATTTTACACTGAGCCTGCGAGCTATGAGTGACTGCATGAGACACAGAACAACAGAGAAGTTAGTGCGGACCAAGGACACTACCTTTTCTTTTTTTTCAGGGACTGGTGTGGGAAGGTCTCTGTCTGTGCTGGTGTATACTTTTGCCTTGCCAGTGGCAAGGCAACTATCCTGTTGGGATAGTCCAGCTTCACCACCAGCCGGAGCCTGAGAGAGAACCACCCGCCTGCACTGGGCCAGGCTGGTGCTGGAGGGGGCCCCAGTGGCTTCAGAGCACTGTGGCACCGTGGCTGTGTGCCGGCACCCTAGAGTGCCTGTAGCTGTACTTTAATTTTACCGAGAGTTACTGATATTCTCAGGACTGGATTTTAGAGGGGCTGGTGTCAAGGTTTGGATTCCTAAGTCTTGTGGAATTGGAAATTGCCATCCTAGCAGGGCTCACTCAGTCTTAATCGTTCAATATCCAAAGCAGATAAATTAGCAGGACTGGGGTAGGAGGAGGCAACTTCTCTGTAAAACCTCTTTAAAACTTAGATAATCTCTGGCTCGTCAGTGAGTACAGTGGGGACCCTGCAGGGGCTTTTGTTGCATCTTTGGGCATAATTCTCTCCCTTGCAAGATCTTCTAGGCTGGCCAGCTGACGACTGCTTTGGCCAAGACATCTGCATTTCAAAACCACCATACTGTTACAAAGTGCCCATTTCTGCCTGCTTTTCCAGTGCCCATTTCTGCCTGCTTTTCCAGAGGCAGAGAGTTTTCCCCTGCATGAATAAGCTTTCTGCAGTCCAGTGAGTAAGCACTGCTCCTCTGCTCAGGCTCAGCCCCGATACTCAAGCTGCAAGGTGTTGCAGCACTGGGGGCTATTTGATCAACTGCTGTTACTATAATAAAAGCTATCCCTGACAGAGCCATAGGTAAAATCTCTCTCGGCAGCAGCATTTCCTGCTGACTCCATATAGAAGGCTTGGCAGAATGCCCTGTGCTTTACAGATATTTTTTGCTGGAAACAGAAAAATCCTCCTGCAGGGCCGTAGAGCCAGCCCCCTAAAGCCCTTGACCCCGAATGTGTAATCTCCCTGGAGACCCAGTGTACATGAAGAAATATAATCTTCTTGAAGCATCTGCTGTCTGCATTGTGTTAAAATATGACTGGGGCACAACTGTCAAATCTCCAGGTCACTCATTGCAGAGTCCTTTAAAGGGCAATAAAAAACCCCAACCCAATCTGAAAGGAGCTCTTGCACACAAAAGGATCTCTCTGTATCACTTTAGGGAGGGTTATTTTACCACGGCTGCAGCCTGAGAGGTTTCTGTGGCATCCAACAGACATTTCACCTGCTTTTGTGTCCTGGGAAAGTAATAGCACACAACAGATGGGAAATGGAGCCGAGTTTCAGGAGGTCACTGTAACAGCATCACATGGAAATCCTTCGCCCGCTGGGACCTGCACAGCGTGTGAGCTGTGCTGGGGAAGCTGGAAAGAGCTTTCCTGCTTGCAGAGGGGCAGAAGATCAGACAGAGCATTCGGCGAGGAGGCCGGGGAGGGCTGCCTTCGCAAATGGATCAGTCTGACAGATCAGCTTTCCCACTGGGGTGAAAGGGAAGGAGAGGTGTCTGTTATCACAGAAGGCACCAAGAAAAGCGGTATCTGCTGTTTTTTAAATTTCTTTATATATTTTTTTGAGCCAGTTGGAGGACTTGGTCTCTGCTCTGAAGACATAGGTGCAGGGAGCAGGAACAAGTGAGAGCTTAAATGCAGAACTAGCAAGGAAAGAGCATCGATGTGGCTTGTCAGTGATACTCTGATCTGCTGTTGTTTCAGTTTTCTCCATTTTTTTTCAACTCTGTAAACTCACCTCCTTGGCATCTGCCCTGCCCTCGCTCTCGGTCTCCCCTTCCCCCACCTCTCCCTTTAATGCTGGTGTCCTCATTTCCCCTTTGGTACATATGACCCTTTCACTATGCGGGGATTAGTATCTCACTCATAAATATGTGAAATAGATACGCAGATGATTTAATTTGCTGGGTTTTGTAGGGCTAGCGAGACAGACTGGCATGGGGAGAAGGGTATGTTCTAGCGGGTCAGCTGAAGAAAACATCTTGTGTGCAGGATGAGTAACTGGAAACAGGCATACAGGACACCAGCACCAGCCCAGCAGGGAGACCTCAGGGGATGGGGACGAGGTGGTTAAGACATAAAGGCCAGGCAAATAAGGAAGAGCAGAAGAGAAGGTTGAAGATGTCTCTGGCTCCCCTGTTTGTTATGTGTCTGCCAGGGAGAAAGGACGAGAGCAGGGAACGTGAGAAGCAAAAGGGGAGCAGAAGTCTGCTCTGGCTACGGGCGGTTTGAGTTGCTGGTAACTCATTCGGGAAGAGATGCCAGAGGAGCCGAGAGAAATGCAGGTGTGGAGAGATGGTGGCAAGCTCGGAGGGAGGCAGAGGTCTGAGACGTGAGGAGGAGATGGCAGTAAAAGCTGTGCAACTGCATGGGGGCACCCAGACGAGGGGCACAGCTGAGCTGAGCAGGGATTCCCGAGGAGGAGGAGAGACAACAGAGAGGCCATGAGAAGGTGACAACGAAGAGCTGGAGATGACAGTGCTGTGGAGCCCCAGCCAAGAAAAAGTTGTCAAGTGGCAAGGTTTAAGTCACCAGATCCAAAGAAGGAAGTTGAGATAAACACCAAAGCCCTAACATGCGGTAAGACCTTGCCAGGAGGCAGTTGGTGAGGCGGAGAGGAAGGACAGAACTGAGGTGAGGGAAGATAAAGCAGAGAAATAGGGTTTAATGGACCACACATAGTGGCAGCCAAGGCCAGGCTTCCAGCTGGCTTTGCGGGCAGCCGTAAGGTCACAGGCAGCCTTGCTGGGACACAGTGTAGTGGCAACACCACCTTCACCACCAGCGTCATGCTGGGTGCACGCCTGGCTCTTGCCCAGAGACCAGTGGCCAGGACAACCGTAGCCTATGCTGGGCATTTGGAGATGTTCTTGCTGCTTTCAGCAGTCATGCAGCACAAAGCCCCGCCACAAGCACGGTGCTGGGGGCCATGCTGTCCTTGCTGTCAGCTCGAAGGGCAGCTGTGCTTTGTCGGCACATTAGTCAACCAAAATAGAATTATAATTACCATGTTAACTCCAATCAGGCTCTGCTGAAGAGCCAGATGACTGTCTAATAACATTAAAAATCTGTTTTGCTAGAGCACGCCAGCTAACGTGGACACCCATGTGTCATCTGCAGAGGAGTCCCGGGGAGGAGGCTCCCAGTGCGCCACCAGCCGTGCTCCCCTCCGCTGGCGCCACTGGCATGCTCAGGTCATCGGCAGGGATTTGCCTTCCTGTGTGATGCTGGGAGACAAGACTGGGTGGAAAGGGGCAACAGAGGTGCCTCGTGGACATTTTGGCCAAGTAGTTTTATTAGTGGAACAGAGCTGGGATGTTTACTCTTACCCTTAAAGACTTCAAGAGACTTTTTTTAATGCTTACTATGGTGTCATAGCACTTACAGATCCTGCTGGGGACAGGCTCACATCAATGTTACAACAAAAAGACAAGTCCTGGCCTGGAGAATTTGCAACGTGACTGAGATTAGTGATGGCCGATAGGCACCCGCGGCCAGCAGATGGAGCAGCAGCAGAAGAGAAGGACGCCTCGGATCAGCATGGCAGCCCGGGTGGGAGGGAGTACTGGTGGATGCCTTAGCTGAGGAAGAGGAGTGGATGGGTCTGACTCAGGCTGGATACACACCGCTCTCATTAGCACTAAAAGGGTGCAGAGGGGAAGGCAAACCCTAGCGAAGACATCAAAAGGTCCCCAAGGTGATAACTCCCCCTTTTTTTAAAGATGGAGCAGAATAGCATAGCATGTTTGCCTTCAGCATTAATCTAATTTAAAAACCTTATGTAAAACACATTTGAAATATCTGGGCCTAGCCCCTCTCTCTTAGCTGAGCACTCATCGATAAGAGGCTTTAACCCACTGCCAGACCAAACTGAGGCCTTCCCACGTACCAAAGCACGCAGACACACAGCTTGCAAGGTCAAGAGCTGTCAGCTCGGATCTAACCCTGCTTCATGGGTATGCAGAGCTTCATTTTGGATCTTCTCAGGATCTCATCTGCTCAAGAAAGTGGCAGTGAGTGGGCCCAGACTGCTGTTGGCAGCTAAGCAGGTGACGGCTCTTCTTTGCCAGCAGAAGCTATGATGCAATCAGTGGTGCAGCGTGGAGGCCATCAGCTATGTTTATGCATCTAAACACACGCACTCACAATGTGTATATGCATTTATTTGAAGGATCAGTTGAAATGATGTATTATTCCACATACACTGAAATTCAAAGAGATTGACCGGAGAAGCTTTTTGCTGAATTTAGCCCTGAAAGCCTATTAGGTACCATTGTGTGGATGTTGTAGCAAAGGCACTGAACGATAATTGCAAACTTGCTGCTATGCTTGTGCCTGAAGGCAAGCGTGTAAAATGTTTTCTGCCCTGAGCTCCCAAAGCACTGACAACTGCAGCTGTTGCGGGCTTTAATGGAAGCTACAGCTCACCAACAATCAGCCCGTTTGTGTAAAATTGCCAAAGGTGAGGTTCAGACAGGAGGCTTAGGGTACCTGTGATTGCACCATGGACTGGCCGTGGAGGTAAGGCACGGAGAGGGACAGGTTGCCCAAGAAGCTGACGGAGAAATGGGAGCAACAGGACGAGCTGTGGCATCAGATGAATGGTCTGACAACAGAAGCAGCAACGTAGATAAGCTCTGCAGTAACTGCAACAACACGAGCTGATAGAGCAGATGGTCACCTCAGTTTAGCCTCTAACATGGCTTGTTGCCCCTAGCAATATTTACCCAAAAGTACTCTACTGATGGAGATAGGATTATGTAGTGAATTATGTAGGAAATGAGTCCTATTTTGTACAAGATAGAACCATGCTGCCTATCAGGTCTGACAGTCCCTTCATGTGCTGGCCTTGACTTGGGCAGATGGAGCGGTGTGATGATGTACAAAACCATTTCTAGGACAGCTTCAGATGGTGGAAACTGGGTAGCACCTTCCCAGTTCCCCAACTTTCTTGGAACTTTATTAACTCACTCCTCAAATATGGAAACTTAGTGAACAGGTAAAGTGTTAAACTCCCTTTCCCAGGTCTGAAATGACCTCCTGGGAGCTGTCAGGACACTCCATCAGCTCCTGATCAGTGCTATTTGGGGTTAATCCTAACCTACTTCAAGACCTGAAGTGAGAATTATGTAACTAGTTTGTGAAAAGCACTTAGAGATCCTTTAGTGAAAATGAAAAAAGAAAGGCAAATACTGTTATTCTCATCCCCAAAATACTAGGTAAAGAACCATACTGAAGTAGCAATATAGATAACCACAAAGGAGAGAGAAATTCTGGGAAGTGTCCCATGTTTGAAAGGCCAGAGATCTACAAGCACTACGCGTATCTCAACTCACGCATTTAATAAATATTGTCTCGACTGCATGTTTACTTGTTTTTATTAGAGCAAATTGCTTGTATTTCCTTCTCTTTCTTCTTCATTATAGCATCAAAGCAGGACAGCATGCCACACAACAGTATAAACAAACAGCATCGCCAGATACTTAAGGGTCTTTAGCTCCTAAATTGACTAAAGCATAAATCCAAACTGACGTCAAGCATTTGGGATTACCATTTAAAAATCACTGTTTTCTGAGACGCTAACGAAGGCCATTCACATCAGAAAATCCAGTGGCTACAAAAGGAGGAGTGAGCAGCCCAGACTCCAGAGTAAGGAGTCGAGGAAATGGTCTGCTTCTCTCAGAATAAAAAACCTGCCAGTCGCTTTAGACCTGCGAGAAGTCCCAAACACGGAGAACGTGTAAGAGCTGCTTCCAAGCTGTCCAGCTCTTGAAGATTTGGGAATGTAGATGTCACCTCCAGTCCTCACTCTGCCACCATTACCAGCAGCGCTTGTATCACCCCCTCTACTCATCACAGTCCTTGCATGGTGGGAGCTCGTCCTGGCTGCGCACTGGAGCTGCGCAGCACCCCACGCGCAACGCAGTCTGCAGTTGCGTGATGCTAGTGACCCGCTCCAAGGCTGTGACATGTCACCTTCCACATTTGGTCTCTAGGGTCTCAGTTAAGTAGCTGAAACTTTAAAGAAAATGCTCTCAAGTGAGATCATAAGCAGTGATGAAGCTTATATAGGATCTCAGTCTTTCTCCCTCTTTAGCCTGACAAGCATTTCCACTGGAACCCATGGAATTAAGAGTAATTTTATAAGGCAAAATGCATTCCTGAGTAGGCGTTTGTACTAATTCAGGTGCTGGAAGTGGTATAGCCACATGGCAGCACGCTCTGTGGGCCAAGGCATTCTGCTTCTCAGCATGATTAAATCGCAGGATGGAGCACAGTGCTGTATGGCTTTTAGTACCTATACCGGCTTCATGAGCACTAGCTTGCACATCTCTAGGTGATGTATTTTTCCACAAAGATGTAATTCGGGTATCACCTAGAGAAAAAGAGGACTAGAGATTTTCAACATCCCTTCTACTTCAGAGTAAGTTCAGGCAATCATATACTTTGGGGCAAGCAGACAACTTTTGCATTTCCACAGGTAGTATAGATTTCAGTGGGAAAGCGCAGCTTTGTATTTGAAGCAGTGGTGCCTTCAGACAGAAACCAACCAGTGCATCCCCAGCCCCTCCCTAGGACTTCTGTCAAGACAGCACTTTTTCCTTTGGCGTCTGTGCTAGCTGCCCAGGGGCCGAAAGCGGAGCAGGTACTGGGGGCACCACCTGCTTCTGTAACTTCTCTCTTGTTCACAAAGCAGCCAAACCCTTCATGAAGCAAACCCTGGCCATCCTAGAAGAAATAAGCCATTCCACATGTCACGAATTCGCTATCATGCCTGTGGATGACTTGCTAGTAATGAGCCCTAAGCCCAGAGCCTTACAGCTCTTAAAATCAAAGTTCCCCTGCCCAAGTGGGGACCGACCTCTGTTAGCTTAAAACCTTGAGTGGCGCTGAGGCCCCCGTGCAGCAGCAGAACTTGCTCCATTCCCTGGGGCGGGAGGTGGAAGGAAGGGAAGGTCCCTTCCCTGGGGGCTGGCTCAGGACACTCCAAGGGGAGTAAGGGAAGGCAGGTGCAAGCAGAGGCCATTTGCCAAACAAGGACAACACTCATGAGGTCTCACCAGCTCTGGGACCCTACCTGGTCGTTAGGTGCCAAAGCAGCTCGGCAAGGGGACGCACGGTGGGAACAGCTTCTGGTTTAGCAGGGGCTGCACCAGAAGAGAGATTTCCTTCTACAACAGGGGATGGGCTGCAGAGGGATTTGGCAGCTGCTGATGTGCAGGAAGAAAGGGGAAGAGAGTTGTTTCCTTCTCAGATGGTTCAGCTGCTGTTTGCAGGCAGAACAACTGAAGTAAAGAACTTGGGTCTGCAATCCTCCCCCTTGAATACAGGGCATATTGCAAGTATTCAGGGCCCAGGATAAACAAAAATAGAAAAACATTTGGTTTCAGTTCACATCTTAGTGGTGACTTGTGTTTTATTTGTAGTACAGAAAGGGCAGAAGTTCCTGTGAACGAGGAAGTCCCCTTTCTTTCTGTGCAGGTTTCAGAAAACCAGTCAGCAGCAGAGCAATGCTCTTGAACTCGGGAAGACTTCAGTCACCCACTTCCTAATTCACAAAGCAGTTTGAGCCCTGCAGTCTTTTGTTACCTTTTATAGTCACAGGACTAGTCAAGCAAAACCTTGACTGGGTTATTCTGCTTTAATTACAAAATGCACTCAGACCGAAGGCACAATAGTACCTGGTACATATGTACATGTTTCTCTCAATTATAACACCAAAGACCAAAAGGCAGTCTGGTCCTGCTGTAAATCAACCACTTCCCTCTGGCAAGATCTCTGGCATATGAACAGACATCACAGTAATGCTTCAACTGCCTCTTGTGCGCAGGACACCAGGCTCTGTATTTCATCACGCACACTGAGATGCTTTAGGGCAGACCATACAAGAGATAAGCAAGAGAAGGGAGGCAAAAGTGGAACCTCGGGGTAACTGGAGTCCATATCCCACCACCCACCAACCCCTGGAAAAGAAAAGCAGCGATGGGCCAGTCTCTCCTTGCTGCAGTTAGGACAAGGTAGATAAATCACAAGGTTTTTTTATTGCTGGTGAACTCAAAACAGGCAACTTTAATCTACTGAGGAAGATACACGTACAAACAAATGTTAGGCCTTGTGCGTTTTTTTCTTCTTAACGTAAATGTCTCTACGACTTCAGTCCAGCTCCCGAGCTCTTGCTGAGCTGCCACTGAGACCCCGGTAACGTGCTCTGGGCACTTCCGTAAGATGTTATAAGAAGCATCACATGTATTAAAAAGGGAGATTTTGCAGAAAAGACAAAGCTCTGACTGTAGCCATGTTGCTCAGAAAGGCTAATCCTGCTGCGTTAGGTACATGGTATTATGTATAATTATTTTAATTGATTTAAGAATTTGCCAGGTCCCTTTCTGTTTCTGGTGTGCAAGCTGCAAGTAAAGTGCACTTCTGGGTGTAAATTACCACTCTATGAGGATGCAATAAGCTGGGTGGTACATGTCAGACATCAGTAGCAAGCAGACTACAGTAGCTGTTAGAATGGCACGGGCAATAAGGATAATGGAATAAGATACTGGATGCTGCTGGGAAACCCCTCTGCAGTTTGAGCATCTAAATATTACATCGCTGAGCAAAACCAGTGTCATTTAGTGGGGAGCTTCTAAAGTCAAGACACATGACTGTGATTGTGCACCAGGTTAGCTCTGTGAACAGCCACTCCTCCCCCAGTCCCAGCTGCAGCTGGGAGGCACCAAACCATGTTGCTAACTCCGTTTAACCTTTTTAAGAGTTTTGTAACAGCTAGGGAGAAAGCAGGGATCCTAAGGGTGTTTCTATGAAGCAGAGGGTTTCAGACGATGCAGGGGTGGCGTAGGAGGCAGCAGGACACCACGCTTAAGCTATGCTGTGAGAGGACAACCCAGCTTTAGACACAGCATTTAATGACCCTGACAGAACCAGGGCCAAAATGGGGAGATCCCAACTCTCACCTGCACCTTGCAGCTCTTGTTCTGGTCCGGTAGAGCTCATTTACATTATCCCACATACAAATCTCAGCTCTTTTTTTTCCCCATGGCCAGTGTCAGGTGACTATTTTGCCTGGGTCTACACACCCGAGACCATCAAGGCTGATAAACTACATACTGTTCCTCCGATTTCATAATACTGGCATCACAGTATGAAAAAAAAAAACCTGTTCAGTGTTTGTTCTCTTTTAATTTAATGAACTATAAAAAGGGAACTCTAAATACCCACCTAAGTATTCTGGGTGCGTCGGGAGACATTACATACCCCAGGGCAGATTTGATTAACGCCTTGCCACCAGTGTTTTCGTGTGTCCATTGCCAGCAACGGATGCCATGTGAGAAGGGGGAGGGGAGGAATAAAATAAATGCACTCTTGTGTGATACAAAAAGGATGAACACTGCCTTCGTAAGAGCAGAACCAATAAGCGATTCTCCTCACAGGGCCAGGAGTGCTTTACCCCTCAGGAATGGATGCCCCAGGGCAAGAGCTGAGCACTCCCTACCAGAGATAGGTACCCATGCAGAAATAGCCTGGCCATTTCCAATACAAGAGTGGAATCCCATAACCACACCAACACGTCTGCATTTCAAGCCAAATTGATCCCTGGTGCAGCTCTGTTGACTATGGTGGAAGAACACCCAAAATTTATCTGGCCCTACAGGGCAACTACAGCAAACCTCCCCCGTAAACCAGTTCGGAATGAGATACATCTGACAGCTGGGAGCTCCATGTTTGTTGCTAACTTCAAAAGCCAAGACTTGCCAGAACAAATTATGAACCCGTGGCTTCCACTAACAATCACTTTCCCTGCACTACAACTTTCCCTATACTCCTCAAATGTCCCCAATATGTGAAATTTCATGAGAGAGTCAGTGCCAGAGGACCAAATCCTGGATACCACGTTAGCCACATGAAGGTTTTGACCTTCAAATACAATGGGTTGCAGCCAGACTAAGTCATCAACATCACCAGAAACAGAGGAATCCCTGGGAAGGAAGGCAGAAAACTCCTGTGGCCTGTACAGTCTCTACAAGTTTTGCACGGCTGAGATGGGAGCTGGAATCTGCAGCAGCCCTTCAGGCAAGGTCTGCTTTGAAGGGACAGAGGAGATGGGAAGACTTACGCTATTTCTTGCGCCTTTTGCCAAGATTTAGATTGCACAGATTATGGTAAAATTCACTCGGCAAAAAAGGCCTTTATTTTAAAAAAAAAAAAAAAAGAAAAAAGAAAAGAAGAAAAAATGTTTTCTAGTATCAGGACTGAGATTTCAGAAAGTACAAGATCTGTATAAATTCAGCAAGATGTCCAGCACCAGATTATTTCGTGGTGCAACGAAGAACCTGGGGAGAGGCCAACAGAACCTCGCGAGGGGAACACCATCTACCTCCCCAGCAGACTGCCAATCTTAGGTTCTTCTCAACAGCAGATGGATTTTCCTTGTTCCTGCAGCATCTCAGGTCCCACGGGAGGTATTGGTTGCAAGCAAGCACCTGAATATTGCCTAATGGAGTAAGCCAATCACTAACTTAGCTGGCGTGTCCATGCCCATCCGCTAATTAGGTTTTTTCTTTTTGTATGCATTTCCACCGTAGCATTTCTTTTTCTTCTTTCTCCACATAAAAGAGTAAGCAAAAGGACTGCTTTCATCTGTAATAAGTTAAAATCAGAAATGACCTAACTAACAAGTAACTGATATTGGTCCTTGGAGCCCAAAGAGTAAAATCCATAGAAAATCTATTGGTTCCATTTTTTTCTGGTATATCCCATGCACACCCCCATTAGAAAAATGGGGTTTATGAATCTTATCATACAGCAAGGAGCAGTACCTCAGAGCCAGAGCTGACAGTCTGTGGTAGAGGTTGGGCTCTCTCAGATTGCTAAGTGTGGTTCTGAGTCACTGCTCAATCAGTCTTCACATGGCCGTTGGCCAAGGCAACGGGGACGGTGGGGGCCCCCGGCTCAGCAGTCTCGTCAAATCGTAAGCGCAGGGTGTTTCTGATCACCAGCTGCTCCATGATGAAAGAAGCACAAAACCATGGGATGGCATACTCCAGGGTGATCAGGCCCATGAAGTCAAAATCAAACTGGGAGTAGTCCCATGGGCAGGCATTGAACTGGCGTAGGATAAGGCCAGTGGTGAACTCCCAGAGGTATGTCCAAAGTGTGTAAATGAAGCAGCGCACTAAAATGTTACACTTGTCTTTGAGATATAGATACATCTTCTCCACAATGAGGATGGAGGTGCCATAGATGAAGAGTGCCCACACACTGGTAACACCTGGGAACTTCCAGTTAAAGTTGACCACAAACTCCCAGGCAGCTGTGAACATCACCTCACAGAAATAGCCGTGAATGGCGTAGAGGTACCATCGGGAGAAAGCGGTCAGAGGCTCTGCCGCAGCCATTCTTCTGCACACACCCCAGCAGGCACTCTGAAATGGAGAGAGAGAGAGAGAGAGGGGGAGGGGGGGGAGTCAACGAGGATGTCACAAGTCCTTATCCCCCAGATAGCAACAGGCACAAACTCGTAACATCCACAAAGGACAAAATTTGAGAAAGAAGTGAATTTTAAATTGTCTCATTTTTACCACAGCAAATTTTAAGTCCCGGGGAAAGGTGGCATCTTACCGGGCTCTGAGTCTCAGAATGGGCCCGGACAATGTATACCACTCTGCCTGAGAAGCGGGATGCAGGTGGTACTGCGTTGGCGATAAGGAGGGAGCTGACAGGTACAAGGGCTTTGCCAGGGGCGAGGCTGCCAAAGAACTCACTGGTTGCAAGTCAGCAGAAAAATACAGTCACCTCACAAGGAGCGCACATCACCTTTTTGCTCTTTTCAAGAAACAGCACTGTCCCCTACTTTTCTGATTCTAATATGGCATAGGTTAGATGAACACAGCATTGAAAACCTGGGCCCTTCCAGCTGTCACCTACAGTCTCTATACCCAAAATGTTTACTGTAGTGACAAACTGAGTTTTGATGGGAGCTACAGAAAGGAAACTGGAGGAGAAAGTTTCAGAGGTTTTACATTTTCAGACACCACACCTTACAGCGATTATTCAGCTGAAGTGTTATTTCTTCTGTTAAAGAACTCATGTATTGTATGGCTAGGACTTGGAAAATAATTTTCTTATGGTGTCAGACTGCCCAATACCGAGTAAAAAAGCACGAGAGCCATTGAAATCCATTCAGTTTTGGCTTCAGGACAGCAAAACACAAAGGAGAAGAATAAAAAGGAACAGCTGAGCATAGAGAGAGGTGGTTAGTCATGATAAATAGGAAATGAGAACAAACTCTAATTGTCTCTACAGGAAGAAACTTGGTGAAGAGGTTTTGAAAGGGCACAATTTGCTTATCACTGAACTGTTTCAGCACAATTAGTTTTTACACTTTTTGTAGAGATTTACAAGGTTCTAAGCATTGCTCTGCCATGCTACAGTCCCAGGCCCAAGTTGATTTTAAGCATAATTTTACTGAAGCCTTACGGATTTACACCACAGGGTGAATTTGACCTCTTTCATTCTTAGAAACTTACTCTTTCAAGCTGGGTTTCTCTTGACTCTTCATCAGGCACTATTTAACTTCTTTGCTCTGCACTTGTCGGCTCTGTGGCACAAGGTGCTGGGAAAGGACCACACTAATGTTACGTGCAGTCATTCCAGTGCCATCTGGGAAGAGACTGTTCCTGCCCTGCTCTGTAAACACGGTGCCCCTCTGAACAAAGCATTAACATGCAGTATGACTGAAATTCTGATAGGAGATGAGAGAAGAGAAATGTTTATAAGGAAAAAGGAACTATAATAATGAACATAACGAAGATATGCAGAATATTCACAGAGAATATTGAAAGTGGAAAGGACAGAGCTGTATCCATGACCTATTCACTCCTCTCTTAAATGGACACCAAACAACCAAAGTCTTGGCAGCGCATATGATGTGGGTGCTCAAACAAAGAGCCATTTCCTAATGGCACAATCCATTTTACACAGGACACTGAACTATCATCAGATGCTACAGATCTGGCTCAAGAGCACATTGTGAGCTTGCGGGTGAAAGACTAATGAGTCGCTAGGAACTCCCTTGTATCTCCTAACGGGTCAGTCCCAAGAGACCCGCAAGACAGCGGTGGAGGTGGCACATGAGAAATATGCAGAGAGCGTATCTCCACATAATCCACAAGAAGCTGATGTGTAAGGGCACCGCAAACTTTCTCTCTGAGGAGAATGAGAGTTTGTCAATGTAATGTTACTTGGTTAGTTTGCCAGCACAATTGATAAGCGTAGGCATTTGAATCCTCGTATCATTCCTCCATTCTCACATAATTTCAAGAACAGATCAATAGTCAGAGGTACAGGAGTAAGGGAAGGAAGTAAGAAGGAAATGGACTGTAGGTATCTTTTGTCAGAATGGGGATATATGGCTGCATCAGAAAGGGAAAAGCTTTCTATATCTGAGGAGACAGACATCAAAAGATGCAGAGGCCTTAGAAGTCATACCTATTGCTAGGCAGGGCACTGAGGAAATATGGAATGTCATTCTCCAGGGAAGAAAATTACTGTAAAGTTTTTACTAAGCTGCCAAGGGATTGTATGGTTTTCCTCTCTTTTCAATAAGCCTTTCTAAGCTTTTCCGCTTGTGGTCCTTAGTCTTTGCACTTCCCTCTACAGCTTTACATGAAATGTATTTGAACTGTTAGCTGGGAGCATCCACAGCATGCAGTACTATCTGCAAGGTTTTCTTGTAATTTTGAAAATCTCTTCACAAAGTTGGATCAAATGCACCCAAGGTCCTTCCCTCTCAGTCCCTCCCTTCTTATTCCAAGGATCCCCTCACCAATTATTTTGCATTGCCTTACACCTGCCCGCCAAAGACTCACACAAATATACCCAATGAGCCATGTCCTGTTCTACCCCACACTATTTCCTCTGTGCAATGAAGATTTCTCTTTCCTGGTTCTGTACCACGTACTTAATAATTATCTATTTGTTCTCTATTTCTTTTTTACATTTTGCAAAATATCTAGTCACTACACTAGAAGCCTATTAACTGAATCTAGACCAGGTCTGGGACAACATCTACAATACAGGTTAACCCACTGCAAAGACCACTGTTGACTTCTTTTGAATCCTGAGCCTTTCACCACAACTGCAAGGAGACAAGCATTAATGCGTTGACACTGTCTCAATATTTGCCTGCTACTGTCACGTGCCCAGTCAGCCCTGCTTTGATGGGAACCTCCTTCTTAGGAGATGCTTGAAAGAGTCCTCACAGGCTGCGTGCGGATTGAGAGCATCCCAAGACGGGACAGATGCTGAACTGTGGTAGCCCAAACATAAACTGGTTCCACTGTGCTAGGCACTAAGCAAATCCATAAATCACAGCTCCTCTTGTAAAATATTTCATTCAAAATAAAACAAAAAGTACACAGTAAGACATAGAAGGGAATGGAGGATACCTAGGGAGACCACAACAAGCTACAGCATATCATTGCACAAGTTGGGGACTGCACAATGTAATAGTTACAAGTCACTTGAGCATTTACAAAACAATTAAAACTGCAGCTGTTCCCAAGCATCTTATTTCCCAGCCACACCGAACTGGCTGGTGCCTGGTAGGCAATACAGCACACGAAGGTCTCAAGAGGGAAATGAAGGAGAAAAGTGTTGTTTTATCGGGAAGCAATTCATGATAAAAGGATCAAGATGAAAAGTAGTTGCAGCACATTAGTGGGAGAAGCATCGAAAGAGAAGGCCAAGACTGGATTCAGTAAGAGATGCAGATTTGTGAAAAGCCTCAAGTAGATATTTGAACTTGGTGATGCAAGACTTTTAATGGAGTTACAGTAATACAGACCAAAAAGCTCTGAACGTATGATAGTTATTCAGTCCCCTGAGGAAAACAAATTATGTTCATGACTGAGGTCGTTACAGTGGGATGGGCAGCAGCTTCCTGAAACCCAGAAACACAGCTGCCACCTACACAGTTGTCTCAGCAGAGAGCAAACAAGTCCTGGAGGCTGCACATGGATGGCCGTGCTTGTACCGAGGCTGCTCACGCTGTGTTGTTTTGTGGAAAACAGGGAGCTTCTAAATTCAAAGCTATGAAAATACTTTCCATCATCATCAAATTGTATTTCAAGCAGCTAAAGTAGAAATAGTTCCTCTAATACAATGTTATTAGGAAGCCTGAGCTAAGCCAGCACAGAAGTTTTCCCTCTTTCTCCACTAGGACCTTCTTTTCCAGCTTGCTGATAGAAAATAAAAGGCAAGTCTATGGAAGCCACACATGGGTCTCAGAGGAACACGCAGTCCTTTCCCCGACTGCAGTACCTGTGCAGATAACGCTGCTGGCAACGCAGAGGCCAAGAGCCCCTCCACCTAGGGTGAGCAAGCACAGCCCTAACAGCAGGAAGCATATGAAAGACTGTTTCTCTACAGAAATCTGGTTCAGAGGATCAGGGCAGGACTCCGAGTTAGGCCTGCAAGAAAATAATATTGTAACAACACAAAGGTTATACTTTTATATTTTAGAATATCAACTCTGAAATGGATATTAATCATCACCTAGGTTGATGTAAGATACAGAGAAACCTGTTGCACCAGGCCAAGTAAGAAGAAAGGACATAAATCCCAGACTGCACCGCCTCACGCGCCAGACCTTTCTGCGCAGGGGGAGCACTTCCATACTCACATTCAGTTTTGCAGGTGATGCAGCTCGGGCAGGCAAGAGGCAAGTGATCGGAAAATGAGCTGATGGGAGACCAAGAAATAGTGGCAGATTTGTCACACACGAGCACTGCAGGGGAGACATCAGTGCCTGTCATATTCATGCCTGATTAAGTTCTTGAGCACTGCCTGGTTCATTTTTTTCAAAGCTCTCCTTTGCAGTGGCTTTCTGCCTGTTTCCCTGCTACCAAGCCAAACTGTGCTTCAAAAAGTCTCTCCCAGATTGTCTATATTCCCTCTACTCCAGCGGAATTATTTAGACTCACAGCCTCGGGATGGGTATAATGAGACCTCGTCAAGATACTCTGAATTAACTCTGAAGTGCTAATAAAATAAAACCACAAACAAAAAAACTCCATGAGACAATTCCCCTGATTAGTGATGGCCCAAGGCTATAAATTCTGTCAGCTACTTGATTCACTGCAGGTGAACTGGAACTACTGCAGCAAGTTCCTTATTCTTAGTGCCTGGTTGTTTCTGCCAGTTGAAAAACTAGGGCACAGTGTTATTTTACAAATTCATATTTGCAGTATTTACTAATATTTAGTTTTATAACATGCATGTTTGGATTTCTACGAAATGCGTTAGATACATCTATAACCCTATGTTACATGTCATAATTACTTTTTAATTTGAAAGAGTAACTGCAGACAGAGGAGGCACATATGTCGTAGGATACTTCAGCCCCTCCAAACGACAGGACTGCGAGCAGCAGACAGCTCTGACGTAGAGGGCACCTGCCACTCCCTGACCATAAGCTCTACTGCTTATCATATTCTCTTTCCTCAGACCCTTCTTACCCAGACAGTACTTATGTAAGCAACCGTTCTTCGTGACTTTATGAATTACTTTCATTGGCACATCATTGTAGCTACTGTGTTCTTCCTTAAGACTGGGAAAATCAGACGTGTATCTGCTTTTCTGCTTTAACAAAGAGCAGAGTAGATACAAGGATGTGTTGATGAAAATTGACATACATTTTTGGGCAATACCTTTTCAAATGCATTTCTTCCTCTCTTATTTTGCATTTTCCCTGTGAGTAAATATCAAATGAGCATGCCTTTGCAACCAGGGACAACATTCAATGAGTGTGCTGCAAATCTGGCTTCAACATTTTCATATAAATCTCACACAAGCCATTAGGAGTAAAGATTTACAGAACACTGGTGCTGGATTTGGCCCCAAGACATTACTTCATCAGTGTTTAAAGATTTATGCAGTAAAGTCTTAGCAGTACTTATGTGCTGAAGTCATAACTCTGAGGAGATATTCATCCTTCAGGTAACTGAGAGCCTCAATTAACTGTGGCTCAGAAAATAGAATTTTGACTGTACTGAAGTGTGGAATAGTTCCAGCAGATCGATTAATCAAGCCCTGCAATGAAGCTAAAAGCATGCCACAGACAGATGTCTCCAAATACAGACATGATGTCCATTCCTTACTCTTAGCGCTTTCAGGATGGATCTGGAGCCCTGGGATTTTGGTCAGTTCTGAATGTATTAATCATCTGTTTTTGTGGCTTCTCTCTCTGGACTCCACCTCCGTCAGGATGCATGTTGTCTCCCTTCCTCTGAGCTCTACCCACACCGCCATGTATTGCGAGTAAGAAAGCACAGCCCATTTCCAATCTGCATTTTCCCCTCATTTTCGTCTCTAGCTCCTTTACCTTAGAAGGCCCATCATTTCCCTGCCACTCCTCATTCCTTTGCCCAGTTCACTCTGTACCTGCTGGCAGCCTCTGATCCCTGCCTATCTTTCAAATCTATTCCAAAGAGAATTGGGATACAGTAAAAAAGAATGACGACAAAAGGAGATTAAATTAATCCAATTACCAGTCTAAGCCAAAGGGATGGGGAAGTGTAGTTATTACCAGTAATGCCTATGTGTGGGCTGCCCAGAAAGCACCATTTCACAATGGGAAGGAGAAAGGTAGGGTTTTATTGGGAGGGAGTGTAGAGGGGGGGCTTTTCAGAGAACAAAGAGAAAACATGAAGACATTGTTAGTTTAAAGAATAGTTTTCTGACTAATGCGATGTCACGAACGGCAGTGGAAGTGCAGAAAGTTGAGACTTCCCATGCCCTGCTTCACACGCAGCATCATGTTACTTGAACACACCTTAGCCCACAGTGACCACTCCAACCTGAGAACAAATTAAGGCAGCAGCTCTTTACTTACAGTGACCAAGAGGGATGCTGCCTATGTTCCTGACAGAAGTTAAGACCCCTCAAGAGTCAAGCAAGCAGCAGACTTGCAAGACAAATCTGTGAAAAATGACTGAGTCCAAACTCAGCATCTAGAAGTATTATCCCCAAATCTCCCCAGCATCTTTTTCAGGTAAGGTCATGTCCTCCTCCAAGCCTGCTGGCAGAAGACTCCTGTGCCTTACCTGCTGCCTTCCCCTGTTTGGAAAAGCTGCCCTGAGTCCCCAGCATTTTCTGATACCTCAGCTCTCAAACAAGTGTCCAGCAAGGGCCCAAGTGCCCCTGAAGTGGCCCCAGCACAAAGCAGAGACTTTGAAGCCAAGACCCTGCTGTTGGAGCAGGCAGAGCTTCCCACTAACACTGCGGAAGAGGGGGCCAGCACTATGGAAGGTCTGTCCCCAAGGAGATGGCATGTCCGGGGGGCACAACCTGCCCTGAGAATCTGTATCCACCGTCCTCCAGTTTTGGGTGCTCAATTGCTGGATTCACCATTATCTTAACCTGGGCAGTAAGTCCAGGTTGACTTTATTCTCTGCAGTGAGAGCAGAGCTGAGTTCCTAGAACCCATTTTTCAAAAGCTGCCGCAAGTTTGCAGCCCATGACTTCAGGCCTAGGTCTGAGCACTCACAGTTCCCTGATGGGCAACTGCCTGACTTGTAAGCTCCTGCAGGCTGGGCCCCTTCATTTCAAACTCTGCATTCGAGTACAGTGACAAACAAAATTCATGGCTGTTTTTGAAAGCTTCAGCTTAACATGTTGTATTAGCTGACTGAAGCAAATCTGACATTCAAAGAACATAATACACATCATGGCTTACCAGGAAAAAGCAACCCAAGACAGTGTGATGAATAGAGAGAGAGAATTTATCCTGAGAACATGCTGGGAGTTTACAAGATTTTGCCATAGCCAATATCCTTTCCACTGTCACTAGAGAGCCAACAGATGTAAAGAAGAGACAACGTTAAGGTCAAGACATTAAGAAACCATGTAAGATGCGTGACACATAAAGCTGTTTGGAAATTCACACAGTTCTTTTTTGAAAAAGTTTTTTTTTTTCTTCTTAGCAAATGCCCCCACCTTCTTTCCAAAGCAAAATGAAAAGCAAATACACCAGTCCACTCCAATACTACAATAATAAATTGATATGGACAACTCACCGAGGTCAGTATCAGTAACAGTAACAAATGAATATGCTTAGCCCAGCTCTTCTGAAAAATCTGCAGTAACAAGCCAGAATCAGCATGCAACGGAGGAAAGCCAGGTTTGGCAAAAAAAAAAAAAAAAGACAAAAAAATCCGAACACATTTCACATTGAAAATGAAGCTTGGCAGAGAAAAATATTATGATCAAGGCAGTGAAGTAAGAGTATCTAAAATCCTAGCCTGCTAATACCCTAACACAATCCAAGTCACTTAAATCTGTGAAGAACAGCAGTGTGTGTAAAAAGACAAAAAAAAATTAGAACTGTTAACAGATCCAATGCAGTCTCTCCTAGTTTGCTGCAGGTAAAGCTCAAAGAGCATTTCAGAAAGTTAGCTGCTTCTTTTACTGGAAATTCATGCTGCATATACATAACTGGAAAGAAATATTTCCCTCTCCTTGTATTACTCTTCACCAGTGCACAAGCCTTTATAAACTCCCAGCATTCAACTGACAGTAGGTAACTGGATAGCGTAAACACCTGCAGCTAGCAACTACAGTCACCCTTCATCTAGGAGGAAGAGAACTGCTGCAGACCATAAAGAAACCTAGCACTTTGGTCTAAGCTGAGTTAGCTTTAAACCTTGCAAGCAGAAGGCACTGCATACAGACAGATGAAACAGGAGGGAGCACGTTTTAAGCACCTTCAGAAACACAGCCCGAGACTGTCATAAGAAGTTATCTTCTATCTTTCCCCTTTTGGAAGTCTCTTGATGGCAATTCTACAGAAAATAATTTTTCCTCCTCAATATATATTTTCCTTCCTAACATTAAACTACTGCTGAGATGTGAAAGAACCAGGTCTTCCAAGAGCTATCTGCTATTCACCAGGCTGTGATTCCTCAAGTTTCCTCCTAACATCCCTGGAGGAGAAACCTTGAGCAGTCTCTGATTGCTGATTTTTTTTTTTTTTTTCACCAAAGGAATCCTTGTGGACCCTCCAAGATGGTGGCTACCTCATTTTCTTAATTTCAAGTTCACACAGGTCCTCAGAGGTAGAAACATCCTGGAAAGGAAGGGTAGAAGAGGATAAATCTCAGAATCCTACTGACCACCTCACCATGTCCAACAAGATCCTCAAGTAGGCAACCATGCCTACAGCTGGGAAAGGCAGCTCCTCTGAGCAGTTTCCCAGAGTTTCTCCCACTAGTGCCCACCAATTAGCATACCATGGGGATTAATCATGCCATCACTGGTTTGCAAACTATGTAATCAGCAGCAGAAATATACTGTATGGGCAAATACATCAGTGGTGAGTTTTGTACTCTATTGTTCAGGTTTATTTCAATTCAGGAAAAACAACAAGCAGCCTGTAAGCACATCACTCGGGTAAATCTGTCTTCATAGACCAGTCAAATTTCTCTGCCCTGAATAACAAGACAACAAAAACTTGGGTTTTAGGGCCTAGCTCCTACAGAGCCCTCCACTGTATTCTTGCAAAAGAAGGCTTACATTTTTAGTGCTGTTATTTCCTCAAGGTACGAGGAAGCATAGCATTCGGGTTACAACTATAAACACACCATCTTCATGTTTTATGCACCCCTGCCATTCTTCTCTTTTGTAAACCTGAAGCATCAGATTCACCATAAACCTGTAATGTTTAGCAGTTTAAGATTCCCCTCATGTGAGACACATTCATCTGACTATGTGCTCTGTGTCCCAAGAAGGCAGCACCAGAGCCTTCCCACAGGGGAACGTGACTGAAACTTCTGAAAGGCGGTGAGCTGAACACTCACAGGCTCTTTTAAATAAAGCAATAACTCAACATTTGTGCCCCATGCAGAACTGGTATTGGTCAGGCTGTTTCTGCCTGCCATTCAAGGAAGCCTCTTATCTCTTCAGACATCAATTTCTTAACTCAACACTGGTCCGTAAGCTTTTACTGCTGCGTCCTACAGCTCCCTCCTCTTCCAGTCAGTCACCTTATGAAGGTACAGTCCCGGGGTGTTTCCCAGTGCTGTTCTTCCACCTGAAACATGTGCTCCCAGCTGCAGGTTCATGCACTCCAGCTCATGAGCCAGGAAGCTGGGTCATAAGGATGCCCCGCACCTCCTCTGACTACAGCTGATATCACCTTCGTTCTTTTCCACTCTTTCTGAGCTTCTCACTGCCTCTCTCCCAAATCACACTGGACTGTTCTCTCATGCTCTAATTTGGACTGGACCACAGATATCTGCTTTAACGAAGGCAAATCAACCTGCTATGCCTACATAATTTTTAATTCTATCTACAGATGTAGAGATATATAAAGACACATAGACACATTATACATTGTCCTTATTGATTTGCTTATTTGCCCTCTCTTCCCCTCTACTTGAAGGGGATGGATTTTTTTTTTTTTTCCTTATAATTGCTTCTTCTGACTGTGTTCATTTTGATGCTGAGGTGACCTTTTACAAACCCTACTATTGGATTCAGGATTCCTACCTGCAGCACACCAATCATTTATCACGGCTCCACAGGGCATGCTCAGTTCCAGCCTTTACACAGCCCCTCTGAAAGTAGATCCATTTAATCTTATGTTTATACCCTTCTTCCACATTTCCTTTTGTGATTGCAGAGTGTCCAAATGACCATGCTCTATTAAACTGTCGCCCCAATAAAACCAACAAACAGATTCACTGCTCCAATACAGGAAAGCATTTTCAAAACTTGCCTGTATTTATTAGTCAACATAAATGTAAGAATTTAGGTTCCTTAAGACAGAAGAGTCTATATGTATGTGCACAGGGATGCTTTAGATGCTTCTGAATGCCTGGAGTCCAGGAATTAATCTTTCATAGCACAGGGTATCCCAGATCATGAAATAAAGCAATACCACAGCTTCAGACTGCTTTGCAGATCTAGCAGTTCATGGCTGTGGTACATGCTGAGACCTTACTCACATTCATCCCTTTTTGCAGATCCAATCTACACATTTAGCCTTCTGAAAAATTCTAAACCATCTCTTGTGAATAGCAGCTAACAATCATCTGCTTCAGGATTCATGGAATTTAACTGCATGATGTTAATACCACTTACTTGCTAAACACCTGAGAAAGGAATTAAGGATTTTCTTTTCTAAGGTAGAAGCTTAAGAACTGCCAGCTCTAATCCTAAACTGAGCAAGGAGATAAAAATACTACTCACCTCTTCACTCCTATCAGCTGTCAATCTGCACAGAAGACATTTTCCAGTCTCAGCTGCAGAAAGATGGCACAGTCCCAAAAGGTCAAAGCACAATGATAAAAGGAGACTTGAATTTGAGTCCACACACACAGCTGCTGCAGCAGAAGGCAGAGCAATTCTCTTGCTTGGTTCTTAAAATTGCTACCATATTTGTGTTGGCTTCTCCAGGACCCAGTGAGCGAAAGCACAGAAAGAGAGGAAAAGCTGGTAAGAATTATTTTGGGGAAAGCCTTGCAAGAACCTTGGCTTGAGAACAGAAGGTGGATCTAAAACAAGTAGGATGGAAAGACCCTGGAGTATTTGTAGAATAGAGGGAAACAAGGAAGAACGCACAAGTACAATTGTAAGTGTATTAGTAGCTGAAGCCTTGTAGGGGGCAGATGTCAGGGAAGTAAACTCATCACTGTTTCCTAATCATTAACTTCACCTAAGCAGATAAGATCCATAGATTTCCACAGCTACTACAGTGACAAGATAGAATTTGGATACATGTTCGATCCTCCTTCTGGCTACCAACCCCAAGTTAACAGAATCCTTCAAACCAGCCTGGCTGGGAACCTTAATGGGGCTGGAAAATGGCCCGGAAAAGCGATGCTGTTTTCTTCTCATTGAGCTGCAGAGCGGTCACCGAGAAAAGGCAGCACTCAGGTATGGACGACATCTAAGTCATAAGAGATGGGGAAGGCACATAAAAAGTCTCTCAGTGGCCAAACAGGGCAACAGACAAAAGACTTATGAAAGTTACATCGGAGCAGTTTAGCCACATCATCTTCCTGCACCAGCACTTGTAGAAGCAGTGCAGCTGGAACAAAGAATCAGAGTTTTGCTCAGTGGCAAAGTTAACCTGGCAATAGAGATCCATGCTTGGCTTAGGAGAGACATGCTCTTTGCAAGTCTTGCTTGGAAGCTGAGTTGCTGGAATACAGAAGAATGGGAAGAGGAAGATGGTGGGATGTGGACCAAATCCTGCTCTGAGATAAAAAATACTCTTGAGAGCACTGAGAGAAAAGTTAAGATCATGACTCTTGACTGTGTATGCTGTCAGACAGCTAAAAAAACCCAAACAATAAAAGGTGCAGAGATAAGTCAAGACTGTTTCTCTACCAGTGTCTTCTCTCAGATGACTCTACTTAGAAAGCTACATTAGCAACAGCTTCTCTTGATATAAGACACAATTTTAGTTTTACTAAAAGTAAATTCTACTCTGCTCTGCAGGCCGGAGTTCACTATGCTTCTCTAGTTCAGCACTCCCTTCTGTCAAAGCCAAGCAGCTGCTGCATGCAGAAAGAAGAGAAAATGACTGAACATAGCCACAGTATCTGCACTGACCTGTTTTGCCCTTACAAAAAAAGGAAGACAACTATTTTAAAACCTGTCTCCACTAACCTGGCACTGCAGTGGGGCATGGCTATCGTTTGACTAGCACCCCGACGGAATGATCAGCAGCAGGGACAGGCTTTTGTGTTATCGTCTCCAGCAGTCTCAGCCCTGGGCTAGCAGCATACATTACTGGCTGAAGGCTCCAAATGCATCCATCTGTCCCAAATGGTAACACTATAGATGAAATTGAACATCCTGCCTTTCCAAAGTAGAAGTTTAAGACAACTGAGTTCCTTGCATCTGCAGTTGTGTCAGAATACTTCACAGTAAGACATATATTCCCTTAACATTACTACCAGAAGGAGTGGCCAGGCGTCAGTAAATCAAGGTACCACAGGTCTGTACAAACACACATGGAAAGACAGCCTGTGCCTCAAAGACCATGTCATACCATGTCATCTTTCTTATTCACTGCTGCTGCTGTAGAAGTAAGATCTAGAAACCAGAATCCTATTTATTCTGTTTTTCAGGCTTCAAAAAGCAAATGTTCCAAAACACACATAGCTCTTGTTTTTTCTCATATATATTTATTTAATTCACAGTGATTAACAAAACATCCTCATAATTCAAACACAGGCACTAACTGGCCCAGATCCTTGGCCATCTCAGAAGAAAGACCATACACCAGTTGACTCTAGATCCTTTTACTTGCCTCTGGAAGCTGCTCTTTCCAGAACAGATAAGTCATGTTGATACACAACCCAGGAAGTTCCTGTTCTCACTGTCAGAGCTTCTCTTTCATTTACAAAAGCACAGATGTCCCTCTGAACAGTCCAGACAGTACCTCTCACCAACTCTGAATTCCCCTCACAAAAGTGTTTGTGATAGTCATACAGGGCCCTCAGGAACATGTGGGGACACAAGCGCAAAGGAGGAGTTGGTGGCCCAGTGGCTCTGTCCAGCTGGGGTTGTGATGTGCGCAGTCTTCCCCCCCCCCCACAAGCAAAATGCTCACGCCAGGGAGAATTAGCTACTGCAGACCCAGACTATGTTTTCAGTAACTTTGATCTTACTACTTTGGTCGGATCAGAGACAGAAACCTGATACTCAACTTCAAACAGCTTCAAGCCCAAAGATGGCCTGAGTATATGAAACTATTGCGCCCCTCCACAATATCAGTTGACCCAGCAAAACATATTACCTCTCCTTAGAAAACCATATTGCACTTGATCTTTGAAGAGAAGGGAATACTGAGCTGAACATACTTCACCTGGTTCCCAGAAAAGCCTTATTTTTGAAGTCTCATGGCAGCCTAGTGGCCAAATCCTATGAAATGCAGGACATTCTCAGCTGAAACACTGGAAGAGATGCTACCAGGCTATGTGCTACAGAGCCATTTACACCAGATGGGAATGTGTAAGAGGAAGTGGTAAGACCACAACTTCCCGTCCATGAAGTTCAGTTCATTCTTAACACCTCCTGTAATTAGTTTCTCCTTCTCTCAAGTACCAAGCCTCCACTAATTTCTGTCAACTTGTCAGAGGAAGCTTACTGCACCTGGTCAGAAAGACTCAGTTTCCCCATGGGGCCTGGCAAGCACAACCAGAAAAGAAAACAACCACAGCTGCACCATACTCTGCAGCACAGAGGCAAGCCTGCCATCCTGGAGTCTCATGCAGCAGTAAAGGCCTTTTAATGGAAAAGCAATTCAACTGGCTTCTTTCCATTGAACTGTAACCTAAGGCTTTACCCAGCTACCATGTAATTGTCCTTTTGTATTTAGACAGAATGGCCTCCCAGGGGTGACAAGAGTGCCCTGCCCTGTTAACAATTGGCTACAGAGCTCCCAAACAGGGCAGGGCTTTCCCAGGGTCACACAATTTTCTGCCAGGGACCTTCTGGCCAGCTCTTCATTTGTGGTGCCCTTAACTCCCAACTTACATTTTCAGCTTTTATTTTGCCATCTCCTGAAGATAAAAGTTTAAAGATATACTCTAAACAACTGCTTCTTATTTTAGGAGGTACAGTTGTTAGTTAAGCAGTGAGGAGCTGATCCCTCCTTTGTGCAGGCACTGAGCTCTCACTGACTGAGACGCACCTCTGATAGCGACTTGTTCTTTGAGATTCAGCCTCCAGTAATCTACTTTACACTATTACTGCAACATGATACCATTCTAACAAATTATTTGCATGACACAGTTTTATCAGCTTTTGAATTTCATATAAACATTTCCCCCCCAGACACACACATGCAGAGGCCCAAATTCATTCATGAATTTCAGGCACTTAACAAAGGTATCTTCATTACAAGCTTTGCCTCTGCAGACTCCCATTTGTAGTTAACTAGAGCCTGTGAAGGTAGCTAGAGATGGACACATCCTGGAGACAGAACTGGAGTTTGAGCATTTCTGATGCTACCATTCCTGCATCTTTCCAGTACCTACTTAGAGGTGCTTAAAGCATGTACAACACTGATTTATCCACCTCGGTGAAATACCTGAGGTTACACAGGGTAATTTCAGGTCTGATCAAATGAGATTTTTTTATCTTGTTTTCCCTCTGGGCAACAATAGGTACCTCATGCCTCTGAGCAAAGAGCCAGCTGAACAAAGATGCCAGTTCTCATCTGTGTGTTGGGAACTGTCTTGTGATAACACTAGAAAAGAACTCCTCAGTTTTAAATAAAATGGTTTGATACTGCTCACACTGGCCACCAAAAAAAAAAAACACTCTCCAAAAACCCCAAACCCTAAATTCTTTTTAAACCATCTTTAAAATCTGCTCAACAAAGCAGGTGACCCATAGCAAATGGAACCAGAGAGGTACCATATGTTATCTTGTCCCTGCTTATGTAAAACACTTAAGAGCTGTCATTTTCATGCCTGAATCATGCATGCACTATTGACAGCCCTGGAGGCACACAGTCTGGTCAGCTTGTCCATTCCTTTCTAGAGGTACACAGACCTGCAGCATGTAAGGACTTTTACGACAATCACTAGGTATCTTGCAATACACTGTTGGTAGGATGAGTAAGAATTTAAGTTTTTATCTCCCACCATGAGTAAAACAACCTAAATATGCTTCCATTATATAACTAGTCTTGATACATGCAACAACAAACCCGTCACATCACATATATGCTAAACAGCACTATTTCCACTACTTTGCACAACAGTTCATAGCAATGCCAAGGTGTTCAAAATAGATACCTTGACATTTTTCAAGTGTGCTTTTTGTGCATAGGCTTGTACTAACTTAGAACCTGTATGTACACTGCAGCTAACCAACTTGCTTCATTATATCTTCATTGCTTCTCAGAGTTCCCAGAGCTGTAAAGATATGCAAAGTTAACTTTTAAATGAATATGCCTCAGCCAAGGCAGTCGTGCATGTGGGGAGCACAGATTCAAGTTGTTCTAGCAGTGCACATCTATTCCTGAAAAGAACTGGAGGGTGAGTTTTGCTATCTCATGCTGAAAACTATTGTTTTCTTGGGTATTTCTTATGCCTAAGTCACTCTTCAGAGTCACCTGCACTTAGATACTTTGACAGCACAATACAACCTGTAAGTTTTGCACTGCATCCACAACATTGACGGATCTTCCTTCCTTCTCCAACTGGGTCTATGACAATCAGTATATAAGTATAGGGAGCATCTTCTGATGCGTGGAAGTGGCCCCCATTCAGCGGCCTTCTCTCACCATCTTCCCTGGTAGAGCTACAGTGTGTAAAGAATTCCAAGAGTCCGGCTAAGAGCAGACTCAGGAATTGGACTGGACATCAGAGGATGCTGCCAAAAAGCGAAGCTCTTTTGCAGAGCTGCATGAAGGCTCAGCACTCAAAAAGCAGGGAATGTTGGAGATCCACCCCAACACCTCTCACCCTGGGAGTACTAAAACATCATCTAGAATACAGTAGCTGTCTCAGAGCAATTCTAAAAGGCATTGAGATTTCCACAACAAAGGGTGAAAAAAGGAGAGAAGCAAGTAGCAGCCAGGACTCAGACGGAGAAGCAAAAGGACCTTCCTAAGTCAGTGACAAGGTGGATACACGGATGGGGTTGTTGAGCAGCTGTGCTGCCTCACAAAGCAATATGCAAACTGATGGCAAGTCTTGTAGTGAGCTATGCTGGCCCTAAGAGAGGCACAAGGGGCCAAATAGTGCAGTGCACTAACAGAGGACTGATGAAACCTCTGCTTTATTATCAGATTTGCCATGATCTGCGACATGACCTTGGATGAGTCACTCCACCTCTCTGTGCCTCTGGCTGCCATCTGGCTAATTAGACTAAACTATTTGGTGTGAGGGCTGCATCTAACTATAGATTAGTTTGGCAGGTAGCACAATTGGTTACCGATACTGCCAAAAGCTGTCAAGCAAAACTGGAATACAGAGAGCAACTGCAGCCAGTCACTTGCAGAAGCACCGAATTCACAGGGAGTCAAACAGGCTGCACGCCTAGGCAGCTCTCAGCATCAGTCTCATTTGCTCAGTCATCTGTGTCGCATGGACTCCCAAGTTTACCAAAGCATTTCTTTCAGGGAGTCTGATGGTGCATCTCTAAGCCAGATACAAGCATTTGTATTTAACAGCATATTCAATCAGCTTCTCTGTACAGCACTTAAGAGTGAGTAATTAAAGGAAATATTACTGCAGTAGAGCTTCTCATTAGCAACCTAATTAGCCTTCTGAAAATAATTAACATTCCTTTCTATAAAGGGAACAGATGACCCATTACATCCATCAGACAAGCAAAACAAATGCCAAAGGTAAGGGAGATTTGTTCAGGGAGACCGAGACAGCAAGAGAAGCACCCAGCAGCAGTACGAGTAAAAAGGAAGAAGACGAGGCACAAATGCCCGTGACTCATGAAGACTGGACTATGCAAGTGGGTGTGCAGGACTGGTACGTGCCTAACTGTCTGATGTGTGCATCCAGCATTCACACTGAGCATTTTCCTTCCTCTGCCTCTATGACCCACTGATAATCCATCAGCTGAGATGCTGAAAAATTCCACACTCCAACTTATTTTGAAAGCCAGATTTAAAGTCTCTCAAATTGAACTGTTCACAGTCACAAACAGCTCTCTCCATATGCAAAAATTCCCCGAAGGTCATATGTTTTGACTATTAAAACACTCACAAAATGCCCATTAAAATAAACCATGATTTCATGTCACATGCAGCCCATTTCTGTGGCCTACAGGAACAAGTGAGGCGATGGCTACGAACAGCATGAAGTACACCTCTCCAAGTTTCCCAGGGTGGTGCTCTGATCAGTTAGCATGCCCTGAAAGGGTTAGACATACATTTCTTGATCAGTGCATGTTTCAAACCAGTGTGGGTGAGCACAGAGTCACAGGCATCAGTGTTGTGGGATGTATGTGTATGTACGGATGAGAGAAAGCAAAGGATACAGGTCAAGGTATCGCTGCCTGGTGCCGCAAGACCTGTGGTATTATGACAGTTTGATGCACTGTTTCAGTGCAGGACAACAGATAGAGAAGAAAAAAGCCACGATGGAGCTGAGCTTCCCAACATCCACATATTCAGGTAACATAGCAAAAATAACAAATCATGAACATGCAGTTGCATTTTCACCCATTTCCGTGTTTGAAGTATATTTACATTTCCCTGGCAGGAAAGCTGAATACTCATAGCCTTCAAGTGTGATTGCAGTGAGGGCGAAGCTCAGCCGTACAAAAGCTTCCACAGCTACATCACTATGGAAACCACAAATCCATCGCCTGCTCTGTTTGTCTACTTCTTTCACTGATCTAAAAAAAAAAAAAATCTTCCAGTTAATTGTCTTCTCGCTTCTGTCAAGAGGACAAACACATTTTACCTGCTTCAGGACCAACCCTTTCTTCCTTGAGACCCCTCTTTGTGAAACCTACCCCACCTCTCAACCCAGCTGGGCAGTCTTCCCCCCAGGATGCTTCCACCACTTCTTTCAGTGAGGACTCTTCAAATGCAGTCTGGGATTTTATCTTAGCCTCCACAGCTTCTCTCAGCTTCTGGACTAGGACAATTCCAAAGGTGGTTCACTCTACAGCAAATCCAGCTAGCTGGCATAATAAGAAGCTGAAAACTGTTCTGGACACAAGTTATAGTGTCTTGTTTTGACTGAAGTATCATTCACTTCCTTTCCTCAAAGCTCGTTAAGAACATTTGAAGTGCTCTCAAAATGGAGTAGCGCACATTACAAGACAGCTGTAAATGCAAGGGTTAAACTTTTGCTTTAAGAAGCCCATCATTTCTACAGCAGTTGCTAGTTACAGGTAGCTTTTCCCACACTAAAAATCTGAGTATCTCTCAGCAGAAGCCTAATAGCCAAGAGCAACTCTGGAAGATGCAAAAGGAAAATGGGGAAAAATGCTCAAAAGTCTGCAATATGGCATGCATGGTGCAGCCTGGGTATGTGAAATGGCTGAAGGAATCTTCATACCAACCAGCAGGAGGGAAAAAACAAAAAAAAGTAAAAACCCCTCGACATCTAAGTATGTGCGTTTTATGCTTAGGAACAGCCTCTGAACAAACCTTCAGCAACGCCTTCTCTCACACTGGGCACCTCTTACCTGAGCTCAGAGCAGTTCATGGAAGAAGCAGAGAATTTATTCTCTGCAGCTCCGTAAGTCCCCAGTGCCTCTCAACTTCAGCTGACAACTGACAACCATTACACAGACAAATGGCCCACTAGTAAATGAGTTGAGAAAAAACATGTAATTCACAGGTGTTCCCTAACAGCCATTTAAATACACTCCTCTCCACTAAAGCACTCTGCATGGAGAGAAAAATCCTGCCAGTGCTCAGGGAACTTTTATGAGATGACACTTTTGCCTTCTCAGCAAGACAGAGCTAGGAACAAACTGACATAGTATAAGTTCTCTTACAAAAACCAAAGCAATAATACACAAACAATGCAGCCCCCCCCACCCCCCTTTTGCAAAATGGGGCAGAGCAGTCAGCACTTCCACTTTGGTCCTAACTCATTGCCCTCACCTCACAGCCAGTTCCAGGCTGGCACTACCAGACGCGTCCCAGTATCGTTGGTGTTAAGAGAGTTCTGACCAACAGCCCACAGGATGATCAAAGGTTACTTCTGTGTCCTCAAGAATGTTGCAACAACGCACAAGCCAGTTTCATGGAGGACAAGTTGAGCAGAGTGGTGATCACAGTCTGCAGGGTCATGTCCCCGTGGCTTTGGAAGCAGATCTGTCTGCATCTCCAGCAGACAGCATCTTGAACAGCCTGAGTGGATGGAACATACAGGAGGCATTGAAGGAATGAATTATTCATAGTCTTGTTCTGCTGCCAATGGATCTATGTTTTCTTGCGCCCATACGGCGCTCAGTTTTTGTTTTAACAGTAATAGGAGATGTCTGCGCTTCCTTTGATGGTTCTTAAGGGCAGGCGATAAGCAGCATTTGCTCTACTCCCAGCAATAGTACCATACACCAGAGTGCTTGCCAGACACAGCTTTCTTCAGAAGTACTCATGGCGGCATCATTGACAGAACGGCTGGACTCATTCCAAGGCTCGGTCCATCACCAGCAGCCGTCCTGGGAAGCTGCTGACACTTGCTTTGTCATAACCTTGCAGTACTGGTCTGGACTTTACTGCTCAGTATGTGACACTTTTTGATCAACTGAAGCCCTGTATTCAGCTACACAATGGGCAGCAAGATCACAGTTGGAGCTCGAGGCAGCAGCTGACCCTGCTTATCCACACCGTTAGCATTGCCACAATTAAATCTACTGCTTTCCTTCAGCAGCTGACTGGGTCTGCTCCCCAGTCTCAGAGAGGGACAGGGGTCTATCAGAGCAAGAATACCTACAAGAGTGGGACAACGGAATATCCTAGCATAGGATCTCTGGGGCACTACCACTAAGAGAGGATAGAGACCCCTGAGACAGGATAGGCTGAGGGAGGAAGGCGCTACATGAATCTGAATTTTATATATGTAGCACCTACATATTCAAAGCGAATTCCTAGTTAAAGTACTGTGCACGACCTACCCGTGAAACCTTATCCACGACAGGGAAAACAATACTATAGCTTGAACTGCTGCAAGCTGTATCAGAGCATCTCTGTTTAACCTCCTGTTAGAGCACCACACCGCATACTGCAGACATACAGAGTGCTCTGAAAATGCTGCAGAGCCTGGAGATTGTCGTTCTGGTCCCACAATGTCCAGCCCATCTACCAGGATCAATATAAAGTTTCACTCCACAATATAAATCACCTTTCAAATTTGACAGCATTTTACATCCACTCTGTGCAAGCGTAACAGACTGCCATAGATACAGGAGAGTGGCAAGATGAGCCTAAAAAGATTAGTAGAGTAACACACTGGTGAATCAGGTGCAGAGACTGCACTGCTTGTTAGGGCCAGGAATAGATTCCTCATCATCTGACTCACACCTGTGCTTTTACCACCAGGTCCGCTCTTTACCTACTGCTCTGGTTTAGCTCAGAGATACTGCTCCACTGTCCTGATTGTTTTAACTGCCTAAGGCTATCTGAGTGTGAGGTTTTAAAGAGACAACAACACTGGAATAAGTTTGGCAATATAAATTACAAGCAATCAGAATGACGTGACCCAAAGCAGACAAAAATCAAGGGCAACGTGTGCCAACGGTGATCTTTGTTACACTTCCAGAAAGCAACCTGCAGCCTGAACTGATGGAAATAACTTCACATCTTGACCATCCTTTATGCACTCTACATATTTAAATTTCAAAAGTCCCATCTACAATGCAGTCAGCTCTGTACTCAGAGAACTGCTCTGGTTTTCTGGTCTACAAGTGCACTCCCACCAGTTTTACCCTCCAGCCCTTACCTTTTCCGGGGAGGAATCCTGGAGCTCTGCCGCTTTTTGGTCAGCTCCCGGTTCACAGCATCCGCAGGTCAACTGGGTTGCCTCCAGCAGGTCCGAGCCGTTTCAGACGCCAAATGTTTTCGGACCAGGTGCGTGTGACCAACAGCTAATACACCAACCAGACAGCCTTCCTAAACCAAAGAAGTACAGTTTAATCTTAGTGAACCGCAGTGCAAGAGAGGCTTTAAACACTGAAAGAGCTATGTGTATGGATAGCTTAGCTCTGGTACATTGGACCCTGGCAGACCTGACTTCTTCAGAGCCCCAGGCACACGCCTATACCTGCCCATCACCCAGGGCGGCTCCCTGGCAGCTGCCTCTCCTCTGGTTAGGCCGAGCCTTTCGACTCTCCACTGTCCTCCTGGATCCCAGCCACAGCAAACACAGGGAGCAACCTCACTGGAGCCAGTGACCAAAGGTTCCTCACTGCTACCGTCTCAGCCAAGGTCTCAGTTAACCCTTGAAGGGTCTACCAGAAAGTGCTTTATCTCTATTTTCCCAGCCGATCCCCCAGTTTTTGAAGTAAGCCCCACTGCTGACTCCGTTTCATCCCCACCATCCCTCTCCTAACGTTGCCTCCCTATCTCCCCCACCTCCTCTCCTCCTCACTTCTCCAATCATTACGCTTTTCTTCTTCTCCCTTCCCCACTCCGGGACAGAGCGTGGCCTTGGTGTAGGCAGGCCCTTGCCACTGCCACCCACCTGCCAGCCCAGCCTGTTCCTGGGGGCACCGGCGCTGCCTCTTCCCCCTGCTCCGGTGAGCCGACTGCCCTTCACCTCCGTGTTGGGCTCGGGCAGCACGGCTGCATGACCCGAGCAAGCGGAGCCCGTGAGCTTGGGCTATACTTCTCCTTCTCTTCAAGCGCTGACATTTAGGATGCCACGCTCCAGATTTTCACAGAAGTCACACCTCGAGGTGCCAGCTCCAACACACAAGTATCTAACATCGTATTCGTATCAGCCTCGCAGATCTTGCACTCTGAGGGCTTGTCTATAGATAGCATTTTTCTGGATTAATTGCATGTGAAGAAGTTAGAGAGCAAGAACATTTATGTGTCAGACTGTGTAACAAATAGGATCTTCACGTTATCCTAATGAATCTCACAGTTTTTGAGCACCAAAGTCCAACAGGTATTGAAGAGGAACATTTTCCTTAAAAAAACAAGAACAAAAACCAAAAAACAAACCTACACTGTTTTTATTTAGATAACACTGAACTACAGAAACACTCCAATTAAAAATGCAGATTAAATAACTAATCCTCCCCCAACAAAACCTTCCCACCAAGATTAACAGAGCGATGAATAAAACCACTAATTAAATCAATGTAACATGGGTATTATAGAGACACATTTAGCACCTTCTGCCTATGAACTGAGGCTTGCATCTACTTTGGAGTCTCTCTTATCGTGAGAAATAGCTGCTATTTTAACAGCTAGGTATTTGTACATTAAATTGGGAAAGAACTTGGTTGTTAGCTAGCTCTGGCATAAATTGTTCTAAAGTTGATGTTCCTAAAAATTATTTGCACGTATTCTATTTTCATTATACGCATTTTGTCACAGTTGGATATAAGTTGCTGCTGAACTATTTATCAGACACATGCAAACAAAATTTTAAAAAGCGTTTCCGTAGAATCACAAGAACACTGAGAATGCTTTTTACATGGTCAGATCTATTTGACTGTAATTTGATTTGTAAAAGAGTGAAGAACAAAATCATACAAAATAAGCAACTGCAACACACTCCCGACTCCTTCAATGCAGAAATATGACCATTACAAAAGGCTCCACACCAACCTAACTTTAGGGCAACGCAACCCCGCTCAATTCAGCCCCTTCCCTGGTACTGGTACTCAGGCCACCCATGGGGCTTCACCGGGAGCCAGACCAAGGAACTCCTCAGCCATTTGAGTGCTACCCTGATGCCTGTTAGTTCTCAGCTTTATCACCTCTCAGGTCTGCCTCACAGGCCACCGCCCAGCAGGAAGAAGCTCCTTTTTCACAGAAAACTTCATTTCTATGAAGTCAAAGTGCTAGAGAAACCATACCTTTAGTTACACATGTATCTACACTTGAAAGAAAATAATCATTGAAGAAACTCTTCGTTAGCAAAGACTGTGTCGTAACACACACAAGCAGAGAGGTAGAGCTGAAGATAAAGGTTTGACCTTAAAGCTCACGTGATTAATACACTGCTTAAGCTGTTCAGAAAGGGGGATTTGTTTTTTCTTTTGCATATAAATGAACTTTCTGTGTTGAAATACTAATGATTAAAAATGTGTAATGCTTGTAGTAGGGAAAAAACAAACAAACAAAAACCCAACAACAGTGGTGTGACCATTCAATTGCATATACAGAAATAGTTAAAATCTAAAATCCACTGCTAGGCCAGACTCAGGCTTCCCAAAACAGCACTTGCCCATGCTCTGACTGTTCCTCTGACACAGACACCAACATTCCTGGTGTCAGCAGGTTGGGGACTGCACATTAGCATAATTTAGCAGTAGTGCTCATCAAATGAGAATACAAAGAACAAGGAAACAAAAAGGAAAGCAAATTCCTGACTGGGAAGTGGTTACTTGAGCGTTCCTTCAACTGTCTGTTTTAGTATTTACACTTCTTTATTATTTCCAAAGTGTTCCAAAAAAGAAAGCTCAGGTCCATCCAACTACTCAGTGATAAACTGTCCTACCAACAGAGAAACCAAGTCACGACACTGCTCTGTGATTTATCTGGGATTCTCCTGGGAAGAAAGTACCAAATTTGGAAATAGAAAGCGAGCATCTGTCTTCTCGGAAACTCACCCTGCTCTGGCAGGACTTACACAGAGGGTCATGCAGATTTCACTTTCAATTGAAGTCCCAACACACCTTTTGATGAGGGCTTTTGAACCTGCACACAGACCAGCTGGGATCTGAACATCTCTGAACGTAGACTGGTAGACAGAGCACAAAACATGGTGGGTTTGGCTGAGTTTCCTTCCCAAAAGGACTGAATTACCTCAGAGAGATACCTAGGGCATGCACTGCTACAGAGGTCCCACCTCCTGAAAAGGAAATGTCTCTCTTCTGGAACAACAGCAACAATGAAATAACAACTCTGGAAAAACAACTCTGTAAAGCAACAATTTGCAGTTACCTGAGGAAAACAAGTGATTTCCAAGGTTAGGTGCATCCTTTCCCGGACACCTCCAGGTGGGTCCCCTATCTCTACTGAAAACTTCTGGCAAAGCCTTGAGAAGCACATTAGACCTCCAGAGTTTCAGATTTCTTTTAAAAGCCACACCGCCACCCAAGAGCTGAAGAGGCTTGTGCAGATGCCCACACCCCCACACAACTACTGTATCTGCAAATGCTTCTGTGGCTATTTATTGCCAAAAGCAGAAATGCGTTTAGAGTAACTGCTAAGAGTCTTTGTTGTTGTTGTTGTTATCCTGCAATGTCTTTAAAAAAAAACAAAAAAGAAACAAAACTCGGGTTTTAAACAAACACACAATCAAATTCCCTCGTGCTGCTAGATCTGTCTTCCATTAGACTCTCACTTACTTTTTCCTCCGTGTACACTCATCCCTGCTTATGTTCCTTCCATTCTGTTCCTGCTAAGGTAATGAAAATGAACCAGGTGGGTTTACATTCAGGTTTTCATGCATTACCGTGGCTCTCAACATTTTGGGCCAACAGGCCACCGTGAGTGTTTTAAGACTTCTCACAGCTTGCCACATATCCCTGCCATCTACCTTTTAACATAAAGCTCTTCACCCATTTTCTTATTTTTAAGAATACAGCAGGTTAAGCAGGAGGTGAGTTAAAAAGTAGCAACTCTTACAAAACCCCACCTACACTTGCTTTATGAAGAAGTAAGGAACACGTTACATCATGAAAGCAAACTCACTGGCTTTTTGGTAATTGAAGGCAGGGTACTGTTGCCTAGCAACTTATCTGATTACCATTTTTTCAAGTATCACATGCACACTTAGATATGTTGCATAATAATGTCTCACTTTTATGCTGCCTAACCCAATGGAAAAAAAAGGGGAAAAAAGCTACCAAAATTAATGCCTTTAGTCTCTTTTCCGGCAAAAGAGAAAGTACAAGATAGTAGCTCAAGACCAGCTTGAAACATTAGTATTCCTGAATTTTATTCCTGCCTTTTTCTGGCTTGCTGAATGTGCTTATACAAGCATTTTATTTTATCTACTTGTCTGCAAAATGACACTAATAATACCAGCCTCACAGAGACACAGTGAAAATTCATTAAGAACAGAGAGATTCTCAGATGAAAGATGCAGTGGAAGTGCTGGTGTTAGCACTTACAGCTTTTTAGTACTCCAAATGTTGCTAAGCTCTGGTCCAAAGCGTAGCAAATTTTAATCATTGTCATGACATTGTCCAGTCCTTGTTTCTCAAACAAGGATCTCAAACCATGAAAATGACATTTCTCCCATCAGAATGTGACACCTTCCTGTCTTCTATGTCTGATAGGTAGCTGGGAAAAGAAAAAAGAAAACAAAAAAACCAACCCCCTACGCACCGCACACACATGTTAGTGTACCCCAACTTGAAATTGGAGCACAAAGCATTATTGCAGCTTTTGGAGCTTGTACCATGAAAATCAGAGGTGAATCAGAACATGTGCATACATGTCATTTTTAGAAATCAACATGCTCTACTTATTGATCTGATCTTTGAAAAACTAATAACACTCTAGCTAATCTATGAAAGAATTAAGCGTTTAGTTGCCTTGATGGTGAGCAGTAATACCTCATAATACAAGCACCAAACTGAGGCATTGTTTCCAAAAGGATATAATTGTCTAACAGGAGAAGTTGACTTCTTGCACATCCACAAGTTAAATGCCAATATAATATAATATAATAAACTGCCTACTTTATATACGCACCTGAGTCTTCCATTGCACAGAATGGGACTGGCTCAGCAACTCAGGGCACTCCTGATACCATGCTAGCCTCTGTCAGCTGAAGTGACTGAAGCTGATGTTTTGGAAACTCAGTATCTCATCTCCATGGTAAAGTATTAACCAGTGAAGGAAAACCGAAAGCAACAACAGCCAAGCTCTATATTGCTAAGGAATCATGACATTACCTTCACAGCGGCTCCTCTCTTCCTGGTAGACATTAGAGCATTTTTATAAACTGTGCCCTACATCCTGCAGCTCTTGTGCAAGTCCACTTCCAATTAAAAGCTTAATTGCAAGATCTGCCTTGGAAAGAACTGCTGGATCAAAATAAACCAAATCACATGGTATCTATCATGCCACTAGGGGAAACTATATACACATCTTGAAAACACCAGAAATCACAAAAAGAAATAACTCTTCCTCTAGAACTTACTGGAAGCATCCTTACCATAAACCTCTGCTGACACAAAATACAAAGAAAATACATGGGGCCAAAGAGTGCCCTGTGGATTAAGCAAGCCCGACTTTGCTAGATTGGTTAGCAGGAGAGGAAACAGCCACATACACCACTATCATCAGGCACCCTCTGTCATAAGCAGCAAGAAACCACTCTACCTAGAGCTCTGTATAGACATAGCCCTGGCTGTGATTTCTCAGCCCAGATTAGGCTGGTGGAGCTGAATCAGTTTGACTGTCTTCAGGGGGAAAAAAACACAAAACAGACTCCCCTTCCCCAAAAGGCACGCGGCACTATGCCACAGCTACCCATGCTGAAGAGAGTGCTTCCTCCTTCAGAAATACTTCACCGTCTCCTTCATGCTCCCGGCAGAGTCAAGGAGAATGGGACAGAAAGGTGCTGTGCAGAAGTCCTTCATACCAGCTACCTTCAATATACGGTGCACCTGAGAGCAAACATCCAGCAAGGAAGGAGTCACACAGCAGCTTCACCACTCTATGCTATCAACACTTATCTAATGACTACTAATGCTTGGATCTTATGCAATGACAGCAAGACAGCAGCATTTGTGGCAGGGAAGATTCCCTCAGTCGTCTAATCCAGCTTTGACAGAAGCCTGTGAGGGTGGGGGAGTTTAGAATTAAGATTGTGGCGAACTCTTGTGCACCGACACTAATAAAAATACAGAACAAAGGAAAGGGTAACATAAAACGCTTTTCTCTTTTATACAATGATTAGACACCTCTGAACTAGTAACCGATAGCTATTCTCATTCAGATATGCCTACAAACAAATCTGTAAAGCAGTCTAGCTTTTATTTAGCCTCTAAGGACATGCTAAAGAGCAGCGCGCACCTGCAAATACATGTCTTTTCCACTTGTTTTAGCTGGACTGTGAGGTGCATAGGCTCTGGCTCGCACTAGACGTTATTGGGTGTATCATTTACAACCAGGAATGTAGCACTCTGACTAACCAGAAAGAGCACGTTTTTCCCAGTTGGCACAGATGTTGGTAATCTGTTCCTACAGAGCCAAAGCCTTTGCCCAGTCTGGCTTTCTTTCAAGACTCTTTCTGGTCGCCTGCACAACCACCTTACCTAGGTCCTGCTCAGAAACCATCTGGATACTCCTGCCTCACGTACCATCACAGAAATGTGAAAAAGCAGACCAGTTTATTTCTGACTTACAAGGCAAACCAGCCCTCTGCTCCCCCACTCAAGTCTGTACTGAGCCTGCAGAGCTAAGAGCAAGCAAAACAGTCAGGCGATAAAGTCACCAGAGAATACTAAAATACATACAGGAAACAGATCTGAGAAGGGGATCATTTATAAACCCATACTAAGCAATCCACAAGCAGGTAATACTTTTTATGTCAGAAAACATTAGCTCCCTAGATGATCAATCTTCTTTCAGAAGCAAGGAAAAATACCATACTTCACCTTTCACAACAGGCAGATTTTATTTTGAAAGAGAACTCCCACTTGTATTGTTCAACTTCATGTCTTTCACTCCAGATCCAACCCAGGAACACCTCTGCTGGACACTGCTTCACTTGCAGCTATACAGGAACACACAGGACAGAAGGGACCACATATATGTTTGCTCAGGTGCCATTTCCCCATCTGCAGGACATGGCTCTGGCATCTGAAAGGTTACCAAGGTATTGCAACTGCCTATGGAGGTGGGCAGTGCTTCCCACAAAAGGAAGGTGAGGAGTGGGAACAGAGGCTTTTCCTGCCTCCTGCTGGCAAACAATTTCTCTAAGTAATTGACCCATTTTCTACAGAATAATTAGCCCTAGGGACTGAAGCACTGCTGCCCTTTAGTCATGTTGTTACCTCTCTTGTCTTACCATGTAATAGCAGGCTGCCTGAGACTGAAAAAAGAAACAAAACAAAACAACAACTTAATTTCATTTTCTTAAACATGGCATTTTTTAAAGGCAATCCAGAAACAAAGAATCCTAAGGTACAACTGGCAACAATAAAATTTCGTGTTACTTCTACGATTTCATCATCTGAACAAGCAGGTCGCCTTCATGCCGCTACCCTTTAAGCCTCCTCAATATATTAGGCTTCTCTTTTTTTAGGAGCTTTTTCAGGATACTTTCCTTTCCTCTTCCATGAAGAAAAACTTCTTTCCCACTGTCAAAAAGTTTAAGAACAGAAAGGACTCTTTGCCTAAAATCTAGTCAAACCTCCTGCATATCACAGTTTATTAAAATTTCATACAATTTCTTGCAACAGAGCTCAGTAAGTTGGATAAGGACAGAAGTCCTTTAGTCTAAGGAGATTAGATTTGCACACCATGAACAAAGAGCGCAAGAAATCACGCCACAGCCAGCGTGGCAACTCCAAAACTGGCAAAAGACTGTTCAAATGAGTCTCACATAGATGACCCCCCCTTACTGATCGATCCCATGCTGCAGAGGAAAGAGAAAACCTACAAAGTCTGGCCCCAGACTCTGTGGTAAGTACAATTCTGAGGATATAAACAAGACTTGCCATCAAAGCACATGATGACAGCAAAAAGATGGGTTTTCTCCCCTGGGAAGAACACACAGTCTCCTCTCCCTCTCCCCCACTCTCCCTAGACCTCCTCCTTTCTGGCATGCTCAGTCCCCGATTGTGGCTCATTTCTAACGCTTCAGAGGAAGGCAAAAACTAAATTCATCTGGCTAATTATGCTATGAGAGGAAATACCCTTCCTGGACACAATGCAGTGACTGCTGGCAGCCCTGGAGCATGCAAGCTGAGTACAGTCATTGTCTTAACCAAACATACAGGTGTTACAAGCACATTTAGGACACTGCAAAACAACCCCTCCTCTCCAGAGCTCTTGATGTGTGGGAATAAGTAGATCCACAAATTACAAGGCCAAAGGGATCCCTACATCTTCTCTCCTTAGGACTTCCCCAAGATGCTGAATTAAAGTATAGATTGTAAAAAGATATCTCAATTTAAAGCTTCCAAACACTGTCGAGTCTACCACCTTACCCAAAAACCTCTTCCTGTCTTACACTCAAAGTCAGGAACCTGCATCTCCCTTCAAGGTTAAATTTGCCTTTCACTGCTCAGCACCCCATCACATTATGACATTGTCAGCAAAATCGCAGAGTCCCCACATACATATTCCATATGTATGCAGAGATCTAGGTTACTCTCAACCCACATGTCAACAAGCTATCCACAACTCTTGTTTTAGCCCCCCTTGATCACTCCTGGAAGCTGCGATGGGATCTTGCCACAAGAATGCCACGGTTTGAACTCTCCCAACGAAGCAGCTCGTTTTGTGCCTCTACCGTCACCCTGCAGCGGAGCGGGAACAGCAAGCCTGACCAAAGCTGCGGACGTGCTGCCAGAGCCTCAGCAAGGAGATGTTATGCAGCCACAAGCAGTAGTACCTCAACACCTGCTTGCCCCTCCATTTCGCTTCCACCAGACCATACTACTTCCTTTTTCAGTATGCCTCCAGTCAGAGGATCTCAAAATGTTTCACAGACATTGAATAAGCTACTCATAACACTTCTGCTGACCTTTGTTTAGGAAGCTGCTACAGCTGCTAGTTCAACCACACGATTTGGAGTTAACTCATCTTTCAATTTCACATCTACCTGTGAAATGCCACCTTTCTGTACCTCGGTTTCCCCTCCTACAAACAGGGGGACACCCATGTTCTTCAGCGGGAGCCTCAACACAGAACTATGAAATTTGCAGACATACGCACAAAGCTCCTCAGGGAGAAAATACCTACTTTCAAATTAAGTGAACAATCTTAATTTATCCACAGCAGCGAGCTGTTGTCACCACACACAGGAAAACGGACATCCCTGCGTGGAAGAGGTCATACCTTCTCATGGGGACCAGGCGCTGGGATTCAGGAAGGACCTTCAGGATGTGCCTTGGGCATCAGAGCATCTTACAGACTTCCTACAGGGTTTTTCTCAGCACTGGCCAAAAGCGGCTACAGGCATTAACGACTTCATGTCAGTAAGTCTTAATTTTCTGCTTCCTAATAATTTTATGGTCATTTTTCTTTTCAAGACTTCCTATTTACCACCAAACAGTAGCCAGCCCCATCTCTAACTGATGCCGTACATATATTAATGCATTTGCATTCCTGGAAACCACAGAACAGAGCTCTTGGGGCAATCTGTTCTTCTTGCAAATCCCCGACGCACACAGCTCTGGCAGTCACGGAGCTGTTACCGCCTCGCCCATGAAAAATTTCAGCTCCTGCAGGGACTGTTTTTTCCTCAGAATTAAGAGAGAAACAGGACAAACCTGTCAAATAAATGATGTCAGAGAACAATACTAAATATTTCATCTGACAAAGTTTTACTGCGTCTGCTATGTAATTAGGAGTCTTAACAAGTTTGTACTTCCCCGGTAGCTTTGGACCAGCAATGTCAAACGCTCTCTAGGAAGTCCCACTCCAACTCAAGCTGAGAGGGACAGGCCAGCCTCCCAGCAGCCCCGCTCCTAAGCATCCCAGAGACAATTTTCAAAACCCTAGTGCAAAGGATGGGGGACTGAAGGAATGAGATTTTCCATTTCGCCAAAATTCAGCTATTCTGCATATTTTTCCATACCAAAAATGGAACAAGAGCAAACGTCTTGAGACTAAAATTAAATTTAAAAAAAAAAAAAAAGGAAAAACTCTCATTTTCAGCTGGTCGTAATATCCGGGTCCCTGACCTCGGAGCGTTACACAAATGAGTAAATCCCAAGGTTGCAAAAAGTCACTGAAAGGACCACAGCCAGCCCCCACCTCCCAGTTCTGCTCTGCAAACGCTGGGCTGCTTCAGATCTACTCCTCCTTCCCTGGAATAAAGTTTCACTAAAATTAATACAAAAAGAGGTTTCAAAACACTTCGTTGCTGTCAGAAAGGGGCACTTTTCAGTGAAAGGCAGTTCCAATTTCAGCAATTCTTCCACCCTGCTCCCCCAGGGCCCCGAGCACCTCCCGGCTGGGCCGGGGGCTCCCCAGCAAAACCCCGCTCGCCCCGAGAGGCCGCGGCGGGCGGCGGGGCCCGGCCGGCGGGGGGCGGCGCCCCGGGGGTCGCGGCTCCCTCAGGCCGCGCCGCCCGGCCCCGCTCCCCGGGAGGAGGCGACACCCCGCGCCCGGGCCCCTGCCGCTCCGCCGCCCGGCCACCGCCGCCCGCCTTTGTCTGGCTGAGGCCGCCGCCCGCCCGCCCACCTTCCCCGCCCGCCCGGCGGGAAGCGCCGCCGCAGCCCGGCGGAGGCGGCACGGCCCTGCCGCCGCCAGGAAGCGAAGCCAACGGCGCCGGGCGCCAGCCCCCGCCTTCCGCCCCGGGCAGCGCAGCCCAGCGCAGCGCATCCCCCGCCGCTCGGCTGCCGAGAAGCCGCCGCGGGCGCCGCACACCTACCGGCGGGGCGGGCGTGGGGGCGGCGGCTCGGCAGCCCCCCCGCCTTCCCGGCCGCGCCGCGGCTCATCGCCTCACCGGGGTCCATGGGTGCCCTGCGGCCGGCGGCGGCGGGAGGTGAAGTGTGCCAGTGACACTCGCCCGTAGTATGGATGCGGTTGCAATCTGCACATGCTCGCTTCCGACAGCCGGCCTGCCCCGCCACCTTCCCTTAACTCTTTCCCTACTGCCCCGCACTGCCTGCCCGGCGACGGACCCCGCCAGCCTCCCCCGGGCCGCCGGCCCCGCGCCCTCCCGCAGGGGTGCAGCCGGTTTGCTCGGTCCGCAGCCCGGGGGGCCCGGCCGGCTGGTTCCCGCCGAGGCCTGCCGGGATCCGCGGCGGGTGGAGAGCCTCAACCCGGCGGGGGGGAGCCCAGGGCGGGGGGGAGCCTCCCCCGCGGCGCCGGGCCCCGCCGGCCTGTGCGGCGTGTGCTCAGGTGCCTGGCGGGAGCACGCTGCTCAAAAAGCTCCCGAAAAGCCTGGAGTGTTTGCTCTGGCTGGGTACAAAATGTGGCAGCGCTTCTTGGCTAGTGAGCCCGCCGTACGGGTTCTTAATATCTACTCTTCCAAAGAAATCCGTAACAAAAACAAATAAAACCCCCAAGCAGCTGAGGGATATAGCCCCATCCACCTGCTGTTGAATCTGGACGCTGACGGGACATCCCTGCAGTGCAGGAAATCAAACCCCACTATCAAAGGCAATATTTGTCTGCAGCTTCACTGCTAAAATAGTGAAACATAATCTTTACAAGAAGTGTTTTTCCACCCAGAAGGATCTCTTCAGATTCAGAAAACTGCCCAAGGAAGAGGAGGAAGAAAATAAATTTAAAGCATAGGTAGTAAAATAAATTAAAATCCTTTCTCTTGCTACATTAACTCTTCGGCAGCATGAGAACACAGGAAAAAAAATGCCTTTCTCTAGGATTAGAGATGAGGAGATCACAATCCTGAACCAGAGTTCACAGGCAAACAAATGACCCCTCTGTACCCCTGGCTTCCCTCTGAAAAATGGAGGTAACAGCAGCTCTCTGCAGTGAGAGTTAGCTAGCTAATGCCTCTGAAGTGCCTTTCAGTCTTCAGACAGAAGTGAGGGAGATTTTTACTTTTGTTCCTTTACCAAGAGAAAAATTATTGTGGGGTAAAATGGTCACCTCAAGTGACACAAGCTCAGAAATGGCAACTGATCCAGAGCCCTGTCTTTAAGCAACGCCCGGCCTTTCCTAATTAGCTACCGACTCGGGGCTCTTCTCTGCTCTTCCCGGGCCCCTGATGCAGTCCACATTTTCTTTCTCACAGGCACCCGGGTTCCTGGTCTCCCCTGCCTTCTGTAGTACCAGAAATGATGAGCTAATGTTTTTAGCAGAATAAGGATGTTTGTGTGACCTCTGTTTAATGACTCAGCATTTCTGATATCAATAATAAATGGTCCCAATGATAAGGCAACATCGGATCTGTGCAGGCCCCGAGGCAATTATAACGAAGGCTTCTCAAGATGTCTGGCCGCAGCGACTCTCTCAAAGGCAGGTATTCTCCTGAGAGGCTGCTCCTTCAGCCCCAAAACTGCAGGGCCAGCAGATGCTGCACGCTCCAAAAACGCCGCGGCTTTGCATAGCTCTGCGTAACCCAGGAGTGCCCGGCTTAGTGGCTGATGTTCCCGCCAGCCTTCGCCCGGGGAGCTCAGCGTACAAGCCACAGCCGCTGTGGCTGCTCCGACGATGCCACAATGCAGCAAACCAGCCTGTCACCGAGTCACCTGATTGCACAATCTCACTTCCAGAGCTGGAGTGTCAGAAAGATGGATCATTTTAAAGGGGAAATGGAGAATAATGCACAGCTAGCCCTTCCTCAGCAACCGAGCTGTGCAAGCTAGGAGAGCACTGCACGTGCTGGTGACCTCAAGCTGGATGAAAAAAACACAATTGTTTTATATATATTTTAACAGAGCTGAGAAGGAAAATGCTAAGATAGCTAAGGCATCTTTGATGTTCTAAGAAGCACCTTTTAAATACCGTATCCGATTAGGCAGCTACAGAGGACAGCAGCCTGATGCAGTGCTTATGTATTTATTGTGAAATAGCATCCTTTAGAAAGCACTGAGGACCGTGCTAGAGACATAGTCGAGAGAGAGCGTGAGAGAGATCATTTCACAGTATGAGACAGCATGAACATTTCACAGCATGAGAGGAGAGAATGCCTTACAAGGAGCAGAGGAAAGGTCAAAGAGAGAGGAAGAAGAGAGCTAAGAGATACTCACCTACGAGAAGGAGAAATCAACAGCCAGAGAAGGACCGGAAAAAATGAGAAGCACATGTAGGGAATACATAAATCTGTATTCTCCTGTCTAGTCACAGCAAGCAGAGAGAGGAAGGAGGAGGTGAGGAGAAAGGAGAGGGCTCCCAGAATGAAAAGGGAGGAAGGAGGAGGCAGTGAGGCAGGGGTGAGGGAATGAAGACAAACGCTGTACTGTGCTGAGGGGACAGACAGGAGGGAGAAATGTCAGAGCGAGCACCTGGTGGTGGTGCTGTACACCTGAGAGCTTGTTCAGCTCTCCCCAGCTGCATTAGCTGGTCCAGAAAAGCAGATATTTTTCTGTCCAGCCTTGTTTCTTTCAGTCTGAGCTAGTAATAGAAGAAAAAAAAAAAACAATGGAGTTGAGATTATAATACAGTGAAAGTGGGAGTAGGATGAACCTCGGGGACAAAGGAGAGAGGATTTCTGGAACTGCCCTTTTGTCAGGCATTCACCAGGAGGCTTGAGCTCTCCAAGGCCCGGTGCCGGGGGCCAGCACCATTCTCTGCATAGCACCCAGGCTTGCATGCAGGAAGCTGGCTCCAAGGTGAAAAGAGTCTGCAGTGACCTAAGTATGCTCTAGCCCCTCTGCTGACACTTGTAAACAGGCACAGGAGATGCAGCTGATCTTATTAATGATCTCATAATCCCATCATGTGTGTGTTGCCTTTAGCTGGAACAACAGAGATCATATATAACACCTGATCTAGTTCCTCTATACGTGTGCCCAAAGCCAGCTCAGATGTCTCTGCACCATCCTGTCTGGTTCTGGAAGGATTTATTCATTTGAGTGCAGCATCACACCTGACTGTACGGAAACATCCTGGAAAGTAGCATAATCATATTTGCTTGCTACTATACTCTTGTATCTGGGCACACTAAGGAGTGCAGTGCAGCAATACCCAAGCTGGTTCCTCACTCATCCATTTTGTGTCTGACAGAACTTGTTTCCTCACCGTAATTTGTGTTTGATTTATGGCACAATTGTTACACTGAAAAAAGAATTACTTATTTCTTCAGGAACTCTTTAATGTGGTCATTACACTGGTATCTCAGTGCATCACAAATATTGCTGCCAGCACAGTCATTCCCCATGAGGTAAGATCTCACTCTGCAGTCTGGGGTTTGAAGCTCAGACATGTTACAGTTAAAAGGAATCATAAATTTCAGATGTGTAGCATCTCTTTTTCCTCTGATAATTTACTTTTATGTGGCTCCTTATATTTACATTCCAGTTGTGGATGCTCATCCCTTCTGTAAATCCAGCCCCAGTCTAGAAAAAGGAGCACATGGAAAATCAGGAACCTCCATTGGTCTTACCAGTTTAGTCCAAGTGACTTGGCTGACATTGCTTAGGAACTAATGAGGGATGGGATCCAGCTTTCCAGAGCAGCGTTTAACCACCTGGCTCATTAAATCACCCTTCCTCTAATTTCCTGCCTCACTCTCTACATGCTAACAGGTTCTGCAACAAATGAAACGGGAATCTCACCTTATAACACTCCCCATTCTCTACCCAGCCCTGGTTCAGTCTGACTCCAGCCAGCCAGTGCATTGAAGGAGACACCTACCATGAAAAATTTCATCACAATTGTTTAAAACCTCTCAAGCTGAAATCAGGGTTTTCCCCTCCTTGGGGAGGTTTGGCTTCTTCTCTCCTGTCTGCCTGAGGAGGTCCTGCAACTGGGAATTGGGAATTTCATCTCCCTGGATGTATAGAATAGAGAGGAGATGCTCTGTGGTTATTTAATAAACACGTCACAGATGTACATCCAAAACACAGCCTTCTCTGTCAGGAAACTGAGGAACAAAGAGCAATCTTGAAGCTTGCAAAGAAATGAAAGAAGGAACCAATACCTTTTTTTTTCTGAGGGGGTCCCCAGTCACTGTGGTGACAAATGGTCTTCAAGTCCCTGAAGTAGGAAGTGCATTTTGACGAATACCACAAACCACGTGCTGTCTCAGATCAGCTCGCATAGGTCTTTGTGCAATAACATGGAAATTGCTTTCTTTGTCTCTTTTTCTTTTTGGTGAGGGTAGAAAAAATGCAAGCCATGGATTTTCACTGCCTTCACTCATTCAGTGAGTTTATTGAAGAAAATGTGAAGGAAATTTTCAAACATCATTCCTTCAAGCTAGAGGAGACTCCCTGGTCCGATGGGTTCCTCTCTTCTTTCTTTTGCTTGTAGCAGGGGCTTTTTTCCCCCCTGTAGGCTGTATCAAAATACACTTGGGTTCTTTTTATGGCTTCAGACATGGACGCCATATTCATCACTCCTGACAAAGTGCTTGATTCACAAAGGGACTGAGGCAGGAGTTAGGTCCATCCAGGTTCTTAACATATCTCCGCACAAAATTGAAGCCCTCTAAACATTTGTTCATTTAACTGTGCATGTGCCAGTCTCTGTCAGTAAGGTGCTGTCCTTGGGATCAGCCTCCAAATGTTAAAGGCTGCGCAGCAATCCCCAAGGTACCCAGAGCTGCTGGCCTCTCTCTCTGGGATTGCTGAAATCATTCCCTTACTCAGAGCACATTCTTTCTTCTAGATATAAATGGTAATAGTAAAGTTTGTATGAGTATTTAGCTTTGCGCTATCTGCTTTCCTTTAAGACATTTTTCTGTAATAGATACATGCCATACCTTATGTCTTGGTGAGAGCTTGGCTCTGAAACTAAACATGGTGGATGATAGGAAACTTACTCCTAAGAGATGCTACCGAAGTGCCATGCAGCAAAGCATCTCTTACTGTCAGTGTAGCCTGTTTAGGAAAGCCCTGTCCAGGGGTGTTCCCGTTCAAGGTATCCGTGGGAATGAATGTTAGCAAGACATTTTCACAGAGACTGTCAAAGCTTCTGAGTTTCCTCCACAATGTTGTTCAGGGATCATCTCTTTGGACTGACAGATACATTGCTCAGGAGAGTGCTAGTATCCTCCACTGCCTCCTGCCACCTTTGCCTTCATGTGGATTAGATGCCAGACGGGTCCATCAGAACAGAGCAGCCCGGGATTTCTTCTAGAACAAGCAGCAGGCAAGATTGACCAGAGGCATGACTGATGTCTGACTAAGTAAGCCCGTATTTGCTTTAATTTTTAATCAAAATAAATAAAAGAATCCCTCATGGTTTCTATTCTGGATTCAGGGGCAATAGAAAAGCAAATACCATATATGTGGAAATTACAGATCCTGAAGGGTTTGGAGGCAACTCTGTTTTCTGTTATTTTGCCAGGTTTAACAAAACGCAAACACTGTTTTGGGGAGGGGCAAGCCACTATACAAACCTGGACATGTGCAGTCCAACTCGATCCACTTATCTATTTTGTGGAGAAGTGTTGCCCATTAAAAATGCCAGGAGACTGGAGCCCTGGAGACTTGGGTTGTGTTCACAGACATGCTTCAGGCCTCCTCAATGCCCTCAAATTCACCCCTCTCTTTTTCTGTTTCCCCAGCTGTAAAAGAGGGAACACATTTCCTTTGCTAGAAGGCAGTAGGAAGCAGGATAAGCAAAGAGGTGTTACATTTGAAGGGTTTCTAGAATGCCAAACAGCCCAATGCTAGCACTTCACTGACACGTCTTGTAACTCTGATCTAGCTAAGAAACTGAGACAGAGAAGAGAGAAGGCACGATTTACCTAAAATGCTTTTGAATGTCAGTACCAGAGATGGGATAATTATAATAAATAATTCTATTTCATATAGTGTCTCCGGTATATATTATATTGCAAAATATAATTGAGAGACTAAATATTTCTGGAGCTGTAGTTTTTATTTATGCGACACAACATGTATGCAAAGTGATCTGCACAACAGTAAAATGACAAATGTCTGCTCCAAGTCACTTACAATACAATTCTCAAATATTAGTCAAGTAGTGATAATAAACGAGGGAGAGGAGGGGAATGGATGAGGGGAAATGATGGAAAAGACAAGGGTTACAATATTAAAAAAGATAAATGAAGAAGGTTGGGAGCAATTAAATAGTATGAATGAAATTGAAAAAGTGTTCCTCTGAGATTTGAAATGATGTGGAAAGTGGATGAGTCAAAGGAATACATAAAAGCGATTCAGAGCTAAAAATCACAGTTTGACTCTCTGCTTCCATGTATCAAATATTCACAATGAGTTGCTCGAGAACATTCCACAGGCCAAGAGCTTTTTGAATAACAAAAACATCTGAGATGAACAAAAGCTGTTCATAAACAGTGCTGAAGCAGCAAGAGAAGTGGCAAAATCTGTCAGATAAGCTGTCTACTATAAATACAGGTTATCTACCCTGCCCTTCTCCATTCTTCATTCCCTGAATTTCCCCTGAAGTTGCATTAGTGATGAGATTCTTCAGTTTCTTTCTTAAACTGTTATTTTGAAAGGCTGTGCACTATCAGTAGCACCCATGCTTTGCCCTAGAGCCATGGAGGCCTCCAAAGTGCTTTGGGATTCTATAGGATGAAAGTTCTCACGGGCCTAATTCTTAAAAGCATTTAGGCACCCAGATATGCAGGTTGCTACTACAGGGATTCTCAAGATCAAATTAGCAGCAATTCATGCCTATTTGTTTTGGTGATCCAAACATCAAGTATCACTTTGGCAAAGGAGATTCCCATATTCAAGTATCAAAATAATGTTAAAAATATTGCCTCCTATGACAATGTTGTGGTTTTTTTTTTTTTACTTTTCTGGGTAAGAACCTATTTTTGGCATCTCCACTTCCATTCATGTCTTCCAAAAATACTTTGGCTGGTTTTGTTAGTACGATGCATGCATGAGGCCAGGTTACTTACTTACCATAGGTGCATGTCACAGCCAAAGAAAGAAGTTTCTAGACAGAAGAATAAAGAAGGGGAAAGGAAGTCACGCAGCAACTTGTATTTCCATGTATTATGCCAGTCCAACTGGTAAAGTGACCATCTACTGGAATATCTGAAGAGAGAAAATCAATCGTGGACTTTTACAGTCCCACAGTTTCTTTCAATAGTTATCTTGACAACCTTAATTCATCTTGTTATCATTAAATGGCAGGACTTAAAGGGCAGAACAGTGGGAAAGTTGCATGTTTAGCTACCACTTATTGACATAATCATAATAATTAATAAATATATCTCCCTCCTACAGCATAATGGATCTCAGAGATCACTATCACCTAGAATGACCTCTGAGATATCATAGACCATTAATTTTCATGGATATATTCCAGTGGTAAATGATATAACTCATGCTTGACAATTTGTAGTTGGCTGTAGGCCAACAAGAAAAATGTCTAGTCTTGATATGAAGACATAAGGAGATGAAGAATTCACCACATTAGCTTGTTCTAGTAGTTAATCATTTTCTGTCTCATTCTTCACTTTAATTTGTCTGGCTTTATAATTCCTGCACTCAGTCCTCAGTACAACTTCGTCTGCTCAGAGCCCTTTCCTGCTAGTGTTTTATGCCTCCAACAGCACCAATTCATTAATCAAGCTATAAATCAAGTCACCTCCTTTTCAGTAAGTCAGACAGGTTGAGCACTGTAAGTGTTCTACAATAAGGCATTTTATTTAGATCTTGAATAATTACCAAGCTTCTTTTGCACCTTCCCCAGCTTTTCAACAACGTTTGAAAATAAATATCCTGCATATGATTAGTCTCATGAGTACCACAAACGGAAGAAAAGCGACCTGGTACTTCTACTCACTATTCCCATGTTTATGCATTCAAGGATTGATTTCACCCTTTTTGCCACAGTATCTCACTGGAGTGAAACTGCTCCATGCTCTGACGACCCTGATCCTTTTCAGACCACTGTTTTCCAGGGTAGAGTTTCTGATTACATGTCTCCTAATCTCCTATCTGTTTCCCACATGCATAACTTTGCATTTGGCTGTAGTAAAAGGCTTTTTACTTGAACGTGTCTGATCTGCTAGGTGATCCAACCTGCTCTATATAAATGCTTTCCCCTCATCATTGCCATTCCACCAGGCTTCCTAATACCTGCATATTTTTTCAGCAGTGAGTTTATACTTACTTCTAGGGCAAAGTTGAATAACAAATGTTGAATAGCACTGAACCTAAAATTCATTCTAATACTACTTCCATGGCTTTTGCAAGGCACAGGTGACATGGCTTTATTCTGTTCTGCTTTATGTCCAGCAGACAAACTTGGCTGGACTGTTTTCCCTGTGCTTCAACCATCCTGCATCCTATGTTTCTCTCAGTAAATGGGAGTCATCCAGGTACAAAGGTCCAGCACTGCCCCTGATCTGAATGCTATACGCAAAGAAGCATTCAGTGAGAAAACAATTTAAGAAATAAAGTCAAGCAGAATTCACATCCTGTACATATATTCGCTCCTGTCCAGTGAGGACTCTGTTGGTAACCATGTTATCTCTTCATGGAGCCGCAGAAGGTAGGGCTAGAAAGTACTTAAGAGCATCTCGAGTCATCTACCTCTTCATGGCAGGGATGTTTAAATTATTCTTGACATTTTTTTTCCAAGATTATTTTGATGCTGGAAAATACATCCCTAGATTTTCTTATTCTTTGTCAGAGGATTCTCTATCAGTTAATATTTTTTTCCCCTGAACTGCTGTTAGCCTTGCTGGTGCACATCTATTGGGATTATTGACTTTGCCATTTTTTAATATTGGCATAGAACAGACACTCCTCTAATATTCTGATATTTCCTCACTATTACAGGATTTATGAAATATCAATATCAGCAGGCTAGAGATCAGTTAAATAAGCTCTATTAATATTCCCATGTAAGCTATCCAGACCTGCTGATTTTAAAATATTTACCCCCAGTACATACTTTACATTCCTCCTGGTCACTAATGGAGAGGAAAATTTTTCATCAGCTCATGTGATATAAGTGCATCATCTTTCTTCTTTCCAAATGCAGAAGAGAAATATGTATTGAATATTTGTCTTTTCTGCAACATTATCATTTCATCATCTGCATAAAGCAGCAGCATGTACCCTTGTTAAGACTTTTGTTGTTCTTAATATACTCTTAACTCATTTTATTGTCTTAAGGCCTGCCAGCCAATGATTTTCCTCTGTTGTCTTTTTTTTTTCTATTTTTTCATTATATAACTTCTAATTTATATTGATTGCTATATATTTCCCATTTTATCCATTTGCTATGTAGGCTTTTTATTTTCTAACTATGCCTTCACTTCATACATTGACCCAGGATGGCATTTTAAACAACATTGTTCTCTATTATGCTTATGAAAATGAGACTTTTTTAATCCAGTGACTCTTAAACAGCTTCCGGTTATCTTCCATATTTTGCTGTCTGAGCTTCTCTTCCTCAGCTTTGCTCTGTTTTCTCCTGTTCTCTTGGATTCAGTGGTCTCTGAGAGACTCTTCTTCCCCAATGGTATCTTATGCTTTGTTATTATTTAGCACATTGACCCATTATGCATTAAAGCACCTGTGGATCTGAGTTACTAACAATTCCAAAATACTCAACGGTTGTCCTTAAGAGAGAGCATATCCTCCTTACACTGTCTTCTTCTCATACTCCTCTTCCACTCACTCTCTCGTTGCAGACAAACTAAAACAAGAGATTTTACTGTATAAATTATTGCAGCAGGTTTCAGAATGCAGGTGAAATTAATTTTCTTTTTAACAATGAATATCTCTGATTTTGTGTTGCTACCTCCACTCTTAGCAGCAGTATATAAACAGCTGAAGAATTCCTCCTTTCTTTGATCTTTGTGGCATTGGTTCAGCTTGTCCATAAGGCTGAGTTACACAACAGTTCCACTAGAAATAGGGCCCTTTTGCATTGTTCATTGACTGTCTTGTTCTCACAGCCCAGAAAGCCAACCATATCCTGGGCTGCATCAAAAGCAGCATGACCAGCAGGTTGAAGGAGGTGATTCTCCCCCTCTACTCCGCTCTCATGAGATCCCCACTTGGAGTACTGCATTCAGCTCTGGGGCCCCAACATAAAAAGGACATGGACCTGTTGGAATGGGTCCAGAGGAGGGCCATGAAGATGACCACAGGGCTGGAGCACCTCTCCTATGAGGACAAGCTGAGAGAGTTGGGGTTGTTCAGCCTGGAGAAGACAAAGCTCCAGGGGACCTTATAGCAGCCTTCCAGTACCTGAAGAGGGCCTACAAGAAAGCTGGAGAGGGACTTTTTACAAGGGCATATAGTGATAGGACAAGGCTTTAAACTGAAAGAAGGTAGATTTAGATTAGATACAAGGAAGAAGTTCTTTACAATGAGGGTGGCGAGTCACTGGAAGAGGTTGCCCAGAGAAGCTGTGGATGCCCCCTCCACGGGGGCAGGTTCAAGGCCAGGTTGGATGGGGCTTTGAGCAACCTGGTCTAGTGGAAGGCGTCCCTGCCCATGGCAGGGGGCTTGGAACTAGATGATCGTTAAGGTCCCTTCCAAACCAAACCATTCTATGATTCTATGATCTTCGCTGATATTTCACTGTTATATTATTTTTGTTATGCCACTTTCAGAATGCATTACATATGAATATTTTTCCCATTCAAGTGGATAGCCTCAGGCACAGAGAAGTTTGTCTGAAGTTCTTCACACACAACTGAAGATAATACCCAGAAGCCTGGACGAGCAGCCACCTAGCCTTATCATCTATTTCAGCTGCCATATACATGCATATGATGAAGAACACATCAAAGTGATACACAAGGAGATTACTGCACTTTTTTAAAAAGTAGCTTTTCCCTTGCCTTCCTTTCCTTTTGGATCTTGTCACTGTCCTGGTAGCAGTCTCACAACAAACACACGATCCCAACAAAAGTCAGTGGGTCAGGTGGGGTAGGAGCCAAATGGTCCCAAATCGTTTTGATGACTAAGAAGAGTCACATGAAAAAGACTGTCTGTCTCTACAGATACGCTAAATAAATAACTACTTCATCAAATATTCATCTATATCTTATACAGCAAAGCTCCCCATCAATAGGCATCACCCCAGAATAAACCACATAGGGATAGCCACGATATTGTCTAAAGAGTAAGTTTTCATTTTGGAAAGTTATTAAGGAGACTTTTTGTGAAGAATTTAATGGGATTAAGTAAGTACATAGCCCTGAAGAATGTTTAGTTCATTACATGTCCAAAAGAAATGAGGCTTTCTGTCATATTGTAATCTATGATTATCAGATATTTTACACTGACTAGAAATGCCAGATTAACAATATCCAGCCCAGTGAACTTTAAAACCATAATTTATAGGACTTTCTATTCTAGAAAAGATGAGAAATGCTGCTCCAGATACCAAATAATCCCAGTCATTCTGCAAAACTTCCAGTTACAACTAGTATACCTGATGCTGGTAATGAGAAATCAACCTCAGAAATATAAGCACAAAAATAGATCAAGTGAGCTGGAACTCGAGCAAAGGTCCTGATGCACCTTTCAGCTCCCCAGCTGTGAAAGTCATCTGCACAATTACTTGTGACTCTTCATCTATGGACTGATGCAGTTCTTAACAGTGCTGCAAACGTGGAGAGTTGTCCTGATTTCTTAACGTGATATACTTACACCTACATCACAGTAACTTCATTCTGTATTAGCTGTTCTCTGCCTACAAGAATATTGTGATCATTTACTTTCCATCTGCTGTAATTCCCTATTTACTCAGTCGTGAGAGGTGGACACTTCTGGATGATGATGCACTTGATCCTAAGGAGATGGAACAAGTTCTCCGCTGATGACAGATGGAGCCAGATGAGTAGTTCAGGCCCGTTTCTTGACTTCTGGGTAGCTGAAGTCAGGCAAAATAATCCCAGACTGATGGTGAAACTAGGTAGTTCCTGTTTCATAACACCCTGACTAACTACATGAGACAGGTCCTAACTGGTCAAATGAGGGTCAGAAAGAAGCCCAAATTAGGCTCTGAAGCATAAGTAAATCGCACTTCTTTCATAATTTGACCTCTGTCACACCTATGCCATTGAATGCTTTCAGAAGTTGTTTTTCATAGTTGTCTTTGCAAATGGGAACTAAATTCCCTCTTTTATATCCTTCCAAAGGAAGAATACAAGTAAACAGAAGGGGAATTTGAGAGTAAAAGTGCCAGTACTGAATTTTGCTGCTTCAGAAAAAAAGCCATAGTTGCTTTTTGATTCAAAGCCATTTTAAATTTTGTTGTAACATTAGGCATGCTATTAGGGAGAAATATTCTATCGTAGTTTAACACAGCCAAAGATGATATCAGCTTATAAAATCTTTTTGGAGTCAGCTACATTTTCAGTAGGCTTTTTTCTTAAGGGATATCTATACTAATACAAGCAATTAAGGGTTCTTTATTAGCCAGTCTCAGAGGTACAGACTTAACCATCAATTGATGTTCTTCTCAACCCCCTAATAAGGCCAGAGGACAAAGAAATAGTACATCTTCCCCAAATAAGCTGTTTCTCTAGAATGATCCCAGACATGAACCACCACTACTAACTATATTGCGCTGACTAGAAAACATTTATGAGCTCATAATTCTGTGAATGTTTAGCTATTACTTACCTGCAAACATCACCGTGGCACAGATAAAACCCGGATAAACTAGGAATTCACAAGCCCTGCTTCCCTGTGTTTTCCCTCACTTCTCCCTTACACTACAACAGGTCCATTACCTTTCTCTCTCTCTCAATTTTTATGTTCCCTGTATTCTCAGTGCCCTTGCCTCGTGATAAGGATAATGAAAAATTACCAAAGAAGTTCATTACCAGGTGGACAGATCAGCAGCCAAGTTAACACTTTCTGGCAGAGCAACTTCACTAGACTTGTGCTAATAATCTTTTTTTAGGGCATTTTTGGCATAGCAGAACAACGTCTTCTGGATGTCCCAAGAATCTATGTTTACAGAAGTAACCTTAGAAATGTCTAAAACTGATGGGCAAACAACTAGTGAAAAGATGCAGGTAGATGAGTCGATGTCCATTCTGTCCCTGCCTGCTGACAGCAGCCCTGTAACCCCAGCTGGCAGTTCCTAGGTGCAGACATTGCTGAGCAGTTCTTGTGTCCCTTCGTTGTGATCCATGAATATTGACACTGTGAGACCCAGCTCCTTTCTTTCCAAGAGAGTAAAAAATGGTGCTGTTGTGTTCCCTGAGGCTGGCGGATAGTTGTATGAAAATTAGGGCAACTGGATATGCCCTGAGGAGTTGTGCACAAGCAAATCAGGAATCCCTGAAAAATCCACCCAGTTGCTCTATATTTCACTGTTTGTGTTGATCTCCTCCCACCTGCTGGATGACAGAGGGAGATAAAATAATCTGCAGAAAGTTCTTCTTACAGCATCAGAACAGCTCCTCTGCGACTTTTGTCCATTCTGGTATCTGGGTATCCAAAGGTAATAATTTCAAAAAAAAGTACAGGTTACCAGGCTGAGTAACAAATACAAACTCTGTCACTGACGGGAGCTGATACAGGTTTCTCTGTGACACTGAATAATTTCCAACAATCTTATCTGGAAGCAACCTCCACCAGCTAGCCCTTATTCAGACTGCAGAGCTGGCTAAGCACACAGTCTTTTAGCTCTATCATCTGAGGCAAATGTAATAGCTCTGCAGAGCTGTCTGTCATCCACACAGAGCAGGAGGTCAAGGGGTGCACTGATGTATGCTTCATACCTGCACCCTGCGTGCCATTGAGTTTGAAAGGCCAAAACATGCTGGAATTATCTCAACAAATTTCAGTCCCTGCCTCCAGGGCTTTATGGGCACTGGGATCTGAAAAATGAAGCTTTGCTGGATATTACATTTCAGGACCAAGACCAATCCAATTTACAGTGGCTCCAATATCCACTCAAACTTGCAGCCTTAGGTTTATCTCAGCAAAGCTTTTTGAGCAAGGTTTTTTTTCACGTTACTTTATACTTACCTACAGTGGTTGGAATGTGTCATATGATAGTGGAGTTTTTCCTTTAAAATAGGCACCAAACCCATTTCAAGAATGAGTTCTTTTGTTCACTTTAAAAGATATAAAGACTTCTTTTAAAGAATGTGAACACGTTGGTTGCACAACTTCACAATGTACAGAAAATGATGGAATTCTATATAAGCACAAAATATTAGAACGCAAAGCAAATAGACCTATTTGGGGTCATCAAACAGTCTTCATTATTGTGAATAATGTTGTCTAGGGGAGTAGATTTGTGGGATGGAAATTAGGTCAAAATTTCAAGGATAGTAAGTGAAACAGATTGTAAAAAGTTTTCTTGAAAGGCTGAAAAGAAAAATAGCTTGGCCTTGTCACTCTGTGTATCTTCAGATGGCTGCAGATAAGAAACTTTCCTTGAATCCAGGGACTTTCCTATAAGGTGAGGAAAATATTTATAGTAGCATAAAAAAAGGACCAAATGCAAAACCACATGTGTGAATGATCATCATTAGCCATTGGCATTTATGGTGGGCAGAGCTGCACGTGTCATCTTGTTTATTTTTTATTCTAGGGAGGTACATGGGTCTTGATGCTTTCTGCAAGTGATTCTCCAGGCCTGCATCACAAAAAAAAAAAAAAAGCCAGCCCTATACATTCAGATGGTCACACTGTTATGCCAATGTTTTTAAGGTTTCAGTGTAAGGTCCCTTATTACTTCTTCTTCGATGTTTGTGTGTCTGCCTATATGTTCATGAACAGTTCCTAGCAATGGATCAAATAAGCAGTCCTATAACTGATGGTGGAAGTTTTATCATCAGAAAGTACACTAATGTTGCTGTGAGACATGAAACTCTGGCTGTTTGAGATATAGGGTCAGGTATGCCAAGACCTTACTTCTTTTTGAAGAGTTGTATAGTCTTAAACAGGGCTACTTTTGGTACTGAAAGTCTTGGGAGGTTTTGGAAGTGTTGATGCAAATGCAGAAGATGGCTTATTTGTACGTGTGAGAGTTGCTCTATTTCATACATGCTCACTGACTCCCCAGTGAGTAAATGATACACATTTTTCTCTCCAGCTGAGTGTCAAATTGGAAGGAAAATTATACCACCTGACCACTTATACACAAGTTTTAGGTCTAGCATGCACCATTTATGTTGAATTTATGACACTGCTGAATTTTCCAGAACTTCTTACAGCAGTTTTGTGTGCTTACACTGGGCTGTGTTTGGTTAATAGTCTTTAATTTCTTGAGTGTGACTTTTACTCATGCAGAGTGGCTCAGGTTTAACATATAGGACTACTTTACACTTCAAAAAAAAATCACATTTCACAGAAAGAGTCTTGAACTGCATTGGGCTTGATATGAAATGTTGCCCTCCTCTGTAGCCCCAGAATAGAAGGAGCTTGGCATTCTGAGAGTGGTACAAAGTGGTATTGTTAAACAGAAGCTAATTAGGATGGGATTTCATGTTGCTAAGAGCTAAGTCTTTGGTATGCAACAGAGCCAAACAGCAAGGGCAAAGTGTAACTATTTAAGGCTGAAGTTTGCTATTTAAAGGAAAATGTTCATCCTTGCCCAAACATTAGCTGCAGTCAGGAAAGTGTTTCTGTACCAATGACAAGATGACGGGCTGTCACGATTCCACCCAGTCAGTCCAGATCAAATGTGCTCAGGATATAAACCAAGAGATTATTTTTTCCAACCTGCCAGCATCAAAAGCACCATCTGTGATCGATTTTGTGACAATGGAGTAAACAGCTACTGGAAATTCAGGACAGTTCCCAGAGATTTTGGTCTCTGGGAGGAATGAATATGAGCTTGCCGGAGTAGCACAGCTGCTGCTACCCGAAACCTGCTGTCTCTTCTGCAAAGGCTGAAAGATATGACCCAGTCACAAACCCATGTGAGCATAACCTCTTGCAAGCAGGGGGTTTTGCCTGATCCTGTGCAGGAAAATTGGTGGCAGATGTCCTGAATCTTCTCTCCTTTTAGGTCAAAATGCCTACAATTCACAGAGTATTTTTTATGACAGCAGGCTTGCCTTAAATATAAATCTAGTCAGTCTAAGCCCAGATAGTAAACTATGGGCACTGATTTCAGACAAGACTATAGAAATCTGGAATCAGTATTCTGCATTTCCATATGGCTGCAGAGTGCTTTGCAGTGGGAATGTAAAGCTAGCAGTGCAGGCTCAAGAGCTCTCCTAGATATAAAAGCAAAAGCAACCCTTTCTTGCGCTAATGGTGGCATTAGTTTCGCTCATTAGGAGAATCACATTATAATTTTGATCCAGCAGGAAAATATTTTGTTAAAGTTCTTAATTTATAAAAGGTTTAATATAAGGCTTTTGATTTCTGTGATGTCTTCTGAGAAGCTAAATAATCTTTGGGCAAACATAAAAGGCAATGACTGTAATGTTAATTTGTCCTTATGAGAAAAAAACAAGGCTGAGAGGAAACAAGTGTCTTGTACAGAAACATCAGCCTTGAATTTTGACCTGTTGTAAGGGTGAGAGTGGGTCCAGCTTTAACAAAAATTAGAAAAAAAGTCTTAAGGTGCTTCGTGGATTTGCACCAAAGAGAAAACTGGTTCTTTGAACTAACGCCTGAACTGAACATAGCTAAGGTATGCAACCATTGCCCTAGGAACACCTTTTCCTACTCCCCTGCACAGTCCCATATGTTTGTCTGGTAAAAACCAATCCAATGCTTGTCTGCTTTTTAGGAATAATTGCCCAGGTGCCCCCCCGAGTCAGGATGATATGATAGCGTGTGCACCCAGTGTCTCAGAGACTGGTTTGGGGCCGAGTCTTAGCACCGCTCCAACAGAGAGCCCATAACAAGTCTATGGCCGTTCATGCTCCCTTTCCCCTCTGGCTCCTCAGAGCTGTACCACCATGATGCTCCCTAGGAACAGCCTGGGTGTAGCTCACATTTGTCTGATCCAAGGTTTCTATTTATTTCAGCTGAAGAAAAATCTCCATTAGCTGTAATTAGCAGAGGGCCTAAATGATGCAGATGCACAGTTGTGTTTATGTCTGTCAGGGGACAATGACTGACTTTCCCACAGAAGATGAGAGAGGAAGAAACTCTGAAGTTTGTTTCCCTGGTAAGACAGAATTTGCTAAACTGTAAAGAGACAAATTGAGAGTCGCCGAGTGTTTAGGCCAGTGGCTGAACGCAATGCCAAGGAAGCACAAGGGCTCACCTCGTGTATCCTTCCCTTTGTAAGCCAGCTCAGGTTTCATGGCTTATGAGGACGCTTCACCGGATGCAATTAAGTCTTGTGTGGTGGAACTTTTCTGTTTAAAATGAGGCCTCCATAGAGCTTTGTGCTGTGAAATCTTTCTGAAAATATTACCAGATAAATCTTTCCTGTTTGTAGGAATTTGAAAACCAATTTAAAAGAGTGTGAGTTAGCGATGTTATGTTTTAGAAGAATGACAGAGGACTTTACGGGTGCATGGCTGAGCCTGGCAACCGCCCCGCCAGAAGATATGTCCCGCTGACTCTGCACCCAGTTGTCCCTATATACAGCCCATTTTCCCATCGGGAAATGTACACACAGAGAAGTTAAACCAGGCAAAGGCATCGCCCATTCTCAGGACACCCGGGTTTTTGGCGGGTTTCCTCGAGATACCAACGCCTCGAATGAAACTCCCCAAGGAGAAACCGCCCGCCCGCCCGCCGCCCGCCACGCCGCCGCCAGGTGGCGCCAGAGCACAGCGCCGGGGCAGCCGCGCGCCGCTCCTCCGGCAGCGCCGGCGGCAGGAGGGAGCTGGTGCCGTCCTGCGGGTTTAGGTAATACATTTATTACGGTAACATATTAAGCATTACGCAGTTATACAGATAATATGTATATGTGTGCAGGAGTAGGTACATTGTTACATATATATGCATACATAAATACTTAATATTATCAGTGCATTTTATAACAACTACAAATGTAAAGACACTTCTGACCAAAAGAAAACCCCGAGAGGAAAGGTTGAATCGGAACACCTCAGTTTAAATAGCCAGAGAAAGCCCTTGCCAGTGGGACGGCTTTGCCCATGGCGGCCTGGGCAGAGCGACTGTGCAGCCAGGAAGGTGTGCTGAAGTTTCTCCAGCGCAGAGGGGGCTCACGGCACCCACTCGCCCCCTCGGCGGCTCCCCAGCTGAGCATCCCATGCTTCTTGTCCCTCTCCTCCCTCTGCTCCAGAAAAAATCCCCGGAGTTTCATTCACCCTCTGTCGCCACCATTGTGACACCAAGTGCAAATCCCCCTCCTTCTCCTGCTCCTCGACCGGGGTTTCCAGAATGGCTGGAGCACTCGCACTTCCCAGCCGACTGAGCATTTGCAGGCTGAGTTCTGACCTCCTACTGTGTGCAATTGACACTAATTAAACAAATAATTAAAAATTACCCATGACATCTTTTGCAGAAGGTCCTAACTCAGTTTTGTGCTGGAGCCGTTTTAATTATCTGTCCGTCTAGTGCTGTTCTGTGTCTGGGCGTGGGTTTCCAAGGGCACGAGGAGACACAGTGCATCCCTACACCAGGACTGAGGTTACAGGGCTGCCCTAGGGCAGGGGAGGCAATCACTGACAGAGGGAGCAGCCGGGCAGCGACCTCAACTTCAGAAGCTCCTTTGCAGTTTCACAGGGCTCTGGGCAAGGGAGCACAGCACGAGGAAACGGGTGGGAGTCTCTCATATGGCAGCAGTCAGCGCAATGAAATCCAAGCGCCATTGAAATGTACAGCCAAGGCGACAGATTTCTCTTACAAGGATTTTTGCCTCAGGCAGTGCATAGAGTGAAAGACAAGTTCTAGAACAATCCCTGAGCCTCCCAGGGAGGGCTCATTGATAGGAAATTACAAAATGAAAAACAAAAAAAAAATTGAGATGACATTTTCAAAATTGGCACCTTTTTCTGGTCACCCTGCTGAAGGCATTGGTTTTCAGAGATACCCAACCCTTGAATTTCCCGGCACCTTTGAAAGCAAGCCAAGAACATTTTGCCCAGAGGTGGAGGCACACAAAATTAGGTTTCCTTTTTAACATGCTTGTTGGCTGTGTTTGAAAGCCATCTTATCCTTTATCAATTTTACCCCTCCCCGTCTCCAGAATTTTCTGGAAATCTTAAACTGCATCACAAAAATGATGTAGATCAGAGAAGCCACCCCTCCACCCTTTCCCTCCATGTCCTTTCATCCTGGCAGCTGTGCTGTTTGGCAACTGTTGCTGCATGCAAGGGGGTGGCTTGGTATCAGGCAGGCAGGCACCTCCAAACTACATGGGGAAGGGTGTGCTGAATAACACCTGCTGCTTTGGTAATGGAGAAGAGGGCAGGGTGAGACCTTTGGGGCAGTGGGTGAAGTCTTGGTGACATGATACTGTGGTGGAAAGACTGTGAGTTTGTTCCTTGCACATGGATAGTTTCCCTCTATGACCAAGATGAAAGGTTTGAGATTTTGTCCGTGTGCTTTCGGACGTGACAGAAGAGAGGACAGTGTCCACGTTCTCTCTGTATGTAGTACCTCTGTGGGTGCTTGCATGCTGGGCCACGTGATGGCACATCCTGGGCTCCTTGTCAGCGCTTCCTTCTAACCCCATCCAGTCAAAGTACTATCAGACACTGCTTGCTTAGGCTGCCCACTGACATCATTTGCCAGTGCTGTCCATTAAAACCAATTTGCAATATTATTTGAACCTGCCTATGGCAGCTTGCAACACCTCCAAGTGGGAGTTACTGCTTTGAGCTGCTACTAGCCCTTTGGAAATGGTACAGCAATGCTCTCCTTGCCAGCTTGGCAGGGGGGAAGCCCCAGGACTGACCCCAGGACTCAGTTAACAGTATGAAAGCAGGGTTGTCCTCTCCTCCCCAGCCACAGGCACTATCATATCCTATTATTTGTCTTCCAAAAGAGATCTGTGCTTTTTCTGCTGTTTTTGTGGATCACCATGGAAACTGGCAGGAACAGAGCCGTGCCAGGGAGGCTCAGCAACTGCTGCTCTCAGAGTACTTTGGGGATCTCGCCTGTGGAGAGACAGAGCCCTCTCCAAGGCTGCTCACCTCCAGGTGACCCCTCCTGGGAGAAGCAGGCAGAGAGATCTCTGGGGGGGCTCTCGACATTTCCACCCCCCCATAATTCCTCCCTTTACGCAATGCCTTGACAAGCCTGAAAGATCCCAGAGCAGAGTTCACAAACATCTGGGAGTTGTGTGCCTGGCTCCGGTGTGAGACCAGGAAAGGAGCCAAAAACCTCTCTGGCTAACGTAGCCTCCTTCCTGCACTCCCATGGAGGACAGCCCGCCCACTGGTTCCAGCAACGGAGGCTCTGCGAGTGGGAGTCCTACGGCAGGGATCTGTGTTCTTCTCCACACCCAATCCTGACATCTGGCAGCCGTAGGCCTGACTTCAGTTAAGACTGGGAAGGCAGCCAAAACCCTTCCCTCAGACTAACCCCATCTCTTTCTAGTGTCCTCTCTCCCCCACTCCCAGCCAGTATAGGCCACCCTACTGGTTGTGGAGAGGCAGGGATCCTCCATCAGAGCACGGTGTTTTGTGCAGCCTCTCCTGCTCTGACGACAGAGCTGCCCCAGGTGCCCATGCTGAAGTTCTCAGATCAGCACCCAAACAGAGGGCAAGCTGGGTACAGCAGGGACAAGGACAACCCCTTCTCCTGGCCTACACAAACCTCTCCCATCCAACAACTCTTTTCACAGCTCTAGTGGGGATCAGACATGAGTTCACTGCCCATGGTCCCTTGTGGTCTGAGGGTTTTTGCTGAGAAACAGTTTGCAGTGATGGGTGGATGCAGAACTATAATCAACAATAGCAGTAACAGAGGTCTGTGCTACACCGTGGAGCTCCTCTGGTGACCTGCAGCACACGCTATTGCCTCCTCAGTGCTCGCTCCTAGTAAACACGTCCCTCAGATGGCTGATATTTAAGAACTGGGCTGAGATGACCAGTCTGTCCATATAGTTGTCAGAGAGCAGCAGGTTTTTATTTCTATTACTTGGCCTGAATTCAAACCAGTAACCTATAATCTGTTCCCTGCTCCCCACATGGTTTCAGTCTCTTTCCCTCATGCAGCTTTTTGCACAGTGCTTCCAGAACCAGCTCTGTAAATAGGTATTTGCCTGGCATTTCACAGGAAACCTAGGGAAGCAAAATGACCATTGGCTGCTGCCTGTTTTGCCTGTGCTACGCTCCTGGAGGCCAGACCTGCTGCTGCCATCCAAGGAGGGGTCGAGGAATATGGACTCTCCCTTGCAGCAGCAGAACTGTGGCCATCCTCACATGACTGGGGCTACAGGAGCAGCAGGTCCAGCTCTCCAGGGCTCTCCCTGATTCCTTTCAGTACCTTGTCCCAGCTCCACCCCCTCTCTTTCTATGCCTCCTTTTCCTCAGCGGGAGCAGACAGGCCCCTCATCCTCAGGGCAGCAACGTTCAGATTTGCAAGTGCTGCTGAGCCAGCTCTGTCTGCGTAGTTGCAACATCTGGGCTTGATACAGTTTTCTTGTGAGATACATCATGTATGGCATCACTTGCACAGCAGTTACTGCTGTAACCTGTGGACTCCCGAAAAGATTCAAAGCATGCTGTGGTATGTGGGAACCTCATGGGCTGCGTACCAGCCAATGTCAGGCACAGAAAGACCACACAAAACAAATGCACTTGCAAGGACTGTTTTCCTCCTCCTCAGCCTGAAGACTCCCACATGCTGTCCTCCTTTCTTCTCCCCTCTGGAACAGGAGATAACAGGCACACACAAGCATGCTGATAACAACACCAAATTTACTTTTTAAGCTCCAGTTGTCTAATCTATGATCTAGATAAACCCATGAGAATACAAGCACTAGAAAACATTAATTATTGTGAGAGGTTTGGAACAGGTTGCCCAGGGAAGTGGTTGAGTCCCCATCCCTGGAGGTATTTAAAAGACGGGTAGATGCAGTGCTCGAGGACATGGTTTAGTGGTGGACTTGGTGGTGGTAGGTTAATGGTTGGACCTGATGATCCTAAGGGTCTTTTCCAACCTTAACAATTCTATGATTCTATGATTCTATGATTGTGAGAGGTGTTAAATCTGTGTATTTAATAGAAGTTTTTTTGTCACAGACTAATGATAGTTGATGGCTTCTTAATCTAGCAGAAAAAGACCTAATGCAATCTGGTACTTGGAGGCTGAAATTGGAGAAATCCAGAGATGAAACAAGGCGTGAGCTATTAATACTGAGAATAACACTGGCGTTACTCCTGGGATGACTCCCTAAGGAAAATGGGAATTCTCCATTGTTGTGCTCTGTGCCAGTCAAGACTGTAGATACAAAACACATGCTCTCGCTCAAGTCCTGGCTTGAATAGTACACACGAGTGTCTTTATGTCCTGTGTGTGAAGTGTGACGAGATGACCATAACACGATCAAAACCAGCTGACAAAGTACTGGAGGGCACTGGTTTCCTGGCCCTCCCACTGGGTCCTCCCACGAGCAACTGGTTTATGCACTGAGGTGATCCACAGCTGCCAGTCTCTTATTTTCTGCTGCATGAACTTGACATTGCTGACTAGAAGAGAAGCAAGGCAGGGGTATGCAGGTCTGTGTTGTGTCTGTCGGCACACTGAAAGCCCAGGAGAAGGAAGGGAACTAGGCACAAAGGCCATTTTCAACATCTTTAAGCCTCTAACATAGGTGGAATTTAGAGAACTACAATATGAAGCCTAAGTTCCCTGTGGAGAGAGACAAGTACCTCAAACAGGGCTTTCAAGGCACTGTCTTGGTTTTGTGCAAGATTTTTCCCACCTAGGATTGAGCCTTCAGGGGGCTCTGGCACACGGACTTGGTCTGGCTGGTGTCCTTGCCCCTTTGGTAAGTTTTCAGCAGCACTGTGTCTGGAACGTAATGCTTTCTCCCACCTGCAAGAACTATGACAACTTTGCTTACTAGAGAGAGAGTTTCTTCCTCTCTCATCTTCTGACACCTTGTTCTCGTATATCTTTTTGTCCTTCTATTTAGGTATCTCAGATATGGTGCTCTTAACAAAGCAGCCTGTGCTTGTGTTGTGATAACGATAGTCTAACAGCGCCAAGCTAGTCCTCTTGGATCTGCCAAGAGTTTGTTTTGTCAATAACGTATTTGCTGTTTATAGTATATTTTATTTTTTGCTGAATGATTTGTCTGCAAATTGTAAAGACCTGATAGAGAGAGCTTGAGCAGACATATTAAAGATAACTGCCAAGGGAAATCACTTGAGAACTGTGAGATACTACTGGCTGTTCTTACAATCTTCTCCCTCTGAAGTCAAAACTATTTTTCTATTTGCATTATTTAATAGAAGCTACATTTTTAATTAATTTTTTTAAATAATAATTTTGTTAAATAATTTAACAGAAGCAACAGGAGGCATGAGGAGGCACAGCTTTGTAGAGTATCTGCATGAAAGAAATGGCAGCACATAGTTGTGTGAGTGCTGATGTGGTTCTGGGCCTCCAGGGGTTAAAGCAAGGTGCGTGCAGGCAATTCTTGGGGAGGTACTTTGTATAAAGTTCAGTGGCTGAGGAATGTCCTGGCAGTCAAGCTTCATTGCCTGGGAAAAACACAAGACCAGACTGACGTTTCAGTTAGTGATACAATCCTGCTGGCTTTGCTGGTGCAAATGAGAGAACTTGACCAGTGCCTTTAAAGGAAGAATAAAAATACCTCATAAAATCCAGATTAAGAAATATTGTGGTTGCATGCTGTGGCTGAAAGGAGTCAGGAGTAGGATGGGGAGCATGAAAGGAGTAGGTCCTTTTCCCATTTTGTCTTTGACCAGCCTCAGTTCAGGAGGGGATTCTGTAAAGCACGAAGCTGCTACCTTTTGCTTCTGAAATACCTATAGGGAGCCACAAATCGTGCTGGTTCTGGTTATTTATTACAATTCCTTGATCATTGGGAGTAACAATTAATACAGGCATACACACAACATATAGATTGTAGGCACCTGGAATCCCTTCCACTGGGAATTGCTGGAGAAATCTCTTTGGGTGACACTGTCCCAGCAGCCAGCTCCATCTCTGCCTATATTCCTGTCTGTCCCTGCACGGCTGGCTGAATGGGAGAGCTCCTTGCCAGATGCCTGTTTCTTTTCAGTCCTTTGCCTGTCTCCACTTGGCTCTCTGGCCATCTCTGCGTAGTGCTATCCTGCTCTCTGCTTGAACCAGCTCCCTAATGCATGCTTTGTCTTTTAGCTGGAGAGGACAGGCAGCTTCATTCAGCCAAATTCCCATGAAACTGGAAACGGATGAAAAATCTAAAGAGAAACAATCTTTAGGGAACTGCAAGGTCCACAGAGTCTTTGGAAATCTGACTACTTATTTGGATAATGAGGTATAGATTTCAGAATCTGCCATTAGTCACTCCGGTGTCCAAATCTTGTCCTTACGTTTTTAGTTATATTTCAATATTTTACTCACTTCATCACATCAGTCTTTTTATTTGTGCGTAGTAAGTGATTTGCTACCCATTGTTTCTCTGCTGAGACATCAGTGCAAGCACACAATCAATGTGAGGAAGGACTTTACAACAAAAGTTTAATAAACAGCAGATCTCGGACCAGGCAATATCCGTGAGCCAGATAACCACACTTAAGATCTTGTTTAACCATGCCTAGTGAATAGTGTTGCTTACAGTACTAGGAGATAATTTTGTTCGGTTCTTCTGCCTGCTTCCTCCATAGGTTGTTTTAAGCCTGTTTATTTCAGACTGCCCTGTTTTGCGTGGGCAGTCTCAACAAGAGCCAAAGCAGTTTCAGAGCATTCGTGGGTCTCTCATAATCACTCAGTCTTTTCGGTGCAGCCCTTACCCAACATGCCACACTCGCTTTCTAGAGATGAGACCACCTGTCATGGCGGCAAAGCAGGCCGTGTCAAAGGCACATGCAAATCGGCCAGAGAGAGATACCTGTCAGCATGACTGTCGTTATCCCCACTGAGGAGAGCTTCACAGAGAAGTTTTTAAAGTATCTTCGACGAAAGTAATGTGCCTGATGATGGAATAAGTAACAAGTAGTTGCTGAACCTGAACCAGGATGAATGACCTTTCGCTTCGAAACACACCAGTCTAAGGCCCAGCGCCCTGGGGACACTTGATCCTGGGGACCCCCCTTGGCTCCAGTCCCTTTCTCTTCCGTGCACCTGCCCTGCTCTGCTCCATATGAGGAGATACAACGTGGGCTGCGGCAGGGGGCAGCGGCACGAGGTGTCTGCGCAGACTCGCTCCCGGAGGCCAGCCTTCCTTGGCAGTGACACTGCCAGCTCCCTTTGACTAACACGGGTAATATATATCCATATAAGCCAATACATATTCGTATAAGGGAATGCTGCATGTAAAGTAGCTCAGTAAGTAGTGGCCCTATCCCTGAATAAAATATTTGGTGTGCCGGCAGCTATCATTAGAAATGCTCGAAGCCCCAGACCTGCTCGTTTGAGCCATTTTGTGTGAGGGATGGCCCAAGCAGTTGGGCAGGATGGTGTCCTGTGGTCAGGAGAGCCATCCTTACACTCATTTGGTTTTCATCTCTATCCTGGCACCAACCCCATGCCCTGGGGCTGCCTACGACCAGTGATGGGAGCTCCCGCTGGAGCCTGGGACGTTCCACCAGTCCCTGAGGGCTGCGGCGGGAGACGAGGGCAGCATGGCACTGTGGGTGCCACCTCCCCGCCTGGCTGCTCCACAGAAAACACCGCTGCGCCTCAGGGCTGGATAGGGTTTGGGAACATCAGCTCTGAAGGCTGGGAGATGACTGCGAGGGGGATGCCAGGCGACGAGGGCCCAACACCAGTGCTTGCCCATTTGGCAGGCCCGATGAAGAAGCCTGCAGCCGCCAGAAGCTCTGCCCAGAGGGCAGAGGTTCGGCTTTTGCCAAAGGCGCTTGGCAGATCAAGATGGCTGCCGGGCGCAGGGGGAGCAGGAGCGCTCCCGCCCGAGGGGGCGGCGCGCAGGCGCTCCGGGCGGCCGCGGGGAGCCGGCCCGGTCTGCCCCGCCAGCACCGGCCCGTCCTCCGCACTCCGGCCTCGGTGGAAGCCCCCCAGGGTGCAGGCTGGGCGGGGAGGGGGATGTCTCCACCAGGGGCAGAGCGCGGCTGCGGCTCCTCGCCCGCCGGGCCGCCCCAGCAGCCGGGGGCAGGGTGCCCGCCCCACCTGCCCCGCCGCCGAGCCCGAGAAGGGGTTAAAAGCCCGGGGCGGGTGATGTCAGTTCCTGCGCTCCTCGGGAGGGCCGGCTCTGATATTTGAGCCGGGCTCTCCCGCCCGGAGGACACGGGAGAGAGAATGGGAAAGTGCTGAATGGGGCAGGAGCCGTGCCGGGCACCTGCCTGCTCCGCAGCCGCCCGCGGCAAGGCCCGGCACCCCCGCCGCCGCGCCGGGCCGTCAGCCTCCGGGCGCCGCCGGCCCCGCTCCGCCGGGGAGAGACCCCCGCGCCGGCCAAGGTGAGGTCGGGCGGGGAGGCCCCCTCCTCGCTGCCGGGGAGGTGTCTGCCGGCCGGGAGCCCTCGGGTGGGGAGGGGGCGGCCGGCGGCTTTGGAGGGCTGGTCTGTGCGGGCTTGGCTGTCGTAGCCTTTCTCCCCGCTCGGTTCTTCCTTCAAGGTGACGGTACGGGGACTGACCGGAGCGCTCTGGGGGTGATGTTGCGTCGGCTCTGTTAGTGGAGGTTTGCTGCTTAAAATAAGCAGGTTTGCCGCCGGGTCCGGGACTTTGGTCCCTGGAGCTGCATGGAGGAGGTGGGGGGAGGAACGGCGAGGCGAGGGGAGAAATGCAGCCCGAGAGTGGAGATGTGTCAGTCTGTCCTGCGGTCTCTTCTGCCTTCCTGGTAAGCCTAGGCGTGCGGGGCAAAACCAGGAGCCCTCCTCCTGCCTTCTGGCTCTTCTACTAGTCAAGCCACCACGTTATTTTTTCCCCGTGCTCTGCACATCCCAGGCCACATTCGTGAATGGGAAATGACCGTGTGGCTGAACAAGTCCTGTGGCCTCGGGGTTAAAAAGCTGGGGGGTGAAACTGGTTGTGAAGTGGAAAATGAGGTGACTGGGGGCAGGGAGTTGATTAATAGTATGGGGTTTCCATACTGACTTTTGACCATCACCCATACTGATGACCCTCTTGGTGTTGATGCTGTGACATGAGACGAAATCTTTCTCTTCATGTGTTACGTTTATCACATTTCTACTGATTTGTTTTGTAGTAAGATGGTAGCTGAAAGTTGGACCAGTATTCAGCTCCAGTGTTCAGGCAGGGTCTGGTGCATTTTACTGGCAGGTGCAAAGAGCTGCGCTCCTTCTGTGCTGACCGAATCCCCTGTAACAGCCTGGGTCATCCCATTCCTGCGCTGAGGAGGCACTCGTATTTGAAATACGGAAACACTGTCTCACTTGTCTGCATTGTTTGCACTGAATGAACAAAGTGGCAAACACTGCACTTGCATTTATATCTGTACCTGAAAGTCTTCATGTTGATTAACTGCTTTTTATTCTCAGAAGGCTTTTCAGGTGGAAATATACAAAGTCTCTGAAGTGTTTTGAATTCTAGCCTGGATCTACCAACATCTGCAACATCAGCTGAATCTGATCTAAAACCAAAAAACCCCTGTGACATTCTGGTATAAACTTTAGCTTCATCAGAATTACAACTGGATATAGCCACACCAAGTAAATATATTCATATTTATTTTGGATATAGCATTTATTGTCAGAACTGTCTCTGATGTTGATCAAAACTTACAGATATAGTCAAAACTAGAAGTCTCATGTCTGCATTTAGCAGTTGTTTCAGTCATTTTTACCTCACTAAGTTTGATGGACTTTGTAGCTCCCATTATCTTCACTGGAAGTTGTTTGATACTCAACACTGAAAATCAAGCTGCTCTTTAAGAAGCATCTGTATGCATTTAAGAATGAATTTTTGAAAATCTCAGCTTGTTTGAACAAAGTGGCTGCCTCCTATTTTCCAAGTTCCTAAAGTAAGAATACTGCACCTGAAAGTATCCGATTCCCAGCTTCTTCATATGCCAAAGGGAAAAAAGAACCAGCTTTATATAACCATATGAATATGGTTTATATAACCATATAAATTCTTCATCTGATATGAAAAGTACCAATAGCTGGGGGAGGGGGAAAAGCAAAGAATTTAGTGGATTAAGGTGGTTAAGAATTACAAAAAAATGGTGTGTGAAATGGTAGGTCCAGTAGCAAGGATTTAAAGTCAATCTGTCAAAATAAAGTTGATATTGTAATTCATAAAGTACAGATGAACTGCTTATGTTTAGGTGAATGAGGGAGAAGGAATGATGTATTTAGCAGTAAATGAGAATTCAGAAAAAAAATGAAGTTGTAAATAAAGTTGTAATTTAGAGGTAAGTGTGAGACATTGTGATACAATATCTTTCTCTGAAAAAGGGTAAGGTTTTTGCTAAAGAGAGGAAAAGCTGTAATTCTAATCTCTGGCCTTCAGAAATGACACATGGGGAAGTTATTATCTTAAGTGGAGGAGATGGGGATTAATAGAAGAATGATAAGATAGACAAAGAAATGACGGAAGAGAATGTGACAACACGGTGCTGAAAGGGGGACTGTGAGAAGGTAGATATTTTACTGGAAGAGTTGACTGACCCAGGGGATTAGTAAGGATGTGGTAAACTCTAATGACACAAAGTAAAATCACACATTAGAAGTAGTAATACAGTGGGCACAAAACCTGGGAGAGCACTATTTAGAAATGGCAGAGGAGGAAAAGATCTGGATATACTCATCAGTCATAGGGTAACCATGGGCCTGTTAAATTTTGCAATGGACTGTAGTACAGAGATCCTTGATCTTGTGGAGATCTGGCACAGACCTGTGCTTCGTTAATCTGTTCCAGTATCATTGTAATGGGCCCCCTGCACTCTCACATCTGGCATTTGCAAAGGCAAAGCTGGCTGAGGTTCCTTTGCTCCAGTTGTGTTGGCTTGTCTGTGAATGTCGCCCACCAGTGTAATGTGTCTGTAGAAAAGGCTAATGCAATCAGGTGAGGTATTCTCTAGGAGAGTGGAAAGTACTAAGGCTGCATGTTGCTGTCCAGATGCAGTTGTGGTCACCCATGTCTATGAAGGGGAATGAGAAAGATAAAACGCAACTCTCTTATATGATGTGCACTAAAGCTGGAACAGGTGCAGAGGGAGAGTGGTGAGCTTTTCTTATGAGACTAAAACAGCCCCTTATCTCTAGTCTTGCAAAATGAGGTCTTTAAGGAGAAGCTTTTGATATCTATAAATATATCAAGGGGTAAATATGAGGGAGGAAAAAAACTAGCTAAGCTGAAGGGCAATATTCTACAAGAATGAACAGATACAAGCTGGTTATGATTACAGTTATGCTGGTAATTAGAAGGCAGCTCATTAGAGGGGTGAGGTTCTAGAACAACAGGAATAGTGGGAGCAAAACTGCCTGCACGGTTCTAGGGAAGGGCTGCATTCATTTATGAAAGGGATTATATGATGCAGTTGTCTACAGTGAGAAGTAATGAGACTTAATGATTCAGGACATCTATCACAGTCTTAGACTTCCTATTCAGAATGGGGTATTTTAGTTCAACCAGAAGTTATGGACTATCTGAGGAAATTACTTTTGCTCTGGGATAAGCTGTGTGGTAAATCAGGCTCATTTTACTTTGTGCCATTAGAGTTTATCCCATTAATTCATATGTCTTTTTTTGGACTTAAAGTCTATGAATAAAGACTAAAAATCTCTTTATGCCTATATGAAAGAGAACAGAACTTCATTTGAGAGTTGAAGTAGTATGTCCAGAACAGAGTTAGCTGTAAACAAACTTACGGTGTTGTAGGATGCTTCCATGGCTAGTGCACTCTCTTGGCTTGAGAAGGACTGATAGCCCTACCTTAGAGGGGAACCCTACAATGTTGTGAAGTGTGCCAAAAAGTAGCCTGGTTAAATGCCTGACAAGGAGCTAGGCTAGAGATTAGATTGATGTGCTGGACTGGGCTGTGGAAAAGGATGGCCTCTCTATTTCTGTAAAGCTGTGGCTGTGCTGTGTGTAGAATGCTGGTCATCCTTCCTATCGCAGAGCGCTTTCAGCAATGCAGTACCGAACAGGAGTGTTCCTTTTCCTTGTTTTACTTAAACCTACCTTCTGACCTGGAATAGTATTTCCCAAATCATTGGAAAGGCAGGCAACTCACTGCCTGGAAGACTTTCTATTACTGAACAAAGCAACCTGTATATAAAATAACTTACAGGTAATGTTTGTAGCTGAAGGGTATTAAGTGTCTTCCTTAACTCAGAACAGCAGGGATACAGCTGGATAGAGTGGCTTGCTGTGTTATGTATACTTACATTATTATGTATACTTAGGGTAACTTGAATCTTGGGTCTCTTCCATGCAAAATATGAGCGAGGTGTTCCGGCAAGTGGGTGCAACCAGAGGGACATCTTAAGCTTTCCCACCCTGCAAAAGCAGATGTAAAGGCAATGAGGACGAGTGACTTCACTGCTCTCTCCCAAGTCTTGGCCTGTTACTTTGGTCCCAGTTCAGGAAAGCACCAAGTTTCCCTGTGAGCAGTGAGAAGCCCCTTTAATAAGTAGGGCTTCCAGTGTTTTGATGAAGCTGATGAACTAATAACTGTTCTGGCTCTGTAAACATTTGTTATTGTAGGGTTACACAGCTGGCTGCTGGACTGCACACAACCAGCTGGTATTATAAACCTGTTTGTAAGCGCTCACAAACACCTGAATTTGTTTAAGAACACTTATTGCCTACATTTTGCATATCTTTTAAAATGAACACAAAGTATCTGAAATGTCTAAACAGTTACTGAGTAAGAAAATAAAACAACTTCAAAACCCACAGCTTTTTCCTCTTTGTGGAGTTGTGTGTATCTCTTGATGTCTACAAGGACTTTGGCAGACCTGCATGTTTTGTCTTCAGCCCTAGCTTATTCCTGGCTGGGATCTCCTTATGTTTTAATAGAGTGATTGTTTAGATACTGTGGTACAGCTACTCTTCCACTCTTTGTGTAAACTGACTGTATCAAGTAGTTAGGGATTGGGAACACTGTTGCTTCATACATCACATCCTCTTAACACAGTCTGTATGAGATAAGGCACTGGTGCCCCAAGTTAATAATGGGTGTGTGACCTGGATTACCTTTAAGAGTCACTTTTAGTGACTTGAGAATTTACAGCCATAGTGGTACAAAAGAGGCAGGAGTAAAAATACTCCTAGTTTATAGGTAGATGCTGAGCAAGGCTGTAAAGATGGCAGTAAGACTGTTTGTGGAATATATAGTATGATGCATGAGTAAATTATTTACTCACTCTAAAGGTAAAAGTTTATTTGAATATTTGTCTGTTATCCATTAAAAGTGACCTCTGGCAGAGGGCAATACCAATAACTTGGGATAGTACCACTTCATCTTCTGCTTGCAAAAGAAATGGCCTTTGTTACCAGTCCTGTAAGATGGACCAAGGAAGACTAGGCACAAGGGGTGAAAAGCTTGCTGGTCTAAAATACATATTTTTCCTTTCTCTTCTGTAGGATTTTTAGAGCACCTCAGATGACATCCCAAGTGGATGATTAACTTCACAATGGCAGAACTCACAGCGGAGAATGGCAGCTGTATGGACTGGCAAAAGCGATGCCTTGCATTGGAGTCCCAGCTCTTCAAATTCCGCTTGCAGGCAAGCAAGATCCGAGAGCTGTTAGCTGAGAAGGTGAGGCAGTGGTGGCTTCTTCTACTTTACACTGAGTTATGGCATGAAAGCAAAAAATCCCTGAATGCTGAGCCATCTAATAGAACTACGACTTGCAGTGGGGATCTCTTCCTTGATTACAGTATGTCATTGCACTCTGCTTATCACTTGAGATACAGAGATGTGCCTGTCAGAGTGGTGTGAAGTAGCATTAGTGAAAGTAAGAATTTGGCCTTGTTTACTGGAAAATCACCAAGTATTCGGATTCTACTGGAAAACACTGTGCCAGCAAGATTCTGGATATCTAAAGTGACTGAGGCAGCTGCAGAGCAAAGATGGATATTTTGGATAAGAACACCAGGATCAGGACTTGGCTGGCAATAGAAAAGCTTACAGGAGTGCAAATTATGCTATAATGTTAAAAGGCTGGACAGGAGTACATGTACTGCCACAGTGTTAGAATAACATCGCATATCCAGTCAAAACATTCTGGGTATACTGAAGAGCAGGACTGAGATACTTTGAGATCTGGAAATTAGAAACTTGCATGTCATCTGTCTGGTTTTAGAGGCATCTCCTACTAATGTCTTTCAACCATACTAAGTGAACTCATTTGCAATCCTAGGGGAGAGGAGAGTTTTGTTGGGGTGGGTTTTTTTGTTTGTTTCTATCACGGTATGGATTTTTGGTGTTTTTTCTTTACCTTAAATTGAGTTATTTTTCAATTTGAATTAAAGCTTTTTTTCACCAACCTCTAATTTGCATAAAATCCAAATTCGTAGGTTGCTGTGGGATTCCTTCTTTGTTTCAAAATGTGGCTTACACTATCACAGTCCAGTCCAAGATTGCTCAGATATTCAATTACTATTGGAAAGTGAGAACAGTTTCTTTCAGTCACAGTTTGCTAATGAAGTTGAAATCTTTACAACTGACTGCAGTTTACTCCAAATACTTTAAGCTGTACCTGATGACAGATCTGTTCTAAACTCACTTTTGCTCCATTTTCTATTATGTAACTTTTATATGTATATTCTTGTTTGTTGGTTTTGGATGTGAAAACATCCAAATGACATCTGCTTCAGAGTGGAGCAATTTTCATCCTTGCTTTTACTGTAATTACATTTCCACTAGTGCCGTATACTCCATGAGACATTCATTCCACCCTTCATATTTTAAGAAAGTATGCAATTCGAAGCACCCTCTTCATCTTTTCAAGGTAGCTTCTGAGATGGATCTTAGTGATTACTTACCTTGGAAAACATTGAAAGTGGTTGTAAAGTCCATTTAGGTAAAGGCGCATTAAAAAAATTGTGTATGGATGTGGCACAGGTCTGGTAAAGACAACCAGTACTCATGTGCAATACTCTACGCTTGCTGTGTTATGGAATCTGTGGCCTCGTGCTTTATTAACTCCTGCTTTGAGAAACTTCCTGACTACCCCTACACAAAACAAAGAAACCCACCTATCAGACTTTATTTTTGGAGAACAGACTTGCCAGAGATCTTTTGACTGTCTCTTTAGAGAGGTTTGTGGGCCATGGTAGAGAATGAAATTGTCATCTGCTTCAGCGGGCTCCTCAAGGAAGGGGCCTGACTGCCATTAATCCAGCCTTTCAGTTAAGATTAAGGAGCAGCTTGGTTCAGTGATCAGGTTACTCTGTAACTACTTGCACAGTGCCGTTGTAGGCTTACTTGAAGGGTCAAAGAGCTAGCAGGTTTGCAGTTCCCTACGCTGAATGTCATGTGGGAAGGGAAGAGCCTCAGGGACTGTGGGGCAGCTCCAGCAGGCTCTCCTGACGCAGGTGGACTTGAGGCACCAGAGCAGGTGCTCAGAACAGAATGCTCATGCTGAACACTGCTGTTGGGAAGTGTCCTGTGCCTCAGGTTCCTGACTGCCCTGCAACGGCTTGCTCAAAGACCCTCCGTCCCTCCTCCTGAGCCGCCACAGGGCTCCCCAGCAGTCACAGCAACTGGGGCTCCTGTCCACGCTGCATCCTTTTCCCCCTCGGATGGGCAGTGATTCAGAACTGAAAGAGGTGCATGCTTTATGCATAGAGATGACAACTCCAGGGATTTTTATCATATATTTTGTAGCAACTGTGATTTTTTTTTTTTTTTTTTTTTTTTTTTACAGTTCTGTCTGTGAGAATGAAGAGATTCAGATTTATTTGAAAGAGTACTGCATTTTCAAAAAGGCCGGGGGGCAGATCTTGAAAAATGTGAAGTGGGCACAGTTGTTGCCAACAAGCTGTGTTGCCAACCTGTGGTGAGCATTGCCCCTGAGATCTTCTGATACATTTCGCAGCAACAGGAAAATTAATTTAAAAAAAAAAAAAGTGGTTTTGCCAGTGAAAGTGAAGAACAATGTTAACAGGGGTGTGATGCCAGGTTGTCTCAGGGGTCTGGAAGCTGCTGATTGAAAGGCTTGGAAACCTGATCCCCCACATTTTACATCGGTCTTTATAATCAAGTTTATGATTTTAGGCAGATTTTACTATTTTAACTCAGAAAAAAAACCTAACCACTCATGCCTGGCATTGGTAGTACAATGCGTGCTAACAGTTTAAATACTTCAGATTTTTAAAATCCGCTTAGATTGAATAATCTAGATCACTGTTCAGAACATGAGGAATTTAAAATCCAACAGTTTAACTGCCAGTGCCCTAGTTCACATGGTGTGAACTTCCACGTTGGTAGCCCGGTCTCAGCTATCGAGCAGTGCCGCCCAAGCTGCGCAGAGCCTGTCTGCAGGTCAGCGCGGCAGAGGGACCCCAGCCCCGGCCTCCAAGACAGAGCTCTGCCGACTTGCTGGACCCCCACAAGGCATCAGACCCCTGGGTTCTGCCTTGTTGTGGACATCAGCAGGGATCTGGTCTCTTTGGAAACAGGCAGTTGTTTCCACTCTGACTTTCTCCTACACGCACAAAGAAAGGGAAACTCCTCTGTTGGTGAGTGGCATAGCAGGCCGTTGCCTTGGCAGCAAGATGACCTGGTTAGGAGTGAGCTCTGGAAGAGAACAACAGGAGGAAAATGAGGCTGAGACATGCACGAACTTCTTTCACTCAATTTTATTTGGCGTGTTCTCAGCCATCAGGAGAGGGAAAGCCTGTGTGAATGGTTGATAGGAGGATCTCTTGCAGCTTTTAGAAGGGCCATCTGGGTAGCTTTTAACCTGCTTCTGTCTTACTTCAATAAACAATGAACATTTGGAAAAAGTGTCTTTTGTCTCATTCAAGCATGGCTATACAACCGGGCCTGTTTCTCTCCATACAAGCTGTCTGGGCTAATGTTTGGGAGAAGAGTTACTTGAATTTGGCTTGGTTACTAAGTTTTTTATGTGACCTGGGTCAAGTTACTCAGTAGCATTTGTCAAATTATAAAGCATTTTGAGTGAAAGGACCCATGTAAATACCAAGCATTATTATTAATTCATTGAGGGATTTGAAAGAGCCTTACAAGCATGGACGTATTAAATCTGAATGCACCCCAGTGAGACAGCTGTCACCGGGGATGGGTGAAGTAATCATTTTGTGTACATGAGAAACACAGCAGTTATTTAATAGTTCATAGTAGGACAACCCAACAATGTAGTACAGGAAGTTAAGAAAAGTACAAGTTCATTTAAGGCTACAGGGGGAATTAGGGTGACAAAAGTACTTGATTTGACTGCAACTTAGCCAGGTCACCCTGCTTGCACAAGAAGTTTCATAACACTTTAGTGATCAGGAACAGTTCCAACATATATCCTCTGTCCTGATCAGGAACCAGGACTGCTAGCAATGCAAAGCAAACTGTCATGAGGCTGGGACAACAAGGAGTTTGTTCAGTCAGAACAGTGCTGTCTTCTTAAAAATAACCTGAGTCTTTCATGGAGATCACTCGCCTTGTGGAGGATTGAATTATTCTAAGAGGATAGCCTTTGGGAAAAGGTCCAGAGAGTCGTCTAAAGTCTGTGCTGTGAATGTAGACCCTGTCAATTCATCAGAAAGATGGCAGAGGCCATTGACTCTGAAGCTACTGTCACAAACAGTCTTTGTTTCACAAAGTATATTATGTCTTCAGTTAGCATCTGTCTTTCACCAATATATTTTGCTGCTACCTGTCTGTGGTGATGACTATCCAGAGACTAATAGATAAATGCACGGGTAGATCACTGTTTCTAATGGACACAGACTCATATCATAACCCAGACCACTGCTGTCAGGGTTAGATTGCCTTGAGCTCAGTCTCTACCAAGACTCTCAGAGGCTGGGTCTTCCCTCAGAGGAGCTTTGGCTGTCTGTGCAATCTTCTGTGGCATCTCTCTGTTCCTCTGCCAAAGAAATGTCCTTGATTTGGATGTTAAGCGCCATATACTGTGATGTCCTTGATTGCTCCACTGAAAAAGCAAACCTGAGAGGTATCACGCTAAATGTGGTATTTTCTGATCTTCATGGTTTGAATTTGTTATGGCATGGCTTTTTTAGTTACATGACCATTGAGGTGTCTACATATACGTACCCTTCTGATGTGTTTGTCAATAGGTGTCAGTCTGTTCTTATGATCAATGTGTATGTATGAAAAGGAGAATTGTTTTGTTGCCATCTGAAGGAATGGAAATGGAAATGCAGGAATGCTGACATCTCCATTCTGGGTCCCATTTTCAGGTTTGGTCCTCATACTGACCAACCTGCATACTTGGCTCCAGTGCTTTATCAAGAATGATAAAATGCATTGGAGAGAAAAGGAGTTCAGTTCCCCTTATAGTTTGTTTTCTGCTTGAAGCATGATTCTTTTAAACTTCTGAAGCTGCTTCTATGTCATTCCTTCATTAGTAAAACACAAGTAAATGCTGGAAACTCTGTGAAGCATTCCTCAAATTTTGCAGCTTAGTGGATGGAACTTAGTGTCACTGACTTCCTATTACTGGGCTTAAATCTGAGACTCATCGAAGCAGGGCAGGTGGTGGAAGATGACCTTGCAAGCACTGAATGAGGTCCTAGGTTGCTATTAAAAAAAAAATGCTAGGCTCTAGTGGTAAGTTGTTAGAGGAACCCCAGGTACATCTGCATTTCACTGAGAATGAAGTGATTTATATACATTTAGAATAAAATTCTATTCAGTGTCCTTTGACTTCAATAGCAGCAATGCTCAGATAAAGAATCACAGAATTGTCAGTTTGCAAAAAAAAAAAAAGAAAAGAAGCATAGGAAAATGAAGATCATTGTTAATCTTGTCAATTATGAGCTTGTGATGCTTTTGCAGCCAAAGCAAAGTATTCATTGGTTATAATGGGGCATCATAGAGAACCTGCTGTGAGCTTTCCAAGATGTATTCATTTTTGTTTACCATTGTGAATGAATCCTAGCTGAAATAAAAACAGGAAAGAATGGTGCGCTGTAGACAGGCTTCTTGCAGGGACAGCCCATGGTGTGTAAATTGTAGAGACAGGGTCAAGACTTCGGGACTATTCCCTTGACCCGTGTAATGAATGATGAAGCTCACTAATGAGAAAACAGTTCCGGTAAATTCAAAGTAGGGCAGAAGACTGGAAAAGGTCAAAGGCTTTTTTTTTTTCCTGATCAAAGCTGTCCAGTTAACCCAAAAGATGCCAAAGATCTGTAGACTTGCACAAGAAAAGGAAGATTCCTGAGTCAAACAGGTGAATTTCCAGGTGATGTTAATTTCTTTTCTTTCTTTCCCCCTCTTCCCTCCTTCTCTTCTGGCTCTGAAGATGCAGGAATTGGAACAGAGAGTGATAGAAGCAGAGCAAAGAGCTGAGGATGCAGAGAAACAGGTAAGAGATTCTCTTATGGTTGCTTTGGTACAAGCCAAGCAGGAACTTACTCTAAATTCCCTCCAGTCTAGCATACAGACAGCACTCTGCAGTGCTGTGCTCTGCTAGGGAAACATTGATTTACAGTGGTGAATGAATTTTCTGGTCTACTTCCCAGTCTTTGAGCCTGAGCTACGAACAGGTGCCTAAAAAGGTTCAACCCTAAATGAAAACCAGCACCTTATATCTGCCTCTCAGCTTCACAGCCTCCTTTACTCCCTCATCCGTGATAGGCATGCTTGGTTACGGAAAAGGAAGGCAATGTTGTACCTCAGGATTAAAGTGCAGAGATAGAGCTGCCTGGCAGCTCCTTGGAAGACAAATACTTAAGAGTACTGGTAAAGACTTGTCAACAAGTAGAGAAGGTTCTGCGAAAGAAGTAAGGTTGTGTCTTCAAAACCTATCAGTTTTTTTGGACTTGCTTTTTCGTTATTACTGCGCTGGCATGGGAGCCCATGGAGAAAAGCAGTAAGAGCTGGATTCATTGCATATTACTGTAACCATCTAAAAATTAGGCATATTGTCTAAGCTAGTCCTTTTATGCTTCTTGAATAATGGAGAAAGAGACTTCAGCTTGTGAACAGGCTACAAAGAATAATGGACTGTTGGGAAGCAGACTGTTGTACAATCTGCGCTGTAAGGAGTATTATAAAAACAAAAGAGCCAGGGAGGGACAGATGGTCTGAGCTCCTGTACCACTGCAGACCACTGCTGAAGGGAAGGTTTGAAGTGAACCAGCTCCCTCCAGCTGGACAAGAGCTGCAGGACTGAGCATTGAGTCAGAGATTAAAGCACAGAACTAAGAGCTGTGCAAGATGGCCAAGAATGGCTGTCAAAGAGGACTTCAGTAGTGAAGGACTGAACAGGCAGTGTTATAAGCACCGGGAAACATATTGCCTAGGAATCAAGAACTTGAAAGACCTGGTAAGGTATTTTGTCTGCAGAACATACTTTTCCATGCCAGTTTGATATTGGTGTCAAGATTTTTTTCTGACCAGCTTAAATATAGGAAAGATGCTATGTCTAGTCACTATACTGTTGGCCTCTATGCTAGATCAGCAATCGCCAACCAAGAACAAGAGTTGTTCTTGAGAGTGGTATCAGTAAGTCCACACCCAACCAAGATAGGCAAAGGTAACATTGTCACTGTGACAGCACCAGCAGGAAATACAGTTATTGCCACAGGCCAATGAAGGAGGTTTCATACTAGCAGACACCTCAATGACAGGAGTAGAGCACCCATGATATGGTAAGATGCAATGACAACAAGGGAGCAGATGGAGAGCAAGTCAAATCCAGGTCAGAGAATGGGCAAGAAAGGGAGAACTTGGCTGGGAAGGTGTAGGAGAAATGAGGGTTGCCTTCACCCACCTGCCACCAGCAGAAATGAGGGTTACCTTCACTCACCTGCCACCAGCAGTTCTGCAGCCATGTGTTGGCAGGTCCTAAAGACTAGCAACCCTCAAAGTTGTAGGGTCTGCCTTTCCAGCAGCCTTATCCACATCCAGAGATAAGTGTTCCTGGAGAAATACTTCATCGCTGCCTGAAGAAGTGACAGCATAAGGAGTAGGACCATTCCCTTCCACTAACAAGTATATTCACCATGAATGAGAAGCAGCTGACAAATCAGAGGGCTCCACATCAAGTGTAAAATCCCTTGTTATCTTTCTCTCCAGGAGTCCAGGGGGTTGGATTTGTTAATTCAATGGGCTCCCTGTAGCTGCCAACCTCAATTAAGGAAATCACATGTTTGCAGTCCCCTCTCTGAGCCTCTATTACAGAGTCAGCATTTGAGCATCAGACAGAAAGGAGGGGCCATTTCTTTTTACTATAATCACCCTAAACTCTAATGAAAACACATCTGACTCAGCAGGCTTAGTTTTCTGGCTCGGATGTTGGACGCCTACCTTTCTGATTCAATATGAGGAAGATGCAGTTTTCTTCTGTGCCTAATGCAGGCAGACAGGAGGACAAAACACAGCTTCTGCAAGTATGAAGTGTAGGCTGCTCAACAGAGCATGAGTAAGTCTCCTGCACAGACTGAAGTGCTCAGATCATTGCCTGCATTCTGCCTTCCTGATTCCAAATTCATGCCAAATTAATGGTATCTGGAGTTGGTTTCTTTGCAGATTCATTCTTTCTGGGATGTGTTGGAACCAAGTGTTTTCCCATCATCAAATGCTGCAATTAGCAGGTTTGAATTAAGTTGGTGGAAATCCATTAATCTTTAGAAATGAAGTCTTATAATCTATTGCAATAGGATGAGGTAATGATAAAACAGACTGGCATAGTGAGAGACGTAGGCTTTGAAGAAAGCAAAGAGATTTTTAAAAATTTGTTAAAAACCTGAAAGGCTTCAGCAGCAGCTAGGTTTTAGTGCATTGAAACTTTGTAGTAAAGGAGCATTACATTAGTGTTTCTCCTGCTGAGATGAACAAGTGTTGGCACTGGCAGGAGCTCAGAGGTAGGCAAAGCTTCTGAAATATCTAACATGGTAACTCCTTAGCAGGTCTGGAGAAAACACTTGTCAGAAAGCCAGAAGTTGCCAAAACATTGTCTAACCTGGGGATAGGAGGAAGAAGGAACTCCATAGTACATTTACCTATAGAAATCTTGATGTGAAACAAATGGCCAGAGTTTTGTGGTGTATACCTTGGTAGTGAATGGGGTAAAAAGCTGACCACAGTATTGCAAAGGAGGAAAGTGTGGTGTATCTTGCCCATATGTCTATGTAGACTATAGTGCCCATATGGTCTCTTTGACCAATAGTGTGCAAATATTTCACAATCCATGATGTGCTTATCTGTTCATGGTTCAGTTTTCATCTATTATTGCTTCAGCATTACAAATGAATGGACAATGTTCTTTTCACATATGTGGATATAAACTAAGTGTGACTTGAAGAGCTTTTTCTTCCTTTTCCGACTTCAAAAATATGAAACCCACAAATGCTCTCAGTTAGTCTTACCACTAAACAAGCAGCTCTTTCATTTGCATTGGGGTTTTTTTTAATATCTCTCTGATTGTCATTACAGGTCAGAGTTATGGAAGAGAAGATAAAACTAGCCAACGTGAAGACCGGTGAATCAGACAACACTCTGCACAGGAAATACCAAGAGCTGATGGGCACAGTGCAAGGAAAGGAAGATCTGATCAACAGATTGGAGACACAGCTAGCAAAACAGGTAAATGTGTTTTCTACAGGGAGATCTGTAGCTTTTGTGAGTTGTAATGTATGTTTCAGAGGTATGGATTATGTCTCCATTACACATTAGCCTCTCAGTTGCCTTCAGATCAGCTGTAAAATGATGCCCTGCTCAGCGCAAGATCCTCTCCTTCCTTTCTCTTTTCAAAAACATCCATTCAGCCTCAGTAGCCCTTGTCCCTTCATTATAGGAGACTGGTCGATGTCCTTAAAGGACTTCCTTATGTTAGTGTTGAGTCAGTGTTGAGACCCTAAATTGTAACACTTGAGTCTGGTCACATTATTACTCTGGCTTCCTAGCATATAGATTGCTCTGCAAAATCATTATGTAGCCCATCTCTGGCTCGGCATATGCTGCTTCTTGGGAAGGGACTTTTCCCAGTCTTCAGCAATCCTTTAGCATAGTTCATCTCTTGTCAGATGTCCTCATTATAAAAGAGCAGCTGTTTCCCAGTATGGATAGTTCTTAGTCTCTTCCATTCTCAGTTGGTGGAAAGAAGGAGCTACATCTACAGCAGAGCTTGTATTTCAGCTCTAGTAAAGGCCTTGCCCTGTGGTTTTTATAACATGAGGAATGAGGTATTCTTATATGTTGCTAAGTAAATTATTTTTAAATAGAAATAGCTCATTAGAATTTTACACAAAAGATACTTTGCCATTTGAGTTACATTTTACATTTAATTAATTGTCACCTATTTCAAGGGCGAAATAGATTGGTAAGCTGTCTGAACTTACTCAGACCAAGTGTAGTGTGGAGGTCAGGCATCAGGTCTTTGTAATACTCTGGATTTCAGGTCACTTCCCCAGGCCAGCTTGTTCAGGCAGAATGTAGATGAACTTTCTGCATTTTGGAAGAGGAAGAAGGTGTTTGGAAGGAGCTACAACAGTGATTAAGGTCTGGAAGCAGCTCTTGCAATCTGAAGAAATTCTGATTTACCCAAAAATGTGAGGTGTGATTTGATTAAAATCAACAAACACAAGTAGGAAAAATCTTCTGTTAGTACAAATCTTTTTATTCTAGCAACAAGAGGCAAAATGAGATTCTAGAAATGAAAGCCGAAGCTTGACAATTTCAGACAAGAAACACTCTTTATCAGGGTCACCAGTTTAGTTTCAGAATGGGATGGGATGGTGGCAGTGCTGGAAGGTCACTAAGGGTCCCTGTAAGGCATCCTATTTGTTTTCACTGGGATAGGGAGAGCTGTGGAGTTCAGAGCGTTTATAAGAGAACACTGAGATCATGTCTGGACCACACAATAGCATGGGACACAAAGAATCTCTAACTGCTTCTGGATCTTAAAGCACAATAACTGCATCTACAGGTGCTGTGCCTGAGTGAATTCGTTCTACTTAGAGGCAGGGCTTACTAAGCTCTGTGACAATGCTGTCATCATGTCACTATTCAACTTTAGGACCCTAAATAAAATCTTGGCATTCCAATTTACCGTGTAGCATAGCAATATTCAGAATCTTTTACCTTTTGGTCCCTGATCTGAGACAAGTCCAGGTCATTAGGGATTCAAAGGCATTACCCATGAGATGGATATCCAGAGAACTATGGTAGATCCACTATATGTGCCAGATCATTTCAGACCAGTAGGCACATCTAATATTCTGACTCCAGCAAAGGCTGGTACCTGATAATTAGGAACACACGCAGCCATATTCAGGGAGAAAAACTAAATAAATCCTCCTCTTGAAGCATCAGATTTGATTACTTCTATTTCATTATGCTCAACTACAAATGTTACTGCTACCCATAATGTTGCCAAGGTCTGTTTTAAAGTCAGCAAACATATTTGAATAAGAGCTTTTAAATGTGCAGTTGTGGTGATGAATAGCATGTGGTGATTAAAAGTGATGAGAAGATGTGGGGGATTTCCTGCAGTCTACTGTGTATTTATATGGTATTCCTTAAGTGAACTTACACTCTTCAGTGTGAAAAATTTAAAAAGGGGGGGGGGGGGGGGGGAAGCACTGACGTTTTTCTTATCATAATTACTGATATTTGTTCACATCAGCAAAAAAAAAATCTAGCAGAGAAACCACCAACTGCTACCAGAAGGTATTACCTTTTTCCATTTCATTAGAGAAACTAAGGCTTAATGTGCCATACAGAGTATATTCTCCCTCCCTCGCTCCTGGAACTGATTTCTCCTTGTAGTTGTTTAAATCATTATGTAAATAGGAGACCTTTCAGTGACATTGCTTCTGATGAAGCCACACAGGAGATGAACAGAAGGCTTCAGGTGATCGTATCAGTCCAGCATCTTTCAAAGGAAATTCCCAGAAAAGGAAAAAAACATAGCTGAGAAAACACAGCTGCAAAAATGGTGTTGTAGCAATATTGCCCAAGCAGATACTTGGGAAAAACGTTCATTGTGCAGATCAACAGTATTCCCGTAACACCTTTGTGTGAACTAGAACCTGTTTTAATGGATATGTAAACATACAACCACTTACACCATCTCAAAACCTCATAGCAGGTCTTAGTGTTTCAAGGTCAAGTTTTGGAGCTTTTTTTATCCTGTCTGCTATCTTTTTCTTTTAATTTACTTTCTCAATGAGAACATTGTGTGTGTGTGTTAAATACATTGTTGGTATTAGTTTCCATCTCATACACCTTTAAAGTCTATACTCTACACCTGTGCTTGCAGCAGTTGAATCCCTTTTGCTTGGAAGAATTACACTATTTTATAAATCACTTATGGGCACTGCTTAACTCTTATTAACCTCAGCAAACAATGTGTGTCTCTGTAGGCTGGGGGAACACTACAGATGCTCAACAGCAAACAGCAACATTGCAAAACCATCTAAAACAGGAAAAGTTGCAGACTGTACTCAAAAGAAACTGTAGTAGGTGGGCAATCATTACCTGAATTGGATTTTGCCATTCCACAACAAATTCTTGAAACAACCCTCTGAATTTGACTCCAGTTGTAAGACAACTTAGAGCTTGATTTTTCAGAGGCCAGCTAAATAATAATATCCAAATAGCAGTCTTAAATCTTACATCTGGAATGGGACCTTCAATGTTTAAGTCACTCCCGATGCAGTAACTTACTGAGAACAGTTAGTTGTACTCTCCTAACGCATCTAATCTTTTTTTGGCACAGAAACAACTGAGGACTGAGGAAGCCAAAATTGTTCAAGAGAAAGCTGCCAAGATCAAAGAGTGGGTTACATTTAAGCTGAGAGAGGTGAGTGTTTAGCTTGCTGCCAGGTTTCAAGGCCTATGACTACGTACAGTGGATGCACTGCCACTGGGCTCCTATGCAGGACAATAGTCTGACAGTCAGTCTGCCACAGAGGCTTTCTGCTTGTTTGGCCCTACAAGCACTCAGTTGCAGAATTAGGGTCATCCCTCTCACTGAGGGCTATTTGCTGCTCTGGGCAAACTATAAATGACTGTGAAGTCACTAATGCCCAAAAGCAGTCCCTAAAGAAGATTTATTAGTCACAAGTAGCTTTCACCAAGCCTTCCTCTGCCTGTCCCTTTTTTCTCTGAGTGCAGTTTCTGTCTCTTTTTCTGACAAAGCAGCTGTTAAACAAACACAGGTCCTTTGCTCTTCTCTCTCTTTGCCATCTCTGACTAATGCTGTTTTCCTACTGCCCAGCATTTTCTTATGTCTAACCTCTCCCCCCTGTCCATCCTGCCTCTATCTGGCCTAATTGGTCTAGAAAAACTGAGATAGCAATGGGTCAGCATGCAGTTTTAAAGAGGCAGTAATAGTTTACAACTGGGAGTGGGGCTATCTGGTCTTTCCCTTTTATTCCAAGTTAAAGCCATAGATTTCCCAGTTTATGCCAGAAAGGGAATTTGTTGGAGTTGGAAGAAGCAGTCTTTGTGGGCACTAATTGTGTTATGATGTGACTTTGTAATCTCATTAGATTGCCTAGATAATTCACCGAGCTGCTGTGCTTCCTTTTTTCATTCTCCTATATGACATAACTTAACGTGCATCTACATTACTGACTGGTGCAGCACAAAGGAGGAAGCACAGGGGTTGACTTGGTGTGACCTGCTGCGAATCCAGGACTCACATTGTGTTTTTACTGGCGATGAAGTTCGTGCCAGATGCTAATTCTAGGTGCATACCATGTACAAGTGGACCGCTGCCAACTGAAGGATTTTGCATCTGTGCTGCAAATGGGTTGCTCTAGACAGCACTATGGGTGCAATTTCAACTTTGATTCCATCAAGAGGGAAGCCTCTTTGGGTGCACCACTGCTGCATTTAAGAGCGTATGCTGAGACGCTTCAAGCAAAGTCATAAGGCAAATTTGCAAATGATCACTCATGCACTAATTGCAAATGTAAATGCACCCTTAATGTTAGTTGGTTTTTTTTTTTTTTCCTTTGGTCCCCTGGATCCAGGGGATCTCCTTTTACCACATACAGGGTGAGAGGGAAAAATGCTCCTCCTGGGTAATAGTTTTTTGATTGTCTCTTTCATGACAGTTATTTCTGGAACAGGAGTAAATGATAAACAATAGCAGGGAAGGAAATTAAAAGACCTGTTTGAGAAGTGCAAATAGTATATACAGAGGCTATTTGAGAAAGCACAGCAAAGTGTTTAAGTGGGTTGTCCAGTGGAGCTGTTGAGGAGAAGGATTTCAAGGTGACTGGTAGACTTACCCATCCTTTTTTCTTTTCCTATTCAGATACTTGAATGTAATAAAGATGAAGACATGTTCTGTAGAGTGGAACACATGCACACACAGTTTTGCATTATATTTCAGTTTTTATTATTGTTGTTTCATAGCTTGAGCTAGAAAATTACCACCTGAAAAACTGTAATCAGAGGCTGACGGAGCAAATTGAAGCCCTTCAGGATACATTGCAAGGTAAATGTGTTCACCTGGCATTGTAGCCTAGTAACCATCACAAGAGTGGAAGTCAGCATTCCTGGGTTGTATTCTTAGCTATGTCAAAAATTAGCACTTGTGACAGTAAGCAAGCAGTAGAATTTCTCTGTTCTTCAGTGGGTCCATTTTTAAGATGGGAATAACATTGCTTACCTGCCTTAAAAACTCTTAATTGGTCTCCCACAAGTGATTGAATACAGACCCCTTTTTTTCAGAGTCTGCTTTTGCCATTAAAATAAGCCACTGAGCTCCTGAATTTGAAGCACTCATTGAAATACATAGCAAAACTCTCCATTCACTTCAGTGGTGCAGGGTAGAAGTCCCTGAGGTATTTCACTTTACATCCACATGCGAATTACCCTCATCCCCACAGAACCTCTGGTGACATGTGAGCTGAGTAACCAAGGACTGAATGTGCTAAGGCAGCAGCCGTCTGGTCTGCCTTTAGAAGCTGGGTTCCTCTGTGCTATCAGGTTGGGTTGGAGAAAGCTGCTTACGGTGCTTGTGCTTTTGCAGTTCTTGTTTGGTGGACAGATGGAGAACTTTGGTCTCCAGGGCTTGAAATCAGCACCTTTCATTGCAACACATTTTGAAGAAGAAATTCTCTCTTAACCATTTTCTTCTTCCTTTTTTTTTTTTTTAACAAGCTTGGTTTGGTCACAGTAAGATGAGCCAGTTTCCAGAACTTCACTGGGCATGCAGGCAGGGGGCATTTCTTTCCTGCAGAAGTCTTTCTGGCAACCTATCACTCCACAGCAAGGGAATAGGGCAAAATTCCTTTTAAATCCCACCACGTTTCTGGCTAAATGCTTTATGACTGGGTTTTTCTCATCCCTTCTGGCTCTGGCTGTTTACAAAAAGAGAATGGCTGGTAAGCCGCGTTAATAATCTGGTATTAAGTGTTCCCTGGATCCCAACTCTCTGGGCAGTAAACAGCTCTGTCCTCTTCGCTTATCCCCCACTAGTCGCACTGTGCCAGGCTAAATTCAGAGGCCTCTGCAGAGAGACAAATCTCTTCTTGCTTGCCATGCTAATAGTAGCAGCTTCCTCTGCTTCATCTCCTGTCACATCTAGGAAGCTGCAAAAATACCAGTAATACTTAAAATGAATGGCCTTTTTTCAGTCTACACTAATGATTTACCTCAGGGGCAGGGGAAAATGTGTGTCAGGATTTGTGTCTGCCAGCGTTACGTGTTAGGAATAGCTTTGTTAGCATTTAGTTCCTTGTGACTCGAGTGCCAAAGTCAGGCTCTCATGGTTGTCTTTCTCTCAGCTGTGTTTCCAAGAGCGGGTTTCATCTTCTCTACAATCAACAGTGATTTATTCTGCTGTTTGCCCTTCCCTCTGTTACTTTGTGTCTTCAGTTTGTTTCCACTTCCTTGTAAATCCCATTAGTGGTTAAGCAATGCCTGTAGAGTTTGATGTTCAGGCAGCATTTTCAGTGATAGCTGTGCAGAGTCACACTCACCCATATTTATGCAATTTCCAAAGCATCTTGTGACTTAGTTTTTTTCAATCAGGCAATATATAAATGCCAAAGTCAATCAAAATCATAAAGTGAAGTAACATCCTCTGACACTCCAAGTTTTATCCACACTTTCTCATACCCTAAAGCTGCTATTCAGCAGAACATGGTGAACTAAGATAGTCTTTAAATCTAGTAATTATGGAAAAGAAGAAAGTAGAAGAATTATAAAGTATAGGCACTAAATAGGCAAAGAACAATGGAGGCAATCTAGGATCTATCTTTTATGTCATCTTCTAATATAGCAACTGAAGGGACAGATATAAAATAAACAAAGAAAATGAAGTTTTTACAGCAAAAAACATGTAAGTAACTGTTACAAAACTTGTTGACAAAAAGCACTGCTTGGGTCGTATAGCACAAAAGGATACCAAAAAGCTCTAGGGAAAGTCTTGAAAAGAGAGTAACTTCACTGATTGGTGTGATGGTTAAGAAGGTCTCCATACATATGCTGGAAGCCTCATCTAGCCCCTAGGAATGGGAGGAACCATATCAGCTTATTTGATAGCTTAAATCACTGTAGGCCCATTGAAGTCAAAAGCGACGGTAGGCAGTGTTCTGGCCACTTAGGTGGTTTTTGACAAAGTATTGTGTGGATAGGTGCACTTCCTTCTCATGGCTGTTTTAAGAGAAGAGGAGAGACATAATTGTGGGTAGGTAAGAGTAAAAACTGCTATATTGAGATAGACTGAAAGCTTGCTTCCAGCTTCTGCTGTCAGTGTTTTAGGAAGTTCCTAGGCCAGAACTTCTGTCTAAACTGTTATTTGTACCACTGATAAATTACTTTTTCTGGCCTGTCTTTTGGACACCACAGAATTCTATTTCCTTTTTTGTTTGGAAAAAAACCCTTCGTTCCGTAAATTTCAAATGCACTACCTGATAATTTCATTAGGCACCCCTTAATTCCACTTGTGTAAGAGACAGCGATTAGTCATTCCTGTTCATCTTTTCTGTACTGTTCCCAATTATAAATATATAGCACTTCTGTTATAGCTGTGCCCAGCCATCTCCTTTCCATTCTGTATAGTCCTGATCAGGCCAGGGTGCTATTGAAATACAACTGACATGAACAACTTACACTAGCAAGTATCATTTTAGACAGTGAAGCCCTTGAAAGCCCTAACCATATGTTCTCCTCCATTGTAGATATGACCAGCATTCCTCCCTTTGAATCTCTTTGGAGCTGTAATTCTCTGAAGCCCAGAGCATCACAGGCCTCTTTTGCTGAGAAGATAGACCAGAGATCTGTGCTCCTTGCACCTCATTTCAGACAGGTGTGTCAGACAGGACCTACCAAACGTGTCCTCTCTACAGCAAACATAGTCCTTGCCAATGACACCTTTACTGAGGACGGAGAGGATAAATCTCTGCTTTCCCAGAGCACGCTGAAGCTCATGTCTGACCCATCAAGCTGGAATCTCTCCACAGAGAAAGATGTATGCCCAGCTGTAAGTTCTGAACACAGGTTAGGTTGCTCTGATCCCACATCATTGGACCCTCCAGCTGAGGCCACAAGAATCCTTGAGGCTTTGACTTTCCAGTCGTCTTTGGAAGGAAACCGTAGTGCTGTCAGCACCTTGCAACAAGTGGCTTTGGATGGCACCTGCTTCTCTGATGATCTGAGTGCCAGGTTCCGCTCGCACCGGCTGGACTCCTCTTCCTCAGGAGAAATAATGAACATGCTCAAGGGCCACCTCCAAACTGCTGAGCCACCCCTGGTTGTGTCAACATCAGCTGTTACAGCACATTCCTTCTGTCCAGGGAGGGAATGTGGCCTTGGCAGTAGTATGACCTTTCCAAAAATACGGACTCCCAATACACCAAGAGACAGTATCCAGCTAGCCAAGAGACATTACAGCCAACCACAGCCAGGGACTAATTCTTTCCATCGTGTAATGAGCCTAGAGGCTAGCATCTTCCAGCCCATAACAGACTCTCCGGTCTGCCATGGGCAAGTGAAGGAGACAGACATTGATGATGATGGGGTACTGGAGAAGATGGAAACAGAGCGTGGCCCAGTGAGGGAAGAAGCTGGAGCATGTGAGGAAATCAACCACTTATCTGCAGAACAAAGAGAAGCTGTGAGTTCTGAGGCTGGCATACTTGACCCAGGAGGTAAACCTCCCACACCACCTCTGCACAGACTCCCATCGTGGGTAAGAAATGCAAGGACAACAGTCTGAGAAGTGCTGCTTAGCTTTGAGTAGTGCCAGTAGTTAGGCTACAACAGCTCTTGGTCTCAAGCAATTGTTTCCTGTGGACATCAGTCACATTTCTGAACCACCTAGCCTGACAGTTCCAGATTATGGGGCATGCTGGTTCCACTGACAATTTTTTTGTTCTTTTCTATTTATAAGGAAAAAAAATCCATGGAAGAAAATAGTACTCAAGAAACATAGGAATAAAAATAAAAGTCAAGAGGTGCTGCATTGTGGTTTATCCTTATGGGTCATCAAAAGTTAATCCTTAGTTCTGTTGTCATGTGTTTAAGATAGAAAAGTGAGTCATAAATGCAAGTGAATGGACCAGACCAGATAGTTTCAGTGTCAGAAAAAGCTGTGAATACTAGAATACATACGTGGATTAGATCTCAGCATTCCTATCTCATGGTATACCTCTGCTATTAGGAAAATTATGTGAAAACCATTGGTAAAGTGAATATACATGTCCTATTGCTTACTTCATGTGAGAGAGAAGCCTGTTATTGTCACTTTCAGTTACTTGTTAGTTCAGATGGTTGGATTGTTTGCTAATGGGTCAATCTAACTGATAAACTTGGTGGAAATCAATGTAGTATCAAAAGAGATAATTCCATTACTTTCGATTTGCTTTTTTAAAGGCGTAGGCAAACAAGTGGTTTATTGAAGGTGAAAAATCAAGCACTCATTGTTAATCCTCATGGTTTATAATTTTTTTTTCTATGAAAACTTAACATTATTTGTGATCTTTGGCTGTGTCCCTTATGGTACCAATTTAAACCCCAGTATAATCACAGATGTTCTTCCAAAGGAATCTCTTTTCATTTAGTCCATAATATGGAACTGTGCTGGGGATGAAGCTGGATAGTGTAGTAAAAGAAACTGCAGTTTCCAAGGTATCTGTTTTATTTGCTGCAGAAGTCAGAAAGTTGTCATGAACAGTGTACTCACTTGGAAGAAGGGAAATACATCTTAGAGATTGGCTACTATTCCTTTCTCTGATCTAGAGTTCCCATGTAAGGTTCTTCTAGTGCCTTAAGCTAAATTTTTCACAGGTGATCATCAGCTCCACACACACCTTCTGAATGTCTAACTTGAGTTTGGCAAGTAAATTTGATTAGAGAAGCGCTGAGCACGTCTCTGCGGCAACTGTGTTCAGTTGTTTTCATTACAAACCATGTTATATGATGCTAAATTCTCAAAAAGTCAGGTCTTGGACATCTTGAAATGTGTACTGCAAAGATATTGGATATTTCAAAGAACCTATGTCCTAGTTCCTCTTCTGGAAAATAGCGATAGCACCCATCATGTCCCTCCCAGGGTTTTTGTAAAATTCTTTATTAAAGTTTATGAAGCATTGCAGTATTATAGTCAGGAACACCACGGGAAAAATCCATTATTTTGTCTTCAGACCAGAGTCAAGTAAGTGTAGCCAAGTAGGGCAAATTTAAGTATATCAAACACTAAAGCATGAATAGAATATTTAAAAAGCAGCTTAATCAGTAAGAAATGTCCATTATGTGCCTTGAATAGGAAGTGTCTGGGGAAAAAAATGCACATAATATTTCATTAGAGACTAAATCATAATGCATATATGTACAGAAAATACTAATTCTGTAATTTCTTGTTTTGGTGTACTTGACTTTGCAGCCTTAGGTACTTTCATGTATATGTATTATGTATTTTATCTGATAGTGATTGGTTGTATGCTTTAAGGAGCAGCAAGAGGATTCCTAGCTTTGATTTTTATCCATTTCAGACTGGTTGATGTGTTAGTCATAACATTGCATTTAGTTACAGGTTTGGGTTCCCCCCTTGGAATTTTTATCAATTTGTGAAGCACTTGGAGATCCTTTGAACTGAAAGCTCCTTATATTGTCATAACTGAGACACAGGCTTATCAAGACCATTCCAGGCATTTCTTTCATTCCCTTAGCAGAGAATGGGAATCCTTTGCAGGTGGTGACTCAATAAATTGTCCTGGTTTAGGGCTGTTCTTGATTCATTTTAATGCATAGTTCATAAAGTGGAAAAACCAGCTTTTTCCAAGCTGTGATGTATTCATTTTGCATGTAGGTGTTCCAGTCTGTGGGTATCATCTCTGTAGCATTTACAAGCCAAGTCTGTTGCGATTCAGGGAATCGCACACAGATGCACATTTCCACTAATGGTCATTCACCCAGCATCTGGTGGAACAGAGCAATCTTTCTTAGAGGGCCCCTCCTTCCTGCCCAAAGGTGTGATTGTGATGTGATTCTCTGGCACAAGCATTTCCTTTTGCAGGAATCGTGTTTTTGTCTGACTATTGCTGTTCATGGTATTATTGTTCCAGGAGAGTCGAATCTATGCTGTGGCCAAGTCTGGCATGAGGTTGTCTGAAGTGGCCACGGTGAATGATACTTCCAGCTGCTGTAAGTTCTAGACAAGAACCATCCTTAGAGGGAGTTTACAGTGACAGTGTGGGACCTGAGCTTCTGGCTGTTCACATTTCTTCATTTCCTTGCATGTTTTCAAAGTAAATTTGATTTCGCAGATAGCCATGATAAAGAAAGGAAGGGAGGAGGATACATCTGATCTCAGGGATGGTTAGTGCTGGGCTGTTTGAGCACCTACATTCAGTGACATCTTCAGGGACTCTGTTATTTCTTTCATCACTTTCACTGACACTGTTCTGCCTCTGCATGTCTGTGACCTGCTTTTAGTCTTGTGATTCACCATCACCTTCCCCTGTTATGGCTTTTACCTGTTTGGACATGGTGCGCTGCATTGCCGTTGTACCATGGGGAGCACAGGGTGGGTAAAACATCTTACAGACTAAATGGAGGGAGCATTGCAGCTGTCTCTGGGAGTTGTATGTAATTAATAACACATCCCCTGGCCTTTCTGAAGCCAAACTGTCCAGGATGGCAGTCCTCCATTATTTGATGTTCCAAGAGGCTATGTAGGTTCTTACACACATACATGTACCTCTCCATTAAAACCTCCTCCTTTTCACCAGTTTGTATTATTTGCTCTCTTGCTCTCTCTCTGAATTTTCCCAGTTTCCAGTTTCTCGCGTTCAACTTCTGGGCCATTTACCTGTCTCATCTACAGAAATGTCACAGTGCCAGTCTACACTACACTGAAGGGGGTAAGGAGTTCCTTCACTTTTCCTCTTACGAAAACCATGGCCCAGGGCTGCCAGTAATTTGAGAGAGAATGGGCTGAAGCTGTGCAGTGAAGGAAAGAAAATTAGAGAATGCCAGGAAGTACTGGACAGCAAAAGAATGCAGGAGTAGCAGGTGATAAATGTATTTAGGAATACAGAACATTGCAGCAAGTTTTGGTCCAGGAAGCTGCAGTGTGCGCTATGAGGCTGTAGAAACCAAGGGGGTGGTAGGGGGTGTAGCCCCCTTATGGGGAAGCACAGGGCTTGTGGAACAGTAGGAGGATGTAACCAGAGGAGACCCAAACAGATCAGACTAGAGAGTCCAGTTTGGAACTTCTCAGACTAGAAAAGGAGGAAATGAGGAGCCCTGGGACAGTAGTGGGCAAGGCAGTGTGAAAATAAAGGGCCTATATTGATTGCTCTGTCTCCTCATTGAGCAGGGATTGTCCTGGGGAAACTCTTCCCTCACACACACTGACCATACAGGTCTGTTTTCCAGAAAGCCACACAGATCAGCAACGTGCCTTTCTTAGATGAGTCTTCAGGCTCTGATGATGACTGTGGCTCCCATGCCAGCCTCAGGACTTCTACTGCTGGATCCGAGAACAGGAAAGCTAGCATGCCAGGCAGCCCTCGTGCAGTGAAGAGAGGTAAAGTGGGAGTATTGCTACTGAGCAGCATGAACTCTGTCATCACAGGTGAGGCAAGATGTCCTGAACAGCATCATCAGTGACAGGCAAATGCTCAGCCTTGGTGATGCTAATAAGGAGTTCTCCCAGAATGTGTGCAGACATCAGCAGCTACTCAATAGAAACCTGTCCTCTCAGATGGGTTTTTACCACTGGTAGATTTCCATCCAGGTAATTGCTAAGCTAAGACTGTGGGAAGGATTGATCTCCCAAATTTATCACATATCCAGTGAAGCCATCCATACCTTTTCTGTGACTTCTCTTTGCAAGCAAGCTAGTACTGACACATTAACGAAAATGGTTTTTGTCTCTGTCACTGGCTGATAATTTCTTGACCAGTAAGCAAATGTTTCCTATCTTTGACAGGTATCAGGTAATTTGAGTCCTGGCTAGGACAATTTTTCTTGACTGCTGGGAAGGTTAAACTGGATCCTTGAGTGGAATTTTCATTACAATTGGTAGTCAATAAAATAGAATCCCGTTTCATGCAGTCTTAACTTCTGTTGTGATGCATTGGCTGATGTGTCCGTGCGTTGCCATGGACCAGTGGTGGAAGATTCACAGAAAGCAAAGCCCCATTGCTGGTGAGGGAGCCTTTTCTTTAGTTTGAATGAGAGGGGCTTGAGGCTTTATAATGGATGTTTCCAAGCTGACAACTTCAGATAACAAGTCTGTTGATTTTTTTAAAATTATTTTTTTAATCTCTGTTTATTCAGCAACAAATTTATTTCACTGTCAGTATCCAAAACTCACTCTCGCTACTTGTCTTCCCAGGAAAAACATAAAGTCTCAGAAGTTTAGTTAGTGGGGTTTGAGTTTCCAAAGTCTAATCCAGTTTGTTCTTCTTGAAAAAAAAATGATGAACTCAAAAACTTTTTCAGAGTGTGCAGTATTCAATGCATGCTTCTGTCTAGCCATGATTCTCATTCTTTTCTTTATTTTGAACAGGTGTATCTATGTCCTCACTGAGCTCCGAGAGTGACTATGCCATCCCTCCTGATGCCTACTCCTTGGATGGTGACTATTCAGAGCCAGAACATAAGCTACAGCGAACATCTTCCTATTCCACTGATGGTGGAATCTGCACTGTGAGTCTTGCTGCCTCACAGTTGTGAAGGGGTGCAAACAGATCCTTGGCCTTGAAAGAGAAAAAGCATAACTACAACATATTAAGTTATCCCCTGCAAAGTGATGCTCTAACAAACTGGGCTGTTGGTCCAGCTGGTTTGTATCAAAAGACACTATCTGATGGTTCAGAAGAAGGTGCAATTTCTGTTACGTGGTTAGATAAAAGTATAAGCATCAAGGGCTCTATTCTTTCCTGATGACCTGTACTGGTTTCCTGTAGTTGTATTCTACTTTAATGATGGCCTTACACTTTTGTGACAAAACAAATTTGGAAAATCAGAGGAAGGAAGGAGAAAGGATAGAATATTTTGGCCTAGAAAAAGAACTCACACACGGGCACCATTAAATTCTGTACTCTGGAATGTAAGAGATCAAGCAGACAAGGAACAGGAGTCTCATCATGGCTTAGAGCCAGCCTTCACTTTTATTTGGAAAATTACTGCTATGGTAGGAAGACAAATAAGTTTTCAGTGCATAAAAAAATCAGTGAAATGATCTTCAGATGCCTTCTTTACTAAAGCAACACAATGTGGTATTTGCAACTACACAGATAGTCTAGGACTCTCTCCAAGTTGAGCAGAGAGCACTGACCTTGGATGGCTACTACTCCCATCTGGCAGAGTAAAGTGGAAAATGATGGAGATGCAGCAAGTGTCTGAGCTTGACTTCAGCACTCTTTCATTTGTATTTTGAGAGGTGCAAGATAACCTTCTCTCCCCCTTGCTCTTTGCCCTCCAGGAACCCATGGAGAAATCAGGTTACTTGCTGAAAATGGGCAGCCAGGTGAAGATGTGGAAGAGACGATGGTTTGTTCTAAGAAACAGACAAATCATGTACTACAAGTCTCCGGTGAGTCACTGGGATACATTTACTCCTGTGTGGAGGCACAGGGGAAGGCTGTCTGCAGAACCGGTTCCAGGCTGATACCACTGGCAGAGTGGGCAGCCATGGGCAAGCTTCCCCCAAAATGTCCTGCCAAAGAGCTTTATGTCTGACCCACAAGTTCAACCGTGGGTCTCTGCATAGGCAGGGAAGCTCCTTGTGGTAGCAGTTTCCAGGAGATTAAAGGTTGTTCACAAGGACAGAAGCTTGACATCTACTGGTTAACTTCATACAGATGGTGAAAAGCAGAAGGCATACCATGGCCCAGCTTTGGTCATGTTTAAGATGAAAAAAAAGGAAAAATAAATTACAGTACCAGGAGGGCACAGATACATACTCAGCAGTGAGTATACAGGGCTCTGAGGAAAAGTACAACTTTCAAGGGGAAGAAAGCTGGATTCTTTCATTTTTCACGCTCCCACATGGACATGGAAGTATTAGAAAACTAGGATAAAATTGAAAATAAGCTTTAATGCAAAATGCTGTCTTACAATGGTCAATGAAACAATATTGAAAGAGCATGTTTGTATCTTCAGACCTTTCCAAATACTTTTTATAACTCACAACTGTTTCAAATGAAGTTATGTTATTTTAAAAATTCTAGCAGTATGCACTCAAAATTTGTATATACAATAAAATACATTTATTGTTAGCCTTCATTATTCTGCTGTACTTAGCTACCTTACAGAGAATTATATTTAGGGATATTCACCTTCCATACTTTTTTCTTCTGAACACAGCAATTTCCTCCATACCTGCATAATTACACAGTATTTCTGTGTATATACACATCTTTGCTTACAAGTCAGGAATATCGAGAATATTTATTTTCAACTTTTTTATTTTTTCAGTTGTTTGACAAGACAAAAATACACCTTAGGGCACAATGCATCTTTATTTCTGGTATTAGGTTTATCCATCAGAATTCACAAGCAAATTATACACATATATACATACATATATATATAAATAATTTCATAAATATGCAGAATTTAGACTTGGTTGAAAGGGACTTCTGAAAGACCCTAGTCCAACTGCCACATTGAAGAGGGAGTCACCAGCTGTAGATCAAACCACCCATGGCTTTGTCTAGCTGAATCTTGAAAACTTCCCAAGGTGGAAATTCAGCCACTGCCTGGGTACCTGTTTGGTGTTGTATTGCCTTCCCAGTGAGAAAGGGTTTGTGGTGTTTGGTTTTTTTTTTTCTTTCCCTAATGTCCAATCTGAACTTTGTAAGACAGCATTTGTCGCCATTACCCTTGTTACATTGTCTGCTGCTACTGAGGAGACTTTTGCTTCATCATTGCAATGGGATCACACTGTCTCATATTGAACCTGGCAACCTTCAGCTGTCCTTTCCAGCTCATGAATGCAGACTCCAACCTGCACATGCATATTGTGCTGTATTTAAGTACTCTAAGACCCATCTGAGTTTTTTTTCCTACTGAAAAAGATGTTTGCTTTTCTTTCCTCAGAGTGACGTTATCCGCAAACCACAAGGGCAGATGGAGCTGAATTCCTCGTGCCAAATTGTCAGAGGTGAAGGGTCCCACACATTCCAGGTAAGCGTTGCTTTTTCATCCTGCAGATAACCACACACTCGGTGGCTGGGTAAGAGAGCACTTATTTCAGGCTGAATGGTACTGTATGTCTCAATTGATGTGAGCTAACTTTATCTGGCCCCTGTGTTTCCTGGTACAAGCGAGGCAGTTAGTTTAATAAATGGGGAAAGAGCTAAATTGTAACCCAAATACAGCTTTTTGAAATGGAAAGAAATCCTCCTTTAGTTTTGTTTTGTTTTATTTTACACCATAGCACTTTCCTTTTTTGCAGTTAGGACTGAGAGCTTGAAATCTGTGGGGAAAAGTGATTCTTATAACAATTAAAACCAGATGGTACCTAGGATCTCCTCTTTCTGAAAGACTCCTCTCACAAGATCTCCAGCCTGACTTTACATGTCTGGACATTCTAAAGAAACATCTGAAGTGTTGGATTCCTATTAGAATTTGACTTCTAAAGTATTGGAAGTTAGCCCATCACTGGGTTCAGTTTTAAGTCATTACTGTTAAAGGACTTCATTATAAAGACAGCATTAAAGTTTCTCTCATACTCTGACTGAAAGGCACATGGCCTGACCTGTGAGCTACCTTCTGCCGTTATGGAACTGAAGTTGCGAAGGCTTAATACTATTAAAAGCATAGCATCTTTCCTCTCAAAGAGTCACAAGCTATTGAAGGCAGAATGCAATACAAAGCGAAGGCAGCAAAAAAAACCATTTATGTAGTCAGCTTTAAAATGAAAAATTACCAGCAGCACTGAGAAACAAGAAAGGATGAGAGAGGAGACAAAGCCACAATATCCAACAGAAACAGCAAGAGAGCTCATGAGACTTTGATTCATCTGAGTTTCAGTTCTTTCACTTGGACTTTGAGGGTTAGCACCTTTTTTCTTACCCCAAAAAAAAAATCCCTCCTGAACCACCAAAAAAAAATCTGTATGGGATAATGCTCAGCAGCTGAAGAAAAGCTTTGTAGGTGTGCAGGTTTTATATCTACTCACTGCTTTTCCTTCTAGCTCATGACAGAAAAGAGAACCTACTTCCTGACAGCAGACTCTCCCAACATCCTGGAGGAATGGATTCATGTCCTACAGAGTATCCTGAAAGTGCAAGTGACTAGTCCTGTTGGTGTTCCTCATAGTGATGCTAAACCTACTGTGAAGGGTTGGCTCACCAAGGTAAAATACTATTTCTTACTTTGTTCAGTTTAGCCTAGTATTGACAGCTTCTTGGTTTGCACAGTAAATGTCAGCAAGAAATTAGTATTTTAATACTCCCTAGAAGAGTGGGGAAAGAAAGAAAAGTGGCAGTAGATTTCTGTATTTCAGAGAGAGGAACATTTGTATAAATGATAAGGAATGGAACAAACAAGGCTACTGAGAGATTCTGACTTTGTCAAATAGTAAGTAACAACAAATATCTAGCTTATGTATGCTTTTCTGCAACAGAATTCACAGCATGTCATAGTGAAAAAAAAAAAAACAACAGGAAACTGTTAAATGTCACATTTAATTGATCTTAACTTAGCGATGTAGGAGAGTTTCAAAGAAATGGCTTGTATGGTTCTAGGTTAGCATGTATTTCCATCATAACAGACTGCATGTGCATTAGTACAAAGTATAATGGCTAAAAATTCTTATGCTTCATGCCATTTCCATAGATTAGTTTTGCATACCAAGTTACTATGAATTTTTTAATATAATTCTCATCAGCATCTAAAGATGGCTAAAGACAACCTGTGTCTGAAGCTTGTTTATCTGCAACAGGAAACAGCTCCCTAGACTACATGTTGACAGGTCTTTTCCTGCTGAGATGAAATGATTTGTTTTTATAATCTTAAATAGGTTATTCTTAATATTGTATTTCAGGATACAGAAATCATGGGTTGTTATGAATGAGTAAAATATTTCACAAAATCTTAGACCCATTTCTATAAGTACCTATGTCATACCTAATTAGGTGGTATGTACTTATCTGCTTTTGGAAGTAGTGCCCTGTATGTTTTGAGAGAGCTCATATTAGCATAGAACAAATAATATATGCAAGGTTTTAAGGGAGAGTTGAGTTGAAAGTTGAAATCCTAGAAAATCATTCCAGCAACACTGCTGATGTTAAAAACATGTATTTCTTTGTCCTCCTTACAGGTCAAGCATGGTCACTCTAAGCTGGTCTGGTGTGCACTGATTGGAAAAACTTTCTACTACTATCGAAATCATGAAGATAAGGTAATTCCTGTTCGCCTTTTGTTCCTGAACCCTCCTTTCCCATTTCTCATGATGCTTTCTTTGCTTCTGTGTCTCATGCTTCAAGCTCTTCCTTGGTTGTACTTCTCCCCTTCTAACAGCATTGCCTCCACAAAGAGAATCAATATTGTCTCTGATTTTTTTTTTTTAAAGCTAAAATGACGAAAGACTAAGAAGGCAAGTGACTGCTCTTTCTCAGATCACTGTATATCTTGCTTTCTCCATTTGGTCTTGTGAAGCCTTTAGAACAGACTTTTATACAGCAGCTGATATATTCTGCATATTGTTATGAAAATAAGTAGCAACAACAATTTGGGAAGAGGGAGGTCATTTAATCAGTGTAATGTGCTTCTATTTCTGGAAGCTTGGCCCAATGGTCCATTACTTTGTCTTGGCAATGTTGAAACCCAAGTTTCAGAATATCAAGGAATACTGTGATTCATACTTGGGATTGACCTCCGGATTTAGCACAGCAGATATCCTCTGTTTGTCTGAATTTACCTATTTATGTAATTTTAAAAGTACTTATTTTCCAGTAGCAAGCTGAAAGTCTCACCAGGATCAGAAAAGAGTGGCTTAAGATACTGAGCAACTGACCATCAGAAAACACATCCTGCCTTGCAGAACCTATGATGTAAACACAACTGATAAGTGTAATGGGAAGAAAACAGTCCCTTATGGGAAAGGCCATCTTTTTATTTCATTTATTTGCATTCTGACCTGTAGATGCTCTCCCAAGAAAAATAATAAATGTAGTAACACAGTTTTTAGGTACTTTAGTTGATGAAAGAGAAGAGATTCTATAGAAATGCAAGATTACATAATTACGTTAGTTAAACACTGAATTATAGTTAATTCCTTACATTTTATGGAACTGCTAACATTTTGACCTGGTTTTTCTTTCCCAGTGTTCCCCTCCATAGTGGGAGATTAGCTATACTTATCTAATTTGCTTCCCCTCCTCATAGTGTCCCCTAGGGCACCTGCCTATGCGTGAGTCCAAAGTGGAAGAAGTAGACCGCTCCTGTGACTCTGATGAAGATTATGAAGCCACTGGTGGAGGACTTCTCTCATCCCACTGTACACTGGTGATTCACCCACAGGACCAGAGTCCCACATACTTACTCATTCGCACCAAACAGGAGAAGGTATAAAAGGCAGTCTTTTTGGAGAGCAAGAGTCTTTTTGGTATCAGCGTACAAATGGGGCACACAGACTGAACCTGTTTGTAGAAAACAAAGTCTGAATTGACCCATACTGTTCTCATCCTTATGCCTAGAATACCTGGCTGTACCATCTGACCATAGCGGCTGGTAGCAGTAATGCCACAGTGGGCACATCCTATGAACAACTCATTGGAAAACTATTGGACGCAGAGGGAGACCCTAGTAAGTAGAAACCACAAACGCTTTTCCATGGTAGCAAAGCATAAGGAAGGGTAATTTCAATTCCCAGTTTTAATCCAGCCAAAGGTGAGGGAAGGGCATTCTCAGTAGAACACCATGTGATACTGTGTCCTTTTCCCCTAGTTCCACAGTAACATCTCCAGAGAGGATACAGGCATTGTAGCGAAACTAGACAAACCCATCACATTATCACATCATTTATCAAAGCATCTGAAACTTCTGTAACGTTATTTCAAATTAAAATAAAGAACTGGTGCTTTAATTTTTCATGTTATTGTTGGTCCTGATTTTCCTTTCCTGGGAATCTTGACCATGTAAATGCATGCTCTCTCCTCTAAATACACTCACACACACTTGTCTTCACATCTGTTCCTCTGTCTGCATGTATAAACCCTCACACATATATCCATGCTCATCTGTTCCTCCTCATCTTTGATACTTGCTCATTCATGTATGTTCATGCACCATGTTCTCAAATCTGTATTAACATATGCGTTCATACTTAATACTCTTTTCCTGCACACTCACATATTCCTAGACCTATATGTGAACCTTGCGTATGGTTGAATATTGATTTGCACTAACAAAGCTGCCCTGGTGGAGTTTGTCTCTTGTTTGAGGGCACAGCTGAGCAGTTTCTCACCAGAATCCAGCTGATGAGAAGCTCTGACATAGCAGGATTGAGGATGGCAATACTTCTTTCTGCTGATGGCTAATGCTGCTGGTGACTCCCTGTTCGTGGCAGGCTTTGCGGAAATCAATGAAGTAGCACCAAAGATAAATGTGGCCTAGTGCAGTGCTGCCTCCTCGGGTGCTTTGCCATTTCAGCAAGGCTCCTTTTCAATGTGGACCCTGTTATCCTTCTTCTGTTTCCAACACTGCATGTTTTTGCCCATCTGCTACCTCAGATTCTCCTCTGTGGAAACATCCTATGTTGTGCTACAGTAAAGATGGGTTGCACACATCCCTCACCACTCTGCCATCAGAGGCTCTACAGACTGAAGCTCTGAAACTTTTTAAGGTATTTAAAGGGACATTGCATGGTTTCCAGTTATTTTGCTCTGTTGTTGGGGCAACAACATTGTTTGGTCGTGTTGTTCATCACATTTACTGTCACCATTCATTGCTTTAGACGGGCCTGCTGGGTCTTTTAATTACAATGGGACAGTCAGGTGTTAGGTGTCATTCATTCTCAGGAAGTTTAACTTTTCCTTGTAGGGGATCTGGGTTTAGGAGCAATGTCCCCCACAGGCTTTACGCTTCAAAGTTAGCCTTATCTTACTCTTTCCTCTCCAACAGTTGGATTGAAGGAAGCAGAAACCATTTACTGGCACACTCAGTTGTGTCAGTAAGACTAGTGGTGAAGCCATTGGAGATTTGATTCTTGCACTCTACAAGTGTAAGATCAGCAGTAAGACTGGACAGTCGTAGCAAGGTAAAGCCCAGGCACGGAAGGCAGGAAGCACATTTTCCCCTCGATTCTCTTGCTGACTTGTGAGGTCCTCAGGCTGGGGGAGGTTGAATGGATTTCCTAGTTGCCACAACTAAAGAGGGAGAGATAGGAATTAAGTATTTATTCTCCTCCCTCCTTTCAGAGTTATTTAGAAGAATTCATTAATTGTCTGTAACACATCTGGCGAACCTGTCCTGACCAGAGAAGAGTTGCTGTATTCATGGCATTGACTAACTTCCACCCTTTTACAGTCCTGTCAGCTGTTCATCAATGTCCCTGTGGAGGCACCCTCTATTGATTACCACGTGTCACTTGCCCAGACAGCACTGCAGGTCTGCTTGACACATACTGAGCTGCAGAATGAAATTTACTGTCAGCTCATTAAACAGACCAACTGCCGACAGCCCCAGAACCACTCAGTCATTCAGGTCAGTTCCTCTTTTGTCACTTCCACTCTGCAAATACTTTCTGTTTAATTCCATGTTTTTAATAATTAGCAATGGGTCTGGTTCTCATAAAATTGTACAGATTCTAAAGGTGTGGTGGAGGAAAGAGAATCTCGGTGCTGATGCGCAGAGAAAAACATTGAGAATGTAACTACTTGCAAAATAAATTTTAGTTTGAATTTAAGCATTTACCAGTTGCAAATGGTCTATTCAGATCATATTCAGAATCAAAATTCATAGCTTGTGTTGGCTAGCTATAATTGCCACATGGTATTAATTTTGTCTTCCATTTTAGTTAATCAACAGCATGCAAATCATGAATATTACTATTAAGCATGAAATCTGATTTTTGCACTATAATTATTGGGTAAATCAAATGAATAAGTTACAGCATGAATGTAGATACTTGATTATAAAATTCCCAGCTCAAATGAGAAAATAAAATCTGGTTGAAGAATAATGGGTCTAAGTTGAAACAAAATTCCCCAGTGTATTCTTTGTTATGATTTGCAGTTGCAAATAGGAAAGAAGTATTAATTTAAGTTTTAATCATTCACTCAGCTCTGGTTACATTAGTCAATATTTTCAAAAGTGGCCAGTCATGTAGAACATCTCTTATTAGAGTCCAGGTTGAGATATTGAAGAGCAGCCTGTCCTCTGGCCAGTATTTTCCTTTGAAGCATCTCGAACTACATGTCTAAAAATAGTCACTCCCAAAAGTCACCATCCAACATTTTGGTTGCAGTATTCTATGAAAGACAACAGGCAAGAAGAACAAGAATGATGTCCAGTTTTATGTTCACAGTGCTGGCAACTCCTGGCTTTGTGTGCTCCTCTATTCCTGCCTCAACATCACTTCCTCTGGTACATCAAACAGCACTTGCAGCGACATGCAGACCCCAGGTAAAGACTGCAACAGGACTTTCTTCTGCTAAGCTGATTGCCTTTTGCATCCACTACTGATAAAGGTGGAAGCAATTTTGTAACTCACACCTGCAAAAATAAGTTGAGGGAGGGGACAGAAGGTTCCCAATGGTATCAAGCTGCCCCTCTTCAGTCATTCACATTAATTTGTCACTTATATTAAGCTAGTTCACAAAACTGAGTGACCTATATTAGCAAAAGAACTTTTTGCAGATATAACTGGAGGTACGTAGGGAATTTTTTTGCTGATGCAGCTACTTTCTTTTACTGACAGAAAGACAGACCAAAGTAATTATTTAGAATGAATTATTAGAATTTTAGGTGATTATATTCTGCTGTCAGGTTAGCAGGCATACCAACAGAACAAAAGTGAGGCAGAGAACAACTCGGGGAACCATAAACAGTTAGGAAAAACTAACAAACCTGAAATATATACTAGTACTTTTTTCTGTTACCTCTTTGGTGTGTACCACTTTCCTCTATAAGAAAACAGTGCAAGATCTACTGTAACAGCAATAAGTTTTTCTCCAGTGTTCATGCTGTGCTCTTTGTTTCCATGGTGATCTGGTCTTCAGCATATCTCACCATGTCCTTGGTGGGGAGGTCACAGCTGGAGATGTCTAGTTGTCTGTTGCAAGAATATACTGTTGCTAAGACATAGGTAAAAGAGTGGTTTCGTTTCAAACAAATATTCATATTAAAATATTCAGCCTAAGCCTGCCTTGGAATTCAAGCTAAAAGTCTCCTGGTATTGCAAAGGAAATCCTGTGTACTCCTTCAATCAAGGTTTTTTTTATTTTCTTATATACTGCCTCCCATTTTCTATTTCTTCCCAGAAGCAAAAGTACAGATATCAGATGCTCCTCGATGTTCAGGCTCTCTCTCCATTGCCTAAGGCAACATGTTAGGGATCTTCTGACTAGTACTAGAAACCATCTCTTCAAACTTACAGAAGCACAGAATTGTTAAGGTTGGAAAAGACCCTTAAGATCATCAGGTCCAACCGTTAACCTAGCACTGCCAAGTCCGCCACTAAACCATGTCCTCAAGCACCACATCTACCCGTCTTTTAAATACCTCCAGGGATGGCGACTCAACCCCTGCCCTGGGCAGCCTGTTCCAGTGCCTGACTACTCTTTCAGTGAAGAAGTTTTTCCTAATATCCAACCTAAACTTACCCTGGCGCAGCTTGAGGCCGTTTCCTCTCGTTCTGTCACTTGTTACTGGGGTGAAGAGACCGACCCCCACCTTGCTACAACCTCCTTTCAAGTAGTTGTAGAGGGCAATAAGGTCTCCCCTCAGCCTCCTCTTCTCCAAACTAAACAACCCCAGCTCCCTCAGCCGCTCCTCCTAAGACTTATTCTCTAGACCCTTCACCAACCTTGTTGCCCTTCTCTGGACACTTCTGCATTACCAGCTCCCAAACTGGCCCATTCAACTCGGTAGTGGAGCTGCTCTACTGTTAGGGACTATTGAATTTCATAAGGATGTGCTGGGCTCTGTGAAACTGATTTAGTGCATCAGTTTCAGGCATTACTATGCTGATGATCTGGCAGGTTCTTAGCCCAGAAGTACCTTTATCAACAAATAAACTTTAAGCAGAAGCAAAGAGGAAATGTATTTATACAATCCGGCTATGAAACAATTATGAGGGCTAGAAACAAACATACAGAAATTACAGCAAACTGTGCTTAGATTCATCTGTAGTTTAGATTACGTTTAGAGCAGTTGCTAAATGAGACTTAGCTTAGCTCCTTCTGCCTAGCCTTAGGAATACTTACGTCTCTTTAGATGGAGCAGGTATGGCTGTTTCTTGACCAGTTAAATAGATATGCTTTCCCTGTTTCATACAGCAAACAAGACACTAGAATGTTTACACTGCATAATGCCTGTGGTCTAGATTTACACTAGATCTTCATTCTAGGTATTGTTTTTCATGAAAAGTGACCTTAGAGTATATATCCAATCTCTAAGAGAGGAAGAAAAGTGGGGCACAGTTCTAGGTTAGAAGACACAGGGCTCCGGAGCATTTGGAAGCCAGACATAACAGCTTCTCGTTGAAGGAAGATTCTCCATTTGAAAACTGTTCAAATGCATTACTGGGGAGGTGAGCAATATATTGACAGTGAAAAGCCAGAGCTCCTGACTTCCATGTTGCTTGCAGGGATTTAACTGGAGATTTAGTCATGTACTGAGCTCCTGAAGGCATCTTGAATCGAATTAGTTTCCCCTGCAAATTGATAGTGCAGTTATAAATCCATATAAATCCTTCAGTTTCAGAACTTATTCAGTATATACATTCTTAACATTTTTGCAAAAGGTGTAATTGACTGTTCCTGCCTGGCCTTAGAGACACTTCTATCCTTTTGGTGCTGTTCAGTGGAGGACTCTCTTCAGTAGGCAGTAAACTGATGATATTAGTAACTGCCCCTATACTATATTGAACTATCAACAAATCTGAGCCTGCTTTGAATCTGTTGAGTCTCTTGTTTGGCAGATAGGGTTAATACATGGAAACTTACAATTTGTATGACCATGTAAATTGATAAACACAACTTATATAATCCTGTAAGTGAGACTAATGCATTACAACTTATTATTAATACTTATCAGGACTTGGCATGATAGTGACTAAATTCCGCTGGCATGACAGTGAGTTTGAGGGTGAACTGGTCTTGGTTTAATGGATACTATGATGGCAACAGGGTACAGAAGAGGATATTCCTATACTACGTCAGTCCATCTAGGAGCAGGGGATGCTCTTGCACTTCCCAGGGAGTCCATTGTCTACCTTAATTTTACAGATCCTTGGAGCTCAGGTTTGTGTTGTAGCTTTTCACTTGAGCTGTTAGTCTGTTGAAATGAACTAGTATATCTGCACAGAGATGTATCTTTGCTTGAGCAAAAGCCTGAGGGAGGAACTCTCTATTCATGGCACGGGAAATGGAAGAGGACATGGCTTATCTCCACCTCTTTGCCTAGGAGTGAAATAGGCAAGTATGCCATCTACTGCCAGAGATCAGTAGACCGCACCGTGCAGACTGGTGAGCGGGAAGCCAAGCCCTCCCGGATGGAGATTGTGTCCATCCTGCTGAGAAATCCCTACCACCACTCACTCCCCTTCAGCATCCCAGTGCACTTCATGAATGGAACCTACCAGGTGAGCCACCGCAGCTGCCTTTCTTCCGGGCACTAGAGGACTGCACCATAACCTGCCTCTTTCATGTGGGTGGGTGGCACCATGGTGTTTATACGTATCAGATATTGGGAGATAGACACTATTTCTCCTCCTCGCCATTTTAGCCATTTTTCCTGAGAAAATGAAAGGAATCCAGCCCCAGCTCTGCAGGTCTTAGGAAGAAAAGGTAGCTGGGGAAAACAGAGAGATGTCATAAGTGTCTCAGTACTAGAAAGAATGTAATGTGAAGGGAGACAATATGCAGGTGCAGTTACTGGAGCTGGCCGTCAATCATGAGACACCAATCTGTAGGAAACCAGGCTTCATTAGTTGTGATACCCATCAGTATCATGTTTCTTGAAAGTTATCCTCAATTAGCTCCTCTTTCATTGCAGGTTGTAGGTTTTGATGGTTCCTCAACAGTTGATGAAGTCATCCAGCAACTGAACCAGGAGACAGGAATGAGGAAGCCATCCCACCTGGGATTTTCTCTGTTCACAGATGATCCTTCTGGCAGGAATTTGGAACATTGTCTGCAGGGCAACATGAAGGTATTTTTTTTCCCTCTGCTACATTCAGCATACATCTTTGAAGAGCTGCTAAATGGCTAATATTTTTTTCTTAATGCAGCAAGATCAAATATACTTGGGTATTGTCTATCTAAATTAGTATTCAGAGATGAGATATTCATTCCTGCACTTGGGTCACAAAAAACCCATGCAACGCTACAGGCTTGGGGAAGAGTGGCTGGAGAGCTGCCTGGCGGAAAAGGACCTGGGGGTGTTGGTCAACAGCCAGCTGAATATGAGCCAGCAGTGTGCCCAGGTGGCCAAGAAGGCCAATAGCATCCTGGCTTGTATCAGGAATAGTGTGGCCAGCAGGACTAGGGAAGTGACTGTCCCCTTGTACTCTGCACTGGTGAGGCCACACCTCGAATACTGTGTTCAGTTTTGGACCCCTCACTACAGGAAAGACATCGAGGTGCTGGAGCGTGTCCAAAGAGCAATGAAGCTGGTGAAGGGTCTAGAGCACGAGCCTTATGAGGAGAGGCTGAGGGAGCTGGGGTTGCTTAGTCTGGAGAAAAGGAGTCTGAAGGGAGACCTTATTGCTCTCTACAACTACCTGAAAGGAGGCTGTAGCCAGGTGGGGGTCGGTCTCTTCTCCCAAGTAACAAGCAATAGGACAAGAGGAAATGGCCTCAAGTTGTGCCAGGGGAGCTCTAGATTGGCTGTTAGGAAAACGTTCTTCACTGACAGGGTTGTCAAGCACTGGAACAGGCTGCCCAGGGAAGTGGTTGAGTCCCCATCCCTGGAGGCATTGAAAAGATGTGTAGATGTGGTGCTTAGGGACATGGTTTAGTGGTGGACTTGGCAGTGCTAGGTTAACGGTTGGACTTGATGATCTTAAAGGTCTTTTCCAACCTAAATGATTCTGATTCTATAATTAGCTCAATCTAATCCAAGATACTAGTTAAGATAAAGCACATTCTGTTTTACTAGGTGATAAATTGGTTACTTTTTAAAAAGTCTTTAACTCAGATTTTAGCACATATTAAAGTTTAATTTGTCTTTACTACAAAATTAAAACATGACTGAGCTAGCTAGCATGATCAGATATCACAACTAACATCAAATGTGACACTCCTAATAGAGACAAATTTATGTTAGGCTGTGAGTCTCTTGGCATGTCTATATAAATCTCATCTATTGGATTATGAAATATCTCATTGCTATCTCCAGATAACTCAGGCTTTCATTATTGATGAGCTTACTTAGGGGAGAAAGCCCTACTGAGTATGCCACCACTTTAAAAAACAGAGGAGTGCCTCAGATCAAGGGAAAAGGAAAGCAGATAGAGTTTTAACATGCGTCGTTCATAGGGAGATTTTTACCCGTGCTACAGCTGGATGACTGCCTTAAGTGAGCAGGCTAGCAGCCATGAATGAGAAATATCAGATTTTGGTACAAATCTGGGAGCATAATTTGTCGTACAGCATTGATGGAGGAACAGTGGTAGTGGCAACTTTGAAGAGCCCTGATATGTGTAAGGAACATAAACATTCAGTTTTACACAGCATAAAATTTCACATTGGGCAACAGAGGGAGAAGATGCCAATAACTTTAAATGAGATGGTTTGAAGAGGAAACTACCATGGACAGTGCCAAATTATATACTTCACTTTCATGTCCTGATATAGATCAGATAATCTGGAGCTTTGCTGGTAATTGAACCACCATTTGGAGAGATGAGATATTAGAGTAAACGAAAGAGCTTGAGACAATCAAAGGCATCACTTTTACTGGTTATTAACTGGTTATTATTTACTTGCCAAGGCAACCTCAGTAACTCCTTAAGAGAGGATTAGGATATCTGATTATGTATTTCATGTTGCTTCTTATGTTCCCATACCTTTTATTGAGATGCTATCAAAAGAGAAGTAGGGGCCTTTATTAGACCACTTGTAAAAGGACTGGAATAACCAAGAGAAGCTGAATCGAACCAAAGAGATTAACTATGCTGTTACTAAAATTATGTCTGAGCTACAAAGTTGGAATCTAGGACCAAATGTTCCCAAAGTTTGGACATTCACATCCAAGGGTTTGGTTTAGCCAAGCATATAGACAGCTGCTATTCAGAGGATACGTTAGTGCTTTCGTTTGGCTCAGGAGGGCACTTTTGAAGCAAACCCACCAATCGTTCCTATTAACCATGCTTGGATTCACATTAAGGAGCAACCTTAGAGATCATGAAAAAGATTCTTTTTGCATGAAACATGAACTGGAAGATGTGATCCAACATAGTAGCGGGCTTTCAGGCCATTTGACCAGACTAAAGCTAGTCCAAAGGAAAACCCTTTGAAACTCATGTAGTGTGGGCATAGAGTCTTAGGAAGAGGTGTTTTACTGCGCAGATCTGCTCCTTCTGGGCTTTGCTACTTGCTAACGTAGACATAGCCACAGAGTTGCTGCCAGACCAGAATTCACTTACAGATGTCCCCCTGCAGACTAGAGCTGGAGTTTTCAGTCGAAACACTTTAATTTTTACATACTGTGTAATAGAAAAAGGAATTGTTTTGCCACTTTTGGCTGTGTTTATGCTGATACAGTCTATTTATCTTCTGTGTTCCATGATACATTTTTCACTTACTTTCCCCTCAAGCCTTAACTATACATTTCACCTCAGTTTGTCTCTCCTCTTTCCATGATATTTTTTAAAGATCTGTGATGTCATTTCTAAATGGGAACAAGCCTTAAAAGAACTGCATCCCGGGAAGTATGAAGGTGGCACGAGAATTGTGAAGTTGACCTATAAGAACAGGTACTGTGCTTTGTTGGTTGGCCTCACTACTGCTGTTAAATGTTTCTAGACTGGATATATCTCTGTAGATGGCCAGTGATTTATAGTACTGTTAGTGCCAAAACTATTTTAGCTAAGATGCGTTCAAATCCTACATGAGACGTGATGACTTTTGTGTGTGGTACATGTGTAAAAGAGGGTATATGGCCTAGAGGTAAAACCCAAAACACTTTTTGCAATAGCAGAATGGACTTAAAATGGGTTAAGAATTAGCTGTAGCACAATAAGACATCCTTGGCACAATTTCATTTGCCTAGATCCTAAAACATAATTAAATAATATGTGTTAGGTGAGAGGAAGAGAGACCTGGGGGAAAAATCACCAGTGAAAATGAATATGCTGAAACTTGCAATTAAGTGAAGAATCACAAAGATGAAAAAGATACAAGAACAATGTTCTAAATGGCAAGAGCTGTCGAGGAGACATGTAGTAGCAGTGCCTAGACTTTATAAAGAAAGAAATGTTGAAAGATGACAAGAGATAGTAGAGGATGAAAGTATGAGACAAAGATCTAAACCAAAAACTGGAACAAGTTCATCATTTATAATACAGACAGGAATTCTGAATTACAGTGAATCGAGAGCTGTGTATGAGAACAAGGAATGGCTTTCTGCATGTGAATTCTGTTTAGAGCAAAACAAAGGCCACCCCAAAAACAAAAGGAGATAAAGTTCTGTATTGAACTTATGAAGATTTTGTTGACTGTAATGGTGGAAACAAATTTCTGTGAACTTTGGTAGTTGGTGTAACAAAGGTGGAAGCAGGAATTACTGCTTTTGACCCAGGAGGCAGTATTTGTTTCAGGAGTGAAACTTTGCAGTGTTATTTTGTTGGACTGGAATGTGCCTAGACTGGACAGCAAGGATGTTTTGATAAGGTCTTTCCAAGGTTGGGCTGTTCTAACACAAAGGACTCTGATAAGACATGTGTAAGGTCACTATGGTCCTAACAGTGGTGTTAATCTTAGATTGACATAAAAATAAACAAACTGGTCCACTGGAATTAATATCTTGTGTGGTATTGTGGAATATATAGTCATAGATGCAGCTGTAAATTAATATTTTAATTAGACGGTGTGGGCTGTAAATAGGCATGCATGAGGAATGGTTCTGGGAAGCATTCCCCAGGCTGGTGTCTTCAACCCCCGTTAGTCATCTTGCTATACCAGGTCAAAGAAATTGCAAGTGTGAAGGGAATAAAAAATAGTAGGAAGCTTTGATTTACAAGAATGCTTTTTCAATTTTTGAAATAAAGCCTGCTAATCGGGTCTCTTATTTCCTGCTGAAGCAAACTGAAGACTTTTTTAACAACAATATCAGTGTAAGTGGTCAAGACAAAGCTGGAAAAAATAACAAGTCTACAAGGCTGTCATGTAGAAGTTTATACATGTAGAGCAGAGGCAGTTTTGTATTCTGTGATAAGCAGAGAAGGCCTTATCTTAAATACTGCCTGTCTGTGCTTGATGGGGACGGACGGACGCTGATTTACCTGCGTTTAATAAGGCTTCACTGTCTTGAAGTGGTTGGTGCTCAGACTTCAAATGGCTTCCAAAGCTAGAAAGCATGTTTTGAGCCTCCTTGCCTTAATCTTGTTCATAAGGGAAGCACCTCAGCTTCCAAATCTCTGTCCAGTACCCCCGCAATACACAAAGTTCACTTTGGAGAAGGAGGAAAAAAAAAAAAACCACTTTCATTTTTACTCACCTTGATTAAAGTTCCCACCTCTACTTTCAGTTCACAATATCTTTTTACCTTCACAATCCTCTCTGCTTTTTAGGCTATATTTTCGAAGCCAGGCCAAAGGTGAGACAGATCGGGAGCGGTTGCTACTGGCCTTCCAAGTCAGCAATGAAATAGCCAATGGAAGGTTTCCTGTTAATAAGGAATTAGCTCTGGAAATGGTGGCTCTGATGGCTCAGGTGAGTATGGCTATGGGCAGAAATCCTCCCTTTTGTCCTCCAGGCACTTCAGCTGTACGCTGAATATCTTTGACTAAGCAGCTATCTTTTACATCAACAGTGTTTTTTCTTATGAAACTTACAGTCTGAGACGTACCATGCCAAACACATTATACCAGCATACTTATGTTGTTGGAACACCTTTTGCTGTAGGGAAATTTGCTATCCTTCTGAAGAAAAAATATTGGAAGAAACAGTGAGGGTGGACTATGCCCAGAACTGCTCCAAGTAGTGCCTTAGTAGAGATATGGAAATAGTATCACTACTAGAATTCCACTTAATAGTAAAAACTTTCCCTGTTACACTGCCAATAGCCTCTTACTCAGGAAGAGCATCTTGTAGGATCCTCCATTAGACCTCCAGGCTTGCATTTAGCATTTTACCACATAAAACACACAGTATGGGTTGTAGGCATGATAAGCCGGATACTAGTTTCTTACCGAGCTGAAACTGATTGTTGCATTTGTTAAAGCAATGTAAACTGAGATGAAGAAGCTGGGAACATTGTCCAAACTATTTACAAATAGGCTGTTGTTTTAATTGGCCAATTGAAAATAAACCCCAAAAGCCTGGCAGTTATACAGAAGTGTCTCCCTACAACAAGTAGCTGGCAGAGATCTTGTTTCACTTTCTTAGATCAGTAAAGAATTCCTTGGGCAGTCATGTGCTCAGCAGTTGCTCTGTTGTACACATTTACTATGGTAAATACTGTAGACTAAATTCCCCAGCCTAATGGTGTCTTTTTGCATGACTAATAAACACAGTAGTTATCGGTATGGGACTTCATGGAATGTTCTACTGCACTAAAAACCCCATAGTTCTGTTGCACTATGAACTATAACATTGTCTTAGGTGGAATATGGGGATTTGGATCGACCAGGATCTTCAAGTCCTGGGGGAACATCACAATCGAAAATGCAGCATCTTCTCCACCAGGTCTTAGATAAATTCTACCCCAAATGCTACAAGCAAAACATTACTCCTGAACAGCTCAGGTAAATTGTTTGCTCTTCTGTACTTTGCACTGAAAACAAATTTAACTTGCAAAATTCTGTCTTTATATTTAAGAAGTTTCAAAGAGCCCTGTCAAGATTATTTGGTGTAGAAACTTAAACAAAACACAAGTGTCAGGAAAAAGTTCCTTTAAAAGAAAACAGCAGTTAATATAAAAAGAGCCAAATTACCAAGTAATTTTCCCGTAGACAAGAACTTTAAGCCTTTCACTTCCAAATTAGGCATCGCAGTTCCAACAAACTCTAACCTAAGCCTAAGATGAATTCTCTTTCTGAATTTTTGTTTTACCCTTCCCCCAAGTGTCAATTGAATCCAGATGCCTAACATTTGCAATGAGCCATAAAGCCAGCACATATGGGCTGCTTCAGGCCATGCAGTAATTCTGGAGGACATATTTTGGCAGGGCTTTTTGATGTTCTGACTTGGAAATTCTCATACACAATGCAGAGATCTCAAGTGCAGAATTCAGATGCTGTCATGGATCTCAGCTCTAACTGTTTTATTGAGAGAGAATGATAATCTTCCAGATCCAAAGCTACTTAGGGATGCAGTGGTGGAACCAACACAATGACCTCCTTTTGGAAGCAAATTCCATCTGCATGTAGCAAGATAGCTGCCAAACCATCCCTAGTGAGCCAAATCAAGAGTGAGTTAATATATAGAGCATACTACAGACAAGTTAAGATGAAGGTGAGAGTATAAGTGAACGTGAAGACAAGTGGGGCAGGAAGTCAGGTAAAAATGCCAGGAGGCCTGAGTGGATGAACAAGGAGCTCCTGGACAAACTCAAACTCAAAAAGGAAGCCTACAGAGGGTGGAAGCAAGGACAGGTAGCCTGGGAGGAATACAGAGAAATTGTCCGAGCAGCCAGGGATCAGGTTAGGAAAGCTAAAGCCCTGATAGAAGTAAATCCGGCCAGGGATGTCAAGGGCAACAAGAAAAGCTTCTATAAGTATGTCAGTGATAAAAGGAAGACTAGGGAAAATGTGGGTCCTCTCCAGAAGGAAACAGGAGACCTGGTTACCTGGGATATGGAGAAGGCTGAGGTACTCACTGACTTTTTTTGCCTCAGTCTTCACCGGCAAATGCTCAAGCCACACCACCCAAGTCACAGAAGGCAAGGGCAGGAACTGGGAGAACAAAGAACCGCCCACTGTAGGAGAAGATCAGGTCTGAGAACATCTAAGGAACCTGAAGGTGCACAAGTCCATGGGACTGGATGAGATGCATTCGTGGGTCCTGAGCAAACTGGCAGATGAAGTTGCTAAGCCAGTATCCATCATATTTGAGAAGTCATGGCAGTCCAGTGAAGTTCCTGATGACTGGAAAAGGGGAAGCATAACCCCCATTTTTAAAAAGGGAAAAAAGGAAGACTAAAGAAGGAACTACAGGCCAGTCAGCCTCACCTCTGTGCCCAGCAAGACCATGGAGCAGATTCTCCTGGAAACTGTGCTGAGGCACATGGAAAATAAGGTGGTGATTGGTGACAGCCAACACGGCTTCACTAAAGGCAAATCGTGCCTGACAAATCTGGTGCCCTTCTACAATGGGTTACAGCATTCGTGGATAAGGGAAGAGCAACAGATGTCATCTACCTGGACTTGTGCAAAGCATTTCACACTGTCCTGCACGACATCCTTGTCTCTAAATTGGAGACACATGGATTTGATGGATGGACCACTTGGTGGATAAGGAATTGGCTGGATGGTCACACTCAAAGAGTTGCAGTCAACAGCTCGATGTCCAAGTGCAGATCAGTGACGAGTGGCGTTCCTCAGGGATTGGTATCGGGACTGGCGCTGTTTAACATCTTTGTCAGCAACACGGACAGTGGGATTGAGTGCACCCTCAGCCAGTTTGCCGATGACACCAAGCTGTGTGGCGCAGCTGACACACCGGAGGGTAGGGATGCCATCCAGAGGGACCTTGACAGGCTTGAGAGGTGGGCCCGTGTGAACCCCATGAAGTTCAACAAGGCCAAGTGCAAGGTCCTGCACATGGGTCAGGGCAATCCCAAGCACAAATACAGGCTGGGCAGGCAATGGATTGAGAGCAGCCCTGAGGAGAAGGACTTGGGGGTGTTGGTTCATGAGAAGCTCAACATGACCCAGCAATGTGCACTTGCAGCCCAGAAAGCCAACCGTACCCCAGGCTACATCAAAAGAAGTGTGGCCAGCAGGGCGAGGGAGGTGATTCTCCCCCTCTACTCCGCTCTCGTGAGACCCAACATGGAGTACTGCATCCAGCTCTGGGGCCACAACATAAGGAGGACATGGACCTGTTGGAATGGGTCCAGAGGAGGGCCACGAAGATGATCAGAAGGCTGGAGCACCTCTCCTATGAGGACAGGCTGAAAGAGTTGGGGTTGTTCAGCCTGGAGAGGAGAAGGCGCTGGGGAGACCTTATAGCAGCCTTCCAGTACCTGAAGGGGGCCTACAAGAAAGCTGGAGAGGGACTTTTTACAAGGGCGTGTAGCGATAGGACAAGGGGTAATGGCTTTAAACTGAAAGAAGGTAGATTTAGATTAGATACAAGGAAGAAGTTCTTTACAATGAGGGTGGTGGGGCACTGGAAGAGGTTGCCCAGAGAAGTTGTGGATGCCCCATCCCTAGAAGTGTTCAAGGCCAGGTTGGATGGGGCTTTGAGCAACCTGGTCTAGTGGAAGGTGTCCCTGCCCATGGCAGGGGGCTTGGAACTAGATGATCGTTAAGGTCCCTTCCAACTCAAACCCTTCTGTGACTCTATGATTTTACTGTAACAGCTGCCTGAGTGATGGTACAGTCATTTAATATATACACCAGTGAGCAACCCATATGTTACTGGGATTCCTGGGCATTACAGTATAACTAGTAGAAAAATAATTGTGGAAGTAGAGAAAATGCTAAAATAAACGCAGGTCGTACAACCCTCCTAACTGACAGTGATAACAGCCCTGTCCATAGTGCTGTGTAGAACAGCCCTTTTGGAATGAGACGTACATCTATTAACTGTTATAATTTTACTGACCTTTCCTTGGAAGACATTAGTAAATAATGCTGTCTTGTGTCTTGGATTCTGAAAGGCAACTGGCTGACAGGCTGGCGACGAAGTGGATGGTGCTGCAGGGATGTTCCCCACCAGAATGCATTCGAATTTATTTGACAGTGGCCCGGAAATGGCCTCTCTTTGGAACCAAAATATTTGCTGCTAAGGTAACTGGAGCACACTTTTTTCCTGTTCCTGAGAGTGAACTATCTGAGCATACATTTACCTATTATCTCTGGTAACACAGGTTGAAAATACTTCTACTTCAGGAAGGGGAAAAAACGAACAACACTGTTCTGAATGAACAGCTCTGGTACCACATAGGTTTAGAAAGAAGGAAGAGAAACATGTTCTAAACACTAGGGGTTGCTAGCATTCAGTAAATAAATACTGAAGGTTCCCTGGCTGCATCAGCTGATCATAATACAGGGTACTAACTCTCCTTACAAACCTTGCCAAAGCTTTCTCAGGCAGGAATTTCCCTGGTCATCAAGGCTGCAATGATAGGTTAAAAAATACTGTTTACATACCACTGAGGGGGGTGGAAGGGAAGAGTCCCCCATAAATCACACCTGGCAGCTGATGCTAGCTAAAAGGAGAATGGGTATTTCAGTCTTGTTCTCTGCTTGACACAGAGCTGGCTGCTTTCCTTGCCACACAAGAGCAGCAAGCACTGCTAATGTCCCATTGCAGAAATAGAAAAACTAAAGCACATATTGGGTCAGCTACCAGCCCACAAGCATCAGCAGGAGAGCAAAGAACAGCTGGAGGGAGTGCTTCTCCCAGTAGCTTGTGCCACCCCTCAGCCCATCCCAGGCTAGAGCTCTGTACCTATTACCCATGCCCGAACTAATGTCTTAGCACATAGTGGCTGTCTGAGAAATCTTGTTTTGGCATTAACCATCTTTCCCAACCCAGCAGAAACCTCCTCTATTGAAAGCTTGAGTTAGGTCTTGTTCATAGCTACATGACTCTTGCTTTGAAGTCAAAGCTGCTGTAGTGTCATGGCTTAGCCCCAGTTGGCAACCAAGCACCAGACAGCTGCTTGCTCACCCTCTTACCCCCCGGTGGGATGGGGGAGAGAATCTGAAGAGCAAAAGTAAGAAAACTCGTGGGTTGAGATAAGAACAGTTTAATAGTTGAAATTAAATAATAATAATAATTTTTAAAAATTGTAATGAAAGGGAAAACAACGAGAGAGAGAGAGAAAGAGGAAAAAAAAAACAGGAAAAACAAATGATGCAACTGCTCATCACCTGCCAACTGATGCCCAGCCAATCCCTGAGCAGCGATTGCTGCGCCCCGGCCAACTCCCCCGGTTTATATACTGAGCATGACGTCATACAGTATGGAATAGCCCTTTCGCCAGTCTGGGGCAGCTGTCCTGGTTGTGCCCCCTCCCAGCTTCTTGTGCACCAGGCACAGCATGGGAAGCTGAAAAAGTCCTTGACTGGTGTAAGCACTACTTAGCAACAACTAAAACATCAGTGTGTTATCAACGTGATTCTCATACTAAACCCAAAACACAGCACTATACCAGCGACTAGGAAGAAAATTAACTCTATCCCAGCTGAAACCAGTACATATAGTTATGGAATAAAGCCTAAGGATGAAAGGGACGTCTTGAGTAAATATACAAGAAGTTTTCAAAGTGACAATTATTTCCTCTGTCAGCAGTAAAAGCAGAAGAGGTTCCTGGTATTTGAGGTTACCGACACAGAAGAATCAGAATATAGAATAGTTTCACCCAGAGTTTAAATAATGTTGATATTTCTGATGATTAATACATTTTATAACTTTTCAATAGTTAAACAGCAAAGCCTATGGCATTAGCCACGTAATAGGAGATTCCCAGGAAAGATTCATGTCATTAGCCATAACAACACATAACTCATCTTTAACAGATAATTGATGCACATTTGTCAAAATCTGTAAGAAAGAAAATTGCATTGATGTGATGGTACTGGGTGCACTGGTATTGTAGAAACCAACAGGCTTCACTGCCTGCCTGACTGATGGGAGTAGTATAAGAACCAGAGCAGAGCAGAACTGCCGTTTTGTTGCTCTGTCCTAGCATTTCCTTCAGTTTTAACTACACTGATGGAATTTAATTAATCTCAAAGCCTTCATTATCATTGCATCTCTTATGCCACTAGTCCCAAAATTCTATGTAAATCTGAAAATGTAATTCCAGATTTTGAGAGAAGTCCTCTTAAAAATCAAACCAGGTCAGACCAGTAAGCCTATAGGATTCTCTCTCATCTTCACTTTATCCTTAAAACCCAAGATTTATGTCAGAAACATCTTTGTGTGGTGGTCAAGAAATACCTAAATTAATAATTTTCTTTTTCTCTAGCCTATTTTGCCTTCCTCATTGGAAGACTGTCCAGTCTGGATAGCTGTGAATGAAGATGGTATCAGCATACTGGATTATAACACTATGGTATGGTGAGGAACACTGTTTAAGAAAAATAACTTACCTCCCACAGAAAGACATTCCCCTGAGTCCACTTAAAGTCACTAAAAGTTTGTCTTTAACTTCAAATGGATCCAGAAGTTAATTTGTAGAAGTCAGAGATGAGGGAAGTCAGTGCTATGTTTGAACACTACATAAACAAAGGAAAATTACAGCAACAGTGTAAGGTAAGGTTTCGTGAAACAGCTAACTGCCTCTCTGATGGGCAGCAAACATGCTCATACATCTTGCAAAATCTCAGTGGTATATGCTTCACTACCATCATCTGGGATATAACAAAGTTTGGACTATTGCTCTGAAGCAGTGAGGCATTGAGCAAGCTAGGAGAAAACTAGAAATGCAATTCTCATTTGAGATTTCTCTGCCAGCTGTTACCTATAGAGCCAATTACCTATACTGCCTATTACTGCTGGAGATCTGGTGTTCTTGCAGTAAGCAGCAAATATATTAGTTTAAGGTGGCCGTTTTTTCTTTTACAGAACTATGACTCTTTCAAACTCTCTGTTGTCTGCAGCACTTGAAGGTCTCGTATTCACACTCCTCTGTGCTGACATTTGGAGGCTGTCGAGATGACTTCATGATTGTAGTCAGTCAAATGAAAGAACGGAGTTCTGGGAAAAAAAGCACTGAAAAAACTCCTTTTCACAATGGCAATTCCAAAGGTAATTACAAAATGAACAGTGAGTTTCTTTTCAGCTGGCAGCATCACAGCTGGGCATTTTGTACAAGCTCCGGGGACTGGTACTTGTGGCTGCTGCACTAGCTATATACATTCAATAGATCCCTTGCAAGCTAGAACCTTTAATCAAGAGACTTGTTCTACCTAGCTCTTAAAGACAGACCTTCGTTTCAAAACCAAACAATTCCATGTGAGAAAGCCATTTGCAAAAGTTATGCAGTCAATAGATTCTAAAAATCAAAGGGCACTCTTACCTCTAATTGACTTACAGTTAATCATTTTCTTTTTTCCCTAGATTGTTGAAGCAACACTTCTTATTGCCAGCTATATTAACTACCGTTCGACACCTTCACTCCTATCTTCTACACAGCCCTCCCGAAGCAAAACACCTGCCAACAAGCTCTGGGAGACCGAAAGTCGGTGCTTTTTTCCTTCCGTACCCCGAAGCACTAAGGGGCCCACCCTGCTCTGAGGACTCATTCCAAATGACTTTGGGGTTTTGTTTGGTGGTTTGTTTTTTTTTTTTTTTGCACTGCTCTGTACTGAATTGCAGACTGCTATGATTTTGCTGGTTACACACCTTACTTTAATGCAGGCTCTGATTCTTTTTCCATAATAATAGACAAAGTTCCTTAGTGTGGGTAGAGGCAGTGTCCTTTATTTTGGGGACTGTGCAGGAGTTTCCTTTCCATGCCACACTCCATCCAAAATACCATGCCTCAGGTCATTTGCCTGCACAGTGCTCCAGTCAGATTGCATCTGCTCTCTTTCCTTGCACCCATTCTTCTTCCGTCTCCTGATCTTACTGCTTTGCTTACAACCACACACGTTTTCTTCGATCCCTCCCGTTTTCAGCTTTGCACCTGCCTTCAGATCACTGCACAACCTGTGTCTGGAATCTCAGTCCAGCTCTTAAAACTCCTAGTGACCTCTTTTCCTCATCATTGCCCCTTTCAGTTATTATCATTATTTCCAACAATCTTCTGTTTGCATCAATCCCTAACTTACTCGCTTTTTACCTGAAGGAGACTGCAACCTCTGCAAGGCAGATTTGAGTGGTATATAGGCTTGAATCTGACTGCAGTGGGCTGAGCACACAGTCCTATTAAAAGTAAAAACAGGTGGTAATGGATACTGTGGCATGTGGCATGAAACCTGTACAAGGACACATCCTGTTGAATACTGCCTGTATTAGGAGCTGCATATCACTGCATCATAAACTAGATATACACTGAAAAGGCTATTACCAGAGTGTAAAGTTTAACTTGACATAGTCTGATCAGGTAGTTTAGACATAACTTCAGCTCTATGCTCTGGTTCTGAATAGCCATCATATTAAAGTTTTTACCAGCGTTTAAATTCAACGTTGCCACTCCCAGAACAACTATTAAGATAGTCTTTTTGCAGAGACTATAACAGTTTTTATGCAACTGCTTAACACAACCAAGAGGACAATTTAATTTTCCCTAGAGCTGTAATGGCTGCTCCCTGAAACTGATGCTAAAATGGAAAGAGAGAAGCTTTCCAAGTCCGTGCTCCAGAGGTGAAAGAAAGAAGACACTGTTGAGAAGGAAGAGGAACTAAACTGACAAGAATAATTCCGATGCAAGTCAAGGGTAATTTCAGACCTGAAATAGGGAGTATAGAATAAGAATTCAGTAGTACTCAAGAATATTTTCAACTTTAAATAAAGGTGAAACCTAGTGTCTTTGTGTTGAGGACTCGGAACAACTGGGACTGGAACGGTGTCAGATGATGCCCTAGCTCCTACAGGACTGATGCATTTCGGGAGTCAATGCTGTTCCATGCAATAGATGAACATTAGATCTCTGCTGCGGGGCTGAATGTGTGACGTGCTCCACCGTCAGACAAGCACTTTCAAAGACTCTTTCTGTTAATCACTGTTGTAGATGTTTCAGGATGTGTTTGAAACTGCACATGATCTCAGACAAAGGAAGACAAGGCAAGCAAATTTTGTACTTTTTCTGTCTTTCAGCAACTGGAACAGATCTTCCCAAACCCCCAAACCAGCTCTGCCATTCTGACTTGACAGAAGCTGCTCCTTTCAAACTCCTGCTTCCTTCATGCTACCACAGCAAGGAGGCAGTCAGCAAATGTGTACTCAAGTATTGTTCTTCTGACTTTCCTAAAGAATTGGGTTTTTTTTAAAATCTGTTTCAAAGGGACTTTGCTGTGATTGAGAAGGTTAATGGATTTTAAACAAATAAATGAAAAATAGCAATTCTTCTTGAAAAATCTAAATCTACCATGCATGGGCATGGGCACGAGTTCAGCTATTTGGATAAGCATTTTAAAAAAGCTAAGGAATAACTGCACTTTCAAAAATACCATGTGCAACTTCATAGTAATTATGCATTCATGGGCAACTTTCCCGAATTAAAACAGTGTGAATCCAACCATTAGAAAGAATTCAGGAATAGCAAACCAAAGCTATTTGCAAATGAACAAACCAACCATACCAGTGTTTTTAGTCCTTAGTATGTGCCACCAACCTTGAAACAACTAATGCACACAGTGGAGCTGATACTTCAAGAAGTTTTTGTTTCACGCTTATGGTGGGTGCAAAGCCACAAATTTATTATAAGAGAGGAGCATGGGGCAGACAAAAATCGTTCTAAGTAATCCCTTATCAGCATCTTTGTAACATAAAAAACCCAAACAAACCCAAACCACCCCATGGTGGGTTGTGGAAACAATGTGGCAGACATAAGACAGGAAAAGATTGTATGAACAGAGACCTGATTTGCACATACTGTGATGTACCCACTTGTTACGAATTTAAGGACCATCTCTTGAAGTTATGGAAAAGGGTAGAAGCTTTCTGAGCCAAAAACAACTTTGAGAAGGTATTTAGTCTTTTTTTTTTCTTTTAGATACTTTTAAGTGACTATAAATCCTGATAAGAGTGGTCAGTAGTATGTACTTCCCCTCTCTCTCTCACAAACACACAGAGTGATCTTAGCATCACTACATCAGTTTGGATACAGAGAGCATTATTCCTCCTCACTCACCTGTGCCTAACCATTCCTCCTGTGTCTGAAGGTCCGTTTGGCAGCCTGCTTCTTGTATCCCACCAGTAACAAAGCTGCTTCAGAATAAGGTAAGCTGTCATCGGTGCTGGGGATGCTCAAGGCATAAAAGTCTCCAGTTCACAGTTCAGAGGCTGTACTTACCTTAGAGGGCTAACACTCATGTCCTTAGAGACTTGCACCAGGGCAAACGGGAAGCAGAGATGTTGAATAAGCAAGAGCTGTCCTGAAGCTCATTATTTTCTGCCATAACTGCACTTTAAATTGAGAAGCATGGCATATAGAACTTTTTTCCTTCCTTATTTCTTAAAAATATTTACCAATACTCAAGTATTTCAGGGACCACCCCACTCTGATGGATGCACATATACCTCCTATTTATAGCTTACCTGACTTCAACCAACCAACCCTGTGTAGATACCTATTTTGTATGATTCTTTGGTAGAGAAAACAATTTTTATTTTAATCAATGCTTTTGGCAATGACTGTTGCTGCAGCATAGAATGAGATGACAAAAGCCTTTGTTTTCCTAACTGCTGTGTGTATGTAAAAGGCTGTCTGGGAGATACTGTGAGATTTCTGTTTGTTCTTAATAAAATGCAGTTATCATGAATTAAACTGTATTATTCTCAGAATGAAAGAAACTATTTTAAAAGTCAAAATAGTCTTGATATGGACAAAGATTGTGTTTCATATCCAGGCACATACCTAGTGCAAACCTGCCCTACTCAGATGCCTTATTTCTCTCTGCTGATCTTCTCTCAGCTTGAGTGGATGACTAGAGTGCACTCCCATGGGCACCGGATGTTCACTCCTTCAAGAGATGGCTAAAACAATCTTCCAGACTTCCTCCTGTGACACAGCTACTTGGTCATTTCTTCAGTGCACGTTCTCAGGACTTTTTGGGATTTTTACAGCGTAGTCTATGTTCCCAGCACGCTCTTAAGCCCAAGACTCTGTCCACTCTGCTGAGACATAATTTATTTTCTGACACTTTCTCCCCACGGCTCAGCGAGTCTTCCTGCTGCTATAGTGCTCCTCAAGGGCCTTGACCATTTCTCCTCCCCATGAAGAAACACGACCTGGCCGAACCACACCCCAAGCCATACGCAACTCAACTATACCACGTGGTTCTTAGTCAAAGGACCTCCACTGTAGTCATTTACACAGTCATGCTCCCAGGGCCTGCCGCCCTTGTTAACAGCTGATTTCTGCCACTGCCCCAACGCCCACCCTTCCCAGTTCTGCCTGGACTTGCAACAGTTTGCATCAGGGTACAGCTTCACTAACTGCAGAGAGACCTACCAACTTACATTAGGGCAGCACTGGAATTAAAAATCTGGACAACCCCAACATTTAAAGTATTTATGAGAAACAAAACCATAAAAAAGGAAGTAACCTAGACAACGTTACCTCAAAGCCAGTGGCACATCCCCAGGCTGCTGCCTTTCACTTGGACAACCAGAATACTTCCTGTGACATGAGCTAACCTGTGTCTTTCAAACTTCATAGCACCGTGAAAAAAAATATAAATCACCTTACCTCTACCATATTGTATGATGGTATGTTGCCACATTTTAATTACAGTTCATGTAGACAAGCATAGTACAGCTTTGTATGCAAATTAAGCATGACCCCTAGGCTCCTGCCAGCTTGCTGGTTTAGCTCTTGTTTTGACATTTCAATTGTCTCAGTTACATTACTAAGGAGTCATGGAAAAAAAGAGAAATACCAGCTAGAGGTTACAGTAACTTTTAGCTCATCAACAAAGAAGAATTTCCCAACCTTAAGTTACTCTGGAGAGCACAGATCAATAAAACTTTATTCACATAGTCATTACCATCATTTTCAACAACACCTTTTCCTCACATTCTCAGAGCAATCGATGTGGCCCTTTTAGTGCCGCATCTTTTCCATGTCTTGTGTCACCATGCCCCTGCCCCATTCAGCAACGGGTCCACATTTTCCCTGTCTTCCTTTTCCTACTTACATACTTATAGCAGCCCTTCTTGTTGCCTTTGACATCCCTCAACAGATTCAACTTCAGGTGGGCTTTGGCTTTCCTAACTGCATGTCGGACAGCATTGCTCTATTCCCCTCAGGTTACCTGTCCCTGCTTCTGCCTTCCACATGCTTCCTTTTTGTGTTCGACTTTTGCCAGGAGCAACTTGTTCATCCATGCTGGCTTCCTGGCATTTTTGCTTGAATCGCTGCTCATTGGGATGGACTGTTCTTGAGCTTAGAGGTGATCAGCTTTCCTGGACCCCTCTTCCTTCTAGGGCCCCATCCCATGGGACTCTTTCAAGCAGATCCTTGAAGAGGTCAAAGTCTGCTCTCCTGTGTTTATTTCATTAAACATAATTGAATGCAACAGTATATTTTAATTTTCTGTTATTTTCTTTCTGAAATTCTCCTGTGGATCCAGAAATTACCATCCCAGCCGACACATCAGCTTTGGTATTTAGAGTGGTATATGCTTTTTTCAAACAAAGGGTTAAACAGAAACAAAAAAATGCGTATTTTTGGCAGTCCGGCCAAGGTTACATTATAAGTTTATCATAATTTTCAGATCCACAAAAGAGTAAACATTTGGTGCATGTTCTTGCCTCCCTTTGCCCTATTTCCCCATAATTCTTTTCTGAAGAGGCAAGGAAAAACCTTTTCTGTCTGAGTCTATAAAGTTCTGCTCACTGGTCTTCATAGCAGAAGATTTCGAGGTTCACTTCTGTGCTTGAGCTGACATTTTCTGTAACAACTCTGTGTCTGTGTGGGCCTTTAGCCCTAACATCACTGTACTGCTGCACCACTTTCTACTCATCGAATTAAAAAAAGCCATGGGACAGTTTTGCTTGCTTTTCCATGGGTCTCTGAGTCCTGCTGCAAGTTTGCTGCCTTGATTTTTTTTTTTACTATTTTATTCCACTTGATTGTGGAGCTGTCTTCCTCTGCTCCAGGATTTCTTGACAACTTCTGTACACTTCTATCAAGCAGTCCAGACGTGGCTTGGAGCTCTAGAATTTAAGTCAAACAACAGAAAATCAGGCTCTGAACTGGCTGTGAAAGAGCTGGAAAACTCTAACTTCCCACCAGTGAGACTGTCAGGCAGAGAAAGGAATGTGGAGACAGCCGACACAAAGCTGACTATCAGAAGCATGCATGCGTAAGGAAGGCTACAGCAAGATACCTGTAGCTGATTAGCTTTCTCACATTAAGTCAATGGAGAATAGATTTCCCTTTCACATGTTCGTTGAGAAATAATCCATCAAACTCCAGGAGGTGTTTGATGTAAGCTGGTGATACAGGAATGCAAAACCATTCCATAAGCCATAGCTGCTCCGTGATGAAAAACTCCAGTCCCTAAAGCTGTCAGGTCAAAACATGCAGCACCATTCTGCAGTTAGCCTGAATCTCTCACCAAATCAGAAATTCTCCTCTTTCTCAGCTCACAGTTCACAGTGACAGCATGGAAGAACATCCACACTTCCCAACCCATTAACCCATCTATTAGGCCATACTCCCTCTCAAGACCTACCAAACAGCAGATTTCCATACACTAATCCACCACCCTAGGAGACCTCCACCCTGAAAAATCTACCTTCAGGACAGGGCATTTGGACACCTGGCCCTTGGCCTCTGCTCGTACTGTCAACAACAGGACAACGGAAGGTTAACTGAAAAAAATCAATTCATTTCACACAAACAGTGCATGGTGGTCAAAGTATAATGATTTTCCATCACTTCTAACCTGGACCAGATTAAAACCAGCAAGGAGGTGAAAGTTTCCCAGTCCCACAGTCCCTATGGTCCCATGACTTCTGAGCTCCCAAAACAGCATTACTGTGTAAAGTCCATCAAAAACGCCTCTCCTTCTAAGTGTTGCCTAAGAGAACAATAGGTCAGTTCAGCACAGAAGTGCTCCTGGGCTCAGTGACACGGTAAATTGTATTTTTGAAGGCTAACATAACTTAGAGGAACCCAATGAAGGAGATGCAACAAAGTTACTAATTACTGCTCCTTCAAAACTAAGTAACATACTAACTTGCACCTTAAAGTGAGAATTACTGACACATAATGAATTGCAAACTGACACAGCTCTTTCTGTACCTTCTTTGCTGGTGGAGTCAACTCTACCAATACTAAGATATTTCCATGAAAATAAAACTGTTCTGAGTTGAGCTAGGAAAAAAAGAGAAACTACACAAATGCCAGGCAGCTTCTTTGAAGCTGGAAAGGAGCACATGTAACTAAAACCAGGTTCCTGATTGCAGCTCTCTGGAATTGATTAGTTGTTGATTTCCAGCAAATCCATTTTTTTCCCTTGACTATGTGTGAAATACTCCATTTATATTATTGTTAGTAAACATCTTTACAATTGTGGGACTGAGTTAGCAGCAAGTATCAATGGAATAGTCTATTTATACCCATAAATATTTAGCTGAAGACTAACTGTATCCAGTCATAAACTGGATGTGGACCACAAAATGATAGTCACCAGCAGCAGGTGAATTAAGAAGGACAGAGAAGGCTATAAACCTCAGCAGTTTAAGATGTGAGGTACCTCTGTACTGCTTACCACCACTCAAGGATCAGGGCATTGCTGTGGTAGGCACGTACATGCAAAAAGAAAATCCATCCCAAAAATGGGATTATGAACAGTCAGAACAAGTTAGCAAGAGAAGAGAAAGGGGAGACAGGGTAATGGTAAAGCAAACAAGTTATTATACATTAATACACAGCTTGTACTGTGATCTTCGTCAACGGGTGAGACAGGGAAAGTCATTCTAATGCCAAGGAGGTTTTTATGAGCACTTTTGGCGCACAGAGGTGAGAGAAAAATCAGCTGCAGCACAGTGCCATAGTTATGATGAGCATAAGACTACACAGAAAGTTGTATGAGTCCTCAGTACTCTACGTAAGCCAAAGACTTCTAGTTCATGCAAGCTCCTGGTTGGGGTCAGATTTACACAGTTCCCTGTTCTTTTAATGGAGAGCAAATGAAAAAATACATCCCCAGTAGGTAGTTCTATGAGACTTGTAATACCACCCATTCCACAGCACTGTAAGACCCACCCTGAAGGCCCAGTCAGGGAAAGGCAACTGTAATCGGCCACCCCTAGTGGAATAAAGATATGCTTAGACAACTGGCGCACGCAGAGACCAAAGATCTGGATTTCTCCACCATTCAAACTCACCTGGAAGAGTGGCACAACCTCAGCTACTCCCTGAGGATCTCCAGGGTCCTGGAGGAGGATGCACAGGTAGTAGATAACTTTTTGCTACAAGACAAACAGACAAAATCGTCAGTGTGTGAAAATGCTATCAAAGCGCCTGGAGTTACCACAGAAAGAGGATCTGTTTCAACTCATTGGGCTGAAGGCCAGTCACCCCAGGCCACAGTCAGGTCTACAAATTTCTATCTATGGCTTTCCTCCCTTCACACGATAAAAAATAATTTTACCTGTGTTTCTTTCTATTACATTTTTAACCTGAAAAGAACACACACATGCTGGAAGGGTAAGGTCTGCTTTCCTACAGGAGCTTTGCAGAAAACCCCAGCAATAGGAAAAATCGTCTCTCGTGTTGCCTATCTTCTTATCTCCATCTTGACTACTTATGGAGTTTGGCATCAGGATTTGTAAGAAGAGTACAACACAAAGAGCTAAAACCACTAGCTCAATGTCAGTGGCATTATCTAAGGGATGGACTTGGCTTTTTGAGGTTATTTGTTTGGCTTGAGTTCTCCTTTAAAGGTGAGAGAACAGGTAAGAGAATAAAGAGAGAAATCAGAAACAAAGCTCCTGATGTCCGTAAAACTACAGATGGTGCTGTGTTTAATTGCTCTGGTAAATTACGCTCATGAAAATAGACTGGATGTGAGTGTGCCCACAGATAGACAAGAAGAAAGACTGTGTATGATTACCATATGGATGGCTTCATTGATAACCACATCCTTCACTTGACCCATCTCAATGAAGGTTGTGCTCTCTTTCCCTGAAGCGTAGGATGAAGTCACCTGAATGCCGAGCGAGCCGATGACCAATAGTGATTCCTGGTCAATTTTCACAAAGTGCAGGTATATGATCAGCCCAACCAGCGTGATGAAGATAGCAGCAGAAAGCACCATACTATTCTGTAACACAAGCCAAGCAAAGACAGAGCTCTGGTCTTACACTTAATTGAACACAGCTATAGAGAAAGTAATATTGCACAGTAAATAATATTAAAGCTACAGTTACAAGGCAATCTTACTTAGGTGGAGTCCTTTCATTCACCTGGCTGGCTGATATATGTGTAATGAGATTTAAATCAGTCTTCACAGTATGGTCTGAAAGAACTGGGAGCCGAAACTGAAAACTGCAAGAAAATTCTATTCCCTTGTAAATTTAGTGCAGAAATCTCAGCCAAACCCAGCTAGTTACATCAATGACAGCGTATTATACAAATGTCTATAGAGACAATGTCACTGACAGAGAAGTGCTGTGACATGTTTAGTAGAAGTGAGGGTGGAGTCTCAGAGGGGAAGAAAAATCTTTCAGGAAAAACCACTGGGCTAGTGGTTTTCTTCTTATGAACTGCAAGTCTAAACTTGTTCAAACGTCATCTCTTCCTGCCTTAAATACCAATCTAAAGAACATTTGTTTTCTCCTGTGCTTTGTCAGAGGACGAATGCCTTTTGCATGCTGCAATCTTGGGACTGCTGTTACACAAAATAACATATAACTGATGAAACTATAGTCAACAGTAAGTCATCTGAAGACCCGGTAATAAATCCTAAAGGTCCACAAATACAACCTCTTTCTGGTTCATGTTTTAGACAGCTCCAGGCTGCATACCCATAAATCAAAGTTATAAGTGACACTTCCTAAAGGACCAGAACGGCATGGCCCTACTACTCAAGCTGGGCCTGTACCACCACGTGAGGTAAAGAAGCCATGGCCACATTAGAACAGAAAGGATACAGGACTTCTTGAAAAGTTTGTCATCATGGAAAAAAACAGTCATGAATTACAGACACTGAAATCCACCCAGAGAGAGATTTTCAGATCTGGTTTCCTGGCAGAAAGGAAGGATTGCAGTCACTTGTGTACAAGCTGCACGAGCATGTGTAAAACCAAGCAGGAGGCCAGTGGGTGGTAACCAGTGGCAGGGGTCTATACTTTTGTAACAAATAAAACTTGGACACAGCTTCCCTTCCAGCCAGAGGAATGTGAACCATCTTTTTGTATCGGAAACCTGCCAACTGACTCACGTTGCAATCTCTGTCTTCATTCCTTGGGAAAGATTATTGAGAAAATTTAAGTGCAACAGTCATAGCGTTGGTCACAGTGACCGGCTTCTTCGGTCAAGCTACTGACTTCAATCTGGAGATAACTGCTCTGCATCTACAAGGTGGTCCTTCCCTGCAAGTACGGGTCACAGATCAGACACCTAAACTAAAACTTTTGGATTTATCAGCAGCTTTTGAAATCTGTACTGCCAAAGTCTTACTGCCTCAGCTGTGGAACATGAGCAAGAAGGTGACATTCACGGTGCAGTGGTCTCTGAGTCACTCAGGAAAATCCCTTTGGGGATTAACAATTGCTCACCTTCTTCAATATATCATAGAATCATAGAATGGTTTGGGTTGGAAGGGACCGTAAAAATCATCTTGTTTATTCCAGATTCCCGCAATTCACCTCTCCAAGTAAACCTCTGTTATTTGGACTCACAAGAATGCGCTAGGCATCACTCAACACCCATACATACATCAACCCTCTCTGGCAAGAGGCTACAAACCAACGGAGGCATCCGAGAAGCCACCAAGAGCAGCCGGGCCGCAGCCTGGGGGCCCTCAGACGCTGGCTAGCGCAGCTCTCTCTTTGACCACGTGCTCATTACCCTCCACCACCTCGGCGTTCCCAGAGCACAGAGGAGGCCCAGGATACGCCGAGGCCGCCTTTCCACCGGCTGTGGCCACCTTCCTTGGGCAGCGTTGCCCACGTCCTGGGAGCAGCTCGGCAAAGGCTGCGTGGCTCCCTGCCGGCCGGCGGGCTTTGGGGACACACGCTGCCACCGAGCTTCTCGGATGCCAACTACAGCCCCTGATCGCCCCCCAGTATTTCAGCGGGACACAGGCTCAGGGGTGCAGTCGGCTCAGGGGCGCAGCCGGCTCAGGGCCGGGCCCCCGCCTCACCCCTCGGCGTCCGAGCGGCGGAGAGGGCTGAGGGGCGGCGGGAAGGGGGGTGGCCGGTACCTGGCTGAGCACGAAGAGGCCGTACGCCGCCAGCCAGACGGCGGAGGTGAGGGCGCTGAGCGAGCGGAGCTGCAGGCGGGGGCCGCGCACCGCCAGCTCCCGGCAGGAGGCGCTGTGCTGGCGGCGCCGCAGCGCGATGGGCGCCCCCGAGGCCGAGCGGTACCGCCGCTCCTCCATGCCGCCCCACCGGAACCACCGACACGCAGCCTAGAGCGGCGCGCCTCGATGGTACGGCCCAACGGCACACTTCCGGCGCTGCGCTCGCCGCGGGAAGGGGTGGGCGCTGCGGCCCGGCGGGCGGCTGTCCCGCCCCCCGCGCGCGCTCGCGCGGCGCGTGGGCGCCTCGTGCGGCCGGCGCGCGCACGCGGGGTGCGAAGCCGCCGCCGCGGCCGGTTCTGCTGGGCCTCCCGCGGCCCCGGCGCCGCCCGCCCGCCCCGCGCCCGGCGCCGCGGCGGGGCGGGGGTCGGCAGTGCGGGCGGCGGCCCGGCCCGGCCCCCCTGAGCGCGGAGCGGAGCCGCGGACGGCCCGCGGGGTCGGCGCGGTCGTGTGGGGGGAGCCTGAGCCCGGGAGGCTCTTCCAGGCCGGCTCTGCCCCGCAGCCCCCCGTGCTGCGAGGGTCCGGCCGGCGGTAGGGCCTGCCCAGGGCAACCGCGGCCTTCTCCGCCTTGGTTAGACCTCGCCCGGCGTCCGTCCTTAGTCCTCATCGGCATCGGGAGCTCCTGCGGTTTGCAGATTTGGATAATCACTGCTTGCTTCCTCTCGTTTTTTAGTAACGGTTTTAAATGACCCGGTTTGTGGCGGTGTGTGTGTCTCTGACCACCACACAGAGATGGGTTTTCTTCCCCATTTGCCTTTACCAGTTCCTCCTGCATAAACGTGTCTTTTTGTCTGTACCACCCTTTACTACAACCTCTTTTGGTTTTCTTCAGTGATTTTTTTCCAGTTTAAAGCAGTGTTTTCTGGTTCCTTGCCATTAAGTGCCTAATAAAAGGGAGGCTTGGCTTTGTGTACAGAGACTTAAGGAGTCTTTGTATTGTGTTCTCTTCCATACTTCTCAATTATTACTTTGTACGACGTGCCCGGCAGTGACATAAAGCTACAGCTCTGTAACTTCCAAACCATTGTCCTGACTCCTTTGCCCTTTTTGTTTCTCCCCCCTCTCCCACAGTCCTGGGGCGTGTCCAGTAGCTTTAGCTGCAGGTACCATCTTTCTGTGAGCAATTTACTTCATTCGTGGTATCTTCAGAGCTCTTGGGTGGATGCTACGTATATAAACCTGTTAACTTGTTCTTCTAAGGGCAGCAAGGGGCGTTGAGTCACTGCCAAGATCCTTGCTCGGCCTAGAGGAGCAGGTGACAGTTGGCACGAGTGGGAGGCTCGTGCAGAACGTCCAGGATCTCGCTGTGACACAAGAGCCGAGGTGAGGGATGGGCTGGAGCTCTGAAGAGAAAAGGTGGCCTGGCCTGGAGAGAAAAGAATAACGGCAGACAGCAAACTGCGGAAAGAGAGGAGAAAATATTGAAGTTAAAGAGAGGGCGAAAGTTTATCAACAGAGCAAAAGTGCAAAAAACAGTAAATGGAAACCAGAGTTACAATTTTTTAAAAAGGGAAGAAATGTTTGAAATGACAGGTGAGAAGGACTGAAGTAAATAAACAGGAGCTCTGGTACGACAGCCCAGAAGATGGGGACAGGGAGAAGGGGAAAGAAAAATCAGAGTAGGGGGTAGAAGAAGAAAAAGCAATGTGAAAGTCAGTGGCAGGAGGGAAAAGAAGCGTGAGCTCCTGGAGGAGCGGTGATGGTAATTCACATTAACAAAAAGACATGGGAAGTTACTGAGATACAGGGGCGAGGAGAGGACTTGGAAGTCTTAAGAGGAAACAGCAAAAGTGTGCGTGCATTTTTTTTTTGTGTCACTGGCAAGTCCCAGTTTAACCGTGTTTGTGCCCCATCATCTCTCTCCTCGTGAACGCTGCCAGCCTTTCAAACGTGTACGTGAGGTTGCCCACTTGACAGTAGGAGTCACGTTGCCTTGTCACAGAAGGGAAAGATGGGGGCATTTACTAGTTTTTAAATCATTTCTCAATCCGTAATCCTTCAAATGCGCTGTGAACAGGAACAGTGAGAGCTTTCAGAACTCGTGAATCCTCTCAGGCCAAGAAACCCCGAGATCAGCTACTTGAGGCCAGGTGCTGGAGAGGTGCCTTTCTTAGTGCTTCCTCAAGGTTACCAGATGAAGAGCGTCACCCCGGTTTTGCTTCAGTAAAGCCAGGGTGTGGCGTTCCTGCGAGGTGGCTGCGGGGGGCCCAGCGTGGCCAGCCAGGGAGCTCGGTGCGAGACCTCGCCCCGCGGGCTGTGCGCGCTGCGCCGCTGCCCCCAGCCCGGGCCTGGCCCGTGCTTCGTGCCTGTCCTCCCGGCGTGGAGGAGGCCGTGAAGGGACCGTGAAGGGCGCCCGCCGCCCCGGGGGGGCCTGGCAGCTCTGCCTGCCACCGGCAGCGAGGGGAGGCGGCGGCTGGGAGTGGAAAAACCCCGGCGCGGAGGAGGAGGAGGAGGAGGAGGAGGAGGACGGGAGGGAGGTGGGCGGCCCCGGGGGGCGCGGGCCGTTGGCCGTTGCGGAGGAGCCGTTGCCCGCCCCCCTCTGCCGGGGGCTCCCCCTTCCCCCGCCGGGCCGCGTGCGCCGCGGGGGGCGGGCCACACCTCCGGGCGCGCGCGCTGCCGTTGGCCGGGCGGCGCGGGCGTGTGAGGGGCGGGAGGCGGGGAGCCGGGCCCGGGCCGCGGCACGCGCGGGGCCGCAGCCCGTTAAAAGGAGCGGGGCGGTGGCAGCGGTGGGCATCGCTCGGCGGCTCCGTCATGGCCCTGCGCAGCGGCTTTGCCCGGCTCCTCCGCAAGCAGGCGGACGCGGGGCTCCAGCTGCCCAAGCAGGCGCACTCCGTGGCGCTGGTGGGAGCGCCGCTCTCCAGGGGGCAGGTGGGCGTCGCGGCCGGGGCGGGAGCGGGGGAAGAGGCGCCCTCCGCCGCGCCGCGGGGGCAGGCGGGTGCCGCAGCCCCTCGCCTCGCCTCCCCTCGGCGGGCCTCGCGTACCTGGCTGCAGGCAGCGCTGACTAACGCATCCCCCTTCTCTTTGTCTTGCAGAAACGGCGGGGAGTGGATCACGGCCCCGCCACCCTCCGCGCCGCGGGGCTGGTGGAGCGGCTGGCCGGGCTCGGTGAGGCACGGCGCGGCGTCGGGGGCTTCGCTGCCGGGGCGGGAGGCGGGGGCTGCCCTCATCTTCCCCCTCCCCTGGCAGGGCATCCATCCCTTTCACGACTCGTTTCGGCGAAGCGTGACTCAGCCGCTTGCTGCGAGCCCGGGGGGCGGGGGGGTGGAAACGGTTCCTGCGGTGAATCACGAAACCCGAAGTGCCCCTGAGCCGCCGGTGCCCGGGGGAGGGCGGTGCCTGCCGCGTTTCTGCGGTACCGGGAAAGGGTGGCTTGTCGCACAGCAGCTTGTGCCCGCCGTGCAGCCGCAGGAGCCGCCCCGGGGGCCGCGAGGGGCTCCCGGAACAAAGAGAGCCGGGTCTCCCGGCTCACCCGCCGCGGTGTTCTCCGGCTTCCCAGAAGCAGCGGGGTGTAGCGTGCATCCTCTGTGTTAGCAGATCGAGCGCTTTATTGGCATGTGACATGTGGTGACTTCCGAAAAGCTAGAGAAACGTGAGGCCATTTAAAACGTTATGTGCACTCAGTGTGTCCAGTCAAGCAATACCCTTAGCTGTGTTCCTCAATTTCTCACATCAGGTGTTTGCTTTTTCCATATTCGTTACCAGCTACTTACCTTGTTCCTAAAATACTCGCATGCTTTCAAGTGATGAAATTCAGAACTTTCTGGAGAAATCCTCAGAATTGTTTATGAGGTCTTGTCTGAAGTTTTGCTTTGAAAGCACTTGCAAATAGCACTGCGTGAATGGAAAGTTTCTGGTCTTTTTACTGTTACCACTACTGTTGTTTTAAGCATATCCATGTGCTTATTTGTGTTTCAGCTTCTCACATCTATTGCTTTTACAAGCTGAGAACTGCAGAAAACTGTATCACAGTTACTAGAAACAGGACATGGGGGATAGAAACTTGTAAAGCAGAATTCTGTCTCGGGGCATCTTTAATCTAAAAAGTGTTACGGAAAATTGCATGATGGGGATGGATTGCAGGAGTGGACTACAGAAAGAACTATGTTATCTGCTCTATGTGTAATTAGTGTTAGTGGAATTTAGATGCATGCAGAGGAAAGATAATTGCCTAATAACCCTCTAGCAGATTTATTCTGAATTATAAGAACTCTTTAAAACAGAAGCTATTGTTCTGTAGGCTTTTCCTGCATATCTTATGATTCACAAGCTGAAAAGTCCCAGTTTGCAATCAAATGAGTAGACATTCTTTTCCTGTCTTGTTTTGTGCAAAATTGAGATGTATGCCATCCTTGGCAATATTTGAATTCTAGTAAGCCTGATCTATAACCTCTATGAACATAGAAGGGAGTGTCTAAAAGAGAAGGTCTTATATACTGTAATAAAAGCAGGTCTGGATGTTACTGTGCTTAGAGTTTATTTTAAACTAACAAGTTACCAGATTTGAAAGGAGGATATGTTATTCTAGGCAAGACTGTAGGCAGCAGTTTATTTTTATATCGACAACAGAATTCTATACTGGAAGGATTGGGGTTCTCTTTCAAGTAGTTCAGATCTAATGCTTCCATTTTGTAAGAACTCTTTTTTGGGAAGAAAAAAAAAAAAACAAACAGAAAAAACTCATTTGCATGACACAAGCTCACTTTAAGAACTTGGAGAAGGTAGAAAGAAAGGAGGATACAAGCTCTTTCTGAATTCCAGTAACAAAAAGTTGTGGGGATAGAAATGAAGCAAGCGAAACTAAAAGATAAGCAGAAGGTAAAAAATAATTTCACTGTTTAGTTGCTTATGGACTCCTTACTTGTTTATCAATCAATAATGCACATGGAGATATTTTCTTGCTGTTCCCTTACAATTTTTAAAGGCTCTGGGATTTCTTCCTCCTGCAGTTTCAGTTTCCTATTCCTGATATATTTTTTCCACTGGGGTAGGGTTTTTTTTCAGTCAGTGTTATCTTTATTGCTTCTTAATTCTCTGCAACTCTCTTATCAACAGGTTCGGATGGCACATGGATTGTAACAGGCTCTGCTGTGAGGGCCCATCCTGAAACAATGACAGTCACCAGCATACACAGAGAAGTTGTTTATCTTGCAAAGACAATTTGCTTGAGGGTAGGGTGGTAGATTGAGGAGGAAGCTACCACATAGCCTTTTGTATTGTGCACATCTGTTGTTCATGGAAATTTATCAAATTATTGTTTTTGTGTATGGGCTGTCTATTTTTCTTCCCTGAGCTGGCAGGATAGCTTTGTCTGTAATGCGATAATAGTGCCATTGCTTGGACTCCACTTGGACTCCTGTGGTACGCTGAACTGGCAGTAAAACTTTAGCTGCTTTCTAACACTATAAATTTTCTTCTCGTACATTGAAGAAGGCAATAGAACAACAGTATTATTATTAACTTGGATATTCTATTTATCTGTTAAAAGAATTAATAGTTTTCATGGGACCTTGTTGCTTGTTTTCCAGGAGCAGGTAGATAATACTGCAGCAGACCAGGTTTCTCCTTTAAAAAGAAATAATATTTATCTAAGATATAGGGCTTCTGTTCTCCCATATGCATTGGCTGCTTCTGAAGCATTTGTGTCCATAGGGTCTGTGTGTGAGCAGGAGTGTTTGGTGTTTCATGCCCCCATTCCCCACTGGGATGTGAGGGAATGCTATAAACGTGACTTTCCTTGTCATGACAAGCTTGGAACCAGGCATGAGGCCAGCTGTGGAATAATGCTTCCCAGGAGAAGAGCGGGTATGGATTCTGGGCAGTCAAAGGGAGTGTAGATGGGGGGAAAGAGGCAGTATTCCTGTAATGAAAACTCTCCGTTAACAGTAACTCTCAAAATTGCCTTCACTTGTTTCAAGTGGAAGAGATTTCTGGTGATCAGATTCTTCTGTTTGCCTGAAATTGCAAAGTTTGATTTATTCATTTTCCATTCATATATTCAAATTCAATTTGACCTGCATAAAATGAAGATGCTCTGAAGTCACCTCTAAAATGTAGTGTTCAGGTAGTAGGATGCATGCACTGCATTTGTTTGTTTCAGTCTTATGTGTACATACTTCGCTACTTTGAATAGCAACCAACCACATGGCTTTTCATATGTTTGTATGCCTGATGTAATGACTTCTTCTGTTGGTAGTGCTCGAGCTTCATCAGAGTGAGTGAGAACACTAGACCTTTGTTTCCTCCTTTTTGCACTGTTTTGCTTTCACTGGCTGGTATCTTGGGAGGGAATTTTATTGTTCCTTTCACCCTATCCTAATTTTTGTTCTTCTGTAGTCCTATTGCAGCGTCCTGAGCTGCTACTCCATTTTCTGTTTTTTTTGAGGGGCGGGATCCCTCCCTTGAAAGAGACTGTGACTGTACCTACAACGTATGAAAAATTCTTGGCTGCCTAAAATGATGACTGCCCATGAAAAGCATGTTGAAATACGAGGAGGGAGCTCAGAGGCAGATGGTCTCACTAGTCTGTACCAGACTGTCAGAGATGAATCTGAGCCACTAACTTGATTTTTATCCCCTTGTTAGAAGCGGAGAGAGCACTGTTATGTGTTGGTAGTATCTTGAGGTGTACTCAGGAGGAGAGTTAATGTAGCAGGCATTCAGCTCTCAAGCCAAAAACAGTGGGTGTGCAAGTCTGCAGTAAGGATAATTTAAAATATAACTGACTAAGCCTGTGGAGCTTTTTATTCATCTTAGTGATGCTTGTCTTTTGGCTTTGCTTCTTCCCCTAAGGGAAACTAAAATATTAACACCTTAAAGAACCCTTCCATCTTGCCAAAGAAGTAAAAGTGCTGTATGAAAATAGAGATCCATAACTCCCTGGCATGGGGGAGGTGAGGGTAGAAAGCTTGCAGGGCTGCATATTGTTCTGGCAGTAAAGACAAATGGGTGCAATATGCGGAGGCTCGTGGACCTTCGGTGGGAAGGAGTGGGGAAGATAGGTGACAGATGCACTTGACCTAAGCTATAGAAGATGCAAAGTATGAAGTTTTTTTAAACTGAGAATTTCTTGGACTTCTCCTGTCTGCTGCAGATTAATCAGAGAATCCGATCAAACTTAAATCCAGAGTGTTGCTTAGTCCTCTTACTTGAAGGAGAGAAGGACCATTCTCAGATTTGTATAGCTGTTGTGTCCATTACTATAGCCCTTGAGGTGACTTAGAGCACCTCTGCTGTTGCTAACATGGGATCAACTTTAGTATAAAATTTCTTCCCAAGTATTCATTCCTGTATGTTGGCTGTTGTCAATTTCCTCCCCCTTTCTTTATTTAGAGCTGGATGTGGCTGGGTTGCTGAGTTGAGTCAAACTTGGGTTTGGATTACTCTAGAATGGATTAACAAAGTTTGGATCTGAGTTGCTGGATTGATGAGGTAGTGGACTGCAGAGACATGTGGCCTACAGACAGAAGGACAGCTAGACTTGCCAAAGAGAATGACCATCCTATTACTAGTCTTTTGTTTGACCAGAACAAAGCTCTTCAGTAACAGGATTCGGGAGGTCAGTGTAGTGACTTGGAAAGGAGTAACTTCCTCTAAAAGAGGAATGGAGCTGCTCCATGTGATATGCATCCAGGAGATATGCTCCTGCTTTGCCTAAAACCATTGGACTCCTATTGACAACTGCTGCCAAAAATAGCAATTCAACTTTGCTGTCTCACCAATATTACTCACATAGATAGTTTCAGTCTTAAAAATAAATCATGAAGCAGCTTCTTCTATGTATATCCCCCCCCCCCGAGTCTAAATCTTCTTGGGTGAAGAGTTTAAGAGGAAGATAAATAGTCTTTCAATTATGCACCAAGGTATGCATAATGAAGTACTGGTGTTGGGGTTCAGTATATGTGGACTGGCAAGAGTTAGAGCTGCAGTGCTGGGAAAATCATTTTCATCAGCCCATCCAGTAAATTTGTGTTCAAAGAGTTGCCTGTATCCCTGAAGACTTTGATAAACCGTACCATTCTCCTTCCCCTATATTTGAATTAAGATTGGACATACAGACTATAGTTTGACGAAGATCCATTTGTGTTAGAAACAAGATCTGTCAGGAATTCAGTATTCTTGGGTATATCTAGCTTGTATATCTACATATCTAGTTTAGCTTTGCACTAGCTCTTATCTCAATTGTTTCCCTTCAAAGCTCAGTATATGAAAGTCTTTAAGACTTTCTGGTTTAGCAGAGCCAGTCAAATATCTCTCATTTGTAGAATTCCAATAAAGTTTAAATTTATTGTATAGATAACATCAAGGTCTTTTTCTTTTGCCTCTTTCCTCACATCTTCTGCTGTTGATAAAGTTGAAATGGGAGACAGACAAAATTTGCAGTAACTGCTGGCTGTTGTTTAGTTAAATCTCTGCATTGTTGAGATGAGAAATGCTACTGTTCATGGGTTCTTTCTGATCACATATGCTGTCAGTGCTGTCAAAGCTAAGTCTATTAATTTTCTAGGAGCATTCTCAGGAAAAAAGTCAGTTAGGTTATAGCGTAAAGATGTTAGTCTAACAGTTAAGTCTTCTGCCCTACAAAGCAGAAATGGGAATGTCCTTTTTTTTTTTTAACCCAGGCACACCCTCCCCTGCTCTTTTCCCCTGAAACAGAACACATAAATGGCAGTCCTCTTCTTCCTTTCTTTCCCTCAGACACAAGCATGCACAAACACCTTTGTTTAATAAAATCAGTAAAACGTTTATGTAGTACTGCAGCTTATTTCTGGAGCTAGAATAAATGACCTCTTTTTATTTATATGGAAATAGATGGAGATCCAAGAGACTCTGTTACTCTTGTTTACCTCTTAAATGTTGATTAGCCATGAGTGGTTAGCTTCAAAGACCAGTGGTTTCACAAAAATCAAAGCACAGTCAAATGGACTGGTCGTAACTGGCATTTGCAGTGTCTTTGAAATTATGCCAGTTGTCAGAATGCATTAAGGGCAGGTGCTGCTCCACTCCGTGAGGGAAGGCAGCCAGGAGCTGACTCTGATAACCAGGCAGGCAGAAGGAGCCCTGCTGAGGCTTTGGAGGAGAGCTGTTTTCAGGAGGCCTCCACTGAGGCTATTTCTAGGTTGCTACGTCACAACAGACCTCATCGGCTAGCTCGCCTTGAGCACAGGAAGCTAAGCTCCTAGAAGTGGGGGAGCGTGCTCTTACAGCAGTCATGGTTTATCCTTTTTGAATGTTGTACCCTTTGATATTTGCATGATTACAACTAGCCTTAGAAGTTACTAGAAAAATCCCACCAGTGAGGATACGTGGAGTTGGAGCATTCTTTGTAGTAGGTCAGTTCTGATTCTCTTCCCTTTCCCACATTCGTGGAGGATACCATCTGCTTGTTTTTGCTTTGGAATGAAAAGCTTTGTGTCAGTCATTGGTTTGTTTGTTTTTTCCTCTCCCATTTGGCTGGTGCATGTGCCAGGTTGCACATTATCCATCAAGTTGGCTTTAAAAGAAACTTTGTTAATTTGGAGTAAAGTTCACTAGGTGCTTTAATTGTAATTGTTCTTCATATCAGTTTAGTTTTAAATACATCTAAAAAATTAAGCTATGCTGATGCAGATCAGGAAACCTGAATTGATTTCCCCACCTCCTATCCCCCCCCCCAACCTTTCAATAAAGGGAGATGAGATTCAAGGACCAAATAACAGACTTCCTGGGGATTTTGTATTTCTTTGGTTTTATGGCAATGCTGTTCATCCTTGATATTTTTATATTATTTATATTTTTAATATATTTATATTATAAAATTAGTTTTAATACATGACTTATCTGAATTTCTGCACCCATAAAATTATCTCTGGATTGGAATAAGTTCAGATCACATGCTGTTTGGTTGGTTGGTTTTTTGGGTTTTTTTGTTGTGTGGTTGGTTTGTTGTTTTTGTTTTTGTTTTTTTACCATGAACGGTGTTGAAGAAAAGTTACTGGGGAGGGGCACAAAAGGAGATGACAGAGGGAAAAATTAGGTAATGAGCTTGGTTGTGATCTGCTTTATGGTGCACAGAATCTGTTTAGTTTCTCATTTGAAACTTCATTCGTCTCTCATTGTGGACTCACAAGACCAAGATACCTATGGCAGGTATGTGCTTATGTGAATATAGTACAGAGGATTATTTTTGGATGGAAGGTGGAAATTTCCATTGTAAAACCACCTGGTGAAAAGCAAGGAATGAGGCACTACAGTCAAAAAAAAAAAAAAAATCTGATCTATCATTTGAATATGAAGAAATGCGCTGGTCTGATGTTAAGTTTCTTGCAGCTGCTAAGAGGGAGGGGGAGAGGACTTCAGTGATCTCTGATATATTCTGCTCTCCCTTCCTCTCAAGTGTTGCCTGTCTGGGGTAACTATTACAGTAACTACTTACTTCTGTAACTACCTAAAGCACAAGGTGCTTGTTGTTGAGGGAGAGCTGTTTTGGTGTTACAACTTCCTATGGCTGTAAGTGCCTGCTGGTGTTCTTGCTATGGGGAACTGTTTCTGGGTTAAGCTTATTTGAAGGGAACTAGAACTTGTGCAGTGTTTGTCAGCAGAGTGACAGACCGCAATAGCTGCACCCTTGTCTCCTCTCTGATGCAAGCCACAGTGCAAATGTTTCCCAACACCTGATAGTGACGTTTTTGGAGGCCTCTTCACCTCAAGCACACTGGATTTCATAAGAGAGTAAAGTTATAAACGATTGTCAAAAGGGAAATGAGGTGGGCGCTCGATTTGGTGTTGGAAACAATAGTTCTTGGCTCATTTTATGCAAAGGACACCTTGAGACTATAGACTTGGGGTAGCAGTTGGGCTTAGTTTTGCTTGTTGCTGTGGTATGAGCTGAAACCTTTTAAACAGGTACAGATAAGAAATTTTGTAGTAAACTAGACCTTTCAGAATGCCAGAAGGCAAGGTGGAAATAACCAAGACAAGGACTTCCCTCTTAGGAAGTGAAATTTTAGAGCTGGCAGAAACCTATTGAGCCATCAAATATCTGTATCTAATAGGAGATTTCTTCCAGCAGTTATATATTCAGTTCAAAGAGAATTAGACAGTGTAAGAACTTCCAAGCAAGAAGGTTATAATTAAACTAGGTGGCTGAGTCTCAGTCTCTTGCAGTGGGAACTTTGCTAGCCTAATTTCATATTCATGTAAAACAAAAGTATGCCCTTTATCTGGTTGTTTTTACACATGCCCCCCCTGGATAATTCTGGAGGGCTAAAACTGTCTTAAAAGAGGCTTTAGAATGCACTGGTCATAATGAATTGAGTAATTTGTTTTCTGTTGTGCAACACTTTGACGGCGTCTCTGAGAAAGGATTACAAAGTCCATACCATAAGCCAATGAGCTTGTACTGACAAGGAGGATGGTAACAGCTTGTAGTCCTTTTTGTTCACAGGAAAGAAAACGTTAAGTTTGTCTATCATTCAACATTGTTCATAATTGTTCAACATTTTCCTGAAAAGCCTTTCTGTGTCTGTAGTGATTCACCGAACAGGCTGTAATCTGAGAAAACAGTTTGCAGGAGGAATGCTTTCATGTGAGTGGTTTTATGTAACACGCAGTATGAAGCAAGAGGTAGTAACAGTGGGATTTCCAGATTCCTTTGAAAATAGTTCAGCAGGGTTTAGAAACCCAGAAGAGGAAATATTTGATTTTCCCATTAATGTAGGAATTTTTTTTACCTCTAGTTCACAAATACCAAGTGTAAGCCACATTCCAAATGCTTTTGTTCCAGTTCCTGTTTGCTGCCTAGAAGAGCTGTTACAACTGTTATAGTAGCGTGCCATTGGGCAATGTCAGCAGACAGCCTGGATTTTGAGCTGCATCTCCTTCTATCAGATTGCTGCTTCTGGCTCTGGTGCAGCATCCTAGTAGAGGAGGATGGGGAGGCTTTTCCTCCTGCTGCCCAGATGTTTCCTGGTTAAATGCCCCCAGACTTATAAGCCACCTGCTTTTACAGAAGAAAATTTTCTCTAAATCTGTGCAGGGAAATTCCTTGCTATAGTAACTGCTGCCTACTGTGGGTGCTGAATAAATGGACTGTATTTTAAGGTGATCGGAGGTGAACATCACCATTGTCATCTGGCTTGATAAAGGGCATCTTATGTCCCAATTACAAGCATCACTGGGTCGAGCCTGAGTGCTACATTGATATTTTATTTGAAAAGGCATGCAGGAAACTTTATTTTCTTAAATGTGTTCTTAATTTGTATTTCTACCTAAGTACAAGTTTGGCTCCTAATTATGAAAAATGCTGATTTCCTTTACCAGATGTAGGTAAAAGTTCTGGTTCTGGCTGTGCAGGCTGAAGAAATGACTGCCCTCCACTCCCTGGTCTGCTGGTTGAATGCCTATGTGACCTTTCCCTAACCTGGTCTGGCCAAAAGAAGTTGACCTAGGGAAGACCTACTGTACAAACTATGTCAAGCTAATTTATTCATTTTTGGCTGAAATGTGCCCCCAAGCAGGCCTGTTTGTGAAACTCTGTCAGAGAGGGGCATTGAACCACTGAGGATTGCACTCTTCAGCTGTAGAAGAGATATGTGTGCTGCCTTTATACACTAATCATTCATACTATCAGGAGGACTGTTGTGCATATATGCATCTTATTTATGTAATTATACTGTGTGTTCATATTCAGACTGACACCTCCATCTCCCTGATATCTCTTTCAAGCTCTTGTAAGAGAAATAGGTGAATCGAGCCTGGTTTTTTGTTTTTCTCACTTCAAAAAGTAATCTCCTCTTGAGCCAGAGTGCTGATGAAGCTGACTTGTACGGACTTGGTTGTTATATTCTGTTTGATTCATTAGTCAATTATGAACAGCGCAGAAAACTTGCATTTTTTCATTTGAATGTAATTTATGTTAGAGCTTGAAAGTGGAACAAAAGGCTTCTTTTGATTGTATTTAATTTCATATTATTTAGTTAGTAGCAAAATGTCTGTGGTGTCTAGTTTGTAAGTACTGTAGGGTACTGTTTCATTTAAAAAGAACTTCAATCCTGGCTAGACCTGATCTGCTGCACTGATAAATGGTGTGGATGCTGTGCTTTCTAATGATTGTGAGGAAGCTGGCTTTCCCATCTGCCCACAGCTTTTTCTAGTTTTCAGACCTTGGATCTACTGTCTTTTAAAAGGCCCATATATATTCTTCATGTTAACTTTCTGTGCTGATTTAAAAAGCTGTTTGTTTATAGCTATTAGTATCTTAAAATAGAGCATGCCCCAACTACCAAAGAAAGTAAGTGCATATTGTTTGGTGTGGAGGATTATATAAATCTTTAACTAACAGCCAAATAACAGCAAGATCCACCAGATCGCACTGCACTACAGCACTTCTATCCATTTAGCAATTTCTATATTGGACAAAATAATGTAGCTGAGAAAGATTTTTTAATTTCTTTAAATCAAAACTATGTGCAAGTGGGCAGATGAAATGGAAAACAATTCAGGTCTTTAAGTATTAGACTAATATCTGAGACATTCTAAATAGAAGCTACGAAAATACATCAATAATTACTTTAATAATTTGACAAATTCTTTTTCTTTGCTGTTCAGTAAGCATTAAGACAAATGTACATCTTGATTTCATCTCTACTACCTGGTCAATCCCAATAAATATAAGTGCACACATGTGCATACACACACTTCTGATCACTTCAGGATACATGGTTTGTCTATGTATGTATTGTGATTTTTTTTTTTTTTTTTTTAATTTTGTGTGTGTGTACTATCTATTCACTAAGCTTTCTCTTTGCCCTAAGGTCATTTAATCATAGCTTTCAAAACTGTAGGCACAATTAAAAAAAAAGTAGGAAGAAAATATATTATTAATGATGATTGAGGATTGGATTAGTGCGTACTTATGAGATTAACTGTATCTTAGTCAGATAGCTGTTGGATAGTTGGCTGAAAACATTCATATTGCCCTGGGAAACTTGAGTTATCCTCTGCAAGCACATAAAAGCAGTGGGCCTAAATAAGAGGGAAGCACAAAGCTGAGAAAAGAAGTTGCTGCAAGGTTTATGAACTCTATCTGAACAACAGTAAACTTTTGAAGATGGTAACAAAACCTGAAGGCATCTATGGTCTTCAACAGACATTAGGCTTTTTAATAAAAATAACTAGAGAGAGGTATCTTAATGCAGGAGATGTGAGAGTACCATTTGTCCAAAAGGTGGACAAGATCCCAGAATTCTGGACCTCAGAAGTGTGTGTGTGTGCGCATCCATCTCTACCATACCCACACTGCAAGCTGTATGAACCTGATGTGATCATAAGAAATGAATGGCTTTTTTATTCAGAAGCTGAACCAAATCTTTTTGCCTTACAAGTGGGGATTGGGAGGAGGGCAGGACAAAGAAGAAAAATTCTTGAACACAAGTACTACTTCTCCAAACACACTTGTTAGAATCTGCCATGTTTGGCCTGCTTTGAGCATGAGCTTTGAACCTGAAGAATCATCTTAACCGATACCTTAAAGTGCTATGAAAGATGGCATGCTTGGTTCTTTTTACACTGATCTCAAGATGGAGCTTCATGATATAATTTCCTTTCATTCTTTTTCATCCTTTAATGGGTAAAAATACTGTGATGTGCTTGTATGTCCTGTAAGAGAGAAAAAAACATGTGACAGTCCTTTCTTCCATTACATTGTGTAATGTGCTGTCCTGCAATGTGTGAGTCACTGAACACAGCTTCCAACTGCAGATTAGCTTCCAACTGCAGATTTACTTCCCACAGATGTCAGAGGTGTTAGAACAAAGGTGGTATTAACTTGTACAGCATCTCCAAAAGCTCTTGATATACCTATTGAATGATGCGATGATGTCTTGAAGTCTTACTTCAAAACTTGTCTCCTAGGCATGCTCATGTACTTTCATCAGACTTTGAAAGGCGTAGCAATGTGCATATGTGTGAGAAGTAGCCTTGCAGGAAGACACAAATAAAAATTTTTTACATTCATTGAGCGTCTCTCAGAACTCACAACTCTCTTCTGATTCTGCACAGCAGTAGAATGAAACGGGGTAAAAAATGTAGTGGTCACATGGGAGGTCAGATAGCACATTCAAATCTGAACAAAATGGGCTCAAAATTCCACAGTCTTAGTCCTGCTGGCTAATTAGGAATTGCCTAAGGGAGGAAAAAAATGCTGTTGTATGCCTGTGTTGCCTTTTGAAAACCAGGGAGTGGTATGTCATGGTCTAGCTTACTGCTTTAAGTCTCTGCAGATAATGTGCTTTCTCACAGAGCTGCTGAGACATTTATTTAATCCTTTGTCAAGTAGCTGTGCTCAGCTGACATGTCCTCTCCTAACAAATACACTGACATATGTCCATCTATGTCCCTGCTATAAAAAGAATGCTTGCCTGTTTCCCAGCCACCTAATGCTCACAAGTGACTCAACCTTTCCTTCATTCTTTTCACCAGTCAAAACTCCTTTTGAAATTATAAGAGTCATGTTTTTCTCAGTGCTACTTTTACGTTCTTTCCACCAAGTAAATTCACGCACCCTGTTTTCCTAGACATGAGACTAATGGCTTAATGAAAATTAAGCAGGAAGCCCAGAGCCCCAGCTGGGCTGTTTCTTCATGTTGATTTGCTTGCCTTAATTTTTCAAAAAGATGTGCCCTGTTAGGCATAGGATGGCTAAAGGCAGAATGTCAAGCTCTAGCCTGGATACTTTGAACTGCAAACAGACTAGTGATTCTGAGGAACAAATGGGACAGGCATGACTGGTATTCAGGGTGGTCTTAGCTTATTACCACCATTATTATTACTACACCACTATTGGTGTAGCTGTAAATACCTTGGGGCCTTTACAGTCCTCACCAGTGCCTGCAGCGACAGGCCTATCTGAAACTGAGAGGCTCTAGCCTCTGAAATACTGTTAGAAATTTTGGTATCTAAATGACTGTTGAGAAAGCACATGGTATGGGACAGTGGAGCTTCAAAGGATAAGCTCTGTAATGTGTATGAAAGAGAATTAAACTTTAAATGCAGCCAATTATGCTCCCAGTTGGGTGGAGGAGGGGAAACAACCCTCAAAAATGTTCCCTTGTTTCCTAATCTGTGAAGTGGCTCATTTTCAGGGTAAGTAGACAGAAATACATTTTAGGAAAGGCTGAGTCTTCGACCCAGAATGTTGTCAGGCTTCAACAGCCGATTAAGTTGTAACTGGCAATGATAGGATCTGAAAGAGGGTTGGGATCAAAGCCCCAGAATTAAGATGCCTTCTAGAACATCTTCTGTTGAGAAAATGGACAGGTTCTCTTACAAAGCAGTAGTGCATCCTCCATGGAGTTGCCTGGAAGTACTGTAAGAAAATTTCCTTTGTTGGGTCTGGATTCATGTGGGGTTTGAAAATGGAAAAGAACTGTTAGGACTCAGGTATAGTTAGTGAAATGTGTAGTCCTAGGCATCTTTGAGCAACTGAGCTCATTTAAGGCTGTATACAATCTGCCTAATTGGGAAGGAAGGCAGCAATACAAACTGTACTTTTTCATGTTAAAATTGCCAAGAAATAATTTTCAAAAAACCAAACTAGTTTTCTAGGTGACTTTCTACGATTGTCCTATCTCACTGCTGAATTAAAGCGATGATACTATCTTAAGCTTTCTAATCTGTAAAGTTGTGAGACGGTTGTTTGCAAGGGCATGCAAATAGTCAAATGAATTCATTCCCTTCCTGTTGTTCCTTTCATACTTGCCCAACTGATTTTCTGAGGGGACCATATTTGAATGTTTCTCTGGGCACTTATTTAAGTAATTCACTTTCTCCTTTTGCTGCTCTGTTTCCAGGATGCCAAGTGTACGACTTTGGAGATTTGAATTTCACTCAAGTTCCCAACGATGAACTGTACAACAACCTGATTTTATATCCCCGGTCAGTGGGTTTAGCCAGCCAGGTATTGGCTGATGCTGTAAGCAGAGCAGTAGCTGCTGGACACAGCTGTGTGACTATAGGAGGTGATCACAGGTGAGCTGAACTAAAACAATTAGTGGTGCATGCTGCAGGTTGACACTTGGGAGTAGAAGAATTTAATTAAAAAATAAGGGGACAGTGGGAACAACTTGGGGTCATTTCCTGGCAATACCATAGAGTAGCAGCATTTTGATTTTATTGCTGGGGCTTTTAGGGTGGAACATGGAAGACAGCTACAAAAACCTGACCTTCTAAGACAGTACTACTTAGTTCCAGACTGTTCTGCTATCTGCAGACATACAAGTGAGGTTTTCCTGTTTGTTTGGGAAAATTTGTGTGATCAGGTCCCTTTAGGAACTGTTGGCAGTTTCTTTATTGCTGAATGTTTAGTGATGTGTCTCTTTTTTGCCCCTGAACTCACAGGATGTCAACTCTTACGATGGGTTTGTAATGCTTGCATACTAACAATTTTGTAACAGATCTTATAACATGTGACTCTGTTTTTTCTCTTTTTCACTAACCTTTTGTCTGAGATTGGTTGAAGAAGGCAGGGCATGTAAGAATGAATTGGGGGGTGAGGTGTCATGACAGGAATAAAAAAATGGGTGAATAGCAGAATTGATGAGTGAGCACACTAGATTTTCTAAAGGATCATTTGGAGCAGAACAGGTGAAGCTTAAGAGTGTGGGAAGGGTGACAGTAGAGAGAGAAAAGAACTCGCTCTTATCTGTCAGTACTAGTATAGTCCTGTAGAGTTCCTTGGAGTCTTCTGCAATAATGATAGTGGCATACCGTGCAGTTTATATGGGATGCACCCTTTACTGTCACAGATGTCTGATGTGTTCAAACATGACAACGTTGCTGACTGAAGTTGCAGAGACTTCCCATAGTCCCTGTAGTTGTTCTGAAGGACAAATGGTGACTAAAGACTTTGCTACTGTATTTCCAGCTTGGCACTTGGTTCTGTCAGCGGCCATGCACGGCAGTGCCCACACCTTGGTGTGATCTGGGTGGATGCGCATGCTGATATCAACACCCCTCTTACAACTCAGTCTGGAAACCTCCATGGACAACCTCTCTCATTTCTCTTGAGAGAGCTCAAAGATAAAGTAAGTATCTTGCTTGTACAGTTAGCCTACATTGACATCCTCGGAGCATTTTACTTTTTCTGGTGTGAGGTGCTTTCTTATCTGCTGCAAATGCACACCTTTTTTTATCTGAGTACAAGCAAAAATATGTATTATTTGTGTGCATACTCATATATACACAGCCCTATACACAAATGCACACACACACGTAAATATACATATACATACACATTTAGGAAGAAGAATGAGAAAAAGCTTTTCTTTGTGTTAGCACCCTCATGGGTTGTACAGGCTCTATGTAGCAGCTGACCATGGTGCCATTCCTGCGTAGCGCATGGAGCTGGCGCGGAGGCTGTGCAATGGCAGCAGTTCTACCAACTGAGCAAAAGAGGGACCCTCCCCTCAGCTGAGCCTGTGAGAGCTGTGCTGAGCTCACCTCCAGTGACAGCTGGTTCCTGCATACCTTGTACACTTCTTCTGCTTAATTTGGCTCTTCCATGTTTTGACAACCTTGGGGCCTGATAGGGGCTGTTCCTGCATGATCTCTCCTAACTGGCTGCTCTGGTGTTGGCTCCACTTGCAAATATTACAAATCAGAACATCTGTACCAGCTTACAGGGTGCTTTTAAAGCAAGAGCCTTTGTCTTGGAAAGAGGTCAAGTTATCAGAAACAGGTGTTTACCAGGGCACATGGAATGTGCATGGCCAGTTTTTGCTACTGTCAAGATGCTAAGCCATAGGCTGACCTCAGCCCTACCTAGCCTTTTTGGCTTGGCTGCGGGCTGTATCTCCCTACACAGGTACCTGTAGCATCTCCTGGAGACACTACAGTGGTGGCCTGTGCATTGTTAATAACCGGGGCATTCGCAGTAGGAACTTGGGTATGACAATCTGCTTCTGCTGAAGCGGAGGCTGGAGAGCGGGAGCAGATCAGCAACTGCAGGTTGAGAATGGATGCTGGAGCTGCAGAAAACCTGACTCTCGATTTTATTCTGGCACTTTGCACTGCTAGTCATTTCTCTGATTTCCCCCCCCCCCGTGATAAATTTTGGGGTGCTGTGTTGATGGAAGGTATGCCTCTTCCAAGTAAGATCAAACATGTTTAATGTCTTTATGGCTATTGAAGCTATTATTGCATTAGTACCTGTTTGGCAGAACAAGATTGCTACCTGGTAAAGCTCTTCTGCTTTTCTCCTGCAAATTCTTTTGAATGAATTCCATCCACAAGTCAACAGAGTCATTTGGTGCTTTTACATACTTTCCTCTTTCTAATAATTCTAGTATGGTCTCTACAAACATGCTAGAATTCCCAGAGTAATGCAAAATTAACGGGGCTTCTAGTTTCTTGCCCATAAGTTAAAGGGGGTGATTTTCTTTTTGGCAACTGCACCCACTTCTGCAGGAAAGATAGGAAGAGCAAAAGAAAATTTTGTGAATTTTGGAGGTCACCTAAGGTGAACAGTTTATGTCTTGGTGAGAACAGCACAAAGCCAAGTTCTTTGATAGCTGAGGAAGGAGGAGAAAGGCAGAATAAGGTATGCTGCTTTCCTCTTTTTTCGTATGACAAAAGTATTTAATTGGCTTCCTGCCTATACATTGATTTCTGGTCTGCTGGGCTCCAGTTCTTGAGCAGCACAGAAAAGCTTTTTTTTTTTTTTTTCTTTTAGAACTACTAAAAGAATACTGTGAGCTTTTTGGGGTCAGTGGGGGAGCAGACCTCTTGCCAGCAGCAGTAGTGAAGAGTAAGATTAGGCTACACTTAGAGGTGAGTTAGTCAGGTTTGGTGCTGGTTATGAGATCTCATTACAAGCTCACCTCAATTCTAGCTGTCAGGAAGCCCATGCAGAAACATTTGACACAAGCCCCTCAACCTGTATTTGCAGCTACACAGAGAGGCATGTACTCATTTAGAGGGGTTTTTTACCATATTGTATTCCTGTTTAGAGGCAGGAAAAACAACATCTGTCCTGCTGGTACGAGGTGGCTTCTGCAACAGTATAAATTTTTAAACAGCTGTTGAGCAGTAGCAGAATGTGCCTTCAACAATAGCTTGTCTGGCTACGCATCTGACTCACTGGAGGCAACCTTTATGGGTGAACAGGTGCATGTGGGTTGCTCTCTCGCTCTCATCCAGTAGAGCAGTTGTGCTGACCATGGGACAAAAAAAATTTATTCTTTCTTGACTGCTTTGCAAGGATTCTTTTTGAATCCTAAAACTGAAGGCTACTCTTGTCCTACACTCTGCTGAACATAGCTTCTTTCTCAAAGCGATAGACAAACTAAGCAGTTGCACTTTGCTTCTCACAGAGGTTTCTATCTTGTCAAAGGGTACAGAGCGTAGCAGTGTGAGAGGATGAGAGATTTTGCAGTGAGCCCTGTATCTCCTTCCTTGCTTTCACTCATGCTCTGAAGGGGTTTTTGAGTAACCCCTCCCCACTGTGACACACCTGCGTGTATGCTGCTCTGGGTGGACTCCCATCATTCCACCAAACTGTCTCTCTGGGTCACAAGATTTGGTCATCAACCGAATAGTCTTAGGAAGGCAGTTGGCACTCGGCTCCCTGTCTAGATTGTTTTGTAGAACCACAGAGAAACAACAGCTCCTTTGAGGATATAACAAGAGAGCAAAATAGCCTGCATGATTACATTTTATCTTCCTGGTTCATTGCCCATCTCTACTAACTGGTACTGCTCTTCCAGCATCTCCGGGCTCCTTGTTCTTCATTCCCTATCAAGAGGACCTGAGACAGAGGTAGTAGTGTAACATACATCTCTCTTGGTGGCACAATCTGTTTAGACTGTTCGTGACCCCATGCCAGCAACGCAGTTTAGCTGCTGTAACTCTGTGGGATTGCATGAAAAGTGAGTCAGGAGCACCGTCTCTTTGCTTGGTTAGTTCTTGAGACACATCAAGTCCTAAGCCCTTGTTCACTGTATGACCCTACAAACAGCTGTCCTGGCACAACAAGAGTCGGGGGAACTGATGTGGCAGCAACTGCTTAAATGAGCACAACTGCCAAGAACTCCCCAGGGCTGTTTCAAGTCCCTCAGTTTAGGTGTTATCTCACCTGTTTTCAGAATCCCTTCTGTATCCAGAGCTAATGAGCCTGGCCAATGCTCTACTGAATTAAATGTTCCCATGTAGCAGGCAACATGAAGTATAAAAGTGATGCATCTGGCTATGAAATAAAATAAAGCATTTGGCCAGGTCGCTGTAGAACAACCCCTGGTGTTGCCTGCACAGTCCATTCACAGGCTGTCCGCTGCTACTTGTGTGCCCAGGTAGCTTCACAGGAGCACAGCCTGGTACTCCTCAAGGCAAGGTGGTGCTTTAGGGTTTTTAAAAAAACTTTAAAAATTAATTTTGCTGTTTTAAGGGGAAATGAACATAATCCCTTGACTGGCATTCCTCAAACCAAGCATTAGTGTCAGGGCTCCTGGAACCATGCAAACTAAACTCATAAACTGCTATTAATAACTTAGCATGAAAATGCCTGCACCTTTTTCTGATGCCTGTTTGGCTTTACTATCAGCAACTCCTCTTCTATTGCAATGGAGTAAAAAACAGAGCCTACCAAAGGAAGTTAAGGCATTCCATTTTCTTTATTCAAAGAGGAAGAGGTATAATGAAAAATGGCAGTATTAAATCTACTAAGTCATTGACACTAGAGAGTATCTGACAGTATTATCAATACCGTGCTCAGCTTATGATATGGTGAGGGGTTTTGCAGATACAGCTTCATTGCTGAAACCTGAATTATTTTTCCTAGTAGTCTCCAATTCATTTATCCCTCTTCTGAATTCATGACTGCAGAAAAGTTTCATTGCCCCAGAATAACAAATACTTTTATTAGATGCGCTTATTTAATCCCAACATAATTATATATAGCTATGGGTGTGTTAGCCTTTAAAAACAAATCCAAATGCTGTAACTAGAACATAATTAGTAATTGAGAAGTATAAGAGGGAAACAAAGCCGCCTTGCTGCTTGACAGCTGTGTTGGCTGTAGCCATTTTCAGAGCTGGGAGAGGAAGAAGAGAAATTTGAGTTAATTTAAAGCACTCCTAAAATTAGTAGATATTACTAACTGAAGGATTTTTATAATTTCATACCATGACTACTTAATTACCAAAGCTGAAAAATGATGACCTCATCATCTTTCATCTGCTGTCCTAGACCTGCTCTCTTTGGTTCTACATTAAAAACCAGTATGATGTAGCCCAGTGTGGAGGCCTAGCTCCTTGTCATGCCTTTTTTTTTTTTCTTATTTACTTCCCACTTTGAATTTGTCCATCTTTAACATTGTTTTTGCAACAAAGTTTGCATGACTTTTTGGTGATTCTCCTAAAAAGATGCAGGTGCCTTGGTTTCTATTCTTCCACTTAAGTATGATGTACTGGGTAAGTTACATAGCATTCCCATTAAATAAGTGATCTGCATCTGGGTAGCTAGTTTCTTATCGTTCCCCCTTACATTCACTGATGCCAATTGCCTATTGCTTGTGGATTTGGGCTTCTTATTCCTCCTCTTCAAACTGGAAAACGTAGAAGAGTTAAAAACTTCATTCATTAACATTCAACTCGGGTAAAATGGTATGACAAAGGCAAGGACTGATTAAATCAGGAAGCCAGACTCTCAAGTAATGAGGCTTCTCTGTTTAGACAGAGAAAGGATGCTATAAATAAATACAAAGTTTTGAGGGAAGCATTAAATACAGTTTTGTTATGTATGTCATTAAACTAACGTAATACCAAACCTTGGCTTGCAGGTACCACAACTTCCTGGCTTTTCCTGGCTAAAGCCCTGCCTTTCAGCATCTGATATCGTGTACATTGGTTTGAGGGATGTGGATCCTGCTGAATAGTAAGTTGATCTAGATTAAAGGATTTTTGTAAAGGCTGAAATCACGAGCTGCTTTCCACATCTGGCTGTTCACAAGGCTTGCTAGATTTAAGCTTAGGCCAGTAATGATTTTTTTTCTTTAATTTCAACAGCTATATTTTGAAGAACTATGACATCCAGTATTTTTCCATGAGGGACATTGATCGTCTCGGAATTCAGAAAGTTATGGAAAGAACATTCGAACAACTGATAGGCAGGTAACAAACTATTATCTGATTTAAACTACTCTTATCATCCACTTGTTGAGTATCTATTTTCCTGAAAGTTATTTAAGTGAAGGTCACTCTTGATGTAAGGTGGCCTATTGGAATTGCAAGCGTCCAGTAAATAGTAAAGTCTTAGCACCGACTTTAGTCCTCAACTTCCACATCTTGAACTGGAACCATTTCAGTGTTTAGCAAAAAGCTATGAGATAGGTTACACTAGTCACTACAACGGTGGCTCTGTTTTATATGATTTGTTCTGTTTCTTGAGGAATTCTGCATTTTGCTGCAGTTTGACAAAATGTTTGAATCAACTCTGAGTCTAGGGTATACATTATACTTCTAAAATATATGTAGCAACTGATGGTAAGTTGACTTCAGCTGTTAGTACATGAGGTAGAAGCATTTGATGGCTTCCTCAGACTGTGCTCACATATGCTGTCCTGACGACAGCTGCCACTTTCAGCTCAGCTAGTGAAGTTCACTGTAACGGCTCCCTTACTTGAGTTCAATGCTGAAGTCTTTGCTAACCTTGTTCAAGTTTGCTGAAGCAGATCAGGGAGCAAATCATGCTCGTCTAGGGACACGGGGAGAGGATCAGAGTTAAGAGGGTAACTTCTCACCACAGGGTAGAACACAGTCCTGTAAGCAGAACAAGGTCCCTGTATCTGTGCTGCATGCTGTTGTATCTAAAGGTGTGCTCACCCTTCCTAGCTGCAGCTGTGCCCAGTAAAGAAGTTGCTAATCCAGATGCTTCTCCCTCCTGAGCACCTGCAGTAAGCTGGAAGTACACAGGCTACCACTTAAATAGCTCATCTGAGTGACAAGCAGTGTCCAATTTGTTAAGCTGTCATGGGTTGCCAGACTTCATGTAGTAAGGAACTAGCAGTTTAGGTTTGAGGTTATCCTTCACTTTTTCATCACCTAGGCTTACATGGCAGAGTTTGGAGGCAGCCTTCAGCTATTGACCTGAAAAATGCAGAACGCCCCATTCATCTTGATGAGCTGTCTATGAAATCCTCAAGCTTGGTGCTTCCTCCATCCTAGATGCCCTGCAAATCAATGTTTCAGCCTCTCACCCTGGCTATCTGTACAAAAGGAGAAAAGGCTGGATTATATCATACATTTCTCTAAATTTTCCAACTAAGGAGACAAATACCAGATAAGATGGCTAGAACTGAAGTACTTATCTTCAGCCAAATCACACCTGAGCAGATGCTCAGTGAACCCAGAAAGACAAAATTCTATTTTCCCACTGTGGACTGGGGAAAGTTCTGAGCTAAGAGATGTTTCAGAGTCCAAAGGTATTAAAAAATCCTTTCCAAATGTATATAAGACATGGTATAGGACTTAGCATCATGGAGCATCATGCTACTTTGCTGATCAGCCTGGACAGTAAGAAATACCTGTAGAAAAGAGTTCAAGGTTGTGAGATGGCTTTTCTTGTTTTATTCCCCCTCAGGAGACAGAGACCAATCCACCTGAGTTTCGACATTGACGCTTTTGATCCCTCACTGGCTCCAGCAACTGGGACTCCTGTTCTAGGTGGATTAACTTACAGAGAAGGCATGTACATCACAGAGGAAATACACAACACAGGTAGGAGCTGACCAGCGGTACTGGACTGAGCAAGGACAGGACAAACCACATAGAGCTCATAGTGGTGTTTTTCCCGCGTAACTGGATAATAAGATAAATGTAGTCGAACCCAAGGTGCCTACAAAGTCAGTTCAACCTTCAGTAAGGGAAAAAGAAGGCCTATGATTGGGCAGTACCCCAGGTGTTAGAAGGAGCTTAACCATCAACAACTTACTAAAAGTAAATAAAATACATAATATTTTAACAACTAGTGCCAAAAATTACTTGGTCATCTTGTATAATACTGTCCCCTATTCCCAAACACATGAGGTCAGATGTAAAAATGGGTGCAAACAATTTTAAACGGTTTGAAGTTCTGTTCTATGATTCAAGGCTAGCAAATCAAGCTTTTGCTAAGTATACTGTAGTTGACTCAATATATGAGGAATTTCCTCCTTACGCCATGGAGTTTTTATTTAATTTGTTTAAACAATGAGTTATTTGCTGTAAAAGTTGGTATGGGAAGAAGATGGAAAAAAAACCCAACCCAACCCAAAAAAGCCCCCAACCAGACAACAGATTCAATAGTCAGGAATAGGATGGCAAAAAATACTAGGTGAGACTATTTTATATCCCCTAATTTTTGGACTGGGAGAAAATAAAATTGAAAAACATTCCTCTCGTAAGTGTTACATGGAACATCAAACTTGTTTTTCCTGAATGCTAAAAGCATGGATTAGTGAGTTAGTGATGATGTAAGAAAGAACCAAACTAAAAACACAAACTTGCACCCAAGAATGATAACCTCATCCCTCGCTGGAGAGCCAGTGTTACTTGTCTAAGGGGTAGAGTAGGTCACAAGCTCAAATACCAGACTTGTGGCAATGAATGAAAGGCTGCAAAAGAAACCCTATTAGAGCTTTTACCCTTTATCATAGTAACAAAGCTGTAAATCATTTTCACAGGAATGCTTTCAGCTGTAGACATGGTTGAAGTCAATCCACTGCTTGGAGCTTCTCAAGAGGAAGTGAACGCAACTGCTAGCCTTGCAGTCGATGTGATAGCAACGTGCTTTGGGCAGACAAGGGAAGGAGCACACACCGCTTTTGATGAACTCCCAACACCCAGTTCTCCAGATGAATCTGACAGTGAAGAGCAAGTGAGGATTTAAGAACCCAAAGTGTTGGGTACATTGGACATTACAGAGCTCTGCTGAGGCACTTGAGTGGATAGATGGTCAACACTTGGCAAATACTGTTAACTTCTCAATTTTTAAATAAACTAGCTTTTCCACTGATCGGTGGCTACTTTATTACATACCAAGATTTATTCATTTAGTTAAGTATATACAAATGGAGACAATAAAATATTTATTACCTTCTTTTTAATCTTACCAGTGGTTCAAGTCTGTCTCTGCATTTTCCTTTTACTCCCCTTCTCTGCCTGTCTAGTGTCAGTACAGTTTCAGTTGAACACGCTGTCTCACGAGACAGTTCCATCCTCAGACGTTCAAAGGGACCAGGCGTCCCATCCGGTCCCTCAACAGTGGAAAAGCTCATCTCACTCAGGGAGATTCATCTGCTGCGGAAGAACTTGTAGTAGACCACACCTCCGAGGATGGCTAGTTCCAGGATGATGATAATGGACAGCAACAACTTATTAGTGGTTACTCTAGAGTTAAAAAATGAAAAAAAAAAATTCCAAGATAGCTTTTTTTTCCCCTTGACTATGAAAGCAGATTCTAGATAACTTGATCACCCTCATACCTTCACTAAGTATACTCCCTGTTTCAGCTAGACCACAAAGTGCTATTCGAGTGGCTCTTAACAAGCAGGAAGGGACAAACGCAGTAGTTTCCTACTTGTGTTTTCCTGGAAATTCTGCTTAAGTCTCATACTTCAACAATAGCCGTTCTGTGCCTCTTCCCCCACCCTGCGTAAGGCCCATCATTCTGCTCTGTGCGAGCCTCCTCATTCTATAAAGCAAAGAGGAAAACACCAGTGGAACTCCTGTGCTAAAACTCACCTTGTGGTGCTGTTACCTGGAACTATGTAGTTGAAGTAGAATTATAAAATCTCAGTAACGTGCTTTTACTGTTGAAAATTATGCAGTTATCATAACTCCCTTTAGCAACAGGTAGAAAGGAAAGGTTGTTAAGCCAGACGTACCTACTGGAAATATACTCCATGAACTGGTTTTAAGGGTAATTAAACCATATAGTTAAGGAACTATAAATACACTTCAGCAGCCAAGGCTTTAGTCAATGGTCAGACTCGGGGTTTCTCCTGTGACAGCCTAGCTACTCTAGGGCATTCCTATGGGCTAAACAGCTCGCTCTGTGTCATCAGACGTCTGAATCACTTCATGCGGCAGTGATTTATGGCACAGCTTTTTCCAACCTGAATAACAAGGAGTTGCATCTGAAGTTACCATTAGCTCTCACTGTAACTTGCTTAGGTCCATACCCCTCCCCTCGCCCCAATGTACCATACAGGATGGTTAAAGACTCCGTATTATCCTAAAGGGGCAGCACAAATTCAGTAGTGTTCAACTACCTGCACTCCATTAAGTAATTACCAGAGAGGGGAAAACACAAATTAGCATCTGCACACAGGCACACGTTCCGTTTACAGATTCCCCAAAACCTCCCTGCAGCTCCAGCTGATGCTCTAGTCTTTATTTTTTGCCTGAAACCAGCAGGCAACAACACTACCTGCCGAGCGCTGCTCGAAGTCAGCCACGCTACTCACCTCCGGGACATAGAACGTAGAATCTTGCGACTCTTGCTCAAGTTTTCACTTGTATTCACCAGCTAAGAAGAAACAGAAGTTATTTGCCAGTTGAACAAGTACGCAGCAACTCTATAACGATGCACCTGGAAGGAGCTGGTGTTGAAACGCTGCAGTTAATAATGGGAGGAAGGCTGACCGTGTATTCTCAAAATTCAGAGACAACATTGTTCTCTGCGCACAATACAAGCTGGATGCATTGTCTCCTTTCTAAGGAGGGAATAAGACTTCCATGTATACTTTCCCTTAGATACATAGATATGCAATTTAGCTTCACTCTCTGCCCCTTTAGCTGATCTACAAATATCAGAAAGTTGGTATTAGCTCCTTTCATTAAATTTTATTTCATTATTTCAGTTGTTGACACCAGAAGGAAATGACACTGACGCGTTCTCCCCAGTGCATTTCTGGAACTGTCTGAAATGCTGTTCCATTTCTAGCAAAGAAAGAACCACCTTGCGCTGACAGGTCTAAGTGACCCAGTGGATATGAGCTCTGTTAATAGATAATCCATTTCAGCTTTGTAGTGCTCAGAAATGAACTGTCAAGTATTTCTCAGTCAGCTATTAAGGATTAAATAAGTAATTAAGTGAGGTTATGGACAATTCAAAAAGCTGCTGTCTCACAAGCAGGGTCAGGATTCATGAGGGGTGGCCACTGGAGGTCTACAGCTAAGATTTCGCTATTCCGCTTCCAAAGCTTCAAGGGAAGTGAAAGATAAGCCAGGTCACTCGCCGCCGCAGCACGCAGGCACCTGCCTGCATGGCTCCCCTGTAGCTTAAGCTATTGCCCTCAACCACAAAACTGGCCCTGTAGGTACGTTACCTTGCACTGAGACAGACTGGACCAAGTTGGGAAGAAAACTACCAAGTCCATCCAAAGCATACTAGATTTCCAGCCTTTGCTATGAAAGACCAAGCAAGAAGAAAGTCTCCTTCTGGTTGGAATGCGTGTTCAATACAATTCAGCAATACAATGCCTAAAAGGCTCACAATAAAAGTCACAGCTTCGTGAACAACTGTGGATAGACTGACAGGCTTGAAGACTATAATATTTTTAACTAGAAAAAGAACAGACAAAAACTATACCTACAAATCTTAAGATCACATTTCCTTTCCTGCCCTCCAACCCAAATCTGGGAGCAGGGCAAATGAAACTGACTGAAACTGAAAAACTACTTAAATGAAAAAGCCACAGGCTTTGTTGCAATGAATAGAGGTAACTCCCAAGAAAAGGGGTATGCTTTTTGTTTCGGCTGAGCATGCTTACTTGCCAAACTCAGCGTCCCCCTGCAAGCCGCTTACCTAAAAGCCTTACACTCAGGATCTCTTATGCATACAGAAAATCCCATCAGTTTGTTACTTCAAAAATCGAATTCTCAGTTTTGCACATGTGTGGGCACAAAACAAATGAACTACTTAAAGCTTCCACAGTAGAAGCAGAGCTTCTTGACCCAAGGAGGAGGAACAGGCATCTTGTCTGACACCATCTTCTCCCTCCTTAGCTAACCTACAAATATTGGAAGGTTACTAATTAAGTAATTAAGCTTCTATTAGATTTCATTTCATTAGAAGAACTTGCTAACTGCCTCCCCAGTATAAACCTTTACTAGTAATCTAGTGGTGGGCAACTCCTCAGCATTTTTTAAAATCTCTAATTTTTTCAGGAATGCTCTTTTTTTTTTTTTTTTTTTTTTTTAGCAGTGGTTTATAGGTCTAATATCCAATCTTGCACAGACACAGCAGCAGACATTTGGCCATCATGCTTTGGGCCCTTCTAGAGTAATTTTTTCCCTTTTATGAGCACAGCATAGAAATGTGGCAGCCTGGATTTGGTCTGTAGAAACATCAATTGGATTACCACGTCTAGGGAGGTCTCTGAGATTAATTACTGGCATACAGTTCCCACTAAGCTAACATCACGTTGTTTCAATACGATGCCCGCAGTTTCCCTGCTTACTCTGCTCTTGGTGCGTTCCAGTTGCTCCCGCTGCTCCCCAAGTTCTTCGATTATATCGGTGCCAATCTGATCCGTTTCAGCAGCGATTCGGTGCGAGCGCTCAATGCTCTGACTGGCTCGGTTCAGGCTGTCTGTTCCCTGGAGAAGCAGCACCCTCTGTGACTGCAGATTAGTCTGAAAAATAACGTATGCTTAACTGTTAAGCACAGAGAGAGAGGTATCAGGTTTCTGACACATTAAAAAGTTAGGACGTGACTCTACAGGCCATCCATTTGTATCAGCTGCACATGCTTCTTATGTTAACTGATGTAGCCCAGTTAATTTTGAAACAGCTTTTGTTCACATTGTAAGATTATGGCCAAATCTGGTTAAACATTGAAAAAGGGGGACACACAACCAAAGAGTTAAAACAGTTACAAAAAACTGTCTTTGCAACAATTTACTTTTCCATCAAAGAATACGTGCATGGAAATAACATCTTTGCTTTCCAGATGCTAACTTCTTCTTCCATTCGTATCTAAATTCAGTCTTATTTGTGACTTTACAGTTGGTTGCCAGGGAGATCATTACGAGTTTACAGTCAAAAGGATTAGGAACAAACAGCACTAACAGATGGACTGCTAAGTAACAAAGATCCTCTTTTCATGCCAGTAGCCTCATCTAGAGGATAAGAAATATTTGCTGACCTTGGGGTCAAAAGGTAGCTCAAAATAAAGTATTTTCTTAAGCTTCAGAAAGCCCCATCTACCACCCTGCTCTCAGGTTTTAGAGGAACCAATCAAGAGGAATCAAATGCAAAAATTTACCAAGCTACTGCAGAACGAGCTACGAAGTAAAGAGCCTCCCTCAAACCTTCCTTATCTAGGGCAGACAAACAAAAAGCCCACCTCCGTGAACTGTACAGATGACAGCACTTTGAGGATAATAAGCAGATTCAGTCTCACTAGCTCAAATATATCTAAGCATAGCTGGTAAACAAAGAAATTGTTGTATTTCTGGCACTGTAGCAGCACATCCATAGTGAAAAAAGTGCTAGAGGATGACGACTTATATTTTCTTGAAATTGTTTACACTGAGATTGCTTAAAAGAGAATTCTACCAAAGAACCTACGCAGTGCATGACTCACACACTTTGCTAGTTTTGGAGACTAAAACTAGATCAATTAACCTTTCTTCTCGGTCAGTAGAATCACGTTTGTGTTTTCACTGCTGTAGGGGAATGATTAAATAAAGTATTTCAGTACAGAATGTTGTGTAAGTTACTAACCATGTGGTATTCAGGGACTTCCATTTTGATTATACTCATATCTTTGGTTTAGAACAGAAAAGCTCTCCTCTGAGTTCCAGCTGTTCTTTCTCCTCCCTGAGATAGTCATGTTACATGCAGAGAGATATGCAGGGAGTGATACAATCACAGAAGCTAAGTGGATTAAAGTAGAAACACTGTAAACAATATATCTGGAATATTTTTTTAGGCAATCGCAGCAACGTTAAATAAAATTTATATCCAATTCTTACACTCTGTTCGTTTTCTGTGGAGAAGATTCCATATTTTATATCGCCTTGACTTCCAGGGCCCAATCCCAAATCTGTGCTTCTCATCTCTCTCTGGAACATGGAGAGGTCTCTTCTGTACGCCCGGATTTTGCTCATCATTTGGTTGCGGAAAGGCAGAGGAGCATACTTCAGTTCTTCCTCCATTTCCCGCAGCTTTAACCAAAGAAAGTGTGTTTATTTTTTAAAGCACCAAATCTATTCCTATCAGCAGCTATACTCGGAACGCACCACCGGATGAAGGGATTCACATGTTTTTATGTTATTGGGGGGGATTAACTCCAAACCCTATACCCCTCATCTAGTATCGAGTATACCATTCTGCCTAATGCTGCTCAGCCCACGTGGATTTTCAGATACACAATGCCTCAAGGAAAAAAGAAAAAAAAAATTAATCGCCAAGCTTAAATGCTTGCTATTTTCTGAAACGTCACTCCATAACATCAAAATGTGCAGTTCTCACTTTCATATTATTTAAGCATTTATAGGATGGGTATCAGCTTCTCATCATATCTGTGCAACAGAGACCTACTGCATAGGTAGCATGCCACTAAATTCATACTCTGAACATCCAGGCCTGGCAACTGGAGTTAGGATTTGTAAACCCTGGCGTTGTGGCTGTGTGAATTTTCACATCAACTTTTGGTGACAGATGTTACAAACTCACAATGCTTAAAGCTGTCCACCAATGTGAGCTCTCTCACAATATGAACTCTACATCTCATACATCACCTCCACAGATACATGTCAATAAAACCCAGTAACTTAGAGGAACAGAGTGTCTCTCTCAAAAGAACGTTCAGCTGTGATTCAAAAACATCCTAACAAATACCACATTAAGAAGAAAAGAAAGCTTAATCCCTAATATCTTGCTTAAAAAGACAAGTCACATGGGGTTTTTGTGCAGGTCCATGTTGCCTGCTGTCCAGGAAGCCTATACAATAGAGGTTTTGAATATTCAAGATCCCTGATATTTAACCATCAGACTATTATAGAAAGATCAGCTGGGTTAAGATCAACATGAAAAAAGATGGGGGGGGGGAGAAAAAAGGAAAAAAAAATTCTCTACATGCCCTCCCTACAATCTCTAGCAATTGTAATTGCACCTCTGTCACTCTCCTTTGTTCAACAAAGGGAAGGCAATATCCAAACCAAGCACTCAGAAGAAAAAATATGCATGTAAAAATATTTGTCTGTATTTATATATGTATACAGATATATATAACAGTCTCGACAAACACAGACACATCTATCAGATCAATGAATTAAACGTTAAAAAAAAATACAACATCTGCTTGCCAGCATAGGAACCATAAAGAGAGTAAAATTTGGAAGTACTGTCCTTTTTAAGGCATCAATGTTTCAACTGGTCCGAATGGCCAGAAGTCTAGACTTATGTTTACCGTTTCATTTGCTTCACGCTGTTTCTCATCAAATTCTCGAACTAGTTTTTTCTTCTCCTCTGTGGAAGAAAAAGTAGTATGTCAGACAAACTATAGAGCAATGACAACAGAACTCAATCCATTATAGACAAGGAACCTACTGCACATGGCTGATTACAGAGACACCAAGTCAAAATTTACCTCAAACAGGAACGGCCTGTTCTTACAACAACTTATCACACGAGCGTGGGGGGAGAGAGCAGAGACCACCCTTCCAAATGCTGGCCACTACCTCTGGTAGACAAAAGTAGTAATTTTTCAAACCCGAAATATTTTTCTGACCTATTATCCTCCAATCTCCACTGACAGAATTGCATGTTGAAAAACATTTAACAGGAAAGGATAACAAAGAGGACATGTTGGTAAACAGCTCATAAATATTTCTTATTTTTTGCACACATTTGGCAAGGTTACTGAAGGCTGAAACTATACTTTGGATTTGAACAGAACATCAAGTCAAACTGCATTTCCAAGTGAGCCCTGAAGGCCCTGGCAGATAGGGCACTCTGCATTCTCGTGGTCATTAAGTAACTAGGTAAATGGGGTAAGCCTTCTAGAGAACTCGGAGATTGAAGATGCCATCAAGATATCACCTCAGGTTCACAGATTGATGCCCAAATGCTTCCCTCTTCTGGAATGACATCACTTGTTTCATCAGCCAACAAAACTAGACATTTTACTTGTTTGAGATAGTCATTTGCTAAGGTCCTTGTATCTAGGGGCTTTGGAGGGCAAAGAATGGGTTTCACCACTGCTATTCTATTTTTAAACAAAACCTTAAGACATGTATTTTGCATGTGTTAAAAAAATATCATACCTCTCCATGATCAATAAAAGCAGAATTCTGAAATTTTCTTTATCTGAACGGAGCAAAAATACATGGTTTATAACCTTTTGCAAAAGCACTGAAGACAACCCCACCAGAGGACTCTTGTAGAATACTGCTGAATGAAAGCAAATTCTGTCAGAGGTCTGATAAATATGCACTAGCCTAATTCATCTCTCAGGAGAGAATAAGTCAGTCTTAAATAAAATTTGGGGTAGCAAAAAAATGCAGACAGTCATCTTGGTAAAACTTCTCTAATTTGATTTAACTTAAAAGACAAAATTAAAGATAACATTATGAAAACATCAGTGCAGTAAAAAAATGACTTTATAATACCATTTTGTAAATATGGTTCTCTGCAAAAGAAGCAGTTTTTAAATGACCAAGCTCTCAACAGAGAATAGGAGAAAAATGTGAAGTGATGAAAACATTTTTACATAGCTCCTCTCATATACATGACATGCCTAAGCTGTAGCCTTTCTCTTCCAGTTCAAATTCATATTAAGTCCAGAATTTGGCCTGTAGAGAACAGAAGACAGAATTAGAAACCATCATCTAACAAGAAACTATCCTTTCAAGAATTATGACAGACTAGGCTACATTATGACTGCTAACGTATTACACACTAGCTGATATCAAGAAATGCAGTTTCACATCCCAGTTAATTCAGAAGGAAATGCTGACTTCTGAGGTTCCTAAATACACTCTCCTCAATGTCCTCCACGATTTGCCACCACGGACATTTCTGCTGATGCCATTATTTGTGTACCTGGGCTGCAAGTAAAATCATGGACCTGAACTGCAGGAAAACAGCTTTCAGAAGTCAGTATTTTGTTTCATACAGGCCATTTCACTAATCCAGTTTAACTAGTGCCCTCTTAAAACAACTGCTGTCTCAAACTAATTGAAACCTGGTGCAGTACCAAAAAAGTGCAGTATTTTACCTTCTTTGTGTCCCCCAAGCAGATTAAGACACCGCTGCACTTCTAAATGAGCAGCCAAAGAAATGCTAGTTTCCAAAAGTCATGTAGCAATGGCTCGAGACTTTTTTGCCTATATGCCAACAAGAAAGCAGGTGATGTGGCTTGAAAGCATTATACTGGATCTGGCCTAACAGAAATGCCAGAATACACTGAGCAGTTTAATTCATATCACTCTGAATTAAATCTGCGACTCAAAGTACATTGAGAGAACTTTTTTAATGCAGTAAAAGTAAAAAGTACCTAAGACACAGTAACATTACCTACATGCTCATCAACATTTAACTGATTCATTTCCAATCAGTTAGAAATAGATTCAGTTGAACAGGACAGCTAACTGAATTAATTTAGAGGAAAGCACCTATATTTGAAACTGATCCAGGCTGTTTAAAATGCCTTCTTAGAAATTTGGAAGGAAAAAATTTGTTGCTAGAGCTAGGAATTTGTTATCTTGTTTATGTAGAGTGAAACAGCATTTCCAAACCTCTGCCCCTCAAAGATGTCCCAAGGGCTATAGATTCTGTCTTCCCTTGAGTTTGTGAGTGTGCCAATCATCCTAAGGGAGCATGCAAGGTATCTTTTATTACCTCCTGAAGTTTTCAGGATCAGACAACTCGAAAAATAAAGATACACACACACCTCCCATATGCACAAGAAGCAAACAAAGCACATTAGGAGAGTGGAACACCTCCACCAGATAGACAAATTCCTGACTTATCTTAAACTCTTTTAGAAATACTTTCCAAAAAAATTACCAGGATTTTTGCGGCAACAAATTTAAAGAATAGAAGAGTCATATTAAAAATTCATAGCATGTCTGAAAAATCAGTTTGCAATTATTTGTAATCTGTTGGGAAAAAAAAAAATCTACAAGCATTGCAAAAACTGCTGCCTGTAAATACCCCATTTAAGCCCATTGCTCAGAATTCACTGCTGAAGACTACCCCAGTTCCATAGGGACCTGGCAAAGCTTTACTTCACCAAGAAACCGACCACTCTCCTTTCTACAAGGAAATAAGGATTTCCTCCAAGTCAGGGTATTTCTTCTTTTATGCTTTTTATTCTTGTTGACCGCTAGTGAAATTAAGTCAGCTTTGAAAGCTGTCATTTGCAGGTCTGAACATCTTTCCTGTACCAAACTTTCTAGAAATGCTGATGACGAGGACTGCGACCCTGAATTTAATAATTATTAAATGGAAAGCCAGGTAAGAAGTGGAACACTAAGCTTTTCATAGCCTGTGTTATCTAGCACAGGCTGGTATATTCTGAACAAACCACTGTTATGATTTTACACCTAAACACATGAAATTGATCAATTCCGGGAGAATGACAAGGCTATCGCAGAAGGTGGCTGACAGCCCCTACTCATTCTTGTGGTACAAAACCCAAGCTGAGCTACAGCAGTTCGCAAAAACTGTGTATCATGTTTCTCATATGAAGGAGGCATTTCATCAAAGAGATTCGGCGACGCTGGTAAAATTCTCCTTGTCAGATCACTTCCCTTTCCGGTTCTCAGAACACTGCCAAGTGTTAACAACTGAATTACAAGTACAACGCCAAGTCCCACAGAGAAGTGTTCTGTCAGGGTGTTTCACCCACTAGTATGGTATAAAAAATACCCATAAAATCACATTTTGCTTCTAATATAACTTTGCGTAGCTTGATAGCTTTTTCTAGTTTGTGGGTAGGTAGTGCACAAACCAGACTTTTAAAAGAGTCATTTAAAGTGCAAATCTTCTCCAGTAAGTCTGCAAATGGTTGTGGACAGTTGTGATAATAAAAACTGCTTTTGATTCTGCTGCTGCTGAGATTTTAAACAAAAGTCTAACAATGACCAAAAAAAAAGAAAAGGAAAAAACCCAAAGCACTGCAGTTTAGGCAGCTCACCTAGAAACCGCATGAAATAACATCCAAATAACACCTGCTCCTCAGGGACAGGACTGAAGCCGAAAGCCCAGCACAGCGGTGCTTGGCTACGGAGCTGGAATTTGGCCGGCAGAGGAGCTGCTCCAGAGGAGCGAAGCGGCACACCTGCCCCAGTACTACTTGGGTACTGGGGCTTTGCAGGACCAGGCCCAATACTCAAGAGCAAAGCTACCACAATACAGCAGCAACTGAAAGGAAGACCCGGCGAAGCCAGACCTAGCAAAGCCGCCCGCCCCCTCCACGGAGGGGCCTACCGAAAGCGATGCACCGAGTTCCTCCCGCTGCCTCGGCAAACGCCGCGCCCCGCCCCCCCGGCTCAGACTTTACCCTGCCGGCTGTAAAAACGGGATTATCTATGGAGAGACATCCCCGACTCCCCGCAACGGCCCTGCAGCGAGCCCGGCTGCCCGAGCGGCCGCCCCAGCCGGAGGGACCCAGCTGGAGGGACCCAGCCTGCCCCTCCTCAGCGACGGGGAGAGCGACGACCGCGGCGGGGGCGGGCGCCCGAGCCGCCGCTGCCGGTGAAGCGAAGCCCAGCCCGCTGCCCGCGCTCCGTCCCGCCGCCGCTCCGCCCCGCCCCGAGCGAGAAGGCGCGGCCGCCGCCCGCCGCCGCCGCCTCACCGGCCGCGCTGCCCCGCAGCCGCTCGGGGACGCCCCGCAGGTCTCCGTGCAATCCCCGGAAGATCTCGTGCAGCCGCTCCAGGTGCTCCGAGGACCCGGGGCCGCGGCCCGCCATGGCAGGCCGACCCCTCCTGCCGCGCTCGGCGACGGCTACCGCCTCCCCGCTCCCGCCCGGCTACGCCGCTCCCTCGCCAGGCCCTTCCGCCATCGGCGGCGGCGTGGGCCTCCCCCCGCGCGGCCGGGCGCCCGCCACGGCGCCCGACGGCAAAACCGCCCCGCCCCGGCGGCAGCGCGGGCGGCCCGCCGCGACCCGCTCCCCGCGGGAGGGGGCCGCCGCGCGCGTCGCGACAGGGCTGTCGGCGACGCCACCCGCCGGTCGCCGGCGGCGACGCGCATCAGGCGCTGGCGGGGGCTGCCGCGGGAGGGTGGCGGCGGGGCCGGCGGCGCGCAGCGCCTGCTGGGAGCTGTAGTCTCTCCGGGGAGGCGGCCGCGCTCGGCCGCCGCCGCCACCGGAGCTGGCGCAGGGCGTCGCTTCGTTTCATAGAATCACAGAATCGTTAAGGTTGGAAAAGACCCTGAAGATCATCGAGTCCAACCGTTAACCTACCACTGCCAAGTCCGCCACTAAACCATGTCCTCAAGCACCACATCTACCCGTCTTTTAGATACCTCCAGGGATGGGGACTCAACCCCTGCCCTGGGCAGCCTGTTCCAGTGCCTGACTACCCTTTTGGTGAAGAAGTTTTTCCTAATATCCAACCTAAACTTACCCTGGCACAGCTTGAGGCCGTTTCCTCTCGTCCTATCACTTGTTATTTGGGAGACCGACCCCCACCTCTCTACAACCTCCTTTCAGGTAGTTGTAGAGGGCAATAAGGTCTCCCCTCAGCCTCCTCTTCTCCAAACTAAACACCCCCAGTTCCCTCAGCTGCTCCTCATAAGACTTGTGCTCTAGACCCTTCACCAACCTCGTTACCCTTCTTTGGACACGCTCCAGCACCTTGATGTCCTTCTTGAATTGAGGGGCCCAAAACTGGACACAGTATTTGAGGTGCGGCCTCACCAGTGCCAAATACAGGGGCACTATCACCTCCCTGGTCCTGCTGGCCACACTATTCCTGATACAAGCCAGGATGCCATTGGCCCTCTTGGCCACCTGGGCACACTGCTGGCTCATGTTCAGGCGGCTGTCAACCATCACCCCCAGGTCCTTTTCAGCCAGGCTGCTTTCCAGCCACTCCTCCCCAAGCCTGTAGCGTTGCCTGGGGTGGTTGTGACCCAAGTGCAGGACCTGGCACTTGGCCTTGTTGAACCTCATACAGTTGGCCCCGGCCCAACAATCCAGCCTGTCCAGGTCCCTCTGCAGGGCCTTCCTACCCTCCAGCAGATCGACACTTCCACCCAACTTGGTGTCATCTGCAAACTTACTGAGGGTGCACTCAATCCCTTCATCCAGGTCATCGATAAAGATATTAAACAGGACCGGCCCCAACACTGAGCCTTGGGGAACACCACTCGTGACTGGTCGTCAACTGGATTTGGCTCCATTCACCACCACTCTCTGGGCTCGGCCATCCAGCCAGTTTTTAACCCAGCGCAGAGTGCACTTGTCCAAGCCGTGAGCAGCCAGCTTCTGCAGGAGAATGCTGTGGGAGACGGTGTCAAAGGCCTTACTAAAGTCCAGGTAGACAACATCCACAGCCTTCCCCTCATCCACTAAGCAGGTCACCTTGTCATAGAAGGAGATCAGGCTGGTCAAGCAGTACCTGCCCTTCATGAACCCATGCTGGCTGAGCCTGATACCCCGGTTGTCCCGCACGTGCTGCATGATGGCACTCAGGATGATCTGTTCCATGACCTTCCCCGGCACCGAGGTCAGGCTGACAGGCCTGTAGTTCCCCGGATCCTCCTTCCGGCCCTTCTTGTAGATGGACTCTTCTTGTTTCGTACCGCTACGCAACGCTTCGAGGAGGTGTGGGTGCAAGGAGGCAACGCCACTTGGTGCCCTGGGCCTTTTATTTTTCAAACTCTCTGGTGAAGGTGAGAGTGAGCAGCATTGAACCCGCCACCGCCTTTCTGCCAGCCCTTGACGCCTGCTTACGTACACGTGTACCTCATTTCATATGTTTTGCTACGGTTAGTATCATAAAATTGGGCGTGAGGTTATGAAAGTGTATGTTGAATGTCCGTCCGGACAGCCGCTGGCTTTCTCCTGAGATGTTTCTCGGCTCATTAACTGGAAAGTGCAGTTAAACCGGCAGTTTCAGGCTGCTCTGACGGACCCGGGCCAGAGCCGCGCGCTGCCTGCGGTAAAAAAGCGGCAGGCTGCTGGCGCAGAGCCAGCCCGCCTCCTGCCGCCGCCGGCCCTTCCCAGCGGCGGGGCGCAGGGCGAGAGGCCTCGGGAGGTGCGGGAGGGCTCGGGAGCCGCCGGCGCCACCGGGTTCGGTGGCCGGCGGTGCCTGGGCGAAGAGGGGACAGGGCGCAGGCGCGCCCGCGGCGAACGGTCTGGCCAGCGGCGGAGCGCCGCGCACGGGCGGGGCGGGCCCGAGGCGGCGGCGGGCCGGCAGTGCGGAGGCAGCGGGCGGCGATGCTCAGCTGCTGGGGAGCCGCGCTGGCGGCCGTCGTCTTCGTCCCTGTCCTCTTCCTCGTGGCAGCGCCCTACATCAGGTGCGTCTCGCCGAGCGTGGCCCTGGCCGGTCGCGCCTGTGCGAGTAGCGGCGGCGGCCTCCGCACCGCGGTGCGGCCTCCGGGGCTGGCGTGCGCCGCGCCGCGCCTCGCGGCGGCCGGGGGTGTGTGGGTGTGGGGTGGGGGGGGTGGGGGTGTGTGGCGGGAGTACGAGTGAGCCGGGTTCCTTCCCTCTGACCCGGGTGCTCCAAGGAGGGAAGCCGCCCCCCCCGCGCTCCTCCTGTGAGCGCTGCCGCCCTTTCTTGCAGGAGGTATGTCGCTGGAGGACAGTGTAAGTCGACAGCTAGGCTGGAGGGGAAGGTGGTGATAATCACAGGAGCCAACACGGGCATCGGGAAGGAGACTGCCAGAGACCTGGCACGACGAGGCAAGTGGCCGGCCTTCACCAGCAGGCATCCCCGTGCGGCTGATGCGTGCATGCCTGCGCATCAGTAGTCCCTTTTCCGGATCCAAGGGAGGAGTATTTTATGCTCACATTTAAGTGAGTTGGATTCCAGAGTTATTTCAGGCGAGCCCAAGTGTTGCTTCTCCAGGGGCTGTAACTGCTTAGGTGCAAGTCCCCAGTTCCTCAGCTGGCTCCATTGCTTGGACACCAACAGTGTGTCTCGTGGCATGAAAATGCTCTGCACCGCAACTGTTTTGAGAGGACTGGGCAAGTTCCTGGTATTGCTGGGTTCTGCTTGTGTGAAGCTGGGAAATGCCATAGGTCTGCTGCTCTGTGCTTTAGTTATTCATGTTTCAAGCTAATTTGGTTTAAATGCTTTTTGGGTAGCTGTTAAGGAGATTAAGCTACCTGTTCACAATCCATTTAGAAATTACTCTGGCTGGAATCCAAGTATCTGCATGTGCTCCTGGCTTGATGTTCCCATTATAGGGGCAGATATAACCCCATCATACCAGTGTTGTGGTGCACGCTCCTGACCTGGGAGAACCTGGACAAAAGCACTTCAGAAGTGCATTTTCCTGGTCTGAAAACAGCTTTGGGCTGGATCAGAGCTAACAACGTAGTAGGAAAGGCTTTGTCCCTCCCAGCTGCTCCCCTGACTGATGCCAATTCTCTGAAGAAACAATATGTTGTTTGTAAGCACTGTGCGTAGTCAGCCTGCTTGTCATAGCCTTGATCATCCAGCATGCTCCAGTGATCTCAGCTTCTGTTCCTGCTTTTTCCCCTGCCTTGCAGGTGCGAGGGTGATTGTCGCTTGCAGAGACATAGCAAAGGGAGAAGCTGCAGCCAGTGAAATCCGAGCTGAGACAGGGAACCAGCAAGTGATTGTGAAAAAAATGGACTTGGCTGATACGAAGTCCGTCCGGGAGTTTGCTGAGAAATTTCTAGCAGGTACAGTCTCTAGATCCTTCTTTTCAGTGAAAATATTTTACCAAGGACTGCTGTCTGCTCTTCTAGCAAATGCCAGATCCCTGACCTGCATACCCCTCTACCATGCTGGGTACTGCGGTTCACAGCAGAGGCTTGTCAGAGGCCATGAGCTAGTTTGTGGTAGGAGGCTTGTCCTTATTTTATTGAGGTGATGTGGCTGCAACTCAGACAGGCATGGGTTTTTTTGGCCAACTTGTGCCACCTTCTTGTCTGTCTTTGGTCTCTGTTTCCCTGTTTAAGAATGTCTGTTGTTTCTTGCAGAGGAGAAGGAACTCCATATTCTCATTAATAACGCTGGGATAATGTTATGCCCTTACTCCAAGACTGCTGATGGCTTTGAGATGCACCTGGGAGTCAATCATCTTGGTAAGGCCAGTGGAGTCATGTTTGCATTCAATATCTGTGGCAAAATGGCAGAGGAAAATCCTGCTTTCAGATTTTCTCTTCGTCATCCTTCCTTCTTGGGGAAGGATGGAAGGCCAGAGTTAGAGTTCTGGAAATGCAATGCAATGTATTTTCTTATCATGGACCCAGTTTAAGTACCTGTACCTGTTACCTGGGACATTTGAAATGTATGACAGCTTCAGCTTTTTGAAGCTGAGGAGCAGAACTTAATGGCCCCCAAAAAGTTTAGCTGTTGATTCAGGGGGGGTCTTCTTTTCCCTGGACTTGAAATGAGGGCAGCAGTGAGATATAACACGTAAGTAATATGTTGTAAGTACTTTGAAATTCCAGCAGGGGAACCCTTCAGAGAAGGATGACATTTCCTCTCATCCCTAGGTCATTTTCTCTTGACCTTCCTATTGCTGGAGCGTCTGAAGCAGTCTGCCCCAGCCCGCATAGTGAATGTGTCCTCACTGGCTCATCACGGAGGCCGAATCCGCTTCCATGATCTCCATGGTGAGAAGAGCTACAATCGTGGCCTCGCCTACTGTCACAGCAAATTGGCTAACGTGCTCTTCACCCGGGAGCTGGCAAGGCGGCTGCAAGGCAAGTCCCAGAGAGCGGAGTGTTTTTCCACTTGGCTTTTGAGCACCATGGATGAGGAGAGTGGATTGAAGAAAGGTCTGGAAAGTGGCTATGCAGAAATGAAATGGCTTGAGGCAACGGTCCCTGATAGCTCTTTGCAGGAAGAAAATATCTCCTGTCTGTGGAACCAGGAGACTTACACTAATTGTCTTTACAACCACAGGGCAGAGGAGTTTAGTAGCTTGGCACAGTTGAATGTATTTCATCTTTCTTTGGTGCTTGTCAAAAACTAGCTGCCTCCACGCAGACAATTGTGGTATGTGGGTGGAAGCTGAAAAAACAGAAAGAGCTGAACTACAATTGCAGTCTCCAATAGAAAAGCTAATGCATACTCAGCTGTCTTAAATGTTGATGGCCCGTAGAGCGGAAGCATAGGACTAGGCAGTACCTCTTAACTCACAACATCTGTCACAGCCATGTGACTACATACTGCATACTTAAGTAGTATTTATTTTACTAAAACAGAAGCAGTGTCTTCTCTAGAAAAATAGTAAATCAAAAGAAGCTGGTGTTCTCAAAAGCCTGATGGAAACTGCTGCTGTTTTAGCACCCAGGCCCTCTAGCACATTGTTTTGCAGAAGGCATGGAGTGACTGCAGTGTTTGGAAGGGAGCAGGGATGCTCCAGCAAGCAGTAACTACAGAGGACTTCACTTATTCTCCCTGTATCCATGCCTGGACTCCTCCTTTAAGTTGTAGAATATCTGCAGGTAGAATTGAGGAGTATATTACCCTTTTTTTTAAAGGCAGTTTGATGCATGCAGATTTGTCCTGGACTACTTTCTTTTGCTATAGGCACTAAAGTCACAGCAAATGCTCTCCATCCTGGTTGTGTCCATTCTGAGCTGGTCCAGCACTCATTTGTAATGACGTGGCTGTGGAATACATTCTCATTCCTCTTGAAGACACCTCAGGAAGGAGCTCAGACCAGTGTCTACTGTGCAGTAGCAGAGGAGCTAGACTCTGTGACAGGACAGTATTTCAGGTGGGTGCAAGCTGATGGAGTGATATACTGTGGAAGGCAACCTTGTTGGCTGGGAAAATGAGACTTACTGTCATTCTTCATTAAGAAGGGACTGGGTAAGAGGCTGGCTGATAAGATTGAGGGTGACAAATACTAGAGCATTACCCCTTCCAGACCTGTTGCAGTTGATACCGTGTTAGAAGAAATCCCTGACCTGTGCAACACCTCATACAATAGCAAGTGCAGAAATGGCTGTCACATGCAGAGCACTAACCCTGATCTGCCTGAGGCTTGGGCAAATCACTTTTCAGTAGAGCTGTTTAGTTGATAAGGTCATTTGAGTCAATCCCGGGAAGACCACTTTGGTGCTCTTTGTAGTTTCACCCAACTGGAGCAGAAGGGCCCTGTGCTCCCAGAGAGCTGGGAGGGCTGATGCTGCTGCAAAGCGAGGAGGTGAGATTTTCAGGACTGGCATGTGACAAAATACCTTGATTCTCCACTGTGACAGACCCACCAGCTGGGAGGGACTCCTGCTGGGATGCTTATTGCTCTGTCCCGCAGCCGTCTTGTGTAGCTCCCACTACAAACCCTGTAGTTTCTTGACTTCTTTGACTTACTCCATGAGCCTGCATAGTCATGCCTTTTCCCATCACCAAAACGACAGCCCAGAGCAGTTCCAAGTCATCATCATCCTAGATTTGAAGACTGCCATTTGAACAGATTGATGCAGATGTGTCTGTCAGCTTCCCACTGGGTGCAGAGCAGTGTAACAATACCGTTTTTTGGGAAACGAACGTGACAATTTCTCATCTTTTTTTTTTTTTTTCACATGGATACCGTTGGAGCCTTTGTGTCTTTGCAGAGCTTTCCTCTTGTGATATGTGACCAGATTAGTCTCTGTAATGACTTTGTCTGATCTTCACTTGGGAGTTTGAATCATCTTAATCAGACTTGAATATATAAATAGATGTCTTAATCTTCCCTGGATGACTGTCTGTCCCAGGATGTAAATGGAGCATTTATGTGCTGGAGTACAGAAAACTTTGGTGGATTTTAAACTCATAAAAGAAAGAAGTTATGGACTTGGTGGGAAATGAATAGCTTCAACAGTAATTCACAATTTACATTAGACCAGCCTAAAATCCTTTTCACTTTCCAGGCAATAGAATATAAAGCACAAGTACAGACATTAAGAAAAGAATTTGCATGCCACAGCATGACAGGGGGAGTCCAGCAGAGTCATTTCAGGAACATCAGAGACTCTGCATTTGGAGCTCTAAAAACACTAGGCTGGATAGAAATCTTAGGAGATGCAATTTCCTCCATTGTCTTAAACTCCCACGTTATTGCAGCACCTAGCATTACAGATCGGAACACATGATCTCTATTCCAGACAGAGTGCCGTCTGATTCCAGGAGCGGAGAAGAAAGGAGCCACAGTTCAGAGGATAACGGAAAAGGGGATAATCATACCTGGGTATTACAGTATTATTCGGGGGCAGCTTTGCCTTTCGTGCAATGGTAATATAGTGGGATGAATAGGATGGGATAAATGGTTTAGAATGAAGGGCTGTTTGAGTGGCTTTTTTGTAGTGTTTGCTAGAAAAGGTGCCCCTGAAGAAGCCTGGTTAACATTCATAGCCCTTTTTAGTGGTAATAATGAGAATGCACACTGAAGAGTATGTAGTAGAGCATATATAGGTTTCTTTAAGAGTTGAGACAACAGATAGAGCTAGACTTGCTTGCTAGTTCTTGGGGCCATTCGGAGAGAGACTTTTCTCTAGCCAGCTGGAAGGAAAGCTTTCTTAAGGTGGCTTAGCACCAATCCTGGCTCATTTGCTGGCTAGCCTCCCACCCTTTTTCAATTGGTCTTGAAGTTAGGCTGATTGATAGAAAACAACCCCCTTATCAACACAGACATTTCAGTGTGCTAATGCAGATGGAGATCTTTGACTTACAAAAAAGATAAAATAAAATGTTCCTCTTACAGCGATTGCCAGCCAGCATACGTATCTCCACGGGGTCGGGATGATGAGACAGCGAAGAAGCTCTGGAGTAAGAGCTGTGAGCTTCTCGGCATCCAGTGGGACTGAGCAGTGCAGACCTCAACTGTGTGCCTGGCTGAGCCTCGCGATGCTTCTCCTGGGAAGAGCACTGCTGAGAAACCTCAAGACTAGAACGCCGATACTTCAGCTGCCCTAATGATGGCTCTGTGGACGCAATCTAACTTGAATTTCTAGAATCACTTAAGGATTGAGATTTATAAGCAACCAGTCCCCCTTCCTAGCTGGAGAATTAGAGCACTGATGCAGGGAGCAACCTTTGCTTGGTATTTCACACAACAGCCAGAGGCTGTCTCTGGCTTTAGAATAGAAATGGAGGTGGCAGTCTTAAGTTTAGATTATGAAGTAACAAAGAATTACCTCTAAGTTTTTTTCCTAACAGTAATAGTAAAAAGGTAGGACTCTAAACTTATGATCTATGAGGTTATTTTCCATTCCTACTATTTGACCTGGCAGAGTGAAAGTACTTGAGGATATTAGATTTTCTGGCACTTACATGCCATACAGATGCTCTCAAGCACACAGAAACAGGTGCTGGCCTTTTTGTGCCAAGCATTAGGTAAAGTTTTTAAGCGGAATCAATTCTTTTTCTCTATATTCTCTGTAAGAAGCTGGACCCTAGCCACTGAAGTATCTTTGCCCCAAAGGCCCGTTGATTGCAGTAAGTTAACTGAGGGTTGGCATATCTTTTGAGAACCCAGGTCTCAGTGCAGGTGACTGGGAGGTTAAAAGCTGCAGGAGTGCCACAATTGCGCGTAGGCAAGTTATCTTATAAAAAACAATAAGCATTGAGCAAAGATGGTGTAAAAGGTGTCACAATAAACCCCCCAGCTGCACTTTAAATGACTTCAGAACCTAGAAAAGAGAGCAGAATGAGTAAAGAACATCTCACTATGTTAAAAACATTAAACAACTTCAGCTGAGACTTTAGCTTTAAATGACAACAAACTACCTAGAGCTAAATAGCTGAAGCGGAGGTTGGGACTCTTGATCTCATGGTCAAGTTAGCTACTGGACAGGAAAGTAAGACTTGCACAGAAATCCTTGTTTGTCTGCCCAGCAGCTACTGGCCTTGGCTGGCCCAGGCTACCAGCCTGGCCTTGCGGTACCATACAGCCTGCACTTCCAGAAGGCAGCTGGGTCAATCCACGTAGTACTGGGACTGCTTTCTTAGAACTCTTGTGCCACTTCGGTGCAGATTGCTAGAGTGTGATCCATAATCCGAGATGATTTCTGAAGGAGTTAAGCAGTTAGAAAACCAGTGCCACAGCTCATAGGATTATCTTCTGCTTCTGAAGAAAAAATCTGGCATTTTTTGGACTTGCATATGAGCATGTCACTGGACCAACTGCCAGTTTTGGGAAACATGCTAATTTTATGATTAATTCTTTCGGCCTGGATGTTATCTATGCAGATCAGTCCTGTGCTACCTCTGAGCAATACTAAATAAAGGCATTTTCCTTTTACAACAGGAGACCATATTCCTTCCTTTGGAAATGTTGAATCAGTTTATTTGGTGTTGCTGTTACCTGCACCTGCCTTACTAATTTAGAGAACTCAGTCTGGGTAACATTTTGAAACACCTTTGTGTTTCTCCCTGTCACTCTACCTTTTTTCTTCCCTCTTTATGCTTCCTCTTGAATATGAAGCTAAAGCCACGACTACAATGTAGCAGTAGAATGCTACCTAGCATTGCAGGCTTGGCCTGCTTCATCTGTGCGTGATTCTCTGATCCTGAAAGTGGCTTTCAGGAGCAATAGAAACCATTTAAAAAAAAACAGAAAAGTGTCTCTAGGCTGAAATATTTTGCCCTTGCAGCTCAGTGCTCTTCTCAAAGTTGTCTGATTGTAGATTTAACATAAGACATACAACTACACATTTCAGCAGACACACACCCACTCTTTTTGACCTTGGGCAAGCCATTTGTACCTTCTTGTAGGCTGATCTATAAATGAGGGAACTAAAGCTCATTTAGCTGTCTCAAAGGGAGGCTTGTAAGGGAGAGTCAGATTAATTTGCAGAGCTCTCTAATGAGGATTACTGGATTATGAGAGTACATGCATGAGGCTGAGCCAGCTACCGGGAGGACTTCTAAAGATGTGATATTCCAATTGATCTCCGTGTTCAGGACACTGTAGCAGAGATTTTGCATGACAATTCTCCCCCTTCTAATTACTCTGCTAAGCATAGCCAAAAGCAAAATACAGATCTAGAAAGAGATCCCCAGCTATGCTGAGATAAAAAGCAAACAAGATACATTAACAGTCATAATACTTTATTCTCTTTTTTCATTGTAAACAAACCCTGGTCATTAATAGAGAAGTTCTTTTTAACTGGCAGTACTCAATCCCTTTTTGATGCTCAGAAATTCAAAGCTCCTTGATAATTGCACTATTCGTGACGCAAGGCAGTTAGTCAGGATCAAAATTCCAGTTCTGCTGGTAAGAGAGAGATCCCTACAATTCCAGGTTAAGAACATCAAATTACAACAAACACTATATAAAGTGCATCAGGTACAGTGCAAAGAGGTCAGGAAGAAAGGCAGGTACAGAACTGACTGGTCTGCATGGCAAACTCCACTCTCTGTGCTCTACACAGCTGGAGGAACTCGAGCAGAAAAGCAGGTATTGCAGCAATGCAGATCTGGATACCCACGAGCAGTAAAGCCTCCTCCCCATAATTAGAGATCTGGAAATGATCGAAGACATGGATAGTGTCACATTTTAGGACTAGCCTAATGGCTGTAATCTGATGGAAAGCCAGGTCAGTCTGGCCAAGAAAACAAAAGCAGCTTTCATTAGTACTGCTCACTAATGAGATAATGCAAATCTGTGGTCAGGAGATTCTGAAAGCTAAACGTGGTCATTTCTGACTGCTTCACTCTGAGACATTTCTAGCCCTGCTCTAGTGAGTGGAGCACCTCCAAGAGAGGTGTTTGTGTCAGTGCGGCACTGCTCAGGAAACACTTAAGGAGATGGACCAAGTCCTTTCCAGTACCATGGAAGTCTGTTCTGTCACAACAGTGAGCTTAGGATAGTGCAAAACTCTTATTTGACAGTTGTCTCAATTATTTTATGTACTAAAACTATTTACAGTTATATTACACTTCAGAAAACCTGTTGTTTCTTTTGAAATAAACAACTAAACTTTCTAACAAAAAAAGTGAACTAGTTTTCCTACCTCTTGTGCTGAAGTACATGTAAACGGCAAACACAAACTCTTGTGGAGTGCCGTGTTTTCTTCTGTTTCTTTTTGAAGGTCCTACTGCTATCTACCATTCTTCTGCCCATTTCTCATGTCCCAATCATGGTTGCAGAGAAGCAGCTGCTTTTTTCAGCATTCCTGAACGCAGCCATTACGCAAAGATTCCTGCTTTTTCATAAAACTGAATTAACCTAACACTTCCAGAGCAAAGCCTGTCAATATAGTCTACACACTATGTCCAGTTAATAAAAATTTAGTCTGGTGTTCTATTGTACCTGACAGGGACAGATTATTCTGGTAAGAAACAAATAAATCCCTGTGTGACAGGGATACAGACCGCCTGTTGAATTTTACCACAGCTTGCTCTATCCATATTGTCTGCTATACCTGATGAAAAACTGTGGAATTTTACTGGCAACTGTTCAGTGATAAAGCTGCATCGCAACAATTGACTGGATATTACCATAGCAAAGAGGTACGTGATTTTTCCACTATTTTAAAGGATTATTTTCCCTTTGTACTCACCTTACAGGATATGCCCTTTGTAACTTCATCCGTCTAGTAAGGGCTCAAGTGCCATATGCATGGCACATAACAGACAGCATGACTGGTAAGTAGAAACCTGCCATGAAGAATCAGTTCCTACCTTTTCAAATGAACTAAAGAAATTGGGCACATTGTACGTGTGTGTGTGTGTGTGTGGAAGAGTAGCAACGGTTTGATAGAGGCTTAAAAAAAAAAATCTCTGAATTTCAGTCTTTGTAAAAGAAGATCTCTTCAATCTTTAAAACGTTTACAGGAAACCCATAATCACAAAAAGTTTTATACTCTAGGCTACATTGAGTTGATGAGATTTTTCTGTCCTCTCTATATAGATTTTCTGGATTAAAAATAAAAAACATACAATAAAGTTCAGTGCCTTTAAAAATAAAATCAATGAAAAAAACAAAAACAAAACCAAAAACCACCAACAAAAAAAACCCCAATCCAGAAACAGATGTGCTCTCTTCCATACACCTAAATTCTTGCTTGTTCAGTTTGAAACTGTCCCCCTCCCCCCATCAAAAAGATAGCCAAAAAACACCCTGAGGTAGTGACTGTTTGTCAAAATACAGGACTGGCACTTGTAATTTAGTTCCCTTCCTTTCACCAGAGGCACATTAGCAGCATCCATTTGCCACCAACATCAGTCAAGAGACTTCCATTTTACCAAGAGACTGCTGAACCACACATCTTTAAGCTGTCTTGAAGCCTTCCCCATCTGTATGATGGTGAATGTCAATTACTTATTACTTCCTGGTGCCCTGGGGAAGCCGATTTCTCATTTTGGGCTGGTGCACTGAGAGCCACTGGGCACAGATGGCCTTCACAATGTCATCTCCGCTGCTCTCAGCCAGCTGTCGCACATGCTGGACTAGCTGCACTGCTCGGGTCTTCTCCTGTCTCACCGAGACTAGGTAGGCAGAACGCAACTTGTTGCACATCACGTAGGCCTGGATCTGAAGCAGAAGAGGCAGTCAGAACTTGGTTAGAAAGCTGTAGCAAATTAACAGGACAAGCTTAAGCAAGGATTCACTGGAAATCACTGTACAACACTTGTTCAGAAGCGTGTTGTACAAGGTAGTAGCAGCATATTATGAAGCGTGTTGTACAAGGTAGTAGCAGCATATTATGAAGCAGAGTATGGCATGGAGCAGATTCCAACGTAAAAGATGGATAGAGAGCTGTATTTTATTAAGTTTGTCTCTTGTGGAAACTCTGTTACTGTATCACCATGAAATTACCATCAGGAATCCTACCTTGTGCATTACTTTACCATATCCTCATAGCAAAGAGTCTAAACCAGTCATTTTCTTCCATTGCTGATTCTAGAACAGCTCACGTCTTGCAGTGATAGATCTTACATAATGGCAGAATGAAAAGCCCGTTTTTCAATCTACATGCAACAGTGAGTTTGTCAGCTGGAGCAGGACAGAGGACAGTCACAAATCTTAAGATTTTATTCCCAGCTATGCCACTCAGGATCTACGACAATCCACAAATGCTGAGCCACAGTCTCTTCATCTATAAACATGCATCTACAGTTCACGTATTTATCTGTGACTCTCCAGTGGCTTGGCCGGCTGGTATGAAAGCTGACAAAGAAACCAAGTAGTTTAGGCCTCGCTTCTGCTAAGAAAAAAATTATAGCAGAATTGGAGAAGTTTTATTGTTTAACTCTTGATCACAACAGAAACAGTATAATCCTGAAACAATAAGCTGAAAAGGTCATCTTGGAGGTATGTTGATCCTCATTAGCTGTCTGCCATTGCTAGAAGCTTACATGCACCCACGTGAAAAGTTGGATAACAAAACCAACAAACCCACCAATGCACCTCTCTGACATACTTTTCCTCCCGCTATAACAAAGGCCTAGCCCTCACTCTGAAGACTGTCAAGGAACTAACAGGGATAACACCAATCGGTACCTTCATGTCACAGCTCTACAGTCACAAACACCACAGCCTTGAGGAATTCACTGTGATTTCTACACTCTAGGAAGTGGCCTTCAAAACTTTGACTTGAGTGAGGATGAGAGAGAAGATGGTGAAAGAGAGCACAAAGCCTGCAGACCAAGGCTGGGCTGTTTAGGTCTCGCTAAAGGAGTTCCTCTGCTGTACTTTTACTTACCTTGTTTTCATCACTGTCCATATCCTGAATCAGATTATCGAGATCCTGTATCCAAAGAAGGGAAAAGGTGTTCACATTTAGAGTGACTATAGTTTGCAAACCTTTACCCCATCAGGGACCAAAGCCCTGCATAGAGGAAGGGCTGCTGAGATCACAGCTAGACGATTACATTGTCCCAACTGTGAGTGCTGCAGATGTAGAAAATACAAAGTCCAATTCTTCCCTTTACCACAGCTTCTCCTGCCTGCCATGTCTGTGGGGTATCCCTAGAGAATGCTATGAGCCTGGGAGTCCCCCATGGACATGGCTCATGTTGCAGGAAATGAATTTGTAGGTTCTCTGCACCCCAGCAGAAGTCAGCCCCTGTGGCCCACCCTGACCCAAGGGGTAGACTGCGTCCCCTAGCCTGATTAGTAGAACTTCATAGAGGGCATCTCTTTCCTTCACTGGGATGGAAAAGACACTGCAGTAGGCAAAAGGAATCTTACAGTTGTTTCCTATGGAGGCAGGAGGTTTCTGCCTCCACACATACATACTCTGTGTTAGCCAGGGAAGCCTCATTGAAGGGAACACCTCCCACCCCAATCAGGAGCATTTGGCAGGATTCTGTGAAGCAAAGGTTCTTTCCCCATCATGGGTACTTATTTGGGAAGTGCAGGGTAGGAGCATGCTGCAGCTACTTATCACTTCCTCTCAGAGTAACTTGCATAAGGCAAACCACACACTCCTACTTTTAAACAACACATGCAGTACAGAGCCAGAAGATATGAAGGACTTACTAAAAGAGCAGCACAGGCACCACAGGATGGTTTCCCTGTAGCCTGTATTGTACATACCCATTTTACTTCAAAAGGGACACAATGCAGGATAGAATTACCTCAGCAGGAATGTTCTTGAACTCATTTAGACAGTTTAGGATAATGTTATCCCCATCATTTTTTGCTGCAACTCCAGACTCATTGACACACTTGAGGAGCTGCCGGATCTCACTGTACTTCTGCTGCTTCACCAGCTGCTTGGCCACTTTGCTGTACACTTCTGTAGCCTCCAGCTGGAAGTCCTAGAGGTAGTTGGAACATCAGAGCAACATGTTAAATGTTCTCAGCAGGTTTTCTCACAGGGAGTCTATACAACTGAGACAATCTCTCCTAAGGACGAAATATCACACCATATTCCAAAAGTCAAAGCTGTTTGGGGGGCCTCTGATTTTCCAGTCACCACTGCTCAGGCCTGGCTTAAAGGTTTTCTATAACTAGACAGGTAAAACTCAATTTTTGCTCAAGAACAAGTGCACTGTTACCATCTCCTTTTCAGGGGTGGCAAAAAAATCAGTTTTATTTCTTCTGGCAAAAGATCTTTCCTAGGTCCCTACCCACCTCTCCCTCACTTAGCAAGCTCCCACTATATTCCTCCAGCCACCCCACTAGCAGCCACCCTTTGTGTGCCCTGAGAAACAGGAGGCAACTGACCATCGTACACCTCCCATATAAAGGAAGAGATGACAAAAGCTGTGGGCTGATCCTGCCATGAATAAGGCAAAAAAAGAAAAAAAAAGGAAGGAAACAGAAGTGATGCTAGGCAGCTGGACTCGCTGCTCCATTTTTATTGGGGGGTAGTGCCTGCTGTTGCTGCTAAGAAGTGCTGTTTTGCTAAGAAGTGCTGTTTTGCTAAGACTCTCCATCTCACTACAAACAGGTGTTCTGCCTTGGACATCCTGACCTGAAAGAAGGAGCAGGGCCTGCCATATCCACAAATACTGTTTCAGTGTGCCACCTCGGTCCAGAAGTGGCCCTGATATACCCTCTGTCCCAGACAGGAGGCAACTGCAAACTGCACTGCCTGAAGCAGTACCTTTTAGCAGCTCCTAATATATGGATGAGAAACACAGAGAAAAGTTTGGAGGCTCATGTGCTATGCTGACTGCTAAGCACCTCAACTTCTACCCAGACATGAGGAAGAAGAGGTCCCCAGAGAGAGTCTCCAGTTAATTAGCTTTGCTCTCCTGGCCAGAAGAATAGTACAGAGATAGCCCTCGCCTTATTTATTCACTATGTCTTTGCATGGCTATCATGAACTGCAGAGAGCTACCAAGTCAGACCTTTCTACTCACATCTGTGATTGTGGTTTGCCAGAGTTAAGCGACTGAACAAGGTACACAGTGAAGGAAAAGCTGTACTTAATTCCTTTGTAGGAGCCAATTAGTTTGGAGGTGTCCTGCTGAAGTAGCATCTTCATTTCCTTACCAATGCTCCTCCAAATACACAGACATTTAAGACTTGAACTAGTGACGTTTCTCGCAAGAGGTTTTCCTTTTTGGGGATTAAAGGACATCTTGCAAAAAAGTCTTCTGCTTAAGCAATTGCTGCTTGCAGGATTTCCTTTTGTAATAATAGTGCTTGTTATATCAAGTTTTTCCATACCTGGAGGACTCTAAATGCAATCCCAAACCCCTCCTCTATGTTTTTGCCTTCCAACATGACCTGGAAAGAGATGCACAGACAAGTTTGAGGATGCACATTCCTTTTTCCTTACATACAGTTAAATAATAATGCATTTCCAGATTTTGCCTAGAGGCCAAAAGACAATGCATGACTTCAACAAAAAACAGCACCACCCCAACAAGTAGAGCAAATATGGGGTCTATTGCCACACACTGATTCCCTGTGGGACATTGGGCAACTTACAGATGGAGCTGAGCTGAAGTTAAGAAGGGTTAGAATAACAGCAGTATCTGCCTTGCTTCAAAACACAATAGGATGCATAATCAAATGGCATATTACTATTTGGATTTGGGATCCTCTGCCTCTGAAAGTTTGAACTTTGAGGAGAAGAGCTCCAGGTTCTCAGGTGTTCTCTGCTACTTTGAGGAAAAACATGAATTCTTCATAAAGAGTAGGTTGCATACATGCACAAATAACCTGCCCATAGTAAGAACCAGAGGCTGCTCCAACCATCAAGTGTTTCAACCTATATGTCAACAGTACTGTCGATGATAGTGTTTGAAATAGCAATAAGTACCTTGCAAGCAACATCCATTTTCATGGTATTGTTTCCAAAGAGTGTGGGCAAGGAGGAACCTGTCATTTGAGCAGTTCCTGAGCTCTCACATCGATGCAGAAACTTTGTTACTTCCATCTGCAGATCAACTGTATTGATGTGCCTAGATGGGGGGGGGGGGGGGGGGGAAATCTCACTTTATTTTGAAATAGAGGAAGCGTCAATTATTATTTGTGTGAACTTGCTACTTGAACACCTTTCAAAATAAGACGTATTTCCAAACGATAATTATTTTCGTTACTTTTTGACTTGGTCTTTTGTGTAGCCAGGTCTGCAGCAATGAGATACTTTTCAGATCTGTGCACTCAACGTGCATCGCAACCTGAAGGTGAGCACTTGTTCACATTATTTCAAAGTGAGCCAGAGAATCTGGTTCCCAAATAAATATCGGCTCCCTCCTTTCCACCTCATCACACACACTCCCCCCACCCTTTAAGTTAAGAGTGGAGCCTAAAAAAAAGGAAGAAAAAAGTCCCTAAGAAAACCAAGATATAAAAGCCCAAGAACAAGAGAGATCTGGCTAAATTTACACTTCAACTTTTGAATACAGGGATTCAGTTATGTCTGGCACCTATAACAACTTGTACATAGTTGAATGTTGTGAGTTAACCCCAGTAGGCAGCTAAGCACCACAAAGCTGCTTGCTTTGTGGAGAGGAAAGGGAGAGTAAAAGCAAGAAAACTCATGGATCGATATATAGCTCTCTATGCACTGTAGGGTTTGTTTGTTTTTTTAAATTAAAGGAAGGTAGATGATACATAGACTGATATTTTTAGTAGAAACAATTGCTCATCTACTGGGTTGGGTTGTTGGGCGAAAAGGTAATGGGAATCCTATACTTGCACCTACTTAAAAGTCAGATTTGGGTCAGGGACAGCTAGCATCTCTTAGCTAAAGCCAACTTAAACACAACCACTGGCGGGGGGGAACACAAAAGCCTGAGTTTCCCCTTTCCTATAACTTAGCTTCTTGTTTATAGATACCTCGACACATCTGTAGCAGACATTTTCTTCCGAAAAGTGAATGCCATTTTTTTCCTTCCTGAACTTCTTGAGACCTCCTGCAGGTAGACTTTGAGATGGTCCTTGATCTTTAGAAGCCACGTCTGTTTGCCTCCCAGTTCAGTGTAAGACTTTGCTCCATGAGTGAAAAATCTAATGCAGGTCATGGCAGCACGAACGTGATCCTAGAAGAAATACACTGAACGCTAAGATGGACCAAAGTACACTGCCTTCGCTAATCCTTGTCTGCACTAAAGTGCTCACATAAAGCATGCAATGCTCTATTTTCTTTAAAGGAGTAGTTAAGCTACTGCAATGTGCCAGATCCATGACAAACACATAGCAGGTCAGCTTCAGTCAGGCTCAGGCCTTCCTATCTCTTTTTTAGGACTGGAAAGTAGCAAAAATATACTTGTCCACCATGCAGATTTACACCACAGTAAATAACCAAAAAGTCTGACAGTATTCAACATTTCACTGAAAGATATGGCACTGACCCTCATCTTACCTTCATGAACTGTTGCAGCTCATACAGAATATGGTAGTAGTTCTTTCTCTGCAAGTATTTGCAAGCTGCAATCAAGTAGACTCCCCAGCTCTCCAATCCCGGATCAATGATTTCCAGCAAGTTCTCCAACATATGTAGTTTTCCACTTTCATAACTTGGAATGAAGATCCCTTCAATGAACACTTCTGAGGGGGATTCCTACACAAACATCAGAAAGGTAGCTTGAAGCAAAGCCACTGTGGCTTATTGATTTTCCTTATATAACATAAAGGAGTATTATGTGACAGAGATCATAAAATTAATAAATAATTTAGGTTGGAAGGGATCTCTGGAGGTCACTTCGTTCAAACCCCCACTCAAAGAATGGCTTCCAAGTTAGGTCAGGCTGCTCTGGGCCTGTCCAGTCAAGTTCTGAACATGATCAAGTAGGGCGATTCAACAACCTCTCTGGGCTCCAGATTCCATGTCTAAACATCCTCACTGCAAAAAAAACCAACCCAACCTTTTCCTTATATCCAGTTGGAATTTCCCTTGCTCCAAATTGTGTCCACTGGCTCTTCCCCTTTTACTGTGCACATATGAGATAAGCCTGGCTCTATCTTCCCTATAATCACCCACTTGGTAGCTGAAAACAGCACGTAGATCTCCTTTTGCCTTCTCTTCTTCAAGCTGGAAAAACCTAGCTCTGTCACTCTCCACATATGTCATGTGCTTCAGGCCCGTAATCACGTTGGCGGCCTTCCACTAGACTTGTTCCTATCTGACAATGTCTATCTTGTACTAGGGAACCCAAAACTGGGCACAGTAGTTCAGATGAAACCTCACAAGTAGTGAGCTGAGGGGGATATTTACTTCCATCAGCCTCCTGACTATGATCTCGCAAATGCAGCCTCACATACTAATGTTACTGTGGAAAGAATCATGTGTGACAGTGTGGCCTGCATAAACGTTTTAAAGACATGATATGGAAATTTTTTTTTACTTTTTAAATCTCACAGTAAGATCCGAGCTACAAAGCCTGTCCACATAAAATGTTTCCAAAAAAAAACAACTGCAAGATGTTTCATTAGAATCCTAGTACCTTATAGCTTTAAGGTAACAAACCTTCCTCTCTAGTTTGTGTGATCACCACCAAGTCTCCTTGTCCAAAATTCCATATCAGATTGTGTGTCTAGAGCATTTTCAACATCTGCTACTTGACTAGTGCAATTGTTTCACCAGCACTGCAAAAATATGCAACTTTTCTTTAAAGGAAAATTTAAACTGATATAAAGGAGACATCTGAAAAGCAAATTTAATATGCAGATCAGTATGTGAGCTTAGAATGGCTGATGATATAATGAGAAAGCAAAGCTGATAAGATAAATTAATTTTCTATTAATAAGCTCATAAGCAAACTGAAGATAATGGAATTTGGTGTCTCAAGTTGTACATTCTCAATAAGAATTATTTCAAATAATAACAAAAAAATAATCAGTAAATCAAACACAAGCACAGAAACTTAAAAAAGAAAACAAAACACTCCCCACACTTACAGCCTTCAAGCTGGTGAGATGTAATGGATTCACATCTCCTCCACACCTCCTAAGAAGCACCCTCAATGAATTAGTGAGAGCCTTGTTGGAATAATTGCTAGGTTTAATTGTAATTTAGCACCAACAGAACTGTTTCCCCCAGACATTCTCAAGCCCTCCTACATTATGCAGTTTTCCTAAGGCAGAACCAGAAACAATTTTTTTGTTTCCCTAGATTTCTGTCCTCTGGGACATGATCCTGTATTCCCTTATATTCCTAACAGTTACAGAAGTGCAAATGTGGGTGTCTGATTAAACAAACAATACCAAGAGACAGAGCCACTGTGATACAGAATAAAGTGTCTACTGTTATTGGCATGTTGGAAGGCAAAATCTTCCTTGTCTCTTCTGAACTGTGTAACAATAGTCCCAGATTTTCAGCTTTGTTGAAAAAAGACAGTGTTGTTGATGCAAGGGCTCTAAAAGAAAAAAAAAAAAAGCAGTAGAAGCCACTCTTTCAACACAATGGGGAAGAGAGATTAAACACAAGATGTAAAGATCAAAGTTACTTTTTCATGTCATTGAATTCCTGTCAGTCACTGGATAGTTCATATAACAACATTTAGGACCTCAGAAAACTCCTGTCCAAAAAACCCACCCAGAACACTGCATGATGCTCATTACCATCTTAGACTGGCCTTGAAGTCCTCTTAGCTACTTCTCAAATTTCCATTTAGGTGATGGCAAATTAGATTACTCACCTTATTTAACAAGTGAAGCAGTGCTTCTCTCATACAGTCATGCCTCATGTAAAAGCTTATTATTGCCAGATTAGTGCCATAACTATGTAAATAGAACAAGCACTCTTGATAGTAGCTGTTGTGTTGAATCTTCCCCTCACACATCATCTCCAGAGACAGACTTCTCGTTCTCAGTGTTGCTTCAAGTTCCCTCAATGTGGCAAAGTAATCATCATCCTGCCGTTAAATCAGAGAATCAATGATAGTTAATGACTAAGAGGAAAACTTTCTTTTCAATTAGATCTTGTCACCCAGCCCTGAAGCTTTTCTGTTGTTGTTTTTAAAATAGATATCGCTTTAGAGGGGTGAGACTCCAGTAATGCTTTATATAAACACTAGATCGGAACCCTCCTATCAACAGAGGCGATGAATGTTGCTGTAGCTAGTGCAGCTGTTTCCAGGGATGGACAGGAGGCTTGTTTATTTAAACACGATTCCACTGTCAACAGCTACTCCAATAACCTAGTTCAAACAGGCTTTTTTATTCTTCTTGAATATATACTACTAAGAGGTCTTTCATCATTATGACTCTGCAGTTACTTAGTACTAAAAGTCATTTTTTGGTACCTAATCAGAACTTCCAGAGCTAATCCCAAACAATCTAACAGTGCTTTTTGACAAGGAAAGAAGACTGGGATAGCATTTGTAAATTCTCCTTTGAGTTCCTGCAAAGTTATCAGAGTTTCAGCAGAAAAAGGGCATCACAACATTGTTGAGTTTAGTTTCCTCAGACTGCAGTAATAACGTGGTAACCAGTACAGTTTTTCCCCTCCACTGAGTATACCCCAAAGTATTGTAAAATCCTATGGTCTGGTTATCAGCCACCAATTCACTGTGAGGAAGCAACTAACACATTTCTCAACAATATTAAGTCTGCAATATGCAATCATGACAAAAGAAGGAAAGAAACCTAACACCTGATATTGTAACATGCATTGCTATAAGATGTGTATTGAAACATCAATACTTGGCTTTGCTATAGCCCTTCAGAGCAGACAAAACAGAAGACTGTTACCGCAATGAGTATGGGCTTCACTGTGGACTCCAGGTACTGTATCACATCCTGGACTAGCCTTGAACCATGATTCAGCTGGTTTAGATCCATAGGTGGCTTTAAACATCGGTTAAACTTCTCTCTTGCTGAACTTAAATTTCCAGCTTTAAGGCAAGCCATGCCCCAGGCATGCCACGCTCCACCTGGATCCAACCCAGATTTTGTAGAAACCTAAATTAAAAATTGTTTGTTAATATTGCAACACAGTCCTGGTACAGAAAACAGGAAAACTGGCTTATCACACAGTCTATCATTGTGACCTTTCACTTCCTAAAGCATATTTCCCATTAAAACAAATAAACAAACAAAGACCCCAAAACAAAACAAAAAAGACATGCTGACTACTTCCGGATTACTGGCACAAAATGCCAACTACCAAAACAACCACAATCTCCAAATGTAGAATTTTTTATTGTACAAGTTTAAGCAACTATGTATCTGGGAAATTTCAGTTCAGCAGTTTTACAACTCATGACATTTTCGCATCTGCTTTTCTTATAAAGCAAATGATTTTTACAGAGTAGAATTCATCAGGTTTGTGGTTTAAAAAAAAACCACAAACAAACAAGCAATAGAAGATGCTTCATGAACTGCCAGGAAATTTTTTCATTTCTCATAATTTGCTGATCAAATTTATCTCTGATTTTCTTTAGTAGACCAGTTGCCTTTAAACATGAACCATTTTTATTCAAATATGTAATCTATTCCTGCTGTTTATTACCCCTTAAAACTCCTAATTCTGTTTTTAGTATCATAATCCCTTTCCTAACAAACTGCAATGCCATAAGCAGAGGCTTACAAAATCCTGGGAGCAGGACAGAAGATGATAAACCACATCAGATGAGCTCTGCTAGACAGATTTGCTACCATTGCTGATTTCCAAGTAAACACTTGGGAAAGGTGCCTTACTAATATCTGCTGTGGCATTACAGACAAATGAAATCAAACATACAAGCTTCAGGTAAGGTCCTGCCACGAAGGACGTCTCAGCCCTTCTACTGGACGCAAGATTCCTCCATTTAATGACTTTCTTGCAGTTAGTCCATTCCAATTTTAATTGTACTGGGAAAGAAGGCCCCTACCCTTCCCTTCAGCAGCCTGCTCCACAGCAGAAGGACTTTTCCTTCTCAGAAGTTTTTTCCAGTCTTCAGAACCTTATTTCTTCCTTATTTAAAAACTTAATCCCACTTTGTAACTGCTTAAATATCGTCCATTTCACACATCACATCCATCTGAACTCAGGAGGGAGAAAAACAAAAGCCACTACAGAAGCATTATTAACACCGACATCCCTCCATTGTCATTACCTCTACAGCTAGCTGATAGTACTCTGCTTCTAGAAGCCGATTTCTTAATCTTGTTACTGCTGCAGGGAGAAGAATCTGATCCAAAGATGGTATTGGACGGTAAGCAGCAGCAACCAAAATATTCAACACATCCACTTTGCTGATGTAGCTAGAAGAAAACAAAGAGGTTAAACAAATGCATACACTTTCACTATTATCATACACTTAAAGAACTTTATATCAAAGACAACTCTTAGAACAGTGGTTCCTAATCACCAGTGTATCAGGTTTCTTTAGCCATCATACTATTCTATTCAGACTATTTTTTATTGGGTTCTTTGCCACGTTCAGTGGAACACTGACAGACGCTGATTGCGGACACCAGCTATATGTTACCAAATCAAAATAGTACGTGTGAAATTTATATATTACACCTGCCACCTCGAGCTCTGTAGGACAAAACTTGAGGAAAGCGTAAAATGCTCATTCTCAGGAAGCGCAGGTTTAAAATCCTATATTGAAATATAGATTGAAAGCAGATACACAATATCAGAAGTAGAATATTTACCCCAGTCTTTGTGAATTATTTCTCCCTACTCTGATAATTTTCTCAGTAATTATGATGTAGTCATATTACTTGAATTTCTACTATTTGAACTCTTACATTATTCTTACATTATGAACTTCTCTTCTTGTTTAAAATGTCCACAGTACAATCACAAAACAGCCCTCCCACCCTCCACTCCCCAGTAAAAAAGGATAATGGTCTCGACAATACCTCCATACATCCTAGTGAACATCTGATAAATCACCTGTCACAGAGAGCTAGATCCTGGCTCCTTCCAGCTTTTACAAACATCATTTTGGCACTGAAGAGCAATTGTTTCATGATGTCCATAAGGAGACCAGCATCCACCTCAGGATTAGTGAGCCCTTGGGACAATTTGCAGCAGTGCTCTATCAGTTGGTGGCCACACACTATGCTGTCACTGTGCAGGCTAAGGATGGCAATACACAAGGAAGAGCTGGGAGCCTGGCAATTCGAGGAGAGACAGACAAACATGGGTATTGAGGTAGTTCTCCAGGGAACTGCTTATATTGGACTCTCTTTCTCCAGACCTCACCTGTTCATAATAAAATTCACTGCGTACAATTTCATTCTCCTCTTCATTCAGGGAAAAAATCCATTCAAGCTCAGTTGCCTTCGGTATTCGCACCACTGTGGAATATTCATTATTAGAAGTTTCTACAGCCAAAAAGAAAACACCAGGTAGAATCATTGTACAAGAAGCAACAAACCTGGCTAAGGATACATAATGCAGAGTATTCCTATACTCTTGTAAAACAGTCATCTGTAATCCTCTCATTGTGCCATTTCCTGCCAGAATCACATGTCCAGCACACAGATTACAGAAAAGCCATTTCTCAGCAGGCTGCCAAATTGTACCTAAACTTACTCTCACTGTTACCAACACCCTGTCACCAAAAACTGGCTCCAGTAACACGTCTTCAAATGATTATCCAACTCTTATCCTACTGGACATCAAGCACAGCAACCTCCCCTCTTTAGCCTTCCCTCAGGCAAGTTATTAAATATTTCTGTGCAGGAGGGAAGTGGAAATATGAGAACTGTGGGTTACAGCTAAAAAAGGAAACTGAAGAACCAGTTGTAAAAGAAAAGGTAAATTGACTTAACTGCCTGTATCTTCTTTTTAGAATTTGGGTTATTTGAACATATAGTCCCAGCAGCTTTAAGATAAAAGAGTTTTGATCAAATGATTCAAGAAATGTCATTTCTGTGAAAAGTCTTTTTCTTTCCTCCAGATTAAGGAAATTTCTGTTTTGAAATTATTAACCTAGAACAGCTACAAATCAAATATCATCTGTCATCTGAGTGCAGCTGAGAATGCACAAGCCCTCTGATGCTCAAGCTTGTGATTGTGGTTCCTGGCAAAAAAACAATGGCCAATCTCACAATGCTAAGAAATGGAGAATAATGCTAATTCGCTACTCTTTCCTCTGATCAACTTCCTCTTCTCCCTGGAAAAACTTAAAATAAAAAAGAAGTCTCAAAATTCACTGTTCTGGATTTCACAGGACTGTTAAGAGTGTTGAGTAACTCTAAAACTGAGGGGTGAATAAAAAAAAGAAAAATGCTATTTCTAAATTGAACTGGAAACTGGAATAATTACAATAAAGCAGGCTTGAAAATATTTGATAAGCCTTCTTCACAGTCTCATCAGATAAGTTAGAAAAGCAGAATAAAACACTTTCCCTCTTAAATCTGAGGACTTCCATACTGTTCATATTCACTCCTACTGAATTAATATGGGCCCAGTGATGTGTAGCAATGCTGCAGGCAAAGAGAAAGATCTAACCAGAAGCAGCAGCTCAGAAACTGCATTTCAGCTGTTTCAGTCTTGTAACAAAGGTAGCAGCAAAGCAAACTTCTGTCAACAGCAAAAAAAAAAAAAAAGCCCAAATAGCACATCATACTTAAAGAAGGACAAGTAAGGAAAAATATTTTCTTTTGTTTTGTAGCACAAATGCAAATTTTGTACCACGTTTCACATGACTGCTGTAAGCACTTCAAACAACTATGTTTTGGTCTGCCAGAATTTCATGTCAGTGTAGGAAAATTTTGCAGAATCACCTCAAACACCAGACTAAGCAACAAACAATAAATACCTTCTGAGGAAAAACGTCAGACAAAAAGTCAACTAAATTTTGTTATTATTCCTGAAGTGTTATGATATTAGATGTGGAAATTGAGGCACTGAAGAGAAATTACTAGTCCATATTCACACAGCCAGCAAAGGAGATGGAACTCAGGACACAACCAGACCCATGAGAGGGGCCTCATCCTGTGCTATCCCCAGCCAGCATGGGGTATCAAACACCACAGTGCACTGCAGTGGTAATTCAGAGTTGTACTATCACAGTTTGTAAAAAGAGGATCACTCAGCACAGCTCTGTAGTGGGCTAATTAATTCCTACTCATACCACAGCCCTTCACTGGCTTGTTTCTAGCAGGCAAAGTGCATTCTCCAACTGTTGCTTTTCAGTTCCTTCCTTTAATCCCCATCCAGCACATTCAATATGGGCTCATACATCTCTCCTAAATCTCAATTTCCATTCACAGAAGTTTGGAATGCTCGATTTCAGCCTGCACATGCAAAACCCATCAGTGATATTTTATAACTGAAGTCTTGATCACCCTTCAGCTGCAACTAGACGTATCAGCTTCCTATCTCTAACTCTGCTGCTAATCAAACACTTTAAAAAAAAAAATTGAACTTTAACATTACTCCATTCCTTACCTTCCACTTGGTTCTGATCTTCTTTTCTGCTGTAATAAAATGACAGAAAGAAACATCATGCCTACTCCAGCAGACTAGGGAAAACATACTTTTAAAAGAGAGATCAATATGGCTAGCCTTTTCAGAACACTGTCTTGAAAAAATCTAACATCTCTCCCTCCCTGCCCTCTCTGCCCCATTGCCCTGCCCCTACCCACTACTGTCTGGAAACCTAAGATCCTGCCTCTGCATTGTTTTATTTCAACTACACTAAGTAACTAGTTCTTATAACCTTCTGTAGGAGTAGTACCGTTGCACACATCATAAAAAAGCAGGTACTGAGAACAAGAAGAACTGCCCAGTATCAGAATATGTCAGAATTAAAACAAAGTTTTTGGCATCCAGGACTCTGTCCTTAAGATTTAGTTGGTTTTGATATACAAATAGGGCAAGTATAAAAAACCCCAGACACTTAAGCAATTAAAACACGACAGGTGGCATTCAAGCTCACCGCTAGGCTCTGCTGACCTAATCTGGCAGTGTAAGCAACCATTCTGACGCAAACTGGTTTAGCTAGAGGTGACTGCTTGTTTTTTCAGAACTCCACAGTATTCCTCTTTTCCTAGCAAGCCTGCTGATACTGCCATAGCAGATACTGCTATCTGCAAGCTTCCTAGGAAAAGAGGAAATGCAGCTGAAAGTGCAGCTGAAAAGAACTGAGTTTTACTCTCCGTGACCCTGTCAAACCTGCTGATAGCAGTATCAGCTATGGCAGTATCAGCAGGCTTGACAGGGTCACGGAGAGTAAAACTCAACTCTTTTCAGCTGCGCTTTTCACCAGCTGGCCTCGCACACACAACGAATTTTGGTCCAATTCTCAGCTTAAAGCAACCACATCATGAAATCTTTCATCACAGCTGTTCCTTTTATTAAGGGCAGTTTCAAAGCCTAATCTAATCATGAACTTGCATTTGAATCCCCAAGGGTTCAAGGAGTTGTAATCAAGGGATTATGGAATAACATTAGAACACTGGTATGTTCAGCAGAGCTAGTCAACATGTGATGTTAATCCAGGAGCTGAGTAAACTACAAGAAACTCTGTCACACTGTAGCAGTTTGTGCTGAATATGTTTTGCATCAAAGCATTCAGTTCTTAGGTTTAATGATCAATTGATGCTTAGAGAATTAAAGACACTGTTGCCTGGCTTCCCAGTGTTCTTTCTAATATGAAAAGTAAACCAAGGCATAAGGAACATCCCCACGCCTATCAAACTTGAAAATCCCAACAGCTGGAGTCCAAAAAGCTGATGTTATTATATTATCCAGATAAACTCAAATGCTTATTTCTCTCTCATTCCTTTCACGTACTCTGCTGTGTACATGAAACTGAGAAGAACTAGAATGGAAGGACTTACATGCTTGTGTCTTGTACCAAGCCAGGGAGATGTTCTCTGTTGTAGTAGCTATAGCATTGATCGCATACACGAGACAGATTTTCTCTGCAAGCTTCTACTGCCATTTTCTTGGTGGAGCAAGAGCTGCACACCAGCCTGCCACAGCGCCTGCAGTGATGGCGCCTGTTAAACTAAGCAAAAGAGGTCATGGATGAGCAACAGAAAGAATTTACTGAAGTCTCCTCCTATATCTGTCTCCACTCACAAGTAAACTTACTCCATTTGAAGAGAGGAAACACCATGCATGATACGTTTTTTCAGAATTATACAATGATTGATTCTCACTGTTACAGTTCCTTTCTGGAATGGGCATGGTAAAGGGGGGAAAAAAAAAAAAACCAACCCAAAACCCAGAGGCATGTATTTAAAACACGTTTGCTGCAGTCTTGGGCTTTCCACTATTTAAATTGAACCAATTTTGATCACAGCGCTAATTAGATCACCTCTTGGAAAAGTCAGAAGCTGTAGACTGTCTTTCTGACACCATCTTAGTAATTTCCAAATTTAAAAGCAACAGATACTTTGAGAAAACAGTACTGTTTCTAAGCAATAGAAGATAACAGACTGCCAGCACACCTGCAAAATTCAAAATTATTCTTCTCCCTTAGAGCACCAATGCAGTTGCTCAAGTACTCTATAAAACAACAGGTTTTAGAAAAGTGTAACCAACAGCAAAGATTACATTTTCTGTATTGGTAATCTGAAGTATATGATGCTCCTGTTATTTCTTGCCAGCAGTCAACTAGACAGCCTTTTGAAATATTAATACTGCTATTATTACACATTTTTGAGATGTCATAGTTGTCTCCTCTCTGATGACCAGAGAGCAGATGACTCTTTAGGCCCCATCACTTCACAGAACTCTGCAGAGTTAACTGTTGCCAGTCTCCTCAACTACACTAAATAGAAACTAATGGTTAAATATCAAAGGACTGGCAATCTTGTTAGGCCTACAATGAGGCAGACAAACTTGCTGAAGTAACTAGTGTCTCTTAGGAAACAGACTATGAGCAAGTGTTCATAGTAAGGTCACAGTTCTAGGAATGTCTGTACTTCATTTTTGCTCCTTACCATAGTAAAGCGTTCAGTTTTGCAAACCATACATATCGTTTCAGTGTCATCAGGTATCCATTGCTGCTTTGGTGGTGGCTTCTCAGGAGGCACAAACTCATTAGGAAACAAATTCTGCTGCAGACTTCTGTCTCTGGGACTTGCAGATATGGTAACACCTTAAAAAGAGCCATGCCAAGAAAAACACGGAACTGGATTTAAGCTGCTTAATGGAGTCTTGAATACCAGAAAACAGTAGTGTTTTTTTAGACTTACTGTGACTATAAGATCTTTCTGGCTCACAAGATGACTACCATTATCTTTCAACCAGGCATGGCAGAAAAACATTGTGTAAGGAATATATATGTTTTAAGCTAAAATTGTAAGATTGTAAACTTAAGAGTTCTTTCTATGGTTCTATGATAAGCAAGAGTACATACCTATTAATAGACCTTTACCATAACAATTACAGAAGTATAAAGACAACTTGTCAGCATTTGTTCTTGTATAATAAGCAGAGACTTAGAGGAGGAATAAAAAAAATACCCTGGTATATGGATACCAAAAAGTGATATAGCATAAAATATAATCTTAAGGATACCCAGTGTTGACATTCCTGAAGACTGATATTTTTCTTTGTTATCTCAGGAGAGGTGTGGTATGGCTAGCAACAGCATATCCCTCCCTGTTCTGGTCCCCTTTACAATCTACTGTAGGGACATCAGTTCAAAGAGGCAGGAGTTTAAGTCTTCAGCCTTTGGGATCTTTGACCTTGCCAATGAATACTCATTGAATCAAGTTTACAGTATTAGACAGGCTTTAGTTTATATGATGTGAGCCAGTTGCACTACAGGCTAATTAAAAAGTTCAACACGTCATTGCAGCCCTGCAAGCCACCTTTGTGTACGACTAAACTAAAAAAGAAAAAAAAATCTCCATTCCAATAAAGCTAACTCATGCTCATGCAAGTAGATACTGGATTGCAAAAGAACATTACAGGACAACACATTCAAGTTTTTTAACAACATACAGATATTAAGCTGACCATTATGAGAAAAACTGAAGAGCTACACAGCCCAATCCAAGATGCTGCTGTCACTTCATATAGACAGAGCAAGAAGAGTCTTCAGTTCAGGATACAGAACCAGAGAACAGCACAGACACCCTAAACTAGATCAGGATATCACTGTGCAGCTCTAGTTCAGGCCCATCACTTGCAGAGAATCACCAGCCTTGGAGGTCTGAGGATATCCTTTGCTAACCATTCCCCGAGAGCACAGACTGTGCATATCTCAATATATATATCCTCCGAAGAGTGCACCTCTTGCATTAGATGCTGAACAGAACCCTACAGAAGGATTTGTGGTTGTTTTTAAGCCACAAATATTCTTCAGTTGTTTTGGCTTAAATTATTCTGTTTTTATTTGTGTTTGAGGACTGAGTGGAGCCTCTCAGACAATACAAGGTGTGTTATTTCCCTTGGGTCAGAAGAGGGATCCTAGAAAAAAAAATAAATTCAAGGACCAAAAGAATGATGAAAAAAAAAAATACAACATAAATGAGATTTCTACTGTAAAACCAAAGTTAAGATCCAGACGAAAAAAAGTTAGTGAGCAAAGAACAGGAAGACAGAGAGAAGTACCACAACAATGGGCTTCCAGACAAGCTCTGCTTATATACCCAGAGAGAAAGTACAGAAGTCAAGACACAGAAAGATTAACCTGCAGCACCATTAATCCACTAGCAACCTAGCTGTGGCAAAGACGTTATTTGTTTTTTCCTGCAGATGTAGTCCCGTTCCCTATGGTCTGTTCAGGCTTGTTTTTTTCTGTAGAGTCTGGAATGGCAAGGTTTTGTGCTGAATTTTCAGATATTTTGTAGATACCTACCGAAAATCAAAACAAAGCCATACATCTCTTGTTCCTCTTTAAGTTTTCTTTTAATTGGGCCCAAACCACCCAACTGTAGAGACCTACTGACTGGCATTAAATGTGACCCAAGTTACTATTAAGCAGTGGGACACACATACATAGGGGATAAAACAAATAAGAACAGGTTGAAAGAAAATGGCACCAAGGTCTTAACCTCACCAGTAAAGCTGACAGGAGATATTTCCGATGATCCCGATTTAGACAGTGCTTCACACTCCAATACCTGACTGAGACTTTCTTGGATACGTATCAGAGAATCTAGGACAAAGGGAAGAAAAAAATCCCATAAAAATCAGTGAACAATCCTGGCCATACGTCTACCTGTTTTTATGAAGATTAGAGGAATCCATTCAGAGGAGCATGTAAGAATGTCAGCACAAAACAGGACTAGCTATGTAATTACAAATTACTATGTTTTCATGAAAATTAGCCCACAACAATTCATGCAAAACTATGTAAAATTCAATGACCTAAAATACAAAGAAAGGGGTCCTTATCAAAGCAATGGACTACTGATAGGCACAGGAATAATACAGCAGAGAAGAAGTATCAGATGTGAAAACAATTCGTTGACACAAGATGCTCATGGCAAATACTACATGCTTCACATTGCAGTGGAAGGAACATACTTGCAAAGTTATAGGTCATTTGGCAGGAAAAGATAGAGCAGTCTGATGCTTTTATGTTAGCAAGAGCTGCATCTTGAAATCATGAAATGAAGTCAACATTTGGAAACTGGCATAAAGCAAGTTGGTACCATATATGTAGGTATAAATAGATACAGATAGGTACACATGCCATGAGCTTTTAATACAGCGAAACAAAAGCAGTGGACTTGATCTGCAGCACCCTCTGCTGTTCCAGTTCTGAAATCCTGAAAGGAGAGCGCCAAATGCAGGAGAATTGAAAACAACATGGATGAGAAGGGACCGGCAAACCAGAAAGGAGAATCGTGCTGAGAATGTTAAATAGAACTACAAGTTTAAAAGTCTTTTATATGAAAAAAGGAACAGGACTCTGGTAGGAGGAAAGACTATGGAAGATTAAATCCCCATTCTATTTGGGGGAAGATGCAGTTGGCTGCAGGTTTTAGAACTGCTTAAGTCATCAGTGACTTTGCGTTAAACAGGAATGAAGTAAAATTGAACAATATCATATAAGAAAAGAGACCCCAAAACGGAGCAACAGAGCAAAGTCCAAGAAACTTCTGAAGCTGTTGGTCGTTGAGAACATCTATTTACAAGAAAGGCAAAGACTTTAAGAACATATTCTGGGCTAGAGGGAGACTGGAGGCACGCATCTAAAAATGTCGCACAACTGGTCAAATGATTCTGGGGGGAAATTGGCTCTTCTTTCCCAAACAAAAACCAGCATTCTCAAGGACAGTCACCTGATCTCTTTTCTTTTAATGTGAAAGGGAAGTTGAGAGCTTTTTCTGCATACTTGGAGAGCAAATTGTCAATGTCTTCTACAGTAAACCCAATTTCCTGTCCAGCTAAGAGTTGGTGCAGTGTCTGCACAGCAACAGCTACCCAGTCCACCTTCATATTCATGAGGAGCTGTTCCAGCATGAGCAGCGGCCTGGAGGAGAGGTGGAAGTAGTTAACACGGGAGAGCTCAGGCAGAGTCAGCAGCACCTGAGACACAAGGAAAAAAAGTGTATGTTAAAATTATACACCTTCAAATCTGTGTTTCTGTAAGATTAAAGACAAGAAACTAGCACAGTAGCTTATGCAGAGAATGGAATAACACACAGAGGCCAAAAAATGGAGGTGGGACTTCTCAGACCTATTTCTACTTCTGTTACAGAATTACCGAGTGGATTTGCAGGAATCACTTAGCTTTCACTTTCCCATTCTATAAAACACTGCCTCATTTCAGAGGCAGCTGAAGAGTGGAAAGCATTTTGCGACCCTGTGACAAATATGTTGTAGCAGGGTAGAGCACATTCTCTTATTAAAATAAGCTTATAAAAAGAATATTAGCCCAATCTTTATCCTTCCATCATTTGAGGAAACATCAAGAGGACCAAATAAGAGCAATTCTCCTAAAGATGGACAGTTAATATAGACACTTTCCAAATAAAATCATATCTTCAAAAGGGACAAGTAAGGAAACATTCCTTACTGTTCCTTACAAGCCCAGCAAAATACTGTTGTGGCACACACTGGAGCAAGCTGCTATTTGTAGTTCTACAACAAAACAGACATTACCAAAAGCACTGCATTTTGTTTGCATATAATGTATCTGACCAAGGCAATCTACTGGTTAATGCATCTATCCCCAGGCTGAGCACAGAACCCGTATGACTTCTGCAAAGGCAATGGCCATCTAAAAAGAGGAGTGATACTGTCTACCTTTGGAAGCCACTTGGGAGAAACATGCCATACATGTGTCAAAGACCACTATACAGGCGGGCATATGTGTATGTTACTGACACAGAGAGTAAGTTGAGGATGTTTTCTTTTTCACTTGGAACAAAGATAGCAACTGTCCTGATAAACACCACAATTTTATTTTATTCCACCCCCACCCTCTTTTAGCCTGTGCACTCCTCCACTCCCTCCAACTCAAACACAAGACCGCTCTGTTCATATTGGGAGCTATAACCGCCTCATAATATAGGAACTGCAAAGATGGAGAAGGGGAAGAGAAGTTTTAAGCCATCTCTAACTTTCCTTTGGATCCTGAGACTCAGGATCTTAGACCTGATATGGTGATAATACTCTGGTAAAATCTACAGACTTTACATATTACGCATATATTATGTATTATAAAATTACTTGTATAATTATATATCACCGTTAATCCCACAACACAGAAGTTTTACTCACCTTTGATCCTATATAGAGTGCCTGGATTTCATTACGGCGTGCTGTTGTCAGATTCACGTAGAAGTGAGCTGTGAGGTAATCAGCCAAGAAGTGAGAGGCTGCCAAGTTTGGATGCTGGTCAAGGGACTGTTCACTGATGGCAAGGCAAATACCAGGGTCTTCAATTCTTTGTAAAAGCTACAAAACCAAACAAAATACAGTGAATCCCTACTACATTCCTGGAAAGCGGCCTTTATAACGAGCATGACAGATTATTGCCCTATAGTGGTCCAGCAAGCAAATTAATTTGCACAAGTGTCTTATGTATATAAGGATGATTTAGACAATCCATTTATAGACTACTCATTGCCCATTTGCTCCATTTATTAATCAAAATATTTTTAAAATTAAAGCAAGCAAAAAATTAAGCAAGGTATGGGACAGAAGGTGTACTGATCAGAAGTCTCCGCTTCCAGGATATTTTCAAAGCTACATAGTCTGAAAGAGCCTGCACTTTTATTTTACGCTCTCCGTTATTAGCAACAGCTCCATAATTATTAAAACCAGAAGAATTCACACTTCACTAATTTGGGCACTGAAGCACAACTGACCAATTCGTGCAATTAGTTTCACTTCTCGTTCTTCTGCTTAAGCAGCACAGAAGTGCTTCATTATGATTTTACAAATAAAAGGGGCCTTGTATTTCCATGTAAGTGACATTTATGCTACTAGGTCCGACAACTAGATTGCCAAGCTGGATTTTTCACTTAAGTGGAACAGGGGAGAGCCAGGATCCTGAAAGCATATCTAAGCAAATAGCCTCTCTTAAGGGAGGAACCAAAAAAGTAATGAAACGCACATGAAGGTGGCAAAGAAAACAGTTCTCAACTTATTTGACCCATGGATGTAAGGCTGAAAGAGTCTTGCTATTACCTGCAATGCTTTTTCCATGTCTCCCATCTCCAGTAAGTGGAGAAGGTGCTCACGGTGAAGGCTGATCAAGTCTTCTCTTGGGACAGGATACAAGTGCCCCCATTCCTCACACAACTCATAGTCCTAAAGAATTAAAAAAAAAAAAAAGTAAAAACAAAAAATAAAAGGGTAAACTCTACCCTCTCTGATACAGCTGTTTCTCCCAAAGTTCTGAACAGCTTCTCAAGAAATTCTGTAGCTTAGACTCCTCTCCCACATGCAAGAAGTAAATAATTACATTGACAAGGGGAAGATGACGATAGTCAATTTTGTCAGAGTCACAGCCTGCATTGAGAATACCTTCTCATCTCACAGTAAGCAACCTGGCTTTTTTGAGACACACTTTTAAAGCCAGCCAGATCTACAGTATTAATACTTACATAATAATCAAGCCTGCATTATGCCAAAAGCCATGCTATTAGTCTTTAAAGTTCTAACAGAAAAGAACAGGTTGTATCTCAAAGTAAGAGTTATAACTTAAACTTAAGGATTATTAACTACATGTAAATCTTGACATTAAACACAGATCTGTATTTGTTTCTGTAGCACAGAACTGAGTAAAGTAATCCTTCCTCCCAAGGTAATCTCCATTGATCACTGTTTTAAGATGCTATTTCAACAAATTTACCTATTCAAATTTTAATGCATTCTAATTCAACAAAATCCATATGATGGTGCCTAACCTTTGCTTTCAGAATGATATTCATGACGGCCTGTGGGTCATCAGTGCAGGCTTTTTTCAGATCCTGCCAGTCATTCCATAATGGTTCATTTTGCGCATTCAAAATCTGAAAAAGTTATTAGGGTAGCACAAACTTTAAAAGCTTTATCTACAACAATCATTAAGTCTAAGAAAACAGCTGAGCTGATCACATCAAGAGTCGCTTCACACAAAGAAAAAAGTTAAAAAGGAGACCCGCATTTAACTCTAGCCCTTTTCTGGGATGTTGTAATGCACTTGCGCTCCAAAAAAGACTACGTAATTTTCTCAGAGGTATGAGTCTACAAAGCACGTCTATAAGGGAAGGTTTTTAAAAGACTAGATGGCAATAATTATGGATGAGAAAGTACATGTATACTGCAGACATTGCTGGCACTAACAGAGAGACAACTGAGCTAACTGTCAGTTAGCAGAACCACCACCAGACAGAGCTCAGCAGGGACTTATGACTCCTTTGTTTGCTCTGTTTGGCTTTTCAGTGTGTGCTGAACTCCAGGCCAGCTAGTCTGACTTGGGTATCTGCATTGCCCTGCAGTTAGAAGAACTGACTGCAATACAAACATGCTTATCGGACCACTAGTCTTGTACACCATGCCTAGGTACATCCACATCTCTCAAGCTTGTAAAATGATGAATTGCCATGGAAAGCTTCCAGAGGCTCTAGCATTTGTATAGAATGGAAAAAAAATACTTCGCAAAAATGCAGCCTAACACAAATGTTTATGTCTAATCATGTTTGCAGACCTGAATGCTAATAGGAGACTGGGAAAGCTATGAAGGATGGAAGCAGAGTGTTAACTGGATACTACAGCACTGAAAACACATGACCTGTTTTGAATGAAAGACTTGAAAAGGTATTACGATCAAAAAGAACCAAGGGCTAAAACTTTTTTAAAGGGGAAGCATATTTGCTCCCTGCTGCCTATTTCATCTCACTGGTTACTTGAAGAATGATGTTGTACCTTCTGATAAACCTGAAGTTCTTTCTTCCGGCTCTGCAGACTGGCTTTTAGTTCATCAGTTATGCTCAAATCAGAAATGCAATAAGCTAGGATTTCCAAACAGGCATCAAGGGGCCATTTGTCCAGACAGCGCAGGGCCAGCCTACTTCTCAACGTTGCATTTTTTACTGGGAACAAGTATTGCCAACCATCCTTATCTGTGGAGGAAACAAACCACTAGTTTGAAACTCAGTTTGTATAATTTGGAAAATAAAAAAAACCCTCTGTCCTGGTTTCGGCTGGGATGGAGTTGGTTTTCTTCGTGGTAGCCGGTATGGGGCTGTGTTTTGGGTTTAGGTTGAGAACAATGTCGATGATACACTGATGTTTTGGTTCTTGTTAAGTAGTGCTAAGTACTTGCTAAGTGGTGCTCACACTGGTCAAGGACTTTTCAGCTTCCCATGCTCTGCCAGGGGCACGGGAGGCTGGGAGGGGGCACAGCTGGGGCAGCTGACTCAGACTGGGCGGGGGCTATTCCATACCACGTGACGTCATGCTCAGTATATAAGCAGGGGAGTTGGCCGGGGAGGGGTTCGATCGCTGCTTGGGGGACGTGCTGGGCATCGGTCGGCGGGTGGTGAGCAATTGTACAGTGTACCGCTTGCTTTGTATTACTACTGTTCTATTTTTTATTTTACTTTAGTTATTAAACTGTTTTTATCTCAACCCACGAGTTTTCCCCTTTTGCCCTTCTGATCCTCTTCCCCATCCCGCCGGTGGGGGGGGTGAGCGAGCGGCTGCGTGGTGCTTAGTTGCTGGCTGGGGTTAAACCACGACACCCTCATCCTCACTGGATCGCATCACCAAAAGAAACAGTACAGTGCTGAAAAATCTATGCGAGACTCATCCCAAGCATCAGATTCTCGGGACATAACCAAAGTTAGCATGAGATACTTCCTATCTTTAGACTCCAAAAGGCACCTCCTTTCACAGGATACATCATCCATGTGTGACAATGACGCTGCAGTAAGAGATGTTCCATTAACAGTACTATGATTACTGTCTCCTGATCTATTCAGCTCTTCACATAAAAATAACACCACAGATGCATTCCGGTTCTCTTGTGCTAAATTGGTCAGGATTTGCTCATTTGCAAAACAGAAACTACACCATCAGAGAAAGCAAATTTAGGATGAAGGAAGAAAAGGGATCTGTTTCCATCTTTGGATTTGCTCAAGGACCACTACTTTAGTTTCCGCCTCCTGATCCAGGCTGTATTATTCATAAAAAAAAGATGAAGGGAATAAAGCCTGACTTAATCCTTCTTACCTTCAGCAGTTGCACAGCTCAGCACAGCATCCTTCACATTGACCAGCTCCTCCACATCCTGACTGTACAGATCCAAGACCTTCAGAGCTCTGTCCCAATCCTTTGCAGCAAGAGCTTGTTCAAAGACTCCTGTTAACACCTTAACAGCTGTGGTGGAATGCAATCCTAGGAGAACCAGAGATATGTATGTCTTGCCAGAGAAGACACTAGCCAAACTGCTACCTTCCTCTGGCTGATTCTGAAGTGGCTCAAACATAGCAAGAAGAAATCGTTCCAATATTGGGAACTCCTTCAACAATGCCTCACACTCCCTGGAAATCTGTTCCAAACCTAAGGGCACTTCCCGTTTGCCCCGAAATTCCATCCAAGACAAACTTGATTTGGGAATTTTCTGTATATTAGATGTACTTAGACATGCCACTGTGGCCATTAGCTTTGACTGAGACTTTAGGAAGTCCAGGGAGGAGGCAGTGAGTGTGTGCTGGCTCAAGTCATTCAGAGAGGATGGGGCCTGAGTGGAGATATCCTCAGAGGTCACTGCAGAATTGTGAATACGTATTTCAACATCTGGCAGGCAGTGGTAGGCACACTGGTGTGCTAAGTTGCTGATGTTTGTCAGAAGAGACTTTGCCTGGCTGTTTTGCCTTGCACTGCACAAGGACAGTGGTTCACAGCAACAGTTAACAATAACTTGCTGCACATTCAAGTTCAACTCTTCTTTAGCCAAGAGAGAAGAAAGCCTGCAGGATTGAAAACAGAACAGCTTACCCAGCACATATAAAAGGTACTTTACAATTACATATTTTCATAAATCTTCCAAATGTTTTGTGAACACAAGGCCCCTAATATTCTTCACAGGTACATACTGGGGAAGAGTACATATTCTATGTTTACTCAGTATGAAAAAGAGGTATATAACACGACATCAATAACTCAGAGCTTTTGTTGCCATTCCTTTAAAGAAAAGGAACTTAGTCCTTAAACATTCACTCGTACCTAAATGTGACATACCAAAATCATTCACCATTAGTGCTCATCTTTTTAAGAGCTCCTGTGTCAAATCAGACACTTTCCATGCCAGCATAGTTTAGTAATTTGTGATGGAAGGGCCTTAGATTATCCAGTTTACCTACTGACCAGGGCAAGAGCCATGCCCAGCTGTATTCTTAAGAAGCCCTACTGGTCCATTTCATTTTATTACATTGCTAAGCTGCAAGTCTAATACTCTAAACTGTCACACATTCAGTTAAAAAAAATCGACATAAATGCACTCCCTCTTCACAACAGACAGCAATTGTTAAAAATACGGAGCCACAGTTTTCTCTATCAAAAATCTTCGGGTTGGGACGGAAGCCACTGACTACGTTCCTCCCTGCACACCAATTCTTGCAACATTAAGTTATCAGCTGGTGGAACACAGCAGGCTGTACTACCTGTGCTAAGTAGCTAGAGAAGAATTTAATCCTGGCTGAGGTGCAAAGTCACCAACACCAAAATAACCTAGAGAAGTATATAATATGAAAAGCACCAACCTGTCAGGATGAACCTGTTTCTCAAACACAAGCTGGGAGAGCAGCTGAGATGGAGACTGCTGTAACAGTATGAAAGGGTTCCCCACTTTCACTTCTGCAGATATATCTTTCAAAAAAAAAATGAGAACATTTATTATAATACAAACACATTAGCTGAATACACCACCCAAGTCTTATTTTAGGAACACAAATTTGAAGAGCCTGAGTCTGAAACCTCTTTGACTAAATTCACAGAGGTCCACATTCACATTAGTGTGGTAAAATCCAGAGTAAATTGCAGGGCAGTCGTGATTATGATATGCCTCTCAAACTTGGCACCACTGGCTCACATTTTACTGGACCTATTACCAAAACAGGTAGAGTGGATAGACTTTGGCCTTTAAGCGAGATCTAGGTTCAAACAGTTTAGCAATTCTACTTCAAACTTTCATCAAAAGATTTATTTGTGGTGAGAGACAGAGAGTGTGCAGTATTGGTTTCTGAGGAGTCTCTGGATGTAGATTAGTGAGTCCACGCTCTGTTCAAGTCAAAGTGAGCAAAGGCAGAGAGGGAACTCAGATGTACAGCTACTTTTACGAAAGGAGTGAAACCCTGGCCACTATTGCTGAAAAGCCTTTGTATCCACTACTGTGTTATGTCAAGTAACTCTGAACAAATTCTCATAAGTTTACCTTTTCCTTTTATTTTCCAGTACAATAAAATTTCCCCAAAACTCACTCAGCCTTTAAATACTGTGCATTTTTTTTGGCTTTGGCAGTTAGTCAACGAGGATTGAATCATGTCCATACAGAAGTTATGGCTGGCGTGGTAGTGACCTGAGCTGAACCAGCATGTCTGAAAACAGATCTTTGCCCTTTTTTCTTATCCTCTTGGGAAGGTAATCACTACTGTGGTATTTTACATTACTGCAGCTCAATTAGTGTCAACTCTAAAAAAACAGACAAGTGTTTTTTCTCCTAGCACAGTAAATTGTTCCGTTCTTCTGACAGATTTATGTGCTGATGGTGTATTTTTTTTTCACGGACCACCATCATCTGCTGATTCTATGAAAAAATTCTGCCTGGTTACCTCTGCATAGCCTTCTACACACTCTCTTAGCCCTGTGGAGCAGCAGGGCACTGGTTGCCTCTAAGGGAGCTGAAAAGTGCACAGCATGCTGATCCACTGGATGCAAAAATCAATCTCACCTTATAGGGTAGTGATCAGAATTTTTGGAGGCCAGGGGTTGGTTGTTTTGTCTAAACAAAGTGCAGAATTTGGGTCAGTAGTTAACACTTCTGTTCTTGTTTTCCTACTGCCATCAGCTATTTTTATCTTAGCTGTGGGCAGCCGAGGTGTTAAGAAATAAAATTTAAAAAGCAATGCAACAATCAGTTGAAATCAAAAGATCTGACTATGCAATGTAGGCACATTTGGCAAGGAACCATTTTTGCACAATTACTTTCCAGAATCAGGCCAGACTACACAGTCTGGGTATCTTCACCCAGGCTCACACTTTCCAGCAGAAACCCCTTACCTAGCTCTGCATTCAGGCTCCGTAACACAACGGCAGCCAGTGCAGTGATGTAGTCAAAGAAGGCCTTCACAAAGTTTGTCTGCGTGTTGCTCTCTGGCACAGTTTGGACATGCTGGTCAAGAGTTCTCAGCAGAAGCTGTGTTTGATTCCAAACCAGGTGCTTCTCCAGCTCCGTAGGTTTGAGAGAGGCCTGCTCCACCAAGGTGCCAAGCAGGCTCCCTTTAGAGTCTGGTTTAAGAGAACAGACATACATCCAAGATTCAAGTAAGTATTAAATGCCAAAAAGGAGGGGGGGTGGGGGGAGAAAGAGAGAGAGAAATGCTTTAGCCTAATTTCCTCTCTGCAATTACAGATCTCAGTCTGGGCATTATAATTTTATTGAAAGCAAGAGAAACGTTTACAGCAGAATAAATCAATGGTTCATCTAAATTGGTAACCATGCCTCTGACAAGTTAGAAATACATTATGGAAGGCCTAAAATATATCTAGTTGTGTGTCATTAACACAAAAGCTTATTCTAAAACAGGTGTTGACCAGTCCTTGTGCTCCATAACATTTAGCCCTTAGACCTCTCCTAAATTTTTGCTCATTAAACATACAAATATCTTTAAATATTTTTAAATATTTTACAAACACCTACAGATCCATTTGTCAGTCTTCACGATAACAAAAATAACTCACCCACAGAACGTTCAATACTTGTCAGTGCTTTTAGGATTTGATCCAGATTTTGTGATAAAACAATTTCATTAGTAATACTTTCTTCGGTCAAGGCAAGGTAGCAAGCTTGCAGAAGGTCTACAATACTGCATCGAAAATGACTCCCTATTTTCTCATCTGAGACCTCTACAAAGAAGGAGAAAGAAACAGCAACTATAACAAAGACAGAAATACTTTTGAACAGAAAAAGGCCCACAGAACCAAAATTGTATTATAATACAACCAGTCTGCCAAATTCAAAGTATTTCAGTTTATTCAGAATTGAGCTTGGGCCCCACCCCCTTTTTTTGTTTTAAATACTAAGCTAAAAAATGGAAAGTTCAAATTTCCATTGCCACAGAAGGCAAGAATTTGATTTAAGCACATTTCAACAGAAAATCTTATCAGCAAAGCATACTACCTGGCTTGGACTGCCCTTGTGATGTGCAGGAATAGTTGAGAATTTTACTTATTTGCTGGAGAACTACTGGGAAGCCCTTTACACCTTCAAAGTGCAGTAAAACAAAGTCAGGTCGGTGGCCTGGAAAAGTCATTGTGTCAAAGGGGACAAAATAAAAGTTAGGAGTGGAAAAAGGAGAAACTAACATGAAAGTACAAAATGAGATTTAATTAAGACTCAGTTGTTAGCACAAACAACACAGCATAGAGAGGTGTTTTCTGCTCCCAGACCCAAGTCGATAAACACAAAAATTAAAAGCCTACCCCGAGTTTCAAGGCTGTTGTACAGTCGTCTTTCTGCTGTTTCCAAAAGCTGTTTGCATGTCTTCCAAAGATGGCACTGAGTGCAAGCTAGGTCAAATGCTGCCATTGCTGAAGGACTGAGGTCCTCAAGGACTTCCCGCAGAGGATCAGTATGCTCCAGCTGGATGTTGCTGATCCAGAAGTTTTCTTGGAGAGTAGGGGCAAGACTTCCAGAAGTTGCAAGCAATTTATCAGTAACATCCGAGATGGAATAAAATACCATACCTACATGTGTCAGCAAAACACACAATCACCAATTAAACCACAAAGTTATCTCAGATCCTGTCATGGATAATTATTCTCTAATCCTTTAGGAAAATAATTCAATAGGTGGCCTGCTTCATGGACCAATTACTGCAGAATGGATAAAACTAATTGGGCATTGACAGCAAATTTCAGCATTCTTAGTCTCCTTTTAAGTCAGAGAACCACCACATACTCTTCTGAACAACTGTTGCACTAATTATGACAGTATTCAAATTGCTTTCTCCTGTTTTCCACTTCTCCCTCACCTTTTATGAAAAGAACTCAAAAAAAACCCCAGTCCTTACCAGCAGCTGCTGCATTCCCAATAGCTTGCAGTGTCGAACGGCCACTGCCAGATCTCCTGATGCCTCCAGTGCCATCTGATGCTTGATTCTCAATATTGTGCTCCACTCTTGCCATTTCTCGTACTGCCTCTTGGTAGCGCTCCATGAAAACCAATTCACCATAGCAAGGTGAAGTATCCAGATTAAACATCAAAGCCACCTTTCAAAAATAACAATAGATGTAATTACAGAGCACGTCAAAAGAAGTTTTCAAAGGTCAAAGAGCTTTGGGGGTTTTTAGAGGAGATGAGGGAATAAAATAAAACAGATATTTTAACTGAAAAATGTCCCCACAGACACAGCAGGCTGAAATGGCCTGAAAAACAGGACCTTAGAGACATTTTTCAATTATTTTTATAAAGCTCAGCTATAATTTGCTGCAAGGGTAGAGTTTAATTAATTTTTGTAAACCACACCTTTCAGAGTGACTCATCATGATTTCAATACACTATGTAACGAGAGAAATCTATCCATTTGGGCCTCCAAAGTAAACTATTTTAAACAAATTCTTATTCAGCAAGGAATACCTTCTAGAAATGTAAACACGGAGTAGATAGGCACAGCTGTGCAAGTTCCTATTATCAAATCAACAACAGAACACAAACCAAGCTTGAATTCTTTATCATCAGTGATACTGAAATTCAAAGTAACAAAGCAAAACAAAATGCTTGTTTTGGCCCTGTAAGAAGAGAGAAGATGAAGTGGCATGCTTGACATTAAAGAGAACTAATGAGTTGAGCAGTAACATGCTGCTAATGCAATGCTTAAACGATATTAACTGCTCCAATATTGCCATCTAAAACTCAGCCAGGTCACTGCTTTTTGCAGAGGATCCAATCACTGATGCACCTCAAGATGTTTCTTCAGAGCATCAGCCCAAAAGCCACAGAGAAAGGTGTGCACAGCTGTGAGGGAGCAAAGAACTACAAGTGTGCAGACTGTCAATTTCAAGTCTTTCTGCCTGCTTTCAGTACCAGGAATTTAGCCTCAAAACATACCTCCTTCAAATAAATGTAATCACCACTTTGGCTCTGCTTTGGGTAATGAATGCATTTGCGTGTTCCTGCCAAGCTTACAAGTGGCAGAGTATCATGATTTTCATTCAGTGACTAAAGTAAGCAGTTCAGATGCTGCTTCCTCATGAGGCTTCACATAAGCTCTTTGTGTTCTTCATTCAGCTGAAACACTAAGCTTGGCCAGCTCTCATCAAACATTTTTACGCTTTAAGAACCCAGGTTTAGAGAAAGCATTTTTATATAACAAGTTAAAAAAAACCCCAGCATCCTTGGGATGTTGGTTTGGAATATCTTTGTTCCTTTCACTTGCTTCTACTTCCGAAGTGACCTTTTCACTTGGAATGCAGATGCTTCAGCTCTATGCTTACCAATGCAGAAGAAGCAGGAACTTCAACAGCTATCACAACCACAAACGTCAATACCAAATTAGCTTTTTAATTGCACAAAATACATGCAACTCATTTACCTGATGGGCTTCTACGAAGTTTCCTCTCAAAACACAAGAAACTAACAGTGATTCTGGTGGGGAAAGCATCATAGGAATGAGGGGGTTTTGCTGATGTGGTTTCACCCTGCTTTCCAAATCACACAAGCCAGACACATTACTGGTACTTCCCTCTGCAAGACAACAGAATTAATCAGTACACTATTATGGAAAAAACATTTCACCAGGTAACAGCCAACTATCAGATAACAGTACTTCACATGTTTAACACAAAAATATAGGAGAGTCACAAGGAAGTTTTAGGGTAAAGAGGTCAACATAAACATCTTGTTAAAAATTCTCATAATATTTCACTATTTGGTCAGAACTTTCAGTTTGGCTCTCATCCAAATGTAACACTGTTTAGTGGCTACATAATGTGGACGCAATGCTAGGGCACTGGTTCAATATGGATAAAGGGAGAAGTCTTAAGCGTTGGACTTATTAAATCAATTTAGCATGTCTAAGCATGTTTTAGGTTACATGACTACCAGTCTATTAGCTTTTTTGATGGTTTCCACTTCACCACATTGCACACAGTTTCCTGAAAGCCAAAAATATCAAGAAAAATCTCATTTTCTTATTCCAGAAGAAGAAATGTATACTACAAAAAAGTCAGCCAAAAATGGGAGCTCTGAGAAGTGAAAGGTTCTAATTCTGTCCTGCATAGAGCAGTAATTCACATTAACTAGTCACGCAAATACTTCATCATGCACATTGACAAGACAAAGAAATACTACTTTTGTGGCTTAATACCTGAGGTACTGGTGCTTAGCTCGCTACTCATACTTTCTAATGATGGACTGGAAGTTCCCTCTTTCCCATCTAAAATGGAAACAAATCAAAACCAGCACATTAAATGCACTTTTTCTAGACCAGGTAATTAAAACTTACTGCAAAGAAGAGATCAAGCAACCTCAAGAGATCTTCAAGAGTATCTCACAAATGAGCCATCACTGATGTCTATGATAAATGCAAAAACTGCTGATTTGAAGAAAATGCTAGGCGAGAGACTATGTTGGGGTCACCCATCAGTGACTCACGTCTGATACTTTAAAGCTTCTTATTTTGGAACATCCCACTCCAAAGGCTAAACAGAAAAAGGGTGAGGAACACAACTTTCTCCTAAGGCTGCCAATTTAAGCCACAAATTCCTGTAAATTCACATCAGTATACTATTGTGATAGGAATGAAAACATACCAGTCATTGGATATAGTGGAGAAAGGGAAGAATTGGTACTGTAGTTGCAAAGTTCTCCCCTGCCGTAAATCAGACTATGTATGAAAGAAGTTATTTTCCTACCCGAATTTAAAGTTAATTATATTTTGTGCAGGTCATCTTTAGGAAAACAACCTCAATCCAAGTGGAAGTGGACTAAAACACTTCAGTTAGAAAACTAAAGGAAATAAATCTAGTTCTCTACTCCTAGTCCATTAAATCTAATTGCATTCAGCTATAAGCTCAGCAAAAGTATGCACATTTCAGAGATGTCTTCTCCAAGTCACTTTTTCAACCCACCTGTCTTGTAGCTTTGAGATCTACTTCGTTTCTTAAAGCTGGAGGACCTGATTAAAGAGCAGTATCTCCTGGAAGCTGTAAGCTGATGTTCTGTGAAACATTTAAGCAAAAACATTACCAAATAGCTGGACAGGCCATAAACAGTTATTTGTCTACCTTAGAGAATCTGTCAGCACATCTACATAGGTAGAGCTATGATGGCAAATCTCCAAAGGAAACACAGTTGATCTCAGCTAAGACCTCTTCTGCAGCGAAGTTTAAACCAGCACCTTGAAGTAATTTTGATGCAATTCAACTAATACCGTGTTTTTCACATCCACATCCAGTGTTGCTTGGAATGTACTATACCTTCTACACACCCCAATGAGTACTCAGGGTCTTTTCCAACCTAAATGATTCTGATTCTAACTATACAGAAAAATAGGTATAGTCCAAGTACATAAGCAGCTAGAAACAAGGCAAAAATAATAAGAATTAAAATAGTAAAATAGAGAGTTTGATTTGTCCTTAAGGTTTTGCTGAAACAACTCGGTTCTTCAGTATTGCAGGGTAGTATGAACCCTGACTCAGTCAACAATTCTGGAAGTGAGCAAGTAATGTGGGTGCCAGCCCTTGAGACAGAAAATCAAGAGATACGCAGCATTAAGAAAAGCCAGCCACCTTTCCCTGAAAGATATTCCCCAAATAGTTGTCATCATTTGTCAGAAGACAAGATTCAAAAGTACAGAATCCCACAGAAAGCTGCTGCCTGTCCAATAGAAACACTGAGGGCTGCCTACTCAAACATAAGTCCCATCACATCCCCTCCTTTATAGGGGGAGACTTGAGAAATAATTGAACACAAGTTTGGAAACTTGGAACATTTAAGGTCCATACTGCCTCGTCTTTCTTGGGACATGGGCTTTGCATGGTCCGAGATACACAATAAGCCACACTGATACAAGCAGAAATCTGATAGTAGCAGGGCTGACAAGTCATAGGATATGGAGAAGGGTGGGAAATAGGTTCCTGAGGGCGTTGTTCTAGCTACTCTTGAGGAGCGGTCTGTATTCCAGAATAATCCAGCTTCCTCTGATACATGTTCCTAACAGGCTTCCAGACTAGGCTAAATCAACACTCTGTCCATGAATAAGATGAGTCTATCTGGCTTGCATTGGATCACACACCACCATGTCCCTTCATGTCACTGCACTCTCAACATAACTTGTGATGAAGGGGCAGGAGAAAGACAGGCGAACTGAAGCAGTGTGTCCACAAAGGGGAGAGAAAAAAAAAAGCCCAAACTTTCTGATTAGAATAGAGATCACTCCTATTGGAGAATGGTGCAAGAACCAGGTGATCTCAAACTAGGTCACTCTCCTAGTATCTGCAAAAACGTGCTCCCCCAGTACGATGCTCAGTGAATTTAGTCTTGAGACCACTGCCTGGACAGTTGTAACAAAACAGTGTCAATATATCAGAAAGTGCCAAATACAAAGCCCACCTGCATTTCTGTTACTCATCACCACCTTGTATCGCCAGTGAGCTTCAGAAAGGTATTTGGAAAACTGTAACACACGACTTCCAAAGGCATCTCTGCTTGCAGAGAGATTCAAGCACTCAACAAGCTCTAGCTCTTCACGAAGCACGTTACTGGAGTCCCATGGGAGGGAACTCTGAATTTCTTCCAGATGGTTGAGAAGCAATGTGAGGAAGGCATCCATGGCCACGTCATCCACTAAAAATCCAGTAACACCACTGGTGAAGTGTTTCAGGTCCAGGTAGCTCAGCCTAGAGGTTTCACAGCTTTTGCCACCTAACACTGAGTCATGAAGGTCCTGGGTATCTGTGTGAACTGCCTGAGCAGCCAGCAGATGCCTCTCTAATTTCTTTTCAGCCTCTATTAGGCGCTGTGGACTTTCTGAGGTGGAAGACCGCCGACTAGCACTGCCTTCTACACTCACAGTAGTACTCTTTTTGTCAAGATCATCATCCTCTGCATAGTCCTCAGGTAGAAGAGTCTCAGTATGGAGGTCACTGTAGGAAATAAAAAGCAAGGAGAAGATGTTCTCCAAGACCTCCAGGCGCAGAGGAGCAGGAACACTCCTTAAGAACCGCTGACACTTCACAAGGTACTGAGGAAACACTGAAGAGCATTCTGTGTAATTAAAAACAAAAATAAAGAACATTTCCAACACTTTCCAGGAGTTCCTTCCTCCAACCTTTGCCCTTTAAGAAAATCCTAGAAGAGAGAACTGTCCCAGTGGCTCAGAGCCAATAATTCCTCCACAAATCAAGTAAATACATGTCCAACATTTTACATTTAAAAAGGTAGTGTGCCTCCTCCCTCTCCGTAATGCCAATTATCACCTTGCGCAATGATACGCAAACTCAGATTACACCCATTTAAGCCATTAAATCAGTTTTAGCTCTGGGAAATCATAAGCTCTTACAAAAGCACCCCTGCCACTACCACCCTATATCTAGTACCACCTTCTTTTTGCACTATATTTTTAATACAATTACCTTAAATGCTTTAGAACAAGGCAGGTAGCTTATTCATATCTATTATTACTAAAGGTAAGAACACCTTAAAGAAATGCCATTATACTTGTTTGCAAAGCATTCATAGACGACTGAATAAAAACATGATATGTACACAGAGTGCAATATTATCCCAACAGTAAGTGATAATTCAGAGCCCCGCAAATGGGGAAGCACAAGCTACTAAACCTGAGAAAGGAGGCCAATCACCTGCTGGTTCTTCAAAAGTTGCATCTTCAGGGAAATCACCAAGAAGGCTGCGTACGCAATCTTTGCACTTGGAATGCTTATGTGAATTCACACAGAGAGCATAGATAGCATACTTCATGGCGCAAAATGCTCGAAAGAGTGCCAGATTGCGTCGCTGACTCAGGGTGTTAGGGAGTGTTGCTGCTGTGGAGGGAAACGAGGGTGGTGAGGGGGTAGGAAGTAGACAAGAAAACAAGTTAATTTTCTCCTGCAGTTCCCACACAGCAATATTTATCCAGTCTTTCTTCCCCATTGTCACCTCCATCCCAGCTTTGCTCTATCTCACAGTTACTTCACAACATTTGGAGGGGAAAAAAAAAACCAAAACAACACCCTACAACAGATGGCCACAGAAAAGTCAGGTCTGGATCCCCTTCTGAAAAGGAAGTTTTCTGTGAATTTGTGTTACAGCACCTGGCTATCGGACAGAATGATCAAAACCTGCTCACGACGAGTCTTATTAGAGGTACATGGTTAAGCTACACAGTTTAACCAGACAGGCCCTGCCTCGTTCCAGCATCTTAGAATTTTGTGTTCTCTCACAGAGCAGGTAAGTAGGGAGGTAGTGTAGACTGGCTATGACCATAGTGAGAATAGAGTACCACCACCTCTACAGATTTGTACTAATGAATAGACATAATGGTTGATTCTATCCACAATGGCTGGCCATATAGGTCATATAAAATCTGCAATTGATTAAAGAAAAAGTACAGTCCCACAGTTTCCTTCACACATTTAGGATAAAGGGAACTTAGAGAAGTATTACACCCACTCCTTCCCCCTTTTACTTTTTTTTTTTGAGGAAAGAAGGTGTCACGTGCCAGAGATGTGACTCCTTCTTAGTACAACAGAACATCAGAGCTGCAAATTATGTAAAAGTCACATCATCATCGCCTTCACCCAGGAACACAATATAGAGTCATATATTCTGTTATGCTGGGTTTAGATAAATTATTCAACTACTGTACAGAGGTTAAAAAATACCCAAACAAACAACAAAAAACAAAACCCCAGATAGTGTTAAAGTAGTGCTTGAATCCACTGTCCTATATTCTTATACAAGGGGTAGATTGTTCCTCTGCCTATTGTCACGCAGCGGAAGCATTAGCAAAGTTTTTTTTAAACAAAGCACTGGTTTGATGTACTGATAACATCCCCATCCAAACTCTGGGAATGAACAGCATTACCTAGAAAGTGTTTCAGCACTGTCCTCCACAAGGCTTAAGCATCATTTCAAAGAACAGCACCAGCCTGAACTCTTCTGAAAACTACAGAGCAGCCAAGATAAAAGCCCTGAGAGCACAAATAGTTTGAAACCAATTATTCCCTATCACTGCAATTCTAAACAGTGGCAATGGTGGAAACTATAATGTAGACAGCAGACAGAACTGAGGAAACATCCAAGTATGAATCCTTTGCAGAACCCACATGGCCACAGAAATGCTATAATTCACCAGCAGCTCTACACTAACATGTAGCACCCAAAAATCTCTCAATATCACTGTCTTAAGAGGACTTCAGGCATGTGAAGCCAGAGATCCAATAAATCTCTTTCTCTGAAAAAGAGAAATGTCTAGCTGGAGATACTACAAGATACACACTGGTAATCAAATGCAAGTTTAATATACTTTTGCTTCCCATGTGGAAAGGCTTGGATGCAGTGAATCTGTGTCAGTACCATGTCTAAACCAACCCTTTTCTTTGTACCAATACTGAAGAACTACCCTTTAACTATAAGCCCTTGTTTTTCTTATGCCAGAAATATTAATGCTTTATTCTTGAATTGTGTAACTCATGAGGAAATTTCTGCCCATCATTTCTTTTGTTAGTGTGACTGATCAAAGCTAGTGTTATGCATTGATCTGAAGGGTGCCTGAACACAACTGTCAACCAGTGCCACTGCTTCAGTTTCACTACTGCAGCTGGCAGATGTGTGTCAGAAAGAAGGGGAAGAAGGGGAAGTACATAGGGTGAGGGGAGTAAAAGGCCTTTTAACACTACCAAGTCAGACAAATCAAAACTTCATGACTCCTCTCCTCCCTTTAAGTTTCAAAGTAGGTTATTTTAAAGGAGGTTCTATTAAACTGCGTTTATAGAATTATCTGAATTTTACAATAATCACTGGGCTGAAAAGAGAGGGAGGACTAGTCTTCCATTAACTAGTTCCGTAAATTAAGGTGATCTGAAAAAAGAAGAGAAACCACAGCTAGAGTTCTTTAGCTACAGTCATGCAGCTCCCAGAAGATATGATGGGACTGCCTCTTCCTGTTTTTGAAAGGTTTTGCCAGAATTTAAGCAGAAAAGAAATAAAATGTAAGAACTGATTAAAAAAACCCAGCATCAGCAACAACGGAACAATTAATTTCAGAAAGCAGGACACTGAAACTGGAGATCTATATAGAGTCTCAATCATTATGTCTTTTAAGACTGTTCAAGACAACTGTCACGATAATTTAAACAACAAAACCTGTAAAAATAGGACTGGAAACCAACATCTTAACAATAGGATACTGGAAGGAGAGAAAACTGCTTCCCACTAGGCAACCTGGAAAATCTGTGCAAGATCCATCACTGAGAGCTCTCCATGCAACTCAGGTTGAAATGACGTGTACAAATTCCCATCCATAGAAGGAACAAGGCACAAAAAATTGCAGCTTCTTAGGTTCTAGTACACGCAGGAAGACTGAGCTTCAGTGTCAATATTAAGAGGCCCTATCAGAAAACAGCATTAAAATAGCAGCAGCTGAACTTGCACACAGGCCACAATCAAAAGACTGTACAAGGAGAGTCACTTCTAAGTGAACTAGTGTGTTTAGTAATCTCAGGTATTTTTGGCACCAAATTGGAACATGGGAAGATGAGAGAAGTGAGGCAAGAGGGATGTAAGTCACCCTTAGTGATTTAATATTAAAGAAGATTTGGTAAGACTTAATATTAGAATAATATTAAAAGAAAAAAAATATTTTGTATCTTTCAAAAATGAAGATATTATAGTACGAGATATTGTCAATTTCATCTCACTTTGCCTTTTGATTTTTAAATTTAAGTGCACAGATGGCTGAAATCCAAAACAGACACTTTTCAAGCTAAGGGTATTACACAGTATATAAGTTACAACGAGTAGCACATATTATGAGCATGTGCAAAGTCTTGTTACCATTTTGAAAAAGCTCTTTCAGAGATCTGTCCTTGTCAGATCAAAGAGATTCTCCTTCCTGGGAGACAATTTACTCCCCAAAAGGATTCTAAAATAATTTCCACATGCTCTCTAGTTTTCTTCCGCAAAACAGTTGATAAGCGGTATCTTTATTTACAGAAGTAGGTCAAAAGAACAGATTCTTCCTGGCAGAAATACCGAGCAGCACATACTTGATGGATTGGGGGTTTTCTGTGTTCTCATGACCCTACACATTTACCCTGCATCTGTTGGTCTCTAGCAGGAACTTTTTGAAGAAGCTCAATAACATCGTCTTCATTCAGTGCCAGAAGATTAGTGAGATGATGAAGAGAGTACACTGCAGTGTGGCAATCTAGACTGTGCAAGTGTTGCAAAAGAACCTTCCTTGGGATAGTAATACTGCAAGAGAGAACAAACAAAGAGGGGCACAAACAGAGTTATGTCTCTCAGCCATACTTAAAGATGTATCTCCCACTCTAATTCTGATTCAGCCAAACTACTGCAGTTAAAAAGAAAAACAAATAGCATAACTAATGCCCATGAAGCAATTTCAAGAGCTTGTGATATACAGTCACTAGGAGATGATTAGCCACGATTCACAGAAAAGAACACAATTTCTATTTGCATACTTAAATTAACTAATAGGCAGATTTGGCAAGACAGTTTGGAAAAAGTCCTTCTGATCATTTTACCTGTTTTGCTGTATGCACCATTCAAGAACTTCCATCTGAGCCCACAGCCCATCACAGAAATCTTTCAGTACTGAATCATTGCACAGATCCTAAATGGAAAGACAAATTAAAAGAATCCCTTTACAACAAATCCTCTAGTCTGACAGCAGAACCAAGCCTATGTCACATATGGGATGTTCATAAGATTTCTTTATCCAGATGGTAACTTTCAAGTACAGAAAATTGCCAGTTTTATTACAAAGCCAGCAAGAAAGGGCTATTCTGAACGAGCATCAAAAACAGTCAGCCTCCACTCGACACGCCTACAGACCATCATGCAAAGGTGGCTACATCCCTTTTCAAGGTTTGCTTTCAAAATGCAAATTAATGCTTCTTAGTAAGTCTAAGGCACTAACCTCTAGAACTAATCATGTACTAGAACAGATGATATACTGGGTAGCAGACAGTTATTCTCCCCTTCCATGTGCTTTTCTACTATAGATGCCTGCCTTCTAAAATCAGATCTAAGACTTCCACTTTGCAGAGGCTACTGAATAGACCTTCAGTCTATAACCAATAGATGGTAACTCCCTTAAGGCAATACCAGCCTAGATTTGCCCCAATGATCCAGCGGTGCAAGGCTCCCTGTCTCCCCACCTCTGTCATCCAAGCCACTTGCCTGCAGGCAGACATCATCTGAACTGCAACTACACCCTCAGAGTTAGATCCCTCTCTCTTCTTCAGAGATGAAGACTCCCCTCGAACAAGGCGAATCGTTCAGTCACAGCTCTTGTCATTTATCATTTCATTTTGAGAATGGGTATGGGAAATTTCCAAGCTTCCCTGTTGCTGAACTCTGGTTAGTTGTGACCAGAATTAGTCACTATCAAGGGATGACTCACTGGACGAAATGACACAGATCAAATGTCCCCCAGCTCTTTCCAAAACTAATCAACAACCATTGCCATCTTTCTCTCTCTTATGTTAACAACAAAAGTTGAAGACCTTATCCAAGAGGAACTTTCAGAATCTCCTGGGCAATCATACTCTCTTCACAGCTGAGGCGTGAGAAGAAAGGCAAGTGTCCAATAATGTTACCTACACACAATGGTAACATCTCAGCTTTTTTAATTCCATTTTGAGAAAGATTAACGTTCTCACTGGAAACTCCTTGTTTTTATTTAGTTTTATTTTTGCAAACAAATTGCATTATCTGGACTCAGACTGGGATACTGCCACTTGCTTTCTGCTGATTTACCTGAGTTTTGTGAAGAGTCCATAGCAATGTTTTTGCTGATTCCAAGCTTTGACAATGAGTCCATCCTAGCAATACCAAGAGGCGGCTAAGGGGGTTGAATTCTCTCCTCAATAAGCTGTTCAGGCCTGAGTAGTCTTCTCTTTTCAGTAAAGTTAATGCAGTCACCTAGAAAACAAAAGGAAGAAGTATTTATCTTTCCAAAGTGCAGAGACCCATAACACCTGGCAGGTTATGTAAGCGATTAGCCATTTCAATATTAGCTTCACTAAAACAGTGAAGTTCTGCATCTGGAACTTCCCTAAACTTGTATTTTCAAGCCATCAGGTTACTCTTCAGTAAATCTATCATGAGGAAAAAAACATCATTTCAAATGCTTACTACAAAGCCAATTCACACTCCCCTGCTACATTATCTTTATGTTCTTTCTATTGAATACGTCTCTGTCAAGGGCATTATGTAAGAAACTTGAATGAGCACGTTATTTAGAAGTGGAATTATGTTCAACCTTAAAAACTCGCACTTTAACAGTGACCGCCTACCTGTATTCTATTTCTTCTATCTAAGTAAATACATTCAAATAATTTCATTCATACCAGAGTATTTTTCACCAGGTCTTCAAGCTCTTAAAACATAAATTTTACCACACAAACTAGTCTCACTGCCCCAAGTCTACCAGTATCAGAAAAACAAAGCAACGAGTTCAAGGTCATGGGGTAAATCAAGTGGCATATCCAACAAAATCACAAGCAGAACACAGGACTTCTTAAATCCTGAAGATCTAATCTTTAGTCTGCATGCAGATGAGCTTTTCCAAAAATATCACTGAATGTTTTGAGTTCATCACACAGCTGAAAGCAGGGGAGTTATCACCAGTTACCTCCTTGTTCCTATAAGTCACGACCCTAGTAAACACTATTTGAATACAAAATGTTTCTGTGCACCACCAAGATATACAGGGACTGACTTTAGCCACCACTGGGTTTCCCTCTTAACAATTTTATGGCCGCACCAGAATCTGTTCCAGAAAGTGTTTGCTGCTGCTCAAGCAGTAGAAATAGGCTGTCTTCCAGGAAGGAGCCTCTTTGGGATCTGAGAACAAGCTCATCACAGTTCGCTCTGTATCCAGCTGCTCAGATGAACCTAAAAAACATCACAACAAGATTACCTTCCGGTACAGAGGGGTACCTTTGAAAGAAGCATAACTGCTGTTAATTTAAACCGAGAAACACTCAACATTTCCTCAAATACTAACCAGCTGTTACATGTTAACACTTAAGACTCTCAGATATAGTTACTGGATAACAAGAAAGCCAAGCAGAGAAATTTGATAGAAAATAAACAGGTCGGACAGGAAACCAGGAAACTGATAGCAAGAGCCTGTTCAGCACACAGGTTGTTTGCATTAGCTCAGATCACACTGCCTTTCTTTCTCTAGTCATGCACATCTTATCTGTATGTTGCATGAATTCTCACTTGTACTCTGACACATTATCCTGCTTTGCAGGGCCTTAGCAAAGTCTCGTCCAGCACAGAAACTTCTCAGATCTGCGCAAAGTGAGAACTGAACTACAACCAGTGAGAGTGAAGGTATCCATATCTCCATTTCTCTTCCGTGACGAGGATGCACTAATTGTAGTTATTATCAGAAATGCCAGAGTCTGCCACGCCACACCAACCTGAACTTCTCTTCAGCAGTCCCTATGAATGAAGGGAGAAGAGAGGATACAAACCCCACTGACGTACACCTCAGGGTACAGAGGCGAGCAGAAGAGGGTAGGCATTCTAGCTTTTCCCTCTTTGCACGCTCACCTGCCACTTTCCTGACAAGAGCATGGGCACCACTTGCCATTCAGCTTCAACTGAGATCCTCAACTAAATGTACCAGTCTTCGGGAGCTAGACAGAAGCTGTGACGTTATAGCCAGTACAAAAACAACAGTTGGGCACTGACAAGCAAGCAGGTAATCAAACTGCATCTTCTTTCCAGCTGGGGTATTGGCCCACTCCACACCTCCTTCCACTTCTAGAATTTTTCTTTTCCAATATTAAAGGGTTTGAACATTTGAACTGTTATTGGCCTGAAATAGAACATCCTCCACCACAGATGACTCCAAGCTGGAGCTGAACCAATGAAAACTTTATATACACATGAAGAGTCAATCTTCTAGTTACAAGCAAGATCTTCAGCAGGAGAAATGCTGAGCAGACTAAAATAGAGCACAACAAGGGGTGGTAAAGGAAGTGCTCACAAAAGAAGGCAGCACAGACGACAGAAATGTAGGGAGGGGTTCCTGGGGTTCCTATACCAATTCCTTGCTTTAAGTCATTTTAGCATCATCTTTAACAAGACTCCTTGGCACCTCAGCAAGAACGCTGCCCGATTTCTTGACAACTTGCCTGTTTAATACCGCAATGGCTTTGTTAAACAAGAAATGAAAACAAAGCAAAAAGTGAAACAAACCTTTTCGTATTGATTTTGACACCAGAAACTTTTCTCTTCTTCTTTCTATAAGAACACTGCTATACAGGCTTAACAGGCCATGGCTCTGTTTCCTCAGCATACAGCTTAGTAGCTTCTCCTCCCTCAGTGGGCTTCCCTCAGCCCAGCATACATCCAAGAGCTCCCTGAACAGGTGCCGTACTTCATCTGCCTGATGCTCCACCTCAAAAGTCACTATACTAAGAGCAGCATATATTGTATCTACTAGTTCTCTTTGATCTAGTTCTGCTGAAATCTCAGAACTGCACTGAAGCCTCTGCAGAGATTTCAAGGAGTCACGAAGAAATTCAACAAAGATGTTTTGCAGAGAGCAATATTCCTGGACCGAGGAGCTGTGCGCGCCTTGTTCCTCCTGGAAGAACTCCAGCAGGGCTTTTGCCCTCTGGGGAGCCTGCAGCAAAAGCTTTCGGAGAGCTGAAACAACATCCAAACTGAATCTGTGAGAACAGCCATCTCTTCTTTTCCTGTCTGTGATGTGCTTGTTCTGGATGCACTCAAATGCTTCAAACAGTTCCTGGTAGGGAAATAATAAAAGAGTAAGCCTTTCAGACTCCATTAAAAATATGAAATAAATTATTTAAAAAATAGGAGAAACTTGAAAGCAAGAAGATAAATCAATTTGGAAACATCACATTACCTAGGAAATCCATTAATAATGGTCCACCTTGTCCAATATCCTTCCTAGAAGAGTGGATATGCCTGAATACGTTACAAAATATAATGAATCCTATAATACACAACTACACTATATGAGCCACGTGCTCAAGTTACCTTAGTTCACAGGCAACTCCTACAGGATGGCTGAAGCACTACTGCATTCTACCTCCTAGCAATATATTGATGTGACTGTATCTTTGTAAGTCAGCAAGAACATGGCAATTAGTGGTCAGTCTTTTTTTTTAATCCTACTTTTCCAGATTCATACCATCTATCTACCAACTGCATCATCCTCATCAACAGCAATTTTTCAAACTTGGTTAAAACTGGCCAACAGATTCAGAAGTCATCTCACACACTTCTTTCTTAAGCAACAATAATTCTTCTTGCTAACAGAAACAAACCTACAATTCCAAAATTAGGAAGGGGAAAACAAACAAACAAAAAAATCCCAATTAGCTTTCCCAATGAGGGGTGGGAAGGTGAAGGACAACCCAGTTGAATAACAATTCAGCAGCACCTGTGGCACTTCTGGAACTATGTCAGTGCTGCCCTTGGCTGGAAGAGACAACTTAGGAAATATGGAGGGGAGAGGTGGTCGGTGTGCACAAAAACGAGAATATTAGCAGTAGAAGACAAGTCCACAACATCCTTTTCTTTATTTACTGAATCAAAACATAACTCTACCTACTAACACGCCTCTGACAGTAATTGTGACAAAGATATGAGGTTGCTGAATCTCAGTGGAATCTTTCATGACCTTGGAGGTTAGATGGTAACATACACAGACTTCATTAGTCATTAATGGACTTCAAGCAGATTTATTTTAATCAACAGTCAAGTTTACCTTGCTTGCTTTCATACTGTAATTGCTAATTCTGTATCCAGAGAACTATTGAACACCTTTTCCTTATTCGTATTTAAAAGCTGCAAATAGCCTCTGAATAGAATAAATTTTCATTTTCCTCTTAAAAGAAGGCAAACAAAAAAAATAAAGAGTTAGAACCTGTAAAACTGGAAGCAACATCTGAGGACATTCCACACACTGTATCAGGTCTAATTCTGGTGTAACCAACACCAAATTAGGAAAGTTTTACAGTTAGTAACTCTCCTGATTTTCTGCTCTATACTTGCTTTTGATATTAATCCATCTTTGCATATTTCCATGTATTTCTCAAATAAATCAGTCTGCATGTATTAATTAATAATGGAAAAATGGGTCCTAGATCTCAGAGCACACATCATACCAATTACCAAATAACGTCAGTAGTAACAGTACAGCACCCAAAAACTTCCAGAAGGGGACAAAGGGGTGCAGAGGAGATGAAAATTAGGAACTTAGGAGGAAGAAAAAGAAAATAGACACACTTTTAAAATGTGCTTGCTGACCATGGTTTATTTTGGCTCACAGTGGGTTTTAGCTTTATGATTACTAAAGGTGTCTATAGGTATAAGACTGTGGCAAGTAGCTGCAGTCAGGACTGAAGTGTGTTAGAAAGACCATGTAGAAAAGCTTGTTCCTTGCCTGCCTACAGCCTACTCTCTAGCCAGAGAAATCACTTGCAGGCACACTGGATTAACTTAGAAAGCGATCTGAATTACAGTCTCTTTCAGTTACCTAGAAGATTAATAACACATTAGCATCTTAGGCAGTCAAGTTAGCAGGAAGTATTAACTTTGATCCCAAAACCTGATAAAGTTGGACATTCTGCATAACTAACAAGAAGTAGGGCATGCTAAGTAGCTCACCTTTAGGACTTTCTCAGAGACATCTTTCTCTAGTTCTTCCAAGAATAACAAAAATTCAGTTTCTCTCTGAAGAACAACTGGAACAGTTTTCTGAAACATTATAAAGAATGGGAAAGATGTTAGCCAATACAACTTTTATTTATTTACATTATCATATAAACCTAATCTTAGCTATTTCATTAATGTTTTGAGGCAGACTGAAATATCTCTCTGAAGATACCTAATTCTCAATTAAAGGCTCTTCCGCAATTAGGTTCTGCTCCCACACCAGTGGATTCCATTTATCTGTACATTTGGAAACAGAGACAAGTGTCACTTTGTCAGGAATTACAGTCCTATCAATTAGAGACATCTTTCCTCAGAAGGTAAAGAAAAAAATGCAAGTCTATGTAGTGACAGGGACAAATGAATTTTTTTTTTTAAAAAAAGTATGATCACACATCCCAGTGTACCAATTTAAAAAAAAAAAAAAAGAGAAAAAAGACTACTTTTTCCTTTACTCATGAAACATACTGCACCTGTCTGTCTGAAAACAGCAATACAGCAAGAACATCCCTCACCATCTAAAGCTTATAAAGAATTGTCTGATGCCTAAACTATTTCATCTTTAATATAAGAAAGGTGCTACACAAATGCAGAAGTTGATACACTCATGCTTTCCATTTACAGAAATGCTCAATGCTAAAAAGCCAACTTCTGTTATCTAAAAAAAAAAATCCCAATTTTTCTCTCCAGTGTGAAGATTAACAGTTGTTTCTTGACAAGTTTATTAAAAGCAAAAGCAATGCACCTCTCCAGCTACCTTGAGAACGTAATTCCGTGAAACATGGGAAAGCCTATAATTTAAATAAGCAACGAGGCAGACATTTTGCACTTGAAAGTCAGCTAGAAGTCAGAGCTCTAAGTTGCACTTGGAAGTCACCTAGATGTTTCTGTACCTGATTCCTGGCAAGCCATTTTTCCAGCACAAGAAGCCAAAGCCATGCAGTTCTCCATGGGCTAGAATTCTGTCCGCATCTACAAAAGCAATAAGCACATACACTGGATTATACAAAGTCATTCCCATCTCCAAGATCCAGGAAAACACTGTCAGAGGTCATTTTGATTTTCATATTTCTTTGTGTAAGATAAAACCAAAGATGACTAAATAGCTGAAGATGAGTCAGACAGGAAGAGAATTCGGAGAAACCAGAATATTGGTACTACTTCCACATTAACTCAATTTCTGCTGTGCAAATAACTGCTTTCAGATCTGCCAAGTACCAACACTACTGCCATAGTTCTTTGCTTCAAAACAATGAAATTTATTTCTGGTCTAAAGTTCAGTCTGTGTAGCCCTCTTTGAGCACTTCAGCAGATTTCTTTGAAATCTGACCGCTGGCCAAACACTGCTATTTCCTGTTCTGTTTACTGCTACCTGAAAAAATGAAACTAAGTTTTAGGTCACAGCAGCGTAAGTGCAGCTCTTTGTCCAAACTAAAAGTGAAATAACGTACTAATTAAACAAAGAATACTTCTAAGTTCCATCAGCTTTTCATGTGCTCCAGTACTTCTACACATATTCCAAAACCTACACAGTTAGGGAACATATTCAGTACTGTCAAAGGGACTAGGAAAAGGAAAAAGCACAAGATTGTTTATTGGCCTTTAAAAATCTCAGCACTGCTAACTAAAGCCTTTAGGTGTGATAGCCCAACTATCAAAGATAAAAAGATAAAAAATGCTTATGTCTCATATAGCTGTTCGCAATATTCATCTAACCATATGCACACCTTCCTCCAGACTCCTTTGATTGCTGTCAGTGTAAACTGTTTCTTAGAACCTTTACCAAAATGTTACACAAATTTTAATGTGAAGAAGTATGATCATCTGCTTGGAAAGGGGGAATATCAATGTTCTCGGAAGTGCTGGAAAGTCACCCTTCATATGCACCTACCTGAAAAGCAGAGATCAAAACTAACTAGGATTGAGTAAAAACAATACCTTTTCAAAATCCAGTGTGAGAGAAATAAGAAATCAATAGCATAATTTTTGAATTTTTTAGAGTTTACATTGGAATGTGTTTCAAGAGCTGGAAACAAGAGAACATTTTAAATAACTACAGTGCTGATCTTGGTGGTTCCATTTTTAAATTAACCAAAGCTCAGTGTCAAAGGAATGTAATTTCAGGAGATGTTCCTTCTCCTTCTTATCCTTCAGTCAAGTCTAACAAAATCAGTTCTGAAATGCATCCAAATAGTTTTAAGCTTGTATCAATCACCATGCCAACTGCATAAATGAACACAGCTCGTTATCCCAGTGGGCTGCACAGCCTGCTAAGTGCTTGGGCAGTGATGAGATGTCAATGTTCAGACAACAGCACATCTAGGGACATCCAAGACACCGCAGCACTGAAGCAAGTGCTATTTCCCAGATTCTACCTGCCTCCCACAGTCATCACAAAACTAATTGCTCCTCCTTATTTCACACTGAACCTAAGCAGTACCTTACTTACCTTAACCCCACGGGACAAGCTACCAGAGCCTGAAGAATTGCTTCCACCTTCTCAGGGCCATCCCCGTGCCACTGGCTCAGCTGGGGCACGCAGGCCTGTGCAAGCTCCCAGTCTCCATGCCGTACGCACTCACAGAAAAACCCAAAGAGCCGCTCCAGAGAGACCGATTCTTCGTTACCAAAAGAATGCATCTTCCCAGGACGAGCAGGTGACCTGGGGCAGGGTGACACACGCGAAGGCGGATGCCGTAAGGGCGCGCTGGGGCACCACCCCTGACTTCTTCTTCGCATTGACAGCGCGCCCTGAGCAGGGGCAGGCGGAGAGCCGAGGCCAGGCTTCAGGGGGCTTCTTCCCACAGGGGCAGAGGGGTAAGGCGCCAACAAGCACCGCGGGCTGACGACGCGGTTGCCGCTCGGCCGTGACCGCCCCGTCGCGGGTGCGCCGCCCGGGGGAGGCGAGGCCAGCCCAGCGGTCCGCGGGACGCCCCCACCGCTCCCCCAGCGCCGCACGAGCCCCCGGGCCGCCCGTCCCGGCGGGGAGGGACTGTCTATGGGGGCGGCGGCGGCCGCTCGCCCCAGGCCGCGCGCTCTGCCGCGCACCCGCCCGCGGCCTCGCCCTCCCCCGCAAGGCCCGGCCCGGCTCGGCGGCCGCCGGGGCCCATCCTGGCGCGGCCCGCATTACCTGGCGGGGCAGGACGCGGCCACCCCGGCGGCGCGGCCACCCCGGCGGCGCGGGGCTCTACTGTACCGCCCCGGCAACGCCACCCCTCGCCGCCGCCATCTTGGGCACCGCCTCAGCTGACCGCGCCGCCGGGCGGGCACGCGGGCAGACGCCCGCCCATTGGCCGAGCCGGGGCAGGATGTAAATACACCGCCATTTTTCTTTGGGGCGCCTGACGCCGCCTCAGGAACCCGGGCAGCGCAAGCCCCGCCCTCCCCACTAACCACGCCCATCTCCGCCCACCGGCACGCCCCGCGGCCGCCGCTTACCACCCGCCAGCTCCGCCCCGTGCTCGGGCCGCTCCTGGTTCTGATTGGTTCCCGCCCGAAGCTCCGCCCCCGGCGCGCAGTGGGACCGCCCCGCTACGGCGCCTCGACGCCGTTGGCCCGGGAACCGGCGGGCTGTGAGGGGGCGGGGGGCGGTGGAGCAACCGCTGGCGGGAGGGTGTGCGTATGTATATATACGTATATTATATACACCTGTGTACACACACGTAGAGAGAGAGGTATACATATAGGGGTATGTACATACATGTGTGTGTGCATGTATATTTACTCCTTGTATATGTGTATAACCCTATAGGTATACCTCACTATATGTACGTCTATGTAGGGACATGTTATATATATTTACCCCTTTGAGAGAGGACAGAAACGGTATCAAAAATAAATGACGTGTTATTTATGTGTATTACACAAATACAAAATGCTGTGCACACACACACACATAATTTTAAATACTTATATAAAAATGCGTAGGTATAGATACAGATATAACTACAGACATAGGCTTGCCAGGCACTGCTGTGCCCACCCTTGCAGTCCCCCTGTCCTCTTGCCCGCGCCGGCCGCGTTACTTGCGAGCTTCCCCGGTGGGACGAGGCACGCAGGGCCGTGACTCAGCTGCTCGGCTGGGTGGTGTCCAGCCGGTGTTTGGCAGAGATAAGCCCCCCCCAACATCCTCCCTTTATTCCGGAGGTTTTGTTTGTTTTTGTCCTGGCACAAAAAACAAAAACTCCTTCGGGGACTGCTGTGCTGGAGGCAAGCGTAAGACGCAGAGCGGTGATGACAGAAGAGAGGTGTCCCAAAGTAAGTGACCGAGTGAGTCCCCAGGGCTCCGGAACGGAAAATATGGGAAGGGGGCTATGTCCGTGTGCCCGTGCAGGGACCCACCAATCAACCATGTAAGACGCCGCAGGAGCTTGTACAATTACCTCCTATGGAATCCTGAGTACTTTTCACCTGTACTGTCAACTCAACGTCGACAGGGAAATGGCGTGTGGGTAGTCACGCCTCTGAACTCATTTCAGCCATGCTGAATGAGCTGTAAGTGTTGAAACCATGTCGTCATTGTTTGATCTATTCAGTTCTGATTCCCTGTGCCTTTAATGATGGTGCTTACTATGCTGCAGCTCTGGGCAAACAATTCTCAATGTGCACTTCCAATTTGAGGTATTATTTTGTATCTTGTCTCTTGTGTAGGCAAGCAAGGGGCTTTAGTGGGACACAGGACCTGCATGAGGATGAAGTTCATTTAGCCTGGGATTTTTTATGCTTATTACCCAATCTCTTTAATTGCTTTATCCAGTTTAAAGTATCTCCTTACAGTCAGACTCCTTACTTACGGATCTGCTCCCTCACGTAAGACATCTCAGGTGGTTGACGCTTTTCTTTTGTTACAAAGTTCAAAACATACCTGCTGGAGTCACCTGTCCACTTCTGCAAGGGTAAATGTACATTACTAACAATTAGCAGTAGTGCTGTCATTTTTTAAGGTACTTTTAACTTAATTTCTTCCAGTATTGGCCTTGTTAGGAATTAGGTGTTTATTAATATATCTGTGAAGCTGTAAAGGTGGCTGGATGTAAATATCGAGGTGGGAAAATAACTTTTTTAAGATCATCTTAGCAGAAGATATAACTAGTATATTGAAATTAGGAAATGGATTCTAGGCAAAACATTTTTCATCTTGAATTTGTGTTTCTGTTAAGCAAGCTGGCACTCAATAATTTAAAAATCTAACATTGGTTATATTTTCCAAAATTTAAAAATACATATGAAATACTTGTACCAACTTAGACTTTAATGGAAGCCCATTTGCTGCGAACAGAAGTCCATGGGTTTGCATGCTGATGTAGTATTTCTCATAGTCAAAATACTAAACCATGCATGTATCGTGCAGGTCTTCTAGCAAAAAATGTCTGAATTTTTACCTTGGAACACTAGAACGACAAAGCGCTTTTTTATCTAAAATAGGGTCTGTTGTGCATTGCCTTGGAATATTATCAGTGTTACGCAAATTGCTAATAACGCTTAGTGTTTTATAGCAGCTTCTTTCTAACTGACTGCATAGGGAGCGATTACGTGCTACAGTGTAGTACTCTGGCATTTACCTTTTAAAGGCATTTCTGAAACTGAAGTCTCGAAACGTCCCTATCACTTGTTTCCAAGCTTTCTCTTTTATTTTTTCCATGTCAGCCATCGCCTATATTAGTTTCTCCACTGACCATCGAAGCTGTTAGAGGATTACTTGGAGCAAGTAAACGTAGCTCTCATCTTTGGGTGGGGTTTGCAACTACAGGTCTCTGTGAACAGGACAAAAGTAGATCCACTGAGAAACCATTTTCTGGCTTTGAAAAAGTGGTGGGGACAGGTGTGACTGGGATCGGCTGTGAGGACAGGGTTGCGTTTCTGTGAAAATGCGGCGGCGGTGCAGCGTCTATGCTGGCTTTGGGCTCTTATGGCGGAGGACAGAGGCTACGTGGCCCAGCGTAAAGCCTGCTGGTGTCAAGTTAGCCTACCAAAAGCTGTTAACAAATTTGAGCTGGCAGAGTAAGTTCACACAGAGTCTGCGCTCCGCATCGTGCTGCCACAAAGCTTTTGGTGTGCTGCATGGAGCGCTGCAACCAGATTTATTGTGTCCTTGGACCATAGGAGCCGTCACCGACTCGTCCCAGGTGTGTCAGCTATCTGGGTCCCGTCACCTGTGGGCCACCGCAGCCTCAGCGCTCGCAGTACCTGCCCTGGTCGTGGGGAGTGGCGTCAGTCACCTGAAGTCATGGTGGCTGTTCCCAGAGCCAGCTGAGGCATGCCGTCAGTGTCGCTAGTCACGTATCGCTCAGGTGGACCACTGACAGCGGCCGCTCATCTTACTGACAGCACTTTTGGTCAGAAACTGCCCACCGGAGGCGGCACTCCTGTCCTGTCAGGCAGCCGCCACCTGCTTACCAGGCGTTTGGTTCCGGCAGCCCTCTTGCTCGCCTCAGATACCAGAATTGACAGAAGTTATACCGAAAGCATAAGTACTTCAGGCTGGAAATATTTTTAAGTTCCTTTATACATGTAAAAATAAAATCAAGCTGTAAGAGGTGACCAAGGCAGCTGTTAAAGCCGGTTAAGCCACGGCGTGACCTACCGCAGCACGTTTTCACTGTTCCCTGCAGGTGGAGCAGTATGTTGGTGAAATTAAAGGTGGCCTGAGACCAGCCATGAAACTCACGGTCATCGGGGTGGTACACTCCAACCCCAAGAGGTAGGTGAAGGGGCTGCTGGGGGCTTCACCCCTGCCAAACGTGCTCCTACCTGGCTTCTAAATTCAAATGATTTCTTGGAGGTCTGTGCTTTTCGGGAGGAAGAAAGTCATACAGATTCATAATTTATAGCTCTAATTTTCCTGCTCTTAGCTTGAGATTAAAAGGGTGAGAAGGAATTCACTGTTTGGACCTTCTGACAGCCCTGCCAGCGTTTTCTCCTCCTTGCCCTTATCTAATGCGAACCAGAGGAGGCACGCAAGGGGTGCTTCTCCTCCAGGAAGAGGTGCCATTTTGAACCCACATCTCGGCTGTCTGCTGGGGGCTGGAGTCAGCACCATTTGAAAACCAGTGGTTTTGGCACAGGCGGGGCAGGTTCATCGCCGTGTTCAGTCTGGATGACAGCAACTGTGCTGTCATTACACTTTATTGCATCTACAGTGATCAACTCCACTGCAATCGACACTGGTGAAGAGTTTTCCATAACCTCTTTTAGGATACAAATTGGAATTGGCTCACCCGCAAATGTGTTTGATTCCAGTCACAAGAGAGGGAAAGCAACATCAGAAGTCACTGGCATCCTACCAGAAAGCGGAGGAAAACCAAAGACTGGCCTGGGCTTATCCCTTTCTGCAGCTTTTAAGCCTGTGCACAGCCCCTGTAGGAGTCCTGTGTTTCAGTCTGGCAAGAATTCAATAGCTTTCTCTAGTCTTCATAGGCTTCTGATGCGCTTGCTGTGTCCTTTCACATTTCTGAAGGTCCCAGTCGTTTAATTGTTTTTTCAGCTTTTCAGTGACTCTGCTCTGTGATCCCGTGGATGCAAACAAAGATGTTGGGCTGTTATTTACAGTTAACTTTAGTGACAAGTCCATCACCCGAAATGCACGAATTGCTGGGAAATGGGGAAGAGAAGAGAAGACTATTCCCTACTTCCCATTTACAGCAGGCGACACATTTAAGGTAATTTTTGGGGTACTATGACTAGGGTGGAGAAAAGTGGGGGAGAAAGGCTGAGGGCTACTTATATTACCACAAATAACTATTGGAATTGACAGGTTTTAGCTAGTCTAGTATGGTGCAGAGAGCAACAGTTTGAGCCCTGATGGGAGAGATCCATTCCTTTCTCTAGTCTTAGTGAGAGAACTCACTATAAGGATCTCAGCAGAAAACAGGTTATTTATTAGGAGCATTTCCAAAGAACCGGTAGACTTTGTGCTTCACTATCCCCATCACATGGGGTTCTAAGTCCATACTGGTGAAATCAGCTCTGCTGCTTGTCCCTGACACCATCCCCTGTCCTTTTACATTGCAGATGGAGCTCTTATGTGAACACCAGCAAATACGAGTCTTGCTGGATGGACGGCAGCTCTGTGACTTCACTCACCGTATTCAGCCCCTGAACTTGGTGAAAGCTTTGAAGATCACAGGGGATATCAAGCTTACCAAAGTGGCTTGAAAAAAAGGAGACTACAATATCACCAGAGGACAGAGGCAAATGTACTTTCTCGTGCTGAGAAATGTTTTGTCTTTTTCCCCTGGCTGCTTCTGGAGAGTGGGAACTGTATCTTTTTCATTTGCTGATGTGTTTGAAACATACACTTTTTTTCTCATACACATTCAGCAATTGCAGAGCTATGGCTGGTACAGGTAAATCAGAGGGCCTTTGCTGAGATACTCTCTTGGCCTCCCAAACTGCAAGATTTACGATGCTATGCAGTATCTCACATTCTCATGGTCCCCCAACCTCCCAGGCATGCCAGCTGGTGGAGGTCAGTCCTCTGTGGTGGGGTTGCTGTTACCCTTGTGACAAGAACTGGGCAGTATGCAGGTGGTGGGACTGAGAAAAGAGAAGCAAAAGATTTCCTTAGAAGCTAGTAAGGAAGTCTGATGGGCCCCAGCAAGGCTCATGTTATCAGGAGGGAATTGCTTTTCCTGAAAGCTCTGCTCAGTCAGCAGAAAACCATTTGTGCTTCCCAGTACAGAGCAATAAATGCCTTACGACCATCCCTGTCTCTTGCAGGTAGTGTTCTCGTGAATTGAAAGGTTTCAACAGCTGTGGATTTCACAGTCTTCTCTGGACCAGCCCTAGGAAATGGTATCTGTACCTGAAACTGCATTGCCCATTCTTGTATCTAATTAAAACTGCATCTTTGCTGGCAAACTTCTTTACCAGCTCTGTTAAATATCTGAATGCACGTGAGTGTTGTGCTGTTATTTCATTGCTGTAGATTTAGAAAAAAGTCCTAAATACATGGCTATTCTAATACATATATAAGCATATATCACAGATGCTGCCTTTGGCTCTGTTATGATTGGTTGGTTATAACACAGGATGGAGGGGAAAGTCTCTAGATGAAGAAACTTTTTTTTAGTACATAACTTGGAGACCAAAAAAATCTGCAAAGAGGTGGTTCTGTGGATAGAGGGCTATCGAATTACTCTGTGACTTCAGGGAAGATATATCGCATGCTGTCTTCAGAGGGCTTTTGGAGGCTCTTCAGAGTCTGGCTGTCAGATACAGGTACTCAGATAACACAAGGAATTTTATGAAAATAGTATATCAGCAGGCTGGTCGGGTGTTTTAATAATCTCATACATTCCATTCTATCCTCTGGTGTTGCAGAGAATGTCTCAGTTTCTGTATAAATCTAAATTTACAGTGTATGAAACTATTATTTTCATATACTCGAACTGCGCTCTGAGAAAAATCATGTCTAAAAAGCACAGGAGATTCAAATGCACTGGACTTTTTATATTTAATGATATCAAAGTCAAGTTTGCCAGACAAATAATGGAAAATGTAATGGCTTAAAATAGAAAAAGCAATAGTCGGAACTGTTATTAGAGTTCTCAGTCCCAATGGTGCTCCACATAAATGGACTTACGGTGATAATCAGGAGGAAAAGTCTTGCTTTTATGGCTGAGTGATTTCTTCCAATATATTCAGCACCAGCCACTGTCTGGAATAACTGCCACTGGTCTGATTTGATACTCAGGATCCTGTACCGCTACAGGCCATTACCAGCACAAGAATAATCTATATACTGGAGAGGAGGATCCTTTGGTCTTTTCCAGCCTAACAGAGAACCAAATGGTAGAGCAGACGGATGGACAGACGGACCCCTGGTTTGTTTTGCAATAGCAATTATTCTGGCAGCTGGATTGTGGCTTAGCACAAGACTCTTCTGGTATACCAAGAAAGGCAGCCTCAGACACCAGGACCTTTCATGACTTTGAATCAGTCAGTCTTAACTAATTAAGTTCATGAGCCCCTTTATAAAGCAGAAAGGAGCAAGACATTTCTGCTTTAGGATAAAGCACAACCTGGATCTGTCAGATAAAGACCAAATACTTGTACAAAAGAATTCTTTTCTTCCATCTTGGAATATTATATCTCATAGTTTCCTTGTAAAGCCCCGTTTTTCTGTATCCTTCCATTGTCTTTTGTCTCTTGGTTAGATGGTAAGATCTTGGTGGGGAATTATTCTGGATCTACATGACTCCTAGGCACCTAGGGTGCTGGTCTGCCAGGAATTGCAAGGTGCTAGGTGCAATACAAATAACAAAAATAGACTATCTAAGGGAAAAACAACATTCCCAGACAATGAGAGCAGGAAACTTGGTCACAAATGTGACTTGTCATTTGAAATGGAGTCCACCTTACTCATGTCAGTGGTTTGATTGCCTCAATCCACTGTGCTCGCTCTGCCTTGGAGCTGGCCTGGATATAATAATGAATGTCATTTTTGGTGATGATTTTGAAGAGATTGCCTTGCACATTGCCCTTCACTCCTGCAGAGACAAAAAGTATGGCAGATCAGGAAGGTGCACAGAGAAATGCTTTGTGGCAGATACGCAGCTTCATAGGGAAGAATTTTAATTCAGTGAATTAGGGTATCAAACCTTTCCATTTCATTATGGATAAGACATGTAAAGCTCTTGTGTCTTTGATTTCCCTTCTGCAAAATAAAGATATAGTACAGACACCCCTCACATAGACTGTATGAACTACTGTGTACTATGCTTCATATATAAAATAGCCACTGTTTAGATGGAGAATCTTACTTGAGTTATACAATGGAGAGGTGAACTCCTTACCAGTTTGTGCAGTAGATTAGATTTGCTCCTGCCTATCTTCAGGTTCCTTTTAGCAAGGAGCTCTATTGTTCATCATGGCCCCCACCTTGGACCATATCTTTTTAAGACCCTGTCTTTTGTCTTTAGAAAGATGCTCCCTATTTGAGATCCACACATTGTGCTTACTGCCATAAAATAAATTGCTTTAACAGCAGAAACACTTATCTGTGAGGCTGAGGTTCTAGACAAATGCCTAAGCTAAGCATATTCACTAGCAGAACTGTTTTTTGTATTGCTGGCCTTATGTCTCCCCTACATTTGGGTTCTAGCAGATGAAAAAGTTAAAGGTAATAGCATAAGTAGAGAGGACACACAGAAAAGGCATGGCATCAGGGGATGCTTCAAGACTCTGAGTTAAACAGCATTCAAAAAGAAGGCATTTCCTCTTTGTCTGTTAACTCTGGAATATTAATGAGTGTCTTAGGACTGTCTCAGAGGTCATCTGACTGAGAAAAGCCCATAAAAAGAGGAACACCCAAGATATGTGGAAATAATGCTAAAAAAAATCCCCTCTGGCATGGACAACCCTCTTCCCTTGCTTGCAAGGGGAGAGGAAAGGCCAGCCCGCTTGTGCATACAGACAGCCATACACACAAACCCACACCCAAAGACTGTATCACTATGGCATAAATATGTATGTATGAAAGTTTAGAGGCATGTGCTTACCTGCTGGGACTCCGTTGTCCTCCAGTGCTGAGACAAGACAGCCACGAAGAGAAAATCCACCTACTGGCCTGTTTTCTTCCTGCAGAGAAAAAGGAAATGAGGGTTATCTGGAAAATATCATCATTAGAATAATTTCCCAGAGCACATCAATTATTTTTATGAAGGTGGAGATGTAATGCCAGTCCTTCCAGATATAAAACATCCATGTCACAAGAGAAGTCAATTAGGACATGTAATTCAATGCATTACTATGTTGTTTCAGTCTCAGATGTTTCTCTGATGTAGCTGGTAATGGTGGAGATCAATTAAAAGCACAAGGGAAGACTAACAATCACATTTCAAACTTACGTATAGTCTTATCAATAACAACCCCTATTAAAAAAACCCCATATATATTTCTGCAAGCTTTTAGCTTGCTGCTTTTCACTGAGACTGCATGGGAAAAATTTAACCATTTTCACTAGTAGGCTGGCTCTTTTGTCTGATCTTCAGGTTCTTCAGTTTGAGTTTATAGCATTACAAGGGTGAGTTGCAGTGCAAAAAAACCCCACAAGGAAACAGGCAACAAAAAATGAACCAGCTCCATAAGCTCTTTTCACTGTTATGTTGTTTGTGTTTTCTTTAAAAGTCACATAAAGCATTTCTATACATGTTCTTTTAGCAACCTGTTGACCTTTGTGGTACCGTATTCATCTGGGGCTGATGGATCCACATACCCTTCCGGGTTGCTCACATCAATAATTACATCCATGAAGATAAATTTTACTATTCCCTGAGCAAGTTTAAAACTGAGAAGCAGAAATTCCTATAGATACTTCGACAGCAAGGAGACCCTATTCAATGTTGGAATAAAAACGTAAAAAATCCCAGTAGCAGTATGACCCTCAAGTGGTGGGATGTCAGTCCAGAAAGATCACAGCCCAGGAAGAATCCCTGCAGGAGCATGGTCCCAGACTGTCTGGGTACAGCAAAAGACCAGTCCCAAGAAAACTGCTGCCCCTCAGCTAAGGAAAAGGAATCTCACTGGGTAAAAGACAGGAGGGAAGATGCAGGGATAAAAGATCCTACAAGGACAGTCTCCCAAGGTAAGGCCAGAGAGGTTTTATTCCCCAGGAAATGGATAGAGGAACCCAGAAGGAGATTTGGGTGAGAGAAACATTTACAGCATAGTTGTATTTTCATTATAATGTTTGGGTCTGTAAGAGGATTTCTGGGGGTAGGAACTCCCCACTCGCATACCTTAGTGGGGTCATAGTAGTGCAAAAAAGCAGGATCAGCTCTCAGAACAAATCTCCTCACCTTCCAGTTTTTCCTCTTGTGCCCCTGCAAAACAGAATTAAAGTTACTACCAGTAAATGCCTCCTGCAATGGCCATTTTCCTGCAGGCTGTAGGAGAGACCTAAACAGGTACTGGAAAAAAAGAGGTTTTGGAGCTAACAGAGAAAAATCTTTTCTGACATCTTAGTAGCTCCTAGGATTTTCTGCTTAACATCCTTCTTCATACATTGATAATTCTTTCATCTCTCCCTTCCTTGTGCTGAGAACCAAGAAAGCAGAGTGACAGGACCAAGCGAGTGCATACTTGATTCCTGTTCTTAATTTCAGATTAAATACAGGCCTTGGATTAAAACCCCATGCCGTGCGTGCTCTGAGGGGATTACATCAGGTCCTTTTGCAGCTCTTCGCTCTTCCCCCCCAGCCCTCTCAGCTGCTGAGAGTGCAGGGCAGCACTGCAAGCCTGCGCCAGGCCCTGACAGCATCCCCTGGCTCCTGGAGGTTTGGTGCTGGGGCTCAGGGCCAGCCCAGGGCTGGGGCCGCCTGGGGCTGCCCCTTACCGCTGCTGACCATGGGGAGAGGCTCCTGGGCAGCTCTCATGTCCTGTGGTGATGGGGGGGGCTGCCCTGCCAGCCCTGTGGGGATCCCCCAGCAGCTCCTGGCACCCAGCCCTCCGCTGCACCCTGGCAGCTGGAGGAGGGAGGCTTGGGGAACAGCTGATGATCTGGTTTGCGCAACACAAAAATCGGAGCTCAGGGTACAAAGCTTCAGAGCAGAAATGTGGCCATGTGGTGTGGGTAGGGTTCGCTCTGCAGGTGGCTGCGTTATGCTTTGAAACAGCGTGATTGATCCTCGTCTTGTTCGTAGCAAGGGTCGGAAACTAAATCTTGCAGACTAAGGGTGGCATCCTGTAAACAATTACTGCTAACAGGTAATTATGCCCAAAGAACACAGGTCTCACCACCACTAGAGCACCCATGTGTACATGAGTGACTGTCCACAGGTTAATGTCCACTTCATGCAAATGTCAATCTACTCAGCTTTGAAATTCGCCTGTGGCCAGCAGAATGTCATAGCTGCTCACACGGCCCGGATGGAGGAACAGTGGATCTGCTTGGAAGTGAATGTAACACCTCTGGTGGGATTTGGAGTTTGTGTGGGACTTTTGCTTTTGATGCTATTTTATGCTTTTCAGTATACACTCAATATATACAGAATATCCAATTAATCCTGCCTGAGCAGCAAGTTCCGTAGCTCACCTCTTTATAACTAGATACTCTTCACCACATGATCACTGACAGTAGTACTGACAGGCAAGTTAGCTCTGCTGGCCATGACTCTCCAGCCATGCTTGTATAAATCACATTTATTCTCTAGGAAGCCCTAAGAGCTGTCATTTTTCTTGTTTCCCAGTGAAGGTTCAAAGACTTTCTTTACCTGTTTCACTAAGAATCCTTGCTTCACAATTGTGCCGCTTAATTCAGAGATGTTAAATTGTAGCTCTTCCTTGGCACTGGTATTTTTCTTATTGCTCTCAGCCTGCAAATAGGGAAAAGATGGCTCCACTTTTTAATTTAAACACGCTCTTAAGTACAAAGTTCTGCATTTTATTTTCCTTGAGCTGTTTTTAGCTAATTTTTTCCAAGTAACTTCTACTCTGTACCCCTGCTGCTCAGCTCAGCAGGTCTGAGATTTATGAGGAACAAATTACAGCTGTAAAGCCTACACACACACTGTGGCCTTGAGTGTTGCAGAACTAGGGCATGGCCTCTGTTAAATGCAGACACAGCACTGCCCCCAAGGGACACACCCCTTTTAATACCTAATTATCTAATTTGTTGATCCCTCCATATCCATGTAGTTATTTGTATCCAGCAAAAGTGCAAGTGTTAGCACTTCTAAAAGCCTAGAGCTGCTCCCTCTGCGTCGGCTTTCATAGCCTGCACATTTTGCCTTTGGTTGCGTGCTGCGCATCTCCCTTTTACCACTGCCCCAAATCAAGTGAGGGGCAGAGGAGGTGCCTCTGTTGGCAGCCATGTCACTTACAAACATGTACAGTGCGGTGGAGTCGTCGAGGAACTGCTCGGAGAGGTCGCTGTAGCGCGTGGCCTCAATGCTGCGGGCTCCCACGGGCTTGATGAAGTTCTCCTCCATCAGCATGGAGGCCAAGGTGACAGCCTCGAACCGTGACACAGCAAAGCTATTGGAGATGAGCCAGTCCACCAAGGCAGAACCTGCAGGGAGAAAGGCAGCTCTCATACCAAGGCAATGTGCTCTTCCAAGGCGAGACAGATGGTCTCCTGCCACACAGGCCTTCATTTGCTGAAACATTTTGACACCGTCACAAAGACTGTCAATAAAGTGCAAGGATGACCAAAAGTGTGGGGTCCTACGTGTGCTTCCATATATTCAAAGAGCAAGAGAGAAAGGTGTCGGAGAACTTGGCTGCACCACTACTTGCCACTGGGCCACGATTGATCCCACCAGGAAGGCAGTGCCGTAGCTCCCTTGTCACTGCAATGTGGCACGTCAGATGCGAGGAAGCTCTTTGCCTGCAGCGGGTGTACCTGTGAAGGTCTCTTTGTATCTGTTGCCTTGCTCCAAGTTGCGGGTCAGCTTAATTCCAGCACTGCTGTCACACATTCTCTCCACTATGTGGCTGTAAAAGAGAACACAGGACAACGTTACTAGAATAGAAAGACAGGCAGAAACTGTCACCTACTTCTGGCAGTGCCTGGGATGCTCTAATGATTACCAGTATAAAGATGGGAAACAGTCCAGATACTCCCCCATAAGTTTTATCCTAAGTACGGTGTAGGAAAATTTATTGTCCCAATAGCAGCACTAAACAAGATGCCTCACAAAGTATCACAATTTAAAGCACTTAAAACTGAGCTACAGTCAGCCTCCATTTACCTTCTCAACACAAAGCAAATTCACGTAATTTTTCTATTTCTTAATCAGTTCTCTGCTTCCTCATGTTTAACATGATGCACCCTAAAAATCCTAGTCTGGATTCCGGCTGTCAGCTTTGAAAGCTCATCAACGCGGCATGAACAATGTCATCGCTTAGTCTTTCCCTGACATTGCATCTTCCAAGGTAATATATGTCCCCGATGAGAACCTCTGCAGCTGACTAGGAAGGTCTTCAAGCCAGCAGTGAGATGCCTGTGCAGAATCCACAACCCCCCCCAAAAAAATGATGGCCAGGAAAAAGTGCATTTCTGTGCCCCGGCAAAAGTGCGTGCAAACCCAGGGCAGAGCAGCCAGTTTAGAGGCTCCTGGCCACACGGGAGCGGATCTGTGCAGAGAGGAGCTTCCCCATCCATCAGCTCAGGCAATCTGCAGACCAGCAACAGCAGAAGGAGAAAGCATATACACTTACTGGAGGCTGATATTCTCTAGCAGTTTGAAAGACTTCTTCATTCTGTGAAGCTCTTGTACCTGTACTGGGTGACCAGCATGAATAGCTCCAGTGATGTCCAAAGCCCAAGAGTCTCGCTCCTCCCTGGAGCAACATTCAAGGAAATAATCTGTGTTGGTTTTTGTCTTTAGTTTGATGAGCAGCTGTGGAGAAAGAAGTGCAAAGCAATAACATCATTTAGCTATTGTCCTCCACTTGCATTTTGCTTCTTTTGGCACTGGCCCAAGTGACACAAACAAGTATGATATTGCATCCCACCTGAGCAGTACAGAGCAATTCTTGGCCAGAAGGAAGGTGGGCACAACTCTGGGTTTTTTTGCTTCCCCCTCACCCCAAATCCCTGGGTTTTCAGTTTCAAGCATGGTTTGCATGCATGGAGCTTGTGGTACTTAAAAGAGAGCAGACCACCCAGACACTGGATTACATGGGAGTGTGCTGCTGACTATGGAGCTTTTCACATCCAGATTTCTAGTTTCTCAACAGCTGCACACTCTCACTAGGCTCTTTCTGCCATGAGAAGTACTGAAATAGTCAGCAGCTTCCAGAGTCATTTCCCTTCTGGCCCCACTCAGAGGAAGTCTGCCTTGCCGCTGCCTGCGGGTGAGCGGAGAAGCACGGCAGGCGCTTTCCCTTCCAGAGCCCTCTTGCTGGAAACTTTCCACAGCAGTGAAGTCCCAGTGGCAAAGGAAAAGGGAGTTTGACCTGGCTGCCTGGGAGCACCCCGTGGACACAGCCAGGGTTTAAAGGCAACTACCAGAGATGATAAGTTTCCTTTTTTCCCCATCCTCCTCAGATTTTATTGAGGTGTTTGTGTCCTCCCTCCACACACTGTTGGGCTGATGCATTTGCATTTATTCTTCCCACTGTGTGTGTGTGTTGAGGGGGGCATGTTTTGTTAATGGCCGTGACTCAGATTTGGGCACAGGGAACAGCAAAGACACAATGAGGGAGTTCATTGCTCATCCCAGTTACACTGCTAATGGCAGCTTGCTTTTGGCTGGGCCTAGTTCTGGAAACACGTACCCCAGTGACATGGTTGCAGTAATCAAAGAAGTCAGGAGGAGAGGAAAAGACTGGGGAGAAGTTAGAAAGTGAACATCGTTGAGAATGGATAAATTTTTCCAGTCATACCGGTCTGTTCTCATATTCCAGGCATGGACAAGTAATAGTGCAGCCATCCAAAAGGATCCTGCCCTTTGGAGAAGGCTCCTTCTTGCCTCCTTCAATTTTGTAATACAGCAGCTTATCCTGAAGCAGAACGAACCATCTCACTTTCCAGTTACGAACAACATGTCCCTAGAGGGGAAGAAATCCACATAGCTAACTTGAACATGAGCACTGAGAAATGACCGTATTTTCTTTTTGTTTCTTTTTTTTTGGGGGTGGGGGGGGTGGGTGTGTGAAAATACCATAAACTAATAGGAAACTGTAAGGAAAGAAACACAGGGAATCATCATGAGTCCTGTTCTCCCTGAAATACATATTTTTAGTAACAAAATAGCACGGCTCCATCACTGTAAAATCATGGAGCAATAGAAATGTGCTTTGCTCTTTCTCCAGCAAGGACATCTTTTTTGCTGGGAAGAATCATTTCTTGCAAAAGCTCACATGAATTATCTCCAAGAGCTGTCCTTTAGGTGCACACCTGCCCGCTGACAGCAGCAGGCAGGAACAGGGCTAAATCTGTGTCGTGGTTTAACCCCAGCCAGCAGCTAAGCACCACGCAGCCGCTCGCTCACTCCCCCCACCCCAGTGGGATAGGGAAGAGAATTGGGAGGGTTACAGTCAGAAAACTCGTGGATTGAGATAAGAACAGTTTAATAATTGAAGTAAAATGAAATAGAATAGTAGTAATAATAATAATAATATAATAATAATAATAATAATAATACAATAATGATATACAGAGCAAGGGATACACTATACAATTGGCTCACCACCCGCCGACCGATGCCTAGCACGTCCCCGAGCAGCGATCGCTGCCCCCCCCCGGCCAACTCCCCCGGTTTATATACTGAGCATGATGTCATACGGTGTGGAATAGCCCTTTGGCTGGTCTGGGCCAGCTGTCCTGGCTGTGCCCCCTCCCAGCTTCTTGTGCACCTGGCAGAGCATGGGAAGCTGAAAAAGTCCTTGACTAGTGTAAGCACTACTTAGCAAGAACCAAAACATCAGTGTGTTATCAACATTATTCTCATCCTAAATCCAAAACACAGCACTCTACTAGCTACTAAGAAGAAAATTAACTCTATCCCAGCTGAAACCAGGACAATCTGCAATGTGTGAGGGCTCCTCTCCGGTGACCCTGGGTGGTGTTTGATGTGTTTTGTTCTTCATCATTTTGGTGTGGCTGTAAGTGCCAAGTGGTTTTGAGAGCGCTTTGCTGGGTGAATTGGCTTTTCCTTACATCCCCTCTTACTGCTGAGTGGTTTATTTCTATACTACCTGACTCCAATCTCCTGGGCTAAACATTGCCTTTGCTACTGTTTCCTGTAAAGGGAATATGCTTTTTAATGGCAAAAGACTGAATGAAGGCTGCTGTCAAAAGCCTCCTGGGTTATACCAGAATACAGAAAAAACCTCTTCTTTCCCTGTGTAAACAGCCCCCGGCTCTCTTTATTCTGGCTGTACAGGAGAGCAAACCCAGCGAGGGCTGGCACTGACAGGCTCAGTCCTGTCTGGCAGCGTCAGGTCCAGCTTCGCGGTGCGAGGAGCTGACTTGTATTTCTACAGGCAACGCAGTGTTACAGCTAGCAGGCGAAGCTCTGGGTAGAGGAAGCTCTGGCACCTGGGAGAGGGTGGCCATAGCTAGAAGAAACAAACATGCAAGGTCCAGTTGTGGCAGGAATCAAAGCTCATTAATTCTCTATGAGTAAAGGGGAAAACCAGCAATTTCCAAGAAAAGGTGGGGTAATGAGTCTCTCAAATCCAGGGCAGTTTAGATCTAATGTCTTCTAGTCTATACTAAATACAATTTATCTAACCTGGGTATGTTCTCTCCTTCCCTTTGCCTTCTTCAGTGTTTTTTTCACCTGTTGTAAAGTCACTTGGCCATTTTTCCCGAGAGTGTGTTCTTTGCTATGGCTCTTTTCTTTCCTTCTTGGAGATGTCCTCTTTTTCAGGAGGTTGCCTTACCTTTTTTTCTTTATCTTTGCCTGACTTCCACATGCTTACTTTATATTTATAATACATTACACTACATAATTCAGTCATTTATAATGCATTTAGATCACGTCCTTGCTTCTGCTCTCTTCTTAAGAAAGCTCTGTTTTCTTTACCTGATCCCACCCCTTCCTCATTTTTTTCTCTGGATCCCCTGTTCCCTTCTCCCTGTTTCCTTTAGGCATCTTCTTTGTGGTCTCCTTCCTATCAAAGTGTGTATCTTGGTGATGTTGTACAGACTGCTGGCAGTTACAGCTCAATGTGCTGCTGATAACCTGTTCCCCTCACAGACTTGATGCCTTGGCTTCCCATGTTGAATTCAGTAGTCACTTAGGAGCCACAAAATACAACCGTAGCGGAGAGCAAGAGCTGGGACTGCTCTGCCCTCGCTGCAGAAGGGAGGATGAGGAACAGCTCAGGCTGTGCAGCCCTTCTCCGCGTAGAGCACGGCTTCACGTGGCCGGCAGCTGGCCAGGAGCCCTGCCAGGTGAGCTCCTGACCAGGATTACCTTCGTGTTAGCACCAGAAGCACTGCCACGTACTGCAGAAAAGCATTTCCCAAGGCGTGGCAAAGCTTTGAACAAACCTTTGAATCACTTTTTTTGTGTGCAATCAAGGACCATATTAGCCATTGAGACACGGTCTTGGTACTAAATGCAGCTTATGCCCCTTGCTATGTTGCCCTCTTGTATCCCAGCTATGACTGGTCCTATAGGGAGAAGCGTTGGAAAGGCTGAAATCTGTGACACCATCTTTCAGCTCTTTTCTCCACATTTTGGCTAAAATTTTCTTACAGTGCAGTTTGAGGGGTGTGGAAGAAAAAAGTTATTCCAAACACATTTCTATGTTTGCATTGCTCTGATTCCCTTCAAAAAGGATAGTCTGTTCTCCATCCTCACATCTGAAACGGGAAACCCTGCTCAGCTGGGTTGCTAAGGAAGGCACAAACTATCTTAAGAGACTGTCAAAACATCTTCCCTCTCTCCATCCTCCCATGGCTGCTTCCACTGCTGCCGCACAGCCATTTGCCAGGTAGTTTTTCATAGAATCATAGAATTGTTAAGGTTGGAAAAGACCCTTAAGATCATCAGGTCCAACCGTTAACCTACCACTGCCAAGTCCGCCACTAAACCATGTCCTCAAGCACTGCATCTACCCGTCTTTTAGATACCTCCAGGGATGGGGACTCAACCACTTCCCTGGGCAGCCTGTTCCAGTGCCTGACTACTCTTTCAGGAAAGAAGTTTTTCCTAATATCCAACCTAAACTTCCCCTGGCACAGCTTGAGGCCATTTCCTCTCATCCTGTCACTTGTTACTTGGGAGAAGACACCGACCCCCACCTCACTACAACCTCCTTTCAGGAAGTTGTAGAGAGCAATGCGGTCTCCCCTCAGCCTCCTCTTCTCCAAACTAAATAACCCCAGCTCCCTCAGCCGCTCCTCCTAAGACTTGTGCTCTAGACCCTTCACCAACCTCATTGCCCTTCTCTGGACACGCTCCAGCACCTCGATGTCCTTCTTGGAGTGAGGGGCCCAAAACTGGACACAGTATCTGAGGCCAAATACAGGGGCACTATCACCTCCCTGGTCCTGCTGGCCACACTATTCCTGATACAAGCCAGGATGCCATTGGCCCTCTTGGCCACCTGGGCACCCTGCTGGCTCATGTTTAGGCGGCTGTCAACCATCACCCCCAGGTCCTTTTCAGCCAGGCTGCTTTCCAGCCACTCCTCCCCAAGCCTGTAGCGTTGCCTGGGGTTGTTGTGACCCAAGTGCAGGACCCGGCACTTGGCCTTGTTGAACCTCATACAGTTGGCCTCGGCCCAACAATCCAGCCTGTCCACGTCCCTCTGTGGAGCCTTCCTACCCTCCAGCAGATTGACACTTCCACCCAACTTGGTGTCATCTGCAAACTTACTGAGGGTGCACTCAATCCCCTCATCCAGGTCATCGATAAAGATATTAATTAGGACTGGTCCCAACACTGAGCCCTGGGGAACACCACTTGTGACCAAGTGTGCTCTGTGCAGAGTGTGCTATGTGCTCTGTACAGAGGTGTGCCCCAGGTGCAGGCATACTGGCTTTCTGATACCTAAACTGACTAATCCTGATAGCTAATTCACTTTCCTCTGGGTAAATACTGATACAGGGAAACTTGAGGGAGGGTAGTGAACACGTGCAGTTCATGCAGCTCCCCCGGCAGGCATCTGCACAAACCTGGAGGAGCTCCTTTCCCAGGAGAAGGCAAGAGCCCCTCAAACCCAGCGCCCAACAGGCTGCCTTGCCATGAGCCCCGGCTCGATCGGGTCCCTGCTCAGGGGCTGTGTCCCCGTTTGAGCAGAACCGCACGAAGGGGAACCGGAGCACTTACCCGTTTGACGAGGAAGCCCTCCTTCAGGACTCCAGCTGCTTCCTGCATCGTGGCCAGCAGGGAAGAGAGCCGAGCCCCCGCTGAGAAGCGCCTGAACCCTGGCAGCCTGTCCCTCTGCACGCGATTTGTTTAAGAAAGCTCATTTTTCTTTGCTACCCTCCTCCTCCAACGTGACGCACCCTCCCTTCCCTTTTTTTTCCTCCCTCTCTTCCTACCTATGAGACATTAGTTAAACAGTGAGCTGGCTCTGATACTTTACCTGCCCTCTGGGAAGTAAAAACAAAGGGAAGTCTAGAAAGGACCTCAAAAGAATTTCACAGAATTTAGTATAGCAAAAAACCACCACCGAGTGAGTTGGCCAATATAAGCAGCCACATGATGACAAATCAGGTATTGCATGGGAGGGAGAAGCAGGATTATAGAATCACATCCCTCAAAACTTCAGACTAATCAACTCTACTGCTTAAAATTTCTCATCTAATAAACACATCTCATAGGGGTTCTACAGATCAGAGCACCTTAAGTGTAACATATAGAATATTATGATTACAAGGAGACTTTTACAAACCTTAAAATAATTTCTTTTGCTAGAAATTTATTTTACTGAAGAAGCCCCAAAGCACCTAAAAGCCCACTCTACTTTCAGTGACCTCTGGGCATATAAACCAAGATTCTCAAGTTAATATCCCGACATAAGCAACTATTTGGGCTTTGGGTAAAGCAGTCTGATCAATGAACACCGTGCAGTGACCCGTTGTAACTCCCGAGCACCTCTGAAACACAGCGCCTTTTTTGTGTCGGAATATGAGCTGTTTATTGCATTTTGAAGACTTTGGCCATGATAAATCTGTTTGATAGATTTATCAAATCCCATCCTGATGAAATAAACAAGTATTAGTATTTCAGATAGCGCTGCTATTCAGAAGTAAGTCTTTGCTGTACTGTTAGCATTCCCTGACTTGTACCAAAATGAAGGTGATATACGTGGGGCTGTGATAAGAAACATGATGTAGAGTATAACAAATAAACAAAAGCACTCGTTGCTATGTAAAGAGTCCAAAGTTCAGTAAGGCAAAGTGACTCAAGTATGTCTCAGTCTTTGCACACCCGATCAGATTACTCATCTCACTTTCATGTGCCGAGGAAAAGGAACAAACAAATAATTTCTTTATCTTTATACTATTTTTTATAACCTTTACCAAGGAAGAGCAAGACACCGAAGAACTAAAACCTGACAATGTACTGGAGATGACCCAGAGAACAGTCCTGTGGAGATCATAAGAAATACAATGGGTGACTGAATGCTACTTGAAGTAAGAAAAAATCAATCGCTGTGTAAAGAGAAAGCATGCTGGCTGAGATTTCAATAGCAGCCGGCCCCTATGGAGGTTACCTACGCAGCTCCTACCTCCCTTTGCCACTGTGGAAAAGGCAGGCAGCCACGAGGCAACCGGCTGCATAAGTCATATCCCAGTTATGTTTCTTCTTCAGTCCACCTAACGTAAGTAAAGTAAGTTTAACAGAACGCCTAGAAGAGTATTTTTTGCTGTAGGTATGTAGTATTTTCAAAGATATCAATGGAGATTTTTGTAATTTTTTTTATAGTATTGAGGCCTTAAAGCAGAAATGAACTGAGTGTATTTCTTTTAATTTAAAAAATAATCTTTGTGCATACATGTAAATATATATATATATAAATAAAAGTTGTACTCAGAAGCAGAATCTTGAGAAAAAAACCTGATGCAGTCAGCAGAAAAAAGAAAATAAATTTCAGCTCGCAATGTTCTGTACATCAGAGTTAAACTTGAGAAAAAAGAAGAAAACTTGACTCTAAGTACACAAGAGACATTACTGCTGCATGTGTTTCCTGGACACGCACTCTTTGTATCACCAGCCCCAGGAATACAGTGTTCCACCATTTGGTGTTTGAGGTTTGACTTCACATTGTTCAGCTTGTTACTGCAGGCAATTCAGAACAAGGTGGGTGAGATAATTTCATGCTAGTGAGGACAGGCAGAAGCTTGCAGGGGGCTCTCGCTCAGACAGCGATCGCAGAATTGCACCATAACCAGTCCTTGCCGAAGATCTGAGTGAGTGCTTTTCCTCCAGCACGCAGACCACCCACAACCCTGCAGACAAATCTTGGCAAAATTACCATTCGCGATGAAGAATTTTATTGTCAAACTGCTGGTGAATAGTGAAGCAAACATTGCCCTAGCTGGCCATTAAACAACAGGTTTTGTATCAACTTTTTATAATCTAGAGCCTTCACTTTCTTCAATACCTTGGATATTTATAATACACACATCCCCCTCCCCCTGTCTCATTCTGTAGTTAATCAAGGCTAACAAACTGCCCGTATATTGCTCCCGGAGGTTGAGTAAATACAGATCTCTCAGACAGCTTTGTGGGAAAAGGGTCATATAGTGTAAAATGAGTCAGTAGATCTGGGCTGCTCTATTCACGCATGTGCTGGGAAGGCGAGCTCTGGCGCTGAAGCCTCCCAGCAGAAAAGGACGTGCTTTGATCCCTATAAACCCAGAGAGCTCCAGAAACTGCATCAGGTCTTCTGTGGGACTTGAAACTCACTGAAAGGAGGACCATCTGTTTCCTCAGATCCATTTTACAGTGTTTTCCACATATCAGCATACTATTTTAACAAAAAAAGCACAGTTGAGTGCTTGACATTTTTCCACTCAAAGTGACCCCAAAACACTTTATATGCTATAGCATTTGCATTGGCATGGCCAGGAAGAGCCAGCTGCAGGCTTTGGGCCCACAGGACGCTACTCCCGGTTAACGGGAAGGGCAGGAGTAGCCGGCTCCAAGCACAGACTGCGCTATTGCAGCTGGCTGACCTGACAGACATTGCTGGTACCGCCAGCACAGTCCCTCAAGAAACCGTGACCGGCTGGTTAGGAGAACCTGCCCAAAGGACAGCCCCCGTCGCATGCTCTGCAATGCCCATCGCGTATCGTCATGCGAGCAGTGTCACACGTGGGATTACACAGACCCAGCTTTTTCAAAGCAGCTTCTTAAAATGCTAGGACTTTGCCCTCTGGTGTAGGACAGCAGTAAATATAAGTTCCTTTAGCGGATTAGGGATGAAATAAGATGAAAACAAACCACATCAAAATAGAGAGCGATGAAAGATTTCTAGATAAAAGTGAAAGATGACAAGTGTTCAAAAGTATTCTGACTCAAAAGCATATTTAAAATTAACTGTAGAAAGGTGGCAGTGTTTGAAAACAGTTGCTTAATTGTCTAGACTGGAACAAAAAAATATCAGAAATTAAATACCGAAGTGCAGATTCTGCTATGAAGAACAACATGCCAGCTCCACGGCAACTAAAAAAACCCCGAGGGCCAGAATCAGAGAGAAAACAGCGAGGAATTGTCACTGTATTAAAAACCAGACAAACCACAACAGCCCCAAGAAAGCAGGGCACCCCTTCTTTAGCAGCCACTATTTCCCCTGATCAGAAACAGGACACCGGGCTGCGTGTTACTGGACTGTGTGCCTGACCTGAGCCAGTACCTCTCTTTGTTTTTTTTCATATTAATGAGTCCTTATCAGATGTTACAAGTAAAACTGTTTCCAAGCTGCCAGTCTTACAAAATTAATTTGGGATATGAAAGTCAAGCTGAGATCCTTACAATTAACACATCGGGCCAAGCCCTGTCCAGAGGTAGATCCGTACCTTTCCCTTCAGCTGACACAGGAGTGCAAGTGGAGATTTTGGCCTTGCAATTACAATTGAATAAACAGGACACTTGCTAATGAACAGCAGGAACAGGCTACCTCGCTTTAGCGACGCGACAAAGATGTTCACACAAACCCCACGACCCTTATTTTAAGCACTTGGTAAGACGCATACAAAATAGACCAGTTGAGATAGAAGGTATCATCTCAACAACTTCTAAAGATCCGTAAGTCACAGGCTACGGCAACTGAGGCGGCACGGCCGAGACTCAGCATGGGTTTCACAGGTTCAGCACTGCCTTACACGCACCTCGCCAACAGGGCCTGACAGCAGCCATCTTAGACCTCCTCCTTCCAGCTACTGCAACACACGAGAAATATCCACTAAGTTGTCTTGTACCATTTATTTAAGCTTCTTCGTTAAAATTTGCTCAGGCAACAGGAGAGCCTGATTTTTATCTGCCAGTGTAATATGTGATTGAAATGTGTTTATCTTAAGCCGCTTCCTTGCCGTCCTCACCATCTCAGTCATTTTTTTTTCAGGCACTCAAATTTGATACAGAATTGGGTACACCAGCATGCTGAGGCTCTAATCAGAAAAGCTCCTATAGTTACTGAACAAGTTTAGCAAACTTTTGCCTAAGTTACTGACAGAAATGATGCTCACCTATTAACACACCAAAACAGTTCTTAGAGATGATACCAGTTGTAACCCTCTGATAATATTCCAAAGAAAGAGCACGTGTGGCTCATTTTTCAGTGCTTTGCTTTACAGCATTGTTTTGGCATACAGACCGCATGGCAACTTTTTAGTTTATAAACACTCTGCTCTTTTTTGTCTGAGTACCCACCTATTGTGTTTAATGGAAGCCAAATCACTACTTTAGTGAATGGGCAAAGTTGGAAGAGCTGCTCAAACAGGAAACTGACATCATCACAACTTCAAGCCAAGACAAGGCTCTCATACGCAACTTCTGAAAAGGCAGCAATTTGAGAAAATAACCATAAAAAAAATAGATTTGTTTCTTCATTTTGTGATAACACATTTGGGTATTTTCCAACATTCTGCAAAGACTAGAAGTTACTTACTTAGCTTTTTTGGCTTTGCACAGTAAGGGCTGGGTACATGTGAACTGCTCTGATCAAGCATGGACTGAAATAGGTAAGCCCTTTCTGAATGCCTTCTGCGGCAACACCAGGTAGCAATTACATTGTTTTTACTGTGGCAAGATTAGGAATTCCTAGTTACGTCTCAAATCCTCATTTTTCATGCATTTTTCCTCTAGCAGCACAAAATATTAAGAAAAAAGATGTGCAATAGGCGACACATCAATGGAAAAAGATACAAATGTTTACAAATTTAGCAATTTGGAACAGTTACTTAAATAAAAACAACCCCTCCCCTCCAGTTCCCACAGACAAGGAAAACAGGATATTATTACTATTTTTTTAATACTCCCAACATGAAAGCACATCTTATTTCTCTTCTTCAGAGAAGATAAACAGGTTGTTTTTAGAATGAATAGCTCAGTTCAGTGTAAATGAGATTTAGGGTAGGCAGAACTGAAGGTCATGCAGCAGTGAGCTCAGAAGACAGCATTGCCTATTTTGAAGTATGAGTAAGTTCATTAAAGCTCCTGCTATATTCACCTATAGGAGCAAAGTGCAACTCTATGTAATTTTTCATTTATCTGCTGTTTCTTAGAATGGTAACAAGCCATGTTCAAAGTTTTCAAGTTCTCAGTCCCTAAACGCAGATAAAAAACAAAGGAAATGCTGTTTTAAACAAGTCTGCATCAACAAACTTGCAAGAAAAACATTTTGTTCCACTCCTTCTTGGCTTGATTTAAAGCAAACAAAAGAAAGCCCTTTCAATGTTAAAGGGGAGTCAACGCACTGATCATAAAACCTTCCAGGTTTTATATTCATATCACTCTAGGCCACGTGAAAAAAGAATAAAAAAAAATCTTGGGAATTACATAGCCCAGAAATTTATTGAATATTTGCTCAAATACATTCTGTATAGAACTGTTCCCCTTGCTTCGTTTTGGTGCTCCCCAGAAAGATCATTAACAGACGCACTGAGCTGTAATTACCAATTAGGAATTGTTACGTATGAAAATGTTAAGCATGGGGCTGCAACCTCCCTTTGGCCAGATCTGTGTCTTGAATTTGCCTAGGCACCTTCCCTTCAAAGGACTCAATTTGTGTAAGCTGCTGCATAAAATGTTACTTAGAAGAGCCTTTCACATATTGGTCTTTTTAGAACAGTAAAACACTTCAAGTATTTGCATTTGAAGTTTTCAATACTGGAAACATTCAGCCCAGAGTGTTTGCAATGGGGTCTTTAATTTTTCATATGGTCTCTCTTCTAAATATCCCAGAACATTTAGTCTTCAGTTTTGGCTTCCATTTCCTCAGCATCATCATCCCCATCCACTTCAGCATTCTCCCTCTCCAGTCTTTCCAACTGCCTTGCCAGCTCAGTCTCATCTGTGTCAGTAACTACCTTAGGCTGAAAAAAAAAAAAAAAACAAACCAAAACAGAAAACACAGTAAACTCTCATTAAGAAAGATCATATATATTTGCAGGCTCTGATTCTACATAAAGAGCAAGAGATAAAATACATCCTGAAGTCATACAATAAAACCCAGGAAAATTAGAATTTTGGGCCATTTAAGAAAAACAGAAGTTTAGGGTTTTTTTAGTTTCTTAATACCTTTTTGCTAAAATTTCTCCTAGCACTACTGATCTTGCTCCACTTTAAAAATGTTGCCAGAAAAAAAAAAAAAAATCACGTTTTAGAACATAATGTGTTCTTACCTCCATCTGCACATTAAAGACTCCTCTCTTCTCCTCAATTTTTTCTTTAATTACAGCCATGGCTTGATTTAGAACAGACAGTCCTTCAGTTCTCTCCAGTGTTGTTGTAGTCATCACATAGCGAGGAGGGGCTATCAGATTAATCTATCACATTGTAGGGCAGGGTGGGGAGGAAAAAAGCAAACTCAGTAACAAAAACAAAGAAAGAAAAATCCCAAAAGCAAAGCAAGCAATGCAGTTCTGAATGTACAATTCACAGAAAAAACATCTTCCCATTAGAAAAACCCTTTCTAGAAGTATAAACAACTTGGATGGAAATAGCAGACCTGTTCTGTGCACGGCCTGTCCAATTTCCAACATCAACATCAGTTATTTCTACATAGTATGTTTATTTAAACAAATATTGCTAAGCAGAGACAATATCCACTTTGCAGATCAGTAAAACAGCCTATCACATAATTTTTCAAACAATTAAAAGACTGTGACAACCAGTATGGTTTTTTTGTTGTTGTTGTTTTTAAGATGACTGGATAAGTAAACTTTTCCTTTTGTTACAGGAAACCATTATAAGAAACCATTTTCAAAGACGGAAGTACTTTCAAGGTTTTTGGAAACACTTATTCAGTAACACACTCAATATCCTCAAATTGTTGGGGAGAAAAGCTAGGCCTGGGTATAGTAGCCATTCTACCAACGTGCCGACATATGTGGACCAAACATTCCTTTTCTTGCATAATCTTATATCCGAAAATAAAATTTGTCGCTCCCTCCCTAAGGCTACATAAAGGAGTAGTAGGTATGTAGTGTGCCAATACTAGACTTTAATAAATTGAACAGAATAAATACAGCTTCTTGAACTCAGGAAGCCACGGAGCAGTCACAGGAACAACTGCAGCACACAGCTGAAAGAAAGTGTGTCACATACCTGCTAGAGAAGAATCAGAAAACAAGTACGCGCCTTCCCAGCCTCAGCTACGTGATTGTGACAATTGCAATTGCATGCTACTGGGACCTGAGGGCATCAGAAAACTTTCTTTTGACTTCACTATTAAGACAGAAACTTACTTTAATGGGCATGTTCTCTGTGGAACAGTTCAAGCCTGCTCTCAAAGCTTCTTTTACTGCATCTATGCCTTCATAGCCATAACAGGCAACCTCAATATCTAGGACAAAGAAATACAAATAAGATGACTTCAAAGTTACCAAAAGCTGTAGAATCTTTAAAGCTTTTTAACTTAAGCTTTAATAAAGCTTTTTAGCAAGCAACGTTTATCCACAATGAGAGCCTCAGTAGCTCCCAAAGCTGAGGAAGGTATTTCACTTTCTTGACTTGTAAGTTGAGGTAAAAGTCTTCATAAATTCTTTAGACGTGCAACATTTTACATTGTGCTTTGAAAAGCCAAGATATGAAATGATATACCCACATTCGCTCACCTCTCACCCAATAAACTCAACAGGAATAATTATGTATTTCACATGGAGAGATGAAGATATAAAAGCAATAAACACCAGGGAAAACAAAAGATCTATCAGGAAAAATGAAACTTGAAAAAGAGCACATTCATAAATTCATGGAATTCTGTCAGCAATTACAACAGAGGCATCACTTGAGGAGCACTGGAATTATTTTTTTTTTTAAGGTAAGTTATATTAACACATAGTTAAAGTGATAGTTATCTATAGCTTTTTGTACATGTTTGGAAATTAAGGCATAGACTAATGCTGGTCATATCTGTAATATCCTGATTAGTCTGAAGACAAAGATTTCTTTACCTATGTAGCAATGGTGCAAGACTAAGCTACGCAGTGAAGTTAGTCTCACTTCTAGGTGACTAACAATAACCTGCTAATTCTCAGCTATCACAAACAAATTCACAGAAGAGCATCCTAGTCAGCCTCAGGATGAGACTACAAGCCAATAGAAAATTTCTACGCTTGCTTTGAAGACAAAATTAAAAACAACTTAGACCATCACAACAAAATAGGCAAGATGAAGGAATTAAAGTTTTTATTTTCAAAACTAATGAAGTTCTATTTATGTCAGCAATTCCATTCTTCATGGCAATCAAATCCCACTTACGTTTTTGAAGTTTATGTTAACTCATGGTGATCTAAAGTAATAGGTAAAGGAATTTTTTCATTACCTTACTTTTTGCACTCTCTCCTGGACTTCACTGTCATGTGGATATGGCTTATCTTTTCTTCTCTCTACAGTAATCAACAAGTGCTAATGCTCTTCAATATACCCCTGCAGAGCAGAGGCAATTTCTCAATCTAGTTAAAAAAATAGGACTCTGCTACATTGACTATCTGTTTAATGGCAAGCATCCTTTTGGGCTGTTCGGTTAGCTGTACAACCAGATTTACAGTTTTAACAGTTATGTGCTTTTTCTGCCCACACTGAGCTAATAAGAGACAAACCAGCTCATATACTCTATGAATACATTAGAGACATGCGAGGCTTGAGCTAATATATCCTGCTGAATGGTTTGCAATCAACCAATTAGAAATACACCCAGAGCAAAGTCAGAACTATTTTGACATGTTCACAGAGAAGTGGCTAAGACATATGCCCTAGCCATGCTGACAGAGACCAATCATCCTGTTAGGGAACCAAAGAATTTCACACTTTGAATAATGAAAAGAATATTGTGGATGCAGTAATAACTATAAGATATTTAAATTCATTGTGTGTCAGTGCAATATGATCGACTGCATTACATATCAGGACAAGTACTTTGTGTCCCAAGGAATCTGCAGTTCAGGGGAAAAAATAAAAGCCAAACCACCTTGGACTTTGAGATAGAACCCACACAGGCATTTTGCAAGCAATCCTTGATTAAGGTCTCTTAATTCTGGAAGAACAGTTCCACTCAAATATCAACGCCACCAACACTAGTTTTAATGGAATGTATAGTCTGCAACAAGATATGCTAGCTTGACTTAAGTGTCAAGACGTGTTCAGTGAACATCTGGAAAGAACTCACCAGCTCGGATCTTGACTGCTTGTGGTGTCAGACGTCTGTTAATATTGTCAATCAATACACGCCTCTCTTCCTCTGTCAGATCTAGGCTATCCAGGATTGCAGGGTCCCTGAGCCAAGCAAAGCAACGTTACAGAAGTTACAGTGAAGTGGAATATGACACAACATTAACTTCTGGTACTGTTTCGATATTAGTATGCATAATCATAGAGATCTACTAGGCAATGAAAACAGGGAAATTTCTTAAGAGTCCACTAAAACACTGGAAGAAAATAAACACATCTATTTCCAAAATATTTTCTATTGGAAGCATTTAGCGACAAAGCAGGAAAGTAGTTTACTCAATCTGTTCCTGAAAGGAAAGATCTGAATTATTAATTTATTTTTTTTTTAAGAAAAGAAATTACTTCTGTCCAGCTCCATTTGTACATGATACACAGAATGAGAAAAATATATAGTTGCTCGGTATTTATGTTCCCTCCAATGTGAGGATAAACCCATACCATATCACATGGAAGAGAATCCATGATGAATCTGAGGTTTTTGAATTATTTTAGTGTTTCATTCAAATGCAAGACTTTTGTCATTCTACAAAGTAACCTGTACTCATCCCATGTCATTCTGTACTCCTTTTTAACAGTGACTGGATCACAGACAGATACTTATCTGCTGGCTACATTCTTGGCTAAAGAAAGAATAAAGGTTTTTTAGATCACAAGCTAATAGTTTAAAATCCGGAGATCAGAGAGGAAAACTCCTCTGCTGTTTATCCATAAAAATTTGCGGCTCTTGTTTGAAGAAGTGGTGTCAATTCTCTTTATTGCTATACTAATTTTATCAAAAATATATCTGAAACAGAAACCATAACCAAAAAGCTCCTCACAAAAATTGTTCCTGTTCTTCAGAGACAGGAGTTGGAGTTCCGAAAAGCAATACCAGATCACCTACAATACTACTAGCAGGCAAATATGAACTAAAATGGCCCAGAAACCAGAGGCAATATTGGAGATTGGTCTCTGCTGCTAATAAAACGTCATCTTTCATGATTTTATATACTGTGTGCATATATAGTAGAAGGGTCAAACATAAGCAAACAGAACCCAGAAATATGACAGTCCGTACACATAAAAAATATGAACCCATATGGCAGAACTGATTTATTGGACATGCAAATTCTGTTTCTTCATTTACAATGTATTCTGTCAAATTTTCAAGTTACTTTCATAAGCATTTGGTAGGCATTCAACAAATAGGTCCTGGACATTTATGTTTTACTGATCAGAGGGTAAATATACTTTAAAATTTTGCCACCAGTATCCTGCTGCATGAAACCCCAAAACACTAATCCTCAGTACTACGAAAGAAATAGCAAGTCAAATTCTTACAGGGCATGCTAAGCCTCCAGAAAGCACTTCAGCAAGCATAGGAAGGCAGCAATATCTACATTTTTCTGCTCAACCACTAAAGCTGTATGTAGTAGCACAATGGGAACAAATAAAAGTTGCAGTCCATTGTCAGAAATCTTAAGGCATTACTGATGAAAACATGTTTTGAGAACAGACAGCTTCAGAAGTTTGTGCTCCAACCTGAATAGCAGATGAGCAACAAACGTGTTCAGGAATTTTTCTGAGTTTAAGAGAAGCTTAAACAGCCAATGTAACTACAGTTTTTTTATTCTTTTAGTATACACATGTTTAACCAAGTATTTATCAGTTACAGAATGATCTGGAATTCCTTCTGCAGCAATGTGCCCAGATTTGCCCTTTACCAGTAAATTTGCTATCATTAGAAAATAAATACTATTCTATGAAACAGAGCACATTCAGTCCAAATGAAGATACACATTGTCTCTTCCCCAAAACCACAGAGATGGTTTTAAGTTAATCAAAATGCTACCAAGTGCCCTGCTTCTTTATGTCAACACAATTTCTAAAATTTTATTACTGCCATCTAGTGTTCAACTTAAGTTCAGCGCTCATAGGTTCATGTGCTATAAAGGAGTAAAATTGGAAATGTTTATTGAGAAATCTACTTTTGGATTGCCTATTTCACGATAGAATCTTTAGAGGGGAGCCAAATAGGTTAATTCTGAAAGCAAATTAAAATACCAGACTTCATAAAAAAATTAAGAGCAAATTAAAACCAAGTCAACTCTGAGCCTTCTTTCTCAAAAGCACTGGGAACTTCAAGGAAGCAATAAGACAGAGAAACCTACAATAAACAACTGGAAGACTGATGACAAAATTTACTAGGTTTACTTGACCAGTACATTCTACATACTGACTCTGGAAAAAAAACAAAACAAAACAAAACCCCAAAAGAACATTATGATGGATCTATTCCAGGAAATACTTCTCTGCAATTACGAAATAAACCCTTAGAAGTAGAAAAGATGTCCTTACGAGACTGCATGCTTGAACGCATCATAAGCGCCATATCCTGGTCTTTTGTACTTGTCATCAAATACCCAGGCAGTTCTCTGGAACAGACTCTCAAGCTGCTCATCCTTAGTGTACTCCAAGACTTCGGCGACATGACGAAGGATGCTGTAAACCTTGAACACAAAAGGGGTATTAAAAAAACCCAAAACAAACCCCCAAAACAAAACACTCCCCCACTTACCCAGTCTCACACTCTCTCTCTGCCTGACACTTACTATGAGTTTGTACAGCATAAAATTGAGTCCCCCAGATCAAAGTCCACAACTAAAATTGTTGATGCAAATAAACAATAAAAAGTATCAATGATGAAGTGTCTTGTTTCTAAACACTGCATGATGTTGGAATACAATCCTTCCCTATATTTAGCAATAAATTACATATTGAGTTCTAGGAACTTACAAAATATCAAAACCATTTTATTAATCTAAACCTTTAGTGTGTAGTTATGAAGATAAAATTATTCTCTCATGGAAACAGATGCAAAAAGTATTATCAAGTTGTTAAACAGTATATTTGCATACAAAGAAAAACGTTAGAATCAAAGTAATATTTAATGGTAAGCGTTCTACTCGGAAGCGTAAGACCACACAGTAGTAAGGGTGGGAGCTGATGCCTTAAACTACTTGCATGCCTTTTCAGTAAAATCTGTCCACAGAGTGCTAAACCAGCATATGCTTTTGGCTTTCTAATCATTTGAACTTCCCCCTTTACATCACAGATTTTCAACTGACATATTACGTGATCTACTGATTAAGAAGCAGCTTACCAGAGCACTCATGGACAGATGAGCTGATTATATATATTTGCATGGGTAAATGAGAATCGGAGTATGCTTAATAAATGAGAACAACACTAATTTCATATTATCTTATGTCTGTGCATTTTTGTTGCTCAGGAAAGAAACTGGCAACACACAGTGCCCAAATCTAGCAAAGCAACTTACAGTCTTTGATTTTGTAAATTTGTCTTCACATTTGATTGCCTCCTCTGGAGAAACTCTTCTTTTTGACAAGTCAATATAACCTATTGGGGAAAACCATTTTGAAAGTGTCAGGCATTGTGCAAACTATGTCTAACCGCTTCAGAAGAAAAGCATAACAAACACTCAGGCTCAGGATTTGCCCCTTGCCTACACTATCTCTACCTGTTGCTATAGAAAGTAACAAAATGAAACCTTAATGAATTTGATCAAAGCAAGATCCAAACTGGGGTATTAAATTTGATCTATCTGAAATAAGTTTCTTCTCACGTGTCTTTCCTCTCTGCTTTTTCTTATCCTGTCATCCATTACTTAATCTCAGAGTTAACTGCAGTTTCAGAAGTATCCTAGAAAATTGTATTACTTGAGAAACATCATACCAACAGTCAGGTTTCGAAAGATGTGCTCAGTGTTTATTTTCATTGTTTCCTCATACCTGGATATAGAATTTAAAGATTGCATGGAACTGTATTATCAAAATCCAACATGTTCTAAATAGAAAATACATTAAAAAAACCTTTAGAATAAAAGATTCAAACGTTCAGAAGACAGGAAAAGACAAAGTTGCCTGTACAATCTCAACTTGTAACCTTCTACAGAATTCATGTGGAACAATAATTATACATGTCATCTATTTTATAGCAAAGGTTCAAGACTTGTTAATGCACTGGATGGACTGTGAGCATTAGATGTTCACAATTTAGATTTTTAATCACTACATCAGATGATCCTTCTCTTCAGTTAGGACATAGAAAATCTACATAGATATCAAAAGAAAATTCCACTTCACTATGGTTTGTTGACCAAACATTGAGCTGTTAAGGACCCACTTAAGCAAATCTTTACTGATGTGATTGACCTTCATTAACCCAATTCCCAAAGGACACAGAGGAATGGAAGAATGATCATAAATATCAGATGGCATGATGATGGTCTATTTTGCTTAAGTGCCTAAAAAAAAAAAAAAAAAAAAAAGAACCCCTGGCAAACCCAATGAATACTGAAGTTTATCTGCATTTCTCTTTATAAATTCACTCTTGATATAGCCCAAAATATCCTCAAATACCTTTCTCTTTGTCAACTCTTATGACCACGACGCATTCATTCCTCCCGATGCGGATGAGTTTGTTTATGGAACGAATACGTCTTCTGGATAGCTCACTGAGAAGGATCATGCCTTCAATGTTGTTGTACTCCAGCAGGCTGACATAGGCTCCCATTTCAGCAATGGACCGAACATTGACCATCACTACATCTTCCACCTCTGGAAATTTATGCTGGTAGAATCTACAGCTTAGTCCCGGCATTCTGGAATTTGAGCAGAAAGAAACAAAGACTTTATTTCACAGTAGATCACTGACTTTTCCTACAAACATGGTAAAAAATGAGCAAGGACTGGTGAGGATAGAGAGGAACACTGGTACAAAAAATGCAAATTAGGACAAGACTTGTGCTATTCATACTTTGGTTTAATAGAAATTAAATAATAAATTAACTAGTATTACCACAACCATTTGCTAAGATGCTAATTTTTTTGCATTAAAGTAGAAAAAGCTTGCTACCCAAACTTTATTAGGCACTTCGACTGCCATACTACCTATCCACAGCACATGGTAGAGAAGAGACTTCAAGTGGTGAAAAGGTGGCACTGCACACCTTGCATTCATCTAAATTCATGAGGTTGTGTAAAATTTTAAATCAGATTTTAACAGGAGGACATGGGAGAGAAGAAGCCTGCAGTGCTCACAAAGGTATTTGTATGCACATAATGAGGCAGCATGTGAGAGACTGAGAAAGTAAGAGACAGAGTGAAGCTTCTGTAGTACTGAGAAGGAGCAGACTCTACACTCCAGAAGATGACTTTCTAAACTCAACACAAGACGTTTGGAATAATCCTCTAAGACCTGCTTCACAGGCCACCTGTCAGCAAAGAAAGCAAGGGCCATAATCAGAAGACAGAACTAGCCTGACATGAATGAAGCACTAAAAAAAGAAAAAAAGCACCCCCTACCGTATTGGTAGTCAGCAGGGAAAAAAAAACCCCAAAACCACACCCAGGATTCTTTCACTACACATTCAAAAAAAGTACAAAATTAATGCTTCATAATCATGTAGCGATAAGAAGGAACGCTTAAACCTCTTCATTTTCCTGATGATGAACCTACATACTCATCACTCACCAGGTTAGTTCAATTCCTTTTATCTATGCCCAGAAGTTTCATACAAAAAGTTTCCTACAGAAGCAGAAGCCCAAGACACTGACTCACATGCATCACTCCTTCAGGTTTGCTGTAATCACCATTTTGAAGTTTTACTTTTGATCTTTACAGCAGTGCTAATGCTTTCTACCTGTATGAGAATTTAGGGAGAGTAAGATGGTAACGCCAAGCACTACGTACGCATGGCCATACAATTCAGAAGACTGTGTCCACCCTTATTTCCATTCTTTACTTTCAGAAAGGGGAAATACAAACTAATAAAGGATTATAAAAACACTCCTCTAAAGGTTTCATATCATCTCATATAATTTGAAGCTGAACAATGAACTCCAAGATTAAGAATAAAAACTTCACAGTTCAGTTTTCTAGTCCACTTAATGCAGTTCAGCTCAATCCTACGTGTCTACTTATGAGACAGAGAATAGAGATATATTGCAAAGCAACAAGCCCCAACCACAGCAAGGGAGGATGGACAAACACTACTCTGCACACAGATTATTTTACTCCTCTCCATAGACACAAGCTTTTTATTTCGGCCTTCTGTGGGAAGCCTCTCAGCAGCAACACGGTGCCCACAGCGCCAACGCTGGAAATCATCTTTCCAAGACGTTCGAAACGCCCCAGCAAAGGTTTAAGTCCCCAGGGCCACACGCGTCTCTGCGGGAACTGGCGAAAATGGAGTCACTTCTGACCAGCGACTCCTCTGGCCGCTGGAGCGTTGCTGACGCAAGCGATGCCCAACGACAGCCACAGCTCCAGGGAAGGGAAGCGGTCCCCAGGGCGGCCGACACCCGCTGCCGGGCCGGGAAGGGCCCATCTCCGGCACGGTGAGGGCGAGAAGTGGGCCGGCCCCCGGGGGAGCGCGGCCCCGCGGCCTGGGAAGCTCGCAGCTGCCGCGCCGGTCCCTTCCTCCATCCCCACCTGGGCCCAAGCGCCCGGGCCCAGCCCTCAGCCGCGCCAAGTCCCCTCCCGGCACGGCGGGCCCGCAGCGGCCCTAGCCCCGAGGCGGCGCGGCCAGACCCCGAGGCGGCGGGGGCGCAGCCGGTACCTGGCACCGTCCGAGGGGTCCCGCCGTGCGCTCGCGGCCCGGAGTCTGGCGCCACTCCCGCCTCAGCGTGCGCCGGCCACCGCCGCCCACTGCGCAGGCGCCAGCCCGCCCTGCCCCCGCTCCCCCGCGCGCGATAGGCCAGCCCCGCGCCCCCCTCGGGACCATAGAGTCTCAACGTCGAGGCAGAAGGCCGCCTTCTGCTAGAGCGCCCCCCCGGGACCGGGCGCTGAGAGCAACGCGGGCGGGCAGCGTCAGAGACCTCCGCATGTCACAAACGGGCCTGGGAGCCAATTACGTCGCTTCCTTCCCGTCGCCGGGGGGGCACGTGACCACAAGGGACTCGCGGGGGGCCGCGCCGGCATCCGGGTGCCCCCCCGCCGGGGCGCCGCCTCGCGCGGGGGCGGGGACAGCGTCAGCGGGGCCGCGTCACGTGAGGGCGGCGGCGGTGACAGCGGTGACAGCCGGAGCGGGCCCCGCGCCCCGCCAGCCGCCGCCGCCACCATGTCGGGCAAGGACCGCATCGAGATCTTCCCCTCGCGGATGTGAGTGTCCGCCGGGCCGGGCCGGGAGTGGCGGCGGGCTGAGGGGGCGCAGCGGGCCGGCCGCCGGCCCTGCCCCCGCCGGCTGAGGGGCGAGCGGCTCCCGGGCCCCGAGCGCAGCCGCGGGGGCGGGTTAGCGCCGAGGTGGGAGCGGCGGGGCCCGGGGGCCGTGCCCGGGGCAGCCCTGGGGGGCGCCGAGGCGGGGGCGCGCTGGGCTCCTCTTCCCGTCTGGGCTCCGGCGCTGGAAGTCGTTTTGTTGGTTGTGTGCCGGCCACTGCCCCGGGTGCTCTGCGCCGGCGAGGAGGGCCGGCCTCCGCGCCTCGTGCACAGCGCCTTGATGGGCAGCTGAAGGCTGCAGTTAGGTCTTCTCTGCAATTGCCCTTTTCAGGCTCAGCATTGGCTCTGTCTGCCATCAGAAGGCCGTTGCAGGGCCCAGCACCAAGAAGCAAGCGGTTTCCAGTGGGGGGGCTATTTAAAATCATGCAATTGCACAAACCTTGATTTTAAAAAGAGCAATTTGTAGAATATATGTATAAGGAAAAATGCACAAATCCAACCACAGCTTCACTTCGCTTTTTAACAGACAATACTGCTGTACAAGAGGGTGGCCATAAAGTGTTAAAAAAGAATAAGGAAGTAAAATGCATGAAGTGCAGTGGACAGTCAAGTAATTTTCCAGATCCTGACAGCAAACTATTTGTCATGAAATCAGATGTCTCCTGACCAGGCTTAGAAAGTTGCCAACATTGGAATGAACGCAAACAATTGAAACTGATCTACTAATAAAATCACTGTTTTAATAATGCTGTTCAGTTTCTCTTCAGAACCCTCCAGGACTGAAAGACTTTGCCTTAAGGTGAAAGGCTGTTTCAAATCTTGCATAAAATCGGGTTGATGTCTGGATGTAATCTTTATAAAAAGGTGCCTTGCAGGACAGAAAACCTCAAATGTAAAATAATAATTATTCTCATACAGGAGCCCAGGACATATGAAATAACAGTTTATATAGAAAGATTAATGCATTGCATGGTAAAGGTTCTGTTTTGAAACTTAGTTTGGAAATAAATTATTGCATATACTAAGGCACTGGTCTCACTCCTGCTCTTCAGTAGTGCTCTTTTCATTCAGTTTACATGGCCAAAGAGGAGGCACTTCAATCACTTTTAAAAGGTATCTGGTTTTGTGGGCTGATATGTCATTGTGGCAAGAAGGTGGTGATGCACAAAGGCTTAATATCTACAAGCCCTGTTTCAAATGAGGTGATAGACCAATAATGTGCCTGATGTTTTGATAGGAATGTAAGTTAGGATGGTAAAATAAAGATGGCCTGCTTCTGCAACAATTTTGGTTTTGTTAACTGACAGAACAGAATTTCACCAGGTTTGGGCTTTTTTTGTTTTGCTTTTTTATCTTTATGAAGTGGCTTGCTGGTATGAGCCTCTTCTGAGCTGGATATGGTCAATTACAGAAGCTGCTCAGTCTCCTTGACAGTAAACAAGACTTTGTTTAATGCACTCTCAGTGCCTGTGAAATCTTGCTTGAACTAGAAGGTCAGCCAGTCTCTGGCAGGTGGTGAACAGAGCAAACAAGTTAGTTCAAGGTGGTGACAGAGACCTGCTTGTTGTGAAAGTAAAGCTGCCTTTTTACTCTTTGACTTTGTTGTTTTGTTTTTTTTTTTCTTAATCATAAACATTCAGAAAGTATTGTGCTTTTCAGTTATAAGTATTTGGTAGCTATTAATGGACCTATTCTCATCACATGCCAGTAGATGTGGAAAGTAATGGATTCCACTCGGTAGGTAGAATCTTAATTATACTTAACTTTTTCCAAGGGCAGAGAGGAAGTGTATAAGGCTTCTCTTCACATAGAGTTGACTTTAGTATTGACCCTTGCTTGTAGTGGCTGCATGTACAAAGTGGTAGCTTAAGTTAGCATGGCTTGCGGTTTTTGTAGTGCAGCTCCTGCTATTCTAGTTAACTTCAATCAAAAAGATTCTTCAAATGAAAATATGCTCCCCAGCAGAGAGGGAAGCAAGGTTTGGATCCTTTTTTAGTTCCTAATTCTGTGTGAGAAACCTGTAAGTGTGCTACTGCAAGTAAAGGATATACAATGCTACAGCTAGCTTACCAATATCCCTTTTCAACTGATGCTACTTCTGATTGTCTTAAATAGCTTGTAAATCTCCCGTGCAGCATATGAAGATACAGAATCACTGTACTTTCTGACTTTCTTTAAACCAGAATGTACAACTGCTGTATCTTGTTGCTCTGTGAAATCAGAACACAGCATCAACAGTTACGATCACATGAAGAATTTGCTGTGTTGTCTGATTTTGAGAAGATGACATAGCAGTAAAAGAGCTTAAAAGCAGTACCAGTGTCACACTGGCAGTGGGCTTTTGGGGTAGTTTGATTTCTGGTACATTTCTGGTAACAAGTAAGTCATCAAGAAAAATGAAAACTTACTTCCTATTATGGAAGCACTGAAAAATGACTTGTCAATTTTCCGTGATCTTTGACTTCTCAGATAATAGCCTTGTAATTCTCATTAATGATGGAGATAAATATAATAAATTCCGATGTGAATGGGAATATAAAATTCTATCCTGAAGTGGCCATCCTGTTTTACTGCATTGAGGTTTCTTGGTTGCTTCATAATTTCAGTCATGTCCATGTCAGAAAACTTTGCGTAAGTTTTTTCCTAATCCCTTCAGATGATGCAGGGCATTTTTATTTATTCCTCTATTTAACAGGGCTCAGACCATCATGAAGGCTCGTTTGAAAGGAGCCCAAACAGGTCGTAACCTCTTGAAGAAAAAATCTGATGCTTTGACACTTCGATTCAGGCAGATCCTTAAGAAGATTATTGAGGTAGGTAAATTAGAATTTTGCTCTGTTTGGCTCACTTTATTTGAAATCTATCTGTTCTGTCAGTTGTGCATTCCTGTTCTGCTAACTTCATTGGGTAGGCTGGAACGTAGGACAACTTTGTGGATAACCTGGTTTTTGCAAGTGAGGCTATTGAGGACAGATGAGCAGAATTATGTTTTTTCTGGCTGCAATGATATAGAAATTTTGTAAGAGTTAATATTCTTCACCTCTTTCCAGCCAGTCCTAGGCTTTGCTTTCTTTTGTGTCCCGAGTTCCCTGTCATCTCTTCTACACTACAGGGAATTTGTTCTGATGCTGCCAAATACTTAAGGAGTGGAGTTAACATGTTCTGTATCCCCATTTTTGTTGCTTTTTCTGGCTTGAGAGGATACTGCAGATATGTAACGTTTCCTGCATGACTAGGTAGACTAGAAAGCACAAGTTTTGTCCAGATGGAACTTGTTCCTTTATGAAGAAACACCGAGTCCTGCTTCTTCCTTTGCAACATGGATGACAAATCTAAGATACTCAGTAGAGCCTAATGTGGCTTGCTCTATTCTACCATACTAGATGGGTTTTAGTTGTATTGTTTTGGCTGCAGCTGCTACAATATCCATGGTTAGCAGTAGTGCTTTGTTGCCATGCTGCAGACAAGCTCTTAGCACTCTGTATCTATCTTGTTTCCTATAGGCTGTCTAATACACAAAGACTCTTGCTTCTTCTCAAGAGCATGTTTTTTAGCTACAAGGGCTTCAAATGTATAAAAATTGGGAAAAAAACGGAGTAGGAGGAGAGTGCAGCTTCACAAAGCTGCATAATCTGTATGTTGAAAAACAACTTCAGCTGTCTCATAGTATTTAGTACAATATGAAGTAGGAGTGTTTCCTACTGAGCCATTTTATTGTTGTGATTTAACCCCCATGTAGTAGAATTTTAGGATTATGAAGACAGACAAGTCTTTTGCCATTTCTGTGAGTTCTACACTGGGTCAGTGAAACAGCTGAAATAATTCTTCTTTTGCCAGTCACCTGGGAATTACGATTTGCGGTTTGAGAGTAAGCTACACATACAGGACTTTCTCACTCTCTTACATTTCTCATTCTTCTCTTTATGCTGTTAGTTATTTATCCTGGAAAAGGAGTAATGATGTGCCTTGTATTTGCTGCCTTTTTTTTTTTTTCCAACAGACAAAGATGTTGATGGGTGAGGTGATGAGAGAAGCTGCCTTTTCACTTGCTGAGGCAAAGTTTACAGCAGGAGATTTCAGGTGAGGATTGCTGATCTTGTGGATGTCCTACCCATGGGAAAGAGCAATCAACAACTCGTTGATTTCTCTTTTGGAAAAAAAGTAAAAATCTTAAATGCACCTTAAAAAGGAAAAAAAAAAGACAGTGGACAAGGTGGGACAGGATGAACTGAATTCCATTAGGTAAAGGTGGGAGACATCACTGCAGGAGAAGTAATTTGCATGATGAAAATGTATACTCCATTGGAAGCTAAACAAAATGGAAAGATTAACAGAATTTACATTCAAATCCTTGATTTGAGAAGGTGTTGCTTTTTGCAGCTTAGAATCTAAAATGTAGGGAAACAAGAATTTATAGCAGAGTATCGGGCTATTTATTATTTTGATCTTTCTTGTGAATTTGAGGGCCAGATGTAATGTGTGTTATTTTCTCACAGTAAGCCATACAGAAATTTTACCAATTGTTCTAACCTCCTGTCTCATTGACCTCTTCTCTCGCTAGGGCTAGTGAGGGCTGTATGTGAGAGGGGAAACAAATCTTTTTCCTCCAGTAGGGTATTTTTTAACTGTATTTTAATAAATTACAGTTCTAACTAGGGTGTTTGTGTAATTCATTCAAATGTGCGTAGATCTTGTGGAATAAAGTTGGGGAAGTATTAATGATTCAGCTGATGGTACTACCAATTAATGGGGAAGAACTAAGCAATCAGACACAGTAGTAATCTGCATGCTGCTGGAGAAAAGTCTTTTTGCTGTTTCATTTGGATATGGTGCTGTTTCCTGTCCTACCCAGTCGCAGTGTTTAGCTATAAACAATAGTGAGATTCCACCCTGTAAGCAAACTGTACTTGAATAGAAGAGTTGGCTATGGTGACCTGTTCTTGGAAGACCTTAAGACACTTTAGAATTCTTCAAGATGAATTGTTGTACAAGCTTAAGTTTGTTAATATCATAGAGTTAGTGGGTAAACAATCTCATAAATGTTCTGAAAGAAGAAACACATACAAATTCAAATGAACAAAATGTTGTGGCCTTGGTCTGCATTAAAGCCTTGAAATTCCTTCACTTTTATTGGGGAAAAAAGTGTCACAGGTTGATTAGACTCAATGTTATTAAAATATTTTAAAGTAATTTGCCAGATAACTGGCTAGTTTTTAGCTATGCTTTCTATACTTGGTCTAAGACATTTCTAAAGTTACATTTCGCAGACTGCATCTTTTGCATTTCCAAACATTGCTGGAAACCTATTTCTTTCAAAGCTTCTGTGTTAGCTTCGAAGTCTCTGCAATGAACTGAGCTGAAGACAATTTCCAAATCTTTCCAGCTATTTGATAACTACTTCATCTTGTATATAATGACTTAATGAACTGCTTCAGCTTTCCTGATTAAGATGTATGTTTTCTTCCTTACAGTACCACTGTGATCCAAAATGTGAACAAAGCTCAAGTCAAGATCAGAGCTAAAAAAGACAATGTAGCAGGTGACTCTTTTCCAGACTATGAGTATTTCAACTCTTAAGGGAATTGTGGGAGGAGATTCTGAAATATGCAGGAATGTATCCAAGCACTGTCTCCTCTTCTTTATTTCTCCTGTTCATCTAACAGTAGGAACACTTGTAATTTGCTGCTTTTTTCACATCCAGCATATAATTTTTATATTTAGTTATTTACCTCTCATAAAATTAAATGAGCATGCATAAACTGCAGTTCAATTTCTAGATCTTCGGACAAAGCATAACTTCCACAGAGCTTTACTGATAAATAGATCAGGAAATTAAGTATCAAAAACTAAATAAGTTTCAGGAAATTAATCATCACTAATTGTCTATGAAGAAAACAAGATAGATAAATCAAGATTGAATGCTTAAAATATTCCTTAAGCACAGGGAATACATTACTAAACAGAAACATAATAAAACTGAACACTGAATAAACCGGAATACTTCCCTGAATTTTTCATGTGTCTAGATCTCTGTGATCTCAATACAATTCTGAAGTTCCGTATTAAGATGTCAGAACCAGCATGACTTAATGGTTCCAAGCTATATAGAAAGAATTTTGGAAACAAAGCTTCTGAGCTTACATAATGTATTAGAAGCAAATGGGGTAAAAGTGAGTTGTACTTAATAAATCTGTAACTATATATATATATATATAAAAAAAATCTATAACTACATATAATTATATAATATAATCTTTATGTCTCTTACACACATCCTTGTTCACTTTTGTCAGGTGTAACCTTGCCAGTTTTTGAGCATTACCAGGAAGGAGGTGACAGTAAGTACAAAACAAGTATTTTCTATCTTACATATACTTACAGCTATTCTATGCTAATACAAAAATACTTGTCATGTCTTGCTGATAAGTCAGTTTACATCATAGGCATAGGTGTACTTACTTCCTCTATGATGCTTTGTCCCGTTCCTGTGACATGGAGGGATTATGATGGACTATAGTGGATTTTGATTTCCTAAATAAGCGAGCTTTTCAGATGAGGAGAAGGCTTGTCTTGAATTACTGGGTTTTGAGACTGGTAGGTTTTACTGTGGACATGCACAACAACGATCTGTAGTAACGTAAACCACTAAAAAGACAATTTGTTAATGGGCAATGACTTTAGCTTGTCACTTGCTGAGCTGTCTGTATCCCTGTAGTTTGTCAAGTACTAATTTTTATCTAGTGAGAAAACACCACAGTAGCAACAGCAATGAATATTATTTGATGAGGGGTTTTTTTTTTTCCCCCCAGGCTATGAGCTGACTGGCTTGGCCAGAGGTGGAGAACAGCTGGCTAAGCTGAAGAGGAACTATGCCAAAGCTGTGGAGCTGCTTGTGGAACTGGCCTCCTTACAGGTTGGTGGGAGGAAGAAAAGAAGGGGATTGTTGATTTCTCACTGTTCTGAAATGAAAGTAACGTAGTCTCAGTGATTGTAGCTTAATACTTTGAGCTGTACTATAGTCCTTTAGTCCCAGTGCTGTACAAAGTTGCAAACCTTTTCCAGCCATAAAAGAGGGTTATATTACCGCTTCAAAGAAGTCCTTATTCCTTGATGCTAAGAAGAAACTTTCTTTGGGGAACTGGTTATCTGTAACTGCTCATGTGCAGTGTTCAGTGTGCTACTGACAGTAGTAGAAAAAAATTCTGCTTCTATCAAGAACGTAGTCTGTAAAGCTACATTACAGACTTGGCTTTGGCTTTCAAGTGCTGTTTGGTTTTATGCATAGAATTGATGGAAATGCTGAATTTGTCTTGTTACGTATTAATTATTTAATTCCATTCCATCAGACATCCTTTGTTACTTTGGATGAAGCCATTAAAATAACAAACAGACGTGTGAATGCAATTGAACATGGTGAGTATTTTTCCATTTGGGATGCATAATATTTTTCTGTCTCCATGCAAGATGAGGAGCAGGGTCATGGAAACCACTCTTCTTTTGACTGCTTTCTTGTTAGTAGGATTTCTAACCAGTTCAAGAACTCTTCAGAAAGCATTGCAATGAAGCATATTGCAAGTAAGAACAAAAATTAAAAGCCCAGTGGAATGGACTGGTGTACACCGAGATAAATGAATATGCAAACATGAGAAACTAATGAGGAAGTTGTACTGAGAACCTATAGAACAAAGGTTTCACAAACACACTCTGGAGTCTCTGCTAGTGACTTTGACTTATTTGGTCAAGTCTGTTGACTAGAAACAAAAGACAGGATATGTTTCTATGTGTTAAGATGTTCTAACAGCTAGCATAATAGCTTTTAAAACTGTAATGGTGGTGTCCAGTGGAGAGCTGGTGACTTTTTTTTGTTGGTTTTGGATGGAATCGCAGAGTAAGCATCCAGAGAGAAATCTTGGTAACCTATTCAGGTTTGTGTTACAGGAAACGGAACAGGCCTAATGTCAATACTCTGGTATTTTTCTTTCATCTGAATTCCTTACCCTTCACGTTCTTGTTTGTAAATTTGTTTCTTGCAATTTCTTAAGTACTACCTATGCACAATATTGCTGCGATTCCTTTTGCTGCAGTATCCAGAGTGCTTTGATTATTTCAAGTTCCTGAGTTGTTGATAGCTCGGATTTAATCATCTTTGCATGTATGCAATAACTTATTTCAGTACCTGATTCTAAACTGTCCTTTTCAGTACTGTTTTTCATTGACTTGTTCCTTTGAACGTGCAGGCCTTATCTGTAGCTTATCACTCTGCAAATTTGACCGGAGAAAAGGTTTCCTCTGCAGCGTTCCAAATAACTTTGGTAGCACTGATAACGCCTTTCTCCTTTCAAAAAGTGATTCTGACACATAGCTTGCCCAGTTGGATGTTACAGCTTTGTTTAATGTCTTATCGCTTCCCTTGTGATGGTGTTATGTTTGAATATTTGTTTTCATGATCGCTTTTTCAAAGAGAGATCATAATTCTATGAGTAAAAGTGCTGGATTGAACAGAAGTTTCTGAAACAATGTGATGGAAGAACATAGTTTGAATTCAAATCTTGCCCACCTCTTGCAGGATTTTTTTAACCACTTCCCTGGGAAAGAAGGACCTTAACAAATAATTAGGGATCAGTGCTTACCCATTCCATTGCATCTTTCAAAAGAACGTGCTATGGGAGATTCTGTGATGTTCAGAGTCCTAGTTTAGTCCTGGACTTACTGAAGAAAACAATTTTGTGTACTTGTCCATAATGAAAGAGTATGATCTTCCATAAACACATGTAAATTTTCCCTAGGCAAAAGAATTACTGGATTGACTTTAAACAACCATCTGTGTACTGCATTAGATAACTTCCTGGCTAATATAGCAGTGGTCCAACTGCCTTATTTCTATTTTTTTAGTGATTATTCCCAGGATTGAGCGTACTCTTTCTTATATCATCACAGAATTGGATGAACGAGAACGAGAGGAATTCTACAGGTAAATACTAAAACAAGACTAGACTGATCTCTTTTTCTCAAATAGACCATTCCTCAGAAGGGACTTATCATGATAACTATTCACCGTATCTGGCAGCAAACACTGTTAAGCATGACCTGGTTCTTACTGCACATTGAGTTTCCAGAGGTGGGTACCTGGAGATCTGCAATTCCTGGTCTGAAAGTTACAAATGAATCCCTACCACTAGGTTGTACATAGCTGTCATTATCATTCATCCAGAGGGAAGGACAGGATACAGTACACTGAGGTGTTCTGCTTTAAGGACATCTCTGCCATAGAGGTCGGTGTTCTGGGCTACCTGAAGCAAAAATGTCAAACCTGAAATGAATTAAAGGAGAATTAACTTCATTAAAGACAAGCAGAGTAGTATAATACAGTGTTTAAAGTCAAGAATATAATTTATAGTTTGGATGAAGAAATGAGTTAAATCTGCAGAGATGAAGTTTTTCAATGGCAGCAGCTAGCAATAAAAGCCTTTTGCCATTTGTTACAGTTTTCGTTTTCTGGGGAATTTCTCCAGGCAGCTTTATCATATCCAAGTTGTATGGTATCTTTGCTGCTAGCCTGTTTTATGAAAACATATTTGTTTCACAGATAAACCACATTTCTCTTCACAGGTTAAAGAAGATCCAGGAAAAGAAAAAAGTATTGAAAGAAAAATCTGAGAAAGAACGGGAGCTGCGGAGGGCTGCTGGTGGGGAATGTGAACCAGCCAATCTCTTAGCAGAAGAGAAGGATGAAGACCTTCTCTTTGAGTAACCCAGCACAGTTGTATATGGAGCAGGGGACCCAGAATACAGAACATCTGTTTGCAATATAATTCAGGACATATTGCCTCAATGATACTTATGTGGCTTCTCAGTTGGTGTGTAAGTCTTGAGTTGAATGGATTGTGGATTTCTCCTGGGAGATTAGAAATCTAGGAACTTGACTGCAGCGTAGGAGGGAAAGGAGAGATGAGTCGGGTGCTTTACTATCAGGAAAGCCTTCTATTGCATGTTCAGCCTGTTTCTTCACTTAGTAGGAATGACTGTCCATAGCTGTGGTTTTTGCAGGATGGCTCTGGATTTGCCTAGTCAGATTCCTCTTTAATTGCTCCCCTTCCTAGTGCAAGCAGAGGAAAATGTTATTTAGGGAGGGAGATGCATGTAATGTTCTTTACTGCTGAAGTATTAATGTTCAAGTCTTCGCACAGCTGAAGTCAAATGTCAGTAAAGGCAACTCTAGTTTTCTAACCTGTTGATGAAATCCAGAGTCTTCTGTGATTTTTGTTGCACGATTGTTACCATTGGCCTCAAACATCTACAGTTTTCATTAGAGGTTCTGCCAACTTGTGTACTGTCTATGCTAGAAACAAGTAAAAATTTTAAGTGTTAAATATCTGGTGTCTGGCTCCAGTTGCTAGAAGATGGTGGTCTTAAAAGCTTGTCGTGTTGATTTCAAAATAAAAACCTTCACTTCGTCCCCTGCCCCCAACTTAGAATCCGCTCTGGGCGCATCTCTTTTCAGCCTGTGCCCACATTCACTTCACCTTTACCGCTTTAGATAAGTAGCCAAGGAGAAGTGGCTCCCTCCTGACACAAACACATAGAAACTCTTCTCAACTGTCCAGCTACATGTTGCTCCAAATCTTCATTGCAACCAGTAGGCTGGCAAGCAAAGCAGGGTTGAATGTGATTCTTCATGTCCTTTGCTGATGAGGGGAGTCTAGGAGAATGGCTGATAAGCAGGCTGTCACTGAACACTCAGTTTGAAGGGCTGTTTTCCTAAAGACATTGGTTTGCAATTGGCAAACTGAACACATGCCATAGCAGTAATACTAACTAGTACATTGTCTCTAGCACTACTAGTCTCTTCAAGGTAAGCATCTTGTTTTAAACATGACCCAGCACTTAACTGCAGATGCAGGGTAAGTGCAAGGAAGTGAATTTCTACTAACACCTTTAAAAAGCAATTTTATAATTGTATGAAGCACAAGGCCACTTCTTTTCTCTTTTGAAGCTGAAGGCAGCACAGCTGAATAATAAGTCCATACTCTGTTGTAAGATACAGGGCCAGCTTGAAAGAGAGAAACTGTAGATCTGAGGACAAGTTGCTACCTCTCCCACTGGACACATGGTGTCAGAAGGAACAGAGAACATCCTCTACGGCACTGATGGGTCACAGCATCTTTCACACATTCAGCAAAATGTCAGAAAGAAGACTCCCAAGATCCACTACAAGAAGTAAAATTGTACAGTGATTTACTTTAAATCTAGAAATATTTTACATTTTTACATTAGTGTGCAGTTCATGATGTCTCAAAATAGAGAGTGCAGATACATGTATAAAAGTACAATGTGGGGCTAACCACAGGTCTCAGTGAAGTTACCTTAATTATTTAAGGCATTAAACCGCCCTATCTTAGATTTTAAAAAGTCACATATAATTACATTCAAAAATTCTTTTATGCAATTCAGCTAATATTTATTTTTAATTAAATCTGGACTGGTAAAAATGCAGATACCCTCATTTCAGTCTGATACAGCTCGCTACAAAGCCTGGGATAAGGATGAAGAGTTTCACCACTGAAGTTTGCATAGTCTCTTTTACTCTCAAGGGAGTTAACACACATTCTTCATTAAAGGTGGCAGAATAATTTCTTAGACAAGGTAGTTCCAGGTCCAAACTGGCAGCAGGTGGACAGCTAGGTACATTTCTTGGTGCTGCTCAAGCCTTTCCTTTCAGCAGGAGACAAAGCTAACATTGGTTATAAACTGTCATAGCGCGTCCCTACATGGATGTCAGCGAGTACTGTGTGCCTTGGGAATTAAAAGAGAGTAGAGCTGAACTTCAAGCAACGTTCTTTAAGTTTACATTCAAAAGCTTATTCATATAAAAACAGCTTCTGTACACCATTTCAGAAAAACTGAGGAGACAAACATTAGTCAAATACGTTAATGGCATGATTTACTGTGACTGACACTGCCTGTTAACACTGAATACGTAAGGGGATTCAGCAACCGTCTTGAGCTGATGTGACTGCAAGAATTTGGACAGCACCTACGTAGCTGAGCTAGGTTACCCTCAACGAATGCATTTTACTGCTTTCCACCTTCTTGTCCAACTATGAAACAGTCAATACTAAAAAGCCTAATTAATCTACAATCATCTTTCTTAAAAAAAGGGTAGAATTGATACATATTTTGTCATCTATGAAACACTGACTATCCAATATACCTGAACATTGTAGTTGTCAAACTATGGATTAAACTGAGAACGTGCCTGCAATGTGAGGCAAAAAGCAATTATTTTGGATATCCAGCCCTTAGGCCAACAGCTAGCACATTATTATTTCTAACATTGAATTGAACTAAAGATATTAAAGTTTCCAACCCCTTTTCTTTCTGAAGGGTCATTACTTATCCCCACTAATTGCTTAATTGCTTTTCAGCCCTAGATACTAATTAAACCAGCAAATAATTTTGCTTTCTAACAAGACAGGAATGCACTCTATACTTCAATTTTTCCGTACAAAAAATGTACTGAATGTTAGTTCAGTAGCTAGGATAGTTATCTGACAATTTCTTTATATCTGCTGTGTACTTTGAGCTCTCTATTTAACTATGGGTGTGAACTTGTTCCATTAATATTTGAAGAAAGACTATATGCAAGACAGAATGGAAAAAATCAACTACTTTTTCATCCTTCAACATTAGACAGGAGTGAACTACACATTGACGGAACTCCAGTGTTATACCTGTAGGAACAAAGAAACGCTATGGCTAAAATTAAGAGGTATTCACAGTCAAGGTTCTTTGTGCTACCCAAAATCAAAACAGCCAAGATACTATTATTCAGTTAGCTTCAGCAATAGAACAGCCCTACTGCAGACGCATAGCCTTAGTAGTTAAACCTTCACAGCTCAGAATCATTTGAGGATGCGGAGATGTTCTGATCTGCTTTGCAGAACACGCTAGGATACAGACTTTGCCTTTTGTTCACTTGTTTCAAGTTTTTTGTTTGTTTTAACCATTACAAATATTCCCCTTTCTTGTGACTTCTCAGTCAGTTACCAGTGTTGTACACATACTTTCACTGCAGTACTGAGCAAATGCAGGACAATGCGTTGACTAGTGAATTACAATACTCATTTATAACACAGTAGCTACATTCAGCTATTTTAATTCCAGTTAGTTATCCATTAGACCAACAGCCACAAGATGAACCATTTGCAGAGATTAAAAACCCCCACTATCTTCCAATGTTCAGCACATCAGTCTATTTTAGTCAGTATTCCGTTATAAAACATGAGAACTTAAGCTGACTTTAAAGCAGCATGTCTTATAACTATATATTTTTCACAAAAATATAACCTCTGCCTTTCTAAATATCTCTACAGATCTGTGGAAAACAGTGGCTCCAATCAGTCAATATGTTTTAAAGAAAATTCCATAAAAATATCACATCAATATAATATTCATCTTTGATTGGACCTAAAATTAATGTGCAGTCAAATCTGATTTAAAACGTCTGACTAAAAAGACACAAGGATTGAAATATTTACATTATACACATTTTCCAATTACAGTGCTATTAGAAAGTGGAATGTTTGAGAATTAAAACATTAAGTCAAGCCTCACAGGGCAGCTCCAGACCAGAGCGGAATCTTCATTCTGTGTATTTTTTGAATAGGAGAGATTTCTCATTAATATTAACGTTTCTCATGTGTAGATTATTTCTCTGCCCAATGATCCGTAGAATTATGCTCCTGAACTACCATCATATCCCACAAAGTCATTAAGTTAAGTGTTAAATAACATTCATATTTATAACTATGTGACAGCATGGACTATATATACACACACACACACTTAAAATCTTTGATTTCATAAGGGTGATTCTAGGTAAAAAAAGGTGGATTTATGTATAAAAGTAGTTGCTAGAAAAATCTATCTAAAGCTTTAGAATTTAGTACTGACAAGGTCTCCATTTCTAGACCACAGAGGAAGAAAATTTGGACAATCTTTAGATCAGTTAAATTGGCTCACAAGCTGATTAGCATATTTTTTCAATAATACGCCATTTCACTGGCAAAGGATGCGGCCACTGAGGTCTAGAGCTCACACGCATTTATACTATAATTGGGCAGACCTACACACGATCTCCTTGGAAAGATTACTAGACTGAAGTCCGTTTGTCCCTTGGAATTGCTCCCTCATCGTAGCCAGGTAGAGGGCACCCACTGGGGTTCTGTGTCAAGTTTGTTTATTAACCGAAGTAACTCTTGATACGCCTTATCAAGATCAGAATTCACAATTGCTGTATCGAAGTAGTGGCCATTGTTCTGTTCCATCTCCCTTGTCTTCTCTATGATTTCTCTTAGCTCTTCTGGCTGCAATCAAAACCAGAGAATTAGTGTGCGTGTGTAAGCCTCTCCCCCACAACAACAGATTAGGGAAAGGTAACAACTCGACTCAGAAAAGTCTTTTACACAGATTTTCATGGTACTGCTACCAGCTATTGAAAAGTTTACAATAACATTGAACCATGATACGTATTTGAAAGCTAAGGGCACTCAAGACAATCCTTTCTGATTGGCCATAAGTGGCAAACCAGAAAATAACTGTCCCAGACTGAAGTAAATGAAGATGATCTAACACTGCTCATTTTATGACATTCATCTTACTGAGGCTCTTAAATCATGTTTCTGAAAAATAAGTTAAGTTGCTAAACCCATTACCCTACTGAAAAAGACTGGAGAGGGCAGAGATAGCATGAGAATAAGTTTGAATGGTGTAGAACAAGACACCATTCCTCTGAACAAACACCAAACAGCCAAAGGCAACAGCTATCATTGAAATATTTTCACCAATAAACAGCACTGAGAACCACAGTGAGAGCTATACATTTAAGTCTATCGCATCACCATAGCATCAGGTAAATGACATTGCAGAAAAATGGAAAACATGATTTGGGAGCTAGAAGGGAGTATGTGAAAAGCAAGAATATTGCAGATGTAGATAAATGATGCAAAGGAAGAAGTAAAAATGATTTGGTTTACTTCAGAATTTTTTTTACACTTGGATTCTAAAAGTGTGTTTTTCTCTTCTGCAACTTATTTTTGTATTATATAAAGGAATATACAGTTATAATTTTTGAGATAATTTTCTAAAGAGGATATATTCAAAAGGGACTTCAGGCTTTCAAGATTTTTTTTTCCTAGGCGTTATATACACTTAAGAAAAATCAAAGCCACGTACAGGCAAGAAATACCCTTTTCTTTATCGGGGAAGGGATTTAATACACTAGCATTTACCCAACTGAAATAAATACAACTCCAATACAATTCATCAGAAAGAAAACGGGCATAGTTTAACACCAATAACAGTGTACTAATTTTTATTGCAAATGGATTCCTTGATTACCGCAATAAAAAAAAAAAAACAAGACATACATAAGATGAAGTATTTATGTAAAATAAAGTGTCATTCGTTACATAACCATGAAGGAGGAAACATGCCCATTTAAAGACTATAATTATATTTGACTTGGGCAAATAAAAAAAAAAAGAAAAGAAAAAAGAAAAATCCCTCTGTTTTAAAATTTGGTCTTTAATGGACTTTCAGATCTTACATGCAGGCAATGCATCACCCTTGCACCAAACAAGGAGAGCAAAACAACACAGCGAGGTACACGACCAACAGCCGTATCAGGAGTCCCTCTTGAGTTATGCTGGGAAGACTGTTCTTCCTCAGTATGAACTGCATCATGTTCAATTAGTACTTTGAAGATACTAGGATGGCAAAGTGCTCCCACCAACCACTGGAGGGTAGATTCCAGTTAAAAAGCTGAAGATCAACATATTTCATTTTCCTAGCAATAAGCACTTGGTATCTTGTAAGCTGATAAGGACCTTTTCTGAACTTTCAGACATCCTGGTTTAATCTATGGGTTTCAATTTCATTCTGCAGGACTAACTTCTCATTAACTAAGTGATCTGAACTGGATAGGCTGAGATCTTGACATGACTGGCTGAAACATGAAAAGTGATCCTACAGGATCAAGATTAAAAGAACTTTAATTTGAAGAGTTTTGGAATACATTTTCAAATAAATGCTTTTCCAAGGCCAGATAAGTTCTCAAAAGAAAAACAGTAATTATTTGCTCCCTCGAATTACTCCCAGGTTTACTTGAAGACAAAGTTGGGTTTTCCACAGTTTTGAAAAAAAGGCTCATATTTTTGTACCCAAGTGCAGGGACCACAACTGAGACATTGTGCCCCAGGATTACTAAATCAGCAGTGGATTCCCTTGCCTCATACCTCTCACATTTCGTTAGGCAAAAGCATCCTGAGCCCTTCCCTTAGTATGGTCTGCCTACTAACCTGGAGCACACAGATCTCAACTACACCGCTTCCCGTACATTGTCAGTACCATTACAACCTCCCAATTCCAAACAAAGAGTATATGAATTTGTTTACCAAAAGCATTCCAGGTCTGTAAATAAAAAGCAGCATCGTTTCAGAAGTAGTGTTAGACACATTACCTTTGGGTTTTTCCCTTCTTTGGCCAATAAAGCACGTAATCTCTCTTGTGAAGGTGGTGCAACAAATATAATATATGGCTTCAAGTCAGAATTACGGAGTGTCTTCAGTGACTGCAGAAAGAGGATTTATTAAATATTTAACAGTTCCACACATGAAAAGGGCATTTAATAATGCATTACTTACATGCTATAATTGATAATCTACTCTTCAAACACAAGGATAATTGTACAATATATTAACCATAACAGTATTATGATCACCACTCACGAATTCAGTCACCATTTCCTACAAAATTGATATTCCAACATTTTTTCAGCTTCATGGAACCCATTTACTTTTGTTCAAGAATATTCTTCATAACTAAACGAAAGGAACATATCTTTTTGGCATCCAAAAGCAAAAAAAAAAAAAAGGTCACCTACATTGAAGTAAGTTTCCTTACAATGCTAAGGAATGGTATCAGCTTTTAACAGAGTGGAATGTCTTTAAATACTACAGTTTACCCTTTTCTGTTTTGAAATTTAAAATACAAGGTATCAGATGCACTACTACTGTATGCTTAGCATATATTTTTTTGGCAGGGTACATTTATATTAAAAGACAGGAAATAAAAAGAACCAAACTGTAGTTTGATGTTTCCAAAAGGTTCCTTCTGTGTGTCTCAGAACAAACAACTTGTCTCTGAGATATATTTTTATAGCCACAGAATTAGATCAATTTTCAAAGTGTTATGAATTTTCAACTTATTACATGCTTTGTGATACCGATGAGCTGTTCTAGGAAAGTATCACATGGTCCCAACTGGTGATGGCTAATTATAGCTTCAATACTACCACACTTTACTGGTGTGTCTGAGTTTTAGGGCTTCTTTTGCAGCATCTGTAACAGCAGTAGACCTCACACATATCGTATGTATTAGAAATGGGTTGTGTTCCAGGACTCTGCCTCTTCCCACATTTGACTAAATTTCCAAGTTGAGGTCTGTACGCATAGTTTGTCTCTTCTTTCTCCATAATCAAAAGGTCATAGCTAAAGAGCTTTTCATTATTGTTGATGTGATGTACTTTAAGCCTGTCTGTTATGGAACTGCATAAACATTCCCAAAATGCAGCTTCCAAGTATAATAATCACAAACAACTTCCTCTCAATCTTCAAAAACCTCAGACCTCACAAAGTAATTGGAAGACTGAGAGACAAATCTTATTTTAATTAATTTTTCAATTCAGATAGTTCTCACCAGCTCTAAGTATCTGGAAACCAAGGCCCCTATTATCTTTTGCACAGATAAAGATGATGTGTGTATTTCCAAACAAGGAACAAGAAAGCTGTATTCATAACACACTAAATAGAGTTAACTGAACACCACTGAAAGAAAACGTGGAATAAACATAAAAATGGACCTTAAAAACACACTCATTTTATATAAACCAAATACAGCTCTTTAGATTTTTACAGTAGCTTCTACAATTAAAATACGACAGACAACAGCTTTGCCATACCTGGGTATGAAGGTTTAAAAGGCATATCTTGCCAGAGTTGATTACTTGCCGCACGGAGTCTATGCTAGTACCATAGAGGTTCTTTTCAAACTCTCCATATTCAATGAACTTCCCTGCAGCTATGTCACTCTCAAACGCCTGTCGGGAAATAAAATGGTAATCCCTGCCAGCTACTTCAGTCTCTCGCCTGCTCCTAGTAGTATCTACAAACAAGAGCAACAAAAAAGAAATCGAGACAGTGATACACCTCTAGAACCGAAGAGGAGAAATAAGTATTTCTCTTAGGAGAGGCATTGCTAACCAAGCAAAAAAAAAAAAAAAGGCATTTGAAATATCAAAGAAATGCAAGTATTTTATTTTCCACAATAAGTATCCCTGGACAGATTAAGTTGCCAAAGGCTGAACCTACATTTAGAGGTCTTGTTTACATTATTTAGAGGGAAAAAAAAAGTCAACAAGGAAAGTAATAGTTTCACCTGTGCAGCTGCATTCTGTATGTGAAAACAGCTATTAGTTGTTTATAACAAGTTATATTGTTAAGCTGCTTGTGCACCTAATTTAGGGTACATTAGACATTAAAAATATAAAATTCACTGAAATGTAAGTGGTTTGACAAGGCACTAAAGCCACCTAAATTTAAATTTATGCAGGTGCATGATATGTAGGTTAAGAACTCTTTGACCGATGTACCAGTTTCTTTTCTAAACTTCTGTAACTCACTCCAATTTTATTCAAACTGAAATATATGCATGTCTTACAATGCCTCTGTAACACTGTGTTGGGACATTCGATTCACACTGACTTACCAAAGCTACTTTTTGCCACACAAGATGTAACTTCATTTGTCCTCTATCCAAGAGCTGACTATATCCAGCTCAAAACCTCCAAACTCCTAATTGCTATTTTCAACACAAGAGGATTTGTTTGCAGACAATGTTTAGAATAAGCAATGGTATCTGCCCGTCAAACTTACGGGGAACTGCAGAGGCAAAGCGATCCACTTCGTTATTCATAAGTCGCTGCCGCAATTCATTTTGGCCACAGTTCTGTGGGCCGATGAGAACAATAGGCCGTTTTCTATTTGCTGGCTGATGATACAGTGACATTTCCTCGTAGGTCAAAATTTCCTCATTGTCATAATCTTGAGAGAGAAAGAATAAAATAGTCACAACATATTTCACTGCTAGTTGCATGTATTGCCTATCATGCAGTATTGTTTCAGGCAGCTCCTGACTCGACTCTCTGCCCAGCATCTAACTGCAAGTCACCAAAGCAACAGAAACCCAAAGACCATCACTTACCCAGTAAGATGAGGCTTCCCGCCCCTTTCTGGAGAAAGAAAATGTGTTTCCACTTACTGCTGATATAAGTAGTAGTATAAACTCAGGAAACAACTTTCTTGCCAAGGAACAAGTTTCTAGTACAAGAATAACACTTTATGCCCAACAACAACAAAAATCATCATCCCAATTCCAAAGTACTTTTGTAAGAACATAGTATAAATAGCGTACAAACTCTCTGTGGAGAAAGTTTCCATTTACTAAACTTAATTATGCAGAATGAGATGATATTACAAAACCATAATACATTGGTTCATCATTGTAAAATTATGAGTGCTTCCATGCCTAAAAAGGTATCTGTTTTTTTTACCCCTATCATCCGGTCTTTATTAAAGACACTAAACGACCCTACAAACTCTGTCACCTCTTTTACATCTTTCACTAAATGTTATTACAAACCATACTACTGCTCCCAAACAGAACCATCATCAGGCAGCATTTCTAACATCATATCCTGAATTTCAGCATTCTTTTCACCAGGCTATTTGTAGAATCTTTTATAGTTGCTTATAAGTGCACATACTGCGCAAAAGATGTTGCTTACCATCATTTTTATTTGCGTTGTATAAAACCTTTTTCCGTTTCTTTTTGTTTTTCTTCGCGCACCAGAGTTTTCCTAACCAAAATAAAAATCATCACAATCAAATACAGTAAAAAGCTTCCTATCCCACCTGCTATCTGGATCTTTAAAGTGGAGAATTTATTCTGCAGTTTTGAAAAGGCATAATATTCTTCAATTCATTACAACGGTTTGGTGTGTTAAGCAAATGTTGCATGCCAAGGACTTCAACTGAGTCATGGCAGATAAAATTCTTTAAGAAAAAAGGGGCTTTCCAAATCCCCCTACATCATCCTAATTATATTGCACATAGTTATGAAAAAACCATGTGACTTATACAAAGCGCAAAATTCAGACCTGTATTTACATGAAGAATTTCAGAGTTATCCCACTTGTATTACAAAAAAATGGAAGAATTTTCTACAACTTTACAATGACAAGGTTCCAGATAGCACCTCTGTAAGAGATTTTTTTTTCTTCCCTTGGAAAGCATATATCCAACCTGATTTTTCTGGCTCCTTGTCTTCTTCTATGGTTTGCTTCATTGCTTCTCTTTGTTGCTGAAAACTTTTTCCTTAATGCATTTAAAAAAAAAAAAGTACAAAAGCAGTTGACATTTAGAAACCATTTCCATACTTTTTTGTAATGACTTACTCATTTTACTTTTTCCTAAGCTTTTACATCTCTGAAGGTTCTATTAAAATATGACATATAAGAGAAATTTAAAAAGAGAAACTAAAATTGCTGCAAAGCTTGTTTATTGCTTCGAAAATATATTCATCAAGAAAGACTTGCAGAGCATTTGTACTATTCTGGACAGTTTTGCCTGGAAAATTGAAACTACTGTAAGGACTACATTTCCGCACTATGATGATATGGTTTTCTAATTATTTTTGTATGATAAACATGTTCTATTTATACTAAATCTTTTGAACTTCAGCTTGAAAAACATTAGCCTATATTTAAATCAGTGTTCCTCTCAACTTACTCAAGTGTCATAAAGTAACAGTGTGATATTCCATGGAATTTGAAAAGTCTTTTGTTCACTGTGTTTAACAGATCAGCAGATCTTTAATGGACTAGAGTGCAGCACATATTGCAATGCAAAAATTATATACTGACTTCAATGTCTGAAAACCCTATTACTCAAAGGGCCCCAACAGTTCGAAAGGAAGCATGACTGTTACAAGTAGCTGAAGCTCTTTGCTAAGTGAAAACATGCAGAAGAGTTACGACAAAAAAAAGGTATATTTTTCAAGTATACTACTTGATGTAGTAAGAAACCTAACAGCTGCTCTCATCTCCAGAGAACAAGCAGGCTGAAGTCCCACGTTTCTGCCATAGCCAGCAGAGGGAACTCTGAATCCACAGAGTCCCCAAGGCAGAGGAACAAAGGAAGAGGAGAGCAGCTCTTGGAAAGGTGAGCTGCAGTGGAAGAGGTAGCTTTACTCTGCATTTAACATCTATACATGGAGATGCCTCTAAAAGGTCAACCTTTTAAGTAAGTGAATTACATAACCAACAGTAGGCTCTGTTGCAAAAGATTCAAAGCCACAGATATTTAAGGCAATGGATATTTAAGGGTATACGAGTCTTTGAAAAGCGGAATATTGCACCTATGGCTATGGGAACAACTGGCTGTCAAGATTTTTCTAGAGCTTTATTTACCAGGGATAAGGCCTGCCAATGGCTGATTATCTTCATCTCCATCTCTGTAAGCCTGCCACCAGTTTGGATCTTCTTGGCTGATCACATGCAGTATATCTCCTTTTTGAAAAGAGAGGCCTAACTCTCGGCAGGGGACGTAAGGGTCATCAGAGGGATCATAGTCAAAATGCGCTTTCACGTGTATCTGTGGAAGATCAAATGTAAAAACAGAGGAAAAAAACCCTGTGACTTCTGAAGAATTACACCCCATCTTCTGACTGCAGTGGAGCTCCGATATATAAAACCACCAAGATCCTATAAAACGGAAACTTTATCTGGGGCATACAGGAGATACTGGAATGGAATCATTACCTGGCTTAGCAATGGAAAAGACACAGTTGTGCTAGGTTGGAGATGAAGGCCTGAATTTAACTCTTGTTAATTCTAAACTCTATGCAATTTCCTCACCATTTTAGTAGGTGAAACGCCCTGAGCTACTGATTTAAGTTCTTTGCATTCAAAATACATCAGAGATATTCTGATTTGTTTTAAAATACCTAATAAATACACAGATTGAAACCCATTTGCTGGGCTTTAGGTGAAGTTTCACTTGTAAAATATTTTACTTTGTCACCAACCATTAACGTTTTTGTTTGGCTGTGATATAAATATATGCATTCTTTCTTCAAACTGTTAAAGCTGTCTCAAGAAAAGTATGTTAGCTAAGAAGATAACGAACAAAGTTTCCAGTATACAAACTTTTCCTCCCAAACCATATTTGCAAGTTCTACCAATCCAATTTATACATATTTTATATATATATAAAAATAGAGAAATTGAGAATTTCAAAATAGAATTTCAGAAGCACAGGCAGTTCTACTTTTATAAGTTCTTACTATTTTAGAAACTGAGTTAAAATCATACTAAGAGTTTCAGCTTAACACCATAAATCATTTTCAACAGTTAATTCAGGTGTTAGTCTGGTAACAACTAAACCAATTAAAACAATTAAGTTTTGGTTTTGTTCCACAATGTAAATGACTTACGGAAGAACCTTCTACACATTACTGGAAAAAACAAGGTATGTATCACCAAGATCAAGAACTGTTGTAGAGCTACTTACAACTGTCTCCTTCGCAGGAGGTGGCTTGCTCTGCTGACTGGGAATCAATACAAAGGTCAGAGTACCATGCATGTCAGCCTGAAATGAAAAATACTCTTCATATACAGTATGCTTAAAAAATTCCCATAAAAGGCAGTTCCTAACAGCACATCATCTACCTCTTAACTGGTTTAAAAGATATAGTACAGACACAGATGCAGTGATTCAGTGACAGGCTAGAAAGCCAAATGTTAATATTCAAATTTTAAAAGCCTAGCATTCTTGATTATATATAAACTATTTCTATTTGAAACTGAGCAGCTGCAATTCTGTCAAGCAGAGACTCGGGAGAAATGAAGAATAATATTCCTTTGTTCTGTTCAAAAATACCAACAAGTGGATCTATGCCGAGAAGAAAAAAAAATATAAAATATTATGTTTCTAAAATTGCTTAAGTGGAACAGTGTTTTCAAATCTAAATATCTCTACTATGATTTGATGCTGTTAACATTATTAAAGTATACAAAAAGCTGTTTAAAAATTTAACTAACACACTCAAATCCTGCATCTGTAAAGTACTTAATATCAATATTGCAATCACCCTACTAATAAAGTAGAACATAATAATAAATGTCCTGGTTTTAAGGAATTCTTATTTGTTTGCATACTCTTGTATACAGAGTGTGTTTGCATACATAACTAATATCTAGATAAAATGCAAGTGCCAACCCATGACAAAGTCTACATGTGTCTCACTTCCTATACATCATTCCATGAACCGTAACACAACAATTTATGTTGCATAAAACCAAAGTGTATGCAAGTACCTCAAAAAATTCAGACCTAAGGCTTAAATAAAGTAACCATAACTGAGCATAACACTATTAGGCTGCAGGAAAGGAAAACCCACAATTTTCAGTCAGCACACATTGTTCCATGAGGAATGCGTAGAATTGCATAGTGATTGTGTGAACAGTCTTGTCTAAAGTCACGTGCAGTTTATTATCATTTGAGTAGCAAGTGGTGAGACAAAATAAAGAAGGCAAGTAATTTCCTTTTCCTGTGGTTAAGTGTTTTTCTGGGGACTGAAGCATTTTAAAGCTTCACTTCCACATTATAAAGTACAAGAGACAACATATAAAGAATTAAAAATACTATTTTAAATTAATGATTTTAAAAATGTATTAAAAACATATAAGGTTTTGTTTTGGTGGTTTGGGTGTGGGGTTTTTTTTTGTTTTTAAATTTTCAGCAGGTAATCTGCTCTTATGTTAATGTATTGTGGTTTTAAATCTTTAATTCTGTAACTCTAGGTTGCAGGAGCTGCTCAAGAGCAGAATAAGCTCTTTGCAGAGAACTAAACTGCCAGAGTTGAACTGTCTGTCAAGCACCTACAAAACACTTTTCAGAAGCATAGGACTTGGCTAATATGGCTTTTTTTTAAAAATACAGATGGCAATGGAGACAATTAGAGAGCGTGAAGAATCTCAGATATCTCTGATCCAAAAAACACATGGAGATTGAAGGCTTTTCAAATAACTGTAAGAATCTTTAAATGGCTTAAACCCCCCCCCATTTCTGCCTCTACTTCCCTCCACTTGACCTCATTCCATGCATTAGCTGAAAAATTTTAACAGTAAATTTCAGAAAAAATCCAACTAAAGGTGGAAATTGTCCATTAAAAACTACAGTGCTACTTTAGCATGAGACAACTTTATCTATGGGTATTGCTGCCTATTCTTCCTACAATAATGCAACCTACAGTAGGACCCAGGTCTTTGTCCTGATTTTGATTCACCTATAGAGCATAGAACTACTAAGTAATTCAAAGATTTATGAAATATATTTCTCTTTTTTTCCCCCAAAGACCCTATTAAATAAGTGCTAGTGGATATTTCCAATGTTTTGTATCAAAGTTATAAATTAACTTAAAAAAAAAAATTGTCATTTTCATCTGTTTTCACTTTGACAGAATGGTCTTGCATGCTGCAATCAGAACAAAGATTCATAGCCAGGTGTCCCATCTTGGACACTGATCAACAGCAGGTGCCAGGGAGAAGCACGAGAATAGAGCAATATTGGGCAACAGAAAATACTGGTAATTCCCAGCTTTTGACGTTCTACCTCACAGGGCCTTTTAGAGAGAGTACTGCATTTACTAGCTCCTGATGAATTTCTTACCTGTTGTTTTGACTAGCTGCTTTTGAACTGATGTATAATTTTGTCATTAATGGCAAAGTGTAATAAGGAGAAAAATGTCTATGCTGGTAAACTGCTAGACAAAGGGTTTTTATCAGGAGGGAAAGAGTAAGAAGTCTAGTCATGTAAAGGTCCTGTGTGATACAATTTGTGGTGGGTTAAGTCTGGCCAGCAACTAAAAACCCACCAGCTCCTCACTCACTCCCCTTCCCCAACAGGATGGGGGAAGAGAACATGCAGATCAAAAGCGAGAAAAACTCATGGGTCAAGGTAAAGACAGTTTAATAAATGAAGGGAAAAAACCCCAACCCAACAAGTGATGCAAAGGCAATCACTCACCACCCAGTTTTTATTGCTCAGTATGATGTTATATGACATGATATATCACTGTGGTCAGTCAGCTGTCCCCTCCCAACCTCTTGCTCACCCCCAGCCTACTTGCAGGGGGTGAATAGAGTGAGAAAAAGAGAAGGGCTTGACACTGTGCAGGCACTGTTCAGCAATAGCTAACACACTGGTGCGTTATCAACACTGTTTCAGTCTAAAACCAGCCTAAAACACATCATCATATAAGCTTCTATGAAGAACATTACCTCCATCCCAGCCAGACACTACCACAATCACACAGCCACACATTTATTAACTGTAGACTCAACCAGAGACAGAGGAAAAAAATCATGGCTTTTCAGAGCTAAACAAAGTTTTTCTTAGAAATCATTAAAAGCAAGTCTTAAGATGATAGCTTGACTCTTCCACATTTGTAGGCTTCATTTTTGCAGATAACTGCCATTATACTTATTAATATCATACTTGCATCAGAAAGAAAACTTGAAATGGCCCTCCACATATAAACACTAGCTATCAGAGTGAAAATACTTTTAAACTACTGCTAAATGAGTACAAGTGACAGGCAGAGACAACAGGCTTCAGTCTTATGAAATGAGTATTTTTCACAGGGAAAACCAAGAAGTGTCCAACTCACCAACAAGTCAAAAACTTCATTAACATCTTTTCCACGAATCTCAATACCATTAATCTCCAGAACTTCGTCCCCTTCATGTAACAGCCCACTCTTCTCTGCGGCACCTCCTTTCACTATTCGACTAATGATAACAGAATCCATTTCATTGCGAACAGTAGCACCCTGTGTAGCAGTAACACATTCTGAATTTATTATATATATGAAACTCAAAGCCATCCATTGTATATATTTCAACATAACATTTAAACATTTCTATATTGAAAGACAATGCAAGTAACAGCTTGGATGCATACACCCAATGCGCCAGTTTAAGAAAAACACTGCTTAATTTCTTCAACATGTACTAAAGATTGAAGAATTGAATTGCTCCATACCATAAGATCCATGATTTTTTAAAAAACGTTTTCCTAAGGAAACACTTATTTGAAAGATGCAAAATAGAAGATAAGAGTTGCTAAAAAAAAAAGATAATATGCAGTTGGCACAAGGCTATAAGCTCCCCTGCAGCAAAGCTTGGGATAGCAACTTCTGTCAAGTCTTGTCCAAATGCAAGCTGATGGACGTTGTACAGATTCTAAATGGTAGTATGGCTACTGCTATACAAAGATATACACAAATTTATTGTCTGTGACTATTTCTCATTTTGGAGGGAGGGAGAGTGTTTACAAGTTAAACATCACCTCCACATTCAAATTCCAAAACTTCCATAGCAATCTTCAAAGGACAAAAAAAGCTTACCTCCTTTATATGTAACTGAGTGCGTATCAGTACTTACCAATGGAATATCCCGAGCTTTCTCAATGCGAACTATTTTAACTGTCTCCCCTCCATACACGCCAACATTTTCATAAATTTTTTCTTCTGTCACAGGCTCTGGTTGCATTTCTTGTTCTGCAACCTTATCATGAGCCAGTAAAAGTGCCTAGTGTTAAACAAAATCAGCTCAGTTACAGAAAATTTCACACTTAATATGTACACAAAATAGTAGGATTCAATGAAATTCTGCAATTTGAATAATCTTTGCAGATTACAGAATATTGCAAACTGACTCAAGCAATAAAAAAAAGATCATTTATCACAGCTATGTGGCACCTACTGCTACATACTTTCCAAAACTTTCCTTTCAGATTGGAAAAGATTAAAAAAACAATTCTGAACACACAACTGTGACTGTACTTACAGCTCCTCATTCCTAAAAAAAACAGACATTGGTTTACTATTTATGTGACTGAGGATACAGGCATAAGAAGTTACTGCAGTGAACACTACTCATGGATTTACATCACCACCACAGGACAAAATTTCCTTGCACCCTATGGTAAGCATGAAACAGCTATCAAAGAAAAAACACAGATAAGCAAAGCAGCTCATGTGTTGCCCTGACCCTACTGATCTACTGCTACATTGTTTATGTGCAAATTACCCTGTAATACATGTACGATGTAGCAAGGGTTGAATACAATCAATACACTTGATTAGAAGTTTCCATTAGTTGCTGGAAATTGGAAACTTCTCATCCTAGAAAAATATTAAGAGATTTGCATAGAGTTGAAGAATAAAATCCATCCTCAACCAGTCAGCCCAAGACGTTTGCAAAAAAATAAGTTATACTGAAAACAGCATCAAGAAATACATCCCATAGGCTAGAAGTTCCATTTTATTTTACCTGCATGTGAGGAGCATTCAGTAAAGCATTAAGCTCCTGCCCATCCTTATGGTGACTGGGTTTCAAAACACTCTGTACCTAAAAAGAAATAAAGTAGCAAAACTATTAATCTACCCAGTGATATATCAAGCCTCCCTCCCCTACTCAAGCACAAACCCCTAGTTGCAATTATTCATTTTACTGGAAGTAAAGTATATCCACGCAATTGTTGCACTAACTAATTGAGCTTAATCTGGTACACATTAGGAGAACATGCAATGAGACCACAGGACTACTCCAGCATATCTTGCCTCAGTAGTTGTCTACCAAATCTAAGCTGGTATCCAGTGCATCACACAGATTTGTCCGTACCAGAGACTGGCAATGAGCTCAGCTACCACAAAGATGCACACAAAAAAATTAAACCTCAGAAAGGAACATGATAGTGAAATCAGTCACAATAAAGTCTATTATGTGAATACGCTAGGTCTTTTAAAACAGACTAATTTCTCACTAACATGACTAGCCTCCCTTTGCCTTAAAAGCAGATAGTTTATTTTTACCCAAACTATTTCCACCAACAGCAAGGCTAAAGATTCCAACACAGGTTTTGCAATGCATCCTGGAGCCCCTGCCTCAGAAAGTGTACGAGTCAAAACTTCAAAGGGTCCCAGGGAACCAAGTTTCTTTGGCTGGTTACAAAATAATCCACATTAACACAATGACAGTTTTTGCTCAAGCAGCTTCAGTGGCCTGTGAAAAGGTTTGCCTTCTCATACAGTTACTAAACACGTGTTGCCATCATCTCTTGCAAATATTAGAAAATCCTGGTATGCTTATATAGAAAGCCAGGAACAGGGAAGTCCCTCTTATCTAAAGGCATGGCTGAAGAAGATACTTTCCATAGCTGTTATCCTCTAGCCTAATCTGACCAAAGGCACACAAGTCCAAAAGCACAAATGAATCCAGACACATCAACAGTAGATTATACATACCAGAGCAGCAGCTTTCAGTGGGATGGAAAACATTTTTTTCAAGAGCTTTTTACTCTTAAGGATGAGGTAATGTGACATAACATAGAATCAAGAAAACACAAGTTCCAAAGTGAAAATAATTAAGCTTTTTGTGTGATCTAACAATATCTAAATGTCTGAAGAGCCTCTATGAGCAATTATCTACAGAGATGCTAACGACCCTCTTGGATGCTACCAGATGACTGCACTGAAAACAGTAAAGATACTTTTAAATCCCAGCATAAGCCACTAAATGAACTCTTCCCATGGAGCAAGGTCCTTACGTTGCCAACCAAACACTGTCACATGGAACAAGATCCTGGGCTTAGCAATAAATCTGGCACAACCTCCAAAGGCCTTCCTTCTGACGTCCCTAGAACATGCCTCATGGCGAACAAACTCAGTATAGATTAGAAAAGTCAAACAAGAAGCCAGATTTAAGTAAGTTTTTTACTGATTTCTTTAAAACCCTAGAGAACAGAAAGAATTAAGCTTCATATAGGCCTGACCTCAGCCATACCTCTGAATTGGCCAGGAAGCTATTATCCCCAGCTTAGCCCGAATTTTGGGATGCCATATAGCAGACAGAGCACTGTAAAGGATGTATTTCACTAACAAACTTTTCCTCTGTGTTGAAAGTAGAGATTCTTCTATACAAAAGATTTTCTCATAGAGGTTTATTTATGGTATCTAACTTTCAAGGGACTTTCAGTTTCTTTCTTGAAGAAGATACAAGAAGCCTTAAAGCCTGATCCAATCTTTATGACCCTTTTACAGGAAAACCTACTCAGAAAGCAACTTAGAAGTCCTGGAAGCAAGACAACCTTTTGAATGCAAGGTCAGAGGTTGGGGATTTGGCAGGGAAAAAGAACGCAACCAAGAGGCTGGGGATTTGGCAGGGAAAAAGAACGCAACCAGGCCCAACCTGTCATTCTGTGTGCAGGGAATGTCCTTCAAGTTGAATTTCTGCTTTGAATAATTTAATTATTCAAAACTTTAACAGCTCCTCCCCCCCCCCCTTTAAGAGAAAGATAAATTTATTATTTGCTTATTTAATGAAGTGCTAGGAAAGCTTCAGGCTGCTATATACACCACTTATTACACCAGTCTTGCCACATGCCAGATTCCTCTGTTACTTGCGGTAATGAACCCCACAGTTTTATCAGACAAAGAAATTTGAATGTAGGCTGTCATTCCAAAAGTGAAACATTACAGATAGCATAGGCAATCCACACTAAATATGTGGCAATAATAGTATTTTCTTAACTCTTCAGCCTAGCTTTTATTGTTAATTATGTTAACTTTAGTTCAAGCAGCCCCCCAAAAGCTACCAATTTGGTTTCATTATACACACCACAATTTGGAGGCATGTACTGTGGAGGCATATGCTGGAGTAATCTTAAACATTCAGAATTTAACCACACCTGCAAAATCCTGTTGTTGCTTACTCTGAGGTGGCCAGGACTGTCAGAAGGAATATACATATCAGAGGGTGCACACATACACATTGTAATGCACTTATACCAGAAGTTACAAGCTTCCAGTGCATCCTCTCAAAAGTACTGATGTAGTTTAATTGCCTGCACTTGCTGAAGTGAACAGTAGCAAGTCTGAAAACTTTAGAAACACAGCCTATATAAATTGAGCCTATTAAGTATATTTAGTAGCAAGAACATCTTTAAGGTATTTGATGTGCTGTTACAGGCCAAAAATTACAAACTGTCTTGAATGCTGCATCAAATATTCTTACAAGGTCAAGATTCAGACTATGTTCCCATAATCCTTGCCCCCATCTTGGTCAAGTTTAAATGGATTTAAAATCAATTTAATTACATTTGATGTTTACTGGCTATTTTTATTTAAGACTTGGAGTATACCACATTACATGAAGATTAGCTCTCTAAAATAAATTCCTTAAGCTCAAGTGCTTCATTCCACCTTTTAAATTCAATTAAAGTTTCTTTATAAAAGAAAAATCTTGAGTTGTTGGTGCCTGGTTATTAGAACTGGTGGGAAAAATTAACTGTACAAGTGTACTACTCATTTTAAGAATTTCCTAAAGAGGACGAGAAAATAAAAATGTAACATTCCAGTCTCATGCATTGTTAATGGTTAAAAAATTAAAAATAATGTTTTCACACTGTTCATACACATTATGTTTTATAAAAGCAACTAATCAACTAAAAAGTAAATGAAAACAGATTTTTTTAATTAAGTTCAGTGTAGCAAATGACAATTCCCTCCCAAACACACTTCCAAAAGTGTAGTTTAATTAATTAAATATTAATTTTTACTTTTTTTTTAAAGGGGGGATGTTTCGTGTTGCAATATTGCAAACTGTCTTTTCCTGTTAGAGCTACAGAAGCATGAGGTCTAGAACAGGTTCTCTTCCACACCATAAAGCCTCCAAACATGTCTGTAGCTTTAAATTAGGACATGCACTCCAAAACAGTTTCAGAGTTGTACACTGTCACCGATGACCTGTGCACTAAAATATGCACATTAGCATTACCTGCCATTTAAAATTAATGTTATGCGTGTATCAGCTATTTTTTTCTTGTAATGCCTTGTGGCTTTTATTATCAAGATGTTATCAGTATCTTAAATCCAGGCTTTTGCAAGTGTCTTTTCAAAAACACCCTGAAGTAAGTAAATGAACTGCTTTCTGAGGGAGCTTCCCATGCCTATGTTTAGGGATGGAAAAAGCAAGACACAACCAAAAATCACAGTACAAGAAAAAAACCTAGACAAGCAAAAACAACTTTTCCTAAAGCAGAAATAATTTCCTCCCATACTGCTACCATAACAAATACAGAAGCCTTTCCAAAAGGAAGAAAGGATCTGAAAAACAAGCATGAGATCTTTTATTCAGGCAAGACTAGAAAGTACAGAATGATGTGAATGCAGGCCTCAAGGTGTTCTTCTTGAGACACTGTCAGTCACAGAAGTATTTATCCTGATTTTCCGTCTCAATCATTTCAGGATGCTATTTAACATATTGCAAAATGCAAGTCACTTAAATACACCAGAAGCTGAATCACTGAGAAACTAGATGACATCTGAAAATGGGAGCAGACATATGCAGTATATTGACTTTTCAGGAATTTCAAGGATGGACAAGACAGGCATGGGAGACGAAGAATCAAAATGAGTGCAAGAACATGTTTGCCTTTTATGTAATAGTCTCCTGGGTGATGACAAAATTCCATTGGTTTAAAAATTTTAGATTAAAGAATCTTCTTGATGCTTAACCTTCTTCATGGATTGTTAAGAGACACAAATCTGGCTTTGCACCACCTTCTCATTTTAGGATTTACCAAATCACCTGAAAAAAGAGAGGAATGTGTTGGGAAGGTGAGGGGTAGGAAAAATGGGGAGGAATATGGAAGTTTGAAAACAGACCTAGAGTTTTCCTAGGCATGTTTTCTTCTTGGAAACTTCTATTAAGCAGCAAATAAAAAGACATCGTATCTGTGAAGGGGAAAAAACGGCTTAAGAGATAAATCTGTAACATCCTATATTATAAATGAAGATTCAAAAACTCTGGCTTGTATCTGAATGAAATCCTAAACTAGGCCTGTGTAAAGTAGGTGTTTGGGGAAGTAGTTTACAAACAGAAGTGAACTGAAAAGGTTCCTTCAGGCTTGCAGACATCAAAGCAGCCTAGTGAGGATCCTATGGCAGCCTACAGCCAGAGGGAAGCTCATATGTAAAACACTCCCACCTGGTTTTGGCCCAGTCTTACTGACAAACCTAAACAGGAAAATCCTGAGCTGCTATTTAATCAGCACACTGCACCTATAGATACCATTTAAATGATGTCCCTCAAGAATCAGTAATTTCTTCTGCAAAAGAACTACAAGCTTGCTAAAATGCTGTTTTCCTTGACTTACAAAGTTAAAGTCTAGAAAAAGGAAAGACAGTGGAAAGAGCTGTTAAAAAAAAAAATTGCTTCAGGCACAAAGAAAACCAGATACTACCAAAAAAAAAAATCAACTTGCTGCCATACTGAAATTGGAGTGATGTGCCCTTGAGCAACTGGAGAATGGCTATATACTGGCTCAGGTACTCCAAGTGGTGTACCTGAGTGAGTTTTGAACAGGTAATTTTCGTTCACTTGGTGCTAAATGCTGGAGCATTTACCCAGCCTCTGGATCTGGCTTTGCTGAACACTACAGTGCTACACTTGCACTAATACTGGTATTCAAGCTAGCTAGTTTAAAGTTAATAAATGTATATCCATGTAAGGTGTAGCCATACTTCACTGCAACACATACATGCACCAGGCCATGGAAAATGAAGATAGAGTTATTGAGCGACCCCTCAGAGGGTCTTAGCTGCATCCAGCTGCATGCAAAAACTCATTCTGTTCACAGCAACTTTGTATCTGATGAGTTTTCTGTAAATTACTACTAATGCTTACAGGTATTTCCCACCTATATTCAAGTGAGTAAGCCTCAAAGAAAGTAGTTAACCTGGCTGAAACTGTAAAAGTATTTCAAACAGTTCAGATCTGACTGAAAAGATTAAAATTTAAAATCTTGCTCAAGTAAATTTCTAAAAGTATACTTTAATAATTTCTAAAAGACATATCAAATCTTATAAAAGAGCTGTCATCTGTCAGACAAAAATTAAGTGTACTCTGACCATCACGGCAGTAATTAAAACATTGAAATTAAGGGATCTGTTGCTCACTTTAAAGCAGAATGCTTGTTTCCAGTACAGTTGAATTTTCAGAGAGGCCTCCCAATTTAAGAACCATGGCTCAACTCAGAGGAAAGTCACAATTACAGAGAACTGTAATTCAATTTCTGAACGCTTGGAATAAAGAATACTGAAGGTAAAAGAGCTAGATTTTCATAACCGCTCCCTTTTCCTATATTTAAACATAGTACTTTTTCTGTTACATATCTATCCATGCTAAAAAGGGAGTTATATCCCTGAAATATTTTTCTGGTTACTGTTTGGAAATCTGGAAAAACCGGATACAGCAATCAGTGACTATTATAATCCCTTTCATATTCAACATTCAATAACTCAGACAAGCTTGACAAGTACATATTTCAACAACAGCTATGATTATAGGTTTCATATATATATATCACAGAGATACATACTGTACATACCTCTTGTGCTAGTTCTTGTGCATTACAGATGAGAGGATATGGAGGGCTGGCTTTGTTCATGTGCACTGTAACAGCATTGTGTATCTTAAATGCATTCTGAAAATCAGTATTTTGAATAAGCTGTAAAATGAGAGAGATATCCTCTTGGCTCTGAGGGTCTACCAAAACGTGCTGGATATGCTTAAGAGAAGTTAACAGTTCTTCCACTTCTAGGTAGGAAATAACAAAATACAAATAAGGTACGAGTTAACAAGATTAATAATTAATGTTTGTATTAAGATTTTTACCAATTTTTTTTTTTGCTGTTCAGTTTTTAATCAGCAATGATGTATGCAAATGTATTAGTTATCCATTATTCACTCAGACTTTTATTAGCAGAACACATCTGAATCAAAAAAAGGACCCCAAGTTGGTAAAAGGAGAAATAAAAAAAGTTAATACACTGTTTAAATTTAAATTTCTTTTGCTGGAGCAGTTCTCTGAAATACATTACCGCTACATAAAAGATCCAATAATTGCAGCTCATGTATAGCTAAATGGGAAAGACAGACTATTTTGCAATATGAAAATAACTCATTTGCTAAACTAATGTTGATGCACTGAATGTTCATTGTTATTTTGATACATATTTCCATATGTATCTGCCATATGTGGCAGATCTCTCTCAACTAAATATTACTTACTTACAGAATGAGTGTTTGATAAGTGAACTACACTCAATTTCTAAACATAAAATTATGCTCAGTCTTAGCACATTAAAATAAAAAAGTAAGGATGAAAAAAAAAAAATCTATGGTCAGAGTTCTGAAAGTCATCTGCACCAGAAGAAAGTTCACATCTTTTACCTACAAGATTATGAATTCTGCTTGGACCATAAAATATTTTAACATATTTTAATAACTGGTTTCTACATATTTGCAGAATATTGTACATGTACTACATTCTTGAGCTTCAACAACTAATCTGATTCTTTAGGGGTGCTTTTTAAAGACTGTCAACAAATTTACATTTTTTTAAGCCAATCTGAATTTCTGCAAAATGTCACTTCTCAATATTAAGTACTTGAGAAACTACCTAAAACAAGGCATATGAATCATACGTATAATGTGTATAAACCCAGGTAAGAAATACTCAAGCAGACCAAAAAATAAGACAGTGGATGTTTTGGGCTTGAAATAATGTATGCATTCTCACATACTATCTGAAAAAAAATCTGTTCAGCCACAAGAGGCTGGTCAGCTATCTTTTATTTTAATAAACTCAAGTAAGCCAGAATTTTGAATCCCAGTATTTTTAAAAAAAGAACAACAAAGAAAATCCCAAATTTTAAAACTGTCAGTGGATACTGAGGTCGATCTCCCTTATTGGTATCAAAATATCAGCTTTGAGAATTATTTTTAAGTTTTAGCAACCTTCATTTTGTCATTATGAGCTAATTAAAAAACATTAGAATAGGAATGGGATCAAGACATCAGCTAATCTGCATTTTTTACATGAAAAAAATCACAGTAGATAACGATCACTAACATGGATACATGCTGTCAAGAAGATTCCTTTACCTGTTTTTAACCTCAAATTTACCAGTACACTGAACACAATGCTAGATGCAAAGTTGTTGAGCACAAGATTAAAATGGTTGATAAATGGGCACATGAAAACCATAAAGCCTAATAAAATATGCACTTCAAACACGTTTAATGGCTTTAATTTTGGACAAAGCATACCTACATATATGTTTTTAATTTTGAGTTTGCAAGTCAGTCTTCTGTATAATAAAAGGAAACAAACAATTCAGAGCTAATACTCTTGTACTTTACTGTCTGCAGGACAACAGAAAAAAAAAAAAAAAAAAACAAAAACCCTCCGAAACCATTCCACACATGCTAAAAACATCCTACCCACCAAAGGTCAAGGGCTTCTTCCTGTAACCACCAGGGAAACAAAGGGCAGTAGTACAAAAGCTGCCCAGAAAGCTCGGATACCAGCTGCACAGGATATTCCACAGGTGAAATCCAGTACAGCTCACAACACTAATTAAGGCAGCCAATGTCTCACTAGGAAACTGTATACACAATATACTGCCTATCACACAGGGGGAAATGCCATTTGGAGAGAAGGCTAAACAACACTCTACAAGCAAGAATATTTGCTCAATAGGACACTGCCAGCTGGCAAATGTTTTGCCTAGTGGAGTATGCAGACTATCAAAGCATCTCAGTAATTGATTCTCCCAATTCTGAGGAAGTGCACTATTTTCAAGGATAAAAAAAAAAAAAAAAAAGTGTAAAACAGTCAGATGTTATTGTAAAGTTCCTACTGATACCTCCTCAGTTAAAAAATACACCAACCCAAAATTCTGCTATTTGTTACTGTTACTGGGTTCAAAAAACAGTAAGGCATTAGAGAAGAAACTAACTTCTTCCAACTCTTCCTATGCATGAATTAATTTATTCAATTATTTCTGAATTGTCTATCCCCCTTATCTATCTGAGAATTGAAATACATACACACATATGTACACACATAATTCTTTCTAATACATATTCCATATAAGACATAAATACATAGAAAAAGATAGACATCTTATTTTGTATCTATAATAAAGACATTCTGTTCCTAGGTGCCTCTATGTATTCTCTTCTCAGGACTTTACTAGTTCCTTCTGTGTCACCCTTTCTTACAAACAACCACAGTACTCTCCTCCCCATATAATTCCCTTCTACACTGAATCTTCATCTGTGCTGGATGCAAAAGCCCTATACCAAATGATTTTCCTCCACCATGAAACAGCAAACAAATACCCGCCTTATCATGATTCTAAAAGAGAAATAATGCTTGAAAGGAGTGAAATGAAATATTCCCCGAAAGCTAGCAATCCATTTCCTAATCACTTGTTTAATAAAAAAACCATACACATAAAACCACATACAAATCTGGCGCTATGCATGCCTAACTCTCTCTAGGTTCCTGTTTCTGAATTCTAAATCACAGATTAGATTTCGGTGCAAGTTTCTTCTGTTTGATTTTGGTCTTTTTAAAAAAAATAAATAAATGCCAGGTAACAAAAGACTCCATCTCTAGACATTTCCTGTTGAAAGGGTTGTCTTGAGGGAAAAAAGTTCGGTAAAAAGACTAACATCTGCATTTACTCACAGAAAAATGGCAGGGTTCTTTTGCAGAACAAGTCCATTTTTTAATCGCAGATCAATTAGCAATCAACTATTTTTTTTTTAGAAGTCTTCTTTCACAAGAAGTGTTGCAGCCTTTTTTCCATTAGGCTATGAAATGGCTGGAATGTGACTGAGCACTGTGCGATATACGCATCAATCAAAAGACTGCCAGGGCAAAAGTATGCAACTGCAGGGGAGGACCCGTGGTCACAGCTTAACATGTTAGAGTAGAAAAAGAAGAAAAGAAAATAGTTGCTGTTTATCACCTTAAACAAAAAGTTATGAACAGCAAACTTAAGAAGATATAATTGGCTTTATTATATGTCAGCATCAATATCTGAATTCCCAACCTTTTTTATAGATCTCTAGAGTACTCTATGTGCTGGTACTAGCACTCTAATGCTCCATATATTACTTGAATCACAGGGCTAAGAAAAGTATTGTTTTATCCAAAACTACTTCTGAAAGTTTATTTATATTTATAACATTTATAAATAAGGATTGCCCAAGGTATAAAAACAAAAAATAGGCAGCTTTTCCCCTAAAAAAAAAAAATTCACGGTAGCCACAAAAGGTTTATTTACATGAAGTGTCAGTTACTCATTTAACTAAATTAGCTGAATGAACTATATCAAACAAAAAATTTTCTGCATTTTATAGAAGTACATTGCTGTGAAAAACCCAGTTAAATACTTATATGCACATGTTCTAGGTGTGCAGAAAGTTATTTCCATTAAGACAGCTGTCTAAATCATATACTGTTTTGATAACAAACATGCCCTTTAAAATTGTTTTGATTTAGTGTCCTGTTTTATTTTTATAAATAAAATGCAATTTGTTTAATCTAGTCTGCTTTTTTTTTCTTTAAGATGAACAGATTAAAGACTTGGCAAAGATCTGCCAAATTAGACATTGGCACTTATGAAACATTTTCAAAACTAAAAATGCAGACAATCAGGTCAATATTCCTATTTAAAACACATATCTTTAGCAGAGGCTCTATGGATTAACATACCAAAAACAAACCCTCATAAAAAGCAAAACTAAAATCAATATTCTAAAAAAGACTGAATAAGGGTAGTTTAACATCTCTATAATTCACTAGCACCTGCCCAGTTTTATTTGGGGTTCTCCTAACAAAGCTTAGAGATTTATGAAAGTGACTAACCACTGTCATCTGGACAGCAAAAGTGGAAAGATGGGAAGAGTCAAGAGCAGTGTAGATCAGAAATTCAGTATAACCAAACAGACAAAATGCAAAAAAATCTCACATACTAGCAGTTATTTTTTGGACAAAGTCATGGGCTAGCAAGCTTCTTGGAGATCAAAAAGTTGTATATGTAAATTTTTTAAAATGTGGCCTCTCCAGTTCAGGTATTCAATAAAAAAGCAGAAGTATTAACTATAATGGACTCAAATCCTCTCTATGAAACCGTATTATTTTGTAAGTGTGTGTGTGTGTGTGTATGTATTCATAAGGCAACATCCCTAGCCCTGGTACTAATCAGGAACAGACAGCTTTCAGAATTAAAAAAAATATACTACTTTTGAAATTCAGCAGAAGCGTCAGACCTTAGAATGATTAATCCAGAAACTGGAAAACAGACATGCTTAGTAGTGGAGAAAAATTCTGGAAAAGGCCAAGTTACTGCAGAAGCACTTCGTTAAATTTAAAATTGTGACTCAGTTTTTGACAGCATTAATGACTGAACAGAGATTCTTTATGGACTATATAGGTTAAAAGATCACAGCATTTCATTTAGAACTTTTTTTTTTTTTTTTTTAAGTTTTCAACAACTCAGCATCACAGTTGAGTATAATCAAAAGTGCCACTCTTAACAGGAGTGCTAAACTACTATAAATCCTCTCTTCTTAAATCTTAAGTCTACCTGATTCAAATTGTTACTATAATTCTGTCTGGCAAGGAAATAACGGTAGTATTTTTGCATGCCTGTCAATATTATGTCATGACTTCTCTGATTGAAATAGATGCCTATGAAGCCCTAATTCAGCTCCCTGGTGCATATATGGATATATCATGATTTACCCTAATTACATCTCCTAAAGCTCCTTGCCTTTCTAGCTCAAAGAACAGACCATGTTCACTCAGCAAGCTAGTCAACACTTCTGCTCTATGCACATACTTTTAAGCCTTATTTACTGCGATTCAGAGTAGAGACAGACATCGTTAGTTTTCTGTTTTTCATGGTATCCGAACACCGAGGGGAATAGCTTTAGTTAAATCATGCAATTTACTACTGTGTTTTTACAGAAATATGCTGACAGCAGAACAATGACAAGACCCAAGCTTTGATTACAAAAATGAAGAGGAGTTTGTCCTTGTGGACAAAGTCATCTAGTCATTTTCCTTCAAGATGCATCTTATACCATATATTGCTATTTCTTAATTTATCTCTTTCCACATACACACCTCTAAATTTGGTGTTTTTCTTCTTGCATCAAGTGTTCACACTAATTTCCCTCCTTCTCTTCTTGCTGAGCCAAGCCTAGTTTCCTCCTTCCAGCTTTTCACAAATATTGTCTTTCTCTGACAATCTCTCGGCTTCCCCCACAGCCTGTACCCTTTTATCCCCACACTGAGAAGTTTTCAAAAGAGCCTTTCGTCATCACAGTAATTTCTCCACCATTGTCTCTCCTGTTCAAACAGCTTCAGTCTACCCCAGCTCCTTACTGGTTCTCATGCTTCTCCGACCCATACTCATTACTCATTTCTTTCTTTCCTACCAGCCTCCATGCCTAGCTTCTTTGCCCATTGGTTTCCACCTAGTCCTCCCTCCAAGTTCTCTGCATCTTTGGCATGAAACCCAGCCTCAGCTTTCTCATTCCAAGTCACTCTCTTTCCTCCCTTCTGTAGTTCCAATTTCCAGTTCCTCCTGTAGTCAGTCTTCAGAGCTTTTAGCCACTGTGGCTAAGCAAGTCCCAACAGAAGTCACTTTCACGTCAATCTTTGCATCTTCTGCTTTGTGTTCCCTCTAAGAAGAGAATTTCACAATCAAATACCTAACACTTCATGAAGTACAGAATTTGCTTCTTACAAAGGGATCTCTTGGACAGAAGCTGACAAGCCCTGCACTAAAACAAGGTACACCTGCCTTGTTCCTAACTGACCCTGCTTTCAGCAGGAGGTTGGACAGGATGACTTCCTGATGACCCTTTCAACCTAAATTTTCCTAAAGAGGGATTTGTACAATAAGGATTACCAGAGGTTATGGAATAGAGCCATGTCTTTAGCAGACATGTTGCTCAGGCACACAAATACTAAAGATGAAGCCAAAAAAAAAAATAATTAGCAATTTGATAGCTATTTTTCACTCTGTGTTCTCAGCTACCAGCCAATAGGAAAGAACAGCAAGAATCTTTAGTGCAGTGCCAAAAAAGGGCACCTTTTTAAAGCAGTCTGGATCTCAGAACAGGTACAGATTTGGAAGCCTGAACTGGACTCCTACAAATTCCCAGTGCCGCTTTTTCTCTCCAGTGACACACCACATTTTAGATAAATAGACACTTATGTTTGAGGAATAGAAGTTAGAAACTTTTTCTACACAAGCATAGTTAAAGCAATGACAGCTATGAAATGAACAACTTCAGGATCTATTTCTTCAAAAATTACTAACATTACATTTTCATGAATGTCTAAGTGCCAAGGTAAGCAGATTTTCACTATCAACGCCAATACTTTAAGAGAAAACGTAAATTATATTAGGTGACAATTGGTAATGCAATACAGCCAGAATAAGAAGAAACCACCAGCATGCTTCTCTTTAAAATATTAAAAACTCTTGCGTTTTGATTTTAAATGACAATAAGTGTTTATTCATTGTTTATTCTGGTCTGTGATTCAAACATAATAAAATTGGGTATTCATTGCATGGTTTTCCCCAGCCTAAAAAGGATGGAGACATCCACTGAATTCATTAGTTACCTACAGGGTATTTAACTGTTCCTCAAATGGATCAGGGTTTTGAAAAGCCACTTGCTGAGGCACATAGCCTGATGCTTGGCTAAATAAATAAATAAATAAACCCACCAAACCACCACAAATCCAAAGGACCAGAAGACTTTAAATCTGTACAGGAAGAATTAGCTAAATTAGGTTTTCAGTGGCCTAAAAGAACATTAATAGGAACTAAATACTTTCTCTATTAGCCCATTCATTGCATTTTACCTACCTAGTGTCTTCACAGTATAATGAGGACTCTCCAAAACAATTCCTTCTTCTGTGTCAAATATTGGATTATCTATTCCAGTTTTAGGAGGAATTTGTGCTAGTTTTTTTAGCCTCATGGAAGCAGTAAGGTCCAGTTCTTGTTTCTTTCCCTCTTCTTCCCGTCTGCGCCTTATGTCCTCCTGCTGCTGACGAATTCGCTCAAGTTGAGCACTCCGCCGCATGGGCATCATCCTGGAGCCCAAATCCCCAGGGCAATCAACAGCCATTTCTCTGTGCTTCTGAGGTTCCTCAGGAGATGCAAGATCCACATTTTTTGCTTCACTGTCTGAATCTTCTGTGATATGTCCATTCATATGGGAAGTTGTCATGATTATTTGTAATTATGCTTATCCTCTTCAAACAGAAATGCTGCTATCAGGCCAGTTTTCGTTATGATGTTGCGTAAAATCCATTATAGCTTCAAAAATATTTCCCTTCCATCACAAGACAGCTGAAGAAACATCCAGGAAGAAAATCTAATGAAAGATATTCAAAAGAAGTTAGTGAATAACTGCATTAATAAGAAAACACCTAAGACAGTTCTCCAGGTCCCCAGGCATCAGAACAATGGAACTTTTCCTCCACATTGACATAGTGCTTCTTCCCGTACTAAGAACTACAGAACCCTCACAAATCTGTTTCACACGTTTTAGTGAACTTCACGTGTCAATGTTAGAAAAGAAGTACTGTTCAAACTAACGCTAGAGTCTCTTATGTTTCCTGGTCAAAGCAGTGGAGATTCACACAATTGCAAATCATCAGTTTTCTGAAAGTTCCCACTCAGTTTTAATTTATCCTTTCATTCTTAAAAATTCCCACACAAAGCACGCTTACAATCTTACAAACACTAAATATTAATAACTTGTTATAAACAACACGTTCACAAGTAAACACAAGTAAAGATATTTGCATTTATTGTTCATAGATTGAGGCATTTTTATGTAAACATTGCTTCCAGGTTCAGAGAAGACGGGTCTGGCATAGAGTTCTTCCAAAAGATACTGTCTAAAGCAGTCTGAAGCTGCACTTACACAATTCCAAGTAGGGATGAAGTCCTAGGATAAGGGTTAGACAGTTCTGGTAAGCAGCTACTCTTAATACTTCCTATAGGTATGCATTAAAACAGAAAGGATTAAATACAAGAGTAAAAATCCTTGTGTGGGCGTACAGAGGTATAGATTTGACAGAGAACAATGATTAATTTCCACAGTCAAGTAGTGACATTCCACTATACTCCTTGCAACTTAATCTGTTTTCTCATTCCTGATGATTCAGGCTAAAGAACTTAAGTGTCCTGATAAATATAACCATTCAGGTCTTAAAAACAGTACACATAACAATGTGTTTTAAACCACATTGCCTTTCTGGATCACAAAGCCAATGATACGTTATCCTCGATATGTCCAATTAAAAGGTCATAAAATTAATAAATGGTTGTGTATAGTCTTACCAATACACTTAATTTTTCAAGTTCCTTTTTATATTTTTTTTAATTTACTGAAAGGAAATACTATAAAATATCTCAAAGTTTTCTTACACACTGGAAGCACCAAGACTACAAAAAAAAAAAAACCACAACACCCTCTCAAACCAAACGTTTGTGTTTGGAGGAGGAAGGGAAAGATGCTTACATTGTAATTAAGTTGAAAATTAAATATCAATAGTACTGTTTTGGAGGAGCAGCAATAGAAACTCCTACGCAAGTTTCTGCCAGCTTGCAATTCTAAATAAGTACAGCTTTTCATTTCCATAAGGAGTAGTATACAGCTACATACAGCAACACCAAAACAATTTTCTTTACTTGTTTCCTGTCTAGCCACTACTACCAGTTATTACTAAGATCTTCCAAGAAGTAAATATTAAAGCATTTCTATGGTAGTAAAAGTTCTTTTTTGCCTTTGAAAGATACCTAATTGTGCTGCACTGATATGTAAAAATGATTTCAATGCTCAACATTCCCACATTCAGGAAAAATTCAGGCAACAAAAAAAGCCCATCAAAAGCTGCACAGCAGTAGGGCTAGCACTGCAAGTACTACACAATTATTTGGTGCCTGTAAAACTTTCAGGTAGTGCCCAACTTAAAAAGAACAGCGTTTTGAAGAATAAAGCCACACCAAGTTAGCATTCAGACAGGGTTATATAAAGCACCATATCAAAAAACAGTCTCTGAAATTCAGAGAAAGGCAGCTAATAATTTAGCAAAGTGATCCTCAGAAAGGCGTATTTTCCCTTCTGTAAAGGCAACTTCACTGTGCAGAAATACTAGTCCCAAAAAAGGAAGTCTCACTGGGTACAATAAAATTGCAAAGAGCACTAATTTAACTGTTGGTGGAAGATAATTCAAATTCTCTTTCATCCACATTGTATTGGCCATAGCTTGTCTGAAGACTGAGCCTTTTGAAAGTTCATTCATCTTTTTTCAACTCTGACAAGCTGAAAGAAATCTCACATTTCTCAGTCCATACGGTACAACTAACAGGTGTCGAAACAATTGGAGAGAATGAATAAGATCCATCTACTCAGCACTAAAGTCAAACCCACTATCTGACAATATGCAAGAAGTAAAATACACCTTTAAAGATACCATCATAAGACTCAATCATGTGTAAGGTAAATAATGTCACACTCACTAAAGAATCTGCACATCAGAAAAATGAAGATGGCCAATATTAAATAACTGATCAAAAATATTTAAGGTGGGATTAGCTACATTTCCTCCATTCAATTTAAAAGTACTAGCTACCTAAGACAAAGAGTATCTTTTGAGGTTAAGTCAGAAAAAGGGCACAACAAAAACTCATGTATCTGTATATGGAATGTGATGGGTTTAAATCTCTTTAGTTTAGTAATAAGCACTGAAGACCACAGAAACAAAAATATAGTCTGAGGTAAATATTAGTAATAGGCAACCATTAGTAACATTGCCGACATTTTCAGTATAAGCTCCATGCAAGATGCAAAGGGCATATAAAGTCTTGGAGCAGAGTAACCAAGGCATTTAAGTGGCCTGTGTTAATAGCTGCTCACTTTCAGTATTTAAGGTCTGAGTTAAGTCAGTTAAGAAAGAAACAAAAGTTACAGAAAATTAGAGTTCTCCTGCAGTCACACTTTAACAGTAATATTCAGAAAACTGGCATCAAAATTTAAGATAGTTTTAGGAGAATGTTAAATAGAAAGTATTTTTGATATCCCAGAAAGTCAGATGTCTCTGAAGCAAGCAATAAACAGTACAGGCAAAGTAATCACACTCAGATAATACAAAAGATGATATGAAATATCACTTATCAGGCAGCCTAAAATTTGACATTACCAAAATATCAAACCAACTCCACAAAAACCCAACCCCCCAGATACAACTAGTTGGTATCCATAAAAGCATAGGCATGCTGCAAGTCTGGAATGCTGGAACAACTTCCTTTAATCAAAGAACTTCTGATAACGGATGACCCCTTCCAAACCTAAGCCCGCTGTTCCTTCTGCTGTCTCAAGTCTCCTTCAGACATCATAAATCCTCATCTCCAACAGTTTTGGGAAAATGCTACTGCCCAATTGCAACAAAGGAAATAAGCCCATAAGGGGAAAAAAAAAAAAAAAAACAAACAGATCAGCTCTGAAGTCCCTCTGTACAATGGTCCTATGGAATTTAAAATGTAAAATATGACACTGATAAAATGTTAACGCGGTCCTCAAATTAAGGTGTGGTGTAGCTGAGGTTAAAAATAAGATTCAGCTTGAGGCAGGCACGAGGAACAAAAAATTTTATTCTAACCAATAAGCATGGCATCAAAAGTCTTATGATGAATAATTTTAGAAACAGTTTTCTTGGCTTTTCTTTCTGAAGGTTTCTTTTGCAATTTTAAAAATCCCAAGATGACAACAATAAGGACAGGTTGTTATACCAACTCTGTTCTCTGCAACTGTGGATCATCCAAAAAACCAGCTCTTCAGCCCAAGAGGAGCTTATTTTGTTACATTAATTCTTATACTAAGGAGGAAAATTTACAGACATACTCAATAATACTGATTTTTACTACATTATATGTAAAATATAAAGAATACTATTTGGAATTAACAGAATTCTTTTCCGCTTTAGAACTTGGTATTAGCAGCTTTTATACTCTTTAGATATGTGCGAGTGTCTCTGTGTTACACAGTTTGGTTGCTCAAAGTTTAATAGGGTTAAATTGTGGCTTTGACTGTCTTCCTTTGAACTGCCAATATCTAACAGGGAAACCTTAGCATTTCCACATGACGTACATCTTTCCAAATAAAGCAGATTTATGACTGTTTTCTGTCCAACTTCATATCACAAGTCTTACCAACGTGGTTCTGGAGAGCACTCTTCTCCACAGATTACTTTTACTATTCAAGTTTTTGCCCTACAGAGGACAGTTTGTATAAACTGCTAACATAAGTACAGCTATTGAGAAAGAGCATTTCAGTCACTCCGATCACCATCAGGCATCACACAAGAATTTCACTGTGAAGTTAATCATGAACAGCAAACAAAGCATATTTCTGGTGCAAGTTCAAAACAGCAAAATTAAACAAAAAACCACAACTACTGCCTTGCTAACTATACTTACTATTGTCAAAAATACTGTATTTTACAAGTCACACATCAGCCTTCATACTGACCCCTAACAATGTCAGGCTTCTATCATTTCTTTAACCACCTAGAATACACTAAACAAAGCACAGACCCCAAAAGCTCTGTCAAAGAATAAACATACATAAATGCAATCATCTTGGTGTGCAAGACAGATGCTAGCATAAAATACATACTGACAGGGACAGAAACAGAAGTGCTGTAAGGTGGTTTAAGTTTTCACTTGCTTCCTGGGGACTGTGGCTGGTGTGCATAGCAATCCTAATTGCTTTAACAACTGAATTCTGTACAGGAAAATTAAATTTGTTTTGCTTCACCAACCTCCAGAGAGCAAAAATGACATTTTCTGGAGGCTGAGGTTTTGTGTTACATTTCGGTGGTGTTTAAAATTCTTTCAATGTGAGAAGTATGATTTGATTTGATAGTTCCCTTTTTAGAAGTCATTAATTCTGAATGACTGCAAGGGAGTTCAGTGCTCACCTCCAACTGAATTTCATTAGTTTTGGCACAGTTGAGAGTATAAAAGCCCAACCTACATCTGTAATTATGTTATAAACACAAGAAATACATATTTAACATCAGGCACAGGGCAAAGGATTTATCATCAGCTGAAAGCCATATACTATGACAGACAGTATATTAAAATATCAATTAAAAACAATTGGAAGAGGAATTCTAGGTTGCTGAAGTGAATTAAAAGTTAGATTAAAATCACATACAAGACTCTTCCTGATATCTGAATTACTAACAAAAAATGAGCATAAAATTATGCTAGAGATCTCTACCATGTATTATTAATGGCTCACATAATGGTGGGTCTTCCAGTATTTTTACTCAGTACTTAGGTTTTGCTTGCTTAGAAATCTGAAGTCATAAAAATCACAAAATAACAAAGTAAAACACTTTAGTAATTCCACAAATGGAAGCTCAGTGTACGGAAAAAAAAAAATCCCCAGCTTTCCCTACATCATTTCCCAAGCATCATTTGTCTCTTCAACAGTATTTCAGTGAACCTGCAAGATTAAGAGACTTGGAAGCCAATTACATAAGGGAAAACACAACACAAACCATGTTGCACAGCATAAAATTCACCACTACTTGATGAGAGTTAAAGATCGGAGTTTATGGTAGAATACTTCACAGGTATCTCCTTAACAGTACCTGAAATACCTGGTACTGACTGGAGCAGCCTGATGTTTTCAAAAGCAAGTAAAAGTTACAAAACCTATGACAACTTGATACTATTTTTCTTAATTTAAAAAATTCTGTAATAGAAAAAAAGAATTCTCTTTACACTAGCTTTGCAACACATTCAAGACTGCAACTTCTGGTATGGTTTGGTTTTTTTAGTCTACAATATTTTACATGATTTTCTCTAATTAGATTCTCTAGCATAGTCTTGGTATTGGAAGAAAACTCTTCCTATAATATCCGTTTGACTCTTACTTCTAATAATTTCAGACCAGAGTTCATTATAAAACCTGTCAAGCACAGCAACTCAGTTCAACATATGTATTTCAAAGGGTTTTCAGACATGCCAAGAGGTTTTAACATTCCATGCTCACTTAAACGTGCAAGATATGTGGATCAACAGCAAAAAGGGCTAAACCCTCAAAAGGAAAGTAATTTTCATTGCTAGTGCTTTCTAAGTTACATTTGTACAAGAAGAATAACAATGTTAACTTGCAACATTAAAGCACAGAGAAACTGATGAAACTGAAAATTCAGATGCTAAGGTTAGATTCCAGTTTTATAAATTGTATAAACAAACTGCTCGATGTGCAAACATGGGAAGTTGTGAGCACATTTTTGAATCTCATTGGTATTACGTTTAAGAACTGTGGTCTATTTAAGACACATTTAATTTTATTAGGCTTGTTTATCTGTTGATGCAGTGGCAACAATCAAAAAAGCCACAGCTCAAGAACTGGCCAGTCTACACTATCAACTTCAAAAGATACAGGGCTACTACCTACAGAACAGATATGAACAAAGTGTTTTCTATAGAAAACATTGCCCAATAAGAACGTACATCATATCAATCAACAGCCACATCACTCGGACCTCTCTTCAGCAACTGCACCTTTGCAGTAAAATATATGCAAGATACCTTTGCAATTTCTGTGCACAAACTATATGAAATTATGACACGCAGAGTATGTATCATAATTTCACTGTGTATTTGCACGTGCCAAACCAGAGAGTGGGTTTTAACCTGTTTCACTGCAGAAGCATAAATTGCTTTCTAAGGCATGTCCAGAGATTGTTTTATACAAATATTCAGTGTAATACAACACTACATTCTTGTTTCAGTGTTGTAACTTTTAGTCACATCAGACTACTAGATATATTTCTGAAAGAGGCCATGTTTAATTACCCAGTGCAATAGACAATGGACTTTGGACAAACAATTCGTGCTCCTCAAAATTTAAAGCAGAAATACAAGATTTGTAATTGTTATCACTAATCAAAGTACACTTTTCCATTGCCAAATGTCCAAAACAGCAGCAGATCACTCATCTGGCCCAGGGAGGTGACATTTACCCCCTCTCCGTCTCGTCCGGTACCAGGGCTCCCCCGGGCAGAGCTGCAGCCCTCCGTTTGCAGGACTCAGCATTCCCCCGTGGACCGGAGCACTGCTGGTTCCCACAGCGACAGCTTTGTCAGCTCCCGCCACGCTCGGGCCAAGAGCTGCGGGACTTACATCACGTGCCAGCCATGCGACGCCACCCCTCGGCTCGCTCTGCTGCTGCTCCCCAGAGTTTGAGACCATGGCAGCCCATCTTCCCACCCTGTTAGAAATCAAGACGATTACCCAAATGCAGAGGCAAAAAACCCACTTTTTGTGAGTTCTATCAAGCTCAGTCAGCAGATGGCTAAAACTGCTGAATACAGAGCAGTAGTGAGGCCAATAAAACCCTGACGTACAGCACTTCAATTGTTCTGTGTACAGCAGTCATTAGAAAACACACAGCCTCAATGACTCAGGTGAGTGAAATTGGTTGAAGAGATATGTAGGATACACCACAGTAGATTACTTCTGATAATATATTTTAGCTCTTTTAGGTCTGCAGAAATTAATGCCCATTAGAATAAGTGTGATCTAAGCTCTAAGAAATTGAACAGGCTGATTTTTATAAAAAAACATAACAGCAGTCACATGAAGAGGGAGGAACGCTTAAATCTTATTTAAATTCTTACCAATCTCTCTCTGAAAAACACATTGCATGCTCTATTAGCAGCAATCTTCCTTGATTAGTAACTCAATAATGAGACCCTTTAATTAGTTAAAAGTGATAGCATAGGTCAAGCAGAACTGCTGCACAAGAAGCTTGCTTTAGTCTTAACAAATGTGACTTTCCACTGTAGTATAAATGCTTTCTCTCAGTTACACAAATAATTAAAATGCTTCCAAAGTTGACCAAGATTAAAAACAATTGTTGAAAACAGTAAGGATAAACATCTTTCTTACATGCCACAATTCCCTTTGTTTTAAATATACACTACCATTTACACATCAGCATTGTTTAATTTCCAGCTTTTAGACCAAATGAAAAATAGACATGAGGGGGAACAGAGGTTCAGCTGGGGTGACTACGGACATATTGGGGAGAAAGAATGACAACAGAAACGCATCAGAGAAGCTTCAAGAAGCTTATTGCTAAAAGTCACATCTAGATAGAAAAACTTAAGACTTTTGCTAAGGTCGTTTAAGCATATTTTTAAATTCAATAATACAGCATTTAACTTGTGTTTATATTTTGCCATCTGTATCATCAATAAAGCTCTGACATAGTTTAACACCTTTTGAACACTTATGAACAACTAGTGCTGACAAGACCTAAATTCTACTTTAGGTGAAGAGCACGGCAGAGGGCAGTCTCTACACCAATTAATGAAAACCTGAAAGAAACATGCTCAGTTCCAAAAAGCAGCTCACAGAAACAACCAACGCTATAGCTCATTAAATTGTCTGACACCCACATTACCCTAAACCAGCACATAGATTTACTACCCTAGCAGCCCACTATGGCTTAGATTAATAGGCTACAACTATGCATACATTTGACTACCCAGCTCTAATCAAGTCTTTCGCACCAACAGCCCCTGCTCAACAAGAAATATTTATTTTATACATAGATATGAGTGGATAACATGGATGTCTATGGGTTGCAATGAAAAGATGATAGAACAGTGAAAGAAAAAAAAGAATTATCTTAATTTAGCAGTTATTCCAAATGTTTAGAAACCTTCAAGCATAACAAATGAAGAGTAAAGAAATTCCTAGAATTCCAGGGGATGTTAACAGATCTCACAGGACAGCCAGAAGCATGATAAAGAGACAGTCATTTCTTATCGCCTATTCACAGACAGTTAAGACTTCAGATTTCATTGTCTTAAAAGTAAACATTCCTGTCCTTGTTTTAAACAGTGGTCATATTCTCTGTGAAATTAAAGATATTGCTGTTATATTAGTTCTCTAATAAGATTCCCCCACCCCCTTCAAATTGTATCCTTTTTGGCTTGGGCTCTTGCACCCTGGTCTCATTTTAATCCCCATATTTTTTAGCATGTTATTTTTAATGTCAATGCTTGCCACTACTTCACTATGTAAAACACAATATTAATAGTAAACGTTCATGAGTACTAATATGTCAATGACTTTCACTTCAGAGAGGTGACTGAACCAAAACTATACTAACTAATCCCAAATTAAATTGAAGACATGATGTTCCATAACTTACATCTGACAGTTAAATTAATACAAAATGGCATTAGTTTAGTCCTCCATAGCAAGTTGTTCTTAAGCCGTATTTACAGTATTCTGGGGAAAGAGAAATTTCTTGCTTACTTACATTTTAATATTCCAATACCTGGTCAATCTGGTAAACACATTTAGAAACATCATCTAAAGAAAAGGGGAAGACAGACATTCCTCACAGGCTTTCATCCAAAAATGCTGAAACATTACCTATCTAATTCAACAGTCTTCAAAGAGGCTAGATATAGGGACCAAGACCATCTTTCAACTTTATATGATTGAGCTATAGGCTTTGCAAGTTCAAAAAGCAGTCTCACAACATTACATAACAAAGATACATGTGCTAGCCTCCTATGTGGTCTTCCTCCTTGGGCTCTCTTTTCAACTCTTTTTTGCAACATTATCTGAATGGGTGACAGCAAAGCATTTTTTTTTTTTTAAATTATTGTCCTTAATGATTTAACCTGATTAGCTCTGTCACTATATTACTCATAGGTACGTGGGGGGACGGGGGTAAGGATCTTCTGACATTTTTTTTTTCCTGACCATAAAAATGAGCTGAGACTTCTTAAGATTGAAATTCTGAAATATAGAACATAAAACACGAAATTGTATGATTGATGATCTCTGCACTTCACAGAACTCACGGTCACTTACGCACCACAAACTCAACAACTACATTTCATTTGAGCTCTTCTTTACTTATTTGAGGGGGGCGGGGGGCAGGGCAGGGAACCAGAAACTATTTTAGATATGCAGGTCTCTGATGTCACAAGTTTTTCATTCCTAAACTCATCTGAGATTGTGGTGACTGTTCCACTGCCAAAGCCCTAAAAAAAATGCTGCACAGATTTTAGAAGTTTCCTTCTGAAGGATTTTCACTTCATGGGCAAAATTCCTGAAGTTTTTCTCACCTGTACTTTCTTTTTCTGGAGGACACTGTAAGCAAGGCATACCAGCCATGCAGTGTATGTCAGCTTTTTCTATGATACCCATTTCAGTATTACTACTATGCTGAGATGTCCTGTTAGACATAAGACAGAAGCCCTTGCTACTACAGAAGAAAGAAACCATCCTCAACCAGGATAAATGCAATGGGTAGCTATGGCAAATACATCCCCAAAGAAATATTTGGTCACAGTTTGCAGAGAAGGATTATGCTCAAGTGAATTCATGTACATGCAATCTGTTGGAATGTTTCTCACTCCTGAGAAATTGAAGACAAGTAGCAAAGTCAGAACTCAAAATTTTGCAGACTGAAACAAACTGTTTGGAATTTGCAAAATGCTGTCATTTCTTTATACTGTCAGTCACATTACTTAATATTTGCAGAACATTTCAGTGATTTCTTCAGGGAAATCACATAATTCATGTTTGTGCACTGCTAACTCCCCAACTGCTAGCACAGAACAAAGCTGACTAGGCTTTCAAGTGTGCCCTACTTCTGGATGCTTCCAAACAGAGATCCCATAGTTCATGAATTTATGACAAGAACCAGAAAAGAGACCAACGTCAGTATGATTCCTTGGACTGTTAAGCTGGGCTAGTTTGCTGCTCACAAAGACTGCAGTCTTGTAACTCTTTCTCTTGACTGCTCCCTTATCCTCTCCACTTTTGGGTTGTACAGCCAATACCTTCTCTGATAGCTGTCAAATCTCTGTGAGTCACCTTAATTCAAACAGACCGTAGAATGTTACAAAATATTTTTGTTTGGTTTTGGTCAAAGTGGCATGCTAAAACAGCTCACAATAATCTGAGAGGTGGCAGGACTTCTTGGAGAAGTAAGGAGGGGGGGGCCAGCAAAACCACAACCCTAAACTTCAGAAGGGCAGACTTTGGCCTGTTTAGCAGTTTGGTTAACAGAGTCCCTTGGGAGGCGGTCCTGAAGGGCAAAGGAGTCCAGGAAGACTGGATGTTATTCAAGAGGGAAGTCTTAAAGGCACAGGAGCAGGCTGTCCCCATGTGCCGCAAGTGGAGCAGGCGGGGGAGAAGACCGGCCTGGCTGAACAGAGAGCTCTGTCTGGAACTCAGGAAGAAAAGGAGAACCTACCACCTTTGGAAGAAGGGGCAGGTGACTCAGAGGGACTATAAGGATGTTGTGAGGTTATGCAGGGAAACGATTAGAAAGGCAAAGGCCCAGCTAGAACTTAAACTGGCCACTGCTGTCAAGGACAACAAAAAATGTTTCTACAAGTATATCAGCGACAAAAGGAGGGCTAAGGAGAATCTCCCTCCTTTGTTGGATGCAGAGGGAAACTTGGCCACGAAGGATGAGGAGAAGGCTGAGGTACTTAATGCCTTCTTTGCCTCAGTCTTTAATAGTCAGACTGATCATCCTCAAGGTTTTCATGCCCCTGAGCTGGGAGATGGGAGATAGGACACAGAATGTAGTCCCAGCTGTCGAAGAGGTGGCAGTCACTGATCTGCTCCTCCACCTGGATGCCCAGAAGTCTATGGGGCCAGACGGGATCCACCTGAGGATACTGAGGGAGCTGGTGGAGGAGCTTGCCAAGCCACTCTCCATCATTTACCAGCAGTCCTGGTCAACTGGGGTGGTCCCAGATGACTGGAAGCTAGCTAATGTGACACCCATCTACAAGAAGGGTCGGAAGGAGGATCCGGGGAACTACAGGCCTGTCAGCCTGACCTCGGTGCCGGGGAAGGTCATGGAACAGATCATCCTGAGTGCCATTATGCGGCATGTGCGGGACAACCGGGGATCAGGCTCAGCCAGCATGGGTTCATGAAAGGCAGGTCCTGCTTCACTAACCTGGTCTCCTTCTATGACAAGGTGACCTGCTTAGTGGATGAGGGGAAGGCTGTGGATGTTGTCTACTTGGACTTCAGTAAGGCCTTTGACACCGTCTCCCACAGCATTCTCCTGCAGAAGCTGGCTGCTCACGGCTTGGACAAATGCACTCTGTGCTGGGTTAAAAGGTGGCTGGATGGCCGAGCCCAGAGAGTGGTGGTGAATGGAGCCAAATCCAGTTGATGACCAGTCACGAGTGGTGTTCCCCAGACCTCAGTGTTGGGGCCGGTCCTGTTCAATATCTTTATTGATGATCGGGATGAGGGGATTGAGTGCACCCTCAGTAAGTTTGCAGATGACACCAAGTTGGGTGGAAGTGTTGATCTGCTGGAGGGTAGGAAGGCCCTGCAGAGGGACCTGGACAGGCTGGATTGTTGGGCCAGGGCCAACTGTATGAGGTTCAACAAGGCCAAGTGCCGGGTCCTGCACTTGGGTCACAACAACCCCAGGCAACGCTACAGGCTTGGGGAGGAGTGGCTGGAAAGCTGCCTGGCTGAAAAGGACCTGGGGGTGATGGTTGACAGCCGCCTAAACATGAGCCAGCAGGGTGCCCAGGTGGCCAAGAGGGCCAATGGCATCCTGGCTTGTATCAGGAATAGTGTGGCCAGCAGGACCAGGGAGGTGATAGTGCCCCTGTACTCGGCACTGGTGAGGCCACACCTCGAATACTGTGTTCAGTTTTGGGCCCCTCAATTCAAGAAGGACATGGAGGTGCTGGAGCGTGTCCAGAGAAGGGCAACTAGGTTGGTGAAGGATCTAGAGCACAAGTCTTATGAGGAGCGGCTGAGGGAGCTGGGGTTGTTTAGTTTGGAGAAGAGGAGGCTGAGGGGAGACCTTATTGCTCTCTACAACTACCTGAAAGGAGGTTGTAGTGAGGTGGGGGTTGGTCTCTTCACCCCAGTAACAAGCGATAGAACGAGAGGAAATGGCCTCAAGCTGCACTAGGGTAAGTTTAGGTTAGATATTAGGAAAAACTTCTTTCCTGAAAGAGTAGTCAGGCACTGGAACAGGCTGCCCAGGGAAGTGGTTGAGTCCCCATCCCTGGAGGTATTTAAAAGACGGGTAGATGCAGTGCTTGAGGACATGGTTTAGTGGCAGACTTGGCAGTGGTAGGTTAACGGTTGGACCTGATGATCTTAAGGGTCTTTTCCAACCTTAACAATTCTATGATTCTAGGACTGGCACAAGGGGCAGGAGCAAGTGGTTGAGACCAGGGAGGTAAAGAGCAGAAAATCCCCCCACTGGCAGCAGAGAGACAATGTAGTGGAACCTCATCTCATGGAACCATATTCTGTGAATTCATCCACTTCCCCCGAAAAAAAAAAAAAAAAAACATCTCGCCAACAGCTACTGATTTTGAAAGAGCTTTTCATCCTAAAAAACCCAAGCAAAACCCACAAAAAAACCCCAAAACACCACAAAAAAAGCAACCACTTGCATCTCTTCCTGATGATGTAAACAGGACCGTTAAAGAACCTACTGGTTTCTTAAAAGGCATAACCTGAGAGACCATGGGTGTAAAGGACTGCAAAACTTTCATTTATCTTCAAGCATATTTCCTCCCAAACAAAAATGGTAAAACACCCATGTCTTGAGAACATCATTAAGGAGGTTCTACTGAAAAGTCTGAACATCTCCACACATTCATTACTTGAAGACACTCAAGTAGTATTCTCAACCTGTTATCTTTGTGTAAATAGTATAAACACACTAGATGAGAATCCACAACGCAAAAGCTTTTTTTTTTTTTTTTTTTTTTTTTTTTACAATGGACAGTAATAACAGAGATAAATCTTAATCTTCTGAGTGCTTGCAGCAGAAGGCATAAAATGGTACACCTACTGGTCAAACACTAATGGAAATAAAAGTACTGCTACCTCAGGCATACATATACCTATACAATGGAATTCACATATGGGTAACCACTTGGAAATCAACAAAAATTACAGATCACCCTTACTACAAACCTTCCCAATATTTATCAGGAAGATCTGTTAAACTTAAGGGAACAATGCCAACCATGACTGAAGAACTCATGCTGATTCTTTGGTCATACTATAAGGCAAGACTGCTGAACAAACTTACACCATCTAGTAACTTAAAACACTGGTCACGAGGAAAACCTGTAGAAAAATGCTTTATTTGAAAGTATTACCAAAATTTCGCTGTAGGATGTGAAAATCAAATGCTTTGTAAATAAGCTACATTACTGGACTTCATAATAAAAATGCATGAGAAAGCTTCACAAAGGCTATAAAGACATAACATTAGAGACCACCTGTACCTCTCTTTCTCTCCTGTTAAATATAAGTGGACTCTTGGGCCTAATGTTAGCAGTTACACAAATTAAGATAAAACCCTGACAGGAACATAGGAACATATTCACTTCTGCAAACTGAATTCAAGAACACAAGCACTGTGGCTGCAGAGCTCTTTCACAGTCCAACTCTTTTGCTAAATGGAAGAAAGTACATTCAGTTTCTGAAACCCTGTTAAAGCCATGTTCTTTTTATAAGAAAAAAAAATTAGAAAATTGTGATAAACTCACAGGAATGTAAGACTTTTTTCTATGTGAAGAGAGGCAAACTTATTTCGTATGTAGTGGTGCAATACTTCTGTCTAGAAAACCATGTCATCACTTGAGATGTTGAACTAAGATATTAAACATCACTATACACATCAGGGAAAAACACTTATAAGCTAAGTGATCTACGTCCCTCCACAGAACTCTCAAATCACACTAAGGAACAAAGATTCAACACCTAGGAAGGCAGAATTCAGCAGAAACCTCTCTTTGCCTCCAAAGATCGTGGAGTGAATCTTCTAGTGCAATGAACTTCCAACACAGCATTTGAACTTGAGGAAGTATTTCCTCTCAAATCTTACATTAATTAAGCTGAAGATGACTCCTCAAACAGTAGTGTTCAAAACTTTGTTTAAAAACAACGTTTTCCTTCTTCGGGAGCATCTTTAAAGCCTTCTTCCCTCCCTTCATTTGAGAGTTGAAAGCTGAATATCGAACTTTTGCTTCTTATACAAAAAAATTCTCAATCATCTTGAATATTCTGTGCCAGTGAAATGGATAAACAGTGGAAGGTATGTTAACCCGTACTTTACACTTGCTTGTATTAGTGAATATACAATTCCTCTTTCAAAAAAATAAAAAAACAACATAAATTTTGCCCCATCATTAGAACTTTCTGAAGTGTCTGACAACTAAAACTAGTTCCATAAACTTGTATTACCTACTACTACCCACTACAATAAAGAAAATTATAACTGCAATAGAAAATGGAAATCACAATCCAGGAACAGCCAGCCAGTCTTCCTAGTTTTCTGTACAAGTTCAAAATTGACTAATTTGTCCCACTTTACCTTTCATGCATGTGTTTTACTGTTATAAAGCCTGAAATAAGTTTCTCAACAGAAACACAGAAAAGAGATAAGATATTTGGACATCACTTCTACCTGACATGACTGTGCATAAAAATTAAGTTAAATCAAAATCTAACGGATGCAAGATAATGAAACTTCTCTGTAACAGACAAAGTTTTCCTCCCGGTGCTGATGTCAGATCTCAGCAATTCAGATATTTCGTAATGGGAAATGGGAAGAGAGGAAGAACACCTTCAACCGATGAATGCAGGATATCTTTGCATTTCACCACTGAATGAAGTAAATTGTATAGGTATTACAAAAAAAGGGCACTGAACATTAAGAATACGCTCAAAAAAGTTATTGAGCAATACTCAGAAGAATCAATCACACACCCAACCCCTTAAACAAATACCTAAAGATTAAGTTTGTACCAGTTCTACATACCAGTGATGCAAACATATTTATATGCATTACACCAACATAGCTGATAAATCCCTTTAAAGAAAACATCACAACACTTTATTGTCCCAATATTTAGAACTCACTCATCAGGTACTTCTGAATCAGAAAGTAAGAACTCTGTGTCCCAAAATAATCCCGATAACATAAACTTTAAACAGTGCCATTTATAGCCACTTTAGGTAGCAGGGTCTTCACTAGTCATTTTTTAGTTTCATTCCAAAAGAACCATAGTATTGACTCCTTTGGAACAAACTTCTTAGAAGTCTGAGCTTCATAAGAACACACTGATGCCATCCAACTGAAGACAAACTGTTATTAAATTCAAAACCCTAGAGCCAAATTTCCCATATTAAGCTTATCTAAGAATGTAAGCTGCATATTTGGCAGTTCTGCTTTGGGTTAAAGAATAAAGCCTTCAGTAAATTAGCCTTTAACAGGTTTGATTATACTAATCCTTTGAATAAAAAGAACCATAAGACTCTGGGCATAAGGTACTTCTTTCTTAAATTCACATTTACATAACTGTAAAAATATGAACTTTCGAGTGGAAGTATTACTTTGTAAATCGCTCAGCAAAATGATGATCCTGGATGCTGCCCTCTCATGCAGAGACCACACAGGCAGGTGTTTTCCTCTAGAGGTGGAGACAAATCAACCAGTCTTATGTACAAGACTGCACTGGTAACACTCTATGATACTGAAGCATTGTGGGAAAACAGTGTTACAATTATGAAGTTATCCCAAGCAAAATCCATCACTAAAATGTGCCAGAAATACTGATGTTCACCATCAGTGACGCAGCCAGGACAGCGTGAAATAGTCTCAGTGCTTTTGCCCCAAAACTGGCAGCCTTGCCCTGTTGCAAAACCAGGTGTCAAGACTTCAATTGCTGCTCCAGAGATCACCACCAGGAGTTGCATACAGTAGGAATGCTAGCGAGGATGAATCTTATTTTTCCCTGAGAAAAGCCAGAGAAGGGAATGAAAATGCAGGGGAGGAGAAAGGGGAGAGTCTAGAACTACGTGATATGGAGAGAAGCCCATAATTGGAGAAACCAGAGTAATTTTTCATTCAAGCAATAATCAAAAGAATAGCAAAATTGAATTACTCTAAATTCCCTGCTTGTATAAAAAGCAGAATCCAGTGTCAAAGGGCAAGGCTAACATGACAGAACAGACAGCAAGAGCACTAACTAGATATGGGACTCGGTGCCAATATCAGCATTTCTATACACTGCTCAGGAAGCTGCCACTGTCTTTACATGAAGTTTTTTGGATCAAAAAGGTCAGCCAAACAGTAACAGTAAAGAGTGAAAGCTGTGGAAGACACTGGAAGACATAAGCTCTGTTTCCTCTGAAAGACAGGGGGGGTGGAAAGAAAGAATATTTGCTCTGATTCAGGTATAAGAAATGTGATGAACATTAAACTGAAAAGGTTATGTATGTAGAAATAATAACAATCTAGTCTGGCGCATTTGCCTTGTAAGCAATAGGAAAAAGCAGCAAATTTTGCAGAAAACTCCACCTATCACTATGAAGCACCAGAGCCATAACAACAGCACAACACTCATATGTCTTCGTTGCAGTCACGCTAAAAAACAGTCCAGTTTCCAGAAGGGGTTTCAGTTGAGAAACTTCATCCAGACGCTAGTCATACACATCTCTAGTGTCTGACAGGCAGCAAGAACTCTAGTTACTGTATGTCCACGCTTTGTCACTGCAAAGCTTGAAAATACTTGGTCCTTCTCTTGCCTAGCAATTTGAGGAGACTTGACCAGCTGAAATGGAAAACTAGTTTTCCTAAACATACTTTCTCAAGATTTCACAGCAGCAAATTCTCACAATGCACCAGAGCGGCACAGCTGAAAAACTTCAGGATGCAACAATACACACCACCCATGCCTCAACATGCACATATATCCATGTCTCTCAACGATCTCGAGTTACAGCCTCTACTTCTTCCTACTAGTTTTCCCACTTGAGCTTAGGATATGATTCTGCAAGGCAGAGACAACCTTCACCTTAACCAGACCCCTTTCCTCACATATTTTACACTAGCTTTGGCATCACTAGAGCTCTCCACGAGCCAGCTTAGTGGAATAAAATGGCAGAAAAACACAGGAGAAAGATAGCTCCCACTCTCAGTAGCAAAAAGCTCTAATGTGAGATCATCTACATATAGAACAGTGGTCTCTCTTCCTCACCAAAACAATTGCAATTTTTTTGAGTTCCAGATTTTTAAGAGCTAAATTGTTACCAACTCTTATTGGGTATAAAAGAGCCAGTTTACACCTAAAAAAAAAATCAGACAAAATGTGTACAAGAAAATTCCATATGCTTGTGTGTTTAAGTGAAAGAACAAACAAAATCCAAAACCACTCCAGAACTGTGCTGCGTGATCAGCAACAAATGATTCAGGAACAGAGAAGTACCCAAAGATAACAGAGAAAAATTAAGAGACATGCTTACCCTGCATGTCAGATAAAAATCAGGATGGCAGTGAATGCTATCTGCTTTCTCAATTTCAGAAGAAATTTACAAATGTGGATTTAGGACTAGGATTAGCATTTTTGGGTCCCACTTACAATCAGGAGCTTTTGGGCAAAAATAAGAATTATGGAATCGATTAGAATGCAATCCAGTAACATCACCCAATGCAAATAAGGCTACGATTTAAGCATTATTTTCTTGATGTCCACCTGAATTGTTGCAGACTATTTTAAATTATCTGTCATTAGTGGCATTTTTTTTCAAATGTATTAGGCCACATTATGAGGAAAATACTTGATCCTTTCTTCTAAAAATGAAACTAGACTAGTCTCTATTAAGATAAATCAATCAACATAATTTATATTAGTCTGGGAGCTTCAGCTTTCCCTTATGCAAAGAAAACAATGCACACCTTCACCCAGAATAGGTTTTGCTCATTTTCTTAAAAGAACCAGAAGGGTCTAAAGGTCAGTAGTGTAAATTAGAGACACACCAAGGTTTACACGTGAAATAAAGTAAGGAAACACACAAAAGGATGTACAGATAAGGAACAGCCTGCAGAAGTTAAATCACACATTTTTAATTAAAAGAACACCAGGCTATTCAACAAAAGTTAGAGCAAAAAACCGGTTTGCTTACAAAAATAAACAACTTACAGAAGTCATTACTTTAAGATTTTACTAAGGACTGTGCACAAAAGCATCCAAATAGCTGCGTAAACTGAAAAAGACATCCAAACACAAGGATATAATTCTACTCAACCTATCACACAGCTGTAGCAGCTAAATGGTATTGTTAAGGCAGCGCTGCTGGCTCCCTCCATTCCCCAGCTCAAGGGCAGGGATGTTAGGACCTCAGATTGTCTCAACAATTTTTTTTTCAACCAGTAATTTTTTTTTCACCACAGGACTGGGTGAGTGAGTGTCATCAAGAGGCCTGACATGACTGCAGGTCAATTTTCAGAGTATCACTCAGTATAATGGCTGAAACAAAACACATTTTAAATCTGCAATAGAAGTATTTTAGTCAATGTTTCCAGTGAGCACTAAGAGACTGGGAAACTTTGCACAATGGCAAAGCCTGCAGATATGAGTTTAGAGGACAAGACAGAGACAAAAAAAAAATTGACACTGTGAAGGTCCTGGGTCCAGCACAACTGGCAATGGCCTGAAATTAATACATCACGCTGATTTTAATTTCTGTCTGCGCTATGCTAACCAGGCTCTCCAAGTTCTTGACAACTTATTAGTTTGGGTACCTGCATTTTAATCACAAGTAAAGAGAACAGGGCTCTCAGACAACAGATTGCTCCCTCCCTGGTACTCCAGCGCATCCCACAGTGTGGCTCTGCAGGGTCCTGGCCAGGTGGTAGGCTACTGTCTGGGCACCAACCTTAAATTCTTTTACTCACTAGAACATGCAACTGTTGTTCCTACAGATACCATATAGTCCAATTATGAAGCTATTTAATATTTTAATATCTTTCAGGCAAAGCTGAGTAGACTGAAAATACTATTAATACAGAATTTTAACTGAGAATTGAAACAGTAAAATCAGTTTTGGAAATATTTTAATTTTGTTATAGTAAGAAAGTTCAAAAAGTAACAGCAGATGCTGCAGTCCTGTATTTTCCATTTGTCAGATGTACAAAAGCAAGTCTTTGTGCTTTGGAGTTCATCTAAGCCTAGAAATCAAAAGAAGGTAGCAGAGATATGATGCAGTACTGGTTTTCTAAAAAGCCCAACAGGTTAGCCCAGCTTCTAACCCAGCAGGTGCACTGTGAACAGCACTGGTACCCTACTGGAAAGCAGCTCCTCTGATGACTGTACTAATGCCTCACAGACAGAGGTTTTTTTATTAGCAGCTCTGCACATTACTTTCTTTTCCCCCACCACTCTGAGGACTCGTTACCTGCACTCTGTGTGACGCTAGGAAAAAATCCAAGGTTTCCAGATCATGCTTTCTAATTTTGCAGAGTGAGAACATAGATTCTTGCCCTAAGGAAGCATTTAATACTGACATTTTTTCAGTAGGAGAGGAAAAAAAAAACCCAACCAAAAAAATAAAGAGATTTTTCTTGAACAAGCCAAGAACACTACAGTGACTTTAATATTTTGTTTGGAACCCAAGCGTATAAAACAGTCACTTTTTCAAATAACGTCAGAAATATACTGACCTCCTGAACAAGAGCTGCAACACTGTTCACATGCCAATTACTCAGAGCAATCAACTGACAAGTCTGGTCACTGAGTTAATCTGTAGCACCAAATCAACCAACTGTGTTAGTGAGGCAAATCAAAGCAGGTATATCTGATTTTCTGTGAGTCCTGACAGAGTTTCTAAATTTTATCATTACTTTTTACCATCAGCTACTTATGAAACAGAAACAAATTTTGGGATATAGATTATCTATCATCCATTATTTCTGTTTTGTCACTTCAAATTGAATTATTACAATGCAATTTAGGTCAGGTTATACCTTAAATCCACTTGAAAATTTGAAAATAATCAATGCAGCAGCCATTAGTGATTGTCAGTGGAGACAACAGACTTATCACCCAGGAACCCCAATATGATAATTCATTCAATTTTCCAAGTCAAGTCTATAATCTTTGCTTTAAAGCTGCAGAAATTTACAACTTCTGAAATCAAAGCAACCATTTTATCCTTCTGACATATCTGCTTACCAGAGACACTCTGTTAAATAAAACGGTTTTATTCCACTCAATTTAAAGAAAGCATTTGAGAGGAGTTGTAGTTCTCTGGTCACCAGAGACTGCAAATCATCTCAGCAATGCAGGCAGAGAATTTTGTTCCAGCACTACCAAGGCTACAGTGCCTGCAATAACAGAATTTATTTTTGCAAAGAAGAAATAATAGAGCGATACTAGGAAGGTTTAGGCATCCCACAGTTTGGGAAGTTTTAGGTATCCCACAGATGATCATACTTCATCCACCTCTTCCTGGAGTTTTGGAACTTGAATCAAAAGCTTCATATGCCCTTTTCCACTTGACCAGTCAGCTGGAAGACACTTATCTATCTGGGATGTATTTTCAACCTGAAGCCAGCTGACATTTTATATTAGAAAAGAAAATTATTTACTCAGATTTTTCTAGAGAAGATCATCCAACAGAATCAGCATTCATAACCTTTTTGTTCTCGATGAATTCTACATTTACTTCCAGATATTTAGTCAACATTCACAGATTAAAAATATGCTGAGTTCCAGAAAAAAAGAAAATCACCTAACAAATTAAGTATTGAAATCAGAATCTATTATTTGAGGTCAATGAGATTTACCAATATCTTTGCACTCCACTAACTCAAATCATTCTAAGTATGCACCTATATTCTTCCAAGACCAGTTCTGGAATTCTGAATACAAACATGGGGTATTTATTAGAGAACTTTAAGTTTTAACAAGCTAAACCCATAAACATACTTCTAATGCTTTCTTATTCCTCTAAACTGCAAGCACCCATTCAAATAGCTCCCATGCACAGTATTTCAGTCTTACTTTGAGTAATAGGTCTTACCATTTTTTACCAATGTCTATTTTGCTTTCAGTCCTGTACACCGTGTGGTTGTGTAAATTGAACGGATACAGTGCATTTCTGGATGGTTCTACTCTGCAAGGCTGGAAACCAAAGCCAGTGCAAATTTTACCTGCTAAATAAAAATTTTCAGAAATATACCTGTAAGAATATACTAACATAATGATACATGAATCCTTGACACCTGCAATGGTGTAATGGTCAGCAATAATATGCCTGTTTGTTTATGGGTTTCTCAAAGTATAAGTCAGAAGTCAGGCAGTGAATTTTTTGCAAAGACATCATAAAATAAGGCAAATTATTATTTCGCCTTGTGTTATTTTTTCAAATAAAGAAAATAAGGCTGCATAAGAGGCTGAGCTGAAGGGACAGCGAGCTTAAAGATGTTGATAGACAAGCTCTAGCAAATCTTGTTGTAGCAGATTAAGTTACTATCCTCAGCTGTAGACTCTGCTCCCATCAGAAGTTACTGATCCCAAAAGCAGAGTTGGCAGAAGGGAACATGTGCTGACACCTCAGCCACTTCAGTGCTAAGACTAGCATCTCAGTTTGGGTCAGATATTACACTATGAACTGAAATGACCGAGGAACGAGCACTTCTGCTAATTCTGCAAATGAAGAACTACAGCAGAGGCGCTGAGCAAGGAAAGGTAAAAAACTAACATCACCAAATCTGGCAAGATTTCCCAGAGCTATAGTTGCAATCTAAATTTCTTCTAAAGTAGCCAGAACCAGATGTGCCACTTGTCACAAATCCATCCAAGAATAAAAAGCACACTCTCGCCAAAAAGTATCAGAAGGACAATGTGAACTGTTAAACAATTAGTAATTATGTTTAACAGGCACTGATTAGTCATGTTATGTACCTTAACGGCTAAATACTTAATTTCAAATAAGCTTTAAGAAATCAAGAACTGAGGTTTTGCATGGAATTTTAATTATCACATGAAGTCCCAACTACAGAAGTTATAAGGAGCACTAACACATGTGATACCAAAAGAACAGCATTAATTATCTTTTTAACATTTGACAAGAGTGTGCACTTAAGAGGGAACACAAGCTACCCTACAATTTACTACCCAGCCACTTAGGTATGCAGCTGCATTCATTAAATATTTGTATAGAAAAGACTTTAAAAATATTACCAGAAGGAGAAACTGTATGAAGTTCTCACCAATAGAAGTCAGAAACTGGCTTAGGGGACAAAGTATACATAAATTCAAGTTTGCAACTCAAGTTGTTAAGTTTAAAAGAAAACATATATGCAACTATTTAATACTTTACTACTACAGAAGTGGTATTTCAGATTTTATATAACCTATTAAGTAAAAGCCTTAAAATTTGTACCACACAGTTATCACCCTAGTACTTTTTATTAGAATTAAACACATATTAAACACCTTACTTCATATAAGGTTTATAAATTAAGAGCCACCACTGATCAGCCACGGAAACCACACTCAAGGCTTCAAAAAGAGTTTGTACATAATAAGCAGGCCTAACTGTTCACTTCTGCAGATTGTCCCTCCCACCCACCTTTAACTGAGGTTTTTAGCTTCTAAGATTCCTTTGCTTTTCCAAACAAGTACATAATACAAATTGCAAGTTCAGCATCATGAAGATGCATTTATAACAGAGGGCCCCACCCAGCTTTGCACATTGTCCACTGATCAAAACTGAGCCATCAACACAGAATCCCAAATGAGACTAAATATGACATTTATTTTTGAATAATGCTGATATTATTTTTGAACATGCTGATATTTGTTACTTCCACAAACTCCTATGGCAATAAATGCCAGTAGTTCACCACCTAGTATGTGAAGTACCAGCTTCTTTTATCTGTTTCAAACCTACCATTTTAATTAACTGCATCCTGCATTTGTAAGATCCACAGCCTCCATGGCTTTTTTTCCAAAATTTCTATCACATCCCCTTCCAACTAAAGAGTTCCAGTATTTCTAGTCTCTTCTTGTAAGACTCCACCCCTTGATTGTTTTTAGTGCCCTTTTTTTTTTTCAGTTCTGCTACATACTTCCTTGAAATGGAGAGACCTGAATTGTACACAAGAGTGACGACAGCAGGGTTTTGCATAGCTGCAATATGATGTCTTCTGTCATCTTAATGCCTTTCCCGATACATTTAGCATTTTGTTGGCTTTCTGGCTGCCACTCGCACTACAGAAAGCACAGCAAACTGATACTATGGTTAAAGATAACTTTCCCAGCAGTACTACAGAAACTAGGAGTCTGGTCCAATTTCTAAATTTCCAAATTTTCTAGTCATCCCACCACACACTTACTAAAAATTATTTCTTGAGCTCCTGGCACTGAACTACTCTGCTTTGCATACTACTAGATAATAGTCATCATTATGTCCCATAAAAAGCAATATTCCTGCTTAGCTTCACTCTTTACTACAGAAAAATTTCCCACTGAAATAGAAAGGGTATCTTTGAATATACCAAAGCTGTAACGAGAGGTAAGAGAACACAAGCACCAGAAGATCTAAAGGAGAACAAGGACAGTACTGCAAAATGAAAGAAATGCTAGTATAGGTACTGTTTTACAAGCCAATCCAACCTTAAGACACAAGGCAATAATATGATAGGAAAGAGAAAGCAAAAGGTTGTAAGACTTAACAGAGTATAGGAATGGTGTGATCCAACACACAGAACCTCTGTTTCCTTCCCAATATTGTCCATCTTCCCTATTTAGAGAGGAGACTGAGAAATACTCATGTTTGAAGGTCTGCAGAAGGAAAGAATGCAAGAAAACGAGCAACAGAAAAGTTGCCAATAAAAGCAGCAGCAAAAATGTAAGAAGTCAATACTAAACCAGGAAAGATCTAAGGAAAAACAATGTATCATGGCTATTCAAGGCTGATCATATGACTACTCCCTAATAGCAATAAGCTTACTAGTCTAAAAGAGACATTGATATCAAAAAAGAAATAGTTTAACCTAAAAATTACTTCATAAGCAATAAGCCAAAATAACTCTCAACTGCTGCTTCAAAACATCATATTAGATGCACCATTCTCTTTTTCAGTCAAGAAGAAATAGCTCTTCATTGCACTTCATTTTGACCTCTCCTTACTTGAAAATTGGCAAAAGCTTAAAGAAAGTAATGACCTCAAAAATATGTCAAAATAACCAGTCTTGAATAGCTTTTTGGCAGTTCCGTTATCTTAAAACCGTCCTCAGGATTTTATCTTTTGGGAGGAAGGACAAGTGACATTTACTTTTTAGATTCCTAGCTTTCCTTGGGATACACTTTCAGTCCTTAATCTTTATATCTCGCTTGATGAGCCAATGAAGAAAGATGAAATTCAAGTAGGCTAAAAGGTAGAAGAGTGTCTACCTGACAGTAGAATCCTCAGATTGCCACTCTCCTCCTCTTTCCACTGAAGCCAAGTAACTTGCCTCTTCAGAATTCTAGCTAGCCCTCATACCAGCTTGAAGCGACATGCTTTGTCAGGAAGCGGTTGATGACAATAGTTGAAGTCTTGAGAGAAGATCACAACACATATTAGACAAATATTCCATGAACAGGCAAGAATTAAATTGATAATTCAGTAGAAAAAGTCTATAAATTTAACAAGAACTTAGGCTCAAATGGATTTTTAGTGCTCTTTATACTCAAAAAAAAAGTGAGACAGACTATTCCACTGGTCAAAACCAAAACTGCTGGGCTCATAAGTCATTTAGTCAGTCAGCCCAACAAGACAATGCCAACCTGATCAGCTTTTACCTCACTTTACTCTAAGACACTGTGCTAATTAGGTTACTAATTTAGAACACATCTTGATTACTGGAAAAATGAAATGGTAAGAGCTTGCATTATGTTGGTTTTAATTATCCTACAACAACAATCACCACCTTTAAATACGTATATCCAGTTCCATTTCATGTCACTTCCCTTCTCTCCTGCATTTGAGGACTGCTAATACTGTTCAAACAAAATGTAAATGCCACTGCATAGTGGCACTAAGCAATTCCATCACCACTTGATCCTACAGGAACTGATTCTACAGAAATCACGTGATGTCCACTAATGCTATATTCTCCCACTAACACAGGACTAAGTTTGCCTGCTGACATCATATGCCCTTTCAGACATCGGGAAGCAGACATTTGCTCTCTGAAAACAAGGATATACACACGTAAAAAGTACAATGAATATAATTCAAACCAATACAATCCAAACCCTCATCTGTGGAAATCTCTGGATGCTCAACCCGAAAGCATGAGCTTTGCCTTCAGAGATGAGAGAACATTTAGAAAATAGGACATACCAGAGGAATTAGCAACATGTTCTCTTAGCCAATACAAGACATGCAGTTAATTTCTATGGTGCACAATGCAGTTATCTGTAACACAGTTTTTCTACAAAAGAAACTTTAATTTTCTTAGCCAAGGTGCACTGCATTAATCCATGATGAGTCTATCTCAAGTTTCATTAACAGTAGCTGACAAGTCAATGGCAATTTGATAAAACAAGACAAACAAGGGTGACCATAAGTTCTCAACCATGACACTGCAGGAACACTGCATAATCCAATATTAAGGTCAAGCCTTAGCTTCATGCACAGAGGTACATAAAAAAGAAAAAGTTGTCATGACATCTGCTCTGCTGAAGAATTTAACTCAGTACAACAACCGTGATGCAGAAAAACATGCTTCCCTCCCTAGATTTCTCCGCTGCCACACTGAAGACCACCTTCTAAATAAGTGATTAATAGAGAAGGCGTTACTGAAGCATATTACCTTCACTGACCTTAATTGTGAAGATCATCTCAGCTAAAAGAACACTTGGGTTTACATTTGAATACTCAGATGAGAGCTGACTCTGCTGATCTCTCTGCCACTCAAGCCAAGATCAAGATTTGGCTCCAGGGAAATGGACAGGTGATGGGAAACATCAAAAGTGAAGTAATTTCTCTCAATAGTGTTTCTACCAAGGCATCATACCAGTTATATTTTACCTGCCTTCAGCCTTGAACAAAGTGAACTTTTTAAGTTTCATTACTCTTTCATATACACCTCATTAAACGCAAGTCAGTCCTATGCCATCACACTGCTAACAACAGCTCACACATATCACTGGCAATCTTTATAATACACTGTTGAAATAAGAAGTGACTCTTTTAGGCATTAGTATACATTGTCCTCCTTTGATCACATACATTTGTACTCAGAACTCCACTCAACACTACTGGTACCTAAATGAATACTTCTTTTCCAGCATCTCCTTGCTGACTTTAAAAATATACACTTACCCTTGGAAACAGACTAGGAACGCATACAGCCACCTCCCAGCGCCATTGCCAGGTCAAAGAGCAGCTGCTGAGGTTGCACTGGCACTTCCCGGTTATCAAAGGTTTTTAGTTCTGTTGAATTCAACCTTCCAGAGAGCTTGAAGATACCATTCAACAACTTCACACAAAGAAAATAAGACAGTTCACACTGACTATTGATATAACGGTTGGTGCACATACACAGGTATGTGCTTTAGATGCTAACATACTATTATCACACTTGAGTACTCCTAATACCTTTTGTAAAGGGCCACTTAACTGTCCTACCCCTTTTAATATACCCTTACCAGAAATTGTTCCTGGTTCTAAGATACTTCCCCGTCCCCCCATTAAAAACCAAAAACATTTGAGAGTCTTCTGAATCATCTGTTATGGCCAAATGACCAAGTATGACCTTCCAACTGTTTGCCCAGAAGATGAATCCTGATGCAAGACAAGAATGAAACTTATGGTTTGGCTCTATCTTATTTTTCTTAAGAACTATCTTTTTCCAGAATTTCCATCTATTATATCATCTATTCTTTTGTTGGAACTTTGCAGATGAGGAGTTTATTTTCTATGCTGATAAAGTATACCAAATTCAGATACTAAAGTTTATGATTAACAACCATGAGCTGCACCATCACATGTATCAACTGGCAAGCCTTTTCTCTAATCTTAGGGAAGAAATTTAAAAAATGAAAGACTACAGGCAAAATCAAGTATTAAAAATGTTAACATAAAATCACATTAATTATTTCTTACTCATTATTTTTCTTTAGAAGACAATTATGGTCAACCAGAACAGATATATGATGCAACAGGCAAACTACTTAAGGAAACACATGGGACTGAGGTGATCTTTATACAGCAGATAATAATTATAGGTATGTTGAAACAATTACATTTTTGTATCTAATTATTTGGCATCTTATAAGAAAGCAGAACTAGATCCACAAGAGAATCTAAACACCATGCCACCTATTACAGACTCCACAACCCACAGATAAGCAACCAAGCTCCGCTCTACAATGAAAAGGGCACATTACAGATGTTGTTCAAATGTCTAATACTCAACATGAGTAGGAATTGGCCAAGTCAGCCAAGAATAAACATAAAGAGAAAGATTAGAGGTTTAAGTCTCCAGAATTTCACACCATGCTGGGGGGGGGGGGGGGAAATCCCTTTCACCTACTCTTTCAACACTTGGCCTGCAACAAGGAGACCTGGGTTCAAATCATCAATTTGTACTCGATCATGCTTCTTGCCAGCCAGTCCCTGGGCTACATACCCCAGTCACTCCCTTCCCAAGTGAACATTACTCCTGAAGAATGAAACTGGCTGGTGTCTGGAAGCACCTCACACCCAAACACCCAGCGGCCTGGCAGTTAAGGCATTCCCTTTGGGAACTGACATGACCGAGATGGGGGTTTCAAGTTCTTCCAAAAAGCTGAGGGGTTTGAACCCAAATCTCGACATACTGGAGAGGTACTCAAACCATTTACCCATCTGTAAAGAAATGCAACATCACACCCTTTTTCTGCCAAAAAAGAAGTGTGCAATGTTAGGCCTTCCTGTGTTTCCTGCTTCACAGAATAGAAGCATTCCTTGTACAATTGTGCATTACTAATGGTATCTGTTTGCTTTCTAATTTAACTGATGCAAGCTTTGAGAGTTACAGCATTTTTTTCTTGCCACACAGCTATTTATTAGTATGCAATTAGGCACCCTTGCAGTATAAACCAAGTCTTTACCAACAGACATACACAGTTTATCACCTCGGGTTAAAAAACCAAACCAAAACAAAACCACCCAAAAAAACCCCCCAAAACCTAGAAGTTACATTAAAATAGCCTGGTATATAAACTACTTAGGTAGTTATAATTTCCTCTTTTTGTTTAGAGTTCTGCTTTATACTTTAATCTGAACTATACTTAAAACATTTTCTCATATAGCTACATTATGAATGCAGAAAGGAAGATGAGTACATAAAATACTTCTTTTGTCAGAATTAGTGTATTGAAGAAAGTTCTGAAGTAGATAATTATACTAGAAAAATCATTTTGCCAGCATACCTGATTTTAAACCACAGTATAAACTGTTTCTACCAAATGAGTTTTCTATCACAGACACCCCAGCAAACCTTTTCAAATATACAAATGCCTCTCTTTGCCCATTAATAAAAGGAAAACAATACAGCAGTATTTAATTAATATTTACAAAAAGTCTTGAGGTTTCCTGATGAATGACCAAAGCAGTAATTACTTTAATGTTCCAAATACCGTAATGTCAAGCCTTTCTGCAACACTACCTGTCACATTCAGAAAGTCTTTAAAAAAAAAAAAACAAACCCAAAGCAGTTACTAGAACATTTAAGAATTTTAAACATGATATATGAATACAAATACAAATCCTGTTATCTAAGAAGTAGCAGGCTGTTTGAAATCTTAGCCTTAAGTGTTCTAAAAGCCTAACACTAACAGGAATGCACTTAATCAAAAGTGCAAACTGGAAAAAAAATTAGTAGCTGGAACAGGTAGTTGCAACTGTTAGCATTTGATGGTAAGATCCAGTCTTTGAGGAGACATCATAACAGAATTTGCATCTAAAAATGCCGCAGGATTTTTTAAAGCCTGCAACTTCAAACTATAGCAAGAGATTTTAATTAAAAAGCAGCAAATGGAAGTGCTATGAAAATATAGTTATTTACATGGGAAAATATATGGTTGCATATGAACTTCAGACTACATTAAGCTTTCTGTGTCCATAAAACTTGGTACGAACACTAACGTCTACACTGCATTTTTACTACTTCACATCACATATTGCTGTGGCAACAAAAGATGCCCAACACCCCTCAATGGCCTGAATAACTCCTGCAGATTCCTAAGGTGGCTAAACCAGTCTAGTGAAGAAATATTTTTATTTACATTTCTCAGTAAGTTCAGATCTTTTGAAAGGAAATTTAATAAAAACTAAGGAAAACTACCATCTTTACCATCACCTAGTTCTATATAGCAAAAATTACCATCCACTGCTATTCCACATATTGCAAGGCAACATGACACACATTGGAAGGATGTAAAATCTGAAAGAACTACTTTGAAGAGAGTTAAGTGATCATGTATTAACATTTAACTTTACATTATTTTATTAACAGTAATGTTAATTAAATTTAACGTTCTAGTATGCTGCTTCACAAAGTGCTGCAATATAAATATTTGGCGCCTTGTTAAACCATCTACAATACTAACCATTAGTTAAACTTCCAACGTGAAATACTGAATTTTTCTGGATCACAGCATGTTGGAAAACAGTTCATAAAACAACCAGAGTCTAAAGTGTTGGACACTTCGATTTGTAATAGAAGCTCTAAAGTGATGTTAAGAACAACAGATGTAGTATTTGTTAAAATTCAGAGGACAGATTAAAAACAAAAGATTGCAGGCTCGGATGCCTAGTTAAAGACAATTCAAAGATATCCTATTTTTGACAAATTCAGGAAAAACACCTCAATCCTCCAAAAAGACAGACAGGTCCCTTTAAGGCATATGAAGCTGTGCACTGAAGAAACAGCCACTTAGAAAAAGACCACCAGCAGTCACTTTGTAGAATTTTAATCGCAGTCATCAATATATCATCGCTTACATAGAACGCAAGTATTTTGTTCTAGTAAGTGACCTATGGAACTAGTTCATGCCCAAGTAATTGCACTGTAGAGGCTTTAAGAACTACCTTTTAAAAGAAAAAACCCTCACAGCACTAGCTGACATTGACCCTTTTAATATTCCTCGTTGTTTTTCAGGGATCTGTCCCACGTGAGACATCTAAGGATATTATTATTTTAGATAGCGTTCTAGCTTTGATATCAATGTTTTTCAAAGAGGCCAAAGGCACGTTAATTCAGTTTTCCTGTGCAGCCTGCCTCACGAAGCCCGAAGCGCTCTTTGTCGCTCGCCCGCGCAGCCTCCACCACGGCACGGCCCCGCTCCCCCGGCTCGGAAAGCACCGCCACCGCCAGAGCGTTGTCAGAACGGGCTCTCCGACAGCCAAGGAGTTCCCAGCCAGGATGTGCGTTAGCTATTCCCGACTATAAAACACACCAGCCTACTTTAACTTAACCCTGCAAAGCTTCATCAATCAGCACAAAGTGATCTCCTCACAGAGCTGCCGGGAGATCAGAGGCGCAGAAGGGGGAAGCCTCAAGTTTCTCCCCTCATTAAAACCCGAACGCCCCCCCCCCAGTCCCGCAGAGAAAGCGCACAGCCGAGGACGGGAGGGCTTCCTTACAACTCCTGGGCCTAAGCTGGCAGCGCCTGCCCGGAGGCCCCCCGAGGGAGGGGAGCCGCCGGAGCAGCTCCCGGGAGGCCGCCTGGAGGCCGCCCGCCCCCCACGCCCCCGGCAGCGGCGCCGGCTCCGGGCGCCCCGCGGCGCAGGCACCTGTAGCCGCAGCGGCCAGGGCCGCCCCTCCCGGCCGGGCTCCGCGGCCGGGGCACAGCCCGGGCCGTCGCCCGGCGGGGCGCGGGGGGCCGACGCGGTGCCCCGGGAGCCGCCGAGCCCGGCTCGGCCCCGCCGCCCCCGCTCGGCCCCGGCCCGGCCGGACCCCCGGGCCTGCGTGGGCGCCGTGGCCGCGGGGGAGGCTCCCCGGCGAGCCGAGGCTGGCGGCTCCGCGGCGGGACCTGTTGCTCGCACGCCGGGCGCGGGAACGGGGGCTGCGCTCACCGTCCTTCCTCCGCCGCCGCTGACACGCTCCTGCCCCGCCGCCGGCTGGAAGTCACGGTCGCCCGCACCCCGCGGCGTCTCCCCGCCGAGCCCGCGGAGCCGCCCGACCACAGCCCCCGCAGAGCTGCGCAGCCGCCGCCAAGCCCGGGCCGGCCCTGCCCCTCGCCCGCTCCCAGCGCCGGCCGCCAGGCCCCGCCCCGCCCCGCCGAGCCCGGCCGAGCCGCGCCGGCGCGGGGCCGCCCCCACCGCCGCCGCCGGGGCCGCGCCGGCCGCCCGGGGGGGCGGGGCGAGCTGAGCGCGCGCCCTCTGCCGGCCGGGTGGGGCTGCGCCAACGGCCACAGGGGCGGCCGGGCTTCCCTCAGCTGCCGCCGGGGCGGCAGCGCGGCATGGAGCGGTTCCCGAGGCTCGTCCTCCCGCAGTCGTGCCCCGCCTCTCTACCACAGCTCTCTCTGCACCCCGAGAGGCACCGCCACCGGAGCCCCCGTGCCCTGAACAGAGCTGCCTTGCCTGTCCGGGCAGCGGCCTGCTCCTTCCTCCTCTCCCACCTCCAGCTGCCTCCTCTCCACTCCTCTGCTGCCTGCCGAGGCTGGCGTGTGCCCTGGGCGCTCCGTGCTGCTGCAGCCCCCTTCTCTTCCACCAGCCTCATCATCCCCCCCGTTCTCCTTGTACTGGTGCTGAAGCCGCAGCCCAATCTTGGAAGCCCCAGCCAGGCTGGGGCCTGTTGTGGGACAAAAAGTGTTTACTCTCATCTGAGATTCCGCCTTTGGGAGAGCGGAGGGAGGCTGAGGCACTGAAGGTGCCCAGGACACAGAGTCTGGAAGAATGAAGGAAACAGAGCATTAAAAGTAGTTTTACCAGGTTGTTTGTATCCATGGCTGTGTTTTACAGGACCAGGGAGGCATAATCTTCAGCGCTGCAGTTTAGTTTGACTTTGAGCTAAAACCTGCATTCCCACCCCTGGTTTTTCAGGCTAGCCTGTCTAGATCACTGCCTGAGGCATTAGAAGAAATGTTCCACTAACAAGACCAGAAAAAAAGGCTTTCTTAGATCACTGAAAAGTCCTACAGAGATACCTGCTTTAGTCCATCTCTCCTTGCTTCCGTTTCACATTTATAAATCTGTGTCATCTAACTCTGTATCATTCTCCATAGTGAAATCCAGGTACAGACTTTCAACTTCCTGTAATTTTACCCTGCACCATGTTTTCTTTGGATCCATGCTAAAGATAGACACACAGTCCAATTTCCGAAGTCCCCAAACCAGATCCCATGGTTTTCTTTTCTTGCCGTATGAAAAGGCCAGATGACCTGACACTAACGAACGTCCTGCCCAGCTACCTGCAGAGGAAACTCTAAGCACATTCTACCTTTTCACACCGTGGCTCAAACTCCCCAGGATGTCTTTTTGTTTGCTGTTTTTAGGGCAGCAATGCCTTGTAACTGCACTTAACCAGCTGTTTCTCTTCTGGCCATTAACAAGGGTCTCTGTATCAAGTGAGCAAAACTGCAGCACTGCAAGAAATACAAATATCGGTGGACTGCAGAATTATTTACTTGGGAAATAAAAATGGAGGGAAAACATGACCCTGGTAATTGGTGGCTGAGCAGCACCAAGCGTGGTTCTTTTCACCTTCATAGGAAAATGGTGAAAGTTCACATGAATCTTTTTTTACAGACCGCTTTGGCAAAGGACCTGAGAGTCAGAAGGGACTTTTTCAAAATGTGATACTTACCTAGAAGATATAATGGCTGCAAAAAGTAGCTAGGTTCACCAGTTGGCCATTCACTCTTGTCATCCTCATCCAAACTGATCGCTAGTTTACTGTCTTTTCTACATCCGAGGATGGGATAATCAGACACACACGCACACACACACAGATTCTGGTTGCAGTTTCCCTCAACTGATAGCATTTCTCCTTCCTCTCACAGAAAATCTCATTGGCTCCGGTTTGCATGTTGCCCTGTAGCCAGTTTTTAAACCAGGATAAGGGAATTTCCTTCAATATGTTGTGCAATTTGTTGTACAGCAGAGAAGGATTCACACCAGTTCTAGAGTTTCTGCTTCCCTCCTTTACTCTATCTGTAGCCGAAGTTTTAATCTTTTGCCAGAAGGGGTTACCAGACCAGGTTAAGGCTGAGCTTGGAATATCTCTTGGATATATCTGCTTAAAGATCTGTTTGTTTCTTTGGTAACCAATCTCTTCCCTCTGGCTTTTACAAACCCTAATATTAGCCCTTGCCCAGCTGGCAAATCCATTCATAAGATGCTTGAATGAGGCATGCTTGGCTAATTCTATCCAACAGATTAAAATATTCTGTCAGGCCAAGAAGTTGTCATACCTGAAAATGTTTCACAATAGAACACAGGCTCAGCAGCATTATTTGTAAAGACCCAGATAACCTTTCTTTTTTAAATCTTTGTGTTAGCAATTTAAATGGACAGGTCTGATGGTTCATTTTGCCTTGTGGGTGCTGTCTGTTGGTATGCAGAGAACACAAAAATTGCTGTGAGAAAATCAACATTTTGGCTTGAATTTAACAAAACATGCAAATTAAAAAAGAATAGATACAGAGAAAGAAGGTAAATGGGAGGATGAGGAAGGACAATGGAAAGATGATTGGGAAGATCAAAGCTTTCAGTCTTCCTTTGTTTTGTCTTAGCTGATTAATCTTTCATATCAGGATCTACTAAGGCAGCTCTTAAAGGAAATGAGAAAAGTACCAAAGTACTATAAACCTTGCTGTTCCATCTCTTGTTCAAAGTTTTCAGTTGTTATCTTTAAGCAGAAAGGAACTGGAAAGAAATATTCAAGTGATACCTTTTGTGAGCTTGGATCTTAGAACATTTTGATTTTAGACATGATTTTTCTATGATTTTACTATCAGGGATTATGGGAACATGAAAGCATGCTTGCAGCTACAGAACCAATGTATTTAGGCAACTTGAATTGAAGAACCTTCTTTTTACAGTTGATGTATTCATTCCACAGACAAATATTTTTTAACAAAGAAAATATTCATCTTTGATTAATTGAATTTGACATGAATTAGCATCACTGTTTGTCAGCAAGGTGCTGATAGAGCCGTTGATCAATCTAGATCTGGCTGATTGTAATCAATGGAAAAGAGAAAAAAAATTCTGACTCAGGCTGAGGCATCAACCTAACATAAGACAAAATGTTTTCATTGAAACCATTGCCCTCTGGAGGGGAAATGAAAAATCACAGAAGGATTAGGTAAAAATTCCCTTTTATGTCACTGTGTAACTGAATTTATGCTTTACAGTCCAGGAATGGTTCTACAGACTTGTGCAAAAAGGAATGCTCTGTCAGAAGAGCAACAGTGGCACTGCGCTTATGTCAGTGAAGGCTAGAGGAGAACTAATCCCCATCTGCCTGCCCTGTTACTCTCGTCCCCTTTATCTTTACACTCTTTATCTCTAAACTCACTGAACATCCATTCTACAACAGATGTACTTTCTCTTCCAACTTCATCTTGGATCCCTTCCACGCTGGTGTCATCCCTCTTTATTTGCCAAAATATTTTTTTATGCAATCCCTAAAGAATTCTTGCCTGCCTGATGTCAGAGTCTGTATTCCATCTTCTTTCTTGACCTTTCTGCTGGTTTTGGTTTTTTGGGTGTTTTTTGGGGGGGGGAGGTGGAGGAGGGGGATTTTTATTGTCTTGATTACCCTTCTTGATCTTTTATTCTTGCAAGGTTTTGAGAAATTGTGTTCTCTTCCTCTTTTTATCTCTCTACTTTCATGTCTGGCATCTATTTAAATAGACTCTTCTTCTCCTGTCTCTGAGAACTTCACAGGGATTTTTCCCTTGGCCTTTAGATATTGATAGCTTATATCTTGGATAATCACATTTAAATGTCACCTTTAAGTGAATATGAATGAAAGTGAGCTCCTTCCTGCTCAGACTTTGCCTATATATTCTCCCTGTGTTGCAGGGATCTCACAGTGGTCTTTCCAGTTTGATTTATAGCAATCTCATGTCTCCTGACTACAAATCTGGTGATTGTTTTAACCCTAAGTAGGACACATGCATCAGCCGTCTGAAAGAATGCAACAGCAGCGCTAGTCCACCCATAGGGCTAGATGTGTTCAATGTCTAGTGTTTCCAAGAAGAGCGCAAAATACAGAAGTCCAAAAGATAAATTGTGCATGAAGCAAGGAAAAAAAAATCTCTTGGCCTCCACAACCCAGCAACAGAAACCCCGAATTTTGAAATTAATACAGCAATCCAGTTTAATTTCAGCCTTCCTTGAACTAGGACAACAAATATCAAGGATTCAAATATGGTCATGTTTTTCTCCTTGATAGCATCTAGTACTATTCCTTACTTCCTATCCAATAACTGCATTTTGCATTCCTGTTCATCTGGGTGGCTGAAACATTGTCCTCTCTGGCTTCTAGTGTCCTCTGCCACTCCTTAATCCTTCAGATCCGAAATTGCACAACTCCAAGTAAGGTCACAGTATTTACAAATAGGGTCATAAACCCAACAGAAGTTCAGCTGTAGAAAAAGGTTAATCTCCAGAAGCGAGGTCTCAAGTCTGGGAGCACTACTCATCTCTCAGTGAGGGGTCTTAAGCCCAGAAATAGGAATCATTCCCAGATGGATGCCCCAAAGTAAAGCTGGAGGTGAGGTTGTTAATGTAACAGTTTGGGGCACTATTTTTAGTCCAGAAAAATAATGGTTAATAAAAATTATCTTTCTTGCCACTGTTTTCCCTTCCCCTATTAAGTTATAATCAAATTAGAGATGACCTTATCTGGCTCTTTATATCTGTTTGCTGCTGCTTCTTCTTCCTTGAGTAGTTTCTCCTTATTTTTGTATATTACTCTCTTTATGATCGTATACCTGTCTGTCTTTCTGATATTCTTTCAGTCTCCTGTGTGCCTTCCTCTGCACAACTCTCCATCTTTGGTTTGATCTTGAATAAATCTATAAGGATCTAAAGTACATATTTAAGTCTTTCTGGAAAACAAAATCCTGCTTTGCCATTTATAACAATTACTAATTTGTATCAAAATCCACTCTGTTCTTCCCTGACTTGCCATTTACAGGCTGGATGTATCCTAAAGCCCAAAGGCAAGACAGGATTTTATTTGGATGTTAGTGCTAACCTGCCCTAGTGTCAACTTGCACATACTTTTTACTGGGTTTTACTTTGTTTTAATTACTTTGTTTTAATCTGTGAATAGAGGGCAAAAGCCACTTTTCATTTCTACTCTTTTTACTCTGTGGAGCTTCTTTTCTTATACTCATAAATGTACATAAAAGTATTTGTAAAGAAATAAAAACCTATGAAATAACTCACAGATGTGTGAGAGAACAGGAGAAGAACCAACAAAAAGAAACAACAGAAGTTTCAACAGTTGATACCACCTAAGGGAAATACTTAGGAGGTAAATCCTAATGAAATAAGACATTTGTGGTTTTTCGATTCTTCCCAGGTATGATCATCTTTCCTGAAAGGCAGCTTAGTAGTGGTAATTATGTTAATGATGAGACCCTCCTATCTGATAATGCTACAATGTAAAGCTTAAGCTTTATATATTTATCAGTCAAAAGTATGACGCTACAGTGTATTGTTCACATATTCTATAAACCAGAAATGCAGTAAATCTTTCTCTTGAAAGCAAACTAGATGTACAGTAAGAGAGCTGTAAGATACTGTAAGACATACATAAACAACGTAATTCTCCTTCTTGTTCCCTTTTTCTAAATCTTCACTGAAATAATCTTGCACACTGTGCTTTTTTTACCAGTCTTGTTTGGTGTAGGTTTTCAGCTTGTGCATCCCTGTTATACTTTAATTACTGCCACAAAAAGATTTGTGGCCAGTACTGTATCTATATCCACATGGATGTCTGAATATGACACGAGGCAGAATCACTTTCAAAATTATTATTCTTAAAACTTTCATTTGAATATTCCCCTAGATTTTGAGCTTACTTTCAGCTGATTATAAACAACATCTGGGGCAGTTAACTGCCAGCCAGCACGTCTGTTGTTCCCCAGCATTTAAAGCAATGCTTAAAATCTATTTTATTTCAATCCATAACTGCAAAAGTTTGGAAATATTATGAAACTAAAATTAAGAGAGACGAACTTTTTTTTTTCTTTGAGAAACATGCTCAGAAAAATCCTTTATATGTCATTTCATCATATGCATAACTGGAGTGGCATGGCACAGAGGAAACTCAGGTGTAGCATCCAGTCCCTTTGTAGAAGTCCATGCTCATCCCAATGTAATGTCTTCCTTACAGACATAAGCTGCCAATAGATTTCCATTGCCACCTCTTGAGCAACAGTCACATTGCAGGTAGTTGCTTGATTTGTGAAAATGAATTATACAGGCTAGCACCAAAATACACTTGTCATATGTTGCCATAACCAAAGCAGGTATACTTGATTACCTTTCCCAAGATAGCAATAGCAGCTACACAGTCATCTTTAAGGAAGAAAAAAATTGTTCTGATACTAACAGAATAATCATTTCCATATAGCTATGTGGAGCTATACGGATGGCCTTCATTATCCTTGGATAAATCTGTAAGCTGCAGTGCCAATTATACACCGTTCTCATGAATCTGCATCTCGACAGAAAGTTGGAAAAACTGTTTTGGAATACACTGCGTGAATACCACTCTATTTTGCAGTATTTCCTAAAAAGTGTAGTCAAAGACATTATGCTTGATAGCTCTACTGCTTGCAGGATCTTCAATGACTGTCATTCTCCCAGCAGTAATTTTTCTTTCAGAGGAGCTGATAGACTGTATTGGCTCGTTGAGCCAACAGTGCATACCACTCTACTGAATCAGCTCAGTATAAGACTGTTTTGGTATGTAACCCAGCAAGCATCCATGCTGAGTTATTTTTCTTGCTCCAGGCACAGCAATTAAGAGGTATTTTTTACTGCATTTGCAATGCAAGCAATTCATCCTTCTTCCCAGTGTTGTAGTCTGGGAAACACAATACACAATACTCTGAAGTTGCTTATTCTTTGCAGCATTGACTGAGAGCATTTTAGATTGGATTCCAGTAAACTGAGGCTGAATAGTAGTTCCATTTGCACGGTGCAGCAGCCCTTTATCACATCCTGTCTCTTCAAGGTCTGTCAGCGAGGCCACAGGTTAGGGTACTCTGCATGTAAGAGTGACTATTTTTGGCAGCACAATGTATTTTCACAGACTGGTCCTGGTTTCTGCAGGTGAAGGACTATACCTACCTGTTCAGTCAGTGAAGAGAAACACAATGCTAGAGAGCTGTAATTATCCGAGTGTCACATTGCCACATTAATGACTTCAGAACAACTGTCGTGAGCTTTAGTGGGCATCTTTGTCCCATTTACCGCAGCATAAAGTAAGTTTTTGTGGATGTATTTTGTTAATTCTTCCATCCTGGCTCATCAGCCTGACTTCTGTTAGGACAAATTATTTGTAATTGGAGCAAATACATTTACTTAACAACAGTTCAGCTCTGAGAATTCAAGAGAGTGTAACTCGCTCATGTTGGTTCTCATCTGAAAATCACTCTTCTCAAAACGTGCTTGGACATCTGATCCATTTGTTTTGATGGATTTTAACTGGTTCCTTAGGACTAGGTTATCTGTAGTGGCCTTACACATTGGCAGGTTGTTTGGGTGCAAACTAAATTTCTCTTTATCATCATAGGCAATGTGCAGTGCTTCTCCAGACGTGGTATTTAGCTTATGAGGGAGGTATTCCTAATTAAATCTTTAATTTATTGCATTCCATTCTATGTTACCTAGTATACGCAGCGTATCTTGATATGCAATCATAGTTATTACCTCTGTGCTAGCAAAATGATTGTTTCTGATTAATGCAAACAGCTTTTGAATACAGTATATGCCATTTAAGAATATTCAAAATATTTATCATCAATTTTCCAATGTTCTACAATTTTAATTTCATCTTCTTCACTTTTAGTGTGTAAGTTTAGTGTGAAGTCACTGATGGTAAGCACATCTGCAGCCAGTCTGTGTGTAGATGATAGTGAAGATACTGTTACTGATCCTTATGGTTGCAGTATTTTATGTTTGTTCTTCTAGTGGACAACAGCACTTCATAAGTTGTGTATCATTCAAGTACTTACTGTCCCTTGAGCAGAAAATATGCTGTACAACCATTTTCTCAGGGACCACCTAAAAGTTCTTCCTTTTCAGTAATTGCTACTTTGATCTTTTGATAAACAGGATCTAGAAATATTTTTTCACCATGGAAAATAACGTTGGAATTTCCAGTTATATTGAATGGTATTTCACTCTTGTTCACGTTTTGGGTGATATCTAGAATTTGAATTTGCTGCCGTTTGTTTCTTATGGCATTCTAGGCTGGAATCTGATTACACATGGGCTGCCCTCAAAGAGTATTCAGTTAATTCATATTCTCAAAGAACATTAGATTGGCATTTGTCTCCTCGGGAGTTGTGAATTATGTATGTCTTCTGTGGTCATTTGGAGGAAAGCATACTGAGTGTTCCATCTCCCATGCTTAGCTATGCTTGTGCAGAACTTATGCTCCAAAACTTCAGTAAAATAGTGCACATGCTGTAAACTACACAGAAATGTCCCGGCAACAGGTAGCAAGAGCAGCAACAGATATTTAGTTTGCTTAATGCAAAACGCTTCGTAGTGCAGCAAGTATGTTCTGGCAAAAATGCTGCTATGTATTCCAATAGGATAGCAATGTTTATAGTGTCTAAATAATAATAACAACAGTAACAACAATACCCAATCCTTATATAAGGTTCTCATTAGTACATTGCATGGCAATTTTCAAAAGAGGTCTGGCTATTCTCATTCTACAAATGAAGAAGCTGAGGAACAAAAAGGAAAAGGGATTTGCCCACATTCATCTAGAAGTTCACTGGCAGAAATAAAACCTGTATTAGTATGATTTTGTGCCTACTACGTGATATTGCTCTCTATTACTTGTTCCCATGCAACGCTGTGAAAGTTGCTTGCATGAGAAGCTTTCCTGACCCTATTATAAAAGTGTAAGCCATAGTCAGGTATTATAAAGTTAATTCAAGTGTCTGTTTCTTTGCCTTCTGCTGCAGACTACAAGTCTTCTCCCTGAAAAATGGTCTCAGTCACTGAAAAATGTAGATTCCACTGCCGAAGATCAAAATTTATTTGTGGTTGCTGATTGTGAACTAATACAGAGTTTGTATTTCAGTAATAGTTAATTGTACGATAGTAAGAGGTTATGAATGGAATTGAAGTCTGCAGGAGAATTTTTTCTTCTGTGTGCACATCTTTTCCTTGTTCCAACTGCATCTGATGTTCAGGATGCTTTGCTTTATTTTCTTTTATTCCTTCTTATGGACTAATCACCTGGGATATTACTTGAAGCAACCTACTCGACTTACTGCCACTCTTTTGATTTCCTGAAAAGAAACATGATGAGCATGAGGCAAACAGCGCAGGAAAGCAGAAAATGAAAAGAAGCACAAGGAATCAAAAGAGAGAAAAGGACAGAGAAGATAAACATACACCAAGAACCACAAAGGAAGAAAGATCGACCAGAGGGAATTGATTTGCCTTTGTAAGGAGTTTCCTAGTGGGGATTTTACTAGAATTTGTGCTCTGTGTGCCAAACTGGCCTTTTCCCAGTCTCTCCCATGCTGTTCTCCTTCAGTCACTCCTACAAGCTGTCTCACCTACTCACCTCACAGCAGAAATCATCTTTAGTCCTTGCAGAACACCTGAGAGGTGTGAAAAGCCTGTGCATAGCTGGTATCAGTTGACATGATATTGTCATACTTCTCAGCTGCCTGAGGGTATGCGAAGATCATTTCCATTCTCTACTGAAAGCCAATCAGCAGGTTGAGAAGACAACAGAGCCTGCAGGTCTAAGTAAGGCCAGGAAGAACACATGCTGCCTTTGCCTCATATGGCAAATTTGGGAATTGATAGTAGAATGCAGACTGGGAGAAGTATGATCAGAAAATGAAGGAAAAGAGGGGAGACACAATTGCACAGGAGGAGGAATACATCTCTGGAGGAAGGTACCGTTTAAAAAGAGGAAGAGGCAGAGAGTAGAGCTGAAAGGAAGTGGAAAGTGAGAGAAAGAATCGTCTCGAGCTAGTAGGAAAAGGAGCAGGAAAGGTGATCAGAGGTAAAGCTGAAAAGCTGTGAGCGACTGGGAAAAAGGAACAGTTAGACACAAAGGAAGAAGCAAAGATGATAACAGAAAACAATGGGAAATACAATCAGCTATTTTTTCTTCCCTATAGAAAATAAGCTGCAAATATGTTACCACAAAATCAATATCTAAAAGTAATTGTTTATACAGAATAGAAAATGGGGACAAAACTCTAGAGAGGAAGTGACTGAAATAAATAGGCAGGTCCCCTTCCCTCAACGCAACAAATCCAAATGCTGGATTTGTCAAATCCAAATGCTGGATTTGTCAAGACAGGTTTTTTTTCTGAATGATATTATGGTTGTGTGTGTGTAACAGGAAAATATATGAAGCATTTCTGTTCTGATTGCTTCGTTACTTTTCTATTATTACAGTTTTCACAATAAAATCACAAGAAATATAATATTGTAGTACGAAGCCCCAGTAAAATATAATTTAGGTGTTTTAGCACTATGTGTACGTCACAGACTTTTTTAAAATGCAGGAAATGAATTTGAAATGAGAGTATAATTAATCTAGTACTTTGCACAAATTTGTTATTGGTAATTAAATAATATGTCACTATTTGTCTCCATTTAATGTGGAGTGCTGAAATAAGTTATTGAGCATGTACTAATTTGTATCTCCTCATAGCCCATTGCTCTCTGTCAGCACCCTCATTTCTAAATGAATGGCTGTTAAGAGAGGAACACAGTGAAAAAGAACATAACAATGAGATATTAAAAATTATTCATGTACCAAAGTGTATGTAGAGAGAGATACAACAAGATTTTCAGACAGATAGATGTGTATTAGTGGACGGAGAGATGTGTGCACACACAAAAATTGAGGAAAGCAGTTAAATGAGAGCACATCATAAACCAAAATACTTTTCCTTCCAGGTCATGTAGATCACTAAGATCACCAGCTGGCAATTAGGACAATGAACGGCATGCAGCCCACCAGCCAGCTACAAAGAGGAGCACACAGTAGCGTCATGTTCACAAAAAAATGAGGTTGATTGAACAAGAGCTCATTCAAACTTCTGTGACTTAGCATAGTGGAGAAGTATGCGGAGGAAGACCATAAAAGCTTTTGTTCAAGAGACTGATTCACTCACATGCAGAATGATCACAAGTTTAGACATAAAGTAAGAGGCATCAATAAGCTAAGTGGCTCCAGTTTTTGTCATTCCTTGGTAGGCATAGATAACAGTGTTTAATCACTGGCAAGAAATGGAGAAATGTAAACAAGGGGAACTGTGAACGTTAATAAAGACTGTCTTTAGGTGCCTACTTATTCCAACTGGATATTCTGTAGAGATTTATGCAGAAATGCAGGATGTCAGAAGGGATGCTAATGCTAATCCCAACGTGACGTTGTGGAGAGCGCTCCAAAATGTGTCCACATTCTGCTTGAAACGTGAGTCTGGACCTCATGCTTGAGGACACTGCAGACGCTATCTGGAGCTAAATTCATGCTCAGATGTAGGTATCTGGGAAGCCTTACAGCACACTGGAAGAGGAGGTATGGGCCAACATTATCTCTTTGAACCATCCTAGGCATGCAGCTTTCTCACCCTTTCCACCACCCTGTATTTTATCTGATTTTGCAGTGAAGTTGCAATGGCTGCCATCAGCCAAACAAGTCAAACATCAAGGCCTTTCTAGAAGAAACCTGACACTGAAGCCTGGAAGGTGAGATGGGGTCACAGCAGGGAATGAGCACAGGGTACCTTCTAATAATATGGCCATACAAGTGCTGATCTGTTGGCATTGGGGACATAGGAATATTTGTTCTAAAGAATTCCCAGCTCATGAAGTTGCAGCTTCTCTCATCTGTTATTGGAGCAGGAATAGCAATGGGGAAGTGAGTAAATATCGGAAAAACTGTCATACCTGAAGTCTGTAATTTTTTTCCACTTTTTTGCTTTGTTGTATTTGTCCTAAAAAAAAAAGTTCAGGAAAAAACCATTATGCCATTGCCAACAAACTCAGGAAAAAGTCTTACCCTAATAATATCATTACGTACCAGGATTAGTATTAAATAGGTGCTATTTTAATCTCTGTCTGCAGTAGAAACATGTATTGCTAAATGATGTAGTAAGCCTTGTTTTGAAGTGCAGGCTCACTAACACATTGAGATATTTGGATGTTATAGACTGTGCTTAAATATGACACATCTGAACACAGCACACATCTGAACACCTCACTTAGGGCCTAGGTGTAGCTTGAGAAGTGATTATGTTGAAGTCTTGTTCTTTGTTCTCATGCAGATGCTCATGTGAGTGACAGAGTTTTCATTTCCTTCTGCCATCTAACTTTTGCTTGTCTAGTTTGTGCGACACCACCGACAAAAAATCTGCTCCTTTTCTGCACAAGCCAGGATGGATATGGCAGTGAAGGAGATGATAGATACAGATTTCTGGTGCCAGAACGTGTTGCTGATTTGGGGCAGAAAAGAAACACCGAGTCTGCCCCATGCTGTATGATTCCCGTCAAACACCAGGCATCTAAATCAAAGCTGCCTGTATGCAGATCCTTCAGCATTCAAGGAGACCACTAGCACTTAAGTCACTGAACATTCATGCACTTTTGTTTGATTGCTGATCTTTGTGAACATAGGCGTGGGAGGGTGGGCAGGGGGAATGGTCTTTCGAAAGCACCTAAACATTTGCAAAACCAAAGTCTGGATACTTGGAAACCCCACCCTGTATTCTTTAGCTTCCTAATCCATTAAAGCATTAGGAAAATCACAGTAACCCCGAAAAGGTGTTGCAATAATAGATTTTTCTGAAGACAAAAATACGACACATTTTACTTTTCAAAGTCAGCAGCAGAAACTAAGTACATCAGAATTGTTTTCCAAACATACCTACCTAGTTTTCTTCTTTTCTGTGCTTTTGCTCTTCTTTGTATCTAGAGGATCTATATTCTTTGGCTGCATGGTGGTTTCTTGCCTGGTTGGTTTCAGGGATCTGTGGAAGGTTTCCTCTTTCCTTCCACTCTTTTCTGTGGGACCCACTGTACCTGAGAGGGGAACTTGGTTGGAGGAGGTTTGCTTAGTAACTTCTTCCTCTGTTTTGGGGTTAGGCACATCTTGTGGGTCGTCCCTCTTGAAGGAAAAAGGAAAGATTAACAGATACAGTAGCACTGACATAAAAAAGAGCTCTGCACAGAGCTGATCAGCACAACTGGAACTTTGTGATAATTTCCTATATAGTAGTCCCCTATACACTGAATATTCTGCCATGAAGTGGTGTCAGACAGACCATCCATAGCAAATGCAATATATTTACCTAGAAGAGGGACTACTGTTCCTCTACATTATCAATTTGTTGGTGATTATTGGCCTACAGCTTTGGCTAAGAGGTGACTATGAAGTCCATCAAGGGATAACAGGTCCCAAAGCTTAACCTCTGAGAGGTGTTTCTGGCTTCGCCTCCAAGTTCTCTGCTTCTGATTCTTGTCCAGGACTCCTTTATCTCCAGGTTATTCTCCTCTTTTTGCTCATATTTGGAAGCTGAGATAAGATCTTTGCTCTCCTTCCTGTCCAGATTTTGAGATTGGTCCCTACTAAAATTTTTCTCAGCCTCCTGCTTTCAAGTAGCTGAGGCAGGGATACCTGTAAGCCTCTCATGTGCAGACAGCTTTCTGTCTAAACAGGAAGAGAGCAGGGGAGGTGTAATACTGCAAAGGAAAATCCAAACTTAAAAACTGTCAGTAGAAAAGTCAAGTCAATAGTGAGTGAGAGCCAACACCTCAAGGTATTGAAACACTGATGAACGTGTGACTGGAAAAAGAAAACATCTATTCGGCGAAGAAAAATAGAGATTCTAGGTCTGGAGCATGATTTTAGAATCATAGAATCACTAGTAACATCTGCTGTACATGCAGGAGCTGACATTCATGTCAGGCCAGCTTATGTCCAGAAGGTTGTACAAGGATCTAGTCTTTGACATCAGATAAGAGAGAAAACAGAAAACCCAGAAGAAAGGTGGCTATCTAGGGACAGTTGAAGCAGGAAAGTATCAATTAAGAAATTTTATAAATCCTATACTTACTTTCTCTTAACAACCTATGCATTCTTGACTTAACCAATATGGTTGTGGGATGTGGCTGTGCAGATTTTTCAGCCAAATTGGAGTCCTATACTTTCTGCAAATCTAATCTCAATATGCTAGTTTTTCCCCTAGATTTTCTTCAGTCATCTCTTTACCTCATCACTGATTTTTCTTGAAAGAATAATCTCTCACAGTTCACACTCTCTCCAAAATTCTATTTTTTCTAGCCCCCTTTAATTTTTCTGCTGTATGTACACAGAGCTGTTCCTTCTCTCTGCTGCCCATGGCCAGGGAGAAGATGTGAGCTCCTCAGTGCAGAGAAATGATGTACATGCAGCACTGAGCACTGGCTGCGTGATTGCGTTTTTTTCTTCTCCTTGTAAATGTGCCTCTGCTTGGCTGAGAGCTGGGTTGGCTTGAGTGGGAATTAAAGGCCCATCAGCACCTGTGCTGACAAAATGTTGTTTGCTTGGAACTTAGATTTAACCATTAACCATCCAAGTTCCTTCCTAAGTGTGAATCTAAGGTAACAGGTCCCTTCTGTGCTTTAGTGAAATTTCTGTTTGTGATATTCTCTCTAGGACCTTCTGAAGCATTTTTGCTGACCGTCACTATTCTCCTTGTTTCTCTCCTAGCTACAGTGAGCAGCTGCCTTCTGGCTGCCCGCTGTAGCATTTCCCTCAAGAACTTTCTTTTTCTGTCCTTTGAATGGATCAAATGCCTTTGCCCTCTTTGCTTATTAATTGTCAGTCCCTTGCATGGGTCTCAGCTATGCCATGTCTTTCCTTGTCTGCCTTTTTTTTAGTGGGTTGTGGAATTCAGTCAAAAAGAACCATTTAAGAACATACCCCCAGCTATGAGGGAAAACTAAATACCGAACAATAAGTAGTATGCTATTTATTGATTCACAAAAATTTATCAGGGCTATGGTGTGCCTAGCATCCTCACTCCCATTGCCCTGAAATTCTGTGGGGAGTTTACAAGCCAGTTATTTTGATAAACAGATCTGTAGCTCCTTCAAAGCACACAAAAACTTTGACCTGAGAGATAGTAAAGAATATTGGCACAAGTGATACCTTCGAATTGGTCAGCTTGACCTTTTGATATCTATTTGCTAGCGACTCACATTTTCTGATGGCTTGTTTGGGCTGGGAGCTTTCTTGTGACACGTGCCAAAATCCTTGCATTTTACATCGACTTCGGTATTGCTGGTATTTTCTGGGGGTTTCAGGAGAGAGATGAGCTGCAGCCACAGGTGGAATAGGTGTTGTTGCTGGTCTGGCGGAGCACAGAGCTCTAGATAATAGGAACGGCCATTTACTAATTTTAACATGAGGTGATGCTTATCTGTGCTGTGGACAGAGAGTTCCACAAACTTCAAGGGGAAGAACCTATAAAAAAAGGTGGAAACTGATCATTAAGCACAAGTGGAGATTCCTCTCAAAGAAGATATTGTGTCTGTCAGACCTACAGACAGAAAAAGACTAAAAGTGAGACACTGCAATAGGAAGAAGCTACTGAGTGGATTTGGACACTCTTCTTATGAGTGCCCATAGCTGATTGTGGAAGAAATGCTGGGCAGCAGTGCACAGAATGGAGGCAGAAGTTGGCTTCTCTACAGTGCCTTTATTCCACTGCCTTATTCCCTGACAATCCTGTACCCTCAATCTTCCTACCAACTTTCAGCTTCTGATATATTTAGAAAAAGGTTTATTAAGTATTCATAGTCATCATCTATCTATACATGTGGGTAGCGTTGGCCTGAAATGATGACCAGAGTGGGGCCTAAAGATGTGTACTTAAACGTCAATGATTCTCCTAACTTTATTGTGCTAGTGCTGGGATAAAGAGCCACTGCAAATATGAGGTTTGTTAATAAACTGACCCTTAAAAGAAGGAAAACACTGTATGGAAATGGGAAATATATTCATATTTCTTATTTACTTTTCAAAGCAATATTATACCCTTCTCAGTGCTAACTCACCTGGTAAGTGCTAGCTGTTCCATGGGGGATGGCTGCTCTGAGAGTTTCCAGAAGTTTGTCATACTTTCCTGTGGGGAGATGGGCACCTCGTGTGCTACCAGCATCGCATTGGGCATTGGTGAACTGGGATTGGCAGCACAGATGCCGATGGTCACGCAGCTGGGTCGGTTATGGACAGAAATTGGTTCGCCTCTTCGATTAACCTGAGCAAAAAAAAAAAAGCCCCACCAACACTGACATTTGCCATATGATATCTCAGAGCATATACTATCAATAAGTTTCATGGTGTTTTGGCTTGGGGGCCCTAGAGCTTAGGTACTGAGTTGGTGAGGAGAGAGGGAAATGTGGAATAATGAGACAGGAATGTTTATGAATGAAAAGAAAGGAAAGAAGTTGAATAAGGATAAAGGAGGACTGGAAATCACTGGCTCTTGTGTAGTCCAAATCATTGAGTATCTGATTGCTGTGGTCAGAAACCTCTTAAGTACCATTACCTTGAATTTCTCTTGGTGTAAACATGATGGGAGAGGCACCCTGTTCTGATGGTTCACTGTCTTTGTCAGCATTACTGTGATATTAATGAGACCTGGTTATGAACCAGGATCCTGCTAAGTGCTGTACAATCACAGAATGGAAAAAGACCCCCAGTAATTTATGTGTAAGATGTGAAATTACAAAAAGAGAAAAATGAGAAAATACAAGGAGATAAGAATAAGTTGGTAAGGAAGATCAAATCACATGTTATGTACCATTGTCAGGGTTTGGTTTTGATAGACATCAGAGAAAAAGTGTGTCCTAAGAAGGAATTTGAGGGAGGACAGTGCACTAAATTTGTGGATATCTAGTAGAATCTCCTCCCAAGTGTGAGAGACAGTATGTAAAAAGATCAAAGGCTTTTTTTTTTTATTTTAATGTAAATGAGTCAGTGATGTTGCTGTTTTCTTGGGTTGATTGGTTAGGGCAACTGCCTCCTTGATAGTAAATGAGGTCTGATTGATAAATAAAGCAGGGATAAATCATAAAGTACCTTGAAAACAGAGTCTAGCTAATTAACATTCTGCATGTGTATCAACAATGCAAGATTGAATTAATCAAGGCAGGACCAAAAGATGTTGCAATTATCACAAAGTGAGGTAATGAAACCCTATGAAAGACACTGTTGAGATACATCATGTAAATAGAATTCAGATATTTTAGGCACACTGTGAATGCAGTATTGTAGGAGTGTAGACTGTTGCCAGAGTCTTGCAGGGTTCTTTGGCCAGTGCTTAGGGTAAGTGACAGGCAGGGTAGTGATATTGCCTGTGAGGATACTAGAAGTTGCAAGTGGGGGTAGATTGCCTGGGAAAGGCTGGCTGCCATGTAGGCTAGGTTGAACTGACATTGATGCCTAAAAACCTTAATAAGATAGCACAGAACCAGAAATTTGCTAGAACAGTCCTAGCTGTTGCTACAGGAAGGAGTAGGGGCTGACAAGGAAGGGTGAAAACATCGCTCTGTCCTCCTCTAATTTGCAGCATTGCTGTTGCTGGGTTTCTGGACTATTGCCTTTGAAGTGTGAGCAGAATGAGTCTATAGGGTAAGAGAAACATATCTATACCTGTGTAGTAAACAGAGATTAAGAATAGTGAGAATAAATGAATGAGGAATACCTGTTGAGCTGAGGGAGGAAAAAAAAGGTAATAATTGCAAGCAGTTTTATCTTGAACATGCCAAATGATTTCATTTGAATGACTTTTTACCTGGACAAACTTGCTCTCAAAGATGGGGGCAGAGGTAAAAGGAGCATATTCTCCCTGGCTAAGAAGTCTCTGAAGGTCACCCATAATGGATGCCTGACTTGAACTGATGCTCTTAAAATCAAACTTGGTATTCATTTTGCCTGTCCATAAAACAAAAATAAATTCACAAGTTAAAGGTAATAGAGATCAAAAGGCTTATATGTTAAAAAAAACCCTGATGATTATGAAAAGACACAAACATAATCCTTCCTGATAGTCTTTATTCTACTACTAAAGAGCAGAACCTCTCTCTGCAAAACACACATTTTTAAGAATATGCAATCTCAAATGCAAAAGGGAACTTAGTAAGGCTTTCTCACAGCTCTTGACTCCTCTTTTACTATTGATTTAAGGAAAAAAAGGCCTGTAAATCTATAAACAGTAGTTTGCACATGCTATTCTATACTTCACTATGTTCTTCTTGTTTATAAGTAACCTTGTATATTTTTGCCACTGTTAAGATAGCATTTTTTTATTGATGTATTTTTTACACGAGTATAGTGACATACTTTGCAAATAACAGTAGAAACCTTTGGTCTGTTCTCAGTGCTAGATGGTGACTTCTATCTTTGCACCTCTTGGCTCAAATATGTTTTTGTCAGGAGTCAAGAAGAGGGCAGGACTTAGGAGATGCTCTGAAGTAGAAATTCTCCAGCAGCTGACCAGGCCGACTAACACAAAAGCTGAAGAATAAGTAACATAATATTGATTGACTCATTGAGGGGAAAAAAATTTAAGGCTACTCATTAATTACATTTTGTAAACCTTTATTAAACAGCTAATTTCTAGTAACCTAAATAGATACAAAAGTCAAATAATTTGTTCACGACTGCTCAGTAAGTGACAGAATGCCAAGAAGAATACAAATACCCTGCCACTGGGTTTTTAAAAAAATAGATGTAGTAGACTTCTACTTCCCATGCATACCTTGTTTCACTTAGGTCAATCCATTTCTTACACAGAAGAGTATGTCTAAGAGAAGAGAGGACACGAGTGTGCTAGTCCCGTCTGCGGAGCCTATTGGAATTCTCCCAGCACTAGAAACCCATGATCTGCAGCATCATCAGGCATGGTCCTGATAATATGTTTCCCTGCTTGAGTTTCTTTAAGAAGTGATGATATGAAGAGAAGTGGTACGTGAGTGTGTGTACGTGAGGCAGCAAGTTTTGTCATAACAGGCAGGGTGGTTTGGAAGAATTCAGCTCCATCACTGCTGGCATCACAATACATCACCTGGTTTGTGCTCTCACCAGTCCTGGCAGAAATTCCATTTCTTGGTTGCGTCAGGGCATAGTGGTAACAGGTAGCATGGATTCACCTGTAACACGGGCTCTTTAAGGTCAGAGATTTTTCATGGGTATTGTCCATGCAGTGCAGACTGCCAGGGAACAGCAAGAGTTGGTCTGCTCCATGAGGGATGATGAGCTGGGAGCCAAGGATGACCACAGCAGAGGCATTGCCTTCAACAGTCCTCCAGTTCCACAGAATTAGAAGTGATAGGCTGAGCAGGATGGTGGTAACAGGATCTGCTGACAGGCACAGAGAAGACAAGGTGCAGAACCAGATCTAGAGTCCATCCTGAGACTCTGTTGCAGGAGTCCAGTCAGGAGGAGCAGCAGACAGCACTGGAGACAGGACTGTAATAGATGTCCAAGAAAGTCCACCCAGGAGTCAGGGCTGGCGATAGATATACCTAAAGCCTCTCTCAGACAAGGACTAGGTGCCCAGGCCAGGGCTGAAGTGTAACTCCCAGCCCATGGGCAGGGGCTGTGGGGTGGAGATCCCAGGTGAGGCTGGTCAGGGCCTATTGGTGCACTCAGGGCCCTGGCCTGAGTGTTAATGAGCCAATTTAAAATGCAGCTTGTATTCACGTGTCTTGCTCTGGTTTGTAAATTTTAGCTTCTCTCTATCCATTCTTTTGCCAGAGTAACCTTTTAGATCAGCCAGGTGATGTCATAATCGACCTATGATGGTAACTCCTTTTTTTCACCTTAAGTGATAACACTGCTGCTTCCAACTCAGCCTGGGGCTTGGACAGGCTTCAGGCCATGACTGAGCCCCAGGCTGGTTGAAGCAGAATCGATATTGCAGAATGAGAGTTATGTTGTCTGATGGTTTGAAGAACTGTTGTGCAATCTCCTTTGCAGGTACACAGCCTCCTTTGGGTGAGTGCACATCCACCCTTGCTTAGGTAGGCCCCACCATAGGACAGCTTCTGGACTGTCTGATAATACTATGCACTGACATAGCAATGCCCAGCAGAAATGCTTTCTGCTCCCTCCACTATACAAAACAACTCTGATCCAGTGTGGAAAACAATGGTGCTTCTCTTTCCCAGCTGGATTTCAGCTGTGTAATACATATGGCTGGAGAAAGGTAAATAGTGTCGCTCTAGCAAAACCGCCACCAACAAGCCCTTTTTCAACACTGAATTGCCTTTCCCTCTCTAGCCGATGGAAATGTAATTGCGAACACCACCACGAGTGAGTGACTGAGCTGGAGGAGACTGACTCCACAGTCAAGTGGTCACAGCTCTTGCCTGAGCCATGGAAGGTGCAAGTCCTGTCTACCGACCCCAAATGCATGCATACACTCAGCCCTCATTTGGACTGTGCAGTAAGTGTGGTATGCAGATAGCAGAGGAAGGAGAGTCTGAGCTAAGATGCTGTTAAGAAGCAGTAGAGCCACTAGGACTCTTGTAGTGCAGGATAATAACATTTTCACACCTAAGACAGCATTACTATGATGCGCTGTTGTGCCTTGTGCATGTTCTGGCATGGACAGTGCTAGCTAGCTCAGGTGCCTCTGCATCACTCCGCTCTAATGCATTGACACGTATTTAATCTCCCAAGTCTCAAGGTAATGCATCAGCTATTGTAAGACATGCAGCTGTCATTTTTTTGAGACATGTTTTGTGTGGCTTTTGAGAGGAGTTGTGGGGTGGGGTGAATCTGGTAGCCTGATAGAAGTGAGGCTGCTGCAGCTCCACACCCCCAGGTCCAACCAACAATAAGGCTGAGCATGTATTCCCAGTAGGTACAACACACAAACTCACGTACACAACACATATATACAGCACTCACACAAACACAGACAGCACCAATGGCCTCATCCTGTTCCCCTCTCTGGCCGATCAGGATGAAGGTCCGTTGGTGGGAAAGAGAGACATGTATACAGTGTGTATCCCTTCAGCAGCTGGGCTCAGACACAGTCTGTCCAGTACCTGGCCCCTGGGTCCCAGTCTCCCCAGCTGCTGGCACCTAGACATATGAGACCCTGAGGCCGCAGCCCCACTCCGGTTGCCGATACAGACCCCTCACTCAGACACACACACACATATGCATTGTAGTCTCTGCAGTAGCTGGCTTTGGACACGCAGTCCATCCAGTAGCTGGTCCTGGATCCTTGGTCTTTCCAGCTGCCTCCCCCCCGGAGATACCTGTGTGTGCATGCACACACACAAATGGGTCTCCCATGACCCGCAGACCCCACAGTCTGGGACTTCCCTGGTCCCCCCAGGTAGCTAGCTCCTCCCATGGTCTTGCCTCTTCCTCACCCAGGAAAAGAGTTAGAAATGACATTTAATAAGACAGGACAGACTGTGGTGATGGGGCAGGGCACAGGGCATGGCCAGACAAGTGTTTCTGTTTACACTTGACCAGCCTTTCTTATCCCTTTATCCCTCTGTTTTCCTACATCTCTTCCTCCCCTAATCCCCTACACCCATTCCTTTGACTGCTTTTGGTTCCTCTCCTAAACATCCCCTAAATCTTGTGCAATCCTAAAATGCTTTTCCCCTGCATCCCACAATGTGTCCTGCACCCCCAGGCAGTAACCTCCCATAGTCTGAAAGGTGGTCGTGAGAGACCTCCCATTGCCTCATGGTGATGGGTTTCACCCCTGGGCAGGGGCTGAGGCATTCCTGAGAGCCCTGGGAGAGCCCCAGCCAGGGTGTCCCTATGAGTCCTTAACTTGGGTTCCCGCCTGTCATTGTGCACCTGTGCTCCTCTGGGTTTGTGATGATGGGCCTTTGATGGGCTGATGGTGCCTGCGATGGGCCTGGGAGGAGCTGGGGCAGGGGTTATTCAGGTTCTCCCACCTGCCATCCTCTCTGTGCTCCTTTGTGTGTGTGCTTTATATCACTCCCCCAAACAAAGGACTGTTATTTCTGTTAAATTCTTGTTTTAATCTAACCCTAGCCACCACCTCTTAGAAAAACTCCAGCTAATGGAGAAGGCAGCAGCATGACTCCTTAGCAACACAGGCTGCCAAGAGTATATTAAATCCTGTCTTCTGCTCTGTTCTCTGGCTTTTCATAGCACATTGGGCAAATTGATTGGATTTGGCCAGTAGGGAGTAAATTACAGAAAGTCAGTCATGGATGTACAGTGCCAACTAACTCTCTTTTATTTAGATGGGTTCAAGTACCATTGCATATGCATGTGTATCTCTCCCCTCCTGAAAGACTGGCAGATAAGTAGCTCTCAGGCCATTTTTATTTTCATTATTCAATACCTTTAGTGATGAATAGCTACCTAGCGCCGACACAAAAGCCCCGACAGGCTGTGCGTGCAGAAAGGCAGAGTACACCACAAACAACTGGCTGTAATCAGCATTGGCTCCAGTTCACACACCTGTACGTTCCTGTGAGCTAACTCCCTCGAGTGCACCACATGCATCTACCACTGGGCGCTGCAGAGCCACATCCCAAGAGATTGCCCACCACTCTTCACCATGAACATGCCTGTTGCAGCAACCTCATCCAAATACAAGAAAGCTATAGGAAAATATTAAGCCAAATTTTTTTTCACTGCAGCTTCTCCATGTGTGCATGAGGGTGGTCTTGCCTTAGGTGGGATTTATTAGGTCAGCTGGCAGTTCTCCAAAGTAATGCAACAGCATCCTAAAACAAGAGCACAGATGAAGAGCCTGTCAGTACCAGTGGGCAATCCAGCTGGCAATAAACAGAAAAGAAAAGATCAGGCATAATATGGTAAAGTATCAATATTATAGCATAGCTGTCAAGCCACCAAAGCAGGTCTTTTCACACAGTATAGAATGGATTCTCAGCTGAGGTAATCAATGCAGTCTCCATTATCAGATTAAATTAAAGGCAAGTAAATTAAAGGAAGATACTCATTCACCAGGACCAAGAACTGCAGATGGATTGTTGAAAATTGAGTGGGAGTGAGTTAAAACAGCTAAGGAAATTCAACACAGATAAAAGTAAAATGATGCGTATGAGGAAAACATTTTCTTGAACTGTCATTATAATTACTGTTTTTAGGTTGACTGCTACCAATTAAGAATGAGACTTTAAGGTTATCTGCATTTTAAGATCCGTAAAAACACATTGGTCAGAAGCACTGAAGAAAAAAAAACTATTAGGAAGTAGAGAACAAATGGAAGTCATCATTTTGTGGTTATATGAGCTAGTGATGCCTTTTAATACTGTGTGCAGCTCCGGCCTCCTTGTCTCAGGCAGAATATAGTAAAACTGAAGAGGGTGAAAAGAGGAGCACCAGAGATGATCCAATTTATGGACCCTTGAAGACGGAACATGACTACAAAGGGCAGACTACAGAGACTAGGACTCTTAATCCAGACAATAGCCATCTATAAAAATACGGGTGGCAAAGCGAGGGTGACTTCTTTTTGTCTGCTCCAACACAAAAGACTAAGAGGCATCAAACAGAACTAGGAGGTGGCAGATTCAGCACAAAACAGAGGAGATGCTGCTTCATACTGTGAAAGTGTGGGACTTCTTGCCACAAACACTGTGGGTGGTGGGGGAGTATCTGGAAGATGGATCATTAGCTACTTGCCATGCATTTATACTCTCTCTTCCTGAGATGGGAGCTATTGGCCACTTTTTTGCAAGGGGGAGATTTTAAAAAAAACAGTTATCTAAAAGTGGACAGGATACACAGTGCAGGGAAGTTTCTGGCACTATGTTGTCTCCTTCTCAGCAGTTTCTCAAGTAGTCCCACAGAAGCTGCCTTCTTCTGCTGGGACCAGCCATTGCCAGTGTAGGAAGTTGTGTCCGCAAACATCCGGGTTGGCTTCTCCTGGCCCAGTGTCTGGTCTGCACATCGCTGCAGAATTGGGTCCACTTTAGTGCTCCAAACAGCACAACGTTTCAAAATGATGAAGTCACTGGTTACTTTGCCACAACAGACAAACATCCCAGTTAGGAACTACTCTTGTCAGACAGGTAATAATGTGTTACGTTGTTATGTGTTATGTTGTTTTTTAAAAAGCCTTACATCCTTGATGTGCCAACTCTCATTTGTCCTGCTGGTCTCTTTGGTAACGGCATCCTTTCCAACCATCTTGGGGCACAGTAAAATCCACATGAGGAGAACGTCAGATACTGACAAAAGCTGCTTTGCATGCTTTCTTGTCAGTCTGGTGCGACAGTTTTTTGTGTGCCAGTGGCAATACGTGTCAGTATTGCTCTATAACTTCTTTTTTTTTAATGGAAGCAAATGCATCTGGATACGGCTTTCAATCTGGCAGTGTTCTGCACCTACAGAAGGAGTAAATCAGGGTTTTGAGATCTTACCCTGCGGTTGTTTCTAAGGTAGTTTTTGCATGGATATAGACTTACCTTCTGTCTTCTCTTACACTTTTCTTGAAGTTACATTACTTCTACTTTGGAATCCCTGGCTATCAAGATCATGCCAGTGCATTTGCTTTCTCTGGTATGTTCAGATTATCTGTTGAGTTACTGGTGTACATTCAGGTTTCAGTTTTGCTTGTGAATTAACCCTGCAAAAATTAAGTTGGCTGCCTGTATTTTTAAACCCAAATTGGGTCCATGCAAATGCAGAAGTCCTTGCATAGGGAGAGAGCATGCTGGATGTCACTGCACAGTGCTGGGATGGAGAAAGTAATCCCAGCCAGACCAGTCTGACAACTAGAGAGCTACTGAGCATCTGTGCATTGCCCTTTTGAAGGCTTTATATTCCAAGAGCTTTGTCAGCTTGTGTGCAATATGGCACGAATGCACAGAGCAAATCTTAATCTAATGCTGAATATGAGTCACTAAGCCCTTTCAGAAAACTTGCAACTAGCAGCACATCATGAGGCTGTAACATTTGCAAAACCCACAGGCTTTTCCTCCCCATGACTTAGCCAAGAGCTGTCTGCATTTCAATGCTGAGTTTAAACCCAGCATGGGGACTCACCTTTCCGGGTGGAGGCTGGGATATACTTACTAGAAAACAAAAGTCAAGTTTGAAAAAAAACCACAAAAAAATTCCATAAAAGAAAACACAGAGGAAACAACAATGTGGATTTTTTTCACTCTGAGTAAATAGAGAAGGTCAGCTGCTGACAGTGTCATGCTGAAGGGGTGCAAATGCTGCATTTTGTCTTTTGAGGCTGGCTGGCTTTAGGAGGACGAAGGGGTTGCCAAACCATTTCATTGCCAAACCAATTGTTAGAGACCATGTTCTTCATCATGAGGTTAAGGCACTTAATTGCAACGTAATGACCAAATACTGCTATGGGAAACTATACCTTGTCTCTATTCGACAGATTGCTGCTTTAACGATCATCAGCTGCTGCAATTGTTCTCCCCACTGCAGATCCCTTTTCTTCATCAATAGTTGTGACTTTGACCACCTTGTTGGCCCCCTCTCCTAGAAATGTCTCTGCTTTCTTTGACTACATGCATAAATGCCCTTTCCTGTCTAACCCATAGTGCTAAAGTTCACCTTTTTCATGGGAGTAATGCCAGCTGACTTTAAGTAGCTTCAGGAAGGAGACGACCATAGGTATAAAGCCTTTAAGCACAGTTTCTTACCTGGAATTTTGGGAAATGCATAACATAACCTCACAAAAAAAATATTAGGTTGGGAATATATTCCTGAATTTATTTGGGATAAAAGTCTATTAGAAATATTTGGAAAGTGTCAGCATAAATGACAGACAATTTGTACACTTTTTTTTCTGATATTAAAAACGAGTTTCAATTTTCCAGCTAAGGAAAAATAAAATTTTTGGCAAATTTTGTGCTTGAGCATTTCAACATCTACCTTCTTCTTTCTTAGTCTTAGTTTCCTATCAGGTAGGAGGAAGGGTGTAAGGATCATTACCTGTCAGCCCAATCTACTGCTTGATAACGTAGCCTGAATTGGGCTCTGACTCATTTGACGCTCTCACGCTCCTCCACCTAGTTCCTCAGGGGCAGTACAAAGCTATACATCCAAATACACCAAATGAATGCATCCAGGGAGACTCTGCCTTTAAAACAACTATTGAACTTGATTGCTGATGAATCTTTATGCACTCCCCGAGAGATGTGTCTTCAGCGTTAACCAATACTTACAGTTTTTTGCTATCTGGCCCTTACTTTGCTTGTCTTCTCTTTGTCAACTGCAAATACAACTACCTGGAAACACCTCAGTGCTGTTATCATGTAAGAAAACAAAGCTGTGATATGTTTCTCTTGTTTTGATTTAATGTATGTTTCCCTTATCTAACACACAACCTCACAAACAGCTCAGGTGACAGTGCTATTTTTGAGAAGCTGAGTATTAGAACACAGTAGAGGGCTGTAGGAAGTGCTGGGCCATCTTAGCCTGGCATCTGCTTTTCAAAATAAGATGTCCCACTAAAGCCTCAACTCTCAGATGCAGTTCCTACCCTGCAAGTGCTGGAGCCTGAAGAGCTTCCCGGAGCATGACTTGAGGCAGGCCCCGAACACTGCTGCCATAGGAAGGCGCTGAGGCTGGCATGCGCCATCCCAACGCTGACGGCCTTGGAACCAAGGCAACCGGAAGGAAAAGGGGGATCCAGTCGCTGTACTGGGCACTTCTCTGCAGACTGCCTGGGGCCTGAAGACGATCTTTACCAGGCATGAGGCAAGCAGCGCGTCTTCTGGACTGAGACGTGTCAAAGAAGACAACCTGTAGCACTTGGTGCAGAGCGGCAAGCTGGGGAGGACAAAGACAGAACCTGCAGGGTGATTCCAGTTGCATATTGTCCTTAAGCAGTATCCATCTTGTCATATGTTTTAAGTGCAACCCTTCAGCTGAAGAATCAAAATCGGCTAAAGATTCCATGTTAATTAGTAATCTCTGGAGTCACAGAGATCTGTAGTAACTACCTACAGATCAAAGACATTTCATGTTTAGCATATTTCAATATCAAGATAGAATTAATGTTGTAATTTCTGTAATTAAAGTCTTGAGATTAGTATTTGGAAGAGGCCGTCTATTCTTCTATTTATCTGATTGAATACAGCCAATTTTTGAATGATGTTTCACATCCAGGTGTACAATCAAGGTTTTGGTACCAGCTAGCCAGGATACAAAAGTTGCTGTACGATTTGTAGGTCACTGTAGGATTATCCCAGCTGGATGAATGGGACTCAGAAGGCCCACTGCTGAAGAAAATGCTGTAAAAAGAAGAAAACTACAAATGTTGGAATACCAACCTTATCTTCAGTCATTGCAGGCATTGCTTCTTGTTGTTAAGTAAATTACTATTTTGATTGTGCTAAAACCTTAACTAGAGAAGTAAAGGGAGTGAAAGTTTTCCTTAAAATGTTTCCATTTGCAAGTCTCAGTCCTTGAACCAAAGTTACCACATACTCGAAGATCCGTTTGTCCTTGATTTCTTTTCTGAAGTTTCCAACCTTCCCTGAAACCATGAGTTGGGAATGTTAAAAATAAAAAAAGTGATTTGCATTTATCTATTCGTATCACATTTATATCCATTTATATGACAACGACCAAGGCAAATTCTTCAGATTTTAGGCTTGATAATTGAGACACAGTTGTAACAATGATTTATTACACTGCTCCCAGAGTTATACTGCTCCTCTCCAACACACTGCTATGGCTTTCAGTGTTAACGAAGGCTGGGCTGTGAGCGTCTCTCTCAGGAATGGCAAAGCTTATTTTCTTGCACAAAACTTTGAACGCTGGGCAGAGGGGATTACTAAAGACAGTAGAGTGGCTAAGGCAGTTCATAGTATCAGTGATTTGGAAAAAAATATCTTGATTAACCTCTAAATGCTTTATTCGTTACAATGGTAATTAAGCGTTACGATGCCGAGATATGGTTTAAACAGAGCCATGCATTATACACAGCACTGTGCCAATTCTTCTCTGCCACATTTGTTTTGAGTAATGGTTTTAATGTAAACCAGAGCCACAATATTTCTGGCTAGGTTTCCTCACATCTCTTTTATCTTTGTCTAGCATCTCCAATTGCATGAACAATCTTCCCCAAGGTTGTTGTTACTGGTGTCCTTTATAAATTTCCAGTTTTCATTATATGTGCTGCCTGTAATAACTCCTAACTATATAATAATCCTTTGGATTATAAAAGGCAGTGTTCTACATTATTTCTCAGAGATGAGTTAACTCTCCTCTCTCTTCCTTCTTTTGTGGCTTACAATATTGGCACACTAAATACAGGCATTCCTAAATTTAATTTGGTACCATCCTGCTGCTACGTAGACAGATCACAAATGTGGACATGTAGTCCAGAACAAAGAAGCATGATCAGCAAGTTGTGTTACTATTTTTCTGAAAGATCAGCCCCTGGAGTGCCTTTGAACATGGGGTATGCCCACCTGCTTTCAAGCTTTGCAATGGCCTGTGCATGGAGGATTCAGGCTGCTGCACAGCAAACGAAGGATTTGGTTTTAAAACCAGCCTCAGGGATGCCCTCTGCGGTTATCACAGAACTACAGCTCTGGTCCACTGTGGCAGTCAGGACTTAAACCCAGTTTTCTGTGTCCTCCTTGACTGTCTTCAAAAAATACTATAGACAAATGTTCTGGCTTCATGAATGGAGTTGATGGGATAGCATTTTATCCATGAATTCCAAGCAGCAAGGTGTTGTAGGGCACTGCTATGGTCTTAATCCCAGATGAAATGTGAAATTACCAAAATGCGTAATCTGGCGAGGGCTGAACAGTCCCAGTATCGAAAAGAGAATCTCATGAAAAAAAAATAAGAATGGTCTATCAAATTCCACACAGTGCAGTACAAGGGCTGTTTGCAACTGCTATGCAATTTATATGGGGGGAGAAAGTATTCTCCAGCTTTGACTACTCCAGTTGTAACCCCCCCCCAAACGCTGCTTCCATTTTGTCCTTTGGGAGATGAGTGAGAGAGAGCTCACTCTGTATTTTCAGTTCACTCGTGATGCTGTACCTGAGGGAAGGCCCTAGATTCCACGTACTACTTTCCCTTCCTTCCTGTCCTCTCCCCCACCCCAAATACCCTCTTAAACCACTATTTTTTTGCTTCAAACAACAAGGCTAAACAGGTGAAATTTTAAATAATGATTGAGGATTTTTTTTTATTCATTTAAGTTTCAATATCATTACAGAAAATGTTATGGTACAGAGTTGTTTAACATTAGTTTTATTTCTTTGCTCATTTAATTTCCACACGAATGCTGGTAACACTAATATCTGTACAAGATCAGTCTTTGATTTTTTTTTTTAGTTTTTAGTTCTGTACATTTTTAAATGTATTGGTTAAAAAGGCTGTCAGCACTTAAGGAAGCAATTCTTTTGTTTGTTGAAATAAAAGGTATCCAGTTACTGCCCAAGAGTACTGAGCTGGGTGGCTGCTGGGACAAGAGAGATCCCTGAATGCGCAGCGAGGTGCGAAAACCTCGGGGCTTCATTGGGTTCCCAGTGCAGCCACTCTGCTTTTGGCACTGTGCACATCAACACGAGATACAAGATAAAGAACAAGCAGAAGCTCTCTGTGAAGCGGTTATGAAGCATACTAATAAGGGAAATCCAAGTGTTGTCTACGCTAGTATAAATAAGCAGACAGCCTTGTTTTAAGAGCATAAGTAGTTGTATCTTAAAGATGAGAAAAAACACAAGTTCTGCAGGCACCTACTGCTGTCTACTAAAAGCTACCGCTATTAGAACTAGCATTGAACACACAAAGCAATTGCAAGGAAAGGAAAAAGTTGCTTTGATATAATCAGAATAAATTTCTTTGTTAAGATTTGTTTTAAAGTTTTTTTTAAAAGGTATTTATTTAAATTCCATTTGAAATATAATTCAAGATGTTGACTATACTGATCAACTTTTATCCAAATCAGAAAAACTAGCTGTGCCGTTGCATATTACAGGATACAGTCAATGATATGTGGACATGCATCAAAGCTTCGCTCTTGCTGGTGACATCATAGCCTTCCAATGACCATGACATCCACCACCTCCCCCTTGTGAAGCTCCACATACTGCTCTGTCTTTGGAGGTAGCATCAACAGTCCATTGGCACTGCGCATACTCATCAGACGACTGCTCATCTGATTCCCTACAGGAGAGCGAGAGAAAAATTTCAGTTACATTTTCAATTAGTTTCAAATGCTGCAACACACCATACGGGAAACAAGAGCTCTTCTTACGAAGATGTTCATGTTGCTAACTTATTCACAGAGCTGGGATCTCGCTGTTCCAAGGTGGATGGAAACAGAGAACTTCACAGAGAATCAGTCAGCCTCTCATTGCTCTGGCTCTCAAAACTCTCTCGTTCCCTCTGCTGATTGCTTTCCTATCCAGCCTTCCACATTATCGGTACCTCATATCTTGTCATAGTAAATTGCTTTTCTGTTGGAATTTCTAATCCTATCAAAATTACTTTATTTATCAATTTGTGTACCTAATTCTGATTGTACAAAGACTAAAAGCACGGTCTAGAATGTTTTTAATATACTGTTATAGAATAAGTTTGATTAACTGTATTCTTCTCTCTGAATAGTCTCGTTTAGCATTAGTAGCTTAGCACTAGTAGCTGAAGTAGTTGAAGCCTTAGGCCACAAGAGCTGATGGAGAGTAAATGTTTTTATAAAACTAATGCTGCTAACACAGAACTAGCTGAATCTGGCAGGTGCGAGCAGAATGAAGAAGATAAGGACCAAGGAAACATTTCCAAGAAAATGAGGTAACTTCAGAAGGCGGCCAGACCAGTGACCAAGAAAACCAATAAGAAATCAAGAGACCACTGACCAGAATTAAGTGATTGGACTTGGGGATTGGGTGCTGGGTGGTACGGGTATAACTGGAGAGTGCGATCTGGGGTAGGGGTTCCTCTCCAGAGGCATCCAGCTCAAGCTGTAACCTGAGAACTCATAAAAGAAGAACTGGAAACCTTCACTCAGACTTCACATTTTTCAGCGGGATGCTAGGGTCGGACCCTGTTATGGTGGCTGGCTGTGTAAATCCGTAACATATACCACTTCAAAAGACTGGGTTTCTTTGGGACATTGAGCTTCACAACATGTCCTGAAGATAAAACAGTATCACATTGGTAGTACTGACAAAAAATGAAAACGCAATAAAAAGTCATGCCCTAGTTTCTTGGTTTTCTAACTTCCAGATTGACAGAGAAATCATTCCAGACAGTCTGCTTGCGTAAGGAAAGAAGTGGTGCACAACAAACAGAGTTAACCCAAATACAGTGTTATAGATGTAAGTAATACCTTGCCTTATACCTGAAAATATGTCAGAGGCTGTGTGATCTTGGGATTCAATGGTAAGAACTTTATCTGAGTAAACAGTAAGATGCATTTGAGTTAATGTCTTCCCTGTGGAGACTTGTATTGAATTTTAGTGCTTTGTATTGAACAATTTGGATGTAGCAAAAAGACAATTAGTAGTTTAAGGACTTGAATCTCTTGAGAAAGTGGCAGAGTCCATCTTCTAGCAGTATACAGCTAAAAAAGTATTCAAATATAGTATTTACCTCAACTGCAGCTGAGTATCCAGAAGTATCCCTAGGTGGCAAACATGACTAATAAAAGTCTTAGTCTGCTTTAAGAGAACATATACAGCCTCTGCTCTCTCTTCTACTTTTCCAGTTCAGCTAGAATCACACTTCTTTTATTTGTATTGCTCCTACCTATGCCACAAATCGCGTTTGTTTAATACATGCACAAGGGCAAAAGTAAGCAAATGTGCCTGTGAGTACAAGCAAGCATGGGAGGATGTTTATAAAAAGGGATGTGTGCACATATGCAAGCACACAGATGTGTTTTGTGTGTGTGTGTGTGTGTGTGTGTATAAAGGCAGGTTATTCAGATAAAGGAAGTTTTAACGGTTAAGTTGGTAAGTCATATCATGCCTGAATTTTATACTAACGTACATGTATGCATGTGCACAAGTATGTCAGCACATCAGTCTGCATAAGGAAGGTTATATGAAAAAACACATGCACACGCTTGGTTGTTTTTAGACATATATGTAGGAAGGCAAGGACCTGTGTGAGTGTGTCTGTCAGTCTGTGTGACTGGGCACTAACCTGTACTCTGTGCCCAAGGTAGTGGTTCTTGGTGATGCCAAGTCAGTATGCACCGATGATATTCTGGGCGGGGGTCCAATTTTACATCACATGATAACTGTAGAAGAAGCAAAGAAAGGATGAAAATGTCATGCATTTAGATTGCACTGTCTAAGATAACGGAATCATCTGCTCAATTGTTTTTCCTTAAAAACAGTCCTTTTAAAAACTTGCATTTTGAGGTCAGATGGTGTCTAGTGCAAGATGAAAAGCTGTAGAAGGTAGAGACTGCAGTATTTAAGGGAAATACAACTGTGATATTATAATATCAAAGCGTATGATGGATTCTACATGCATTAAGTGGAATATTCTGAAGCTGTTCCTTTACTGGCAGTTTAAAGATAGTATTTCTCTGGAAAAAAGCTTTATCGTTTCTGGTCTCTGGATTACACTGTATAAAGATAAAAATTTTATTCGCATTCAAAATCCTGCTAGCTTGGACAAAGGGGAAATGGCCAATCTTTGAAATGAAAAGACATACAGGGGATGGCTCACAATAGAATTTAATGGTACACATTGGAAAATTCATGCAAAAGTGAGGGTCACTACAAATTGCTCTCTGCTTTAGAATATTTTAGCTGTGAGATAAAGACAAATCTGGATGCTTGAGGAAGTGGGAAATAGAGACATGGGATAAGCAGTAAGAGACAAGTGCATAGCCAAGAACACTAGGAAAACTGTAAAAGGTAATGTGTTCCTTGGTACTTTATTTGAATCAAAAATAGAAGAATAATACATTATAGTATCATGCCTTGAATCTATATTAAACAGAGTTATAATATCCATGATCTCTTATAAAAGTGAAATGAATAGTTTGAGAGATTTATATAACTTAGGGTGGGGGTCATGTGGGTTACTTATATAAATAACTCAAGAACAGAAAGGCTTTAAAGTTCGTATTTTCTGTTGCTAATACAGAACTACTCAAGTCTTTAAGTATTCCCAGATTACTCTGCGTTTCTTACCACAGGTTAAAACAAATGTTTTTTTTTAAACAGGAAAGCGCCCTTCCTGCCTGACTGGCAAATGGCTGTGTCTGCGTATCTTGCTCCATTAAATGGCCATCTAACTCTTAGAAATGATGGGACTGAATATTACCATTAACAGAGACTGAGAATGTACTTCTGTTTTGTGTGAACTTCCTTCAACTTGCCAGAATTAGCCTAGGGCTCAAATTCCCCAAACAAGACAGTCTTTCAGAGCCCAAAGAGCTGTGCTTCAACATCTTGAGAGAATTTTTAAGTAGAGGACAAGCTTCTTACCCTGGCTTTGATGATGGTGGGCCGAGGATCCAGGATACCCTGCATTTTCCTCAGTGCGGGAACAACAAAGAGATTGCAGGTGACAACAGCTGACACAGGGTTGCCTGTAGGACAAAGAACAGTTGGTGGTGACTCCCTCTTGATTTACTCTGTGAAATGCTGAAAGCAATCTCATGTTTTTATAGCAATTGCACTCTAAAGGACTCTAAAGAGCTTTTCATGCTATGTACAGGAAACATTTCATTCAAGACTGGAGTGCATGTGGCAAGTACACCTGTTGAAAGCTACACGCTCTGGCTGATGGAGTGCTGAAATCCTGCTCTGACCAGAACTGCCCCATGTTCCTCAGGCCCCACCACTTGCCTCTGCTCCTCTGTTGCCTTTTGTCTTCCCCCTAGATTTCTCTGGGGCCAGGGCAGGGTTTACTGTGCACGGATATAGGTCCTAGCTGATAGGGCTCTTGATTCATGATTAAGGCTTCCAAGACCTATGGAAAAATAACTTTCAATTCCCTAACAGACTGGCAAAATGCTTTAGTACAAATTCTGAGGAGAATTCTACTGATTTATATGTTTTCTGTTGACTCACAAGAGAGGTGTATGACCAATATCTGTCAAACACCACTTGTCTTACACATCTGGACTTCCTTAGATGACAGTTCTAAAATAAATACTACGATCCATTGATATCTCTCCTGGAAGAAAATGTACTGCAGTAACTCAAACAAGAGAGAGAAAAAGCACTAGAGAGACAGCTGAAAACCACCAGCTTATCAAGAACAGGATTCCTTGTGTAGTCAGAAATCCTGGCAAAGCCAGAGCAATAAGAATAAGATTTAGGAGGATAGAGATTAGTAGCCAGATCCCTAGGGAAATGTTTATTCTGAACTCGGTGATTTCCCAAGGCACCGCAGCATGCGGGAGGTGAAGCGATGCTGCCCTCTTTTGGTTCCACGGTACGATCATGATAAAAAAAATAATCTGTGACATGTTCCTTGGCACTCCCTCGGTTTTGTCTCCATTTTCAGTACTTCGGAGTGGATGCACTGACTTACATGCACAGAATAGTTACTGTGAAGGTGGAGGGAGCTGTAGGAAAAAAACACCCCTGTATAGTAGCACTTACAAAGCCCAAGGAAATTGTTGGATAGAAGAAATCATAAGGCCTGTACACCAGCAAATTCTGAGGACAGGACCAAGAAAGAACTCCTTAGTATACCCCTATAAGTCCGTCTCTTCTGGAAATTTTTGGGAAAACCTTACAGGTACCTTCCTTAGGGATGCCAACACCAGACATAGGTGATGTGAAATGTCACTATTCTGTTTCATGTCTGTCACCTATGCACAGCAACAAAAGTAGTTCACAAAACATCTTACCTGGGAGTGCAAAGATTATTTTTCTTACGCCGTCAATATCCAGAGTTGCAAAAGTTGTTGGCAGGCTATGGAAAAGGAAAGCTATTTAATATCTGCACTAGACTTCGACTGAACATTATTATAGAATCACAGAATCATAGAATCATTTAGGTTGGAAAAGACCTTTAAGATCATCAAGTCCAACCATTAACCTAGCACTGCCAAGTAATTATGTTATTATTTAAAACATTTGGAAAAGAAAACAAAACAGGATCTCTCACTCAGCAGTTCATTAGCACCTGCTGCTTCTTCCACACCAGGGGTATAATTCTCTCTTTGTGATGACAGAACAATTAGTTTTTCTTGGTATTCAGCTATCAAGTTTTAAGTAGACGATTTTGCTTCTGGTGAGGAAACATCTAAGAGCAGATGAACTAATTAATCAAAAATCTAAATCTTGTCTTCATGCTAGAAGCCAATTAACAAAGAAGTAATACTGAAATTATGCAGTTATAGAGCTGTATTTGTTTTTCATATAAGGCTCTCCAATTTTTTTGTAACATTAGTGACACTAATTTCCCTTACTCCGTTGTCTACAGCAGTAGTGGCAACGGAGCAGTATTTCAGAGCAGCAGATGCTAGCTAGTCTGCAGATGAACAAATTCAGATACACAGGCAGAGCTGCAGTCGGGTAAGACCTAGGTCTATCAGTAAAGAGCTCTCTCTGCCTTTCAGAGCTGCTCTGAGTGATCTTGTTATCAGGGCTATTACAGTTATACAAACAGGACAGTAATGTGACAGCTCAAGAATGTGGCTCGCAAAGAAAAGGGACTTATCCATTAAAAAAAGTTTTCTATATACCTATCTTAATATCATCCTTTTAAACATTAGAAATGATACTTTATAGGAGCAACAATTAGGCTGAGTTCCTTGGCTTCATCTTGAGCTAACAACTATCACCTGGTCAGCAGATGATGGTTGCTGCCCAGCAGCAACTTTGGAGATTTGCCAGACTTTGATCATTACTACCTAGTTTTGTATCTGCTAGGACTAATCAATATCCTATTTTACCAGGGGAAGTTGGTGTTTGAAGTTTCTCTTTTAAAATGTCTCTAACATAATGGGAACTATGTGCCAGACCTCCAAATCTTGGAACCAGTGCACAAACTGAGGTACAAAAAATCTAATTGCTAATTCATATTTATGGGAAACTCTGAATTCCCATATGAGATTTCAACACCATCATTGGTAAAGTCTTCCAGTACTTTCTTCTGGCAGTGCTGCTAGACAAGATACAACCTTACATTAGCTCAGCAACTTTCAGATCAAGTGGAGGAATGGTAAATCCCAGGCGTCACTCTGCAGTCATGTAGCACATCAACATACAGGCATAAAAAGCAAATTCTGGCTTTGCTCTTGGAACTTACTCAAGGGAATTTTTCCCAATATAGTAACCACAATTCATGTCTAAGGCCTTTTAAGACAGAATTAATAAAAACTAAGACACAGTATTTGCTATCACGCTAAAGCCAATGAAAATGAGAGTGCTTACGTTCTCAGTAAGATTAGATGACCAAATGTTTTGGTAGCATTGAGAAATATCTTTCTTATGGCATAAAATGAAAATGGATGTTTGGGGAAAATAAGATTTCTTTAAGCTTTTCTGGCTAGTTATTAAAAGTTTATTGCTACAAGTCTACAGAGGGATCACCAGAAGAAAGAATTATGTTCGCTTTCAGATAAGCCAGAACCAGAATTTAATATTCTGAATTCCCTAAATCAGGTTATCCATTCTTGTCAGCAGCAGAGGCTGGAGGGCAGATCCCACTTTTGGGACTTCCCCACATCGGTGGTAGCAGTATGACAGAAGCAGTGAGCAGTTTCCATGCCTGGGCTACATCCAGCACGGGAAGAAACATGCTGTCAACTCACTTGTTCCTTTTATGCAAAGGAGGTGGTGGTAGTAGCAGCACAAGCACCAAACCCACATGCAGTTCTTTACTGGATTGTATGCAGAGACAGTAAAAGTATTTGTTTTCACAGCAAACACCCACTTTCTGTTCTGCTCCCTGGCAACAGTTATGGGCTAGAGGGAATCGTTCCTCAAAGCTGCACTTGGCCTTGTGTTACTGGACCGTGCCAACATAGCTTGCAAACAAACTGCACTCCATGGTTAGTGAGGCAGAGCTGTAGGCATCTTTCCACTACTGTACTGTGAAAGGGAACTCTCTGTTTTCAATACATGTAGTTTTCATTTTCTCTACAAAGCATGCTTCCAGACTCATTAATCAGCAGTGCTACAGCAAAGGAAAGCAATGCTGAAACAGTTTTCTGAGGCAAACTAAACACATAAAGGATTGTGTTTACTTTAAGATTACTATGCTCAAGATGCCAATTAGATAAAACTTCGTAAATTAGCTGTCATTCCACCTCTCTCAAGAAATTGCTTGTTTGTAGGAATATGACTTAGGCAAATTTTGAAGTGAAATGAGATGCTCATTAAGCAAACCAGCAGTTAAATGTCCTTATATTTCCTGGTTATTTCTTAACAATGCCAATATCTGAGCTCTGTGATCCCAGGAAAGACTGCGGCCATGTTTGTACCATGCTGGTTTCCTCCCAACCCCCAAACCTGATTTGCAACAATTATCAGAGAAATATCTCTTACTGATAAAAAGTAAGCTCTCTGTTCCAGTTAATTTCACCCATAAAGATGATGGCTAATCTGAATAGGACTGCTTTTGCTTCTTTTCCCATATATATCTACCATGTGGTTTATAGTGTATTTGGAAAACTGAAATCTGCTGAAGCACTTATATAGGATATTTGGCCCAATAGAGCCTCCATCTGTGCTGCCTAAGTAGAAAGATTTCTTACCCTGGTTTCATAAAAACTCTGCCAAAGTGAATCTGTGCATGAAGATCAATATCCAGCACCTGTTTAAGATAGTCCTGTTTAAATTCAAAAAAGAAAATCAATTAAGTAACATCAAAGTGGCTTACATCATCTAAGCATTCAAAGCAATTAATTAATATCAAGTGAAGATGAAAGACTTTTCATATACCGAAAGTGCTACAGTCCGGTGGGGAATTTCCAGTATTTGAAAGAAAGTATTTTCAAAAAGAAGAGGTGAAGAACAGACTCATTTTAGGTGCCAAACCTGACTCCAGGAGGACATAGCAATATATTTACTTGTCAGCTGCAGCATCAAAATCTTAGAGGACCCCACAAATACCTACTACTAAAACATTCTCTATGTCAAAGATGGAAAAATGCCTTTATGGTTCAAAGTTAAGACTTAAAAATCAAGTTATTTAACTGTTGCCATGGAAGCTATCTAGCAGTAGAGTTAGAGATCTAGAACTTTTGAAATCAATACTGTACTGTAGAAATCATAGTTTTCCAGGATACTGTAATTCTTGTAATTTCTTGGGGACATGGTCTAATTCACAGCGGTCGGGTTTAACAATCCTTAGAAAGGAAAAACTGTGGGTGGCTTCTGTGTTAGTTCAAGTTAAATGATTTTGCATAAATACAATTGATCCAGTTATTAAAACAAATGGAATTACTTATTGAGTCTTTATTGAAAATTTCTGTGCTCAAAGATGTAGTATCCTGTCTGTTGTGTTTAATGAGATTAAAGACACAGGACATAACAGTCACCTGTGAAGAGAGACTTTGGAAGCAGTAAATCTGAAGCACCCTTGCAGTTTTCCCATCTTTTTATTTTTCTTTCTTTTTTTTTTTTTGTGTGTGTGTGTTCAAATACAACTTTTTTCAGCCAGGCATGAATTCTCAATTATTGATTGCATTAACCCCATTTTTACTTTCTATTTACTTTTTGGATGTTCACAGTCATTTCATGAAAACTGTTGAAAGCTCAGTATCAGAGGGCTAACCATCAGTGGAATACAGAGCCTACTGACTTTATGCTGTTGCCTCAAATTCTGACTGGGGAGAAATGAGCCAGAGGCATAAATGCCTGTACGACCACTCAGCAGCCCAGTCACTTCCTAGCGTTCCTGTGTTTGCGCTATGTCGCCACGTTCCCAATTGAAAGACCCGCACTTGTCCTTGATTATTTTTCTAGGAATACTGAGGACAATAATGGGATTGAAAGTAATTGGCACTGGTTTAACTAGTTACCCATTTTCATGATGTATCCAACAATATGATTTCTACTCAGAAAAGTGACAAAAACAGCACTCATGTTTGCCATCTCCTAATGACTGTCTTTAATCTGTTAGTTATAAAAGGAGAGATGTTTCTTTTACCTGCCAAACTCACAGATTCAGCCTGGGATCAAAAAGTAATCTGAGTTTTCCTTCGCATAAGTCATGATTAATAAATGTCCTGCAGGTTCATCTACGCCCCACCAGCATCTGTGTATCCCTATTTTCTTTGATGGTTTTGGCACAGGGATTACCAACAGGAACTCAATCAACAATTCTGTTAATGATTCAAAAGGCAAATATATCAGCTCGCTGTCTCTCGTATGTATTGCCTCTCTAGGACTATCAGGCGCAAAATGTGATAAAACTATTTTTGTAACAGATATAGCTTTGGCATGTTCAGGAAACAGATCTGCTGAGTAAGAAAAAGCTATTTATATACTCAGGTTGCTTTTCAAAGTACTTTCAAAGTAGCTTTATTCCATCTACATTTTACCTGCTCTAAGAATAAAAAGAAGTCTGTTGCCTTCATGTGCTATTAACCAAGCACCTTCCTCATCATAACTACATACGTCATTCCTTAAATAAGAACACATTTGCAAATCACATCAAGAATTAAAATCTTCCCTGTTGTACTATATCTACTGTAGTACAGTAATAAGAACAAAGGGAATGAGGATAGCATTGAAGACTATTTTCTTAATTAATTCACACTTAAGTGTTCCAATAAAAATAAGATCCTTTTTAATGAACATTAATACAAAGGTAGAAGCTCTGATGAGAGACTCTGGCTTGAAATTCTTACATTTATTGCAGCAAGTCATACTTAAATTTAGCATACCTTTTCCCCCATAGATACGCCTCCTGATGTAATGATCACATCAGCACGGCTGATACCCTCATTCAGTGCATTCAGTAAATCATCTGGGCTACAGAAAAGAACAGGCAAGCAGATTAGTGGCATGGTACTATTACGAGTTGTAGCGTAAGTGTCTGTGTGCAGACATACAGATGTATATAGACACATGTATTTTAAGGAGATACAGCTCTAGGATAATATAAGATCTTTTCCTTCTTAAGACTCCACACTGCTCTATTCAAGTCAAGAACTGCAGTCTCATTAAGTGAACACCACACCGTTTGGCACCTTTCTGTCTAACAGCTTTGCAACAGGAACAGTGGGGTACTTTAGGTTGGGACTGAAGAACACTAACACAAGTGTCCCAAAGTATGTAATTTGCACAGTAGGTAGCAATACAAATTATGATTTAGATGAACTGACAGGGCTATATAAAGGGACCTGACACATGAAAATTAGTGGCCGCCAAGGAGACTGCAGTACTACCTGTCTGGCTTATTTGATGTGTGCAAAAATGGGGATAAGGCTCCACTTCAAACTTCCATCAGTGAAAAGCGGGAGTAAATCCTTTGTTTATCTTCTCCATTAGGGGGCTCTGCAGCAAAGCCAGCTATACATCCACTTCATCTTGAAAAAACACAATCCATCCTGTTCAAGTGTCTATTTACCTTCACGAGAAACAGTGTTAGGGGAGCTGTGATGTTCCTCCATACAAAGAGTATAACTGCGACGGTGAAGGGTAGAAGCTGAGTATATTTCAGTTTTGGTGTCTTAACTCTTATCTAAACTGGAAACTTTGAAGTGGGTATTAACTATCTAACAGCAGTACTGATGCTAATACAGAGCTTCAAGGCATGCAGTGGAGAAACTCGGTAATACAACTTACATGAGACCAAAGGAATCCAAAAGAATTTCCAATATATTAAATGCATACTTTGCATTTAACATTTCTGAACTGACCAGAAGCTGACCCATTGCTACGACTGTATGTTATGTTCCTTCAGCAGCACGTTTTTACTTTAATGATCCTGAAACTTTTTCATGGGAGGCTGTTCCTTCCTAGAATGCAACTGAATGAATGGGCAATAATGCTAGTGAATGCATAAAGGACTTCACCTGGAATACAGCACCTCAGCTAAATGCCACACTACAACTACAAAATGCCATTATGGGTTATCAAGGCTTTGCAGGCTGCAAATGGCACGTGGGCTATCTTTCAGGAACTTTGACTATCTTTCACTAAAAGATAGAATCACTGCAGTTACTTCAGGGTTCGAACTGGAAACAGGAAAATTAGAAATACTATGCAAGTCCTGGTCAACCTTTCAGAGACTAACAGAAACTGTGTGTTTTCAAAGGTGTCAGAAAGAAAAATCCTTTCCTCTGAGCATCCTGTCTTTGCCCATGGTTTAGTGAAAAACAAGCAGCAGTTAGCATTACGTGGTGCCGTGTGCACTACAATTTATGTGACACAAGAAAGACTGCGCTTCCTCACTGAGCAGATATCTCAAGTGCATGCAACCTTGCACGCTCCTCATCTCCTCACCAGAGAGCCCTCAAGTGTCCTCTGCCTTGGTTATGCCTTACAGGCAGAAAGACTCAAGACCCTTTCTCCACCATCTCCAGTGATTGATGCAGCATCCTCTTTGGCATCACAGTGTGGTTATCCTGCAAAACTTTTCTATTTGCATTGGGTTACATCCACTCTTTAGGGCCATGCTGCTTTGTAAGAGGTAGGCAACAAACTACAGCAGAAAGAAGGGCAGATTGCTGGTGCCATAGTGTAGGCTGCAATCAATCAGGTAGAATTATACACGACCATTTTTTTAAAGGAAACAGTGGCTGCAGATATTGTGGCATGCCTCCATAACGTTTGTTTAGGGTGCTGGGTATCCTGGATACTCTAAATGGCCTATAATGAATGGCTGAACTCTTGTTTTCTTTGGGAGAAAATATAAAACATACGGACTCAAGCAAAAGCATCTCCTTCTTTGTTCTTTAGGAAACAGAGACATTTTCTCAGCTGCCCCTTCTGAAATCTCAGGATCATTTTATCCAAAAAACAGCACAAGTCTTCACTAGCTGTTGAAGGCAAGAGGAAAGAAGCAAGTCTTTTGTTGGCTACTCTCAGTGTCTTCTTCAGAACCAATTGTTTCACATTGATTGTCTAAGCAGTAATCTGTATGTAATAAGATATTGCTTAAGATTATTATAGAGTTTGTAGTAGGAAAAGTCTCTCAAGATCTAAGTATTCCTTAACCCTTGCCAATGAGGATGCAGATTGGAATGCAGCAAGGAATACGTATGTATTCATTACACAGGCCGGTACAGGCCTTCCTGAAGCTCGATGACAGTCAGACACTCATGCCACTATTACTAGGCTAAGATTGCTTTCAGCATATTTTTCTCATTAGGTTGTGATGCAGCTGAGGACCTTATCTGGAGCTTGCTCCAGGCTCTTTCATTTTATCTTGCTTAATTATTTAAAAGTTATTCATAGGTAGCGAGACCACCTGTCTGGGGACATCCTAATTATGAAGTGTGCTTGCTTTTGGTTGTGGTTTGAGAATAATGGAAAGAACAGTAAAAAGCAAACAAGTCTATATTTAACTGTTGGTAAAGTTAAATAGAATGGAAGTGCTCCTACTTACATACCGAATATATATATATATATGTGTGTGTGTGTATATATGTAAAATTACTTAACAAAGGAAAAAAAAAAACAAACCCCAAATAAGCCCAAACTCTGACCATGTGAGGACTCAATTCACCCCTTTGTTTATGAGGGTAGCATACCACTGGAGTAGTTCATCGTACAGTTTTTTTATTACATGTCATGTAAAAAGTTGAAGATTCCTGGACTTGCTGCATTTTTTTAGCATTTCCAGTAGAATGACCCGTTGTCCTGGTTTCAGCTGGGATAGAGTTAATTTTCTTCTTGGTAGCTAGTGGAGTGCTGTGTTTTGGATTTGGGATGAGAATAGTGTTGATAACACAGTGATGTTTTGTTTCTTGCTGAGTAGAGTTTACACTGGTCAAGGACTTTTCAGCTTCCCGTGCTCTGCCAGGTGCATGAGAAGCTGGGAGGGGGCACAGCCAGGACAGCTGACCCAGACTGGCCAATGGGCTATTCCATACCGTATGACATCATGCTCAGTATATAAGCTGGGGGAAGAAGGAGGAAGTGGGGGACATTCGGCATGATGGCGTTTGGCTTCCCAAGTAACCGTTACGCGTGATGGAGCCCTGCTTTCCTGGGGATGGCTGAACACCTGCCTGCCGATGGGAAGTAGTGAATGAATTCCTTGCTTTGCTTTGCTTGTGCGTGCGGCTTTTGCTTTCCCTATTAAACTGTCTTTATCTCAACCCACGAGTTTTCTCACTTTTAGTCCTCCAATTCTCTCCCCCATCCCACCAGGGGGGAGTGAGCGAGCGGCTGTGTGGTGCTTAGTTGCCGACTGGGGTTAAACCACGACACCCGTATAATATATTTCTTTCTTTACCATCTGTATAATGCAAGACATCTAAAAATTCTACCACTAAAACTTTATCCAACCAATAGCACTGCATATCATCTTTAGACATCTGCAAAATGCATTGAATTCTTCCAAAATGAAAGATGTGATAGGAATTTTATTGTAATAAACTGAATGATGATGCTATTTTGGTTTTTATTCTGAAGAAAGGAGACATTTAAGAATTCCCTCCCTTGCCTTTGCAGAAGCCTTCTCTCTTTTTGCTGTATTTGGCACATTTCTTTTTGTCACTCAGATCTGTCTAACCTTCTCTCCTACTTGAGGCTGGTAAGTCCATGACTCTGCAATTAACACAAACCACTCCTTACAGGAGTCACCTGCTGTAATCTTCAATCAACACTGGAGCAAACATTTTCCTTACCTTTAGTGGATATAATGCAGACAGTTATCATTCAAATTGCATATTAACACATACTTGATACAATCAGATAGCAAGACACTACTTCTCGTTTCATTTGTTTTATAACAATGAGCAGCTTCTCCTTTGGATTGACATGGAAAGGGAATAAATAATTGGAGACTATTAACTTCTGAAAGAATAGACAAAATAACTTTGGCATCTGAGCATAACAGGACAACATTGTTCTAAAAGGCCTGTGACAAATCACCATGAAGCTGAGAAATAACACTCACTGTCTGAGCAGGTACAAATCAGAAGCTATATTCTGAAGCCCTGGCCATTGCTAGGGGCAGGATACTGGATTAGCTAGACTAATGGTCTAATTTACTATGACAAATCCTTTAAAACGCCTTGTGAAAGTGCTATTCTTGTATTTTTTTCCTTCACGGACAGAACTGTAACAGGTGCTCAAATATAATGGTGAATACCTTAATCAATGTAAAGTAGATTTTGATGGGAAGTCTCATTTCCAGATGGCAAACCTATTCTTTTTCGTTTGGTGATTTTCAAAGTCAGAGTGACACTGTGCACAAGAAGGAAGTGTGCTTTTCTAACATGCTGCAATTAAAAAAATTATACTCGCTGTATGTTTCAGATCACATCCCAGCATCTTCTGGAAATACAACTAACCAAATTTGTTCTATAAGGATTACATCCAGTTTACAAGACTAATCATATAGGTAAGTAAGCACAAATCCAAGCTTTCTCTCAACAGTAGAAGTCCCCGTCTACAGCAGATTGTGTCTGTGCAAATGTTATGCGTATCGTACACACATTTTTGAAGCTGCAGATATAATGCTTTGCATAAAGAGTCCATGTACTTTTAAGTATATCTTTATACTCTCTGCTAATTTTGCCAGTCTGATAAACAGTTATCTACTTTACTACCTCAATTTCCTGACCCTCTTTCTTCAGTTTTATGTAAGAGAATGAGCAGTACGATCTAGAAATTAGTTGGAGGGTATCTGTTGTATAGTGGCAGCAGCATGTGTAGAATCCAGTGAGCAGATGCGTGACATTGCAGTTGACATGCTACTTGATTTCATTAATTTGAAGAGAGGGCTTGCAGGACGGCAGTATACCAGAATAGGAACACCTTCTGGATTCATGAAAAATTCTGATTATCGAAGCTAGTTTGTGGAAAACTGTTATGCAGCACTTGATTACTGAGCTGTCTTTGAACGGAAAAGATACACAGGAGCTTAAGAGCTTGAACAGAAAAATGATGCAAGCCTCATTAAAACAGACATCAGCCATGTAGAAGATTTTTTCCTTTATCTCTCAAATGAAATAGCTATAGTACAGTCTAGACCAAAGAATTCTCTATGTTTTAAGTGCCATTTTGAAGTACCCTAAATTACAGTGTAACTTTCTCTTTCAAAAAGAAATCAACGTCTGTTAATTCACTTCTCTTGATCCTATTGTTGTGCTTCACTGTCATTAATTATAAATCTGTCAGCCTTTTCTGTGATACAACCCTTAACACCAGCAGTTTGATACATGCAATTAAACTGCTCGGTTTTAGAAAACAAATAACAACAAATGATGATCTGCATCACCTACCACTCTGCAGTGAAATGAGTGATAGCTGTAAAATTGACCTGGAACATTTAGTTAGGACTGACTTATCAAGCCATTGTCACAGTACAAAATCCATAGCTCATTACTAATTTCCAGGACCATTTCCACCAAGTTCTTTGCCACAGTACTGTCATTCATTCAAATTACCCTCATTACCTGACAGTCATTTCCAGTCCTTGTTGTTCATTGCCATATACAGCTATTACAGCTGGGTGATTAATAGAAACACTTGTGATTGTTGTACTCTTCTATGCATCAGCCCAGGCTTTTATAAACCCAGGACTTCTGGAAACCTGTACTTGCAAAATTTGTGCATGCAAACCATCACAGTTAGCACCTTAAACCTGCGTGCTTTACGGCTATATTTGACACAGATACAGAAAGATATGCATGCACCATAATGCACCAGATGCATGCAGCAGTGTCTATTGTGAGTACAAAAGCAGAGCTGGGTAACCTTTCTTGCCTACTGTTTTACTTTATTTGAAAGCATCTCAAATATTTCAGTTATATGCTGAAATAATTACCCCTTCAGACATGATTCCTCACAGATTCAGAGGAGCTACAGATCCCTGGACACATAGTGAAAACTGAAGTGCTAGCAGTGATCCTACAACAATCACACTAAAGACCAAAGTAGACCAGCTGCTCCTCTAAACTACAGCAGTTGACTGTAACTTCAACAGGCTATGTGCTGTCTGTAGGTACCCTGAGTTTCGCATATTCTGGCCATGCCACACAAACTGGGAACAGTGGGTTGTGCTAGTTTTGCGTCTTATGAGGACTCTTTTCTGCTAAACAGATCTCCCAGAAGAAGAAAAGATTTAACTAAGTTACAAGGACCTGCTAGAAATTCCCCTTGTATGCAAAGACCCCAATCAAGCTTTTAGTTCTACATCAGAAAAAAAAGAAACACCTCCAAAACAACAAAGAATTTACCGAAGTAGAACTTTCATCAAAAAAACAAGACACTGTACTTATTGTACTCAGAGATCTCATCAAGCTCAGTGCCATTTCTGTTTGAGGAAAGATGGGATATGGATTTGATCCTTTATGATTAACTCTCATTTTTCTTCTTGTGCTCATTCAGTTGAGGTGACAGATTTCAAAATGAATAGATGAATGCAGCTAGGCATAAAGACAAAGTCTGTCACCCACTTCTCACCTCATGGCCAAGAGGAATACTTTGCATATCAGTAATCTGCAGGATGCAGAAGAATGAAGAGATGCCATATTAGGTTTAGCCAACTAAAACCCAACTTCTGTAGAATGTATATTACATTCAATGTAATTCAACAAATGTATTTCAATGAATGTAACTCAATGAATATTTGAATGTAATAGGAATTCTGTGTTTTGACTAGTATGGATTTCTAAAGCAGAAGAAGATCCGATTTTGATGATGTATGTAAGAACATATGGGCACTCTTCTGAAACTGTATTTGTTTCAAAATTCTCCAGTGTATTTCATCATGTTCTCATAATGTTTCTTCCTTCTACCTTCTGTGGTATTTCCCTGGATCACTTTGAACAGATGCAATATGTTTTCCCTAAGAATATAGGCCAGCTTGTGAGGAAAGCTGGAATAATTACAGTAGCTTTTGGCTTGTTCAACATGACTATGTAAGTTTTGTCTATATCTGACAGCAACATAAAAGAATCTGGTTTTGTTACTTTTTGCTACTCCTTTAATTGATGCTGCTGTAAATAAAAACACTATTTTGCAGAGTACTCTTTTTCAGGTTGCATTTATGAATTCAAAGAGACTTTGAATAGAGGTCTTCAACTCTTTTGCTGAAGTTACCATGAGATCTGCCTAATGTGTTCAACTTTGTATCTGGATAACATATTTCACCCCACTTCTCTCAGTGGGAGAAGACTCCCACTCATATATATGCCATAATGACAAAAGACCAGAGAGGTCAGAAAAAGAGATAGCCCTGGGAGTGCAACAGGAAAAGGTCCCATGTTATAGAAGCCAGGTGCTTATGTACTACAGAGCACATGCCTACACGAAGGCATTAGGTTGTTGATGCTGATTAGGGTCCTGTATTGTGTTCTTGTCTGCTGCTTGTGTACATTCATCTGCAAGCATTTGCTTGTGAATTGTAGTGATTTTTTTCACCAATGCTGAAAGAACAGGACCAAAACTTTGATAACAGTTGTCTTTAGGTGCTGTGCCATTGGACTAACCCGTGAGCACTTTATCCACTTTAAATCCAGGCTAGTGTGGGTCCACCAACTGCAGGAAGCAGCCTAAGAACAGCTGATTTCCATTAATTAATCAATTATCCATGCCTATTTTACTGGCTGAGGACAATGAACCTTATCCCAATACTCACCAGAAATTCATCAGTTTTTCCAAGAAGTTGGATGGGATTTCACTGGTAAAGATATTAGCTTGTATTTTATCTTCTTTCTTACGAAGGAAGTGAATCTACATGGATTCACTGAAAAGTTTTCACTTTTGGAGTGAAAAATATTCAACAGTTGTAGCTGGGTTGAAATAATATGACTGAAGATTACACCACACAATACAATAATCAATGCCAAAGACACGGCTCATCAGTAAAGATGATGGTGCACTGGTGAGTCTGAAGGGTAAACATGATTCTGCAGTTATTTCTTTCAGAGCACTCATGAAACACGAGAACTGGCTTATACTGACATAACTGAAAGTAAAATATTATGATTGATGTAATTAGTGCCAGTTGCTTATATAAAGCAAATAGCATTACAAAATCTGACGCATGGTGACATGGTATTGTTACAACAGAATTTCTTACCTTTTCATTTTGCTTTAGCTTCAATTTTAAGTAAGGGTAAATTTTAAATAAATTTTAAGTGAATTTTAAGTAAATTCATCCCCACTGTGAACTGGTGTAACTGCTATTGAACTACAGTATAGATGTGTCTACGACAAGTAGAAATGCAGTTCCTAAAGGCAATGCCTCAAAATGAAGGGTTTCTCTGTAAAGCTCCACCTTTTACAGAATCATAACTCAGTCACTTGGAAAAATGTCTGTCTCCAGAAGAAAAATGACTTGGAAGCCACAGGTCAGAGACAATATAAAAAGGCCTTTTAAAATTCCCTGTCATCAGCTATGTCTTAAAAAAAAATAGTTATTTTTTAGAAAATGTCAAATGAAATGTAACATTGATTTTTGTTTACTAAAACATAATACAAATTCTCCAAGAAGAGTAAACGACAGTTTATTAGAAATAAGTGAAGAGAAGGAACAGAAAGAGAAACTTATCCTGTTTGAGTCCAGCAAGTCAGTTTTTTGACAGCTGTTAGTCAACGGAAGGAACTAGAACTTCATTTGTCTCTACAATACTGGACTATATTCCTTCAAGCACAAAGATGTTTTTAGCGTAAGAAAATGCCCATTGCATTTTCTCCTGCTCTGGGAGCAGAGGCATTTTCTTATTGCTCATGCTTTGGGTAGCAAGGCTTTATTCTAGGGGCTGTTTTTTGTTGATGCTTGCCCCAGCACTGCTTAGAAGAGCCCAAAGGCTCATTTAATGTGTCCTCTAGATTTAGGCTGTTAGCAATGATATGTGAACCAACTTGTATGAGGTATTCCAAGTTGATCACCTGGTGGTAGATTCCAGCCTCTAAGCAATTTCTGATAGAACAGTCTATATCATGTTCTTCACATTAATCTAAAATGTTTTAAAGACTTCATGGCAGATTGACTCAGTAATGAGTACAGAAACTTGTTTTTCCAGTATGCAGAGTGAACGTTAAGCTGTAACTCAATCCTTCAACTTTTTGTTATAGGCCCCCAGTGAGGATCCTCACATGACTGACGTTTTCAGGTACTAGCCTTCAATAGGTTTTTCATTACTTTTCTGCCTATTTTTAATTCCTGCAAGAATCAAACCACAGAACCTAATTTTTCTGTTTGTTAATGGAGAAAATGACAGGCAGTTTACTCTCCCTCTGTTATCACTCCTGCCCCTTTGGCCTGTCTGTGATAGGAGGTAACTTCTGTAAATTAATCTATATTATTAAGCCGTCCCCCCTAAATAAGACCTGGTATATAATTGTAGATGTATTTTGGAAAAAAAGCTTAGGGGATAGTTTAGAGATTTCATGAACATTCCAGTTAGCCTGCTTTAGAGATGATCAGCATGGTAATGGAAAAACAAGTATGCAGGTATGACTGAAGAGTCATAACAGTGACTTCCCTAGAGTTGTACTCCGCTACTACCTTCAAGCAGGTTTTTCCCTAATTTGCTCTATTTTTAAAAGGGAAAAGCCTTGATGGATAAAGATGCTTGCTGCTACTGATGAGTAATGTAAACATTCTTGGTATGAACAGAATTTTAATTTTATCAACATTGTGGAGCCATGTATGTCTACAGTGCACTGGTGCATAAGAACATAACTGACAAGGCAGTGTTATTTAATGGACAGAATAAACCACCATTTGCTTCTGTATGGCAACCATTGGTAGAATCCGTGCTCCAAGCTCTGCACTGACAGACACCTAGTCAAGCCTGCCTGTGAGCATGCATGTGCCTCAACGTCCCAAGTGTTTTAAAAACAGTGCTCACCAATCTGGTAGGCCTGTCTCCGCAGTGTTCTGGAAGCTCTGTGTCCCTTCTTCTTTAAAAACATCTGGCTTCCTGAGGGTAAAGGAAGCAAAAGGGGTATAATAAAGAGCCAGGGAAGGAGAGAGGCTCCTGGGGTGAAAGGGATGCTCTGTGCCCAGCTGTGTCCCCCTTGGTGGCTCTGAATATTCAAAATCATCATGGGAAATGCTTCCTCTCTGCAAGGCCAACCAACGGGAGAGAAAGGGAGTGCACGGGAACACCTTTCTGTTGTAGTTTGGACAGGCTTCTCACAAGGATGAAGAGTGAAGTTATGGAAGGATTTAGGCTCAACTGGGCATGCCAACAACGCGTAGTTCATCTTTCTTTGCAGAGTCTATGGAGAAACTTCTTTACTTGTGACTTCCAGACAAAGGAAAATGAAGTGTTAAACACCTTGACGTTTTGGAAGGAGGACCACAGGTAATGGGAGAATATTTGGAGATGGGCCCCACTGAAACATTTTTACTCACACATTCTAGTTTCTTGTTCAGGAAATGGGTCTCAAGGCATATTAAATGTCACCTTCTTGACTACAAGGGGGAAAGGGCTGTATTTATCCTCATTTTATATCTCCATAGTCAATAAAGATGCCACTTCATTCATGAAAAGCTTCATACCCAGCTACCCTGCTCCAAGAGGCAGGATTAGAAAAAATGTCCAAAACTGAGAAAGTTACTGCTATCAGGACTTTATTTAAAACAATTCATGTTTTGCTATGAATTCCTATTTTATGAAGACAGAATTTCCTTTTACAAACACTTCTTCCAAGTCAGTTTCACTGGGAAGAAATAATTTTTAGATAGTGTCCTTTGTAACAGAAATATGAAATAAGCCGAAATCTATGTTTTTATACTCTTAAATGTAGGACAATTAAATATAAAATGTAAAAATATTTGACATGAAGATTTATAAATATCTCTTTTTAAAAAAACTAAAATAAGATGTTCAAGATTGAAATGGACCAGGTCATGAATCATCACTGTGCAACTCTTGAGCCCTTTCTTCTTTTCAGCTGGCTGGACTGCTAACAACGACAAAGTCAACCTCCCTCACCAGTCCCCAGCCCAGGCTCAGCTGATCCTGCACAGAGCAGCTGCGGTCTGTCATTTCAAAGATCACTTCTGGGCACACACAGATCCTGTCTGACTGAGGAATGTGAGGAGAAGACTGGGCCAGTGCGCCTGCACTATTGTTATACGGTTACGCATGCACACGGACACTGCTAACATGAAATCCAAAATCCTCTTTATCACCTTGTAAATCCATGCCTGGTTTCTCCTCATAGGTCATCACAGAAAGGGTCTGTCAGATCAGATGCGTACTAATGTTGTTTGGAAGTCGTGGAAAAATAAAAACTATTCAGGTTATAAGTTTAGATGTCCATTTCTTTCTGACAGTTTTCCCAAGTTAGCCATTTCCTAACATGGCTTCAGTCCCTCACTTGTTCTATTCATTGCCAGAGGACAAAGTCAATCTTTGTTTCTCTAAACAGGGTCACTGTGTCAGACAAAAAGTGCCATACAAAAGACTCAGATTTCATAAGTGATCCCAGCTTCTGGTTTACTCATCAACATTATGGACAGCAGTCTCAAAAATCAAGAACTTTTCCCAGCAAGGTGCTAAACTCTAAGAGTACTCTCACTCTCACAATGTCCTCCAGGAAGGCAGACTGAAACTACAGATGTTTCTAAATGACACAGTGAATTACAGAGGTAAGGAAATCAAAAGTATCTTGTAGAAATTTCCAGAAAGTTTCAAATTCATTTGAGCATCACATATTAAAATAGCCAAAGCTCTGATTGGCATTCTGTCTTTATAGATCACTGCTGCTGTGTTATTTCTGCTGGTGCTGGTCTTCTGAGTTTGTGCTTCTACTACATATTGTCCATTAGTATAACATGAAAATTAATTTAATTCTCTGAAGTAAGAGTTAAGAGATTATTTGTGACCAGGAGAAATAATTTTGATAATTTTGTCTGATTTGGTATTTAATATAGTCTGGGAACCAACCTGAACTTGCTTCTGTTTGAACTGTGATCACACTTAAATCAATATCCAATCTTGCATTGAAATGAGTATCTATCAAAGTATTTGATATAGTTTCCTAATGACAATTACATTCACTGTTAAAATTATGCTTTATTTACAGTCTGAATTAGTCTAATTTAATATCTAGCCATTGCTGCTGAAATACGTTAAAGAATATCTTTGTTGAAATAAACAGCCTGAGTTCTGATACTGTTGGAATATATGGTCCATCTTTCAACCACTTAAAAGATTTAATGGTTCTCCTCTGAATTCTATATAATACACTGTTGTCTTCTTGTCCTGGGAATACAAAGGTAAAGTCAAAAATAATCTCCTAATTCTACAGGAGACTTAGCTCTTTATATATATGCTAGAACTTGTATTTAGCAGATTACTCACTATGATTCTCAAATCTTCTCCTAAATCTTTAGTTCTCAGGATATAAACCTCCATCCTGTAAATTTTACTTACATTCTTTAGTCCTACATATATCAATTAATACTTGGCTGTATTAATAATATACTAATAACAAGTTTTCTAAGTGATTCATATCGCTGACACAGTGACCCATCTTCAACATTCACCACTTCTTTGATCTTTCTGTATCTACTGCCTTTATTAGTTTTAATTATTTTCTTCTCGGGTATTAATAGTAAAATTTCAATCCTCAAAAATTTCTCAGGGACTTGGGAACCTGAATTCCTATATATGATCTAGATATTAAGGAGGTTGAAAGTCATTTAAGTGAATGATAGATTAGCTCCTAGAGGCTGAAGTTCTCTTGTAAACAGAACTTATGTCTCCAAGTATTTTTTAAAATGTTAACATATGCCTCAAAAATAGAATACAGTAGTTTTTATTTCCCTCGAACACATACAGTTACAGATTCCCTCTGTTTTCAAATATAGGAGAATTTTCATAGTATTCTGTCCCCTATTGTTTGCTGTTTAGTGTCAAGTTCTACTACGGGGCTGAGATTCTATAAATGCTAATTCAGGAAGAAGTCCATGCTTGTGTTAGGACAATTATGAGCATGACACACTGTTGTGCATTAGCTTTGCACCTGTCACCTCTACAGCATGAAAGTTTATTACCTGTCACACTATGTAGTTTCCTACTGGTACAGAAGATCCCCTGGGACTTGCACTGCCCCGCTTCACAAGTTCTTTTTTTCACCTCTGTTTTGGCTCAGATGTTTCTTTGTGTTTTCTGAATATGTGCATTAGATGAGATGACTTGTCACATATGACAACTTATCTGAAGTTTGCCCTAATGATTATCAAGAGTTGTGACAGATATTAAACATTTCTGCTTGAAAAGGAGAATATTCTTCTTGACAGGGCACAATGAAAGAGAGGACCTCCATATCTGAATCACCTTCAAACCGTTACCCAGCGTCCCTGGGTTCATTAGGCTATGATCAGACTTTATAGCACCATCATTCTTTGAGCAGATCTAGAACTGAAGTCACTTTAGCGAAAACTAATATTGTGACATTATATTTAAGGCCTTTTCTCTAACAAGCCTTTTCTTGCAGTCATTTGTTAAATGATACTACTACTACTACTACTAATTCTGTTCACAGTTTATTTGATTGTAACCAAGTTGGACATTAAACTGGTGCAGGGAGAGGTTAGGATTCTGTGGCTGAACTCTGCCTATAACTCGTATTCTGACTCATATGATGATATATGTCAAGTTGATATTGCATGAGAAATTTTAGAGTTAGAACAGTTTCCCCACTCTTCTCCCTCCACTCCAGATGTTCCATCTGAACTATAAGAGTGGTAATTACATGCAACTCACATGAGTACAAAAGATTTAAACCTCTTTTTGGATGGCAAACATAAAATTCAAGTAGACTAAATCCTTGAATGAGATCTTAGTATCCCTTCCAAAATACGGACTCTTTCAAAGCCTTTATTTTAGGGATATCACACAGTAATGCTGTCACAATAGCAAGGGTGATTTTTAATGGGTTTACCTGCCACTTAGGAGCTCTATGTCAAACAATATGTCATAAAAGAGAGGTACATAAATGAGAAACTAATCACTTCTAATGTAGAAAAACTCTGATATGCTGCTGATTTTATAACTATTCTGATAAATTTTTAAAGTAACTGAGCAGATAATGTGAATTTCCTAAATTTTTCTTCTAAGGAGAGATTCTTTCTCTCTCCATTGTGAAGCCACAGGCTCATGAATGGAAATGCAGGTGGAAGCAGCTAATGTTATACATGTCTCTGAGAAAAATGATAAGGGAATTAGAAAATAGGGAAAAGAATACAGAGAAGGGGAAAATGCACTCATATAAACAAAGGTAAAAACAGAGGAAATGGAACTCATGACACACGGGATCAAAATTCTTTAGCAAGATTAATAAGAGAGGCTCTCATAGGAGGAAAACTGTCAAAATGGAAGATGGCTTTCTAAAACAGAGGCCCACGCTATAGCAGATTTTGCTCAGGCTAAACTTTACAGCTTTAAATAAAACAGTGGATACAAAAGACAGCACAAATGAAATAATTAGACACAAAAATAGCCTGATAATTATTAGAGTTCTACAGATCAGATCACAGATGTAACTCTTGTTTTTATCACTGGTTTCCAAAGAATCAAATAATTTCATAGACTATAAGCAAAGGACATGAAATGAAAAGCCTTTTTAACTTGGTCTTCTTATATGAGACAGCACTCAAAAGTACATTGGAATACCAGCTTTAACTGGCCAGTTGTTTTTGCAATTTTTTAGCAAGTGATTCTGTGATTCAGACAAAGATATAAGACACAACAGTAAGAACAACATCAGAAAGGTTCTTCCTTCATATTTGTTTCTTGTGTTTGGAGTAGTTCTGGAAATGGAGTATCTTCTGTTTCTACCCAGAGATGTATGCTTTTCAAACAGCTCGGTGTTTACGTTCTAAGAACACAAATAGAGAAAATCCTGGCTTCTAGCCAGACATAACTTCAGCTATCACATTTTCCAGGTTTGTTCTTTTCTCCTATTGCTTGCTTCTAGGATTTTAATTGTAGATTTTATCTATGTGTTTTGGACTTGCTGTTTTTCATTTTGAATATTGAGTCATATATACAATTTATGAGAATGGAAACAATGACAATCTCAGAAATTGTTAAAATGCTCCAAAAAGAAATAAAATATTGGTTTCAACTGAAAATACAAATATAGGCTGAGACTTTAGTGGCCAGTTCAAAATGTAACTTCATATATGATTAATATGCAACAGCATTTTTAAAGTGCTCCTAACTACTCTGCAGACACCCACAGACATTCCACCTGCTTCCCCATCCTTTCACATTCTCTGTTGGAACGTGTTTATGTGTATCACAGTCCTGGGCTTTGAAGCAGCTGGACAAGCTATTTTCTTACCTAAACACCTCTGAGTGATTCATATGCTGACATGAAATATAGGAATACTTACCTCTAAGTTTGTCTTTGCAAATACCACTCTAAAACAATTTTCATGCTTGAATATTAGCTCTGTAAATATGACTGACAGAATTTCCATGCTTGTTAAAAAACTTGAGCCATTACAGCAACAGTAATACCCAACTGTGGTCCCTATTACCTGCTCTCTCAAACTCCATTCAGTGCTTATGGTATACAGCAAGTGATGCTCCCAATAAAATGCAGTAAAAATTACTTAATGTAAAATGTATAAACAAAAAGAAATAAGAAAAAAAAGAATATAAACCCCAAATGTGAAATATGGGAAAGGAGAGATACACTACAGTGATACCTTTGAAGAAAAAATTAAAAGTTTTTAATTTTCCCTTCTGAAAAGTATTGTTTGCCAGTATTTTTACTACACCTGTAGGTATTGCAGGCATATAAAATCTCTCTCTCTTTCACTGTCTAGATACATATTGTACATACAAAATAAACTGCACATATACATGAGCGCACACAAACACACATAATCTATGGTTTAACTCCAGTAAACCATATAACAGACACTGAAGACTTGTTCATCTTTTCTATAAACATGCTAACTAAAATGTCAAAATTGTACCCTTTGTAAGATCTCTCCGGTAAGTCTCTTGCATTTGTTCAAGTGCCATGGTACTCGTACGCTATCAAATCAGTCATGTTAGTCCAAAAGATATATACTGGAATATCCATATGGGCAACATTCTCTTAGTAGCTTTATTACATAATGAAATAATACCATACTTATCAAACTAATTCACATAATCATATTTTCCCTTTGACTGAAACAGAACTGCAGATGCATTTTGTTGTAAATATATGGATTGGGCACGTGAGTGTGAGAAGAACGGCAGAAGACTTGCTAAGACAGAAAGCTGGTATCAGGTGGGGAAGATTCTTGGCTAAGTCAACAGTACTGAATTATTCTTTCAAAACTTACTGCAAAGTACAAAATCACTCTACAATTGGAGGCTCATTATTTCATTCTATGAGCTAAAGTAACTATCTCTGCAGAAATGACTCCCCAAGCGTGAAACCAAAAGTTTAAAAAGAACTCTTATTACCTTTGCCAAGGTAATACTATCTCAAGACACATAGAACATCTTAATAGCGAGGATTCAAAAGTATCAACCTCTTTCATAACTGAAAGAAAAGCTGCAGACACTTGTCTGCCTTTGACTGATATATATGTTTGCTGTCTGGTTTTCAGCTAGCATCCAACAAGTGAAAAAGGGTCACAAAACGTATTTATAAAAAAATACAGAAAAGTAAAATGTAGAAAAGTAAAAAAAAATTCTCTTGGGCCTTAAATCTCACTACAGGAAGGACATGGAGGTGCTGGAGTGCGTCCAAAGAAGAGCAACGAAGCTGGTGAAGGGTCTAGAGTCTTATGAGGAGTCTTATGAGGAGTGGCTGAGGGAACTGGGGTTATTTAGCCTGGAGAAAAGGAGGCTGAGGGGAAATCTTATTGCTCTCTACAACTACCTGAAAGGAGGTTGCAGCAAGGTGGGGGTCGGTCTCTTTTCCCAAGTAACAAGCGATAGGACGAGAGGAAATGGACTCAAGCTGCACCAGGGGAGGTTTAGGTTGGGTATTAGGAAAAAATTCTTCACCAAAAGGGTAGTCAGGCACTGGAACAGGCTGCCCAGGGAAGTGGCTGAGTCCTCATCCCTGGAGGTATTTAAAAGACAGGTAGATGTGGCACTTAGGGACATGGTTTAGTGGTGGAATTGGCAGTGTTATGTTTATGGTTGGACTTGATGATTTTAAAGGTCTTTTCCAACCTAAATGATTCTATGGTTCTAAAATTGTTTGCTATTTATTACTGAGAGCTTTCAAGATTAATTATCTTCACAGACACTGCATGCCTAGGAGGTCATAGAAAAAATACCTGAAGGCAATAGAGTACGTAGCTATGGTTGTGCACAATGATCTTAAGTTAAACTCTCCATAGGCCATAAAGAACAAACAAGCTTTTCATTCTTATTTTGCCAGAGGGGCTACCAGAAAGATGTTCAGGGAAAGCATCTTTTCCATTGGATTAACCCACTGTTAATGACAGTATGTAAGCTGATGTTGACAGTAATGTTGATGACAGTAGCAGTAACTTTCGGTCATGCAGGTGGCAAAAAGTTCCACCTCCAATATATTGTTGGAGAAAAACCCTGCCAACCCTTCTTTCATGTAGAGATGACTCTCAGGAAATGACAGCCTTTTTGTGGCTGTTTTCTTTTTTCTCAGACATGTAAATCTAGAACTTGATCTCTGGATATAACAGTTTTATTTGAGAACTTCACTACCTGAAGTCTAGAAAGGTCCTTATTATATAGAAAATGCTCTAGAGATCCAGGGCATTTAGATACCAGTCCTGGAAAGAACAGTCTCATGAGTTTAGACTCTGTTTGCATGAAATCTCCACCTGAAACTGGAAGCATTCACGGGCAGGAGGTTTTTGATATTTATTGCTATTTGGAACTGCAATGGAGGGAAAAAAGGATGCCTGGATGCAGTGAGAGTATGCAGTGAGAGTTTGCTTTCCCTAAGAACACAACTGCTGCCGTTACTGTGTGTCACATTGCCTGTATGAATAATTCAAATACAACTGCATTTCCCAGAGCCACCATTCAGTTTGGTTCACCTATAGTAAAACCACACAGTGGCTGGCCCATTGATATACTTTCTGTCAAGCTAGTGATCCTTTGTATTGAATCCTGCATTAGGGAAGACTGGCTTTGAAATGAGCTGTTCCCTAGCAGTAACCTTGTCTCCCTGCTTAGGAATTTTGTCATCAATGAATGTGAAATGTGGGTGCTGAAATTCACTATTTCCCCCCCCTTTTTTTTTTCTGATCTGGCCTCACTTTTAACTACCCACAAAGTATACCCTTTTTCTCAAACAGGTGGAGGTGAACCTGAACAACTCCCTATCAAACCAAGTCTGTCTGTTGGTTTGATACCCAAAATGAGAAACAAGAAAGCCTGTTCAAAGCCTTTGGGGCTCAATAAATTGAGGAAATACATCATGCTGAGAAACTCAAGCCACGGATGACAGGCACTGCACAGTCTTGCAAAGGACAAAAGACTGAAAACTTCTATCACTTATCCTAGGGCTCTCAACAGGAGATGTGACTTCACTACCAGTGGGAAACAAGGAGCAATCACTGTCAGATGAACGGAAAGACTGATCACAGGGTACTACTCTGTGGCAATCAAAGCAGAGAGACCAGTAGAGGAAAAAAAATTTTGATTCTTTTAAATTCTTTGACATATTTCTGGAAATGCTGAGCGACATCCAGCAGTGGGGCCTTCCCCAAAAGACAGTTACTCAGAATCTGACAAAATTTTATACTTTAAATTAATTTTGGCATAGAAAATAAACTCCGAGAGAAACTTTCCTTCTCCCTTTATTGGATCAGAAAAAAGTATGGTTGCTGTAGAATTGTCTCCTCTTACAGGTATTAAGTATGGTGCTTGTGATGATACTGCAGCAATAAATTCAATTTGCAGCAGTAACAGATGTTTCAAAAACAGAAGGCAAAACAAGATAAACATTCAATAAAAATTTTATCAAATGATTCCTCTTAATATTAGAATAGACTTATTTATTTCTCTAGTGAAAAGGGTAAAATATATTCTCCAAGATGTGCCCTGTCACAACACTGTGACGCTTGCAATGAGTGACATTTTCTCTGGTATTTCTATTTTCCGTGGATGCCATAAAGTGCACTGCATGAATATGAAGTGACATCTTTACTAACATGTAGTACTTACTTATCTCCCACAATTCCCAAGTTGATTGTTGGATAGCCATGTTCTTGGATTGTAGCTAGGAGAGTTGAACGGTTACTGTCCCGAATCTTTCCTGGCAAGAGGTCATCTTCAGGATTCAGTAGCTATAAAACCAGAAACACTCTCAGTCAGTCTCCTTGGAATACTGTGCCTTTACACGAGTGAGAATTTTCTTCTTCAGAGATTGGACAGGATATTCTTAGACAGCTATCATAAAATATATGTGTAAAGTGATTTAGTGAATTCAAATTAATAAGATATGTAATGTGCTTGTTTAGTCCAGTCCTCCACGTTGCTTAGTTTGTTCCCATTGGTTTCCTGTCTGCAAAACCTTCTTTCTCCTTATGAGTAACTGGCTTCTGATCTCAAACATTAGAATCAAAACACAAACTTTAAATTTCCAAGTTATTGCTTCTATTTAAATGGTTTTAAAGGATCCTCATTGATGTTGCTAATCAGATTTAAAGGTATTCAAAGAAATTTTGAAGTTTATTGTCTACTTACCAATTCAGATGTTTTTTAAATACAACAGTCTGTATTGGAATAATAGACAGAAGCTTAAAGCTTGGTTCTTATATGAGTTACTGTTTTGGATGAAAAGCTTTCTCTCAAGATAGTATCATGGGAATTGCCTTACATGGGTTACATGTTTTAGAAGTTAAACTACAAAACATACATATGTAAACGTGTATTTTACATATATTAGGAATTCTTTTGTAGGACACAGAAGGCCAACACAATATTGACAGGAGGTAAATAATAAGAATGTATCTGTCAAAATTACAGCAATAGTGTTAGGTAGTAAGATAAGAATAACCAAAAGTGGAGCATGGCTAAATTTTGATGCTTTGGCTAGCAGCTCTATTTCTGTGAAGATTTCCATAGGATGTTTAAGAAACCCACTGTGAAGGATCTCTTTTAATACACGATACAAAAGAGAGTGCCCACATCGGTAAAGGACTCTTTAATGACATGCAAGAACCTTCAGTCCTACAGAAGATACTATTCAGAAAATCATCGCCTGTAATCCTTGTAGCTCTTTGGATTTGTTCTTCGGTTAGCAGTATGTTTCCTGCACGACACACCATGTCTATGTTACGAAATCTGGCAAGATTCTGTCCCAGCAAGGCTGGCCTCAGCCACCCACAGTACCCAGTAGTCACAGAGTAACCTTCACTGGGGTTGTGGAAGTTGTAAAGACACCACCAGATGACAAAATTCAACATATTAAGTTTTCAAAATCTTTCAAAATTCAACATGTTCAAGCTGTATGAGAATACAGCTTTTGGGTTTATGTTTGTGTCTGGATTTCAAAAAGTTTGTCTCAAAGGACAGTCAAAATTATAGGTCAAACTTCATGCTGTCTTTAAACTTCAAACTGACTTTATCTCAACCCACAACTTTTGCTTTTGCTCTTCCTATTCTCTCTCTGTCCCACTGCGGGAGGGAATGAGCGAGCATAGTTGCTAGCCAGGGTCAACCCACAACATATGTAAAATTATAAGTAACCTGATTTTTCTGATGTAGTTAAGACAAAGCAATTAGAAAGTTGGTCTGGAGTTCTACCAACAGGAGATTGTCTGGATTTCAACATGTGCTACTATTAAAAAAAAAAAATTAAGGCACAATACTACAGCAAGGCATTTGGTAGTACTATTCAAAGTCAGGTTATCTGCCACTTGCACTATAGCTACAGAGGAGTGCTCCTCCAAAGAAGTTACTCTTCCAGTCGTGATTGGTGGTATGAATTACGACCTTGACTACCTGTCGTGGTTTAACCCCAGTCGGCAACTAAGCATCACGCAGCCGCTCACTCACTCCCCCCGCGGTGGGATGGGGGAGAGAATCGGAAGGGTAAAAGGGAGAGAACTCGTGGGTTGAGATAAGAACAGTTTAATAGTTGAAGTAAAATAAAAGAGAACGGTTAAATAGGTAAAGCAAAAGCTGCGCACGCAAACAAGGCAAAGCAAGGAATTCATTCACTACTTCCCATCGGCAGGCAGGTGTTCGGCCATCCCCAGGAAAGCAGGGCTCCATCACGCGTAATGGTTACTTGGGAAGACAAACGCCATCCCGCCAGATGTCCCCCCCTTCCTTCTTCTTCCCCCAGCTTATATACTGAGCATGATGTCATGTGGTATGGGATAACTCTTTGGCCAGTCTGGGTCAGTGCCCCTGGCTGTGCTCCCTCCCAGCCCCCCGGTGCACCGGGCAGAGCACGGGAAGCTGAAAAGTCCTTGACCAATGTAAGCGCTACTTAGCGACTATTTAGCAGTACTTAGCATCGCCATTGTTCTCGTCCTAAACCCAAAACACAGCCCCATACCGGCTACCAAGAAGAAAATTAACTCTATCCCAGCTGGAACCAGGACAACCCCACAGGTTCTCCCTTGCTGGCAGGAGGAAAGCAGCTGGCATATGATTAGATACATTACCAAAATTTTTGCAAAGACAGCGTGTGAGACTTGTGAGAGAGCCCTCAAGGGAGCAGCTGATTACGGGTTGATCACTCACAAAAATACCTCAAGTCAGCATGAATTGCAGCTCAAAAAGTGAGTCTACTTGGGAACAGGGTGAAAGTCAGTATCCAAAACACTGTCCTGAAGAAGATACAGTAATTCAGACCTTGATTCTAAACATAGTTTTCTTACCTCATTCCCTGTTGACATGACTGCAACCACTGGAAACTTGTTAACTTCTACTTCGGTTACTCCAACAGTTGCTAAGAGACCAATCTCAGATGGACCCATGTGGGTTCCTTTAGCCAGCACACATTCACCTCTTTTAATGTCATGTCCTATAGGTCTGAAAATCATAGCACAGGAGAAAAACGAAAGAAAAACAGAATGAGGTTGAAAGTATCTTTCCTTGATTGGTCCTGCTCCAGGTGAGGAGCGTCCAAGGATGTTCATTAGTCAGACTGTCAGTACTACTTATGGTTAAAAAATGACTATAAAAATCGCCAGCCCTTCTATTCCTCACAGAGATATTTTACTGTTTATAAAGTAGGCTGTTTACAGACCTGATATCTTGGCCTGGTCGAGCCTGCACCAGGATTCGAACCTCTAGTTCTTCAGTGCCCTACAAAAACAAGGAGATCAAATACAGTCAGCTGGGCTATTCAAAGAAGATTAATCAGCTTTAATTTCTCAGAATTCTATACAGTTTACAGTACTCATTACACTGAGACCTTATGGTTTAAGCATCATCATTGTTCTCCTGATCTGTGCGTCAAGATTGTAATACAATGTGTGCTGAAACTGAACAGCTTTATAAGAAATTCCCTCTTTGATGAGCTCACCAGGGAAGGAGCAGCACTGAATACATAGTTTTACCTTCCTTTTTTTTTATGATCCCTGTGCTTATATATCTTTCTTATGTTACGTCCTCTGTTTGTCTGTTGATCTGGCATACTAAGTGGATTTTTTCTACTCCTCTCAGCCAACTTGATCTGCTCAAACAATTTCAAAGATGGCATTTCAAAAAGACCATTAGTCTGACAGACAGTATGCCACTACATCCGCAGAAAGGTGGGAAGAACCTATATGCTAGAGCTGTTTCAGGGTTTTCATGTAGATTCCTGTAGTGGAAACTCCTACTTGAGAGCTTTGTACAAATCAGAAAGAGGCTTATTCATCATGTTTATTTACAGTGAACAAGAGACAGTGGACTGAAAAGTCTGATGCCTGCTTTAATTTTTGTGTTTACTTCTTCAGAATTTCAATGGTTTGGTGATTCATTCAACGCCAATAAATGGCACATGACCTATATTGTTAATATTTAATTTATAAGCCCTGCAAATGGGCTGATGATATATACACTCAGCTTTGAGATAGTGCCAGCCTGTCAGTAGCACTAAATCTACACTTACTTGGACGGGAACAGATTTTGGTTTTACGTTATCATGTAGTACTTCATACTTTAAGTACCTCAAAGTTATAAATCAGACACTAATATTAAAAGACAAACAAGGCATGTCATTGTCATTTGGAATTTTTACAGGAATGATAGTGTTGTACAGGACACTGGGTCTTGTCTCTTTTCTATAAGGTGATATGGACTGCATTTTCTGAGTTCAAACTAAGTGCTTTAAATTAAAGGCCCCAAAGTTAAAGTTAATGAATGTGTTGTCACAGATTGTGATTCTGTTTACCTACTGTGAAAATGGATAAATTTAAAACCCCGAAACCCAGGAAATGACTAACAAAAAACATCAACTCTGAAAAAAATTTCTTACTTTATCACAGTATTTTCAAAATATGCTTTTATTGCGAATTCTGTTTCTTTTATACTTGCTCCTGTTGTATAGAAGAAGAGACTATTTTTGGCTGTTAGTGTCCAAAATTGCTGTGCTGGTGCCCAGGATGTCCTGTTATCTCCCTTATCCCCACCTGACACTTTAGGCTTGTGATGAAAATCTGGGGCAACAGTTAGTCTAAGAATTATTTTATTTTTACGAAAGCACTGTGGAAAGTGTGACTGTGGACAACATGGTGATGTGCAGAGACTGTTATTTGTAGAACTGATGGATATCCCAGAATGCTTTAGGAATACAAGATAATTCAAGGTGGCTAGAAGTAGGGCTTGCAGGGAGGTATGGCATTATGCTGAGAACATTTTCCATTTGGTGTGTATCAGGCAGCATCCTTCTTGCTGTGTATTAACATACGTTGAACTGTGTCTGAGCGATTTACTCTAATGGTTGTTAACAGCCAGCATCCGTACTGATATACTAATGCTCGTCTTGATGTAGGATCTAACTCTTGTTTTGGTTGATCACATTGGCCTCCTTTTTCTGACAAGGTGACATAAAAACTCAAAAAGAAAAGGTTGTGGACATATTTTTTGCAAGGATCTTTGTCAATGATTGTGCATTTGGCAAGTCGATGAGAATTTTTTTTCCTGCTGGATAGACGTAATTCCATTCAGGCCTGTGACTTCTACGGTCATTTGGGGAATGCTTGCTGTGATATTTAAGTACTGCTAACACAACTAGAGGTTAAGGAGCTCCTTTTAAAAGTGCTCTCTGTCTTTTCAGAAGAACATTTTTCAGATGTTACAGATTTCATTTCTGTTAAATCCCAGACCTTAACACTAAAAAGAAAAATATTCTTGAAATATGTAGTCACTCAGGCATGAAAAAGGAGAGAAAAATAACATATTAATTAAACTATACTTATTATTTGTGTATGGGATTAGCAGAGTGGCATATTTAAGGACAAGAAGAAACTGAAGAGTTCTACCTCACACTTACAGGCAGGAAAAGGAAGCTGAAGGTGGCTGACCATTTGCTAAAAAATTCAGAATTTAAGCACATAGCCAAATAATCTGGTCTCACATGCAGAGGAGAACATGCACAGGAAAAGTGGAATCCAGGAAGACAGTAATCCAAAGAAGAAGTAGAAAATAACAGGTTATCATGTATGTTGCTCTGCAATGTGATAGTCCTCTCGTGATAAGGTGGGCAATGGCCACAGAAAACTTGCTCAGTAAGGCTAACAGAATGATTAACAAGCAGTGAAGGCAATGGTTCTTGTATGGGAAGACATAATCTACACATACACATCTGTAACCTCAAAGCAAGACTGACTCAATAAATTCTCTGTTAGGAAGAAGGCCAGCCTAGACAGCCTGCTGACTTCATCAGATGTAAAAATCTGTGCATTTACAGTAATAAGGCATGAGAAAGGATCATGAGAGTATGTTTCAGTTTTTGCTCTCTTCATCAGCTTTGAACACTAGAATTCATCTGCTTACACCCCAGCTGCAATTGCAATGCTTGCACAGAGCAGCAAGGAACAGCTTGTCAGAACAGCAGCAGAGGAGCAGAGGCTGATTTGAGCAGACAACCATGCACACACTTCATTCCAAAACTGAACTTGGAAGTTGTGTCAATAAGAGACCTATCTTCTTGCCTTAAAATCTGTCAGATGATGGGAGACATGACGATGGTATCCTGAAATCACAGCTGGGTAAGTGAAGGTAACGATTCAGAAGGAATTCTCTGAACACAAAGGAAGTCTAAGATGGACTGTTTGGGATACAGTTGTCTACAGACAGCTCCTGTGCTTCATCAAAAGACACAGTTTGCTTTGTTAAGACAACTGTGCATACAGAATTAGTACTACAGTACTCATCTTTCTTTGGTGGTATTTTGCAGCATCTGTAAGGTAGAGCGCTAATATGATTTATAGGTATGCTGGAAAATCTGTTCAAATTAAACAGAGTTAAGACGATGTTCTGGAGGAATATGCACCTTATCCATTTCCTGGTTTTCAGAGGCCTTAAATTCAGTAATTTTCTCATTTTAAAGGAGCACAGAGGTTTCTATTAAAGAAACTTAGTTATGGTTTAAAAAAATGTGGGGGGCACTTACTTCCCCTGTTACGTAATAAACCCCCATATTCTAAACATATGCATTTATTCTAAGGTATGTGCACAAGACACATTCTCCAAAATCCATCAAATTCACCTTTGCTAAAACGAGACCAACTCTGATTATAATACAGAACCATCTTCATAGCATAGTTCAAAATAATCCAAGTCATCCCATGGATTTTGCAGCACTTAAAATAGTTCGTTTTCCCACAGAAAATCATATTCAGCTTTAATTACATCAGCGGTAATGCTGCACTGTAATATTTCAATGTATTATTCTGGGATCAATATGCATTTTAAGAAAACTTTTCCCCTTCTTACTTGGTGAGTTTAGGAGAACTTTTAAAGTCCTCATCTTGCTGAGTTTCAGGATGATCCTGATATATAAAGAAGATTGCTCTACTGCTAAATGTGAACTCAGTAGAAAAGAAGGAAATACAATGTCTGATTGACACTGTGCTGTATTTTAAAATGTGAATACACTAAGCACTCAAATTGGCCTGTAGTTATGGATCTCCAGGAGGCATTTGCCTCTCACTCGAATCATGCTCCTAAATACTTTGGTGTCAGCATTCAACAACTGTGATGAAAAATCAATGTCAGGACAGGTAGGTCTGCGGCACTGTTAGCACAGCCTGAAAAAGTGAGTAGGAAAAGTTGCCACTAGGAACTGATGTGAAAATCCTCAAACTCCTGAGATTAACAGAAGAGCTTTTCTGTAGGACTGTCTTTCATATTTACAGGATTGTATCATGAGCCATTTTCTGCTGCACACAAAAGAAAAATGAGTTTTACTTTGTGACTCACATCATCTGATTCCCTGATAAGCTCTGTATCTTCCACTTGCACCACTGCATCAGCACCACATGGAATTGGAGCACCGGTTGTAACGCGCATTACCTGACCAGGCATCACAGTCTGAGTTGGCTGAAAAATAAACAAACAAAAATTAATTTATTTTTGAAAAGAAAAATCTCAAACCATTTGAACTTTATGGAAGTAATTTGAAAGACTAGAATTCTTATTTGTGGCATGACTCTTGATATACTGCTAGTGATATCAACAGGTATAAACTCCAATGTATTTAAAGATCATTAGGTCACTGCTTCGGATCTGGCTTTTTTATATGGTCACATATTAGGTGGCTTCAGCTTTTTCCCCTTAGATTTCTATCACAAGAATAACTTTCAGAAGAAGCACTATACTGATACTCTGATTGGCTCAGAAAAATGACTGGCTCAGAAATATAACAGTTAGATGGTGACCTCCTAGAAACTTACATGAGCAAAAATCTAGTAGTTCTCTGGACATAAATATTTTTGCAGAGTACTCTGGTCCCCAGGGTTGAAATTTCTTTGCTTTGGTTTGGTTGGGTTTTTGTTCTGTTTTGTTTTACCAGCACACTATATGTGGAAAACCAGCAGCTTGTAAGTAAAGTAATGTAACCAGCTGCTTCGTTTTTAAGCAGATTTCTACATAATGAGAGACAGCTCAACACTAGTTCACATGGAATATCTATCTTTGTGAGTGTCAGTTTAGCAAAGCCTAACATTGATAATTTCCTGCAATTATGTAAAGTCACAAAACATTACAGAGATTCAGCAGAAGCAATACAAAGAACAGAAAAATATGAGAACAACATGATAAAACAAATGACATGGTTTTCATAAAATTTCTCACCAGGCAGCCTATTTTAATACACTTTTTTAAAAATCCAGAGTAAAATTGTAATTTGACCATAACCACTTCAGAAATAAATAACTAAATTAAAAAGCTTTCTAAAAAAATGCAACTAAAAGAAGCTGGTATGATGATTGAGATTTCATTGCTGGAATAGGAGTGCTTGCTCCCTGCAGCACTTCAGCAAGCCCAACTTATTTAGGCTTTACTGTTATTAGTGAACATGTGCTACACACAGATCTACACAGCTGTGATCAGACCAACATATTCTGTACGTGTCACACGTATAATTCATGTGCAGATTGACTCTGTATTCCATATGCAGCATTGGAATATGTCCAGGACTTCTCAGACTGTGATTAGCACGTATTTGATAGCAACCCACAGACTGTACTGGCCAAGCACTATTACCTGCTCCTGCCCGGCAGTCATTTACTTCATGACTTTTGACAGGAGACTGTTAGACATCTGCAAATTCTAGACTGGTGGCCAACATTTCAGCTGCACAAAGCTGTGTTTGTCTTGCCCTTCTTCTACTCCATTTCAGCACCGTCATAACCTCTGAAAGGTGAGTATTACTTTGAAATGTGTGTACTTCAAAGGTTGCTCACTGGACAGAAGCCCTAGTGAGAGGCTGGAAATGGTTTGTACCTGGTTTACCACAGTATCACAGTGACCTACGTATCCCAAGAAACAACTGAGCCTGGAATCTATTGAATCCTGACCCTTTTCTAAGGGTAATGTAAATCTAACATCCTGTGAGAAGAACATAAATAAAATGCTAAACTAAACTAAAAAAAAAAAAAAAAGATCACACTTGCCATATGTCATGGTTAGTGTGTTTTTAGGGCAAGATTCATGTTATCCTAAAGTAAGTATCTAAAGCAGATGACATAAAAATAGTACTTTTTTTTTTTTTAAATGGTATTTATTTCTCACCACTGACTATGCAAGGAGCTGTGGATGAATAGCTGAGATGCTGCCATTTATACTGAAGATGCTTAAAAGTGAAAATAATCTTGTCTAGTGTGTTATTTTGATTTTTATGAAAACAAATATTGCAAAAGGCAAAGCTTTTTTGCAAAGAGCTCTTTTGCATGTTGTTGTAGATATAGTCTATAGGCACATTACAAATAGGTAATATTGTTTTGAACTTACTAAAGGATTGATGTCTTTAGTTACAATTTTTAGAGGAAAAATGTATCGCACAAAAAAATTCTCCCATTTAAAATGCGGTTTTTGTGCCTCAGGAACCACAAAGAATACAAAATGTCTAGGACTCTGCCAGAAACCAGTGTCTATGGTGATAAAATGTGCTGTAACTATCCATGCTTTTGGAGTTTATTACTAGATGAGTTAATTTTTGAGGTGTAATGATGTGAAACTTTTAAACAAATTTATGATACAATAACAATTGCTTTTAGAATTGGTTGCTCATCTGTTTAATTTCCTTTTTGTCCTTTGAGAATTTGATCAGATTAACTTTATGAACAAGAGTCAGATTTGTGTGTGAATCTCCAGGGCTGTGTTCTTCTGTGCTAGAGACTATGAAGATAAAGAAATGATTCCTTCTCAGAAAGCATGTTAATGTACAACAATTTCACAGAAGCTCTTTTAAAGGCCTTTGAGATCTCACACTTACCCAGAATAGCGCAGTACTGGGTTCTGTCACTTTCATCGGTGATTTATCTACTGATAATCACATTCAGTGCTTTCATCACTGATAATCTATTTAATGTTAGTCACTGAATAAAACCCAGAAATAATCTATTGAGCACAAGCCCCCATCTCAGGCATTTTCTCTTTCACATGATTACACGTCCTGTGTGATTTGCAATGACCCATGCTCCTTTCTGTAAAAAGGCCCAAGTTAACGGAAAGGTGAAAAATGTCTGTTTTCCATCCTATATTACAGCTGGTTAGTCACAGTGCCTCTTACAAATGTCTTTCGAAAGTCTTCCAGGAAACACTAAGCTCCAGCTATGCAAGTCTACAGGAAGAAAATCATTGCTCCCCATGGCTGAGTTTTCCACGCAGAGCCCATGTGGATGGCTCGTGACTAGCACTCTCAAATGTGCCCTAACCTCCCCAAAGCAGGACAGTGTCTGAAACTTTTCCTCAGTACAAAATAAAAAATGATTGTTAACATAAACACGACCATTTGGAAATGGAAATCACAAAATAATACACAATTTACAAATCGATACAGAACTGTCCAACTTGGCTATATGGCCTCTCTGCAATTCTCAGTCCCATCTTCTTCCTCTCTACGTAGCATTTACGTAACCCTTTTCCCTACGGGAGGAGCCAAATCTAAACCTATTTTGAACTCCCTGCTGTGAATCATTCTGTTAATTGGTCTGTAACATGAGAAGAAGAATGTTGCTGCTGAGAGTGACTGAAGGGTGAAATGAGACTGAGGATCCTTCCAAGGCTATAAATAATTTCTTGGGAAGGAGATGAACCTGAAGATGTGTTGGCCCAAAAGAAAACTTTGACCAATTATTCAGAGGTCAACAGCCTCATTTTTCTAACTTGCCACTGGTATTTCCAGAATTATTCTCTCTCTACGTGCCTCCTCCCACCCAATTTTTGTTACTTGCCAGAGAGTTTTCCATTCCCATTAATCTGGGAGGACAGACTGTCCCTGCAGAAGGACATTTGTGAGATCCTGAATTCTGTAGGAGGGAAGCAAGCTCCCATTTGCCCTTTTATCCTTTGTACAAATCTGCTGAACCGATTAGGACACTGAAACCCTTTAGACCTGTGGGCAGTCCTCTCCATTAGACACAGCTTCAACAGTAGTGTTTTTAAGCACCACTGTGCTGTGATGTCTTTTAACTAGCAAAATGATAATATTGATGACAGGTGAATAATGATAGGAGTAATAATTCAGCAGGTTGCTCTGGTTCTTGCTATTTTACAGTGACCACAAAAAGCGTTGTAGAAATAGTTGTCAGTCTTTGGGATTCTGGACTAATGCTTGAAAACGCAGACAGAAGGGCTAAAAATCCAAGGCAGGTGAAATTCATTAGTTTACTTTTTTATTAGTATTTAAAGTAATTTTATGTGTTTTGTATAACAGTCATTAATCTAAGATCACGTGAATATCAGTATTGAGAAGATGTCTATTATACCAAAGTATAATTCATGATGATGGATGGGAACTACAGCAAAAATTATTTTCATAGTTCTCTGTATCTATCATGATTAGCCAAATTAAATGTTGATTATGCATTTAGAAGTAGTTTAACTCCATTTTTAAAAAAATGGAACAATCCTGGCACTGGTAATACTTCTAAAACCTGAAACAACTTTTGAAATGCATCTATTTTATTCCAGACTTTTTTGTTTAGCAGTCAAAATGGCCACACTGTAAAATCCTCAGTAAAACCAATCAATCCTTTGTTTTGCCTATTACTTATTCCATTTCCGCATCATTTCACATACAATACACAGAATTATAAACTGGGACTTGAAATAGCTGGAGAAACATTTTGGATTAACCCATGCGCTCCTGAAAAGAAGGTAGCATGTATAATTAAATTGACAGAATAAAAAAAGTGGTTGAATGCAACTGATTCTTTTTCCTGTCACCCCAGTATTAGTACAGGAATTTTACCAAATGTACTCTTGAGTTTGAGAGCAAATCCCAGTGTCCATTCATGAATATTTATGCTGCACAGCAGGTCATCAATGGGTGCTGCCCAGACTTGCTGTTAAACTCAATCCACGTAGCCGCTAAGGTGCATAAACACTCTTTTGATTTAACAAACAGAAAAGGAGCAATACTGGAAACTAGGCTGCTGTCAGGCTTCCTCAAGATTGTTCTGATCATTACCTACCTTTAAAGGCTTCATACCAAATTCTCACACTTTGTTTTGCAGGTATCAGTATGAAATATGCAAGCAGCTTGTGGAAACAGTTATTGGGCTGACATCCCTTTTAAAATCTGTCAGCAAGAAGCGGTTAAATCTTGCTTTTCTCTGTTTATGAATTGTAACGCCACTAGAAACCTTATGTCCTCTAACATTGTACCAGGGCAGAACATGACTGTATGCACTCCTCTTGGACATGTCAGCACAATGCTCTGAAGTATTTTGGGAAATCCTTGTTAGTTCCTTACGTAACCGTACGACCTCACTTTCTGAAGTCACGTCCCAAGGCACATAGCAGGAGGCTAGGTACAGCTGTGTCCTACTTCATGCCACCTCCAAGAATACTGAGTTTTGGAGCACTAGCAAGGCTTGTAAAAATACAAAGCAATACCTAACAAAAGAAAAGTACATTAAAAAAAGAGAAAAGAAATTGTGCTCACCTGCTCACCAGCCTGGGATTCCCCTATGATGAATCGATCTCCTGGGCCATCAGCAGCTGTTAAGATGGACAATACAAATGGTAAAGGCTGAACCGAAACAAGCGACGGCATTAGAAATTAAGAACAGGAGAACAAAAAAATGATCTAAGATTCAGTCCTTCAGTGTCAGCATGACAAAGGTTATAGAACTTCTGCAAACACTTTACGTTTTAGGTCCTTTTAAATTGTGTTTATTATTTTGAAAATCACAGGTTCTATAGTACTTTTAACTGAAAATTTCTGGGCAATATGGGATCAAGTAAAAGGAGATTAGGAGGAATTACATTAATAACAAAGATTTAAGACTGTTCATGAGATCATTTTTTACAAAAATGTCCACTGTAAGCAAATCTTTTTCCATGTGAAACTAACAGAGGGGAATCACATATTTTGTACATGTATTATGCATCTTTTTTCTAGACAACAGTGGAATATTGACATTTCTAGATTATCTCTCTGCCTTTGGAGGAAAACGCGGACAAGTGCAGTGGTTACAGACTGTGTAGATAACCATACAGGTTTGGCATTTTCTGACGAGCGCTAGATAATGCAACTTGGACTGCCACATTAGAAGTCTGGGTTCTGTTCCTTTTTGTAATTTCAGGAGGTAGCACTGAACTAGTTACCTTATACCTTTCACTGAAGCCATTCTGAAAATTAAAAGTCAGAGATCATTGATTTAACAAACTGGAAGTCTCCAGGACTTCTAATTTAGCCAAATCTGTATTTTTACAGGGACAACAAAGGCACCATTACTAATGAAGTCTAAGCTTCTGCCTGCCTCAAAGGTCTTTCAGCAAGTTGCACTAGCGATATCATAGGCTCTACCATGGTGTAAAGCGTGTATGGAGCACAAGCAACTCTGCCTGTCCAAGCACAGCAGGCATGCTGTCAAGAATGCTCCAACAAACTGGGTTCATATGATCACATTTAAATACGTCTTTTTATTAATTTTAAATCTGTAACTGTCAAAAGGCGATTTCCCAGAAATGAAGTCTAATCAGTGACAACCTTTATCTTAATACCTTTTGTTTTATTTCAAAAGCCCTGAATATACAGCTACATAACCTTATCGTATTGAGCAGAACTGCTTTCAGGAAGGATGCCCATTCAGTCTATATAATGATTTATCACATTTGTACTCATACATCAGCTGCAACTCTGCAGATGATGAACTATGGTACTTAGTCATGTTTGAAGACTAATGATTAACTTAACTTTAAAAGCCTAATAACAGCCTAATCCATGAGCTTTAGAACAAACTCTAAAATAAGAAAGTGGAAAAGGACTCTTCAACTACTTGTCTTTGAATGATGCATATAATACTACTGAATACAGTTGTCAGTCCTTCACTGGGATGATCCAGCAAAAGAAGAGAAAAAATTCCCTAATAGCTAAATTATTTTAAAGCTGATAAAATGCTACTGAATTAGATTTTATTCCCCCATTAATAATGATATGGAGACTAAGTTTATAGGTGATGTACAACTGATATAGCTTGAAAAAAGTGGACAAGGTTTTGGGCAGACAGGTTTATGTGACTGAAAGGTGATCCTTTATTTTTTGTAAAAAATATCCATTAATGTAGTTAATATTATTTCTGCCTACAAGCTTTGTTTCTCATATCCTGAGATAACAGCTCTACAAGAACAGTAAGAATAGAATAGAACAGAATAGACTATTTCAGTTGGAAGGGACCTACAACAATCATCTAGTCCAACTGCCTGACCCCTCCAGGGCTGACCAAAAGTTAAAGCAAATTTTTAAGGGCATTGTCCAAATGCCTCTTAAACACTGACAGGCTTGGGGCATCGACCACCTCTCTAGGAAGCTTGTTCCAGTGTTTGACCACCCTCTCGGTAAAGAAATGCTTCCTGATGTCCAGTCTAAACCTCCCCTGGTGCAGCTTTGAACCATTCCCACACGTCCTGTCACTGGGTACCAGGGAGAAGAGATCAGCACCTCCCTCTCCACTTCCCCTCCTCAGGAAGGGAGCAATGAGGTCGCCCCTCAGCCTCCTTTTCTCCAAGCTAGACAAACCCAGAGTCCTTAGCTGCTCCTTATAGGACATTCCTTCCAGCCCTTTCACCAGCTTTGTTGGCCTCCTCTGGACTCATTCGAGTACCGTACTGTTACTCTATTTGAATCCACCACCAAAATTAGGGTCTTGTGTGTCGGTTCTGACAGAAGTTGTTGAAGACGGCATTCATGATGATTCTGCTCATTCTGCCTGTTTACTGACATTGTACTTGTGCTTTCCCTTACCTTGTAGCAATCAGGTTGCAAGACAGCATGTGTTTGATCCCCAGGCCCTTGTCAGTCAGCATTCTACTCAGAGCTGCTCCTCTTAGCTTTTCTCAGTGTTATAATACCTGTATTTCTCTGCCTACATTTGCACTCCCTTGCCACTATTACTGGTCATTTTGGTCTGCCTGTCTCTCACACACATAGATGACAGACAGCTGCAGTCAAACTCATCTTGTAGACCTGGTATTTTATTTTTATATCAAATCCATAGGGAAGCTATTGGACTACACCCATTGCCTGGGTTTGCAGTCTATTTCATGGACAGTTGCTTTCCATTGTTTCAGCTGTCAGTAACAAAACAGATATTTTAATGTCCCTAGAAGAAAGTTGGCTATTGTGTCCAAATTTCAACATGGTGTTATGATGATTCAACCCCTACCACAATGAAATCACTACTAGTATAATGTTCGATCATACATATTTTAATTGTCCTCCATAGATATCTGAGGTGAATATCATTAGTCTTACTTTACAAAGGAAAAAACTGATGCACAGAGAAGCAACTTGCTCAAAATCATGCAGCACCTAGTGGCAAAGCAGAGGATGGATCCAAGTCTCCTGGGAAACCGCTCACGGCTTGCTCCATAAACTCACACTACTCATTTTATTGATATACAGCAACTGCAATATTTTCAAAGTAAAAATGAGTTTTTCTTTTGAGGTGCCTCCATAAGAGTACATTCTGATATGTATTTTTGAAAATTCTCTAATGCAACCATAAAGTAATTCACAAATAGGAAGCTGGATCTGTGACTGTTCAACAAAGTAACAGATATGTACGAAATTCCTGATTAAATCAACAACAGACGAATAGAAGAATAATCTGTCATTCAGAAATATATGTTCTATTACTCTCCTGAATTCTTTATGTTTCCAAGAAACTCACTAGCAACACAGGTGCATGTCTATGAATACACATGGATGTACATTTGCTTGTGTATCCACTTAAAAGATCTGAGTTCAACTTTATGGTCTTCCTTCAAGACAGCTGCATTCTACGTAACTGTGACTTCAGCAATGATCTGAATCAAATCTCAACCAAAATAACCATTGCTGGATCCAAAATAGGTGAACTAACATGTTATAAAGTGGTTTTACAGACACTACTGCATGTCTACAAAGTGACTGTTTACCTCTGACAGCGTAGCCGTCTTTTACTGATGCTGGAAATGGTGGTAGATTATCTTTTGCATATACATCTTGAGCAAGGACTCGGCCCATTCCATCTAGAAAAGAGAAAAGACCATGCTCCATGTCATTATAGTTAGTGAAAGGGAAAAAAACAGTGAACAGTAGTGTGCTCTGATGGATGAAATGCATGTGTATGTGACATGAATAGATCTCACAGGTTTTTGATTTCTGCCTCTACGTAAATGAAAAAAAAGAGTAGTCTGAAAGTACTGATGAAAGATTTGTTCAGTAAGTCTGTGTTCCTGGTTATGGTGAAATTGTTGACAGTAGATCTGAATGCCAAGTATCCAAACCCAGAGGTAATAGCTCTGATACAGGATCAGACAGAAAAAAACAAGTATTTGTTTCTTCAGGTCAAGTTTTTTTCCTGAAATCTCTTAAAAATACATACTTTCCTGTATTCCAGGTTTTTTAAAAAAGTTGTTCTTTTTTTTAAAAGCTTTTCAAATAACATTTCAAAAGTGAATCCCGTATGTAAAAGGTGAGAGATGACGGACTGAGCCCAGAGGACTCAACATGAACAGTAATGATGGACAAGTTTCCATAAATTGACAAAGAACTTTTGCAATAGATTAGTTTTGCCTAATTGCTGAGAGCATTTCTGCTTAATGGAGGGTGAGTGCACATAAGTGTCAGGATTATTTATGTAAATTTATGCTGCTATAGTTCTAAATATTTTAATAGCTGTTTCAAACATACTCTTTCCCTTCACTTAGCAACTATGACTGATGAGTTGTAATTTGGCTCTGCCTCCCTGCAGAGACCGATATGAATTACTTCACCCTCAGTCAAGTGTGCACTACTTGTTTGCTTTTATGGTGCCAGCAAGAGCTCTTCTTTAGCATGATGTGGAACAGAGTGGAAAATATGTATCTTATCCCTTCATACAGCGGGAGAGTGAGAAAGAAGATTTATTACATGTGTGATTAGATGGACTGGGAAGGGGCACACGGGTCAGAACTACTGAGATTGGCTTGATTCCACTATGTCTAAGTAGAAGAAGGGAAACTCATCTCATACTGGAGGCCACCGCTCTTAGGAGTGCGTTGTGGCACAGGAAGGTAATATCCAGCTGAAAGTACAAAGGAATGACAGGAAGCATGAATACCTCTGCCAGGAGAATTTGCGTGGATGTGTACTTTATAGATCATGATTGTTCAGAGATGCCAAAAAAAGAGAGACATACATAAAGTGTGTTTCTTGTTTTACAGATAAGGAAATCAGTGTGGTTCTGGATTTGCTGGGAAGGCAGAAGACCTAACATTGCACACTAAATGGATCAGTTTTGTTAAAAAGTTCACCTACTTGATTTGAAAATGTTCAGCTCCAGTGAAGTGGTATTATAATGGAGATTACATTTTACTTATTAGCACAAAGTGATTTAGTTAGTAATTAATTATAATAACTATAACATCATTGGGCTCACATCCATATGTATCAACTTTCAGCCTGAGGTGAATATTTATGTTTCATTTTTGAAATAGGTATTGCCATGAAAATGCTGATAAAACTTGTTAAAGCAACTAGAAAAGCACCTTTGTGATGGCCATTAATATGTCTGTGCATCACTGCATATCACCGTCTGTGATACACAATAGAGAAGTTATTAGAAAGCTCATGAAAGCTTGTACACTTGTGCTGAAAAAAAGAATGCAGACACAGACATTTAAATTATAGCATAGAAAAGGCAGGTATCAAAGGCCTAGTCAAAACACCTTCTGTTCATAGATGCACAAAATCTCATACAAAAGTGATGCTTCTAATTTTAGCAGGCATGTTGTGTCTTCATTTTACTTCTTGTCTGCATGCAAAATCACACCAATGAGAGCAAAGTTGAACAGTATGTTCCTGGCATTCTGCCATGCAATATTTGAAGGGAATAAATGGCCAGTCAGTAGCGGGAATGAATTTCAGTAAGGGGAGAAAAATGTAAGAATTATTTGCTGAAGCCTTAGGCATTTAAAATGAAGCAAGTCAGCAACTGAAGGACAATGGGAAGTACCTCTGTACTCTCCTTTATTTGAGCAATTGTTTTAGAAATACACTGTTTGACCTTATTTTGATTAATTGTAATTCAAAAAAGATGTTCTGAAATATTTTAATGTCATCAAACTGCCCCTTGTGATGCCCATAGCTTTCTGATTCTAACATAAAATGGAGAATTACATTAAACTCACTTCTCAAATTTGTATATTTTCTAAAGCTTAGCTGGTGAAACTGGTACAGTTCTGTGAAGAATTTTGATTTCTCAGGGTATTGGTACTGCGATAAAGCAGTGAGACAGGTATTGTACTAGAGGTGATGGATTTGCTCCCATTTTGTAAATATTGCCCTAGTAGCACTTCAGTGTGATATGAAAAGGCAATGCTATCAAAATCATCAGCTAGTTCAAAATGAATAAGCAATGGAAAAAAATGTCTAGGCTCTACAGAAGTCACAGGACTCTTGGACCTAGATCAGAAAAACTGTTCCGTTCTGAGGCTTAAGCCCCTAAAGTGTGGAATGCCTCTGCTTTGTACTTTTAGTATGAATTAAACTTCTGCCTCTTCTTAGTTTCAGAAGAATAATCATTATCATGCTGTCTAAAAACTTAACCTTATATATCCACGTATTCAGGTAACTGCATTTAGCTGGAATAAAAGGCTAATTGCGGGCTTCACACCAGATATTGATGATGGCAGGTGGGAAACATGCTTCAGATGCCTTTGATTCATGGCACTTCTGTAAAATGTTTTAGGACTGTCCATTTCTTTTTTTTTTAATATGGAAGAGGCTAAATGATCTACACAGGCACTGAGCAATACACTTACCAATGTGAAAGTCATGTTTCAAAAGATAACTTTACTCATCCTCCCCCTTATGTTAGGAGAGAATAGATTTGAGAGACTACAGCATGCCTTGACTAAATCAAGAATAAAGTCAGGACTGTACTGGCTACTTGTACAGAGTAACATTCAGCAGCTTTATTTATGAGGACGAATACTATGTAATATGTTTAGTAATGTAAATAAATCAGGTTAAAATTAATTAGGTAATTTGTTAATGATGAAATAAATTGCAATCTTAGGACTTTAAACATTTGACTTTCCTTGCAGAGGAATTGTGTTCCTGAAAAATAATTTTCAGGAGCTCAGTGTTAATTCAACACACAAAACCACAAAGAAAACAAACACAGCACAATCGTGCTTTTCTGAGTACAGTTAGTTAGGATTCAGACCTCCAGGACTACATTTTTATTATCTCCTGAAATTACAGGTATACTAACTGAAAAATAAATGAATACATAACTAAATAAAAAACTGGTTCTTAATTCATTGTGTTCTTCAAAATCAATATTTTTTAGCAAACTAACATATATGTGTGCGCAAACACACATACATATACGTATATATGCCTATACAAAAAAATCCTATATATTTGTCTATACAACACTACGGTGATCACTTGAGAACTTCTGAAAATGAGATTCCATCTTAAGATTTGTATCTGTATATTAAGAGAATTGAATTTCCAGTATCGCAGACACAGATGTATCCTTTAGGATGTCTCCTAAAGGCTCAATCCTGAAATTTCATACTATGTATTAGGAAATCTTACAGTGCAAAAATAAGTGCATACCTGTTGAAAAATAAATTGTGAGATACAATTTGGCACTACAGTGCAAAAATATGAAGGAATATGTCTTTGTTAATATTTTCGCTGTTGGTACAATTATGTGAATCTTAAACCAAGAATATATCTCTACAGCTGATGAGCTTACCCTGTATTTAACTTTTTTATTTTGGGTGGGAGGGAAGAGGGTCATAACTGAAGTGTCTCAGCAGACTCAGAACATTATTTTTTTAAGGAATAACAGTGCCAGGAATAATAATCAATATGACAGCCTGAATTTGATGTCAGTAATCAAATAACATGAAGAGCAAAACATCAACTAAGATATTATACAGTATACTAGAATACCTTCTCTTACGTTGACAGCATATTCCCATGGAGTGGAATAAGAACAGAAACAATCAAATTGCCTTTTTGACAAATTAGAGTATGTACAATTCTATAGAGAATATAAGCATCTAGCTAAGACCAATTACCTCTATTCTATCTCTGTAAGGACATTTTGAAGAGCGTATAGTCTGAATAGAATCACTGTTATTGGTATGGTAACATTATCAGTATTAACACAAAACTGTTGCTTAGCCCATATTTTGAATGTTTTTTTAATATTAAAATAAATTATATGGTGAAAGCTTGTCCAAAGCATGTTGCAGCAGGAAATCATATATACTGTGATTTTGTCTGATTTCACCATAGTTCTAATGAAGAAGTTTACAAATCAGATATATGAAAAGGCTGCTACCTACATATAAATATATTTGCACAAAGACTGTTGTATACATATAAATAGATGGCGATGTTATTGTTATACATATCAACACACACGTAGCACAGGAGGATTATGCTTATTCTCTGTCTACCTACAAGAATATTTTTAGCCACATTTTATTAACTTCTAGGGAAAATACAGCTTCTGTCCAGAAACACAACAGCAGGAACATAAAAATATTGTGAAACAGTATGTAAGTTTTCGTCCAGAAGTGTAAAAGGTAGAGAGATGGAGAGAAATGAAAATAAAGATAAAAGGACAAGAGAATAAGACATGTTTATACAATCAATGCCAAAAAAAAGGAAAAATAACAGCTTATCAATACTTGTTTTTCCCTATAATCAATATAACCCAAATTCAAGAACTTATTTCTTCACTTAGTTTTGCACTAGAGGTTTAAAAAATCAGAACTATTTTTATGCAAAAAAGAATAATAATGCTACAGTACCTTAACAGTGCTTTATATATAGCAAAATAAACATGTGCTGTGCTTATTCTTCAGGGAGGTACATGCCAGACTTTTATCCTTTATTTCAGGAGTTCATTGTTGTATACATAGCATCTATTTGGACTAAATGTACCTAACGCTGTGGCTCATCATATTGTCCACCAAGGGCTGCCTTAGCAAAGACATTTAACTGACAGCTATCCAAAAAGATCTAATAGCTATGCTCAGGCATTTATGCCTTAATGTCTTCTTCTAATCTGCACACCATTATGAAAGTGCAGGGTGTAATATGCATATTCCTTGTTGGTCCAGTCTTGGTGCTGTTCTGAATGCAGGATATGCAGCATCTTCTCAGAGATCTGCTTCCTGCTACCAAGGCACAGGGGAGTGCTGATCTCCACTTGGAGTGACTAAACCCACAGGTGTGATTCTACATACAGTCTGCTAAATCAGTACGTCAATATGAAGACATCTGAAAGGTTTGTAGCAGCACAAAGATTTGGTGAACAGCATGGAAACTTTGAACTTTAAAGCCAGAAGACAGAATATCCCATTCAGAAACCATTTGTACCTCTCTGCTATCAGGAATCCACCAGCATCCTAAACATTTTGCCTCTTCAGGCTCATGGTTCCACTATCTCTTCGCTCACCACCTTACCTTTGGAAAATCCAGAGGAGTCCCTGGAGGAGGTTTCCTCTTCCCTACGGACTTTAGGATTACTTGTCAGCATGCTTTCTGTCATGGTTTTGTTCTGTGCCAAGAACACTCGCCCAGATAATGCCCAGGCTTGGTGTAAGGGACAGCAGAAGCAAGGGAGACACCTAATAGGGATTATGAACCTGCTGTTTCAGGAGGGAGGATGGTTTAGCTGAATAAACATGAGAGGTGCCGTGGTAATTCCTTTTAAGGCCAGAAAATGGCTTCACCTATCCCCATTTATTTATGAGTATAGACAAAGTCACAAGGTCTGGCATTTTGCCTGCTGTTTGGTGCTTTTTAAGACAACCTCACTGTATAAATCAATAACAGTTACCCTTGATTATAAAGTTTCAATAAATCAAACATTAAATGCAAGTAAGTATCAGAAAAGGATCAAATGTAGTGGTAGAATAGAAAGGGAATTACGTTGCATTTATGAGAAGAAGAGGCAAATTATGGAATGACTAGTAGGCCAAGTAGGATCTGGAAAAACAGACTGAGATGAACTGTTAAAGATATAGACATGGAAAAAAGTGACATGGAATCAATAATCACTTTGATTTGATCATTAATCTCAGATTGGAAAGGGGGTTTAGTGAGAATCTCCCACAGTAAGAGAATAGAGCGAACAATCACAGTACAACTTGGAGCTACCTGGCATCTACAAAAGTCCAGTGTTAAATCAACAACTGAGGCAAATTGTGGTTTCTATGTTTTAACTTTGTGGCATATAACACAGACCAGAAGAAAACTCATTTATACATTGAATTAGAGTTCCATTACAGATTCCTTCAGGGAGCAGCACTGAGCTCAATCAACATTCTCCTGACTTTGAAAGGAGACTTCTGCTCCTATTATTGGCATTTCCTATAGCAGTTTCTTCTGGAGAAGGTACTGTCTCAGACACATCACAACATTAATAAAAGAGCAAGTACTTAAGAAGGTTGTAAAATAAGGGAATAACCACCCTAATCCTCACAAATAATCCAACTTAAAATACCTCTGTAATTGATGATTTCTGTTCCAAGCACGGGGGTCATCTCCAGAACTGTGATGAAGGCCTTGTCCATAGACGTCAATGGGAATGGAGACATGCGGTGTCTTCTTGCTACCTTGGTAATGTCAACAGCACTGTGACCTGCAACAAGAGAGCACCAAGTTTACATATGCTACAATGTGTAGATGTACACAGTGATGTTCATTTAAACCACTTTAATGAAATTAATCCGGCACTTTGAGGTAAATTAAATTAGTTAGTTATCACTATTGAGCGTTTATGTCAGACACTGGGAAGACATTGTATTCAACTAGAATCAAAAGAGAGATTTAAAACAAAATGCAATTTACAGCTGAAAAAATTCACAAAACTGTATATCCTTACTTGTCATGAAAAACATACCAGAAGTCTTGATGAGCATAAAAGGATCAGTTAATCAGAAAGAGAAACCCTTCAGTATGATGCAGTATTTTACACTGAGGATGATAATCTGAAGCTAACTCAGTTCTATGAACTATGAACTCAGCACGATTCACTCCTCATTCTCTTCTCCACAAACACATCTCAATATGCTATGTGCAGTGGACAGATAAAACACAAAAATGGACACTGGCCCAGTGAATTTGCAACCCAAGAGTGAGATGGGAGCCAAAAGGTTTGAAAGGAGGATAGAGGGAGGCACAATGAAATCACTGGACAGTCAGGACAGCAGGCAGTGTTTCCAGCTAGCGGGCATCCTACCCATTGCCAAGATTTTGTACTCACCATAGCAAAGTGACATCTAAATGTATAATTTGAGTGAAAGTAGTAGGATAGATAAATGGAACCTTACTTTTCCCAAGTTTGAGGGACAGGTTAGGAGAAAATATGACAAAAGTTGTTTGAAAATGAAGCCAGCAGCATGTTTGATTTCTTGATACTTACTGAGAGAGTAAACAAGGGGACAACAAGCTTTGAAGGATTTTGAAAGTGAAGATAAGCAACTGAAGAGAGGGAACTATTGCAGGAATACATAAACAAGAGTAACAGATACAAACCAAAAGATTAAGAAAATGACATTTGTAGAAACATCTTGAATGGATTTGCCTAGAACAAGAAGGTATTTATGAGAGCCAAAGTGAATGATGTTCTATGTGTAATACGCAATGAAATTCCTAAAGCAACATAAATTATAATGAGATAGCATTAACAAATAATAGAAACTAATTTTTAATGGCATGATTTTGCTTTGCAGTAGCTACCTAAATATCCCATTTGCTGCTGCACATGCCTTCACATTCTGGAAAAAAATAGATTATTCCTTTAAGTGTAATCTTCTAATAAAAAATAACTACAAAAATAGTAAAGCAATCATGCAATCTAAGCTTTTCTTTCAGAAGAGAAGGTCGCTTGATCAATCTGTATATACAAACTTCTTTCAGAACTGACACATGCTTGTCTCTCTATGTGGGAGATTGATCATGATTTTATTTTTTGCTGTTAACACAGTAACTACCTTTAAGAGGAAGAAGTAGAAACAAAAAAACTGCCCAACTAGTTCCAGTCCCAAGAAAGATTCTGTAATAAATTATCTGAACAATCTCTTTGTATGTATTTAGAAAATAACATGATGATAAAAGCAGGCACTGCGAATTTGTCAAGCACAAATAGTTTCTAACTGACTTAATTCCTTTCCTTAACATAGCAGTTGGCATACTGAGGAAGAAAGAAACAGCTGATGAGATATATTTTCACTATATTAAGTCTTTTCACACTCTTAAACATGACTTTCTCATAAGCAAACTAGGGAGAAAGGATTCAAATGGAACTATTGTAAGATAAAAGTGTAACTAGTGGAAGAACTGCATTCCTGGATTTAACAACAGGGACGTCCCTAGCAAGCTTACATTCTCCATTATTATGCCTGTATTTTATTAGCAACCTCATAAAAATGAGAAAAGGAAAGGAAAGCATTTGTGAGAGACAGTCAAACTTGCCATACCTTTCTCTGCATAGAGAAAGAAACCCTCCTTAGCAGCACCATAATTCCTGCAGGTCCAGCAGATTCCACACAATATATGTTAATCCTGACTGCATAAATTAAGAAACTATTTTCTTGACTGGAAAAGTTGGAAAAAATGAAGGAAGATGCTAGGAAAAAATATGTCACAGCAGTGAAAACTGGGGGAATTGTGTGGCAGCAAACAACCTTTACGCTACAGCCATTAGATGCTTTACTGTTTATGTTTACTGCTACCTAAAACTCAGGTAGCTACTTCAGAAACTAACATTTCACCTCTTTAACCCTAAAAACATGAATGAATTCAGAGGCTTTGAATGGTGCCCAGAGTACTAACTTCAGATTCAGAACTCTGTGTCTAATACACGTCATTTGCTTAAGTCAAAGGTTCTGTTAAAATCTACTGAGAAATGTGTTCTTCAACACATTTTTTTTGAAAATAGATAAAATCCCCTAATCTCTGACAACTTTGTTCCAACACCAAAAATAACACCCATTATTTCTGCAAGAGAGGCCAAGAAAATACATACTCAAAAATAGAGCCCCTTTAGGTTTAACACTGGTATGAATAACCTTAATGAAGAAAGGAAGACAGATGCATGTGTAACTGCTAACCCTTCTCTCTCCCTATTTCTTCCTACAAACAAATCCTAACTCTTCTTTTAGAGGTATCATACATTTAAACAGACTCGGAGACAAACAAATAATGATTTTTTAAATTCTAAAATGACTAAGCGGTACTTTTTAATTACAAGTAAATGACATTAAACAACTCCTCAGACGTCCCCAAGTTATCTTTCACTAATGTCAAATGTCAGATAGCTCTAAAAATAACTACTTACATTAAGCAGCATTTTGCATGACAAAATAATCCTCTAGCTTTGAAGCAGCTAAGTCAATTGGTTGCATAAGGTAGAAAATTCCTGACAGCCTTCTCTCTTATCACCGAAACAACCTCCTGTTCCTGTTTTTACATATATACACATATGGTGGATCAAGTTTTAGACTAGGAAAGATTCCCATAGAACAAAGGAAAGGAATTCTGCAAGTTAAAGAACAGGTCATTTGGATCAAATCTGAATTCCTAACCTTTGCATTTTTTGGTTTGGTTTTATGTAACCCAACATTCAATTTCACGTTCAGGCATGAAAATAAAATTCATATATCTTCAACTTGAGAATTTCCATTTTCATTGTCTTTGAGTGCTGATTCTTTTCGCCCATAAAACTTGCACACACGCAATCTTTTACAACAATACATCACCACAAACACCACAGACCTCCATGTCATTAGAAGAACAACTTGGAAGAAAAAAAAGGCAACTATCCATTAATACATGAATGCTATGAGCTATTTGTAATTTTAATTTCCCTTTGGACTGAATTTCATTGTCTTAAGTTATTAAATTTCTTCTGCAAACAGCTCACTTATGTCCTAACCATATCCTTCTCATCTGACTATCATTCGCTGTCTTCTGAGCAGTCTTAGTTTCTCAATAGACCTATGAAGTTTCAGTACTTACTTGCTCTGAGGATGTTCTCCTTGCTGCTGCACCTAGACTGGACCTGCAGAGAGAGCACAGAGTCTATGAGCTACAGAAGTTAACAAGAATGCGAAATACAGAGATATAATGGGCAAGCTCCTGGGATCTAAGACAGAGGCTATACATATTTTCAGCAACATTCTTACATACTCTACATGAGATAAGTATATTTAAGCAGAAGGGTAGTAGCTGATGGTCAGAATCTGATACAAGCAATTTGATTCCACCCCCGCCGCCCAAGAAACAAGATGGCCTAAGGACAGTAGTAGAGTAAAAGCAAAGAACACAGTGGTTAAAATTATGTGTTAAGCTCCAGTTTTAAACAGAAAATCCACATTTTCTTATACAATTGTAATTACAGTAACTCTGAATCTAGGTCCTGTTTTATGATTAGACAAAATACTAACATTAACTATATTATCATGACCTGTTTTAATCTGTTATTGATATTTTCAGGTATTATAGAAAGAGTTTAAAATACTGAATTTAGATTATGTTGATTCTGAAGATATTTAATAAGAACTTCTTTGCAATAGTATAAGCAACTCAGAATTGTATAAACAGCTCGTGGCTGGAGCCAGATAAATTTACTCAGTTGTTTCTGTTTGGTTGAAAGAAATGCTACGTTCAGTATGAATTTTACAGTGCAATTCTACTTTAAAAAGTAACTGTGTGAGAATGACAACTGGTTTCTCAACAAATCCTGTTCCTAGATGCTTAGCTGCCACTGTGCTATTCCAGATACATCAGTCTGACTCCAGGGAAACTGGAGGATTCACATCGGTCTAATAATCTAGTAACACTGGATATTTAGAGTTCCTTCTGTTTACCATGCAGATTTAAAAAAATAATTGTTTTTTGAAGAGTATCAGTCCTGCAAACACAACACAGTTTAAACTTTATCTATACTGAAGCATCAGCTCTTGTTAATTCTTCTCAAGTTTGGAAAGATAGCACATTGTATAATGACACTGAAGCTGCAAGTTTTTAGATGAATTAATTTGAACAGCAGTCTATCTTCTGGCAGGTCAGCTGACTGAACTGGTGACACTTTAAAAAGCTTTTTGTGTGGACAAAACCTCAGCTAAAGCAAACTTCACAGGAAGACAAACCTCTGAGAGAATATGAACGGAATCCTCTTTTTTACTTTATTGACAAATGTATTGCTAAATTTCAGTGAGAGAACTAATAAAGTAAACCCGTGTACACGTGGTGAAAGAAGTGGAATAGCACAGGTGACACTGAGGGTGTAATTTCCCTGCAGAACATTTGTCTCTGCTGAAAAAGCAAAGGAGTGAATCCAGATTATCTTTCAGACTACAGTTTCAATTTGCAGTTACAGAAAAATTGCCTAGAAAGTGAACATGTATGCTCAAACAATTGATGAAGAATGGTAGACACTCAACCCCCAAAAAGCTGTCTTCAGAAAGGAACAACCACTTAAGGCTGAAAACAACTGTGCCCCAGCTTCTAAACCTCTTTCTTCTGTTCCACAGCAGCTTGCCCCAAATGTATATTCACATAAAAAAACTGGATTCTACAGCGCAACACAGTCTACTTATTGTAATGGAATAACTTATGGAAAGTAATGTTGCAACTTAGAGTGGGTTATGGTGTCCTTCCCTGAAAAAAACTGTTGTTTAAAAAAAACAAACAGAAAAACCCCAAACCCTCCCTCCTTCCCACCAAAAATACTATGCAAGAAAACTGCAAACAAAACTGCAAACAAAATATTAATGATGCCCAAATTTGGCCCAGATTTGTTTTACCAGATTTCAAAGGCATGACATGAACTCTCTTTGGAAGAAGTAAATATTTACCTATAATTTACCAAAGGACAATTCTGGACCAAAAAGATGGTATAATGGTAGGAAAGAAAGCACAAAAGAGAAAGAGGCACAGACTGGGGGGGGGGGGGCGGAGAAGCAGGATGGACGTGGCAAGGCAGAAGATGGTGTGTGCAAAAGGAGACATGGGCCTATGTGTGTAAGACTACTGTTTAAAATGGAAGAGGCTCTCTTATTTCTCACTGAAAACCATATGAAAAGAGAAAACGAGGAATGGGCCTGCTGCAAAATAACCAAGCAATTCAGCAAACTGTGGAATGAAACTCAGTGAGATAACATAGTCCTAAAGAAAAAGGCAAAAAACCAAAAATACAAAACACAAACATTTGAAACAATCTACTAAAACAAACTAAGTAAAATATGTGATCCAAAGGACACAGATAAAAGCTACTAGAGAAGGAGGAAAAATGTTAGCAGACAAGGACAGTGCTAAAGAAGTAAAATGGAAGTCAAGAGAGAGTCTTCAACAAAGTGGAGGAACAGAAGGAGCCCAAACCCATAGCGCAAAGCAATGTTTGCGAATGGAAAACAGCTCCTTTGAGCAGTAATAGTTACTCTCGAGTTGTAGCCTCTATTCCTCCTCAGTTCATCTTTAAGCCCTTCCAACCTATAGTGGAGCTAGTGTATGGACAAAAACAAGAGATTTATAATGAACAGAGCAGCTGAGATTTGCAGATCAAATCTTCTAATATAAAAAACGTGCTGACAAAGTTTTGCTCTTACAGTGTCCAAATGACAATGGTAACAAAAGACAGCTGGCTTCACACGCAGCCTCTTACAGGTCATTTTTTTAATTCTGTGCACACAGAGGACTTTAAATTTACTTTTTGCTTTCTTACACCCAGCCTACAGTTTCCATGTTATCACTCACCTGATGGGCAACATATGCAGTATAAGAAATAACTTGCTTCCCACAAATTTTAAAAGCAGCTGTGGAAGAGGAATCCATGATAATAAAATAAAAGGCTTGATCAGCTAGACTTGATCGTTTCCCAACCTATGCTCACAGCTGCAGAATACAAACCACGTTTTAACATAACTGACATCAAAATTAGTTATTACATAATACTTCTGTTTGTTTAATATGAATTGCACATTGATATCCTAAATGTTATTTTTAAACAAAACTGCAGTAAAATATGATTTTGAATAAAACCCACCAGTTTTCTAACACATACAGTTTTAGCAGCAATGGAGCTTTGTATAAATGGGGTCATGTGCTTTAAGTGCCTTTTATCATATTCATTATTTGTATATTTTACTACTTTGTTATTCGTGACATTTATGAAAAAATCTGTATTCTTTTCACAGCTACTGCTAAATAAAGAATCCATATTACGTTGCATATAGTACCATGACTGACTGGGGCAAGTGATTAGTAGTATTATTTACCATAATTCTTTTCATTCACAGGTAGTTACAGAAATAACAGCCTATGGCTGTCTCTCCTTTCACAAGGAAAATATAGATTTATTGTTTGTCCATTCTACAGCCTCTTGGCTCACAATGCACCTTGGCAGAAGATACAGTGGGCTATCAGGCAGTACCATTCCCCTGCGTAGTTCAGGCAGAATGTAACCAAACCCAAAGCATTCAATTCACATTACTCTGGTTTTTAAGCAAACTGGATTTTATGTTCTTTAAGATATAATTTCATCATGCTGTAATGCAGAGTAAGCTTTCTCCCATAGGCTGAAGTAGTAAATAGAATGTGAAATAAAGTAGTCAAAAATAAATTAAGGGAATGGTAAAATAAAGAGTCCTGCTGACAATTTCTATCTATCAATCATGATTGGTCTGAAAAATGAAATAAATGACTGTACTAAATTGGATTTATTTAAATCTACATGATATGTTTTGCTGCAAATAAAAATCAGTCCACAAAAATTTTTTTACAAGAAAAATAGAAAAAGACACAAAGAAAAGTTCATGCTACAAGTGAAAAATTCACGTGAAAAATAAAGAAAAAAAGAAAACTGAAAAACCCTTTAACACTTTACCATGACTGTTAGGAATGGTTAGAGAAATTACTTACCTTTTTAAAGTCATAACAAGATTAGCACAGAGTATTAAGTCAGCTCTTCATTATGGGAGGTACAATTAAAAGCCATTGGTTATAATAAAACAAATTGCTACACAAAGATGAAGAGTTTCCAGCCCAATATGAAAAGCTAACTCTTATGGGAGTACATTTCAACTCAATTTTACAACATGAAGAACAATTCTGAACAATGACATCAAACCATGAGTTATCACCAACAGAAAGAGCCCATTTCTCAGGAACACAGAGCCTGTAGGAGGCTAACCCATAATCTTTATCATTTATGGGAAAGCACATTGCTCCGCTTTTAGGAAAGCATGCAGAATGTGGAACCACCAGCAGAAACCCAAACGTACATACAGACACAGAGGACTAAGGTACGGCAAAGGGAATGAGTTCGCCAAGCTGTAATGAAGGAAGCAGGGTATGCAAAGCACAGCAGCTGTTAACAATTTAGGAACTCTATTCCTCTAACTGTCTCATAAACACCAGGCAGGCCTGTTTATGAGGTATTGCACCTACTACAACTTACTCTTGGTGAGAAAGTGCATAACTCATATAACCTCTCCTTGAAACTTCAGCAGTTTTATGAAGACAATTTATTCTGTGTGATATGGGAAAGTATGCTGCTGCAGCTTTTTTCTACGTGTGATTTATTAGGAATTACATGATCTGAGTTCTGTACAATACACTCTGTGCACATGCTGTTTGAATGGTCTCTCAAATACTTGCCTGCTTTAAAGAGATTTCAAATCACACATGATCTGATTTATAACTGTAGGTGTTTGCACAGTATCTCTTGCCTATAATACCTTTCCCCCGATAATAGTGCAACATACATTAATCAGCATCTGTAAATAAATACATAAAATAAAACTAAACCGTGAATAACAATGTCTCAAACTGGTGTAATAATACTGTAAAAATTGACTTTGGCCTGTTACTCTAAGCAATATGCATAAGGTTAAACTAGAAGGAAATTGAAAAATGTAATGAAATACATTGGTTGGTTTCATTAAAAAAAATTGTTTTAAATCTAATCTGAAGAACAGAGACAATTGCTTTGATTGAATTAATATGGAATATAAAAATGAGGTTGTTAAAAAATTTCACAGGAGAAGTATATCTGGAATTGCATACTTCAGAAAACATTTAACAAAGTATTTGAGGATAAAATAATCCTATTACAAGATGCAATCTTCCTATTTCAGGAATGCATTCCTATTCAAACAGCACTTTTACACTGAGCTGAATATGCAAGGTCTTAAGAGTATGATTTATGGCCATCTGAATTAGGACTAAAGTCAGTTCAAAACTACAGAATAATTTTTACTTGTTACACTGAGAACTCCTCTGAAAGGGAAAGGAAAGTGAGCTCCAGGAATCTGACAGCAGCAGACATTACTCATAAACGCATTTTTAAAAAGGAGCAGCGCTGTTGGTGGATTCATCTCACCAAAATTTAAATATGAATAATGTAGTATTCTATACATGGAATTACTCATTTGGAGTCAGTGGGAAGAAATAAAAAATCATTTGAAGCCAAAATCATTTTAGGAGCAGATTTTTACCACTTATTGAGTGTTATGCTTGGTAGACTGGACACCAAATAAAAGCCACCTTCAAATCTTGAATATGCCTTTATGTCTTCATCCATTGAGTTCTCTTTTCTGAGGTTTTTCCTAGTCACCTACACTTTACATAAAGGTATATTTAATTTTGATCATTGCTTCCCAGTGGACTATGAACACATACATGGACTTTTATGGTCAGATTATGGTTTATCCTTACTACTGTTCCAACAGGACAGTGGAAGTGGATTGATGAATAGACCACAGAAACATGAAGGCTGAATTGATTCCTTTTACAGAAGCAGTAAAAAAAAAAAAGATATTATCCAATATTTGGAACAAAAAAATGAAAAGGCAAAGGGCAGTTTTCTGGGATGCAAATAAGATGATTAGTCATTGTCTCTCAACAGAAACTGACCTTGTCCTGGAGATGCAAAATCAATATGTTTATTACTAGAAGAGGGTTCAAACAAAAACTTACACATCAACTAAAATTGCAAGCTGAACACCTCACTGAATGAGAAAACAGGGAGAACTATGATACATACAGCAAAAAAGGAGATAAAACAGTAAACTGCTGGTCAGAAAGCTAATGGGAAAGCAAACTTTCTACTACAAACTGGCAGCATTTTGCTTTTAAATGAAATTTCAACTATTTTCATATTGCTATTTCTTGACCCAGCAACATCCAATTTCAATACAGCATTAAAACAATGAAATTTCCACATTGCTGCAAAAAAATAGAAACTATTTTTCTTGAATGGCGTGACCCTCAAAATCAGAATTTTAAAATAAATTCTTCACTCAAATATAGTCAAGCAAAATTGGCAAGTAGAAGTGAAACACAACATTTAGGAAATATCAGATCAATGTTATGTGTGCAACTCATTTTTCCTTTGACTTGTAGGCATTATGATTTCATCATAATTAGTTTCAGCAGGGCTTCTGCATGAGACAAGATAAGGCTATTTCATTTTAATCTCCCTGTTCAAAAACTAGTTTCATGTTTTACTTACTAAACATTATCCAAACTCTCTTCTGAATGGGGAATTAATTAGTTCTTTACTGATTTTCTGTTGTGCTCGGTTCTACAATATAAAATGTCCTAAAACACATGAAGGAATTTATTTTTACAAAATCTCTGTGAAGCAGAAGGATGAATTGAGTTTACAAATGGGAAACTGAGACCCAGAGACATCTAGACTAAATTTAACTTGACATGCCTATAGCTGGATTACAGAATGCAAATCCCCTCAGCTGCCATTTATTTCAACTGCATTTGAGTGCTCAGCGTATGTGAACATCACTCAGTATGTGCCTCAAGAAGGACACACAGAAAATGAGTACCCCTGAAAATGGTGTAAGAAGTTTTTCCAGCATGAAACATGAAGTTTGCATTAACATGGAGACAGAAAACACAATACAGTCTTCCTTGGTACCTATTCAGGGCCTTCTGCTACGTCATCGTGTTTCCTGTTCCAGCAGACAGCTATGTCTCCTGAACTGAAAGCAGGATAGCTGTAGTCACCACTCCCCCCATCTGCTACAAATGGGAAACATAATTCAGTTTTCTTAACATCTAGTTATTGTCAATATCTGAATAAATGTTGGTGAGGAAGGGACAGAGGCCTGTTTGGAACTTAGCTTCTGCTGCTTTTGTTCCTGCCTGGTCCGAGGCCTATGGGCCTCCATCCTTTTGATCCAAGGTCTGTGGGAGTAAAAAAGCATCTCTCCATTGACCTTCAAAGGATTTTGAATCAAAATTGTAGTTGTTAACAAAGCCTACAATCCGTATTTCGTGCTTACAATCTTATCTTCCCGGAAGCTGACTACACAGGTAACATTCCTTGCATTTCTATGTTAAAAGAATATGAACACATGAAGACAGTAACAACAAAACCAAAATAATGATAAGCTTCAAAAGCCACCAATCAACTGACCAGTGAATCTTCAGGCCTAAAGAGTCAAAAAAGACCATCACCCAGTTTCTTATGTTTTTAAAGCATCTTTAAAGTTAAATTTCAGCTTTTTCCCTTGGTGTTTGCCAGCAATTTTGGCTGGAGATTTTTATAGTTATTATCATTCTAAAGTGAATGGTTGGACTACCTTTTTAACTATATGAACAGTAATAAAACATATCTTTCACCATGTGGTCTGATCAGAATTTCTGCACTGGCGTAACTCCAAAGTAGTTGATTTTAGTTAAGCTTAACATTTTTATTTGAGCTAGGGGCATCAAATTTGAAGGGCTTCAAGTACAAGAGCAAAAACTAGTAAACGCAGGTAATGGTAATCTTATATATGTTGTATATTATAGTCACTGATGTATGCAGTATTCAGCCAAAACCTCAGACTTGTACACTTTCAAGTACAAAACTGAATAAAACTCCTTTACATTAAGATTCCAACTAGGGAGCAACAACTGTAAGGAAAATAAAGCTTCAGTCCGTGAATCCATCTGAGTAGTAAATATCAGTACAGTGAACTTACTGTATAAAGAGCTAGGTTTCTGCCTTTGAACGGAGGCAGAAACACAGACTATGTTCCTCTGAGGAGAATCCTTAAAGTGAAATCAGAATCATCATGGATGAATAATGTGATGAATTCAGTGTTCATGAGCTATGGAACGGAGCGGCTGGAATCCAGAAAACACTGCACTAACAACTGTCAAACCCAAGTTAGAAATTATTTTTGGAAGTGATCAGAAATACAAATGCAGGAATAGGATTTCCATTTAGGATTTTGCTTTGAGCCTCAAAGGCTCAAAAGGATAAGATTCCTTTAGTGCTGTCTTGAAGTTGGCGGTCTGGATTGCAAGGTCCAGCACAATGGCAACCACCAGCCTCCCCACAGCAGTTATGTGCCTGCAAACAAAATATTAATTTGGCTGGGCTTCTAGCAGCACCGAACCTTGGAAATTCATAGAAGAGAAAGGGATATGGAAAATACTGTGAATATGGACATTCTTTCTCCCCTCCAGCTCTTAAATGAAAAACTTCATGGTAATTACGCTTAGAAAAAAAAACATTGTTTCCATGTTACAAACCTGCATTTGAAACACTGGAAAAACAGGAAGATAACATAGGGAGCATTGATGGGAACCCACTGACATTTAAGCTATACGTTACTGATACTGACACTGCTGTGTATATCTAATTTGATTTCCATGTGTTAAAACAGACACTGTCCACTAGAGATGCATGTAAATTAGACCACACATATGGCATTTTACATGAGTGATTACTCCAAAAGCCATAATAGCACTGTAATAGAAGCTTTGATCTACTTTGATTTATTACTATTTCAGACTCTAGACTAATTTTCCATAGATTCTATTACTGAAGCTGACTCTGAAGAGTTAGATTGCTTTGGGAGCTGAACCTAGAGAGCAGTTGCACTGAGCATTATTACTAGTATAACGGAATACAAACTAATGTCTGGCTTCTCAAACAGATTTAAGTGGTAAGACCCAAACAAATAAATACTAAACATTGTATGCTGGTGAGCAGCTTGCTACGGGATTTAAAAAGAAAACAGTGGTTGTCTGGAGAAGAAATCTCACAGTTATATCTAATCAAGCCCGTTTTGATGTCATACAGTCCAAGGTATGGTACAGCACAAGAAAATGGAAAAAACCCTTTGCTTAAATGGATGTAATTATAGAGAAATAATGACAAGACTGACTTTGGAAAATGCAAATGCAGGTTATGTACATGAGTCTAAACTATAACCAATCAAAAGGAAAATGCCATTCATAGCTCTCTGACTTGATCTAATTTGTTTCATAAAGGATTGCACATTTCTACCATAAGGCAGGGTGAAATGTCTCCCTCTTTTGTGGAAGAAGAAGAAATGGGAAAATGTAGAGATGGGCATTTAAAACTGAAACATAAAGACTTGCCTTGAAACAAAGAGCAAAGAACTTCAAAGTTCCAAATGGGGAAGGATGGAAATTATTTCTGAATTACTTGATTTTTAGAATATAGAAATGTATGTAACATTATCTGGAAAATAGCTGTGATTTTATCATTCAATTTCTTATTGTCTATGCTTCCTAATAGACACTTTGAATTTTATTTATTCTCTCTCTGATAAATGCAGAGCTGGGAAGCATTTTACCACAATAAAAGTCAACAAAAAGTATTACAATTTTGATAAATTAAATAGATAAGGTTTAAGGCAAAATCTGTAATATGAAATGAGATGCCATTCAAAATCCCAGTTTTTACCACTCTCCTGAATGTTACATAGGTCTTTGTAAATGAACTTAGTGCTTGAACTGAACTTATTAGTAGACAACAAAAGAATAAGTGCAAAACGTTAATATGAAGGGATAATTTTGACAGAAGTCACAAGGTAAGTACCATGCACAGAGAAGCTGTAGGATTAAGTAAAATTTTGCTTCTCTTTGAATGTATGAGCTAATAATGGATCTAATTTGAGATTCAGCAGTGGGTAAACAAAGATAAATTGTATTTAAAGTATAAATATAGTACATTTCTTAATGAATTTTTAAAAATTAATTTTATTGTAAATATCTAAGATGTCAGTCATCGAAGTTATTAATGTATACCTTGATCAGATTATTGCAATAACGCACTCTCCTTCCTGATGTAACTTCAAGTTTTACCATAGTTTCACTCATGAGCTGTCATGAATGCCTTTCTTGACATGCCATCTAGCTCTTGTAGCAAGAACACTTCTCTATTCTGGCACAGTAGAGAGAATGCTACAGAAGATATTTTGTGAAGCTACTAATCCCAATAACAAGAATGAAGATAGAACTAGCAAAGCTATTTTCTACAAATAAGGAAACCAGATGACTGGCTTTTCATAAATTTGTGCATTTTAATGTGCACTGGGGAAACCACATTTCTCTAAAAGTAGGAATTTTAATTAATTCATTTTTCTTAAGCCTAGAGTAAGGTAGTACTATTAGTAAAGCAAAACGCAATAGAAAAAATGTAATTCTTTAAATAGCAATTGCCAAATAGAAAGCTTTGACCTCTTGTTCATGTTTGAAAGAGAAATACCTACAAATTCCGATTTTACTTAAAACCTTGTTGTTCTATTAGCAACTGCAAAAAAAAAACCAAACCAGAAAACCAGGACTAGATTGTACCAATGTAGCTGGACAAAACCCAAATGATTAGTGGATTCCTACTGGCTCTGTTGTGTTCTTTTATTTCTGAACTGTAGATATCACAGATACATAAAGACATTTTTTTAAATCAAGATATTTTTCTGTTTTCAAGCTGAGGATCTTGTTAAGGACATACCTAGCAAGTTAGTTAAAGCCATGTCCATAAACAATATGAAAACCTCAGCATTCCCTCTGACGAACAAAGCTAACTTGGAAAAACGTTATTTCAAATTTCAAAGAGCATCTCTACAAAGCATATGGGGTTCATAAGGCAATGAGATAGACAATCTCAATTTAATGTAGCAATTTTTCTTCAATGGATCAGTATATTTATGTCAGATGTAAAGAAGCAAATTTTCTATCTGCTGGACTTCTGCTTGAAAGCAGAGAAGAGAATGGAGAGGAACTGCATACGTTTACTTCATTTTGTCTCCCCTATCCAAGGCATAGCCTTAATTGTCTAAGAGCAATCTTTTGTTTATGCCATGAGAGTGATCTTATGTTAGAGAAAATAAAGGCACAGGTCCCCTCTTCTTGGTCATGGTCTTCCATCTCCTGAAAGACTTTTTCACTTGAATTAGATCACCCTGTGATTGTAAGGGTTGAATGAAATTCCCTATATTGGGGAAAAAAAAATCTCCCGCTGTTACATAGACTGAGACATTTACAAAAGAAAAAGCAAAGAAAAAGGAAATCCTGTTCTAGAAAGTACTGTGTGTGACTGATTTTGTTTGTGCTTTCCCTATTTATGGGATATAGTCATATTACAGAAGTGGAAGTTAATTGATGTAACAAAATATAAACTTTGTGCCACTCTAATCAAGTCTGTGCATAATATGTTTTCAAAAACGTACAAGTCAGGGGCATAAATATTAAGTACAAAACCAGCCTAATAATCTGACCAACAACAAAACCATATAATTCACTCATTATACCTGTAAGTCTAAAGACCACCTATGGTATTTCAAATCTATTTACATTTCTTAGAATTACATCATACTTTTCTTGCTGTTATTCTAATGATCTTCAAAAATAGTGCTAGAGACAGACCTTTAATAATATGGAATTCAACTTTCAAATATCGTATATGGATATTCACTTAGGATTTTCCTTTATATTAAAATAATTCCATATTTATAAAAACAATACTGACATTAAAGCATTCTGGGGTGCCTAAGAATTGACTGAAGACCTTTTCAGTTATTTGACAATTGCACAGTCAATTATCATGGTTAAATTCATTCTTCTAAATTTTTTTATCTGGCAAATGGCTTCTGGAAAGTTTTAAGTTATCAGAATAAACTGATAAGGAGAAAGAGTCTCTTACCCAGCTTTAGTTCTAAAGGACAAGATTCAGTTATTTACAACATTTTGTAATGTATACTATATACAATACTTTAACCTAGAGCACTTAAAAATCTTCCTGCAGTCTCTGAATGGCCTTCTGAAGTCAACTATCTGTTGCAGGAAACACTATTTCCTCTTGTTCTCTGAATACTGCTGATACTTAATTCCCTGTATTGGTCCCTCTGTTCTTGTATTATCAGGTAAGACAATACAAGTTTCTGTTGTTTTATTAACAATGCTAAGTATACAATCAAATCCCATCAGTCAGTATGCAGCCAATACATATTCCAAAACTATTTTTATGGAAGTAACGCACTTTGTGGGAGAGAAAACTAACATAAAACTTTGCAGATCTTTCACAACACAAGGCATCATGTTTGAACTGCTCAGTGAGGCTAAATAAAACATATGACATGCTACAGACCTGAGCATCTCCCTCGTTGAAAAACTAACTTTTTTTTTGAAGAAAGCAGGGGATAGCACTGCAGTAAACATTTCGCTGCCACTATACTTTCAACAAGCAGATCAATAGGTTTCCTTCATTACGCTTTTAGCCAAACACATAGCGCATGCAGAAGCCAGAGGAGAAGGAGAGAGAGTGACAGAGAGAGATTGATGCTGGTAATAAAAAGTCTGCGATACAAATGAGGATAAAAAATGGGGCCATTGCATAATACTACCTAAGTGTAATTTTATAAATTAGGAGACTCTGGACCTTCACTGGTCAATCTGTTAGTTTTACATTTTGCATGGTATCTTTAAGATACAAGCTGAAGTCAGAGTACTTCTAAAAATTGAAATGAAACCAATCTGATTTAATAATTTCTTAAGTGAACTATTGCTATTAGAAAAAATAAATTACAATGTTTTGTGACAACTGGATAATAAGTAAATTATAGCTATATTACACACATACTATACTGCAAAACAGCATCATTCCTAATTAATATTTCTACTCTTAGAAAAATCATTTAAGTACTCCGGCTAACATTTCCAAAAATTACAGGCATGAAGCTAACTGGTTTTCATGAAGGGGGAAAAACTTTATTGCATATTGTGAAATTCAAAGAGAATATGAATTTATATTTTATCATTATACCATTTTAGAGCATTAAAGCTTTACTTCTCTTGCTACAAGGGAATCACTTTTTAAAGAAACTCACTTTGATTTAATTGAATTGAACCAAAGACAGCACCTCGTTCTAGACAAGTAGAATTGTTAAGGTGCTGACTGGGGCTAAGTAGGTATATAGTGCTACTACCCTACAATGCCTGGAGTTCAAGAAACTATGAAAACGTTTTTGTAACTAAAGGTAAGTAGAAATTTTTAAAACCTTTCTGCCCGTGCCTTTCAAACAGGCATCAGTTGACCACATCCACAGTTTCACCAGTGCAACTGGTGACAATAAAAAGGAACAGGTGAAAAGAAGCTTTCCCTAATTATTGGACCCTGAGATGCAAAATAGCTTCTACAAGGATGTTTTCTGTGAAAAAGATCAGGCAGCAAATTCTACCTCAAATTCTTCACAATGCAGAATAGACAGATCCCAGGTTTCTCTTCTGCTGGAAGATCTTTTACTTCTTCAATCAAAGACCTTCTATGTAACAGCAGAAAAAAAGAATCCCTGATAGTACACTCACTTTCCTTTTTGGCAATCTTAGCTCTAGGAGTGCCAATTAATCCAATTCCAGAGCTTTTGTCAACAATTAAAATTGTAAGGAAATTTCTTATGATGAATCTACAATGTCTATTTCTGAAAAACAGATTTCAGAAATTTTTTATAGCAGGTTATCTTTTATCTTTTGTTGTACCTTTGTCAGAAGGCACGTTCAGCTGAATTCCCACAGCACTGATTCCATTTCTCACGTCTCTCTGTTCCTGGTGTCCTCTGAAGGTCCAAAGCTATTTGGTGATGACTTGGACATATAAAATTAAGAAGCTCTGAACTTGGTGCTTAAGAATCAGCTTAAGAAAAATATTTTCTTGGAATAAGAACCACAGAAATAGGTGTAGACACAAGAAACAACCTTGAGATCCTATCAAAAGTGTGCTCCTTTTTTCCCCCTGGATATGAGACATTATGCAATACAACATTACTCCTTTTCTTCCCCTTAATCAAAACTAATGGCAGGCTTTTGGACTCAATTTAACAATACCTCAGTTTGGGAGATTTTCTATCATATCATTTAGAGGTCAGGATGTTGTTTACTCATAGCAGCCTTTCCCATTTTCCAAAATAATAGCAGATGACATTAAGCATTGCTGGACATGCATCCTGACATTAAGCTGTATTTCTGAATGAAGAGTCTTTTACAAAGTTACAAACTACACTACAAATCCTTGATAGACCCCAGAGAATCTGCAATCCCTCCTTGCCTCTTCAAATAGCTACAATTGCCACAGAGCTCTTCAGTTTCAATTGACTTCTTCCTTTGGAGCTGTTATTAGCTCAAATGGTCTGTTAAAAAATACACAGGGTGCTATCCTGCCACCAGAGAAGAATGTATCCATATTTTTTTATACACCTTCAGTTTGCAGTTTAAAAGAGGGCAGTCTAGGTCTTGCACTGTATGTTTCATAAGCATGAAAATCTGATCAGCTAGAAATTTTTTAACTGCATCACAAGATCTGGTTCACCAGGCAGCCAGGTTATCTGCATTTTAGATATGAAGATCTTCCCTTTGGACAGAGTATAAAGGATGAATTGCTTGTACAGTGTTGCACTGCCACCTTGATACTTCAGCTAGCAGACTCTACTACAAACTGCAAAGCCATCCTTTGCGGACAATGTTCACTAAGTTTTCATGCACTTAATATTCCAATTTTTTTCTTCAGTTGCAGAATCTAACTATTCCAAGATCACTAATTGGTACTACAGCCTGGTAGCTTTAGAGAAGGCAAAATAGTTTTTGGAATCTAATCAAGCAGGAGACCCATACATGTTGACCAGTCACCAGTCACAATACCTTGGTTTGTATTTCTTTCGAAGACAGTGATCCCTCCAGAACATGAGAAGGACAAATGGCTGAAGTTGCAGGCAAAGCAAGAGTCCAGTTTCCCTGAAAGTGGCTTATTTACTTCATAATCCATAAGAGCATGTTCACCGTTTTTGCTGATGTGAGCTACCACAGTTGGATTCTTTGGAAACGAAGTGTCATCAAGCTGAAAAGCCTGTTGACCCAGTGCTTTTTCTTAACTTCATACAGATCATTCAGAAGAATGGCTGGTTGAGTAAGGATGGCGTTTGTCTTGCATCTGTAAGCACTAAACTTAATTTCTTGCTCCTGTATTAGCTTAGAAAATGTTTTTGTGTGTGTATGAGTATAGTATTACTTATTTATTCCATACTGCTGTTTTAATGATAATCATGATAAAACCAGTGAGGCTTTCATATAATACAGTAACGAGGCACAACAAACTGCAAAATACATATCAGGTGCTTCTAAAAACACGTACTTGATTATCTTTAAAACAACTGTCTTCTGGTGGAGCCAGACAGCAACTATTTATCTATGACAGAAAAACTGGCAAGCATCTTTCTTCTTAAAAACTTTTTTATTAGATCTTTTGCCTGTTCATACACTGAAACTAGAAAAAACCTTTCTATTACTAAGGATAAGGAAGTGCTAGGAATGATTGCTTGAGAAGCCGAAGCTTTTGAGAAGAAATTAGACACACATCAGCAAGGTATTGCTTACACACAGACCTTCCTGCTTAGGGACAAAGTGATTGAGTAGGTGAGCTCCTTATGTTTGCATTTGGTATGACGCTCATTAATAGAACACTCACATCAGGTCTAGAACTTGGCCCACAGTGTGAGATACAGTGAACTGTCATTTTTTTATGAGATCTTGTCAACTTTAAGGGATTCTTTTAAAATACAGAATAAATAACTGCATGTGCTCAAGACTGATTCAGTATTGCAGAAACCCTCAAGTCCATCTTTTCAATACTAATCCATTAATCAATTATAATAATATGCTGAAGCCTAATCTTTACACAGTGGGTCATGGGATTAATTTGACAGTATTTTATAAATTCTATTTTTATTCCATGATGTTAGGAATTCTAGTTTATCGTAACATCTTTCTCCCTTTTTCCCCATCCTAATTACAATTGAATGTATTTTTCTTTTCAACTCCTGCAAAGATGCTACTGTACCTTATTATAGAAGACTATCATGAAGCTGACATGGAAGTATTTACAACAGTATATGCATTTTGGCAGGTCGTGGCCCAAGCGAGACCTTTGGGAATTAATAATGAACTTCAGATACCGTAAAACCACCTATATGTAGACAGGTAATTAGTAATCATAATGTGATGGCCATCTTTACAGAGTCTTTCCAGTTTCACTGGCTGAAAATGGGTTAGACTAACCAGTGAAGCATTTTGCAGCCTGGACATCCGTAAGTTTATTATTTTTACTTTAATGTAAGAGATAATTAAAGATGCTTCTATTATATAATTTATGCTCATATGTTATGTAGCACTTGCCTAGCTAGACTATACATCATGGTGGTCCCAGACTGGTACAGTGATTTTAAAACCACGCTGAACATGGCTGCAGATCGATCATGCAAAATCTGCCCCCCCAGCTGATTTTTCCCCACTTGTGCACAGTGCAATGCAAAAAAGAAAAAAGTAAATAAAACCAAAAAAGTGTGATGGACGAGCAGGTCGACTGTGTGAGAGAACACGTGCAAAGTATACCTCAGAAACACTATAGGTGGATGAGCACGAAGGGAGCCGAGCCTGGTTGTGCAGTGGGGAAAAGAAAACATTGTTAAAAAAGAAATGGTGGCACAGTAAGGGTCTCAGAAGGTTTTCTGTATAGGTGGTTCCAGCACTGAGATAGTAGCAGGGGGTTCATTAAGTTTCCACGACCAGCTATTTCAGAAACTCCAAATTTATGCCTTTTAAGGTGGAAGCTTCTTAAAAGGAAAAAAAAAAAGAGACTACTGTATTTATAAAATAATTAAAACTAACGATGCATCTGAAGACAACTATCAATCCTTCCACCTCTAAATAACTGACAACACTATCCTTAGGACAATAAGGTATTCTAGGATGAAGCTTTACCAGTCTCTTTCATTTAAACCTATTAGTTTTATTCTAACTCTGCAAACGGTACAACATGAAAACCCATTAGAGGCCCTACTCTTCCCTGTGTATCTTTATGTTTTCAGATGCTCAGAACAAGCATTTTGACAATGGAGGTTTGTCTTCAATCTCACTGCCCCAAAAACCAGAATAACTTGCAAAGTTAAATGACTAACGGCCAGATATAGGTCAGTAGAAATCTGCAGATTATGTCCCTAAGCAACATAAAGTGCTGTGATTCTCGAGGGACACTGCCCACCGTCAAAAGCTTTCAGCACAAACACAAGTTAATTGGTAATACTACAGTTTTACTGATTGCTTAAGAAACTGCTTCTACAAGATACCCATTTTTCTATATTATTAATCACTCAGACATAATTTAAGTATTAAAAAAGGACTCTCCAGTTATTTATAGGATTTCTTCTCCTAACAAATCTGAAAATCCTTTCTTTGATTGAAAACATTATGTTTCAATTACAAAGAGTAGTCCGAGTTTTGGTTTTTTTTTTCCCCCCTTAACTTTTGTTAGATTAATAATGATCTGATGACAACCGGCTGTGAAGAAAGAGTAAAAGCAGCCTAATAAGTGAAATTTAAAAAGACATGCTTCTTACAAATACATTAAAAATCTCCTCTTGATTTTTTTCTAGGGGTGGAAAAATGAATTATCAGAAGCCCCAGAAAAACTTCCTTAGACTTCAAGAAAATTAGTATCTGTACAGCAGTTTGGATACATTTGTGGTAAAGATGAACCCAGCAAGAATTTCAACATAAATTATTAGTGACCACTTGCTAAGTCAGGTATTATGATGGACGGAGCAGTGAACATGGTAGTCTTTATAAGTCTCTCATGAATATTCTTCAATCTCAAATGTGTATTTCATAATTCCTCATTGAAATACAAAATATCACTTCCAGGAAAATTCTACTACAGTCACATTTGTCTGTGTTCATTTATGTCTCCATTATATACTTCTATACAGCTGTTCTTTCTTCACTGAAAATTTTTTAATACTCCGAAAATATTTTTGTCCCTTTCTAGCATTGCGTATTTCATTTGCTCTTCTAGATAACATCACTAAGGAAATCTGAATCACTCCACAACATCTTAAATGTTCACACACACTCAGTACTTTCTTCACCTAATGAAATGTTTTGTTATAGTGAGATGATTTGCAGAAGGATTAAGTCAAAAATAGAAAATTCCTTCAGACAAATAGAGTAGAAAATGCAGTTTTAAAAAATCAAGTATTCTTAAACAGTCTATTGTGTTTAAAAAAAAAAGGAAAAAGAAAAAAAGAAAAAAGAGAGAACCCCTTCTGACAGAGCAAAACCTGTTTCTAGAAACATTGCTTTCAAAGCTTTCTAAGAAAGACAATGTGTGCTTTTGCTTAGAACAGGGGTTCTGCTATTCGCTTAAAACTTTTGGGTAAGTCTCTAATCAAGATTCTCATAAATAATGTCCAACCATTGTTCCCATGGTTTGTCTTGCAGCAGCATGGAAAAAGAAGAACCATTAGCTTTGGTTTTGCAGGTGAGGATCCAAAGAATGCAGTAACAGCAAGAACTATCACAGCAGCAGTTTTTTAAGTATCAGCAACTAGATAAACAGAGACAACAATGATGAGGAGGTTTGGAATCATACTCTGCAAAGTCCTGAAGAACTTGGCTCATCTTGTCTACTCCTCACACTAACTTGCAAAGGGTATGCTACACACTTGTGTACTTCTTTAATCTTGTCTTAGACAACTACTGTAAGTAGGATGCTATTACTTTCCTTGTCAAATTATCTTGTGATCTAATTATCCATATTTTCATTAATATCTAGGCTAAACTTACCACTTATCTTCAGTCTTATTCCTATTAGTATTTAGTAACTTCAAATAATTTTGTATTTTCTTTTTCATAGTTCCAGTTGTATAGAAGCAAATTATAATATTCCCTTCAATAAGATACCTGTATAGTTTATTTCTCCCTATGCTCAAATACACACACAGTTTTTCTTAATCTTTTAATCTCACTCCAAATTCTTTTCTTCTTATTCATACATGTAGAGGCTCTCAATTTACCTATGTAATTTTCTCATAATGATGAAATCAAAGGTATGCGCAAGTGTTCTAGTCTAAAAATGATCTCATGTTCTTGAAGAAAGGATTATGCTCATACCACACTTCTGCACATAGTGATTGCTGTTTTCCTTTCAATAGGATCACGCAATGAGACTGTTTAATCTGCTGCACACTTATTGTTTCCTGATCATTTCTATGTCATTACTTTCTTGCTAACTAGTCTCCATTTTTGAGCATCTTTCTGATTTCAGTATTTTCTAAGTGTATTGCTTCTGTGTTATTAAATGTCAATACTTTTCCAAGCTCCTTTGACAATTCTGCAATCTCTCATCTACTCTGCTTACAATTTGTTGTCATATATGAACTCCAGTGATTGTTTCTTCCAGGTTGAGAGAGGGGGCAGCTCTCCTTATTTTGTATGCTACCTGACAACCCCTACATGTTAGGTGAAGCCAGCGTGCTAACATTTGAGCTGTTGGGCTCTTTTCCCCCATGAACATTCAAGTTAAGGGGCTATCTTGTCAGTCACAGAAATTCCCCACTGTGAGAATGATTTTAAAAGAGCTATGCCCATTTACACCAACTGAGAATCTCGTTCAAAGGCTGAAAGAGCAATTTGTTGCTAGTCTGAGGGCCTTACTGGCTTGACTCAGATCTATAATAATGGAATATTAAGACCAGGAATAAAAGCCCCGTAAATGTAATCCTTCATCATGATCAAAGAAGGCAGGTACTTAAGGTAAGACAGAACACCGCATGCAGGAGAACATAGACTCTGAGAGATACAGCTCTGTATGAAAAATGATAATCCCAGTTTCACTAAACATCATCTATGGACAGTATTTGGTCTCTGCTATGAATTCTGAGAACATTTTTCTTGAACAAAACCAGAACCTTTGTTTTGGAACCATGCTGGTCAAAAGCCACACAAAAATTGTTTGCATATTACTTGGGAACTCTGTGTAGAACTTCTATACTTTGATTTAATTTTTTTTTTCTGATGGGCTTTCTGTAATATTTTTCTACAGAATTTGAACTTGCATTTAAAATTCTTAGCCTGCAAAATTACAAAAAACAAAAAATCTTTAAAACACAGACTTAAGCAGTATTGTTCTGTTGAATCTCAGCTGAACTCCACACTTTCAGGAAGGTATCAATTTTAGCAGGCATTATGAGTTCTAAAATGTAAACCAGTTAGCTGTTTCACTGTTGATCATCTCAGTAACTAAAGCACTTCTTTGCTACTGCTACATTAACTTGAACAGTAGGGGAATGGTAACAGGGCCAAGTGATAGAAGACTAATTTTTCTCAACAATTTTTAAGTTTAGCTTCAAACACAGGTCTCTGGGAGGGATCAAAAGATTAAGCCATGAAAAGAACTGGAACAGCTGCAAGGAAGATGAATGAAAGTCTCGAGAAGAAATGGAAAAACAAATCTCAGGTCAGGATAACTTTTTTTGTAAATGGTTATGCGTTACTGCTGATACTAAAAGTAGTGTTTTAAAATGAAAACTACTCAAACCCCCAAACTGCTTAATTAACTCAAATTTTCATGCATGTTTTCAGTTCAATCTTATTTTAAATATCTGGCAGGCTTTTGGTGGAATCTGGGATATTCTGCAGAATTCCAATGTTTCCTACATACTTCCAATGGCCTTTGAATTTAATCTGGAAAGCATGTCTTTGCAATTCATTCTGGAACAAAGGTTCCACCTTAATAGTATACACAATTGTGTAATAGCATTTAATTTTCACTTGTAGGGCTGGCCATCAGATACTATATGCTCCCCCTCCCACACCATTCAATACATTTGCCACATTGTAGGAGTATTAACAACTTACATCTAACCCCCTTTCCAAAAGAAGTATGGAAGAGATGAAAATTATTTTCAAGATGAACTACTAACAGATCCCTCATTATTGTTTTTCCAATTGTCCACTATTTAGTAAGGATTTGTTCCATTCTTTGATCAGTCATTTGTATATTGTCTTTTAAAATGTTGCCTTATCTAAACCATCCATTATTACAGCATGAATCAGGGCGGCAGTGACAAAGCAGCAGATTTTCGTTATATGTCATTATACTTGCAATGTGTCCTGCTTGTTTTAAGAAACTTAAAGGGCATATGCAGAATGTATGGAACACTTCTTAGTTCACAATCTGACTTCCCTACTTACATTGTGTAGGGTATGGCCACGAAATAACAGATAAAGTGGCACAGAGGAACACAACAATTTCATGACAACTAATTTATCATGGCTGATACGGTCTCAGCTTTTCATTTGAAACCTTTCCCCATGTGACATTCTGTGAAATAATGTGTGATTAGAACACCTTTTTTGTAGTACAAAGTTTCATGGCATGGTTTTTTACTGGCTTTATATTTATTCACTAGTACTAAATCATGAAGTTAAGAGTGAGGAATCTAAAATAAAGGAACTTGCTTTTTCTTGATTATGACTAATAAATTTGAGACACCACCAAATTTAAAATATCACAGTTTATTCCCCCAAAAACTTGATTCTTAAAGATTTGCCAGGGAAAAGATACAGTCCTTTAATCAAATTTATTTTATAGAAAGCTGTAATATATTAGCAGCTCAACTTCATTGTATTTGCCTTGCAAAAGACTATAAACTCAGAGACAATGAGCAGAAATCAACTATATGTCAGATACATAGCTGGATATGCAAAAGCATCCAAAAGGGGTAAAAATTATCAAATCATTATCATTACCAAAATTATCTGGCACTATATAACCATAGTGGATTATGCATTAGAATGATAGTGCTGAGAATGACAATTGTCATAGTGTATGGAAGACACAAACAGGACATGAAGCTAAAGAAATTATTCTGAAAGTCTCTACTGGATGGATGTGCAAAGAGATATATGGTTACTAACTTTCACATCTATTATGCTCACAACTGTCCCTTTTTTCTAATCTTCATTGTACATTAAATTATGCAGCTTAAACTCACTTCTATAGAATTAATTGCTGAAAAGCTGATCTTAATTTATGAGGTGAACTGCTAAACATGAGGTACTGGTGTCTGTATTGTTACGTTGGATTTGACTTGCTTTATTAAATACTTTTGTGACAAATGGGCAACTTTACAGGGGTGTCGTGACTCATGCTAGATCCTAATCCTTTTCTCAAGATTTTTTTTTTCATTAAAGAACAAATTTAATGCACAAGAAACATGCTGCAAAATTTTTTATATTAGTCTGCTAAAAAAACAAGCAACAAAATTTGCATAGCTGGCATTCAACCAAATATTAACCTATTTTTAAGATAAAATAGGGATCAAAAAGGTTAAAGGCAAAGACAGAGGCACATGTGAACGTATATGCTTTTGGGTTACCTTAAATCAGCCATAGTCTTCAGTTCAGGTAAGGCTATCAATCACTGCAGAAGATATTTTTTTCCTTTAAATTAAGGATATCTATTTTATTTGTTGCTAAGTTGAATATTCAGGAAACTTTTCGATATGCAATCTCAGTTTTGGAAAGGGATATTTTTTTAGTTGCCATAAAGCCAAGCAGTTTGATTAGCATTCATTAAAATGTAGTAGGATATTCTTTTAAACAAACCCTGTCAATTTGGTCAGGTTTCTCACACACGTTAAAATGAAACCCCAGCTAGAAAAGAAAGAAAACACAAAGGGAGAAAGAGAGAGAGAAAGGAAAAAGATGGGGATGAGAGGACAAACCAATCAGATTTGGTGTTACCAGCCAGCAGAAGTTTTAAAAAAACAGATCACCGAGTGAAATCGTACATTTACTCGGAGAGAGCATCCTTTGACATTGCCTTCTAGGTGATCTCTGAGCTCCTCCAGCTTTCGATGGAGCTACATGTAAACATCAGAAAATGAATTGAAAAAGCAACTTGTTCTCTTGTCACGTTTTTTGTTTTTTTTTTTTTTTTTTTTAAATTTTATTTTATTTTTTGTTCTTTAGTTTTGTGCCTTTTTTTTTTAATAAATCATAGCATAACACATTTCTCACTGCCTCTGGCAAAACATTTCAAGACATCAAAGTGCTTTGAACAACACAGACATACAAGCTCAGTAAACTTGGAAACTGGAAACAAGGTATTTTTTCTTGATTAACATGGCTCTTTTTTCAGTACAGGAAAAAAATTGAAAAATCAAAGGACAGATCATTCTAAAGCTACTGAATCTTTGCTACTGAATCTTTGCTACATTGTTCATTTATTTATTTATTTGCTTGTTTACTGGTAAGGCTGTTTTCTAGAATTTATTTCCATCAAAAATAACTTTTTAGAGGTAAATTTTCATGTTTGGGAACCTCAATTAGGATTTCCCATTTTCTATAAGGGTATTCACGTAAGATTTTGTGTCTAAATATATATTTTGGGTCATGAATGAAATGCTGGGCAATCAGATACAGAAATAATAATCCTGAAATAGTTGTCAGTGGGTGTTCATAAAAATATAGGTGAATCCCAGCAACTAAATAAGCTACATCTACATATGTATATGCATTACGCATCTCGAATTGTATGTGATGACCCATTAAAATGCACAGGTCACAGTAATTACATACACAATTTTCAAAAACAGTACAGAAACTGTGGCCGTTTTGTATTTTCCTCCATGTGAATTCAGTGGTCCTGAATATCTCCCACTGAATATCTCCCTCATTCGTGTACAGTGCTCTTCTCATCTACACTGTAACTTAAACCTCTTCCCAAAACACAAGATGAAAAGATAAAGCCTCACAGACAGTGAGGAATGCTACAGATGCCTCTAGCTGTAACTTGTATAAACAAATAGCAACTGGCTTCTTTTTCTATGCTGAGATCAATTTAAATGGTGGCATTACTGGAAAGAGGTGCATAATCCTTCCCCTCCCGTTCTTTATGCTCAGTGAAATAACGTTTTCACAAAGAGCAGCGGTAGAGCTGTGTTAGAGAACAGAGAGGATGGCTTGTCCTGGAACAAAGGCAATACACTCACATACAAAACCAAAACAAAAGATCAAAAATCAAGAAGGCAGGAAAGGCAAGGAGAGTGCATAAGAAAAATGAAATAATTAGCGCTTGAGAAAGGGCTAAAAGGAAATAAAGTGGAAAAAAGGTGAAAAATTGGATGGCTGAAAAAGAGGCAACTGTTGAGATGGAACCTTAACGGAATGGCCTGGACTGCACATGATCAGCATCTTGGTATAGATTATGTCCTGTGTTTCAAAACCTTTTATTAGGGTGTAACACGATGCATGGTGGGTACTGATTTAGATATCTGCCTGTTCTGTTAAGTGCTATAATATTTGAGTATGTTTGTACAAACATTAGAAAGGCAGAAGGGACTAATTATTAGCAAAACAGTGGCTCCATTCTTATTAGCCTCACAGGAATCTCTCTCTCATTTCCTCTTTATTTACTCTGATTTTTTCTGATTTAAAGGCTAGATATACATGAAATATTCAACTCTCTTGTAATGGTCTTTTGCAGAATTAAATGCAAAAAGTGTGAGCACTATAAAAGTTTAATTATGTTTCAAGATGGGAAGCAGTAGTCTGAAGATGAGTAAGTCACTTCTCCATGTAACAGGCAGTTAAGAGACAACAAACAACTCAGATCAGAGAAGTGGTTTAATCATAATCACCAAATTACAGGCACTTCAAGAAAGTTGTTACTACCTCTTATGTGTCATGACATTCAAAGCTAACTAACTGGCAGCCTGCCTTCAGTAGGTTGTTCTATGTGTAGCACAGAAACAAACAAAATGTGACCCAACAGCAATAAGAATACTGAAATAAAAATGATGGGATGGTGAGAAATGGAAAAGCCCCTTCCCTCCCTCCCCTCACCTCCCCCTTCAAAAGGAAAAGTGTAGGCTATAGAAGAAAACTTGCAAAATAAATGTTAGAAACATATTTACTTTGAGGGATCCAACTCTACTAGCAACTCCTTTGCTTTCATCCGGCCGTCTAATTTGCTACAATGGGGGAAGATGGGTAAAAAAGACAGAAGAATAAAGAAAAAGTGAACTTAAAAAAATTTCCACACAATCAGTTAGCAGTACATGCAAGACATCAATTTGACTCTCTGAGACACCTCTAGAGGACAAAGACACAGACTCTAATTTCTGGAATAAATGATGCTTTATCATGGCATTTTAAACTTCCTTTGTTGTTCATTTTTATTTCAATATATTACCAATCTGGCACATATGTTGCATGCTGAATTCACGAACATTTTTGAAAGAACACATGTTACTTATTTGATTTGGATATGAAGAATAATGAAGTCCTAAAACTCTAACTGAAGAAAAAAACACCCTATACCTTCTACAAATCATATGATTGTAGTATGCTACAACTGGGAGTATCAGGCCTGGCAAGTATCATGACTGATACCTGACAGAATGCAATACAGATTCCTATTGACCCAGGCCTAGAGATTTTAGCCACTGCTATCAAGATTCCCAGTTAAAAATTATGCTGCCCAACCAGAAAATTTTAATGCCAGACCAACATCAGGTTTTTATTTTAAATATACCACGTATATAGCCTATCCCCCAATATCTCCTACCTGATTATTTTTCCTTTATTATATACATTTTTTTCATAGATGATGCAGAGGATGGAAGAAACAAATGAGGCAGCTGCTCAAAAGGTTTCGTACTGTTAGAAGCATGTAAAGTAAAACATTCATTTACAGCAAAAGTTCATTTCAGAATTGCTGAATCCAGTAAATAAACCTCTTTTACTAATAAATTAAACTTGTGTTGTGTCATTTGAAGTAGAGAGGAAGAAGACAATAAAAATGAATTTAGGGATATCCTTCTAGTCTGAGTCAAGACTGAATTGAAAGTTTTTATTATCTGATGGTTGTTTCACAGATTATGTAAAACAAAGTCCCACACAACTGAGGTGAACCCTTTCAAACCACATTAACTGTCTTTTCTTTAAGAAATTTCAGCAAGGAAGCCAAAGACTGAATGAATCATGGAAATTCAGCTATGCTTTATGCTCTCGGGAGCACACTAGCAAAAGCACAAGTTAGATTGCCACCTTTTGGTTTTACCTGACCCATGGAAAATGAAGAAATTCATATTTAAAACACAGTCAACTGAATGTTTTTTTTTTTTTACTTGCACCAGATTCTCAAGAAAATAACGCAACTAAGCAATATAGCAACAATTTAAATATTTAGTTCTGATAGGATGTCCACTAGCAAAATACACTGGAAACATTTATGTAAATTGTTGCTTTCCTTCCCTCGTCTTATGGCATTAAAAGAGTATCTGTTTTGAACTCTCAAGTGAAACACCCACATCACTGTTTTGATGGGACTCCAAGCAAATCTCCAAGCAATTCTAGTATACTGACCAAGAAAAAACTGTCATTCTTAAATAAAATGTCTCCTTTAGAACACAGATTCAATTAAAATATATGCAGTTGTAATCTAGTTGCTATATTTTTTCTAATTAAAAAAAAGAAGCCTCAAGAGGGAAAAAAGATCCTTATTTGAAAAGAAGACAAGAGGAGTTAGAGCAAAGATACTTGGCCCAATACCTTTGTTGAGATATTACCAGTCCCAGACAATAAGACATAATCAAGTTCAATTCATGTTACTAATTTGAAACTTTTTTCAAAAATAATATAGTCAATTTTGTTTTGAAAAATGAGAAATAAGACAAAATAAATGCTGATAATCTCACATAATTACATGGAACTAGGACATTAAGAAAAATCCTACATACCACGGAAACTTAGGGAAAAGCTGTGACAGCAATATGCATTCCCTTTCAGTGAAAAAGTTTTTCTTCTATTACTTACCAATGTGGGTATTGTGGCTGCTGAAGTTGTGCTGAAGGTTTAGGATTCAGTCAAAAATGAGATCGGAGATATTACAGGTACATATAACTGACATTATTCACTCTTTCTTCAAAATATATAGAGGAATACATATGCAATGTGTACATTGCAAGCAATGAAATTATAAATGCTTGAAAATATAAATTACAACGAGATAGCCTAAGGTCAAGTCTTGTTTTACATCCACGGCACAGTTAATATACATGATAACATGTTTTCTTCAGGAACCTTGCAGAATGCAACTTGGATGTCTCTCAAGGGATGAATCAGGGTGATATGAGTATGGTACAAACTACATTACATCTGTTCTGGGAATTAGATACGGTATTACCAAGAAGGCAAGGGACAGCACGAATAAAAAATCATTTTTTTTCATGGCAAAAGCCATAGAAAGGAATTCAGGTATATCCTTATCTCTCCCTGGTCAACTCCTGTACGATGTTCTAGAAGTTGACTGATAAACTAGTATTTCAGAAAATGGCATGGATTATACATTCCTTGTTTTTCAGAAACTCAGATAGACACAAGATCCCCATCATAGATGAACACTTGTAGCTAGAAAGGATTAGAATGAAAGATGTGCATGTAAGTGTTCTAAGTCAAAACTCTGTACACTTCTATCCCCATCAGTCACTTGTGTGATCTAGAAACAAGTTCTTTGATTTTTCTGTTACTCACTTGTAAAATGAAAACACTACTTCCTTCGAAGCAAAACATAGGACTAATAAAAAGAACCTGAACAGTGAAATTGAAAACAAAACTTTGTGCTTCAGGTTTTAAATTTTTTTTTTATACCACAACACAAGCTAAATGAGCGGATTAAGAGATGAGGCACGAGCAACACTAAGTAGTTATTGGCAGAATGTTACCTGAAAGACATGAGGGTTTTGGAACATTCTGAAGGAGGAGAATGAAGATATTCAATGTAATGAAGCAAGAACAGTGTTGTGTTGAGAACGCTGCAGGAAACTGGAAGGGTATAATGCACTGACAGTTGAGATAAAGGCATTATCTTTACATCCCTTTCTTATTCACAAGGGAATAACAGCAGGAGTTAAAAGCTAAAGATTAGCCACAGGTGTCCCTATCCTGATACCTGAAGAACAAGGCGGAGTTATAATGCGAGTAGAATGAGATAGGAAGCCAGTGGAAGAAAACTTAGGAAGCAGGGAAACCAGAACCAAATCGTGAGCAAAGAGTAGTGCTCAAATATGCTTAATGGACTTGTTAGAAGATGAATGAAAGACTTGGGTACCAAAGAACAGACACTTAACGTTTTCTAAGCAGAAGTGTTACATATGGTTTCATTATTATTCCTCTACCTTCTAACAGAGCCCATAAGAAATGTATCTGTTTATCTTCATCCCTGATTTTACTCCAGAAAAAATAATTTAAAAGACCTAACCTTAAATACATATAAACCAGCAGTTATGCTCGTCATAAAGAAAGAATAGCTCTGAACAACTGGCTAATCTGAGATTCTGGCTTTAGTTGGATTTATTTAAAGGAAGAGTTCCACAACAGGAGAAATAGTCTCAAAATACTTAACACTATCCATCTTAGACTCCTTCCCCTTTCTGATAATATACCTTGTTCTTGCTACTCTAAAGTTTCCCTGCTTACTGCTTCTGAGAAAGAAATTGGAATTTTACAGGACCTAAAGCTTTCAGAAATGCGTTTTCACATCCACATTCACCAATAAGTCAAACCTCTGTCAGACTTTTTTCCAAAATCCTGACTAATACATACATGGTTCATAATGACAAAGCCTTTTTGATATGATCAAATTACTTAATTTTGAAAGTGAATAAATGCAACACTAGCAATGGAAACCCTTTACAGCAGTTGTTTAAAAAGATGTTAAGTTCCTTATTCAATGGCCTGGGCATGCAGTGTTGGAATCATGTTAACCAGAAGCAAGAGGTTATACTACACAGCATTCAAATCAAGTTCAGATTATTTGCTGTACATGTAAGAAAAATGTAACTGTTCTCCCACTTGACCACTACTGCAGAGATCAATGATGAATGGTGAGTAAAGAAACTATTAATATTACTTGTGGAACATTGCATCACTGGGTGTACAAATAAATGTTTTTGCATTTGTCATATGTGCTATCCCACATATCCCTGACAACTGCATCAACAAACATTTTCTGTTTTCTTAGACAAAAATAGTCCCTGTTAGTTTCTAGCCGTGGCTTCTTGTCATTGCACCCAACTAAAAGTTCCCTTGCGCTCCTAACCTGGTTGCCTTAGGGATGTGAAGTTAAATGGTGTGAATATCCTCTACTGAATCCTCAATCATGAAACTTGCTTGCATCATATTTGCCAATGTGACTACACATACTGTTAATAAATGCTTATGAAGTTGTTCCTTTTTAAAGCAGCTTTTTGGCTGTGAAGCAGTGACATTCACAAGTTTGTACCTGCTATGAGAAAAGAAGACTTGCCGTGTTTTTCCAGTTTTACCTGCCATTACTTCCTTCCAGTTACCATTTCATCTCAAAATGCAAGGCATCATGGTAAGAAAGGAACGATCAGTTTTGGAAATCTAGAGCAAAACTATGCATATGATGCTCCTATTTTGGACCACTTCCTTCAGCAGAATTCCACAATATACTCCAAATCTGGTTTTTTTCTTCCCCCAAGGGCTGTTCAACTGACCAAGGCAAAATATGGAAGAACAATGGGATAAACCTCTCTCCAATCCAATGTAGCTTAAACAGATGTTATATGAGTCAGTGAAAAAGTAGGTGGATGTATAAAAACAACATTAAAATGATCTTAAAGATAAATGTATTGAGAAGACAAAAACATTAAAAACTTACAAAAGAGAAATTAAATATGAATCATAATACATTCGAAACAGCTCCCACATGAAGGGGCTTTGAAAGAATAAAATATATTAAGTACAGGGATATTTAGGAGCCATCAGCAATTTTTTATCAAAAGCTTGGAGACTCCTCAAGTTGATATAGTGTATTCAACTAGAGAAGAAGGGGGTCCAGTTGATGAAGTGAAACCATAAAAGCTATACTATGCACATTATTACAGCATTCTGTTCCAGAAAAATATTGAAAACTCTCACACAAATTCTCACACAGTTCATATTAACAGAGAAACGTATTTCAGAAGTATAACCCAACTGGCAATGATTTTACATTAGCTGGCCAGGAAGAAAAAACTTTATGTATTGGCCAGATCATGTAAGGGAACTGAATCCAAAGGAGATTAAATCTTAGGAAGATGGAAAATGCTTTTTCTGACCCTTAGCAATGTTTGTCAAAGTTCATGGTATACAACAAACTGGAGATAAGTGAAGGACAGTGACATCCAGAAAAAAGGAATAAACTGTAAATATTCCATGGCTGGCAAGAAGTCATTTTAATTAGTGAAGTAATTACATACTGCTTGTCAACAAATTTGACGTTGGGGACTGTGACTGCCAACATCCAAATATTATATAATAAAATACTGATATGGGTAGTATTTTTTGCAACCCTTACTTGCCTGATCAACAGTGGAGAATTCTGATACAGAAATCTGAACACCAACTAGAATTCTCTTCTCTAATAAAAACAATGCTCTACATCAAGTGAGCAGTTTCTACTGCTAACAAAGAACTTAATATATTTTTAATATTGCAACAAATCAATTTCTTTTAAGTTAAAAAATGCATTATGTATAACTTTTTCATGCATGGAAAAACAGACTTGCACTTGAAAATATTTTTACTTCTGCAGTTTTAGGCCAGACAAACACCAGTTAGACGGGGCTTCCTAAATAAATGGGGAGTATTTTCGAACAAAGGGAATACAAGCTCCTATAACAAAGACATACATTCTCAACCAATAAACATTCACACCTATGCTTTATACTGCAGTATGGCATAAATGTTTTATTAGGGTTGCTGCACTTCTTGAAAAGGGTAAACCTACAAAAGCATAACGTACATGAGTGCTAATGTATGCCAATAAAATGTCATTATCATACCATTACATATTTTGTTCACACTACCCACATTTTAATTTTTTAATTGCTTTTTTAAAAATGGGCACTACTACTCACACTGTTCCATGTGCAGATGAGGGAACAAACACAGTGCAGGTGGGCCAATCAGTGGTAAAAAGTAATGCAATTTTCTTGCAGTTTTGGAGTTTAGTACATTAATATCATCACTGGATCAATGGTCTGTTAACACACATAATGACAAAGATAATGTAACCATGTCCTTATACAGGAGATTTTGTAATACACTGGTTATTTTACACCAACATGTGGCAGCCTAGTTCTTTAAAAATATCTATTGACTTCAGTGAAATTTAATGGTCAGAAATCAAATCTAAAAGTCGGTAGGTAAAATGTGCAGCCAGGGCAAAACAGACTACAATAAATACAAACATTACTTATTATTATACCACTACTCTTAGTGACTTAATGTCCTAAATCTCATTTAAACTGGAGCTCTGGGCATATGAGAGTTGGGCCCTCAGTTTCACTATGCAAGTAACAAAATAGGCTAAGTAACAGGCTTTATGTTGTCCAAGACATGAAGAGATTATAAATGATGAGTAACAAAACCAAATGGCTACTCTTGGCAGAGGCATGCCTAGCCCAACGGGAATGGTATGGAAATCACACAAAGGGCTCCTACTGATAGTAAAGAATGCTGGTGATCAGAAGGCTTAATTAGCCTGCACAGAGCTGTGTGCTATTGAGACCAGACTGCTCCAAGCAACCTGATTAAGTTCAAATACTTTATGCTTCACTTTATTATACAGGGGACACATATGCACAAACATATAGGGACCAAGTTTTACAGTAGGGTTTCCAGACCTAGCTTGTCTCAGAGCTTTCGGTCACACAACTCTCCTGTCACACAGCTGAAGTTCCCCAAACCCTTCCACTCATTCAAGGCTACTTTTCTCCCAGTTCTTCCTGACCATAGCCCTTTCTTTTCTCATAAAGCTATTGCTGTCTCCTGCCTCCAAGCTACTTCCTACTCTTCTCCAAACCACTCTAAGCCCTGCAGCCTCATCACTCAAGAGCCACAAATACTGTTTTGCTCTACGCCAGACCTCTACCACTCAACCTTTACCTCCGATTTCTCCTCAATTCAATACTTTCAATCCTCTCATTTCAGCCCTGCTTTGAACATTTTTTCACTGGCTGCTGGCATATTTTGCTCCCTGCGTATGTCTGCAGCCTCATTTATTCTCTGGCTTTCCCCACAAAGGAAAGCAGAATTTGTACCTCACGCTCCTGGTAGAGCTTTTAAAAAACCAAACACCTGTCACATATATCAGAAACCTGTCTTGGCAAACAGAGAAGTTCATATTTAAGGAAAAAATAAAAACATGATAAGTCCTAGGTGGCAAAGTTTTGAATTCTTTGTACACACCTTTCCCAAACTGACAGTTCGGTTCTGAATGTGCTGCTCTTTTGCCTTGCTGTCCTAAGCTGAACTGAACTTCTACAAGCTGCAGCACATATAGGGCTGTTCATATTTCAGTGGAGGACAGTGTCCTTTAAACATTTTTAGATACTAAGCTAGCTCCTATCAAAGATACCTTGGTGGTCACAGTGAAAGGTGTCTCATCAGTTAAGTCACTTAGAAGTGACCTGATGGTGGGACAGGTAGGTTATAACACAAACCAGTTAAGATGTTTGCTCTCTTTGACCACTTTTAGCACCAAAATTAAGGGAGAGAAGTTTGCATTTGGGCTCAGTGTAAGAAGGAAGATCCCATCTTTCTGAAAACAGATGGGCCAGTGGGACTTCAAAGGGAAGAGTAAAACTCTTTGAGGACAAGTGCATTTAAGGTTTGTTCTCAAATAGCTGAAATATCCTGTACTTTATCCTTTTGACTAGGCAGGGCTGTGTTTGGAAAATCTGTGTAGAGCTTCTTGTCTATGCATCCTGAAGAGTTCAACTGTGAAAGAGAAGTGGAAGGGTCGGTAAGGATACTGGGAAAGGGTATATCCATTAAAGCTACAGAAAACATATAATTAAAGCAGTGAGACGATAACCTCAGAAGACGAAGATAAGGTGGAAAGATCCAGGATTCAATTCACTTTGCAGAAACTTAAAACAATATGACCTTTAAGTGGCTAGATACGAACAATAACTTGGGAAGTGACCAAGGTCAATCTTTGTCCACATTGACGGTGCTGTTAAATGAAACCATTGTCCAAGGAGGCTGCCTGTGAACTTCATAAAGCAAACGAAGTGTTGCAAAGAACCCCCATGCCAACGCACAGAACTCCTTGTTCAAAGGTGCGCCTCACATTTTGAAAAGCTATTTTTAAAAGGAAAAAAGCAGTCTTAATAAATAAGTTGTAATGAATGGTGCAAATCTGAAAGAGATTGCCAACAGCTGGTTTGAAAACTTGCCAAACTTGTTACTGTTTCTTATGGGATGATTTCCATAAATCTACTGTAGGGCATTCAAGTGGGAGGCCCAGTTTCCAACATAGTCACTGGAGAGAAATATGTTCCAAAAGTAAGCGCTTTGAATTTCTCACCTTAAGGATCCCTAATTTGTCATAGACTTTTCCCATAAATACATTCCTACAGCCACCACTATTGCTGGTTTAAACAAAAAGTTCTTTACTGAAATATATGCAGGTTTCAGTAAATTTAAATATCAATAAATGCCTACAGAAATTCTTGTCCAAGAATATGCAATGCTACTGTGAAAGTGATCAGAAATAGATAAATAACCACTTCCTTTCCTTTCAAACAAGCAAATATACTGCTGAAGCCTAACTGAAGAAATCGAATTGTTGTCTACTTGGACTTTAGTAAGGCCTTTGACACCGTCTCCCACAGCATTCTCCTGCAGAAGCTGGCTGCTCATGGCTTGGACAAGTGCACCCTGCGCTGGGTTAAAAATGGGCTGGATGGCCGAGCCCAGAGAGTGGTGGTGAATGGAACCAAATCCAGTTGGCGACCAGTCACGAGGGGTGTTCCCCAGCGCTCAGTGTTGGGGCCGGTCCTGTTTAATATCTTTATCGATGATCTGGATGAGGGGATTGAGTGCACCCTCAGTAAGTTTGCAGATGACACCGAGTTGGGTGGAAGTGTCAATCTGCTGGAGGGTAGGAAGGCTCCACAGAGGGACCTGGACAGGCTGGATTGTTGGGCCGGGGCCAACTGTATGAGGTTCAACAAGGCCAAGTGCCGGGTCCTGCACTTGGGTCACAACAACCCCAGGCAACGCTACAGGCTTGGGGAGGAGTGGCTGAAAAGAACCTGGGGGTGATGGTTGACAGCTGCCTAAACATGAGCCAGCAGTGTGCCCAGGTGGCCATGAGGGCCAATGGCATCCTGGCTTGTATCAGGAATAGTGTGGCCAGCAGGGCCAGGGAGGTGATAGTGCCCCTGTACTCGGCACTGGTGAGGCCGCACCTCGAATACTGTGTCCAGTTTTGGGCCCCTCAATTCAAGAAGGACATGGAGGTGCTGGAGCGTGTCCAGAGAAGGGCAACTAGGTTGGTGAAGGATCTAGAGCACAAGTCTTATGAGGAGCAGCTGAGGGAGCTGGGGTTGTTTAGTTTGGAGAAGAGGAGGCTGAGGGGAGACTGCATTGCTCTCTACAACTACCTGAAAGGAGGTTGTAGAGAGGTGGGGGTCGGTCTCTTCTCCCCAGTAACAAGTGACAGGACGAGAGGAAATGGCCTCAAGCTGCGCCAGGGGAAGTTTAGGTTAGATATTAGGAAAAAGTTCTTCACTGAAAGAGTGGTCAGGCACTGGAAGAGGCTGCCCAGGGAAGTGGTTGAGTCCCCATCCCTGGAGGTATTTAAAAGATGGTAGACGTGGATCTTGAGGACATGGTTTAGTGGTGGACTTGGCAGTGCTAGGTTAACGGTTGGACTCAATGATCTTAAGGGTCTTTTCCAACCTTAACAATTCTATGATTTTATGATTCTATGAATTCTACCCTATTCATAAATGCCCCTTTTAAAGAGAGAATACGTATTTTGCCATTTAAAATTAAACTAAATTGGTGAGCAAAATAGAGGCAATTCATTTCAGACACTAAAGATAAATTTTGAGTGTAATAAATAAGAGGATTCATTTGAATCGTTGTCATTACTATTAATCACCTGAACATATTCTAACATGTAATACTATTTTCTTATACAATCTCTTCAAGGAACGAACAAAACTAGTTAAACTGATTGCTGATGTTCAAAATGGGACAATTCCCTGGAGACTACAGTGCCTTCTCCCTTTTCCTGTTGCATGTAGAAAATTAAAACAGGGAGAGCAGCCTACGATCAGTATTTTACTAAATGAAAAGTGGCACAACTAAATAAGAATTTTCTCAAACACAGGCAATGCATTTGGCGTATACTAAATTCTCTTTGCAGATCCAGAATACAGAGTTGGATAAGCATTGGCCTAAGCCTTATGTGAACTACAAAATAAAGGGCTTCTAGCATACGTTGTGAGAAGGGAGGTAATTATAGGGGTAAGCAGACAAAGAAGTTGAATTTAACAGGATGAACTGCATTAACAAATCTTGAATGGTTGTTTGAACCTTCTGGGGAAATATTTGCTGAAAACAGCTACAGTTCAAAACCTTGGGTAATCAATATGATGTAAGAATCTACTTTATGAATGAAACTCTCAAATTCTGATAGCAATTGCTCAGGCTAAGTCCTAAAAGACAATGTCTTGTCTTTTCTGTCTTGGAAAGACAAACAGATGAATGACTATATTCACATTTGATGCATTGCTGTGCTGACCTATAAATGCAACGGTAACATGATTCTGAGAAACAGCTTTTTGTAAAAGAGAAAGCCTATCTGCTTGGGCAAAAAAGATAACAGAAACAAGACCTTGATGTAAAAAAGTTATTACAAAAAATTCTCAAAACTGACATAAGGTCTATGTCTCCTATCTCTTGTAGAAGGTATCCTGTAAGCTCCATGCAAAACCAGGAGATGTGACATGTTCTAGAGTATATGATCTATATGAGCCTTGCATTCAGGCTCAGTCTTTTTTTTTTAGATAAACAACTAACTTTTTGGATAGTTCTTTTTGTTATCACATCAGACATAGAATGGCTTTGCAGTTTTATACTATAATGAAATTGTTTAATTGCATTACTACATGAAGACAGATTTGCTTTCAAATGAGAAATACTTTCCATGTGGATGCAATAAATCCAGAGTGAACAGGTACTCAATTCAAATAAGACTGATCTTGAAAAATTTACTTTTCTGTATCAACAGACAACAGTTTTATCTACCGAGGGAGACAAATGACCACCTTTCACCAGCCTTTTGCAAAAGTACCATTCTAACTGAAGATACTTTGATGGACAGCCAAAATAAATTCTTGAAATCAAATACTTCGACTCTTTTCTTGAGTGGAAAAGAACAAAAAGCCATGCCAAGAAGGCCACTAGGTCTAGACAGAGAGCCTGGCAAACATGAAAATAAAAGATATTAATTTGTCTAAGCTAGAAACTGTTAAGTACAAAATGGAGTTAAAGGAATTTAAAACAAGGAGTAAAAGATTCTTTAAACATAGAAACAGAAAAAGAGAAAGTAGAAATGCTATCATTTGAGGTTGGGAAGACATCAATGGTAAACTAGGTAATGAAAACTAATACCTTGTCTGAATTTTGATTAGGGATGATACATTATGGGAACAAAGGCATAGTAATCAATGAGAATTAGTATAAAGCTCTTTCACTTTTGATGAGGCAACTGCTCTTATAAACAGATGAAATGTAGGACAAGAACATATAGAAGTAAATAGAATTGTTGGGAGGGCAAGGAAATTGCTAGTGGGAAGGTAACAATATATTTTGCTGAAAGTGGAACAGGCGGAAGAGAAGTTATGAATATAGTTTGCAAATGAGTAGAAACTGACCATATCTAGTATTTTCAATAATGATTTTGACACAAATGTTAGGAGTGTTCTCAGATAAATATGGGAGACATCATCATTACAGAATATTAATTTCATCAGCAGGTATTTGATAACATTGAAGATTGCTGTAAAAAAAAATGGAGTGAAATTTAACACAAAGTTCTAAACTAACAAGCATCTTTGCTACATGGGCAAGGACTTAACAGTTGGAAAAAAGACAGAGATTATAAATCCATTGTACAAAACACCAGTAAAATCTCCTATAAGCAGATATACAGTTTTGATCACTCCGAGGAAGGTGAAATCTACAAAAAATGCAGGAAAAGACTTTTGAAGGAGTCTTTTTTACAAAGATAAAAATGAAGGGGTTTCACTTAGTTAATTCATAAAAATGAAACTTCAAAGTTTCTACGGCTCCCCTTTATAAGTCTATATGAGGAATGAAGAATGAAGTCTATTTGAAGAATCAAGAAAAGATTGGTCTTACTTAAGTTAAAAAGCCAACAGTGGCACAAAGGCAACTGAGTGCAGACTGACCAATGAGGTTCTACAATGAGGCTGAAGACAGCCATGCAGAGGGGAAAACTATTTTTAGTTTGCCAGTCTTAGATGGCATTACATATTACAACATTAAATAGTATTAGATACTGCCCAAAATAGGAGATAAGATTCATAGAACCATGAGGCGCCATTGACTTTTAACTCCCTTATTTCCTAAAAACCTTTTCAAAGGTGAAACTGGAATTCAGGGACTACTAGTACACTCACTAAAGAACCTACAACTTGAAGGCAATTTCATATTTACATCATTCATGAGAAAAGCAATGTCTGTGCTTTAGATTCTTGCTTCTCTCTGCGCTGGTTTTAGCTGGGATAGAGTTAATTTTCTCCACAGTAGCTAGTAGTATGGGGCTATGTTCTGGATTTGTGCTGAAAACAGTGTTGATAATACAGGGATGTTTTCGTTATTGCAGAGCAGTGCTTACACAGAGTCAAGGTCTTTTCTGCTTCTCACCCCACCCCACCAGCGAGGAGGCTGGGGGTGCACAAGAAGCTGGGAGGGGACACAGCTGGGACAGCTGACCCTAACTGACCAAAGGGCTATTCCACACCATATGACATCATATAAAGCTGGGGGAAGAAGAGGGAAAGGGGGGACATTTGGAGCGATGGCATTTGTCTTCCCAAGTAACCGTTGTGTGTTACGGAGCCCTGCTTTCCTGGGGATGGCTGAACACCTGCCTGCCGATGGGAAGCAGTGAATGAACTCCTTGTTTTGCTTTGCTTGTGTGTGCAGCTTTTACTTTACCTATTAAACTGCCTTTATCTCAACCCACGAGCTTTCTCACTTTTACTCTTCTGATTCTGTCCCTCATCTCGAGGGAGTGAGTGAGCAGCTGCATGGTGCTTAGTTGCTGGCTAGGGTTAAACCATGACATCTGTGATGGAACCAGTGAACTTTTACTGCAGATGATACATTAACCACAGGAACATGCATGCCTCGAAATAGCTTTCCCGGTCTAAATTTCAGTTTTGGCTCCTGCGAACACATAACTGTTTGCTGCTGCTAGACAACCACCACTTTTTACAGCACTTTGGGTTGTGTGTGTACATGAAATGGAATATTATTATTATACTGTGTATCTGTAGCAGCATGATACAATATCAGAATGCTTTAATAGCAAGCTAATATAGACTTCTGCATAAGAATACCCTTTGAATAACTAACAGATATATTAAGAGTGGTAGAGAAAAAATGGAAATGTATGGATGTGGAAGCACCAGAAAGCATAGCAGAAGGAATATAAGAAAAACGTGTTGATAGCACACAGATTAATAGTTCATTTAGTTCACAGCACTTCATGCAGCTTCTGGGGATACCCAATCAGTAAAATAAGGCAACCTAAAATGATTTACAGACCAAAATAAAAGTGTTAAGCTGCTGAGAGATGATGTTGGAATGATAAAAAGCAGGTTTAGATAAGGAGAACACGGGACAGCGAGCAAATCTTACATATTCAAAAGGTGCAACTGGATGGAGAGACAAATATTCCCTTAACTGTCAGCTCCTAAAGAGTATAAAAGGCACATCCAACGCTGACTTAATGGATATCAGTGTAAGAAGAAACCTAGAGAAGTTGTGGAGGACTTGATGATGCCCCACATCCTATACATCATTTCAATGAATCCTTACCAGACCAGGTGGGTACACATATATGGATGCCTGAATGCTGGAGAGATTACTGAATGTATGTATCTTTGTGCTTTTGAGTATGTAGATATGAAAGTCTGACTGAAATTCTTTTTCTATTAAAATAACATCACCTACCTCTCCTATAATATCTGGCATTGAACTTTGCTACACCGTTGCTAAATTTTTCTTATAATAAGAAAGAAACAACTAGAAGAAAGAGGATCATTGTCTATCCTTGCAAGTACATTTTTGAAATTTCTGATCCTTTTCTCAAAGAAAGAAAACAGCAGTGAGTGATGTGGATTATTTATTATGTCAATAGCGAAGGAACAGAAGCAAGCCTGCCAATGCCTGAGCTGTTGATTAAGATCAGGTTAATGTATGGATGGCTGAAATTACAGATTAGCAGGGACTGAGATACTAAAAAAGAGAAGCAGCAGAAAACCAAATTCCTACAAACGGAACACATGACTATACGAAAATTCAGCACATAGATGCATAATTTTACTCTTGAAACGATATTTCATGAAGAAAGAAAAATAAATCAGTTGGCACAGGTAATAAAAACTAATACCCCCAAGGAAAAGAGAATGAATGGAGATGGGAAGTCAATATTGCTCCAAGAGGCCAACTCCAGCAAGACATCAAAATGATCACCAGGCACCAACAGTCTCAGCAAGCATCGTTGACAAGACCAGAACTAGATATATTGACAATGGAGCTAGCAAGTATTCCTGTAGAGGTGCATTCACAGTAATTTCTAAATGAAGAAAAGATGAAAGACAGATGAAAAACAGATGTAACTACATTGCTGTTTGAAAAAACAAAACAAAAGCCAAAAAACCTCATCTTATGATACATCAGATTTCAAACCAGAACATTCCTATTTTGGATAGGAATTGCAAAGGTGTGGGTAAGGAAACTAATGCGAGAAGGATGCACATCTTTTCCTTTTCTTAAAGTAATGCCAAACTGAAGTTACCAGAATTTGAAAAAAACATTTGGCATTTGAAGAAAGCATAGTAATAAATAAAAACTCTTGCTCCCAAAGCTAATTGAAAAAAACATTTCAAGGAGGAACTGACAAGCTGATGCAGCATAAGCATACATAGATCTGAACTCATGCAATGCATGTGTGAGTCAGGATGTCTGTATGGAAAGATTGTTCTCTTCTGGAGGGATACACACACAGAATAGTTACAATTTGAAAAAGTAATTATTTTCAGGGAAAGACTGAGAAGCTTATTTCTGACATGTCTGAAAGTTTCACTGGACTCAGGAAAAGAATGGAACTCCGTAGCTTAATAAAATACCAACTGGTTACTGAGAAAGAGAAATGTAGGGAAATTTTGCACATTAGAACTTCTTCATATGATTCAGTATATAACAGGTCTGAAAAGTAGCTGATTCTATGAATTAAGAATTGTTCTGGATGCTCTGGATTGATATAGGTAGCCAATTCCCAACTACTCCAACATCCTTCTTTAGCCCTTCTATAAACAGTTCTTGGGCATGAGAAAAGGAAGGGAACTGGATTTTGGCACTGCTATTTAATACAGACTCTGGTTACCAATGAATATGGTGCTACTTGAAAAACAGATATTCAAGAAAAACGTAAATAAAACTAAGTCAAATAAGTACCTCTACTGAAATTCAATGTTCAGCTTAAACTTGATGACACAAGTCTTTATTCTGCTTCTCCAGAGACTTGTTGATGGGTCCATTCTGGTACTAACAAAAACCCGCCAAACCCCACCCCTATATTTTCCAACCTCCCTACAAAGTCAATCTTCCATTTTAGAAAGGATTTTAGTAGACTTTGCTTTATGATGTATTTGGGTTTTTTTGATGTCCCAAGCATACCAAGCTGCTTCTTTCTTAGTTACAATGTCTCACTTCTGAAGCTGTGGCATTTAGTGTTTTTAACTAACAATCAGGGTTTTTAACCAAAATGTAAACTAAAAATAAGACTTGTTAGGACTCAATCATCCACATGTTTTGCCAGGACAATACACTTTAAACAATGAGGAAAAGAGGCAATGATTATATGGAAAATATTCTAGTATCTTAATTAGTAATTGATTTGAAAACCACTGCTGCACTCTATTGAGGAGAACCTGGGAGGATACAGTAGATTGATGTGCGTTAGTAAGCAGGATTCCCCATTTTAAGGCAACCCTGTCTACTTCCCACTCCAATATACATTCTCTCAGCATCTCTTTTCACTAAATATAATTTTTTGTAATCCCAGCATCTCTTTTCACTAAATATAATTTTTTGTAATCCTGGAATGTGCACCGAAAAAAATTAAGAGGAAATAAAAGCCAGAAATAACCCAGAAAACATTGGAATTTTTAGCAGGTTCAAATATGTAACTAAGCCCGTGTGTCTATAAACAGCTACCTATTTTACAAAAAAAAGGAAGAAACTCTTGCAGTGCTCGGAGTGTGATTTCACCTATCAAGATCATCGGAACAATTTAAAACATCCTTTCCACTTTTCCATGCTCCTCAACCTATCACCAAATAGCTGTGCCAAAGCACTTGCTACTTATTCAAGCAAGTTCCTAGGTAGAAAAAACTATAGCATATGCAAACTTGATAAATAAAAAAGAAAAAACCTTTACTTGGGAATTTAGTGTATGCATATAAGCTTTAAAATATATTCACATACTTTCCATTTTGTTTTCATCTTGATTACCACCTTAAGAAGAAATAGTAGGAATCAAGATAACAAATTTAACGCACTCAATGTACACAAAATATCTACCCTATGGATAAAACTACGGCTTGCCAAATCATGTCCTGAACAGGATCTTATTATTAACTAAGAATTTTCTGGTAAGCAACCTGGTCTTTCTTCTACTGAAAAATACTGAATATTTCTACTAAAAAATTTGTAACAATAATTGATACAAAAGCATCTTCCCAACTGCACCTGCTCCCATCTGCTAATGTCATTACTTCACATAGTAGTTGTATATTAAAAGTCACAACACTCGACTGAAAACATAAATCATAATTAGGTTTAGTATTAATTTGTAACTCATTTGACTGTGTGGAAAACTTGCACCAATGTGCACATTCAACATTAAAGCTATGGTTCATGACAGAAGGTGTTCAAAGCATCATTTTTCATTGGTAGAAAGCATGAGAGATGATTGAGAGAAAATATTTTTTGCCACAGAAATAATTCTGATCGGCCTTTGATTTTTTTAAAAAAAGTTTAATGTATTTTTCTAGGCTTTTTTACTTCAGAAATTCTCTGCAACTGAAACATTTACATAAATTACAAGTATCATACTTTTTACATTAGGAATATTGTGTCTTTAGGTGAATGTCAACTTATGAATGATAAAGGTAACAGTTCTTAATAGGAGACAGCTATAGAAAGTTACAGAAAGTGATCAACTAGCAGAATTAAATGTACTATGGTACAAAGGTGTGGATGGAGCAGTGAATAGATGAGATGACCATTTTGCTAGAATCTAAAAAGACTTTTGAAAAGTAGCCTTGTTTGCTCATTTTAGCTGTAAGATAGAGCCTATATACTTTTTTTACATAGGAATTAAAAGCTATCTATCACAACTACAAACACGTAAGGATGTAACTTAACATCACTGAGCGTTTTGTCTGATTCAGTGTAACTGAAAAATGGATAGCTAGGGAATGGACAGATAACCAGCAAGTAAAGTAGAGACAGACCTTTTCTTAAGCAGAATATAAGGACTGTCAGGAATGAAGTAGCAAGATTGAAAAAGAAAAAAATGCTCTCATCTTAAAAGTACTATAACAAGTTCCTTAGGATCCTTCATGATCAAAGATAAGACTGAAAGAAACTTTGCACATTGAAGTGGAAGAATCGAACATCAGTGAGATTGATGATCTTGCACAGTGAAATACTTTGAACACCTCTTGTCACTGAAATGTATTCCTGGTGATAATTTAAAACCTGTCCTTGGTCTTCTATATCTGCTTCATTTGACTTTGACACACAACGTTGCCAGAAATTAAATATTGATTACGTCATTTATGTATGGGAGAAATGAAGACTTCAACTTGAAAGCTGTAATTTTCTTTTATACTAATATAATCTCCCTAAGAGTAGAACAAAATTAGAAGTTTGAAGGAATGACTCAGTCATTTGCTTTTAAGTTATTTGCTTTTTAAATTATCTGAAGTTATAGATCTAAAATTTTATACTGTAAGTTTAAAAAAAGCCCCAAGAGTCAACATTAATGCAAACATTAAAAAATTTCTCCGTATTTATAAAAGGTATTTTACACTAGGTAGTGTATTGCTTTTTTATCTGAAAAGAACATTGCATTTAACTTCATGAAAATGCCAACCACAAACATACACAAAAATACAGTAAGATCTTAGAATCTGAGCAGCTACTGGAAATGACAAGAAAAACTTGCAAGCCACACTGTGTCATCCTAAACTTTTGTCATGTGAGTATTCAGCAAATTCATCTAACCTTGTTGAGAAAGCAGTAAAACTTTAAAAAGACCAAAACTATATTGTAGAAGATAAAAATATCTGTCACAATCACTATCAACTTTATGGTTGAATGACTGAAAAAGGGAGGACTGTTAGTGCAGTTTTCCCTTGAGTAAAACTTAGATTGCCTCTATATCTGAATCCATCTACTATAAATATGGTTTAAATGCTCTTTGAACCGCAGTGGATTTTGCTTGAAACTCAAATGCAATTTAGAGAACAAGGAAGGTGTTCTACAGAGATATATTAAAAGCTAACAAAAGCAAGTTTGCTTAGTTTTGGGGATGTACCTAACGACAGACAGAGTAGTCCCAGTGGAAATTTGTCTTGAGAAGTTCTGACCTTCCAAGAGGCTACAGTGAAAAATATAATTACCTCTTTTATCAGGAAATTAAATTTTTGAGGACTGATTGAAATATACAGGTTCAAACTCAATATTCATAATTTACTACTTTGTTAGAAACAGATTTTCAGAAAACATGGAAGATGAAGTGTAAACAGTAAAGCAAATTTAAAATTAAATGTTGTATTTTGTCTACGTGGTCTGTGCGTATATATAAACAACATCAGGTTTTCCAAAATATAATTATGAAGAGGTAAAGACTTTTCCTAACAGATCCATCAGGAGTATTAGTAATGCACTCTCCCATACCTTCTCTCCAACACCCTCACGCATTAGTAACCTGCTGCTTACATTCATTCAATAGATGTGCTCCTGTCATTGCAGAACCTTTATTTTCTTTCTGAGACACAGACACAACTTTCTGCTATTCAGCAAATTCAGTAAGAGAGATGTAAGGGTTTATGTACATTTAGGACAAAAAAAGTACAACAAGAAAATGGTACAACAAAATAAACTGGAATACGTAGCTGACAAAGAAATACAGTGCCACTAGCTCTATGGCTAGACCACCACTCCAAACAATATGTATAATCAGAGCAAACTAAACTGTTTTTTTTTGCTGAAACTTCCTCTGCTTTGTTTCATTTCATATATACACGTTTTGGAGCCCTGAAATGAGTTCCTAAACCAGCACATGAGAATATTGAAAAGATACACACTTGCAGAACAAGGAAGAAAAAAAAAAACCACCGTGGAATATCAACTGGATGCTGAAGTACAATTTATTTTTATTCTCACCACTGTGTGGATCAAGAGGACTAGCGTAAATTTAATTCATATTGCATTATCAGAAAGCCAGGATCCAGAAGGAAAAACACAGAAGAATGTGAATGAACTGTATTTCTTGACAAATTCAGATGATGTTTGAGAACTTCAGGGTACTGAAAAAGTAATAAGTAAAATGAACCAAGAGCTCTCCAGGTGGCAAAGCAGCTTATACTTTGTGCAAAATCCAACCTCTAGGTAACAGAAACAGATGAGATCATCCTTCGAGTTTATTTTCCAGTTGGGCTTTCCTAGATCTTTCCCTGTATCAGCTTGTACCACCCACTTTCAGAAGACATCACAGAAAAGCTGGACTAGGTAGATGTTGCATGGCAATTCCTGTTACAAAAGTGGTGTGGTTTCATACATTTTGAACAAAATCTGATTTTGCAGTAATACATGAAAAACAGGGCTTAACATGAAATATCAAAGCATGATCCAAATATGATAAGAGCTCATCTCAACTAATTTCCCAAAGAAGAGTTTCAGATTTCTAATCTGTTTCAAAGTTCTTGTAGTTTCCTTCTGTAATCTTTGAATCTTTGAAGATAGTCTAGAGGAGTGCATTCTGCTTCACAACAGATAAGCTTTATTCCTTCCCATTGTGATAACCTTCCTGAAAATATATAGGCTTCATCTAGAGCTATTTCTTAGCAGTGCTGCCTCTTTTTTATGCCTGTTACTGGTCTCCTTTGGTTTTCTTTGGACACTTTTGTTTTGTCAACAGGCATAAAACTCAGTGCAGTTTCTGTTTTGTATTGCTCTTCTGCTCTGAGTGTTCTAATGTAATAAGCTCTGACTTTTTATTTTTAAGCCATCAGACAAGTCACAGTTTTTTAGCAAAAAAAAATGAGGGAGTCGCTTGCACATAGAATTCACTAAACATCTTCTTAAGAAAAGTAGACCATATAATGAAGTTCAAGTATGCTGTCCATCAGAATAATTTTGATTCTATTACAGAGGAGGCGAGTACTGCATAAAACAATCCCATAGGCTAAACCAAAACATTTCTATGTGTGGTTGCCAATAAATCTTGTTTGCTGACAGAAAAGAATGAGACAGCAGGAAAGAAGAACTAGCAGATGCTGGCAATCACTTTAGCAAGCAGAATAATCTTCAAGGATCATGAATTAGATGAGGAAGAATGTTATTGTTTGCCATCTGCTATGGGTCTAGTAGTATGTCAGCATCTGGTGCCACAGAAAGATCTTTGTGATGTGAACGCACAAAGCAAATTCAGACAGAATTTTCTTCTGCTGAAAGGAATCCTGCCGAATGTAAACATTACAGGCCTTGCCACTGGTCAATTCACTTACTTTTTGATGTATGCTATTTAAAGTTTGATAAAAAGAGAACATAGCAGAGTTCACCTCAATGATTAAATAGTATAGTGTAATCAGTAAGAACTGAATAATAATCCCACAAGGTTGGCATTAAAACTTTCTTTCTATTCAATTTAGGCTGGTTTTTGTTTCCAAATGTCAGGCAGCAAATATCTAAGTTTGAGCAAAACCAGTTGGTTTGAAAGTGTCTTAAACTGAACAATAATAAAGTGGGGCACAGAACTGCCCCAGCCCAGGCTAGAAATTTGCACATACATTTTGTCGACAAAATACTACTTGCTTAATGTTGTTACTCAGTGGCAGGATTATCTATGTTCCTGGGGATATTAAAGACATTCAAGGTGTTAACAATTTCATATTCATGACTGATATTGCAAGAGATAACATGAAACTTCAGTAACTATAATGTGTTGGTGGACCCACATATTAAATTGTGCAACAGTACACATGGAATGAACTGTTCTGTCTTGCATTTATCTATTATTTAGAATGATACAACCCTTGCATGCGAACCAAACTCGTTCAGCAGAGGCAATACATTAATCTGATAGATTATATGTCTAAGCATGGAGCTTGCAAGGCATAGATGTACTTACTTTTGGTGTTGGGCAGGATGCAGTGGAGAGACGAGAGGTGGCCTGGGCACGAGGAGATTCTGAAGGAGTAGTACTGAGGGAAGCGGTATCACGTGGGAGCACCTGAACACCACGAGAGATGATGGAATCTGGAATCTTAAAAAGAAGAGAGATGGAATTAATAGTAAAAAGTACACTGTATTTAAAACTTACTCAAAACCTTACATCAAAAATGTAGGAATACCCCACTCCTCAGTTTGCACACCTCATACATGGTGCTGGCAGTGGATAATGGCATGTTCTCATAATTCCAGTAACAAATACCTAGCAAATATGTAAGATCATATTCTAACTGAAGTAGCATAGAACATATTATTTGTCCTGAAAAACTTATGAATCAGACATACTACAACAGGAAATAATAAGAAAGGAATGTTTTTCCTCTTAAGCCTGTTTCAAACACAACAATGACTAACACTGATTTCTACCGTGGCACGAAGGGAGGCAGACTTCCCATTCTCTAACTAGGGGACAATATTCTGAACAGAAAACCATTTATTAGCAATGACTGAACCCCTCTGAAGAAATGTCATGCAGTGAGTAAATAAAATACTCTTCATTCCATGTACTGAAGACTATTTCAGCTACAAAAAATTCTAGACATAAGGTTTGTGTTGCAAAAGCTCCAGGCCTCTCTGGAAGGAATACAGGCACTAGAAACTGCCATCCAAAGCCAATGCTTGCTTTAAAATGCATTCTGAAGGGAAAAATAAAAATGCAATCTTTTTTTTCTCTACAGAATGTATTAGAAGGCCAGCTATTTCTAAGCTGGAATTTTAGGGACAGATCCTTTAGCTAGTATTGTTAAGCCACTTAAATAAACGGAATTACAACTTACAACAGTGAGAGAGTTGTCTTATTTTCAGTAATAAAAGTGACTCTATCATTATTTTTTATTTTCTGTCTCTTCTGTTCAATCACCAGTTCCAAAGAAAAGAGGTAGAAGAATGCATTTAAAAATAAAGCTCTTAGCTTTAACGTACTGAGTCTTAGAAATTCTGTTGCTTCTTATTACTGCAGTATTTGCGCCCAATCGTGCAGATATCACACTGGCTTTATTATTGACTGGATTGCTAGTTTAACATAATGATTAGTTTTTAATTTTTTTTTTGTAAAATGGTAAGACATACAAATGATAAATACCTCAGACAGGAGAACTGATCTCTAACATTAATTCTACAACACAAAATGCAGCAGATATTCTGCTATAACACACCTTCTACAAAGGCTTATTCTGATTTTATTTTCATGATTTTAAGCATATTCTTTTTCAGAGGCAGCACTTCTACCCCTCATCAGATTGCTCTTATTTCCTGCAATTCACTTTTCTATCACAACAGACAAGAAAATGTAGAAATTCAGGTCTTTGACAGACTATATATACACATAGTTTAAGATCTTTCTCCTCATTAAGAATTTCTTAGCTCAGCCTGATGTTCAAGTTCCAAGAGAACCACCAAAAGAACCCCCGTGTTTGAGGGAAATGGCAGTAGCAGACAATAAAAGGAAGCAAGATATAAAGATCCGGTGACAAGCCAAACCACTAACACTGGACTTTTCCAGACAGGATTTTTTTTTTTTACATGGAGATGCTGTATCCAGTCAGCATCTAGGTATTTTGAGCATTCTTGCCTAGTAAGGCTTTAGGGCAAATAGAAGCCACTGGAAAGTACCTCCTTCCAGGAACAAGCTTGAATCCTAGCTTTTGAAATCTGTTGTATCCTTAGGTCCAGTGTCAGGATATTAAGACAGCTTTGTTGCTTGTCTCTGTGCAGTTAAAATGACCAATCTTAAGGCTCAAGTCATTAAATACTGCTTTTTTATGCCATTTTTTCCCCTCAACCTTCTTAGTTCCCATCTATAAATAATGACTATATCTAACTTAGCAATTTTGACTCAGAGATACTGGGTTATACCTAGGGTATCTTATTTCACTATAAGCCTTCCTCCACTTTTTAGAGTTTCTCATGTTTATAACCTGTTTATAAGTTGTGTGGAAACAGATCTTGTTCTCACTGTGCCACCAACTGCCTGCTTTCTACTCTACCGCTGTGTTTCTAGACCTGCAGTATTTTTTTGTCAGTCAATTTCTGTCAGCATTTAAAAAACCCCAACTTTCCTCAGAGCATCTTTCAAGGCTAAGTAACTTATGCTGCAATTTCCACTATAAATTATGAACTCAGCAGAGTTTCTCTGCACTATGGATGATTATGCTGGGGATATCTTTCTCTCCAGAAACAGTGCCTAACTGGCCTCTACTTGGAGTATTCTGATTTGCAAATGGCATCTTAGAGATGTACTATAAATAGAGGTAAACAGGGACAATGATATTCTAATCATGCAAACAGTTTGTAGTCAGAAGCACCATTTCCCTTCTGTTCTCTTTTTCTCTTGAAATCCCATTTTAAATATGCTAAACACAAAAAAAGGTTGACATCCCTAAGTTTTATACTGGCATAGCTCCAATACTACCTACAATTTTTAATACCTCCTTTTAATCTCCATGACTAAGGACAATACAGCAAAAAATTACATTTTTTTGTAATAAATGCATAGAATAAAAAGACACAATAAAAGACAGTATAGTTTTAAGTCTTCAAATAAAACACTTTTTCTTTACCCTCCTCTGATAAAAAGCTGCACACATCTTGATATGATTGTGTATGGGTCCATTATACTCCAAGATCCCACAGTACAAATACAATATTGTTTTTACAAATGATACCATGATCCAATTCTCCCTGGGTTCACTCTGGTTACTCTAGAGTAACCAGATATTACGTATTGTCTCATCCCCTTCAGGCAAGTAACTGTTGGTTCCCCCCCCCCATCCACCATATCCATCAATTATCGTGTCTAAAATTTTATCCTGAAAAAGCATATAATCTTTTTCAGAACAAAAAACTCTCTCTGCAACAAAGTGACTGAGACAATTCCAGTCTCCATTGAACTGCATGTGAAATACTAATTTTTTGCCTGTGAGAAAATGAAAATTTAACCAAAATTTAAGCCAGGACATTAATCAGAAAAGGAAGCTGAAGATAAAGGGAAAAGATGATTACAGGCATTTCATTTCAATGAGAATTATTCCTTAATCACTATCTTTACAGAAAATACAATTGCCGTAAAACAATCCATATATAAACCTATTTAGAACTCTAAGATTCAGCTTGCTAACTTTCGCAGACACAAAATTTCACTGAGAGAAATAAGTTAGTTCACAGTTACAAATTTTGCTCTCAAGAGGTTTATTTCTCTAATATGACAGCAGAGTCTGTTGTATTGCTAAAACCAACATTAATATTCTCTTTAAACCACTACAACCTGCTGATTTCAGAGAAGGTACTAATATGTATACTGCATAAACATAAATATATAAAAAATATAATGGATATATACTGTTCATTAAGTGAAAGGGACATGATGCATATATGTTATGTGATATGGAGAATGTCTCATTTTTCTCACCTACATTTAATAAGTTTTTTCCTTTTAAAATTAAATTTAGGTAATCTAAGTCTCTAATCAAGGCAACTTCTTGTTAACCCTGTTAAAGAGGCTGATAAACCCATGAGAAATTTCTGTTTCCTGGAGCCTGGAAAGTTGCAATAAGGAAGGGCAGGATTATTATTGTGTTTTGGATAGATATTTTTTTTTAAACTTTCACAAAGTCACACTGAGTATTTATGATGTCTCCCCCTAAAAATTTTCAACTCATTTGTCAGTTTCAAACAAATTTAATAGAGGGCAGACACCTCAAAAGTCTCAATGGGGTACAATAAAAGTCTAAGTTCAGTGAAAATAGTTTCTGTTTGCATTAGCTGGAGTGGAAAACCTATTGTAACATACTGATGGAGAAACAAATGCATGAGAAATGAATGAAATGACAGAGAAAGATATCCACCATATCCATCAGTCATTGATCCTACAATTTTTATCTGATATGACCTTTTCCAGAAGTACTTCTATACCTGTTTAAATATTTGTGTTTTCAGATTAGAGAACTAAGTGTTGACAAGAAGGGAAAAAAGGAAAAGATAAGAGCTCTTTATTCTCTTTTGCCCAGGATTGGAACAAAGATTGACAGTGCTGGTGAGGCACTAAGAAAACAAGCTGTAGATGGTAATTACTATGATTGTTATACAAGAGCAAAAATGTCTTAAAAACATAGAGAAAGGACAGCTTAAAAAAAGCCAGCAACCTTCTGAACAGCTAGCCACTTCCTGCGCTGAGTTTGAAGATCTGATCTGGATTATAGAATGCATAAAACAATAGCTCAAGAGTAATTTGCAAAAGGGCACAAAAGTCTGGATGACAGCTAACAGAGCGCTTCGGAGAGGCTGAATTCGCTGTTTTACTGATACCGAAGAACATGGTGCAAATTCTAGTTTAGTAACCTCAACTCAAAAAAATGAAACTATTGGAATAAATGTGTGTGTATGTTTGTACGTACACATACATAGCTTTATCATCAGGTGTGTGAACTTTAAAGCCTTCACATTTCCTAAGTGACTTTTAAATACAGAGGTGTTATGTTATTTGATTGATGGTTTAAATTACTATTTGCCTAAGGGAACAAGAAAGTGCAGCCTCTTGTCATTAAATCCAGTGACATATTTTCCCAAGAACTTACACCACAGGTGCTGGCTGACATGGAATGAATGGGTCAGCATAACTCTCTCTAGACCAACTGCTTTCCTTAGGTTTCTCTAACCTACAGTCATTAATACAGTAAATTATGTTTCATTCCTGATGATACTGTAGCCATTATTCTATCTTGATTAAAGCCTAAACTAAACCTTTGAGAGATGGAAAATAAAGTATAGTATTTTGCTAGAGCCCAAGTTATAACCTCTGGATTACAATAAACTAAGTCCTTTCTACCATCCATTGAAATAGTTGCCACTAAAATCCAGTAATTTATAATAAGTCCACTGTATCCTGACTCCTCAAGTCTTTCTTCTGTTTTTGAGAAATTCTGCTTCTAAACAGAATATAAAAATAAGGGAGAAAATGCAAGTAATAAAAGCAAACTGTGAACACCCAGTGCAAATGCTGTATTATGTTGACAAACAATTGAGAGAAAAAAGCAAAGCAAGGCAAATGAAGGGGAAAAAGTTACCAAAATTTCACAGCTCTAAAGCAGTAATTTTAGGAGATTATTTTAAATATATTCAATTATTGAGTATACTAGATGATAAAGCCGATGACTAATCAGAAACAGAGGCTTTACAGCAACGATCACCTCAGCAGCCAAATGATTCAAACTGACAGCGCACACGAACTTTACCTTGTTTAGCCCTGTATCTTAAACAGAATATTTTCTGTAGCATGTTCTCTAAAAGATAGCACTAATGTGTCTTTGTTAGAAGAAAATAAATAACACTGTCTGTTCACACAGTACACTAGGAGGCAGGCAGTGTATTTTTAGCTACTGTTAGTGCAAAAGCCTCTTGGAAGTATCTCTTACCGGTTCTCCTGCATTGCCTGCTGCGTGATGGCAATAACTGATGAGACCAGGGATGGGCTGTTCACCTTTTGCCATGATAACAGCTGAACTGGTGTAGGATGGATGCTTCTAATGCACAACACATAACAGCTATGAATACAGTGACAGGAAAACATGAAACTATACAAGCAAATGACTGAAAGGCAATGGGGTGAAAACAACTGTGACACTGAAATGCCAAGCTCATATGAACACAGCCAGTTTAGATCTCAGGTATTTTCTGCCTTTAAAAATTGCACGTGTTATTTATCTTTGCCTATATCAAAAGAAATTAATCAATTTGAAATCTGCATTAATAAAAACTGAAACTTGCAAGTGATAATTACCTTAATTCATCCCTGTAAAGATATATGTAACTAGGATTTTCTGTACATGAGGAGAAGATCTCCAGCTGCAGCTGTCTTAGAAATGTCAAGATGTCTCAGACCTGAATTCACATTTCTGGAGTTAGAATGTTGCTGCTGTGGTTTAGAAATTGTTTAATATAATTTTGAGTTCCTTAGACTTTCAATTCCCACAATAGGAATTAAAAGTACCGTTTGTGGAGTAAATATAGAACAAAGCAGTTTGGAAAAAAACCTTTCCAAGCACACAGGAATACACTGTCTTTCCATTTGAAAACTGAAGACACAAAACTGAGGTAAATATTTATATATTGCTTCAAATAATATATTTCTTTGGAAAACATTTAAAATTTGAATTGAAATAATTTGCAAATGTTATCTAATTTTTTCCTTTTGTAGTCTCAAATTTATTATTTTGGTTTGAGTAATGTTGATCTATAATTACTGGCTAAAACAAGGCTATGAAGACAATGTGATGACATTTAGTTTCGCAGCAGAATTGCACATTTCTTATGCGGACTTGCACACTGGAATACAGTAGTCTGGATAGTTTATGACTTTACCTGCTACCTATCTGTCATACTTTTTATCAATGTTTTTAGAAACCAAAATATTCTTTTCAAAATAGATATTACGGCTTAGAAAATTTTGTTGCAATTCCTTAATATGCCACCTACTGGACTTCGCATGTTCAGGAGTGTGTGTATTTTGAATTAAAAAAAAAACCACTAAAAATAATCTATCACATCAGAATGGTATCATAAAAATGCATGTTATCGTCAAGATAATAAACAATGTATATCTCCCACTGAAATTTGAGATCACCTACCAAAACATGATTCATATATTTTTATGAAGCTATATTTCTACAAAACGTACCTAAAATACATCTGTTTGACCACACAGACATCAGTGTAGAGTCTTAACATGCAAATGAATATTGGTGGAAAGTACCTGAGATAGAAACTAAAGGGTCTCTTATGGAAACAAGCCAGACTCACCTTAGCTGCAATGGCTGCTGCTGTTATATGTGAAGAAGAACTGTCCTCTGTTGAGGCAACTCCACTGTCCTTCTTCTCTTCCTCCTCTTCCTCACACTGTACTCCTTTGTCTTCTGTCTGCTTGTGAGGGCTGGTGGTTGGAGGAGGAGAAAGAGGAGGTGGTGGTGAAGGTAGATCTTCAAGCTCATCATGTACCTCCTTTACTTTTACAATGGCATCCCGCAAAAGATCAATGGCGTGAGGTAGGGCTGGCAGTATAAACTGAAAGCATTCCTATGCACAACAAGAAGAGAAATGACTATGAAAAGTTACCTGCAGAAGTAAATAGGGATTTTTCAGATTTATTCTTAAAAGATATTCAGGATTTAGACTATCTTTTCACCCGATCATAAATAAAACCTTAAACGCCCTATGCAATCGCTCACAGAGGGTAAAAAAAACAAACTCAGAACCAGAACTGGGGACTATACTATGTATTTTTGCCTTTTTTCATGCAAATATAGTAAGTTGGCTACTGTAATTAGGCTAATACTGGATTAAAATTTTGGAAAACAAGAGTTAAATTTTCATGAATACATAATACAGAAACCAGTTCACCGCAGTTGGCAGAATGCTACAAAAATGCAGAATGAAAACATTAACTCTATCCCTGCAGGGATATTAGCTTCAAATCATCCCTATTATGTTCCTTCACAAGTAGAGAACAATTCATAAGGGTTTCCATAACTATAATTATATATAATTATATCCTTTTTTATTCACGGACTTATCCTATATACTGGAAGAATGACAAACTACACTGATGTCATTATAATTTTATGTAACTCAGAAAAAATTGTTCATAAATAATCTATTTTTCAAACCCCTCCTTGCTCTACGATCTTAAAAACAATTAGAAAGTTTATTTTATATGGCTGGAGATAGCAAAAATGCAGATGCCGTGTAACTGTTCTTCTTGTTCCATAACGGACATATACATATATAGCTACCTCTGCTGCTAAAATATGCGAGTATTTCATCAAGTCAAAGAGGAATTTCAGGACATCACGCACTGCAGCCTCCTGCTCAGATCAGGGTCAATACAGAATTCAGACAGGTTGCTTAGGGCTTTGTTCAGTAAAGTCTTAAAATAATCCAAGAACAGAGACTCCACAATCCTTCTTGACAACCTGTTCTAATGCTTAATTACCCTCAAAGTGATTTTTTTTTTCTTTTCTTTGTATCCAGCTGGAAGCCACCTCCTTCAATTTATGACTATTGTGTCTTCTCCTCCTCCCAGGCACTTCAGTAAACAGTTTTCTCCATGTCATTTGAGCAGACTGCATATAAACATTAAATTATTGGAAAATGATGGCAGGGTCACAAGAATGAATCGCCATGGCAGTGCAGTTAGGGAACATACAAGTTGACAGAGAAAGCTGACATTATTCCTTTTGTTGCACTTCATTTTCAGTTTTGTTTCAAGCATAAGGAAGATTTTTTAAAATGTATTCCAACATTTTAGAGTATCCAGAAAATAAATAATGATAAACATTTTGTAAATAGATACTGTAACAAATATTTTCAATAAATAGAAATGACTATGTAAACAAAATAAAGAGCAAACCAACCATCAGAAATTAGTAGAGTTTATATAAGCCACTTTGCAAGTCAAAAACATGACTCACAAATACTGTATTTCCTCAAAGCTTCTAAATAAGAACCCACCTTTCAGTCGCTCCTTTAAGAGTAATGAAAAGTCAGACTACCTCATAGATTTATAAGTTCTTTAAACATTCAATTTGGCACTCTGAAGAACTGGAGTAAATTGGATGAGCATAAGATGCTGTATATAATGACTATATATTAAAATATATTTGTAAACATAATAAAGAATTATAACTTGCAATGTAACTGCAAACCTCAGAGTCATTGTGTCTCCACAGCTTTATTTTAAAAATAGTTTAAAATACTGAAGCATACAACCATCATTACTTCAGTAAAAAAGCAGACCTCAAGTAAGTGCTAAACAAGGACAACAAGCTGTGAACTGACCAATAATCATGAAGAGGTACATTAATGATTACCTCATTAGAGAAGCCATGTCCCCCACTCCTACCACTGAAATAAAGCCTTGTTGACTCGACTGTTGATGAACAGGTTCCCAGTAAGTACTCTAAAAGCTCATGCTATTTGTAAAACTCATTGTTCTAGGCAATTGTTAGTACAATTATGAAAATTGCCATAGACCCAATGATTTCAATGACCATCTGGTAATTTCACACTTTGCCCTCTTTCATAATATTAAATATCTTTTGCAAGGCTAAAAGAAAAGAAAACAGACCAGAACAACACAAAAATGGAAGTATTCTACAGACCATGATGTAGTGGTACTTGCCACACAAACGTTCCCTGGAGAAAAAATGTTTGGCATTGTGTCCATTTTTGAGATGGAGCATTTACACTGTTGCCATTTTCTATTAATATTTTAATATTTTATTAATAAAATACGTATACTGCTGGAATTTCATAGCTTTATATAAGCTTCTTATATGATTGTATTAATATGATGGAAAGGAAATTAGCAAGTCATAAAAGAGAGAAATGAGGGAAAATCCTGGTAACAACCCATCCTATTTGGTTCTTGAGATCCAGCCTGTTATGGGACAATTTTCTCTACTATTCATCTTAAAAATCTTTGCTGAAATCTGATACTTTAAAGATGTTTCATATTAAAATAAATTGTGACAGAACAGAGTATCATCATGACAGGAAAAAATAAATCATCAGTTTTTAAAAAGCTTGCTTGTATAATGAAATCATACGACATTTTTTTCTTTTCCAGCAAAATTACCTTTTTTATTACTTACTTTCTATCGAACTATTGTTAAAATACTTGTTAACATTTTTCCATTTCTTTTCCTCATCCTCTTTCTACAATTTACCTATCTTCACAGTCCGAATGCCTTAGGGCAGAAAATGACAATTTTTTCTGTACCTAGCATGTTAGGAGTGCTACTGAATACAACAAAAATCATTAGAGATTGTAGGCTATTTCATCTCTTTCATAATTCAACAAAAGAAGTACAGACTTCTGAAAAAAAAAGTTTTTTACTGGTGCACCAGTTCTCTAAGATGTGGGGCCCATTGCTATCTTAAATACATGTACATACATATGACTTCCCACTCATAACTGGAAGACTTTCAAGTAGACATACTCCTGCCCCATCATCCTCCAATGCTTGTTGCATGTTTTGAAGGCTCTTTAATTTCTTTTCAATTACAGAGTCTTATTAGATTTCCTAAAAAGGCTCTAAGGAATGGTAGAATCATAGGAAGGCTTACTGAGTCCTTGAACTGAAACTTGTAGACAATGTATCCGAAAATATGTGATGGCTGCTTAAGATAGTAGTGTTCAAAACATTTCCTCTTCAACTTCCAGGTGACAGCCCATGTAAACATTCTTTATTTATCTCCAGACCTAAGTCTTTCAAGCAAGAGTGACTTCAGGGCTGTGCTGCCAAACACATTAGTGCTGTCTCCTCGGTGATTGGGTACTACTGGTTCAGAAGACGTTGATAAACTACGAGGTACGCATTTGTTAGAGGCCAGAGGTAAAGACGTTTTTTAACAAGGCCACTGACATAGCCTGAGCCCTGGAGAAATACGTTCTCGTGATTGATGGGGGATCTACCTTAGCAGTTTTGTATCAGGTTGTACAGCCCACTATTCAGCTTAGCAGCATTTGTGTGGAGAAGGCTGTTTTTCTGGGCCTGTCAGCCAACTACACAGAAAGAGCAAGCACTGGAAAGATCTAGCCTTACTAACACAAAAAAAATTCCTCCTGATGTTTAATTGTGTTTCTCTCAGCTCTATGGTCAGAAAGTAAGCATGAATAAAACCACAAAGCCTAACTTCCCTGTCCAAACTGAGCAAAATGCAGGAAGAAAACAAACTGTGTAAAGGGTGTAAAGTCTGATACCCATATCCAAAAGATTTAAAAAATCCTCAAACTCTTAAAAACAATGTTCCTTTTTTTCCCTCTTGCTGACCAAAACTGGGAATATTCTTCATACTCCAGCAAGTTCTACCATACACTAGGCCTTCCTCTTACTGCTGTGTGAAAAGAACACTTTCTTGGAAGCCGCAGACAAGACAGGGATCAGGTACAGGCTGACTAGAGAAGGAGGGAGCATAACAGACCATTAGACTCTTCATTAGCACTGCCTGCTACAGTGAGTGCTCTCTTGTACTACATGTAACGCTGTCCTGGTCACACAGTACCTTCAATCAGATCAGAATTGTATTGTTCCTGACTGAGAGTGATGGTGTGTTCAGTTATATGAATATGCATTTCAATTCACATTTTTTAAAATTTGTTGCAGTGGGTACTTTCTACCATTCAGAACAATGGGAGGTACTCATCATAGGTCCTCAGTAGCAGATCAGTAAGAACACTTCTTACCTGTGACCCTTTCTTGCTACCTGGCAGATTAATTATGAGAGTTTTCCCTCTGATTCCACACACAGGTCTGAAAAGAAAAAAACCCAGAGTGAAATTCTTGCATGCAACTTTCTCCGCTGTAGAAACAAGAACAGAGCATTTAAGATAAACTATACTATTTATCAGAACTTGTAAACTCGATTTCCAATATCTAAAAATGTTTGCCCAGGAGAAGCTGAGCTGAAAAAGCATCAAACAAGGCTGACAGAATCTAACATTTAATTGATAGTATAAACATTGGCTAGGTCTCCATCCTTTTTAGATCTGTGTAGCTCCCTTAATTCTACTGTTTACTTGCATCCAATACATTCTTTGATATAGTCCCTATTTGCTCATACACATGGTTCCTTTGTAACGTAATTGATGGTGTAAAACACTATTTCCCTTGCCAGGTAAAAATACTAAGTCATGCTTGTTGCATTAATTCAAATATGTCTTCTTTTTTTTTTTTTTTAAAGATGCAACATAAGAAAAGCACAGAGGGAAGTAATTCTCAAGTGAAAACTGCACTTATGCAATTCATATCTAATTCTTCCTAACAGTCCTTTGTTCCCCATCCAAAAAAGATGAAACCAGCTATCAAAGACGGAAGATTTTATTTTTTGCCTTTAGGGAATTCTTTTGGTCTTGATGCAGGGCTGAACTTAGACACTCAAGTGCTGAATGCTTTCTGTTGTTTAAAGTTTGCCTCTTCCTCATTTTAGGTAAATATTTTTCAAGAAAAAAAAGAATTAAAATTACTGGATTTTGTGTTGAGGTTGTAAAGAGTGCCTCCTGCTTTTCTCCACTGTTTACAAAACCAGTGGTGAAAAACCCAGGGCTGGGATATAAGGATAAGAAAAAAGTAAAAGGATGAAACCAAACCACAGAGATACGGAGGCTACAGTTGAGAGAAACTGTGTAACAATCTCTTTATCAAACAAAAATGTGTGCCATAAGTGAAGACAGAATAGAAAAGAAAATTTCTTGATAGGGCATTACTAAAAATTTTGAGCCAAAGGACATGGTCTGTGGGGTAGCCAACTTCCCTGGATTTCTTATACAAATAATTCTCAGAGATTAATGTCATTTATTGGTAGCATGGCATTTTCTAGCAGGGTAGCAAGTATTCTAGTGACAGCTATAATAATGCTCATAATGCTCACAATTAAATAGCACAGAGATCGTTTTTGTGCCACAAAATGAACTTTTGATATCACAGTCAAGCCAGCCTGAAGAGAAGTTGTATTTTCAACTAGCAGCTTGAATATTGCCTGACTCCTAGCCTCTGTTTTCCCATATTTACTTCTTGCACACTATATACCCTCAGTTAAGAAAGAATTCCAGGTAGTTGAGGAATCCTCTACTGCAATACAAAGATGAAGAGCTTGAGTTAAAGAAATGTGCTCATTCACTCTTCTTGCAGTAGTCAAACTTACAAACTCAATCCAGCAAATCCCATATGTGGGATACAGTTTGTGACAGATTCAAAATAAAGGAAACAGGAATTATCCACAGAGGAATTAAAATGAGGTGGAATTGTGTTTGGCAGATAGCTCCTTTAATAATCTTCTTCTTGGCTCTTTTATTCTGCTTTAAATAATTTCAAACTAAATGACCAGTACAACCAACCAATGGTACAAAGGACTAAACCAGCAGCCATTCTCCTGAAAGCTACAAGTTTCGGCTGCCAATAGTCACATCTAGTGGCTCAAGACAGAAATGGAGCTGCCAAAAATTTCTCAAGAGAGCATGCAAAAGTAAGTAAAAGTACCTAAGAACTGCATGGCTTGCAAAAAATATTGTGTGTGCTCACAACACAAAAGCACACAAAATGTGCATGCATTGTGGGTAATTTGAGAGATAAATTAACAACGTTCCTGCAAATGTCAACAGTTGAGGGAGATGCTGTGGATGTCATGTTATCCTCAGCCTTGTGATGCAGTGGACAGAAATTGTAAGAAAACACAAGGAAGTCTGAGAAAGAAGAATACAAATAGAAGCAAGGGAGCAGAAGGAAAAATAGGATGCGGGAGAAAGAAAAAAATGGATGTGGGAGGAAAGAAATACAGGTCTGATGCAGCAGTAGGAATGGAGAACATGACCTCTTTCAGAAAAAAAAAAAATTATCTCCCTGGGAAGAAATTATGCTGGTAAAAACAGAATAGATGGGCAAGGAGACAGAGAGTGCTTTAAAAAGCCTCAGTAAAGACTAGCACAGCATGGGTAGTTGACAGGTGAGGAATCAGGTGAAAGGAAGAGATAATTCTGGGACAAGGACAGTTTTGGAAAGCCACAGAGAAGAAAAGGAAACACTTTCAGAAAACACATAAAAAGGTCTATGATGCTCTGAGATACTCCCTGCTGGGCATCAGGACTGAATCCGAACTATGAGAGCCCCTCATTTGCCCATGAGTATCTGTGAATCCAGTTTACAAAATAACTCACCACTTCCTAATGCTGGCCCATAGTCAGGAAGACAGCCTAAAACTTATAACAATTTTTAAAAGTTCATGTGATAAAATTCAACACGATTGACCTAACGTTTCCAGACCTGCAGGTGATTCATAGAAGTGTCAGCTTAATGTTGTGTAACGGAACGTCTGTTTTCCTTTTTTTGAACAGTCAAAGAAATTACATGCAAAATTATCCATCTGAATTTCATTTCAAAATGAAGTCAATGAGAGGTAAACTTAGGACAAGTGACATTTAATGGTAAATACTTTGAAAAATTAGGATCTACATTTTTCAAATTGTTTACCTAAAATTAGTGTATGTTTTTGACCTCTCTTAATGTGTGCCTTTGTTCTCGTTGTAAGGGGGGATTACAACACTACCTTAATTTACAGAATTCTCTATGAAAATATATTAACAATTTGTGTCTTAGAATAAGAAATGATGTAAGAAAAATCCCAGAGGAAGTGAGTCTGCATTCAGAGAAGATTCTGAATAAAGAGCACCAAAACCGATACAGGATTACACAAAGGACAACCAAAACAAAGAAAAGTAAATTTCCTTCCTCCATCTCAAGCATTTGCAGAGGAATTCTACAAAAAAATGTAATCATAACACACATGTGCATTCATGCAGAACTGAGATTGCACAAGAAACCATAATGCTGTAATTCTGCAATTTTTGTGTACTTTATGATCTGAACAGTTATATGAATAATGGACTTCTGCATGCTGATTGCTTTTAGGCCTGAAGTAAAGGTTTTCACTGGGAAATTTTTTAAGGACTAATATGATTGCATGCAGTATCTTTGTAATGTTATCTCCCATCATTGTCATCAATTATTGCTGAAAGTGGCTGTAGTTTGAGGGACATTTTCTTGCTATGTGTGCAGAAGAGTCAGGTTGCAATCCAGCATTTTGGTTACACTACCATTACAACATCCTTTCAGGCATCCTGATCACACCACATCCTAAATCAAACTCAAACATCTAAATGGCTATCCTTTTCCTGATCAGAAACAGAACAGCTAAATTAACCTTTCCTCTCCTTGTGGTAGTACTCTGTTATCTTTTCCCTTCAGATAAACACACATATGATATCAAAAATTATATCAGATAAAAAAATGAAAATACTTGCTAATTTGGACAGAATCTGAAGGTGTTAACTTGGTAATGTTGCCCTTTCAGATATGTGATATGTGATATGTGATATGAAAAGTTTTAAAATACCTTGTCAAATCACTAAACCTCTCATCTACATGTCCTTTAAAAATGGAAGGTATCTGAATACAAAGTTGCAGATTTGAAATTTCCTTCTTTATTTCTGATATAATTATTTTCTTGTTGTATCCTCATTATATGAAAAATCAAAAACCAGTAACAGCCATTACTTCTTAGTCATCTTGAAATAATGTGCAAGCACAAACTAACTTATGAAAGGTAGTGATATTACTAAGCCTATCATAGGTAAAATGAGGTAAATTGAAGGAATAAAATAAAAATCAACTCCAGAAAGAAATACAGGATAACAAGAGATGTCACTGATATGCCAAAGCTCTAGGATGAACAGACAGCTGTTTAATAGCATGTATCAATATTACAAATAACCTGGCACAGAAAATACAGGAGGATACAGTGTCTAATGAAGACAACAAAGGGAATTAAATGAGAGAATGCAATTACCATTCTTGGAATTTGGCCACTTCACTGAAGTTAAGACTTCTGGTCTTGATAACAATGGCAATCTTCAGTTATTTGTCATTTCGTGACAATATGTATTTCTAAGGAAACAGTTCGCCTCATATGTTGAAGGAAATAGCCTTACCTAGAGAGCATGCCCAGAGGAGTAACATTAAGTGATCCCATCAGCATTGCCAGGGCCATCCCTGGGGCTTCTCGCTCTATTACTTCCTTAGTGGCCTGCAATCAAAGATTAAATAGCAAAGTGAGTGAAGAAGTATAAGGACAAGAAAAATATGAAGCCAGCTAAAATTTGGGTAAGAATATCTCCTTTTTTTGTTTCTGCCAAGAGACATCCTTGCTAAATTCTCAACACTGAAATAGGTTAAAGAATTTTCTCTTGGTTGTGTAAAATAGGGAAAGACAAGGGGTTGGGAAGAAGCACTGTTAGCTGTACTGTAAAGACTCCTATAGAAAATGTTAAAAGTCAGGACTCTCTATATATAGGAAATGGTAACCAACACCACATAAATAACAACAACTCCCTCTAACAGAAAGGAAAGAATGTTGGGGAATAAGCAAAGAAAAGACCAAATGTAACTGCCTTCTCTTCCTCATCAATCTCATGTGCATTTTCCTGTTGAGATTTTCCCAGGCATGAGAAGGGTGAATCGGTCTGTGCAGAAGACAGAAAAAAAAATTTGCAAAGGGAAGCCCATGTAGCAGGCAGGCAGGCAAATACTAAAATGGTAATGATAATGGCCAGAGGCTGAGGCCTTCCCTTTTGATCATGTCAGCAAAACAGCGGCTCCAAACAGGCTGGTGGCTTTTATTCATAAGCGGTCCATATGCAGTGGGCATCGAGAAGCCTGGAAGCAGAGTCTGAAAATTTTTGTCTTTTTAGTCCTTTTTCTACACAGGGAATCAGATGGAAAATTATTTTTCTGGGACGTGCACAACCTTCTGTCCTTACTTCCTAATACAAATTTTCCCAAACACACAATCCGTCCAGTCTCCCAACCTCTAACTTTAGCTAGGACATAACACCTCAAAGGCAGGTTACAGTCCTACTCTCTCTTTATTTCCCTTACAGTAGTTGCTGTTCAGTGGATCATCTTGTTTCACGTTCTGAAACAAGATTCTAAGTTATTTGGCACAACTAAAATGTTAGCAATGCTCATAAAACTGTGAAATCCATTGTAAAACATCCAGCCAAACTACAACGCTTTGATGGTACAGCTATCAAAATAGAAACAGAAAAGCACATCTTAAATATAAGGACACTCTGAATAAGCTAAATTTCCTTGGCAGTTTGATATAGCAAAAGAATAAAATGGAAGAAACCCAGACAAATTATTTTGTGGAAAAGATTAAATTATAAATCACATCCTTGTACTTTTGTAAGTTCCTAGTTTAAAAATAGAAAAACAAAGTCATAGAGAAGGAAAACGACAGAATTAACCCAATGGCATCCCTATGAGAAGGATCCAGGAGTCTTATACTAGCTATACAGCTAAAACACTTACAGGAAGCAATATATAAAACAAAAAAAAAAAAATCCCTGAACAGTACAGATATTCAACTGGCCACATTCTCAAACATTGTCACTAACATTTAACATATTTTAAAGGAATATGTCAGTGTCGGAAGACATCAGACACAGCTACCAAGTAAACCTTCAGATTTTTTATTAATAAGCAACCTTGGTGTGTGCTCAGTTGTGGAAAGCATGAATTTTGGTTTATACAAAACCAAGCAATTTTAATTGACTAGCTGACACCACAGTCTCAGTCTTAGTATCTGCCATCCTCTACTCAGAAACAGAAAAGGCATATAAATACAACCCAGTGTCTGTATTTCTACAGAGGGGAAATGAGAAGAAGCAGGCTAGGAATGATATAGGCAAAACTAAAGCGTCTCCACTGAGGGAGATTGCCTAAAGATACCTGCTGAGGTATTAAATTATCAATCACATTAAAAATTCTTAAGACTATCCATAGACCTGATGATTTTTATAGTATAGAAGAAAAAGCCATTGCAATGGTGAAGGGACACTGTGCCGACAATGAAAAAGTTGGTGAAACATGGAATCCTCTGTGTGTGCATACGTAGTAAGTCCGTATCCATGCCTTTTATTTCAGCTAATACCATGCTTCAAAGCTATTCAAAACTGGTTTTGTGCATTTTGATATTTCTTTTTTGCCCTTGAGCACAGTGACACTTTGAAGATATCATTAGTTAAAATTCTAAACAGGCTTCAGAGGTAGTACAAGATGCAAAAGAGTTCCATAAACAACGATCCTGCAGCTTGGGGAGTCCTTCAATGAAATTCAAGTCCATTCTCCAACTTCACAAGAAAAATGACCTTCACAAAATGTCACTGCTAGCAGGCAATGTGATTATTAAAAATGTATAGACGAAGCAACAAAATCTGAAAGGGCAGAAAGACCAAACAGCAGTACAGCCCTCAATAGAAGTTTCTAAAAATACCTGTTTCACAATATATATGCTTATATTTATTACTGCAGGCAGACTTCTACAAACAGAGCAATGGTTCCTGTTTTCGTATTTGCAGCCTGACTGGATGGATATAGACAAAAAAGGCTGCTGCTAAGTAAACAACTTTTGCAGTGACATCTGCTCTTGAAATCAGCCACTGGCAAGTCCAGTCTTGGGATGTCCTCAAATAACACAACTTAAAATGTGCAGTGTACAGGAACTGAAATCACCATCACACTGGGAAGGACACTCTTAATTAGCTATACATACCTGAACGAAATTAGTGGTGCTGCAGTGATTTGCAGATACTTTGTGTCTATCTGTAACAACTCTGTTTCACCTAACAATGTACCAAAGTGCTGGTGGCCAGGTTTTCTAATACTTCTTTCAGGTTTGAAGGAAGGGTGGAAGAGAGATGGCAAAACTAGATTTTCATCTGTGTCCAGAGTTAACTGCCTGGTACCAACATCTACCTGCATACAAACTATTAAAGAATTAGTGACTCAGCACCTTCACGTTTTACCAGTACACTGCAAGGCTGGATTAAGATTGTTAATCTTTGTTTCATGGGCAATTTTTTCTTGGTAGTCTCACCATCAGCCAGCTTTTGCCTGCCTGCTGCAGGGGGCCGTAGCGTTGGCACAAAATGAATCACAAATCAAGGTTATTGCCCTTGGCTCTCCTACAACAGCAATGATGACACTACTATGTGGCCAGAAGCAGGAAAAATGATGAGATTTCATTCAGAGTTGTCACACTGATGCCTTCATCAGGACCAAAGCTATACACTGATCTCTCAAACCTGAGGCTGATGACTATATAAAAAGTTGGTGGACAATACTGGAGTAAATTTGCATAAAATACTAAAATGACAGCAAGGAAGTGTCCTCAGTTTCTCCCACGTAAGGTGGTAGTGCAAAGAAGACAGATGCATAGAAGATGGAGGTGGAAGAGAGGGGTTCCCTCTCTTTATTTGAAGATAAAAGCGAAAGTTCAGGAGAGAGACATAAATGCAGAAAGGCCTGTTTGGAGGTTGCAAAGAAAGGAGAGGTCTGTAGTTTAGACAGGAGAAGGGAATGCGGGAAGAAGGAAGCCTAAGTAGAAAGGAAGAATTGCAGAGAAGAAGTCAAAACAGCAGGGTTGTTAGAAGGGCAGGGATGAGAGTAGAGCGAGGGCAAGTGAATGAAGTGAGTGGGATGGAAATAAGACTGCAGAGGGTGGCTTGGATGGACAATAAATGAGGGAGAAACTCAGAAGAAGCAAAAAGGAAGACAGGACATGATAGCAGTGTCAGGCTGTGGGGGGACCAGGGAGAGACAATGGGACTGAAATAAAACAGTAGTTTCTACTCCAGAGAGGAGAAGTAGAGACTAACAACTAAATGATTATTTCACGGAACTATTCAGGACTTACTAACAATGTATATGAGAGCAGTTCTTCTTATATTACATTGCGGTATGAATAAATGCAATTTATTCTAAACCACATTTTTGATTGTTTTTGAAGTGCCTTTTTATTGGAGTTAGGGCATTATGTTCCCAAACAAACTGATACATTTTTAGATATCTTTGACGTAGTTGTGGTTGCTTAACAGATGGCTTGCTGCCAATTGGTTTCACAGAGTTCTCTGCTGCTTCACTGCCTTTCTTTGCCTCCATATAAATTAAGTTAGTTCAGTTCCTAACCTGTGGAAGCCCTCCCAGGCGGCTTCTGGAGGATACACCCACTGCAGACTGATTTAATTAAAAGACCTAGGACTACTCTTTTTGAAATGTTCAGAAACTCCTGATCTTTGTCTTTCAGGTATTAAACATAGTGAAGTTTGACCCCTTAACAGTAAGTAATGATCTGAGACATTTCATATTCTCTTCAGCAGTTTTGGGATGGTAATATGGTTTTATCTCTTCAACTAAAATGCAAAGAGGAGACTGAGAAGTCATAATAAATTCAATTAAATTAAGATGACCAAGACTGCCTCTGTTCAAAATATTATTTCTGTTGAAAAAGTTCAAATCTATGACTCTGCATAGCATATCATAAAGCTATTTATGCAAATTAATGGACAAATTTGCAGATAATTTATATTTAACAGACTATAGAATTAGCATAGGTAACATTTTATTACCTATTTGAGCTTTCCATTGAAAGCGGAAGTCTTGGAAGGGCTTAACCAAAGAAATACCTATATACCCTCTGCAACAGAGCTCACAGACCACAGTCAAACCTCAGAAGACTGGACAAAGACCTACAGAGGCAGATCAGTCAAACATGCAACAAAAATGTCAGTCACATCCATCAACCACTTGTGTAAGAAGTGTATACTTTAGGAACAAAAAATTGTATCTCTCAGCTTGGATATGAGACACCTTCTTCAAGGTTATTCAGTATACCTCTGCTGGAGATAACACGTGTGCCTGTGATTTCTATTCACAAGTCAGCTATTTCAGCTTACTCTCTACTTCCCTACTCTTATTTTGCAGGGGAGAAAATAGAGCTTGCATGGAGCTAGACTGATTAGAGCTTCTAGCCTAAAAATCACCTATCTATTTCTTCTCCTAGTACAATAAGAAATACATGTTGCAGCAGTTGGTTTCTTGCAATACATTGAAAAGTTTTTGGATAAGGATCATTCTTGAGTCACTCACTCTCACCATCATGTTGTCTTTCCTTGAATTTTTCTCATTCCCTGCCCCCAATAACCTATGTGATGATATTCTGTGTCTTTTTTATGAATGGAAGGCTTGACAGAACTGTGCTCTCTGATGTTCTCCAAAATCAAATTTCTTTGAGTAATTGCTCAGTTAATTTGACAAATGGATAAAACCGATGACATATGCTATTGCTGCAAAGCAACCAAAGTCAAGCAAGTTTGTAGAAGTCTCTCAACTTGTCATCAAAGTTAATAACTTTCTAACAATAGAGTGGCCCTAACACATCATTGGGGTGCTGCAGCCAGAGATACACCATGCAATGGATATCCTTTCACATGTACGCAATTACGATTATCACTGACTTCTCCAAACTTCGCCAAATTATTTGTCACAGATCCACGTATGTCAAGAATGGCCTGCATCCAGAGGGCAATGAATAGCTGCTTCTGGACAGGGTGGATCCCAGAAGTAGGTGTTGTCATTCTAGAGCTTTTGACAGATTCAAACCCACACCAATGAACCTGGCCACATGCACCTTAAAAGTAATAGCCCGACAGTCATCATTTCTTAACAATAAGTTATCCGTGAGTGCTAATGATGTGGGTCTGTAAAAACCCATCAACTGTTTTATAGTACCAGACTAGCAGACAATAACTGATGTAAGGCTACATTAAGCACCAATCACTATGTTCGGGCTCACAGGACGGACTGGTGGCGGCTAGTTAGACATCAGGCCAGTGCACGTGTTTGTTCCTCCTCATGAAGTGACCATCCAGGCTTCTGTCAGCTTTACTGTACAGTAAGAAACCCAGCCGGAGTCTGGGAGTCTCCATTTTGACATTTCTGTTGGGTCTTTTTGATGTTAAATGCTGCTATGTGTGTCAGACACATGATGTCTGATCATACAATCATAGAATCATGGAATTCTTTAGGTTGGAAAAGACCTTTAAGATCATCAAGTCCAACTATTAACCTAGCTCTGCCAAGTCCACCACTAAACCATGTCCCTAAGCAATACATCTACACGTCTTTTCAATACCTCCAGGGATGGGGACTCAACCACTTCCCTGGGCAGCCTGTTCCACTAATCATGATTCCCTTTGCCTGTAACTTGCCCCCTCCAAATTCCCTCACTCTCTTCACTGGGATCCATCGTACCACTTATTGTAACCTAATGTCTACGGCATGAGACTCGGAGGCCAGGAGCTAATTCAATGTCCTTCTTGTTTATAAATTGATATCAGCAAATGATTCTAACAGTACAATTCCACTGTGTATATGACCATAAAAAGCAACCGGCTGGTAGAGGTACCTCTGACAATACTCAATGACTTATGCATGACCAAGCCATTAATACATTTAATTTTTAATAGCTGGACTCCAATGATAGTTATTGGGGAAGATGCTTCACACTTTTATTCACAATAAAGAAACTAAAAATTTAAATGAATATACTAGAGAAAGCAACACTGTGGAATTTGTAACTTACTCCTGTACCTCGGTAGGTTTGTAACTAAGTTTTGAGCTAAACCTGATTGCATTTGATTTACATAAACTTCATAGATCAGTGATTTGCCTGCCCCATTTGTGTAACAGAAATGTTAATGAAATTGGTGCATCTGGGCAACCAAACCATGTGCATCTTCTAAATATCATTTCTAATATATATTAAGTGTTAATAATATTTTTTTTAATCCTGATTGCTACACAAAGTTTTAAGATAGTAAACGTGTATAAAATATTTATGCCATACAAACTGATCTTAATTTTATGGCTCACTCCCATACATTGTCATAAAACCAATGGAACAACCATTTTCAGAAACAGTTAACCAAACAAAGAAAACACTAAATGCTTTTCTGCACTATGAGGAATGCATTTAGGCTCTATGAAGATGTACACAGCCCACCAGATGCAGTATGTTACAGCAGTATAACGGTGTGTGTTAAGTCAGTGTCAAAAGGCAGAGTATTTGTGATGGGGGAGAGGTTAGGAGGATTAGCTTGTTAAAACAACAGCTGGAAACAGGCCACTGCACTTGCTTCCAAAGAAGGGTCAGGTGCTTTTTCAGCCCTCTTTTTCACATGCAAACTGCTGTGCTTCCCACTTCAACTCCACTTCAAGTAAGAATCAATCCCTTGCTGTTCAGTAAAAGTAGTACAGCTGAAGACTTGCTGGTAAAGGTAGTGACAACATTCTGCTACTACAAAAACAGTTAAAATCCTATTTATCAATCATTATTATTTTTTTAAGTTTTCCCTCAGTTACTTCAAACTGCTTTATATTTAATATGAAATGTAAAAATCTATGCAATCCATCACAACTTTTGCAAAATTCTAAAAATTGAAGAAGTGGAACAAAACCTGAGAAATGAAAAATTTTGTTCTCTGCTAATCACAGAATCACACAGCAGAAATCAGTATCAATATCTACAATATCTCAATAAGAGTATCAATAAGAATTCTACAATTAATGCAACTGACAATGTAATGAGCTTTAACTAATGGTATAATAACTAGGGAGCACTGTTCCATTAAAAAAAATACCCTGTATAGTGCTTCTGGTTATGTGTACTATCTTCTAGACTATATATCTATACCAAAGGGGAATCAGGGTACAGTTAGCTTCATTTTGTACAAAACTAGTGCCAAAATTGGATTCTTTATATATGGAGGGGGAAGTATATTAAGTAATGAAGTCTCAAACTACATAAGAGAAACAAACCTGTCACTTTTGCTTAGTTGTGATACTAGTATCACAGGAAGAGAACAGACCCTACTCTTCAGAGATCCTTATCAGTACACACAGAGAATGAGGCCACCAGGTAGAAATGTATGCTGCTTCTCTTAAGAACTTGCCCAGTCTCTTGGGCAGTGAAAGAACCAAAAGTTTTTACTTGCAATTTCACTTCTCTAAATAAATAATTTTGCAATGCTTTAGCTCCAACGCATTTGCTACTGAGTTTGAGATGTAGAACTCTTCTTTTGAGAATGTTGTCTGCTGTTTCCTATCATTTGCTACCTTCTGCCGAGAACAAATACTGCATATGAAATATTTAAACTGCTGAAACTTCAGTCAGTTTCTGCCACAGGTAAAGTAGCACCTCCAAACAATTTCAGATCTCATATCATCAATGTTGAAGATTAAAAAAAAAATCTTTCCTGAAATACACTACAAAGGACAGACTACTGAGCGATAATTTTTCAAGAATATACCATGGCAACACAAGGATTACACAAAATACTTTACTTTCTCTTAATATTCCCTTACACAGTATCTTTACTCCCCCAGTAAATGATAAAGCATGTCTAATAGCAACAGCTTTAAAGTACTTCTGCCATAACCTAAAAACTCATAGAAAGGATTCTTCAGTGAGATCCAGTGACGCAATTCATGTGTTCAGAGCCTGAACAGTTGTTGATTTAGGTACACGTGAATGATGCGCTCATTGGAACTGAACAGATTTTGAAAGCCAAAGTGACCCACTGTGCATTCTGACAAACAATTTCCTATACAGGATTATTTAACTCCTGGCACAAATCACACTTTTTTTTCTCTCCAAGATTCTCATGGAAACAATTGGATGAAAAGGTTTCTCCAGGAGAAGATGGAAAGTACTTTGTTGAGACTGCTGCAGCAGAGAGCGCTGAAATAAAAGACAGCTAATCGACACTGAGTGAGGAATATTAAATATATCAAGTTTACCTTTTCCTCTGCAATTTGATTTTACTATTTAATTAATGGCTTACAATACTTAATAATAATAATAGTTAACAATATAACAAAATCCAGTATAAAATATTTTTCCTTTATTTCACTGTTCCCAAGATCTTTTCTATACACATTTCGGTATTCAAAACACCAGCTTCTTCCCGTTTTAGAAGACGCTACGGTATCTTTCATGCACTAGCTAAAACAAGTTCAATCATTTATTGACACTCCTTAGCTGTGACAGAGTAATGCTTTCACATTAATGCAACTTTGTATTGTATAGACAAATTCTGTTGGTTTTCTTCCTAACTGCCCGACTCTTAACTTTGAAACCCTGAAGTTCTTATAAGGTAGGCACCTTTTCATTAATATAGATATAGCAACATAGGTATATAAGCACCTCCTCTCACATACACTTCTGCTGTGCTTGAAGCAGCAGATCATGCTGTGCAGAAAAATCTTTTTGCTTATTAGTAAAAGTCACTCTGTGTCCAAACTTTTCCAGCAGATTGATTTTTACACTAGCAGTGTGTAAGTGGATCACTGAGAAAAGTGGTAGCTTTTAACAACTGGTAAGGCAGAAGAGATTCTTAGACATGCACAGGGAACAAGTTAGTTCTTCTGTGTACTTAAAATGACCACAGGACTGGACTCTTGCAATAGATGCTAAGCATCTCACTACCACAGCAATGGTAGTGATTCAGAGAACAGCAATTACAAACATCATAGCTCTAAGCAGATTAACTAAAGTAAAAAATCAGACAGCAGTATTTCTATATAATGCATATGGATAATGAAAGACAGTAATTCAGAATAACATAGAAATCATATGCACCTTAGGTCAGCTGCCCAATACTATGAGTCTGATTAAATGAGTTAAATAAAAAAACCCCTCATTTTAAAAAAGCTACCAAGGAAAAGACACAAAGACACAAAACATTTCTGGGGAAAACATTATGCTGTCTTAACAATGTGCAATCTATTAATTGAGAAAAACCCACAAGTTCCAGCTAGGTTAGTAAATCCATCTTTGCTATGCTTAAAAAAAGTCAAAAGAAAACTCTACTGTTACAGACTCCCTCTTGCCTGCAAAGAGTGATGAGTAGTTAACAGCAGCTTCTCATTAAGATGCTGGAGGAAACAAAATCCCTAGGAGACAAAGACATCTGAAAGAACTTTGTGTCTTTCTCTGTTCTTCTCACCTCAGGAACCACCAATGCTGAACAGCAGAAATCAGTAAAACTTGCACGAATTGTAGAAGAGTTTGAGACAGACCACAGTTTTAGGCCTTGCTGTTCATGGATTAATTCTGTATACTACTGGATACATAAGCGCTATTTGGTTTGAAAGAAAGAACTGGTCAGCTTGTAGAAAGAAGTGGCAATAACCCAATCATTTTTCACTCTTGAAAAGGGAGCTCTAGCCCAAAAACTCAGACAAAAAAATGGTGCAATGTGTAGGTTTCATTCAGCTTTGAAGTCCGCAAAATCTGCCACTTGAGTGACGTACATGATTGTAACACTCATAAAATAAAGCTTATTTAATAAAGTTTATCTACAGTCTACCTGCAAAAAGATTAAAAGAAAAAGCCTAATTAAGGTGTACAAATATTTCCTGAAAGCAAACAGTGAGGGTGGAAGAGATTATTTAGTGTTGCTATGATGTACTATGAGACCAGTAAAAAACTAATCAAACAAAAGTTTAGGTGCAGTCTCAGATAAAATTTCTGAACCATGACATCTATCTGACTTCATCAAACTCCCAAGTGAAGTGAAAGAGGCTCCAGCAAATTCAAAATCTAAAACCTGGCAACAACAGAAAAACGCACTGGGGTGAAGAATTCTGCAACAGTGATTGAAGGATGGATGACTGGGTCCTCTTCCATGTATAAACTTAGTGAATATATCAGTTTAATTTACTAAGGAAATTCACTGACTTTAAGCCACGGATATTATCTTAACAAGGAATCAGTTAAAACCACATTATAACCATGTAAACACGTTTTCCTAGCCTATACTCTAAAGGACATTTTAAGAAAAGGGAACCCAGAGGATGGAGTGTTTAAATCTTCCCAAATATATTCAACAAAATAAAAGAAAACAAACATGGGTTACAAATTGTGATGCTCAGAAGTAATCATGTAAAACCGGTATTTTCTTGCTTCTTATATCTGCTTTGTGTATCTATCTCCCCATTTTTCCAACAAAAGCTATTTACCCACTAAGTAAAGAGGTAACAGAGAGACAGTGGAACTTACTCGGTATCAATATACCTTCAGCAAATTGTTACATGAGTTGTGACAGCAAAAGCCTTCATCACTGATGACAATGCATGAACCAAAAGGCATATATGTTCTTTAGCATAACACTTATCTGAGGCATTCTTGTCTAAAATTAAACAAATAATTTTTTCAAACTAAATCCAGAAGCAACATACAGACATAATAAAATCTGAATTCCATGTTGATATGAGTCATTGTCAGGCGCATTATTCTTAAAAGAATGGAAAACTTCAACTGAAACTGAAAGCAGTGATTAAGTGCACTGGGGCAGTGGAACACCTTCTGGAAATCCCAAGGGTAACAAAATAATTATATACCTGTCTTTCTTTTTGAGAGCAAAAGACCTGTATTAGTTCGGAATTTGTTTTCTTTTCAGAAACAACTGAAGAAATTAGCTGCTTAGATGCTACAATGCTGACTATCATCAGAAAGGATACCTTTAGAAAACAGAGAAGAATAAAGAAAGCAAACTGTAAGAATTTTAATGGAATTCAAATACTGCATTGAAGTGAGAAGAGGATATATGAAAAACACTCTCCTGACAAATAATTTGTAGGACTTAGACATAGTAGTTCAGAAATGTAACAAGTTTTTTTATCAAAGATAATAAGGAAGGAAGATAATAAGGAAATAAAACTGAGATAGAATTAGGCTGATAACAGGAAATTTAGTTATCCTGGAAAGAGAAACTCTACAAGCTGGAAAGACTTGTAACTCTTCATGACTATTCCAGAAGCTAATTTTTTGTTGAAAAGTGAAGAGGATAGACTAAAGAATACCTTAATAAAAACAAAAACCCAAATGAACGAACAAACAAATATAAAGAAAGGGACAAAATAATGTTGTATTTCATTGTTCCAGGGTTCCAGGATCAGAACCATTGTTCTGATTCCAGATAGATACAATGTTATTCCCAGGGCTTTGTGTGCAAATTTTTCATTGTTTCTTTAACCAAATTTTGACTCACTTATAAGACAGAAACTACAATGTATTCTTTCAACTTAAATTAATTTTTTTAACTGATTAAAATATTTGTACCATACTTATCACTGCAGATGGAAAACTGATTTACCTGGATATTTTACAGTGAAGCTGCCTGAGACAGCACTGCATCAATTCTCCGGTAGGTATAATTTTCAAGCACGAAAATTCCATACATTCATGAAAAAGCATTATGTTTATTTTCCTTCAGTTTCTGATCCTTTTCTGCATTTTGTTTAAAGTTTATATAACCTGCATATTATTTGAAAACTAGCTGTTTTTCTGAGGTAATATTAATTTTTTAAAAACTATATTAAAATAACTAAAATGATACACAGAAAATTGACTTATGGTTCTTGGGATAAGAAGCGAGTTCTAGCAGCGTCCTGCAGCCCCACAGTGCTAGAGTGAATATTGCTCCTCCCTTCCAGCACCTGGTGTCACTTCTCAAACAACAGGCTAGGGAAGCAGCAAAGTAACACTGGGAGTTAAAGCTTGGAGAAAGAGAATTGCCACTGAGATCTGTTCTTGTCACCAGAACCCTCAGCAGTGCGAAGCTGGTGGGAAGTGAGAGACTGCCAGCCTACTGTCTTTAAGAGTTCGCAAAGTTGTGAAAAAAAATGCCTGGAAAAGCAAGGGAGGGTTGGAAAGGCTGAGAAGAGAGAGGACAGGAGAGCCTAGGATACCGTAACGGAATAAAGGTGGACATTCGTGTCCTCCGGTTCCTCAGAGCAGGGAACAAGTATACCAGATTTCTAGAGACTAACGTGAACACTAGGAGAAGGTTTCTGCTGGCTCTTACTCGGAACTTTATCTGCTGTATGGGGAGCCATCCTGCACAGGGGCAAGCTGGTGTCAGAAGCATGGGAGCAAGGTGCTCTCCCACAACGTCGCGCTCTGATTCCACAGCTAGTCTCGCACAGATGAAAGACGCTACTGACTCAAGGGATGCTGTCCTGCCTCTACGGTTAGACGTAATTTCGCATATTTAGGGTATCTCTGAAGATAGTGAAAGTAGTAATATTAAATCTGGAGAGATTAAATGCTAAAGTTAAAAGAATATTACAATTACTTTAAGCGTAGGAAGACTTTATTATGAAATTATGACAGCATTCGTTATGACAGAATGTTCTCTCCGGTTCCTAGTTGGTACTGGATTCAAAGGTGTAATTAAAACCACAAACATAAGCTAGAAACTGTGGCAGAGCTAGGAAAAGAGAGGTCAAGTGAGTTGAATTAAAGAAAAGAGGCTGGAAATCCTGCTTCTTACTCTAAGCTATGACAATGATTTATTCCCTTGCTACGGACCTTACAGATGTAGTCAAGTCCTTGTTCTTCATCTGTGAGAGAGTGACAAAAGGTTTCTGTAAATTGGCAATTGACCATTCTCCCAGTACAGAGAGAGCAGGAAGCAGCAACTACGACACACTGCAGTTTGGTAACACTGTACTGATCCAATGACTGGTTTAGATTTGCTGCAACCTTGTGTTTTAAATTAAGAGATCTGTAAAATTTCTTGTTTAGCTCCTTTGATCCACTGTGTTTACTGAACATAGCTCTACATTCAAACCTTAATCTCTCTGAGCCTCAACAACAGATTGTTTATTTCCCCTGTTATTACCTACCTTCCATGGATTCTGAGAATTACCATAGGTAATATTAGTGATATGTTTTAGTACTTAATTACTACTGAATTTAATACTGAATACAGTATTACTGAACAGTAATACACCTATCAAATGAAGTGATGGAAGCAAAGACGAAATACAATTCAGCTTTTTATTTTTTTTTTTTTTTTGTAAGGAGGGAAAGGGTTTTGAGCAGTTCTATGAAGAAGCTGGATGCTGGTACTGAGATCAGTTTTTGGCTGGTATGTTGAACTGAATCAGATCATGAAGGAGCCAGACAATTTTTTTTTCCCCCATTCCTTACAATTCTTCTTAATTTTTTTCAGACTGGTGCATATTTAGAAATAAAATCTATGCAGGTGGGCAGGACAATATGATAGAAATGCCAGGCATAAAAGCAAGTGGACAGAATAGCAAGAGAGCAAGTATCAGTGAGGAAGCAGACTCAAAGGGCAGCAAGGGGACACCATAATCAAGAAGCAGGTGAAAAGGCAGGAGGAAAATGCCAGACATTCAGCAAGTTGATAAAGCAGTACCAAACAGTCAGCAGGTGTGCCAAGCAGCAGAAGAGCAATTCCGCAAAGTCAGCAGATGCACTCAGCAGGAAGGTGACGCCAGGCACTCGGAGCAGGAGACAGGGCAGCAGAAGGCCAATGCCCATGTGCAATCAGATCAAAAGGACAATAAGGAGGCGATACATGCCGCTCAACAGATGGACAGGGCAGTAGGTAGTCAGTGTCAAGCAATTAGCTGGTCAAGAGGTAATGCCAGACAGTCAGGCAAAGGCCCAAGATTTCAGGAGGACAACACCACGTAGCCAGCAGGTAGAGAGAATAAAAGAGAGTAGTGAATGCCAGGCACTCCCCAGACAAAAGACCAAAGCCCATGAATAATCAGATGCGGCTGTCAGCAAGGACAAAACATAAGCCTGCCAACTGACTGACGGCAGCAGGGTGGCAGTGCTTTTTCAATAACTTAGGATACCATGAGTGAAACAGTCCCAAGAATCTAGATGCTCACCCTCTGGTAATATCATTAGATCAGAGTGAACCATGAAAATCCACAGGAGAATAGCACACAAATGGAAACAGCAGATGAGTCTGACCCTAGCACTTGGGGAGGCCATGGGACTTTCCTATAAAACAAAAATATGAGAATCCACAAGAAAATCAAACAAATGGGAAAAATGTGTCTCAAAACTGTTTCTGATGATGATTAAAAAAGCAAAAAAATACTAGCAAAGAATTAGTTTGGAAATGATTGGGTGGGATTGAAGATGTTGCTTACCCCTCTCTGGAGCCCACATAATGGGAATGTTGGGAATTTCTGCAGCAGAAAAACAGAAGAGAAAAGGGATTTCTGACTCCCAGTTCAAGGAAAGTATGTCAATTTAGGACTGGGTAACCTCTTTGGGCAAAAAATAAGAATTCAACTGAATCTTTGCCCATTCCCAGATACATGCCTTTATTGAGGTTTGCGAAAAATTTAAGAAGCCCACATCACTTTCATCTCATGACATCCCACCCTTATTCCCCCAAACCACACTTACCTCTAGCACAAGGTGTATAAGAGGGGAAAGGGGATGGTCTTGTGAGCTCATTCCCATATCCACTGCAAAATAACTTGTGAAGATGAACAGGAGTACCCATTAGCCACTGCTGGCCATTTGTGAGATAAACTGAAGAAATCATTAACTGTTACTCATCACTAGCGTAGGCTGGTGTTTGAATCTGGCTTAGAGACACCCACACTCTAATGAAAAGAATTAGTCTTACGAGTCTTGTGGGGTAACCCTCTTCTACAGGAAGAGCTGCAAAAGTATGAAACTTATCAACACCTTTTTTTACCTTGAATCTGCTCTTCTCTTTAACTTAAGCACTCTGTTATTTATCATGGTTGTTTTTTCAAACAAATGAAACCATGTTTCAGAAATCTTGGCTGCTCTTCTATTTCAGAAACATGTAATGAACTCTGGAATGTAAGAACTGAGAAATCCCAGCAGTAATATAATTTGGTAATTTAACTCATCTGTCATTTCAGTCATGAGTCTTTTTATTCAGTAAGTATCTTCCTAGTAACTCAAAGTCAACCAACCAGGAATCAAACTTCACTATTTCTGTCCTCTTAGAAGTCCACATTGTGCGTGTACTTATCTGCCTGCACATTAACTTCTTATTGGTAACACTGAAAACCTACATCTCACTTTGATAAGGCAATAATACGTAACAAGAAGCCAACTCTTCCCTCTCCTGCAAACTATAGAGAACCTTAGACACAATAAAGGCATCATTTGTTCTGCTGTGCACTGCTGAATTAGGATTTGGAAAGGTCACAGAGACAGAATCCATATGAATTTGCCATGTACTCATATGCAACAAAGCTTTTAAGGAATACAGTAGTAACAGGCTAAGCTGATGGAACATTACTGATACTGATCCTCTGGGTATCAGCCACTGATTCTCCTTCTAGCTGAGCAAGGCACAGGAATAATAGAGGCTAATATAACTTCAAATTTAGAAATTGGGGTCATAGAACAGGAATTTCTTCCATGTCCAAACTTTCCTGTATCAAACACTGCTATTTGGGCTTAGAATAGAATGACAAGGAATTTAGGCAGAGGAGACCAAGTGATTTCCATCATATGATTAGTAATGGCAGAAACCATCCAGGAACAGCATACACTGACTGAACCAGAGTAGGTATTAATACTATAGAGTACAAGGTACTTAGAGCATGTATTGGCAGTTTTATCAAATCCTGTGATTTTGTGGCCAGCTGCACCACATCAAGAACAAAATTGCTAGCACCTTCTCTCCAAAGGGAGATCTTTCAAGGCTCAATGAAAATGAACTACGACAAACTGATCTCAGTGAACCATAAGAAAATGTTTATTTGTGGAAGAAAAGATGGACTTTTTAATCTAGTGAAAGTTTAAATGTCAATAATAAATAATCAACAGTAGATTATGCGCCTCACTATTAATTTGGGTATTCTCATTACAAAATAATTGGGAAAAAGAATATATATATGAAGTCACAAGAAGCTAAAATATCTGCGAATGGTCTAAATTAAAAGTTAAAAAGTAATTATTTTCTTGTCCATAACTCATAAGGCTTTCATGCCTGAGTGTGACAATAGTCATTTTGGTTTTCTATTCTGGTACTTATACAGAGTTAACATTTTGCTACAGCTTCACTGCTCCACGTGGTAGCAATTAGCAGAAGCAGGCAAAGGACCAGTTATAATCCTAAGAGTAACTGCTGAAGCCAGCTGCTTTCCAAGACTCTTCTCGTTTCTTTCCACTTAGTGGCTGGAAGAGCTCCTACACAGCAGGCAAGCAGCAAATGAGAAATTCTTTACTCTTTAATAAGTATTAGTTTTAATGATCAACTATTTTAATAGTGAGTCATTTTGTTACTCTGGTACGCTTACGTCAAAAGGACTAACTCACTCAATTTTTGATACATCTTAAATCCAAACTACTATTTGCCCTCTAGTTATCATTTATTTAAGCTGCCTTCACAGAGAAGTCTTCCTAACATGTCTATACATTTTTGGATGATTTTCTCCATATTAAGCTTTTATTAAACTCTTTGTAATAGACCATGACCAGAAAAAAATGACACATTAAGGGCAAGAATTGCATAATTACAGGCCTGACAATGTTTTCAAGATTATTTTGCCTTAACCTGATATTTAATTTTGTTCAGTTCCCTATTATCTGCTGTGAAGCGATGTTTTAATGGAAACTATTTTTGGAAATGTCTAAAAGGAAAAAAATTCCAAAAGTTCCAAATTGAAAATTTCATTATGCAGAAGTCCGATGGCAGGCATGTTTTTCTCCCCCCAGTTACAGAAAGGACTGCAAGATCTACCCACTGTTGTGGCTACGCTGCTAATAGGAGCCAAGCCAGTTAATTTAAACTAACAGAGAGATGTCTGTATGAGCTGTTGTCCCTACAGTGAAAACACAGCTAAAAGGCGTCAGTAATGCCAAGAGGAGGAGAATCCATCTCTTTACCCTCATAAAAAGTAAATTATAATAATATTGTTCTTCTGGGTGTATTTTTGAAAGTATTTGGGATCACTGGGATATGAACGATTTGTCTACCCACAGGCTGAGTCTTCTTCCAACTTCCATTCTGAAATTACCTTGGAATAAAAAACTTAACTGCAAAATTTAAGATAAAAAAAGTGAGATTTCCTGGCTCGTTACTGTGGCTTTGCTTCTCATTCTATGAAACATTCAAATCCCTTACTGCTGTTTTACTACTGTTTGCTTCTTTTCAACAGAGCCTGCAAATATTACATACATGTTTGAAAGACAGAGGACAGAACTGCTATTTGCTATTTGAGAGTATTAAGGAAAGCTAAAATAAAGCAAATAAAAGTTGATCCTCAAATGGGCAAAAATACCCAACTGTTTAACAGGAATTCTATTAGTATTATCTTTAGGATACGATGGTCAGACAACTTTACACAGAAGGTTAATACATTAGTTAAATAATTTAGATGATACTTGCCCCAGCATTCTCAGCCAATATTATCAGAGTTTTGCATTTTCAAAAAAGGAACAGAGAAGCAATGCATGTAATTCTTCTGGATGCAGGAAACAAAACTGCTTATTTATTAATTTCAGGATCCATTTGATTCAAACTATCTTCTCATTTAACATATACAGAATGTAAGGCTAGAATCTAATTCGGCCTTCCGCACAGGATAACTCATTAAATATCATCCATGACTTCTGTAAGGAGTACAAGATAACTTGAGTTTTATAAGACATCTCTCCCACAATCAATCGCTTCTGATTTGACAGGATTAAAACAGAGAATACAGCTCTTCTTTAGTGAATTTGTTTGCGTGATTAGTCTCTCAACCCAAACACATGAAAACCTTCCATTATGATGATTTTCCTATTAGACTTTTCTGGCCTGAGCTTCCTATCACCAGCTATTACAATAATTCTCTTTAGTAGACTAAAAAAGCCATTGGTACCTTACATTATTATTTCCCAAAGAAAATACAGTATTTTAATAGTAGTAATACAGTATATACCTTGCATTATTATTTCCCAAAAAAGTACAGGTCAAAACCAAGTTATTTGCCAGTGTTCTTTATGATAAACTAAGCAGACTGAGTTGTGTAACTCTCACAGAAAGCATCTGTCCTAGCCATCATATATTTTTTTGACCTTTTTCTATATCCACTGTGACAAAAAGGGAATGTCAGAAAAATATGCAGCTTTCCACTTTAGACACATCAATCCCATACACAGAGACAAAAGTATCCCCTGTATTCCTATTCCTTTTTTTCCCCACCATCTTCATACTTGTCTATGTCAGTAAATCTAGACAGAAACAAGTTGAGAGACATACATTCTTTCAATCCAGTATCTCAGCTGGATACACAGACAAGGAAAGATGTTCCAAACTGCTGTTTATGTAGCAGAATATCAAGAATTTACCAAGCCCTCTTTATTTATCAAAATTAGCATTCTTCAGGAATGCTCTCTCTGCATATATTTCCTCTTTCTTTCTTTTTTTTTTTTTTGGGGGGGGTGGGGGTGGGGTTGCGGTGGGATGAGGGGCTTCTTTTCTTCTTTTGTGTAACCTCTGATATTCAAGTAAATGGAGCTGAAATGGGATCTGGCTTCCTTCCCTCTCACATTTCTCACTACAGGCGTCCTGGCAGCTCACAGGTGTTTCCATGCAGTGACTGCAGTTGATGATAGCACAACCAAGCTCTTCAGTGATGCTGGCGTGTTACCAAATTTTCCTGAGAAACTCAAACAAGAGAAGAGAAAGTGCACTTTCGAGCACTTCATAAGTCAGCTAAATCAGTTTGGAATTTCCCAATACACAGGTACTTCTGTAACCTGACGGTGTACTGTGTAGTGCAAATAATCTGTATACTGCTGCTTCTTGAGAAACTGGTAACAGTTGTTCAGTGAAAAGTGTTCTGCAACTAAATATATCAATTCTGCTATAATAACATGCCTTCCAAATACAAGATTTAAAATTTAATTATAGAAATTTTAATTAAATGAATAAGGCACACAAATATGTTTGGATTTTTATAACACCAAATGCAGTGTTTCAAATACTGAATTTTATTGAAAAATTGAAGCAGACTGGATAAAGATCTAATCATATAAGCTAGGAACTGTCTGGAGGACTAAGAAAAAGGGAATGGTACTTCATAGAGTTGTTGATAAACTTCTAACAGAGTAGCACAGAATTTGGAAGGAGTCCGTCACAGAACAGTCTATTCCATTTAAGCATATTTGTTGCCTAGATGCACCTGGCAAGGTTTCATAATTCAGACCCTTTTAGGAGCAAGCTGGGTTGGAAACATAATTTACTAAGAAATATGGAGAACAATAGTGCTCAAAAGGTCTGATGGCAAGTTACAGGATCAGACATAATACATACACAGCACACTTCATTATACAATAGCTCTACACAAAAATCGAACTTAACGGGGAGTGAGATCTCCATTAAGAGATACAGAAAACTACAGTCTTAAACTAGACTACAAAAATAAATGCCGAAAAAGGCTATTAAATTGGAGGGTATCTTGAATATTAAAGGGTGAAAAACTGAAACAACAGCCTGGGTAATTAGAGGTTGTACGATTTCGTAAGTATTCCTACCACAAAATGACTAATGTTCCATGTGAGATGAAGACTTCATTCCTCTTCACTATGGAGACATCCTGAAGTGACAGTTTGTAAAAAGAAAATGAGTTTCTTTTGGACCAGTCACAACACTAAGATGTTTTTGGTATGGCACTAAGAACAGTCGAATACTGCTGAAGAAGAACAAAAGTACCTACATATTATTTCTAGTTTAAATTATTGCCTACTAAATGGAAATTGTTATTTGAAATGTCTCAGTGGATTTGGGTTAATCCGGGGGGAACACGTGTTGCTGAGAGAGTATGGCTACAACATGACATACCCTGTTGTGTCACAAGCATCTTATTTCATTAACAAAGTTGAATGGAAAGCAAACAAACAGACAGAACACATGAAAATTACAAATAATAGAGATTAGGAGGGTTGTCAACACTACTTGGGACAGAGAAATGGAAGGATACAGACACTAAAATAGTCTGTAGAAATAAAATGGAATTTGAAGAAAAATTCACACTAAATTCTAAGGAGAAACTTGGGAAACAGCAAAAGTGAAAGATACCTTAGGGAACTGGGAAAAGCCAGGTGACAGAAAATTTGCAATTGGTAATGACTATAAAAATGCTGGTGCAATTTTGAATTGAACATACAAAAACTTTATATCACAGCAGCACAGAGAATTTCTCTCCAGACACAGCTTTTGTGTTGCTACGTTTGGAGTATTTTGTTCATTCTGAGCAAGAGCTTTTCAGAAAAATGCTGACAAACAGGAGGGAGTTCCAGAGAACAACGACTTCTTTTCATGGACTAGAGAACTTCGATGAAAGAATAAAAAAATATGCATGTATCGTCAGATTAAATGAGAACAAGTGTGTGTCTAGATACATTTAAAAACAGTCTATAAATACTGAAGAATATAATCAGCAAGAACCAAGAGGAGCATTCATAATTTTTCCAGAGCATTGGAAAAGGAGCAAGGAAACACCTGTCTGGTTTTACGTGACGGAAGAAAGCTCTTCTATGCTTCTTCTAAAGTCTTATCTTAAAATTTCAGGGCCAACAATTATCTGCAGTGGGGCTGAACTATTTGTGAATATACAAAGTGACACAGCTCGAGGATGTCTAGCATCAGTTAAGGCACAATAAGTTGACTTCTATTGCTATTAGCTAAGGACATAAAATTAGTCTCGTAGGGGGGCAAACAAGACTTGTGAGCCACACCAGAGACGAAGGGTAAGAAAACAGCAAGAAGACTCTGCTGGGGCAGACAAGTGAATTTTTTGGATGTACATTTTTGCAAAAGAATAAATGTAAAATTAGAGATGACAGAAGACAGAAAACTGTGCAGAGCACCTGCATACACGAGATTTTTCCCTTCTCCTTTGTATTGACCAACAGTAATAGAGAAAATACATTTCTATATCAAAGGATACGTAGTGATAGATAAAAATGCTGCCACATTATTTAAATATTTTCACAAAAAATAATGTATATTATCATTAACATTCTGTAAGAACTGCAACTCTCTACCACTCAAGTATTGTAGTTCCAAGGAAAAAATGTTTGCATCTGGAAATACAAACCAAAAGTTCCCGAAACAACTTAACTTTGGTCATATGTAAAGCCCTGATCTCTGTCCAGCAACACTTTTTAAATCAACAAGCAGACTGTATGAGCATTTCCAGTATGGATTTAAACACTACCCCCATAAATTACAGGCAAAATAAGAGAGTAAAAAAAAAAAAAAAAAAAAAGTGGTTGTATCTACAAAATCAAGCCTACGCTTTGGCTTTACTCCAAATGTGAACTACCATCAACTGCCATAATAGATGAAGAATTGCATCATTCACTAATAACATCTACAAGACAGTGTCCTTCAAATTCAGCCACCCATTGGGTGAATTTTGGGTTTTAATCAGCCACATGCATTTCATCACTTCTAGTCACATGGACAAGAAGGCGAACGATATTCACACTGCTTAATTGAATTCACCCTCATCCCTCAAAATGTGAATCATAGTAACTAATTCAAAAGCTTCTCCGCACCCACTGACTAGACTGAGGCTATAAATTCAGGGACCAGAGATAGGTAAGGAAAATCAGATATTGTGAATACCCGTAAAAATCATGTATTCCATTATAAGGAAAAAAAGTCATTACACATCATTGAAACAACTGCAATAACCTGGTATGGTTCCAATACAGTGTTCAAAAGGCAAAGTGAGTGGGGAAACTGAGTAATTTTTTTTGAAACTTAATCATAAATTTCTGAAGCTTCAAGAAGTTATTTTTAATAGATACATTATGCTAGGCACTTAGTTTCAATTTAATCAATAATTACAAAATTCAATTAACGTTACTTCTTTGGGCTGTAAAGACTATCAGAAACTAGCTTTATCTTGTACAGTACAATAGCAATTATGTATCCATGCACAGAAAAGAAAGCAGAAAAACATGTTTTCTAATCAAAAGTACAGGAGCATTAAGGAGAAGCAGGACTGAATCATTCCAGCTGAAATATGACCCGAGGGACTACTTTCCCTACTCTCAGGAAAAATGCTAAAATGTCTTCCAGTATCAGATTCAATTATTACCAGTTTTAAAATCATGACTTAAAGATGACATCTCAATAGCACCATGTCATGATCACATCATTTCATCATCAGTTCAGTAATGAGAGAAGAGCATGCTGGATGAACACCATACATGGAAGAAATTAAAACCATTTCTGACATCAATGCAAGTTTTCCTGAGGGCTTGCTATTGCACATTTCATGTTGACATAATGAATTTTCCATTTTGAATTGGTTCTCTCATTGACCCAAAAGACACAAAATACGGGGCCAAAGCTTATGCTTCTTCATATGTTTTTGTTATGACACATATTGGCAGACTAATTTTCTTCCCTTAAAAACATTTGTTTGAATGAATGATCTACTAAACCCTATTGTAATAACAAACCTTATCATTGCCACTTTGTAATAAAAACAGAGATTCAATATCTCCACTGTGATTTAAGTTTAGTCTTGCAAGTTAATCCAACTTAAATGAGTGAAAAGTGAGTAAATACTGTCCTATATAAATTCTTTTAATTATAGGAATAATTCAATAGTCAGAACACTTAATTCTGTTATAACCAACCAGATTCTTGCATACCTATTATTTTTAAAAACAATGCATTTTTTCTTCAGTACAAGGTAGTAATGATTTTTATATCAACGTGTTTTTATTATATAGTCTAAATACACTTCAGCAACTCAGATAATTTTTAAAATGGCTCACTGTAACATCAAAACTAATCAAATAAACCATCGCCACCTGTCTTAAATGATTAGTTTGAGTAACAGCAATGAAGCAATATAAGGAAAATATTTGGTGTTCATGTGCAGAGTTCTCATTTGTTTATTTCTTGTCCCAAATGCTGCTTGAGAATCTGTGGCTAATTTTTAGCACTGGCTGCAACACTTCCTCTGGCACTACTGCCTAGGCTTGACCCTGCATAAAGGTAATAAATCAGGAAAACTGAAGCAGAAAATTCAGCCCTCCTTTTACACAGTGCTAGAAATACAACCTTCAAAACCATTAAGTTAGTTTGCAAGCAAGAGATCAATTCAACCAACACACTTTTCACTTTTGTGTTGCTTTAGCACAGTGAATCATCTGCAAATTCAGTTTCACTAGCTAGTGCACTGTGGTCATCTTATACTGTTCTCACTTTCTGATAGACAGACCCTTAGGTTTTAGTTACTTAAGGTTTCCAGTATATAATCTAAAAACATCAGAAGTAATCTACAGGAGCATTTTCTTTACATGCTTGTTTAGTTACACAAATGTTATACAATAAATTAGAAAATATTTTTAGATTCCTAATGGAAAAAAGTTAAACTACATCCATGTTTGACAGAACACATTTATAAGTAATAATATATAATGAACTCAAATCAACTCTAAGTTGAAAGTCTAAACAATTGAAATCTTATGTCAGTACTTAAGAGAAATCTAAATATGTTAAATTGCGGAAATAAATCCTTCAGGCACTCAATCTTAATTCTGCCCTTTAGTGAACATAAGCAAACAAAAAAAAGTATGTGATTTTAAAAGTTCATATTAATCTAACTGGAACCATAAATACCAAAATACTTCAACAGCAACCACACAGTCATTTCTTATTACAGCTCATGGCCATGAGGTTATTAGGTTAAGTTTCCTTTCTTTTTCCTTACCTTAGCTCCTTATAAGTGGAATGTAACCAGATTTCCTGTGCAATATTTACTGGTGCAGGTTACCTCCATCTCTGTGCCTGTTTAGCCTTTCTTGACAATGTGGTGTCAAGCAAAGCAACAGCAGCTTTGCACAGAATTTTTCCCCCTACTATCTGCCTCTCACCTCTAACTTATGATGCAGTAGTTGTCAATGCAGTAGCCTGCAAGGGAGAATTAAGGGATCTCTCTTATCCCACTTTTCCTTGTGCAGGACACAACAAAAGCCACACAAGTTTTCGCTTAGCAGTGTTGTACTGCAGTGCTAAGGAAAATTACGCCAAAAAGCCTTTAGAATTTTGTTTTGTAAGGGGACTGGAAATCTATTACACTATGCCACATTTTAGTTTGAAAATCGTTTTGGGTCAGAACCCAAGGTCAGAGTAATTCTCTTGTGCTATATTCCCTATTGCTTCTTCTGCTTCCCAGTTGTGCATCGCTTGACCTGTCCAGAGATACTGCAAAGTAAATTTACAGAGGAAATTTCAAAAAAATATCATCCCCTCCCCCAGACTCATACATTTCTACACCAAATGGGAGATTTTTCTTATTCGAGGACTATCTCACCTCTGGAGTGACATCTCGTGGTGCAAACCCTGTTCCTCCAGTTGTTAAAATCAAATTAAGTTCCTTTTCATCACACCAATCTATCAGCGTCTCCTGAAAGAGAACATGAATCCTGTCAGATTTAACAAGTAATACATGGGATACAGTTATCTCAGAAAACACCTGACTTGAAAGACTTGAAATGTCTTAAAAACAGAGACACACACAATAAATACAGGGAATTGTAAAATCACTCATGGCTTTTTATACGAAGACTTTAAACTGCTATTTGTAACCAACATATGACAGAATAATTCAAGTATCCATCATAATATTTTTGGAAATGGAAACTGAAATTCTGTTCTCCATCTCTTGACCTGAAATGGCAAACAAGAATTCACAGTTATTCATTTGTATCAGTTTATTTTGATTTTGAGATATAAATATAATGCTTTGACACATGTTGGTAGAGTACGCGCATTTAATTCAGATTACACAGTTGATGCTTATTACAGTAACTTTGGTTTCTGTGTTCCACTTTAACAGCCTGAAAAAAGCAAGAACCACATATTTGTAAGCTTATCTACTAAAAGATGCAATAATATACCTGAGAGAGCAATACAAAAGATTATCTATAATCATCTTTTCTACATTCCCTACAACATCTCAATAGGACTGCGCATACCAATTCCAAGGCTGGACTAAGAAAGCTTAATAAATCTGTCATGTAAATTCAATGACTTACAATGGAGTAACTCATGATACTAGAGAAGTGTTTAATTTTATTTGCATTCATTTTTTAAATGACAATTTAAACGAGTTTTCAAACAGTGATAAACATTTGACGTAAGCAGAAAATTTATGTAGTCTCAATACGATTATATCACTTATCCTTCATACTCTACTGTGGGATAGCACAGCAGCAAAATGTCTGCCTGGAGCTCAAAATTAGCTGCGTTACGTGAAGTACACTCACAAATTACACAGTAAGGTACCCATCTGCAGAAATCAGTCAGATCAATTACTTAGACAGCTATCCTTATTCTAGCAAAGAAACCTCATTCTTTGAAAAAGTTTAGGGTACATTTATGTTTCTGGAGTATTACATTGGGGAGGAATGAACTGTTTTGGTGACTGTTGGCTAGAAGCTTATTATTTATCATAAAATTAGATCTGAGCAATATACTGATTTAAAAAGCTTAAAATATTGTTGATGGCCATAAAACTGTCCAGAACATTTTAAAAAGTACTACAAATTTAGATTAATCCTCAGGTGTATGTTCTGCAGGCTTAGCACTGCTATGTAATTTCTAATTAAGAGAAAGCTCATATATGGCCTCTTCCAAATTGCAGGTAGAATAAACTTGTGTCTGCCTGCAAGCCCCATCATGCAAACAAAGAAGTGGCAAAGCCAAAGATTCTGTCTTTATTTGTCCTTTCTTTACTCATTCCTTCCACTTCTCCTTTTGCATTATCTCTTGTCTTTATTAAAATCACATTCATCTTTTTACTCTCCCCTTTTGGAGGGTGGCACTTTACTTAGGTGGGCTGTAAATTACCAGAAGTTTCTGGTTATACGACCATTTCAAATAAGCTCAAGAAAAGGATACACATAATGTCTCAGACTTGTACATAAAGGAAATATTAAGTCTGACTTTTTATTGACGTTTTGAAAAAATGTGAATTACAGTAGTAAAAAGCATTTTAAGTCTTAAAATTGTTTGTTTCAATAACATAGATATACATCAGAAAAATTATTTTAAAGAGGTGGCATCCTCTCTATTTTATCACCTAGAAACACATATGTCGACTTTGAACAGCTACAAATTTCAGAGAATACTTGAATTTCAGTGTAAAAATGGTGTTTGGCATATTTAGAGCTTAATATTGTATATATTTTAAAAATTATTATAATCAAGAAAAAATTGTCAGTATAAAACAGGAGGGAGAGATTTTGTGTTTTTTTTTTTTTTTTAAATGAAGCATTTATCTTTAGATAAAACAAACCCCACCAAACTCCAACTGGTTTTATAGAGAAAATAAATCCTTCCTCTGTTCTCATTTTGCTACAGTTCAGTAATACTCCAGTTAACAGGGAAAAAAAGTCATGTGATAGCCTACAAAAAGCTAAAGAAATCAGTATACTCCCCAACTCTTCAAATAAACTGAGCAATAATTAAATACCTATTACTGCTATTCCATTAATGTACTTAGGCAGACATATAATTCTCTATCAAATTCTAGTTATAGTAAAGAAATATAAGCTTTCAGTAAGAAGACCTTTGACTATGAGGCAGTAAGTTTGTGTTTCATTGTATTTTAGAAGTGTAAATTGTACCACTTAGATCTTTTAAAACCATGGAAAAATACCTGAGACTGATATTCGGCTTATTTACTTTCTAGCCCACAAAACTCTACCCCACAAAACATTCTTACTGACATTTTAAGTATCCAAAAAAGGAAGCACCACCCCGATCAATTGAGGACAAAAGGCTACTCATATTCACTTTGCTGCTGCCAGCAGTCCAGCTATGTTCTCCACTGACATTGCATGGAACTGACTTTGCTGTGTCTTCAGATGAGAATTCCTCTATATCAAGGACCTGATATTTGGCTTTACTGATGCTACACAAACAAAATTATTATATAACATTTCAACCAGAAAAAAAATTCATCAAATAGTTTTTGTGCATCTTTGTCCTCTTCTATTGCTTCATTGATGATAAACTTTCAAGACAAAATGAGATTAAGTCAACAGGTTATGTAAATCACTGTCACTCCATTCAAGTCAATGGAATTACGCTGATGGATACAAAACACAGTATCTGGCTCTGAAAACAGCACTGTAAAATCACTACCAAATTTTAAAAACCCAGAACAAAACTACAGACCTCCAGAAAAAAAAACACCCAAACAATAGCTTAATATTTTTAACAATTAATATCCTAAAATAGGCTTTATCAATTATTTTCTAGTGTGAAGGTAGACAAGAACAAATGAAATTATTACAGTCAGTTCCTCTAGACACATTTTTACTTCAAAAGCACACAACTGTGATTCTAACCTGTTCAGATTTCACTGAAGTCCTAGAATAATTATATTAATTACGTTTTTCTGCTGCACAGAAATAAAATGTCAGCCCAGTTGCCTCCTTAAGCTTTGGATTAGATCTAGTGTCCTGTCCTCTCTACCTATTTCTTTGTATTTTCTCTTTTAAATACATTTAAATTTCTCTCATTTAAATAACTAAGAAATCCTTGGGTCTAACATACCATTTATTTCCATCTCTTGCTTCAAAGAGCTCTTGTTTCAATCAGCCCCCTCTCTCCCCCAAATTGGAGCTACTTGTTGGACCTCCTATGCACTGCCCAATCTTGAAATTATTTCAGTTATAACACTGCTCATCAAAACCTTTGCTTATGATCTGTTTGAATTTTCTCATGACCAATGTTGATTTCACCAGTGCAGAAAAATCTTGCCTCATTCTTTCTCCGAGTTCTTAGTCTTTCACATGTAAATTCATTGATTTTAAGGCCAATAAAGATCATTAACTCATGGAAAGAATGTCTACAGCATGTGGCACAGCGTTTACCCCGTGTTTACTGCAGATACATGCTTGCAAATTCATATAGGCACTGTCACATTATGACACACTAAGTCCAAAAGCTGTACAGATGTATTCTTGTGGCACCACACCTAAGCTAGTGCTACCTGCCATTTCAGTCAGTGAATGGCTATAACACTTAGACATATTTCCTTCTGTGGAGGAAATTTAAGCATTTCAATGTCCAAGATGCAAAACTGCCATTACTCTAAGCTGGCAAGTCACAGAATTTCGGTCAGTTCCTCCTGTTTTTTAAACAAATTCTAGGACTCGAGCATCTCTTCACTACACCACCCAGCCTTGACCTGAAGGATTCAAGAGAGAGACAGGACATCATAATTTAATTTGGTAGGGTTTTCCAGCAGCTCTTTATGTTTATCATTAAGTATTTGTTGTGTTTCTAGTAACTGTTTCTTCTTAATCATTTCTGTGGGATAATGCCTGCCCGCCCCCCATGATACATAAGAACCCTGCTCACAGAATGCACAATGGTCATGGTTAGCAAAGTGGGGTATTTTTTAACTCCATTAATGTACCATCCTCTAATATCTGCAAGTAAGTGAACAGGAGAAACAAACAGGGATTCCTTTCTGGAATGAAAGAAAAAGTTCCCTGATTTTTGGAGATAACTTTTTTTTTTTTTTATTTGTGGGTTTGTGGGTTACTTGTCTTAGTAAATTTTTGCAGTCTCTTGCAATAAAGCCTTATTACAATCATGGGCACTCTACGTTTCCGTCCTTGATTGCTGCTTCACTTAAATAATGGAGTAGAGCAGTTCTACATCTGTAATTAATTAGTTCATTTTCAGAGTGACAGAGGCATCCACTCATTGACACAATATTATTAAGCATGCTGTTAGGCAGGAATTTAAACTGGAGAAAAGTTGCAAGATTCCTCCAGATCTCTTACTGCTACTGTACACTGCTCTTCCACGTAGATATTGAGACTATGAGTAACGCCCTTAACTGGAGCAGCAGTACTACAAAGCACACAAAAATGGTCACAGACTAAATGCCTACACGGAAGAGCTGAGGACTTGAGGACTGTTCCTCTCCTATGATGCCACATTTCTATGGTATTTCTTGTCTTTCTTTTTGTCCTGTTTTTGCCATCACTTTGCTATGAGAGTGTGCTAACAGTCCACCTGTTTATGCATCTGAAATGATTAGAATACAATCCTGCAAATCAATATTATGGTGCTTATTCCTGGGATTAACATGTATACTTTTTTTCTTATCAATATGTCATTTACTTCATAATACAAGGATTGTAAAAATAATTCTCGATACATATGCACACTTTTCATATACCTTAACCATTGGAATATGACCTGTACACCGTTACTACTTAAGATATTAATTAGGACAAAATAGGGAAATGCTAAAAAGAATATAAACAGGCAGGTTTTCAGAAAGAATCCATACAGAATTCTTCCATTCTATATTCAGTATTGAAACTGGTTAAGTAATTCTGTAGTTCGGCACACGCTAAATTTTTCCAGCACAGTGCAAACTGTTATTTCTCCTTATATGCACCACTAATCACATATGAAAGACCATTTAAAATATGTTAAAATTTAATTGAAATTGCTGAACAAATATCAATGTTAACTATGAAATTTAATTATGAAACAATATACATTTATTTACATTGGACTTTGAAACAGAAGTAAGTTAGTATAAGCTGTTTTACAGACATGCATTCTATCCAGAAGTTCTCAAAACAACTTTACGTGACTGAAAAGACCATTGTGGCTTCTGAGAAAAACTACTGATAGTGCTTAGAAATGCAGAAGTCTGTGTTCTCCAGAACAGATCTTCTCAAAACTACAAGCTTTGTAAAATTATATAACTTTTATATTTGCAAATAAATCCTGTTTACTCTAGGACAGTATGTTTCAAAATGCAAGGAAAAAACATAACAGTGTATTCTTAAAGCTATAATGATAACTTTCCTTAGCAATCCAAGTCAAATAAGAACTGTTGTATAAAAAGCCACATTAAATATAAATTTAATTTTCTTTCACACTTAGTGGTCTCATACTAAAAGAGCTAAAAAGGTATCTGAGATAATTTTCATTTATGATTATCTAACATCACAATTAAGAAATAATAGTGAATGAGAATATGGAAAAACATATCAAAGAAGAGAAAGTCTGCATAGTTGCAGATTTGCTAAGAAAACTGGATGTCATTTTGACCACGGAGTTTCAGGAATACAGGAATTAGCACATTAAGATCTCATAACAACCTTTACTTAGTCATCTGGCTTGAACTACTCCAGACCCCAGTTCACTAAAGATTACCCCTGATATTATGGCAAGAGAGCATACATAACTGCACGAATCAGAAATTCACATCACAGCACACAAATACGGGGCAGGAAAAAAGAAAAAGAAAATGTAAAAGTAACCCAATTGTTCCTCATTGTTGTATTATTTAGGAGTTTGAATCTTCTCTCTTCAGCTGACCATGGCTTGTCTATTGATTTAAAAGGGAAAACCAAGTACCGAGGACCATGCAAGAACATGAATACCCATAAACAAAGGCACTGAAGGAAAGATAAAGAGCGGAGTTCAACATTCAGTTTGAAAAAGAGAGAAGGCCTTAGAAATGTTAATATATTCTTGGAATGAATTTCATTTTTTTTCCCTAATTCTTGTGAAGGTTTTATTTCTTATGCTCACAATCTTTCTCTTATTGCTTCAAAGCTTCGCTGAAATGTAGAGGTATGAAGATATTATTACCTGTGGAGCAACAATTTTGCAACTAATCAATCTCAAAATGATGTAAGAATATCAGAAAATGAAATACTAAAACACCGTGAAAATATGCTCGACATTTTCTATTACCTCTACCCTTTTTTCCTTCCCCCACAACAAAAGGCAGAAAGTAAGAGAAATGTTAGGATTATGTTCAGAGTGTAATCACTGTAGTCAAGAGACTTGGATGAAATGCAAATACATATCTCAATGTGTCTAAACAGACCTTCTAATCTTTTGAGATTTTACTCAACATAGTAGTCTTTTGAAGATTCTACAGATATATTTGCAGTTTTCAGCATTACAGTCATTTTGCATTCTTGTTTTTCTAAATATGGTTTTCTAAATACTAAGCTAATGTATTAAAAGAAGTCACAAAAATGCAACTATTTTACTGAAATGCAAAACTAAAGGAAGAAAGTAATAAAAATGTACTCTATAAATGGCTTACTTTTGAAATGGAAATTTAATTATAGACATTTTCCATTTGAAATAAATTGCAGCTAGCAAATATTTCAAGGTTCAACATACTTATGCAGCCTGTAACGTAACCTTTTTTAAAAAAGTACTTCACATCTTCTAAAAGCTACTATTTGTGATAATTATCCCTAAAACAGGAAAAAAAAAGTAGGCACTGAAGTACAATGCTCAACAGAGTTCATCTATGCAAATGAGTAGGGAAAGTCAAGCAGAGAGATGTGCAAACACTGAGGTGTTTGCTGGTCAAACCACCAGGACTGAGAGTGCCAACACTGCTGCTTTTTAAGGGCTGAGACTGGCAAAAAAAATTTCTAGCTATTAGGCTGGAGAAAGGTAAAGACAGTATAGGCTACATACAAGACTGACTCCACAAAATGAAAGTGCAGTTTTAAATATTTTTTGCTGATTCCCTTCAGAAAGACCAAGGAGGGATTGTTAATTCAAGCTAACTACCTTGACATATTAATCTTAGTATAAATGAGAAAAATTGTGATTTTATTGTATGATTTAACAAATTGAATTAAAATCTACAAGGAGGTCTAGATCAGATGCAAACCATAAGTCTGTATGTGCAGCAAGGCACAAGACTTGTTGACTTGTTTCCTTCTGTATGAAAATCTGTTCCCATCTACTGTTGGTACCACTGGTACCCTCCTAGAGTACATGCTAAGGCCTTGAAATCATGGCTACTCACTGGAAAGGATGGGTTACTCCAGCATAACAGTTTTCCTCAGATGCCTGGAGGAAGGGATGGAACTTAGAGCTGTCAGAAAAGGCAGAACTAGATATTTTCCAAACATGCCTGTTTCTTGAAACAACTTTCCTGTCCACTCTGAATTTGACAGAAATATATGTGTGTGGGCATATATGCACACATGCTCATCTTCATATAATAAAAATGTACTAGCAAAAGCACGGAAGTTCAATGTGTCTCATTTCTGTCATGCATAAAAGACCTCTCTCTAAAATATAATGTTTACTAACATAAATATTACAGTAGTTATAAAATCTCTATGTTTTTCTTAAGAATTTATTTGAAACCAATTAAAAATTAAATAAAAGAAAAACATAATGTCTCCTTGCCAGTATTGCTTTTCCCGGTGAGAATCTTGACATCTAATGTATATTCCTCCGATTATTTCTACAACACCACAAGCTAAAATAGCACTTAGAATGAAAAGGAAAAAAAGCATAAAACCAACTAAATTAATCCAATACTGCTCAATAATAATAGATAAACAGGTATTTTCTCTCTTTTTTTTTTTTTAAAATTAAAGCAGCACTTCAAAGACCTGTTATCACAAGACATAAATGCTTAGTTTTAAAGCCATAAACTTCAGATTAATTGTGCAGAACAAGACAGCTTTTTCCACATTTTCTTCCCCTTTGCATACATTAATGTTTATCTAAGGTTGTTTGAAAGACTGTTTACTTTGGGTTTTCTTCTCAGAATGTGAAAATGCAGCTTGATATTACACACAAGTCAGTAACTTTCTAAAACTGGAGTTCTTTACGCTATTTTATCTATGTGTATCCACATCTACAGCACATGTATCTCATGCACCACAGATCAGAGGTTTCACTGAACTTTGCTGGCTGTAACAAAGCCCAGGTAAGCAACATCTTAATCTTATTGAAAACATAGAAATGGCAAAGCCACAGAAAACCAACTGTAAATTTCTTTGAGCTGCCAAGACAACACTAACTGCTTCAACACTAAGAACGGCTAAAAGCATGTCTGTCATATAGGCAAAGGTGATACCTCTCAGAGAACTCCAAGTACAAACATGTAAGAATCGTATTTCTGTAATAGACCTCAACACTTCTTAGAAACTATACTTGAGAATAACCACTTGCAGAATTTGCACATACGTATTTGCATGCAGATACAACTACATCTCCAGTTTAAACCAGGTTATACCGTGCTTCTACTTGTGCTGTTTAATGGGCAGGAAGCGCAGTAGATTTAAAAATGACTACAAGGCTTCTGTGATTAAAAAAAAAAAAACATATGAGGAACACAGCTGTGGAAAAATGTTTAAGCTCAAATGTTTGCTTTTCTGTAACTATGAAGTTTTACAAAACAATATAATTGTAAAAATATAATTGATTCTTACAGGACCCAGTTCAGTTTCTAGCTTCATTTTCTAATAGTAAATACAATCTTACATGTTACTCCATATACTTAGCTACAATTGTGTAAGCCATCATTTCCTTTTACTTTTTAAATAGTATTACTACTTATAATTTCCATTTTTGGTGTAGCTCTCAATGGAAATGACAAATTGACCAGAACGAAAATATTCAAATATCTAAAAAAGGTTAGGATGGGGGAAAAAGGACAAGACGAAACCATTAGAGAGACAGGGAGCTACTCAGTGTAATAGAGTTTGTGGTATAAATTCCCCAACGTGTGTATTGTTCATGCGTTTCATCCATAGCGTCAATGAATGATATTGTTCTTAAAATAAAATCTACTGCTTTACCTGTGAAAATACAGTAAAGAAAATTTACCTACCAACGAACAGCTGCTGTACTTTGAGATATTTAGTCCATACATATAGTCTAAGAGTGGGTGGGCTGGTGGCCTGCCCTGGAGTGTCGCGGGAGGGGCGGTCTAGCTCCTCCCCTCTTCCTGCTTGAGGCATGACATACAGGGCAGAGTGCATCCGCCACCACTTCAGATCCTCTTAAATGCACAACCAAACCTGAAAGAGATTCAGAAAGAGGGGAAAGGCAGGTAGGAGACTAATGTACATGCAGACTATACCTCTCAAAGAACACCAGTTACTGACCAGTAACCTTTCTTCTTTGAGTCTGCATGTACATTCCCGCAACGACTCACTCTGAACAGTTACCTTTGCCTTTTACCACCCAGGAGAAGGCCTGAGGACTCCCACAAACAACTGCAGCATCACTCCACTGAAGGCTGAAACAGCCCTGGATACTATTAGACTAACGTAATGCCAGGTGAAAGCAAAGACAGAACTCCAGGTGGCCTTACAGGAAATGTCCAAATACCATACAATACAGATACTAAGTTTGCCCAGAGAGCTAATAGCATTTGCTTTGGCCATGGTGGGGGGGGGAAGTCCCTCGAGTCCACACAGAGCCAGAAAGCCATCTGAACAACTGTTGTGTGAAGTCAGCTGAACTTCTGGATATTCCCACAGTGCAACAAGGAAAGAAACAAACTAAAAGACTTGGACCCTTGAAGAGAAATGATAAAGTCCTTATGAAATCAAGAATGTGAAGTATAAAAATCAACCAAAGAAGCATACGATCTGGAAACGAGTACTGGAAGAATAATTGCCTGGCTACTCTGAAACTTTGGCACCACTTCAAGAAGGAATTTTGGATGACTGAAGAACAGATATTCTGCCCTTATAAAGGTAGTATGTAAAATGGCAGTCATAAGGACCCGTACATTTCAGCAGCTGGCTGAGAAAACTGTCACCAGATGTGCCACTTTCATAGACACAAGCAGAAGGAGTAAGAATTTAAGAGCTCAAAAGGGGAGAAGGAACCACTATAATGCAGTGGTTTTCCAAGACTATTCAGTCACGAACAATTCCATGCATCCTGATCAGCTCTGTTAGGAAGCTATGAGTTGTGAGGTGTGAGAACATGAGTGCACTCAACCAGAGCACGCACCCTGGTACCCTCACCAAAGTACAGAAAGGAATCAAAGGAACTGCATTTAACAGTAACCTAAAAGAGCTGAGATCAAAGCAGTGACAAACACATCATACAGAAAATACTGTTTTCTCATAGAGTATGCATGTCTAGATGATACTTCCACGCTACTGGCTATCATTACTCTGGAGAGTAGCAAGAACTGACAACCCTAGAGACTGGTTAATGTTTTGATGTGGAGGGTCCTGAGATTACCACAGATTGAAGAAGAGCCAGAGAAGAGCTAAAATACAATGTCTGTGGATACTACAAAAGAAATCTCACATAGCAGCATATGAATACACCCACTGTCAGAACACGGTGAAATGACCCAAAAAATAACAAGTTTGTCTTTGCTGATTATTTCTCTATATGTGTGCCAAATCTGGCAACTTACAATCAATACACCATAAAAGGAGAAGAAGCGTTTTGCAAGCCTAATCCAAGCTAAAGTACTGTATGGCTTTATTAAGCCAGGCAGCTGAATGAGATGCCAAAACAATGAGTATATTTTAGCAAAAGCACATGTGGTATTGCAAAGAACAGACCTAATTAGGTCCCTTAAAGAATACCCCTAATGGAAACAGCAAAAATGACTTGTATCCACACAGAAATTTCCTTGGGGAAGTCTAGTTCATCAAATTCTAAAGAACATACTAAAATGAGCCTGGATGGAATCTCAGTTATTCTCTCTCTCTCTGTCCAGTTCAGGATTAGTTTGTCATTCCTGACAGACATCTGTCTACAAAACATACTCTTAAAGATCAGTAAATGTTTTACTTTTGGACAAATGACCACTGGAAGAGTAGGTGAATAAACTGGTTTAAATGAAAACCCAAACTTTTGGAAGAAATGTAGAGATTTGGTCTAAAGTATCACTTCTATCTTACCAAGGACTGTAAATAGAGTCAAAGACACTTACATCAGGGCTCACTGTCTTCTGTATGCAACAAAGAACATTGTTATGTCAAACAAGTAAGACTGTGAAGAATCAATCACATTAATATTTCAAATTTGAGTTAACTCTTCTATTTAAAATGGAAGTCTGACAATCACTGTAGGATGAAGAGAATTTACATGCTACCAAAATGGTGGATGAAATGCTGAAATAGCTACTGGATATATACTAGGCTCATGAGTTTCTAATAACTCTAATATTCTAGAGTACTGAGAAACTGAAGCCCTCACAGAAGATGGATTCCTCCTGAAGTAAAACCACTTCCATTTTGTAGCACATGTAAAGGTTATGGACTGTTTCCTACCGTGAACCAAAATGTTCTGTATGTTTAAATAGTCAAATATGTTATTACACTTCACTGTATGAAAACTGAGGCCTGAATGATGTGTCGTGGTTTAACCCCAGTCGGCAACCAAGCACCACGCAGCCGCTCGCTCACTCCCCCCCCGGTGGGATGGGGGAGAGAATCGGAAGAGTAAAAGTGAGAAAACTCATGGGTTGAGATAAAGACAGTTTAATAGGGAAAGCAAAAGCCGCGCGCACAAGCAAAGCAAAGCAAGGAATTCATTCACTACTTCCCATCGGCAGGCAGGTGTTCAGCCATCTCCAGGAAAGCAGGGCTCCATCACGCGTTAACGGTTACTTGGGAAGCCAAACGCCATCATGCCGAATGTCCCCCCCTTCCTTCTTCTTCCCCCGGCTTATATACTGAGCATGACGTCATATGGTAGGGAATAGCCCCTTGGCCAGCCCGGGTCAGCTGTCCCGGCTCTGCTCCCCCCCAGCCTCCCGTGCACCCGGCAGAGCACGGGAAGCTGAAAAGTCCTTGACCAGTGCAAACTCCACTCAGCAAGAACCAAAACATCACTGTGTTATCGACATTATTCTCATCCTAAATCCAAAACACAGCACTCCACTAGCTACCAAGAAGAAAATTAACTCTATCCCAGCTGAAACCAGGACAGATGCATGTGTCTATTGGTCTGAATGATCAATGTGGGGAAAAAAGGCAGAATGACTAGAGTAAATGCCCACAAGGTCCTGAATTCCACGTACCAATATTGTTCAAGTGAGAATGGAGTGACTGTGGTGACTCAGACACTGCTTTTTCTTAATCACAACAGAATAAGGGTATTGGTAGATAATCATAGATCTGAAATGCACAGAATTAAAAAGACACCTCCATACCAACTCAGATGCTCTGCCTCTCTAGAGAAGAAATCTTCTTCTTGATGTTATCAACCACAGATTAATTGTTGGTTAATAACACTGCCAATACAATTGCCTATTTAGATATTCAGAGAAGTATCTGTTAAGAAGATGTGGCAGCATATTTTGAAGATCCTGAAGATAACGGATTGTAACAATTATTTTATGGCGAGCACAACAATTCCGTAGATGGAGTCATTACATGATGGATGGATCCAGCACCTCCCTGCTTGCTCATGCAGTGCACTATGATGGTGCTATTCACCCAAAAATCATTGTTCTGATCATCAGTGTATGGATACAGAACAGCACTTCAGTTTTGCCTAGCAACTTTTACTAGAAGATGCCCCTCTCTTGCAACGAAGAAGCCATCCTTACTGACATCTCTACGTACTTGTAGTGGATCCTCCTGACAGCTGAGAAATTTTGAGATTACTATCTATCAGCTCTAACACCTAATTATAAAGCATAAATTAAATGTAAGATGTTTCCAGCCAACCAGTGCATGTACAGGCCATGTGACCTAACAGCTAAAGGCATGATCTTATTGTGATCTGAGATTGTCCTGGCACTGTTCAGATTGTTTCAGAGAAGTGTTCTTTTGCTCTGGTGAAGCCTACCAAGACAACAATACAATCTCTTTCCTGAATATTAGATGAATATTAGAATAAATTAGATGGGAATTATCTGTGTTCATTTTTCTACTGTAGTGTAAAATAAAAAAGTATTTGTAGAGAAGCCTGAATGTTATGCGTGAATTGATGCAAAAAGGATTCTTGTACAAATCAGGTCACTACATGTGCAAAGATGAACATGTATATATGCAAAGACATTTATTTTTCCCCAGGAAAAATTACTACAACAGACAAATTACAGAGTACCATTTTTAGATGGTAAATGACCTCCCAGGTCTAATAATCAAGGCCAGATTTAGCTTCCAGAAGATAATAAAACATCAGGAAGAAAGCCCCTTCATCCAAAACTAAGCAGTGTCCTTTATTTCTCCAAATACAAGGAAGGTATGGACATCCTGCTCTGATATATTCTTGTGATAGGGTTATACAAACAATGAAGAGAAAGGTATATGCAAGAAAGGAAAGAAGACTGGAGTATTCTGGAACTGATTAGACTGTCTGCACTTCTCCATTATCTGTTGCATAGGAGTAATCTTGGAGACCCTGCAAATGATTCTCAAAAGGGATAAGGAAAGGATAAAAAACAATTGAGATTCATTGACGGTTCTTAATGCAAACACCATGTTGACAGCTGTCGAAGGCAATAAAAAATAAATAAATGTGATCGTTACAGAAAAAAGTCTTTTCCCTATGAGCCCTTGCTTTTTTCTTATAGAGACAGACCACAACAGAAGAATAGAATGAACTAGTAATAGGCTGCCTTGCTGATTATGTTATTGTTTTTTCCTGAACTCTAGAGTATAAGCATCCAAAGACTAAAATGTAATGAAAGAACCTTTTGGCACTTATAAGAAAATCTATTACTGAACTAAAAAGGCCGCTCTTCAAAGGGAAGACCTTTTCAGGATTCAGTCTATGCAGAATCTCTCTTACAAGCCCAAAGGATTATAGCGATTACACAATACTGGGTGAAAGCGGTTACCATAGAATTTGATGAGCTATCTTCTGCTTCCATTGCAGCTTGCAGAGGTGTCTTAGCATTAGCTGATCCCACTGCAATCAAAGATTTCAACTGATTATTATACTCAGGAGAAAACTCATGCAGAACAACTCACATTAGGAAGACTCCTTTCCCTAAGAGCTGAAACTTTCTGGTCATTTCTCTTTTGGAATGTTTTTAAAACATGTTCATTTCTTCTTGATATTTACTAACAACAAAATTACTTGGAGTCAGGTGGTAACAAAAGCATTCAAAATCCTGAAAAAATTTCAAAATCACTTTCCAACTGTTTCTGCAGCTGGTATAAATGAAGCTAAAATCTGCCAGGACACTAAGGTTGTTCAAACATGCTTTTATCGGTATTAGAAATCTCTCAGGCAAAATAATATGCAGAATGTCAAACAACCTACAGCATTTTTGCAGAATTCTTTGTATTGTAATCTCCATTGTTTCTAAGGTCCTGAGTTTCTGTAAATTATTTTGTGCTATACAGAAAGATACGCTAACACTTTGTTACATGACAAGTATTATATATATTAAAAAAAATGTATATCCTTCTGTACTGTCTGAGGTGAGACAACTTTGTAAGAAGTCTGCCTAATTTGATAAAGTTGCTGCAGATGGAGCAAACAGAAACCTAATAAAGCAACTGCTTCATAGAAGTGATCTAGCTCAATCTAGTCTCAAAATGTTATCAAAGCCTTAGAGGCTAACTAGGACATGAACAAAGTTCAAAGCAATACATGAAAAGAGTTGGAAAGGACTATTCTAAACAGAATCACTTGTCATCTCTTGCTTTTGTAAAGATGTATGCCAAACCTCACTTGCTAAAATTTAAGAATCATAAAAGAAATAGTAATCAGTACTATCAGAATGAGAGAAGTATAGAATGCTTGCTGCGAAAGGAAGAGCAATCCTTACAAATGCTTGCAGTGGTCATATTGAGTCTCTTGACTGCTGCAAAGAAAGTCTTGGTATATTCAGAAATGCTTTCCAGTCACAATTTCCAACACGCTGGTTCTATTTGCAACTGTTGGTTCTGTGACTGAGAGTTTTCAAACAAACACTACTAATTCCAGAGTAAGAAACACTTGCACTAAGCATGTCATCTATACAGGTACTCTTAGCACTTAATCTTGAATGAATGATGGCTTAACTAATTAAGTGTTCTGGCAACGAATATATTTGTACCATATGCTTCAGTTGCAAAATCAAGATCTGTGCCAGAACCAAAAGCTGCAGCACAGAGGGAATAGTCGTTGACGAGTGAAGCCCTCACAGTGTCTACTTCAAGAGGAATTAATGATTTACAAACTCTAGCTCCTTAGCACAAGACAAATCAAATCTTAGCGTTCTTTTTACTAAAAGGTTTTCTTACAATTTAAGTTCTAAACCTCAAATGATTGCTATTGTTCTAATCTTAGCAGACATTTCTCACCATAAGTAATCCTTTCGAGATAAGTATTTCAGAAAGTATTTTTCAAATTTATTTTGAAATTTCATTCACTTACTTTATCTGAAGTTTATATTAAACCTTCATAACTATCTAGAAGACGACATTATTTTAAACATTGCAATTAACATACAGATATTGCAATTATTCATTATACTTTCATAAATGGGTATTTCGTGCCTCTCTGCTCCTGTTTCCCTTGAAAAAGAATGGAGAGAGAATATATGCACACTTTTTTTTCAGTAGTTTTCCAAAAGGATACGCAGGGACACTCAGTAATTATGGAAATGTTTAAGGAGTACAGTTGTAGGTACAGCAGGTTCTAGTGAAAAAAGTGCATTCCCATTGTTACTGATGTGCTCAAATCAGACTGATAGGGTAAGTTATGCATACGAAATGTCTGCTGCTTCACAGGAACAGAACCCTCCTTGCTAAAGCATGAGTCATTTCTAGAGTTGTGAAACCATGGAAAGCCCTCTGGACTAGGAAGTACTTGTTCGTATTTTACAGATGTAAGACGACACATATGGTAACCTTTACGAGAATCCGGAGTTATTTATATACTTCAAAAAAAGTTGCATAAGAAATAATGAGTCTTTTTGACTGTGTATCACCTGCTTTACATACTATTACTCTAACATATGGTCTGTTACATGAAAATGTTTATATAAGTAATTTTTGTTTTTTAATTGTAAAACTTACCCTTCTGGACATGTTAAAATCACATTGCAGTCATCTGCTCAATGCAATTTAGAATAAAGGCATCATCTCAATAATTAAAAATACCATATTACCCCTTTCAAAGAGTTGTATCATCTCCCACACATTCTACTTTGAGGATTATGATGCATGCAGTATATGTTATCTCTGGACTATTGCTTTCCCTTGTAGAGACAATTGCCACTTTAGTGCTGGAGAGTGATGAAGAGCCTACACAGGCAGCAGAGTCATTCAGATCGTATTTTCAGTAAGAGGGAGTAGGTGGAATTAGTGGATGAAGGAGAGCATGCAATAAATTTTATCTGTGAGCAAGAACTGGGCAATGCCCTCTGGAAATTAAGGACCACACAATGTTCTATTTATAACGTTTCTAATATTGTAGTGATCCTGACCAGGAGACCGTAGCACATAAAGGAGTCAGCGATCCACATAACAGTTCCCCTGCCGTTCCCACAGCAGGCTGTGCTGTGCTCCACATCCAGCGTGGCCTTCAGGCCTGTGTCATGCTGCACAAATCCCTTGGCCAAAGGACAGACTCAGACACCTCATTGTAACAGAGAAGCCTGTAGGCAGCTCCCACTCGGTACTGGTGATTACACCACCAGCGTGGTCCTTCCTTTATCTAAAATTGTAGCAAGAATTTCTCATAAGTGGAGAAATCCATCCAGGGATTGATCCGATGCTGCAAGAACACACGGTTCCCAGCATCTGAAGGGAGTAAGATTTATTTGCTATCTATATTCCTCCTCTTATTCTGCCTTATTAAAGCCGGTATTTTATTAAGCCATTTGTTGTCAGGCCTTTCTTATTGAGATCCGGAAAGAACCTGGCACCGTCTCTCTCTCTCTCTCACTCCCCCGCCCCAGCGCAGAAAAAACACACACCCAGAATTCCCTTTTCATTTCAATACTCATCATATCTGACTCTATGGAAGGAGAAGCCCTTGCTTTTTTCTTGCAATTGCTAAGCAAGTCTTTTCCATCCTGTATGGGTTTTCTCTCCAGGCCTGGTAATATCTGTGCTATTTGAAGACTTTAAAAAGAGATCAAAGATTTTTTTCTTCTGCTAAGAGTTATAAATCTGTGGTTAAAGATCAGGTCTACCAGGAATCCAACAATTCTATAGCAGCAATATTCCAAGAGCTTTTACATTTGTACCCATGAATCTAAGCACAGTATTTGACACTTTGTCCACTTAGAACTTTTGGGTTTGAAGCTGTAACCATCTGTATTGATAGACTCTAAAAAATGAAGCCAATTTCCAAGCCACTGTAGCTATTCCTTCCTAAATGTCACAGATCATTTAGTAGTCCATTAAGTCTCTAGCTGCTGTTTCAGCTTTCACTTCTGTCTAACTTCAAAAGCAGAGATATTTTTAGTAGGAAACTCTAAGCATTTTTTGTCTGTCACCCCAATTTCTAAATATCTCCAAGAAAACATCGTAAGAGCATTGGCTACAGCAAATATATTTCATTGGAAAGGGTAGTATACAGCTCTCTACACAAAAAACAACTGTACAGACAAAAATATTTTTTGTCAGACAGCTCCTTTTCTATCCCATTTGGATTTTGGGAAATTTGAGTTTCATGTATTTTTGAACCTTTAGGAGAAAAAAAAAAAGACAATAATCATGATAGAACTGAGGCACAGAAAAGCAGACTACCACCTCATTTAAGTATACTGAATTGAAGGTCATAACTAGCAAGTTAACATCTGGCCATCCTCATTTACAGTACTGACAAAAGAACACTATTTTGCTCAGGAAATAATTGCAGGCTAACAGAATAAACAGACTTCACCCCTTTAGGCTCCTTTTATTATAATGACGTCTTTGTAGGGAGATATTAAATTTTTCACTGACCTACTTGTAGAAAAACTTTCATCAGTAATCTCTGTTCTTTGCATAGATTTCAGTGTCTGACTGAGGTCTGATAAGAAAATGTTTAATTCTGTTGCAAACTCTGTAGTTTGGATGTTACCTTCAGTTCCCTGCAGATAATCTAAGATGGAAGAGAGAGGTAAATCAGGCTTTCATGGGGAGTTTTGAATAAGAGAAACAGCAACTATCTTGAGAATCATTTTAAATTAACCTTTCCTAGAAGGGACAGCAGAAAGATTTTTATACCGCAGTTTCAATTTTAAATTTATTTTGCTATTTTTATTTTTTATTGGCATTGGTAAGCTATTATCCACCCTGTGTGTAAAATAAACTTGCTATTGGGACACTATTTGTCAGTGAGCTTGATGCATTGCATCTTATTCCTGATTTTGAAACCTACAAGTTGAAGTGACTTAAGTGAGATACATTAAGTGTGTGGTCAGAGAAAAACTTGTGCCCAGTTTGTTAATTTTGAAGAATTAGGCTGTGCCTGTTGAGGATAGAACAGATTCTTAATTAAGACCACAAAAAGAGATAAAAGTTGAAGATAGCTGATCACATGTTCATTCCATGTTTCAAACACACTCAAAATACATAATTATAAGGACAGTTAGAAAGAATATTTCCTTTGGTTTTCTTTCCCTATTATTTAGCCATCCTCAGAAGGCAATATAAGTGCTCAAACATGTCCAGTATTGTTTTCATTGGTAGAGATCTAGCAGAGTGAATTTAAAAATGTTTTCGACAAAAGCTAGTCTGAAGTTAGCTATTTTTTCCACCACAGAGGAAAACCTTTATTTTCAGTTTGTATATTATGAGATTGCCATGGTTTTAGATGAACTGCATCATAATTAGCTCAGTTTTTGCTGTTGTCAAGACTATGTCTCTGCTAAAATACTATTTGCCCAAATATAGGATTGTTATTTTAAAGAGTTTAAGGTACTAAAATTGTGCAAAAAATATTGAAATACAAAATATTCTGCACACACACACACAAATATTATATTAAAATCTATATGTTACTTCATATAAAATACTTCAATATAAAAATACATTGTAAAAGTGCTTGGGTACCCAAATGCATGAGGTGTATCTCAGTTGTTTTACTTAAAGCAAAATGGCAAATGTAGGGAAGTGTGCCACTGTGATTAAAGCTTCATGCCTGTATATCAACTATTGACTGAACAGTCAGAATGTGTGTCCTAAGTGCTTTTCACAGTTAGGTCTGCAGAAAAGACTTAATCACAGAAAACCTCATAATTTCCCTCTATCTGTGCACTTCTATTGCTTATGTCTTTTGCTGGGTCTCTCAGAAGTCAACTCAGTGAGGATATTGTGCATGTGAAAGCTTTAAATACACTTACAGCACAACACTTCACAAATACCCATTTTTTCATTTTTGAAACACAACCATCCCTTTGGTTTTCTCACCTACAGAAGCATTCATAGTTCTGAACAATATTTTGAGACATTTGGAGCTTTTGTATGTAAAGAAGCTCTTTATAGTTCCCTGATTTTAAACTTAGGCATCTTTCCTTCAAAACAGCCCGAGGATAATTGTCTGTTGTCTTTTACAGCCTCAAGGTACTCTGTGAAACTAAAGTGTTAGCTTCAGTGTCCCAAATGACACTCAGCTTTATTTTTACACACTGCCTTTTTTATATAGCATTATTCCCTAGAATTTTTTATTAAAATATAGAACACATTCCTTGCTCCAAATACATAAAGAATGGTTGTTTTCTGTTTTATCAAAGACGGACAAGAATTTTAAAACATCTTGATGTTAAGCTCTTATCTTCATAAGGTATCCTCAGATACATAGCTTCATTTTCAAGAATGAGAAATGTTAGGTAATTCTCACTTATTTTAAATTATGTTCAATTACCAAGACCACTTTGCTGTTAAGAATGCAGAAGAACCCTTTAAAATGACAAGACTGAGCAGTATAACTTCCATAAGCCATCAGCCTATTTGTTAGGAGAGAGGTTTATGTGATCATGCTACTGAAGCAACACAGTGAAACCGTTACAATATTTGTAATTTTAAAATACAAGGCTATTTTGATAGAGCATAACAACAGTAACAAAGCAAATGATAAATAGTAAGAGAAAATGAAAACGTCAGTCTATGCAGAAATGGTGAAAGCGAATATGTGTTATCTTTACAGTCTTAACATTCCACCTAATCTTGTCAGAATGATGAGGCAGCTGAAATTGAATGCAAACGTTTCTGGCAGAACAATCCTAGAAATCCTTGTGTATTTTTTATAAGAGAATATTTTAAAAAGTAAAACTCTGCAGCCACTGCACCTTTACTGAACTCTGATGATTCAGTGGCATTCTCTCCCTTATACATTTCTCTGAGGACAATGAAGTCACGTCATTTCTGAAATCCTACTTAAATTGAAAGGTATAGAAACAGTGTTACACTAAGTAAAATCAAAATGATAGTTATTTTATCATGGGGGTATCCAGAAAAAGAACATCTCAAAAGCACAGGGACATTGAAAAAGATAAATATTAACCTTTAATCTTATATTAGTGTTTAAATTGAAAAGAATAATTTTTCTTGCCTAGATAGGTGCATGTTAGGAAACACTTCCATAGGGAGCTCAAAGACATTCCAGAAGAGCAAATATTGTGACTTCAGCCACAGCAAATTACATGTGTATTGTAATATCAAAACATTCTGTTTAGCAAACTATTTAAGCTTGTATCCAAATATATACTACTACAGTTGTCCAATCAAATACATAATCAGTGTCATCTCTACACGCCATGGCAAAAATAATTGGCTTTTCTTACAACCATAGCTCTCTCAGATAATTTGTCCATATTGATCCCACTTCCTTAGGAATCTGATGCCTGCACCCAAGATGGACCCACTTCATTCAGGCAACAGCTGCACCCTGCACTTGTGTCAGTCTTCTCACCCTGTGGCATCACTTCTTAGCTCCCTTATGTAAAAGCCATGAAGAGAAATAATTCCATAAACGATCACTGGTGCAAACTAAACAACCAGATAAAGTATGGTGGTTATCAATGCTAATAAACAAAATAAGGCTTTTTATCTCAGAAAAAAAAATGGAAGAAGCTCTTGGGAAAGCTTTTTTCTCCTGTGTGCTTGTGTTACAGGAGCAGACTTCAGGGGAAGAATTTCTTTCAGCCTGTTAACATATCTGTTGGGCTTCCTTACTTATAACTCTTGCTATATAGTATTTTTTAATGTGGAATAGACCTCTTCCTGCGATTTTTTTTCTGCATCCTTTTAACAACCTAGTATCAAGAGGATTTTCATTAAGATACTAATGTGTTCAAGTAACATTTCTGTGGTTTTTTGCAATTTTTTTTTTTTTGCAAAAACACCTCACATGAAATTTTGAATGCTGGGTGATTTTCAGTAAACTATGACAGCCACAGAAGTAAAATAACAACTTGACTCAAAAACAAACTTACATAAACGAAAAGTATGGGAGAATTAAAAATGCCTCTTAAGAATTCTATTACCTACGCAGTGATTAGTACTGAGCAATCTAGCAAACAGCTAATCAGGGCTGTTTTTCATTACTTAACTGTTGTGATGCTCCCTGAATCAGTAAATCATTTCAATAGTCTAGACTAGTGGTCTCCAAAGTGCGGTGCATGCAGGATGATGACTAACCTGATCTCATTCTATGACAAGGTGACCCACTTAGTGGATGAGGGGAAGGCTGTGGATGTTGTCTACCTGGACTTCAGTAAGGCCTTTGACACAGTTTCCCACAGCGTTCTCCTGGAGAAACTGGCTGCTTGTGGCTTGGACGGGAGTACTCTTTGCTGGGTAAAAAAATGGCTGGATGGCTGGGCCCAAAGAGTTGTGGGTGAATAGAGTTAAATCCAGTTGGGGGCCAGTCACAAGTGGTGTTTCCCAGGGCTCAGTACTGGGGCCAGTTCTGTTTAATATCTTTATCAATGATCTGGATGAGGGGATTGAGTGCACCCTCAGTAAGTTTGCAGATGACACCAAGTTGGGCGGGAGCGTTGATCTGCTGGAGGGTAGGAAGGCCCTGCAGAGGGACCTGGACAGGCTGGATTGTTGGGCCGGGGCCAACTGTATGAGGTTCAACAAGGCCAAGTGCCGGGTCCTGCACTTGGGTCACAACAACCCCAGGCAACGCTACAGGTTTGGGGAAGAGTGGCTGGAGAGCTGCCCAGTGGAAAAAGGACCTGGGGGTGATGGTTGACAGCCACCTAAACATGAGCCAGCAGTGTGCCCAGGTGGCCAAGAGGGCCAATGGCATCCTGGCTTGTATAAGGAATAGTGTGGCCAGCAGGGCCAGGGAGGTGATAGTGCCCCCGTATTCAGCACTGGTGAGGCCACACCTTGAGTACTGTGTTCAGTTTTGGGCCCCTCAATTCAAGAAGGACATTGAGGTGCTGGAGTGCATCCAAAGAAGGGCAACAAAGCTGGTGAAGGGTCTAGAGCACAAGTCTTATGAGGAGCGGCTGAGGGAGCTGGGGTTGTTTAGTTTGGAGAAGAGGAGGCTGAGGGGAGACCTTATTGCTCTCTACAACAACCTGACAGGAGGTTGTAGTGAGGTGGGGGTTGGTCTCTTCTCCCCAGTAACAAGTGATAGGACGAGAGGAAACGGCCTCAAGTTGTTCCAGGGGAGGTTTAGATTCGATATTAGGAAAAAGTTCTTCACTGAAAGGTTTATCAAGCACTGGAAGAGGCTGCCCAGGGAAGTGGTTGAGTCCCCATCCCTGGAGGTATTTAAAAGATGGGTAGATGTGGTGCTTGAGGACATGGTTTAGTGGTGGACTTGGCAGTGTTAGGTTTACAATCGGACTTGATGATCTTAAAGGTCTTTTCCAACCTTAACAATTCTATGATTCTATGATCCACTGGGGTGCAGGGAGAAAATATTAGAATATACCTATATTGGGGGGTGCATGCTCAAAAATTTTTTACTGATGGGGTGCACAATTCAAAAGTTTGGAGACCACCGGTCTAGACCACCTTTTTTTTTTTTTAATAGTCTGCCAGCATGACTGGGCACTCTTTAAGTACTTAGCTCAGACAACACTGTTTCATTGGTAATCATGATACTATATTATGAATTTCACATTATTTGTAACCTTGATATATAGTGGTATGAGAATATATGTGCTGGAGGCTGGCATCTACCATAGCCTGTTAGTTCAAAACAGCAGTGCACTTTTGACAGCTCTCTGCTTACCAGACTTTGGTTCATATCACAAAGTAGGCTTTAAGCATATGAACTGGAATCTTTTCAGATAAACTTATTGGAAGATGGACTTCAGCAGCACATGTAATCTACTCCAGCTGTTAACAGGCACACACACAGTTCATAGTATCATACTAGAAGTAGTTTGAAATAAAACATATCAAAGAACATACAATGTGGATGCTGGATCTCCAGCATCAAATGCTTTATAGTTAGATGCATTTTATTGATTTGCATGACTTGGTAACACAGATATGGCTCAAGATAAATGTTCAGTTCTTGGCACTAGGGATGTGGTGGCTAGGGCTAAGGAAGGCATTTTTAACTTCATCTCCACACACTTTGCTCTGATTTTGTTTAGCTAGAAGACATCCACTTGCGGAAGCCTTTAGGACATCAGTTAAGCCAACACTCCAACTCTGTGCACTGTCAGAGATGAGATGAGCCACTTACCCAACAAACTACATAAAACCTAGAATCCACTTAAAACTTTCCATTTTACATCTGTGCTCACATACAGCTCATCAGCATGAAATCTCATCTAGATGAATTTTGTGCATCTGACTAAAAAAAAGCATCTGAGCAAACAAAATACCTCTAGCCACATGGTTCAACACGTCTGTTAATACTATTTTACACCATTCCCTTACGATATTTTCTTGAAGGAAGTTTTTGGTTGGTTTTCAGTTAAAAACATTTCAGGTTTCCTATTCTGTTTTAGACAGTAGACCTCACATATGATAGGGTACCTAATAGGATTAGGGCATCACAAATAATTTTAATTATCAGAGAAGTTTAATTAGGTGTAATCACACATTGAAGTACTAAGCATCACTATTTACACAGTTTACAAGCTTGCATATCACAGAGAGGCATGCATAGTCTTTGGTGTCTTCCTACTGTGTTTTTCCAATCAAGCCATTAAAACACAACATAAAAAAGCATCTAGAGAGAAAACATGCTATGAAAGCAAAATAAACTACACTATTTTAGCAGAATTATCTGCAGTCTACCAGCTACAAATCTTTTTCAGAAAAATACAATCTATTGAGCCAGTTTCTGATGGAAAGATGACTGCTGTGTTATAACCAGATAAGGTTTCAGCTTTAGCAGTTTTAAGTGAATGCTTTCTGTCATGAGGAGCTCCTTTCTTTTTTTTCTTCCCCCCCTTACAATCAGCAGATTATCAACCAATAGAAGACATATAGTCAAAGCTTCAGTGCCTGCTTTCAGGCAGTCTTATAATTTGCATAAATTAAGCATGAGAGTTAATTTTAAAAGTGCAGTAGAAATAAGGAAGAATGTTGCTGAAATGCAACCAAATGTGCCACTTGTGTACGTTTCTGTCTCAGTCTCTTTATCTGTTCCTCATATGGAAGTTCTTCTATAAATTAGATAATTTTTATAATCTGACTCTAGATCTTTTTCAGCCCTACTGTGTCATTTTTGTGATTAGGGGATCAGCCCTTCACAGGTCATTCTATATGGTGGGGCACCAGAGGCTCATACATAACAGAAAAGATTTTGTGTTCTAGTCTTGGTTCCTTTCCTAATAATTCCTCACGGTCTTTTTTTTTTTCCCCTCCCCTTCAGCTGCTCCTGAACACTGAGCTAATAGTAACCACCTTAGCACACTTCTCAGACCTCATTCTTGGATTGCAATAGTCAAATTAGAGCCCCCTATTTTATATGCAAATTTAGGATTTTTTCACACCTCCCATACACACCACTTAACATTTACCTCCATTGAATTTCATCAGATGGTTCGTTACCCAATCACTCAGTATTTCAATGGCCCTTATTTGCAGTTATATTCATTTCTCTACAAATAATAATTTTCATAATTCACTAAGACATTACCTGTAAAAAGCTGTAGAACCTGAAGGATTTTTTAAAAATACCCAATTGATCTCCATTTTTCCTCTATATACAGTACCAATATTCATCTATTTTGACAATCATAAAAAGAAAGAACTTTCAGAAATCTATTTACCACAAAAAAGATCATACTGTAGATCTCCTTCAAACTCAATCAAGCCCCTAACCAATTATGACATTATCAGTTACAATAGGACAACATTAAATTTCCTTCATAGATCTCAAAAAAGTCACCAGAATACATTCTTATAGGGTAAATATAACCAAATAAAACTTAACGTAACAGGTCACATGGAAAATGATTAGGGCTTTTATATAAACTTGATTTACTTACATACTTGCCAAAAGCTATTTGCTGCTTAATGAAGCTGAGCTATGTTTTCTCCTCTCATTCAGACTATGTGAGATCCCATTTAAGAACCGACTTTTCCAGTGAGAACAGAAGCCACTGAAAACATTGCCCAGTGTACCAGGTGAGATGAAAAGTACAAGAATTGTGTTAGAGTAAGTAAGAAGATGCCCCAAGACGTAACTAGGTTTCAGGTCATGACTGGTACAGAGATAGGTATTTATCAAATATGGAAAATGAAAGAAAGCCAGGAAGAAATCAGAGAAAATTGGTTACTATGGCCACAGAGAGAAGCAGAGATATTTTTTTATGCTGGAAAACAAGATATTTGAAATCTCGTTGTTTGTTTCTAATATATTTAGTGAAGAAAGATTTGATAGACAAACAGGACTGTGGTAATGAAAAATCTGATACACATTAATCTCCCCACTTAAGGGCAACAGCACGAAGAATGCTTAAATGCTGGGTAACCAGAAAGAAAGATCAACAATATACTGGTTTGTCTTGTAAATTAACTTTCAGCTATTTTTCTTGTTTCACCCTACAGATACTTCCCTCTCTGCAGGAGAACTACAGAACTATTTTGTTTGCTTTGGAAAGTAAATAATAATATTATTAAAATGACTTTATGTCATTGGCATGACATTTCAACTTAAATGGATGCACTATCTTCCTGCCCTTCCCTTCCCCATGCTGCAATATTCCATGATCTGCAAAACACAGGCTAAACTTCTTTTGGATGTTCATAAGGCCAAATTTCACAATAAAATATAAAATGCATTAGTTTAAATCCTTCTCACATCAGAACAGGAATTAATAACAATGCTTAAGCATCTTCTATATTCAAGACAGCTTGTAAGAGGAAGTTAGCTTGGTGAGGTGGTCTCCTCTGTCATTTCTGGAGCCATGCAGTCTCCGAGGCCACAGAGCCTATGAAACATAAGATGGAAGACAGCAGGAAAACAAGAATTGATCATTCCTATTTTCATGTGGAAAGTTAGTGAGTATACTTTTTCATCCAGAGCATCTAGGCATTTGATGTCCTTGCCAGGAAAGCAGAGGAGTGCTTGCGATATACTCAGCAGTCCTAATAGTGATCAGTTTGATCACTAACAGATGTCAAGGAATGCAGGCCACCCCCAGATACTTGCTAGTGTCTCTTCCAAATCAAAAAAAGTCAAATCGGCCTCTTCAGTGCCAGATGCCAAAAAGAGCGGATGCCCAGCTTCCCCCGCCCCAGTTGCTTGGTTTACATCATGCACATCTCAGAACAGTACAGAAGCAGCAAGGAATCATAGAATCATAGAATTGTTAAGGTTGGAAAAGACCTTTAAGATCATTGAGTCCAACCGTTAACCTAACACTGCCAAGTCCACCACTAAACCATGTCCTCAAGCACCACATCTACCCATCTTTTAAATACCTCCAGGGATGGGGACTCAACCACTTCCCTGGGCAGCCTCTTCCAGTGCTTGATAAACCTTTCAGTGAAGAACTTTTTCCTAATATCCAACCTAAACTTTCCCTGGAACAACTTGAGGCCGTTTCCTCTCGTCCTATCACTTGTTACTGGGGAGAAGAGACCGACCCCCACCTCACTACAACCTCCTTTCAGGTTGTTGTAGAGAGCGATAAGGTCTCCCCTCAGCCTCCTCTTCTCCAAACTAAACAACCCCAGCTCCCTCAGCCGCTCCTCATAAGACTTATTCTCTAGACCCTTCACCAACCTTGTTGCCCTTCTTTGGACACGTTCCAGCACCTCGATGTCCTTCTTGAATTGAGGGGCCCAAAACTGGACACAGTATTCGAGGTGTGGCCTCACCAGTGCTGAATACGGGGGCACTATCACCTCCCTGGCCCTGCTGGCCACACTATTCCTGATACAAGCCAGGATGCCATTGGCCCTCTTGGCCACCTGGGCACACTGCTGGCTCATGTTTAGGCGGCTGTCAATCACCCCCAGGTCCTTTTCCACTGGGCAGCTCTCCAGCCACTCTTCCCCAAGCCTGTAGCGTTGCCTGGGGTTGTTGTGACCCAAGTGCAGGACCCAGCACTTGGCCTTGTTGAACCTCATACAGTTGGCCTCGGCCCAACAATCCAGCCTGTCCAGGTCCCTCTGCAGGGCCTTCCTACCCTCCAGCAGATCGACACTTCCACCCAACTTGGTGTCGTCTGCAAACTTACTGAGGGTGCACTGTGCACTCAATCCCCTCATCCAGGTCATCGATAAAGATATTAAACAGGACCGGCCCCAACACTGAGCCCTGGGGAACACCACTTGTGACTCGTCGTCAACTGGATTTGGCTCCATTCACCACCACTCTCTGGGCTCGGCCATCCAGCCATTCTTTTAACCCAGCGCAGAGTGCACTTGAAGAGAGGAAAAATGGAGTATGTCTGTAATAGTGGTAATGGCAGCAAGTGCCTGGGCCTAAAAGAAATCCCATCAAATGCCAGGGAACATCCACAAGGGCAGGGCTGAATCCTGTTGTCCAATAATCAGGGAACAGCAATACAGACACTTCGGCTATCTCTCATTTTACATTCTTTTTGTACAGATGTTTTTTGGTTGAGAGGTCTGTGATTGCAGTGAGTATCCATCATCCACAGAAGATGAGAGAAACAAATGAAAAGCCCCTTCAGTGAGTACTCCCTAAGGAGTTTCTACAAAAAAACTTGCTATAGCAATAGCTATACCATGGAGAACAGTCATTTCCTCCAAGCAAAGAGAGTCTCAAACCTATAAGAGCAGAAAAAACCCAAGAGTCAAAACCAATACACACAACAACTACTGGCTTCATAGGTGCAGAAAAAAATCCCACAATAGAAAAGGCATTCCTATGAAACACTCATATTTTGCTGGTGTGAGTGTGCCTGGACAGTGGTTCAGTCTTGCACTGCCAGGCTTGGCACCAAAAACCTAGATTCTAAGCCAGAACCCAGTGTAATACAGACTGCGCTTTCCAAAAAAAGGGGAAAAATCAGGTTTAGAAGAAATAAAACTAACTTAAAACAACAAAGGACTAATGAGAAGAAAAACTGACACAACACAACAGATAATGAAATCACAGTCAACTAGAAGCAATATAATATAATACAATACAATATAATATAAATAATCAGCTGTTGACAAGGACTGAAAGAACAGAGCATAAATGCATGGCATAGGGGGAGAAAGAGCTAAGAGCACATTATCAATACTGCAAGGGGTGTTAATCTCTAGCCTAAGTGACTCTATATATGTGGTTATAGCATGAATACATACACACGGACAGACAATTAAAGGCAAGTAATTTTTTGTTTCATATAATGTTTTTCACGATTTTGTCACATCATCTCACACACAAACCTTTCATTCTCTCCAGCATGGAAACAAAAGAAGTCTGTAAGACCATTTAAGGATTAATACAGCAAGTAAAAACTCAAAAGTTCTTTCTGTTATCTAAACAATGTAATTTACATCTTTTATGAGTCATATGTAGCTTGAAGAAAAAATACTAATCAGTGATTGACTCTGATAATGCAGGATTTAGAAGTTAAGTTGGGAAGAAATCTGTGTGTATATCAGGTAAACTTTAATTACAGGGAAATATGATGAGAGGTAAAGATGTTCTAACGTAACACGTCCCACTTCTCAATTGTCCTAGCTGGATTCATGGCCATAAGAAAGTCTCCTTTATGGAAACCTGAGAACCAAATAGGAGATCCAAATCTGGAAGTTTATCAGGGATTTCATACACTAAACTGACATCTCAAAAATAGCGTCTATTTTTTTTTACTGGTTGGGACACTTGCAAATCCTTTTAGAAATCTTCTTTTCCTGCCTGCAGGAGCACAATGAAACTGTCTACTGGAGGGTCAGTCTCTGAGTGCATATTAAGAGAGTTAAAAGACAAGCCCTCAGTTTTAGCCAACACACAGTCCAGCATGATTAGAAATCTGATCATGGAAGAACACATGTGACCATCACACACTGCCTTTAAATCTTTTTCAACTTGTATCTGTAAGCTTTGGAGTCTACGGAGATACTACTTGTTAATACTCATTAGACATTCAGTTGATAATATCCTTTTATGTCATGCCACTCAATAAGAGCTCTTGTGCCATGAGTTAGTAATTCCAATCTGAGAGGCAGAAGAAAGAAAACACTGGCAGGAAAACTGAGAACCAGAATTGTCCTTCCTGCAAGGTAAATAGCAAAGCTTCTTGGTGCTTTGTGTTTCTCAGTAATGGGATTGGTGGGAGTGCATACTTTAAACAGCTTTGGCCTCTTCAAAAAACTCTTACTCTGAAAGGTCACTTGAGGGAAATCTATTTTTTTGTTTGTGCTGGATCCAAACAGATACACAGAGTGATAATCTCAGCATTATCACCAAATTGTGATGCCTCCCATCATAAACCTTGGGGAAACTTTTTGTTTTGTAACTGTTTTGTTACACTTAGCAGATGAACGTCAATACAATGATGAAATAAACTCCTATGCAAAACTGGGATGACAGCACATGTCCTTGTTTATGTCACGCATTGTTGATTCTGTAGAAGATGCAAGAAATATTTAAATGCCCTACCACCCACTATCGAGATACGAAGCCAGTTTTGTGAAGTTTGAATATTTTGAACCACAATTCTGTTCTTATGGACTATCCACCACAGTACTAATAACTATCTTTCTTTAATTTGTTTTTTTTTGATACAGGACTATAAACCGGCACTTGTTGACAAATTGCTACTTATTTTTTCCACACATTGATAAACATGAAAATGCTTTGAAGGATCAAGGCCAATGTCTCTTGGCTGCACGCAGAGGTTGCATGAGCTTCATCAGCTACTCCTACTGGCATAAAGAACAGATTCTGGCATACAGTATTATGTAGGTATATGACACCACAAGGCCTGCAAACCAGATGATCTCTGAGAAAGTCTCTGAATAGACTGATTTTATTTGTAATCATTTCAAAGATGCATATTTTTGATGGCAGAGGGTCCACCTTTGCTCTGAAATGCAGCTCACTGATACTGAAATCAGCTTACTTTTTTCAGAAGATGTTCCTAAATACGATTGTGTGGAAAAGTTAAAATCTCTTGAATTCCTAAGTCATCTAGAGCAACTGACCTCTAAGAAGACACAGCATTCCCCATTTCCCTTCTGGCTACTTCCCTCTCTCTCACATTTTTTATAATTTTCTACTCTTGGATCTTTATCACTGGAGTCTGTTGCCTCACAGACTGAAGGCAGTCTGAGAGGAATGTGTTTCAGCTATTCATGAAGAGGATTTTCATATATTAAACTATTAAGTGAACACGTAGCTCTCTTTTTTTCTTTAGAAGTATCCTATCATTATTCAGGGGAAAAGGTCTGTAGTCTTAAATGTAGCCTTTAATACTTTATGCATATGTGCTTTCATTTAAGGAGCAACTATAGAAGAATTACAGGTGTTCTTTGAGGAGCCTAAAGTTTGCCTCTGTGTGAAAGGGTGTATAATTGAACTAAAAAAAAACTCGCCTCTTCCTCCAGAACTGCTTTACATCTAAATGTACAGATTTACAACCAGTGCTAAGAAAAATTTCTAACAAGATTTCTTAAAATTAACTACCAGAGGAGATAACCTTTTAACCTTGTTCTCTACACTGGAATATCTGTCTTGTACCCCAAGTGCTCCAAGAATGAAATACAATGGCAGCCTTTCTTGTGCATATTACTTTCATGAATTGAACACCTGCTGCCAAATTCATTTCTGGTCTTGCGATGATGAGATGCATGCATATGCCTACATGAAAAGCATATGGGGAAGCATTTAAAAAAAAAGAACAATTAAATTCTTTTCTGCTGTTGACTTGCAAATCCTAGCAAATCAAGTATTTTTTTTAGAAATCTGTTAATGAATGGTCTTCTCATTAACCGAGTCTTCCTCTAGAATAACAATCCTTCACAACATCATTTATTTCCTTTGTAATGACAGAATGCTGCAATCAAAAAGAGCATCTCTCATGGCATTATAAGCCATAAGATGCTACTGTTGACATATAAAACTATCTACAGGCATGTCACACAAACTTTCCCTCATTGGTAATAGTTATAAATTGCTCTTTACTCTTGAGGCAAACTCCACGTTGTAAACAAAATTGTATTTTGTCCTGAATGTCATTAACTAGAAATAAATAAATGTTAATCAGTGTTGCCCGATATGCTCACCAGTCCCTATGTACACGAAATTATTTGGTTTAGAAGACCTCTCCTCTAGGCACGACATACCATTACAGTGGACGAGGAGCAAGGCTGAAATCTGCCAATGTGTTTTCGCAAGTTTGAAAAGCTCCTTGCTTACATTCTGATGAGAACAGAAGTATAGAGAAAGTCGAAAGAGTGACTCTTTCTCAGAAGCATGCTGTAATTCTTATATTTACTGTCTTCATCAGTTCCTGCAGTATTTTAAAACCAGCAGGTATTGAAAATGAAGTGCCATTGCTTTAACTGGTGTAGAGAAATGACAGGAATGCAGATGGCAGTACATCCATTTAGGCATTCTCTCAGGCTTTCCTTCTCTGAAAGCTTCTCTTATGGAAGCATTGGTCCTGAAGATCCTGTGATAGAAGACATTTCTACCTTCTAGAAAAGTTTTCAGGGGGGAAACCTGTGATGGTATCTTCATATGGTTACCTGTTGAGCACTCTCACTTTGGGAACCTAAGCACCTATGACAAAAATCTAGGGAAGGTAAGTTACATCACACTCCATTTCAGGCTGATACAGATGCTAAGGAACTGTCGTGGTGATTGATTCCACGCAATTCTTCCTAACCTTGGTAAGGTGCGTGAGGGTAGTTAGGTATCACTTCTGCCATAAATACTCCTAATTCATATGCCTGTAAGCACACCAGACACTGCTTAATTTTGGTAAGCGGGATGCACTGCTTCAATTATACCCAACGCTGGCCACGTACACTCATTCAAAGAAGTAGGCACACATATGTACAGGCGATATTCTAGATACATAAACCATATATGATCTCACAGTACATATATACACGTAGTAAAATCACACTCACATGCAAGGATAAATATACTCTAAACACTCCAGAATGGAAACATTATAGTGTTATATTAAAATATTTAATATTAAAATATCAAATAGCTAAACATATTAAAATTTGCTGAGTATTGCAATATGGACAAATAAATTCTCATATATATGTATTATAGAGGTTATTTTTTAAATTACTAATATATTTGGAAGCATGCATTTAATTAATCTTCTAAAGATACTTTTCAACTGGTAGGTATATTAAGGCTTACAGAGTTTTTCCTCTTCCATAAACTCAGAGATAGTCTCTGCTTACAATGATGTTCTACCTAAGATGTAATTACACGAATTAACAAAATCAATACATGTTTTCCTCATAAATTATTTTGAGCTGTAAAAGAGGTTAATCTACCACCTTTTCTAGAATATATGGAAATGCTGTCAAAGAGACTTATTTATTTGTCACAGTAATTACTGCTCTCTGCCTGATAAAGTACCCCCCCTTTGTCATTTAAGCAAGTAGTTTACTTTGTAAGGACTATCAGAAAACATGAATATTCCAACTCCTGTGAATGTAATTCAGCAACCTGTCAAGTTAAATCATATATTAAAAACCAGAGCTGCTATTCTTGCATATTTCATCAAATTAAACCCCTTAATATTTCATGTTTAAATAGGGGAGGGATAGTTGTGAGGCAAAATAACTCTGAACTATCGTGCATGGAAGAAGATTCTGTCCTCTCTAGAAGTAACATTCCAATAATCTCAGTTGCTTTCTCTTTTATTTTGTCCTCTCTCCTCTTTCTACTCAAATCTGCTCATAGAACCTTTCAGAAGTTAAGACTCCCCCTATGTTTACTGCAAGGATACTCAGTCTCCCTGTTTGCCAGCTGCTATTCAAAATACATATAAACAGAAGAATACTTTTCCATATTTGATATAGATTTGTCCATTATACTCACTGCTAGTGTGTCTTGGCATCTTCCAGTAGTGCCTTATTTCATATGAATAACACCTATTGTATTACAGCTTGAGAAGTTCAATCATGTAAGGTGTGAGAGGTGGACAGATTTTAGACACAACCTAAAGAAACCCATTACCCGAACAAGACAAGACAGCTACCAGAAACAACTAAAGGAGGTGATTTTTAGCAAACACTTTAAATAGCTCTGACTTAGACCTATTCAATTCTCCCTCCACACTTACATGCTGGCACAACTGAGATCAATGAGTAACCCATCCTTTGCTGTTTCCTAGGATCTCAAGCATTTAAACACCAGCTGAGTAAGAAAGAGCTGAAAAATCAGAACAGGCCTCCTTAGCAGGTGGGGGGAAAAACACATTCCTGTGACTACTGATGTTGCCAATACAGTGAGTTCCTAAAAATAAAATTATTTATTTCCCAGCATTCCATTTTTCTTTGTTCACTGAACTCGGTTTGCACAATGAAGCCAGAAATATCAGCTTCCTTTTCTCCATCTTCAACATTAACAAAATGTCAGTGGGTTTGGGTTTCTTATATTAAAGGAGAAAGATTATGGTTTAGGGTTTTTTGTAATTTTTGGTTTTTTAGTTTTTAACACTAATAAGTTTTGGAAACCTTCTTTCTTTCTTTCTAATACCAAAGTCTAAGCATTGGATCTATCCTAATAAATCATGCACCTCTTGATAATTCAGGCTAGAGGAGTCCATGAATCTCAGAGGAGAGAAATAAATGTTGATCACAGCGGAGTGATAACTTTGATGCAGATACAGGCAGTCACTGTATTTGTTTACAGTGGGTTTGATGCCAATTGAGGAGGAATAAATCCTCACAAGTTTACACACTGCGAAGTCATGTCTAGATCAGATGATTATGCAACTGCTTCCCTTTACTAGATTTTAAACTACTCTTGACTCCCTTTGCACAGCTGAAAATGAGTATATAAAACAGCATAATGGATTAAGTAATCACAACGAGCAAGCAATATGTCAGACTGATAGACTACCAACCAAATAAAGAACCAGCTACACAGACCATGCTACCAGATCTAGGCCAAGTTCCCACCCCATCTTTTACTCCACTGAAGAACAAAATTGACATAAATTGCTGAAGTACTTTCCATGAGTGGACTCAGCTAAAGTGAGTTTTTTTATAATGCACATTGCATTGGAGGTAAACCAGTATTTATTGTTGACACTCCCCAAAATCAAAGAGCTTTTAATGATTTTGAGTACCAATGACTTCATACTAACCCCTTCTTAAGACAGATAATATTGAACAAAATAGATGTGCATTTGATCTCAAAAGCAAAAGGGCACCACATCTATATTTATTTTTTGTTATGAAAATATAATTCAATGTTCACAGTAGTCCTGCATCTGTCTTCAGGTAACAAAACAGAAATAGTTTTGGCATCAAACAAACCCTACTGAAGTCAACTTAAGCTGAAGGTAAACTGTACTTTTAAAAATAACAAAAAATCTATTTTAGATGCCTAAATATGGATCTAATAATTTTACTTCAGTCACTTTCCCCCCCTGCTATGATACACTTCAAAGCAATAAATAACATGGCTTTTTAATGTAACATTTCTGCAACTCTCCAAGCAAAGAAATTCAGTGTTAAAGGCAGTAATACTGTACCTTGATTTCTTCTATTTCGTCTGGCACTATCTTGTATGCAGATATAGTCCCACCCAACCTGAAATCAGGAAAAGAAAAATATTCTCTGAAATCAAAAGAAAAATGTTCTCAAAATCAGTAACACAAAGCATAGCATGTTAATGGTGTCATGACTTGTTTCAAAACACAAACATTCCTCCTACCAGTTTAGAGGTAAAACCCACCAAGTCCCAAAACAACAGAAAAAAAACCCAAACCCTTTCCTTTCTTTATCCAAAGAAAAATCTTCATATGATTAACATAAACATTAGAAACAAGGTGTCCTTCACTAGCCTGAAAGATAAGAATTAGGTCAACCAAGCAGAATTACCATCCCCAAGATGTTATTCTTTGTATTAACGGCCACCAGTCATCATATTCTACAATATCTTGTTTGCTAAGTTGTACAGATGACTTTAAATATCTGAAGCCTGATGTGCTTTGTGCTCAGTATTTCACTAAGCTGCTATACAGTCTTAAACGCATTGAAATGAGATTTTAGATATTGAAATTTTTTTAATTAGACGTGCATGTACCAACCTCACAAACCACACAGACTCTATGGCTTCCATGTTTGAAAAGTCTCTGGAATTCATGACTGGTAATAAAAAGTGGGTGATGTGCAATAGTTGGCACTGATGTAGAAAAATAGGGGGTTTTGTTCCACATTGAACTTACTGAACTTACTTGTCTACATCCCGCAAAAGTTTATGGTAAAGAATAGTTCACATACTGAAGATGCATGAATAGCATGTACTATAAATGGTGGCAAATATTACATTTTCCCCAGGGACATGCAGACATGGCTTCTTTTATTTCATGAAGCAGTAGCATTGATAGTGACAATTCAGACCTAAAAATATAACTGCACTAATGACCTCCCTGCTGGCTCTGCACAGCAACACTAGTCATTTTCTGGGTCCTACAGAAATGGAAATCACATAAGAAACTATTGTAAAGCAGTAGACAGCTATCAAATGTGTATTTGTATTACCTCCCTATTATTGGAATTTCTCCTTCCAATTGTCAGCTTTTCTACACAGATGTATTTCCATATATTCAGTCTTGAAATTATTACACATATTATTTAGTCAACCTGAAAAGCGGAGAAGAGAGTAACGCAGAAAATACATTAAGATTTTCCCCATAAGTCCTGCCTTTCCTTATCTCTACAAGTAAGTCACTCTCAGAAAGGAATGGTTTGAAGGCTTTAGGCAGAAGATGAAGTCTGCATAGGAAAAATCAAGTCTGAAGTCCATCACTGCTCCAAGTAGTATCAACTATGATTTCTGAGGTAGAGGCAGGGTCCAGACATTACAGTATTCAAACTCATCATGAACAATTAGAGTGTAGCAACTGCTCTCTCCTATTTCCTCTACATCTTCCATTGCTGCTAATCATCAATGGAGTTGAAAGTTGGAGAGAACTGAAACTTTTTTTTTTTGCAAGTACAAACGTGAGCTTTTATTCTTCCCTATATCTGACCTTTGTTCAAATGGTGTTTCCCGGGATAGCTGCAAGAAATTGGTTTTAACATCACAACGAAGGATTGCTTCATCATACTGTGACAAGGAATTGCTCAGATCAGTGCATGTTATCGTTGCACATGACCAGTTCTATTGCTACTGGAATGAGGTCCATAAGAAACCACTTTTTATTTAGTTCTTTCAGATCCATTCCCGTCTATGCTCTGGAGTACCCAAAAAAGAACTTCACTGAATTTCTATCCTCTAGCAGAAGGGGAGGACAGAGCCTCTGCTGCCAGCACTCCACCAGCAGGAAATTCCACCTGGCAGATTTCTTTATTGGCCACCCTCGGCACAATTATTAAGAACTTTCTTGGAATACATCAGAAAAATTTTTTAAAAATCAAAATAATTGACTTGGTAAACTCATCTGGCTTGCTTAAACCATTAATTGGCATAATTTTCTGCAAATACTTCTGCAAAGTTTTGTGTCAGGAGTTTAACATACTCTGAATCTGCCAAGTTGCAGTCCAAATGGTAGCACATTTTAAACTAAAATGTCAGTTACCACAATTCCACATTTTTGAAAGGGAAAGATATATCAAAAGTTATGTTACTGTTTCAATAAACAATCTCTCACCTATAGCTCCAGCTCACCATATCTATCTTAATACATTTTCAATCCTACACTGACATCTTTAGCTTCAAAATCCAGACTACATACATAAATAATAACAAATTTGAAACTGAAAGAGAACCAGAGACAGATAAATATACAATTCTATAAATGCCTCAGCACTGAAATGAAGTTTTTAAGGAAGTCTATACTTTCTTCATTTCAGAACATTAGATTTCACTCCATCTTATAACTCCTGGAAGAGAGATCCACGGCAGCAGACTGCCAGTTAAACCTGGTACTATACAGGACACAGTAAAGACATTTGACTTTGTGCATAAAGTTTGGTTGTGAGTTTCTCAGAAGTTTAAAGGCATTACACACACTGGGAGGATCCACGTAACATAGCCTGAACTCTTCTACTGGTCATAAGTATAATATATGTGAGGAAGAGAATATTTGGTTTTGCTATATAATGATGTATCTATGAAAAAAAAAAAAAGAATTTAGGCTGTCTGTTTGGCAGCCTGTGAGTAGTGAATAATAACATATAGATAAAATGTAAAAACAGTCTGTTTTTCTTCTGGCAAAATGTCTTGATTAGCTTCAATTTCATGCACAAATATTATGCCATACAATTCACTTGCCAAACAAACTTAAGAGGCAGAACCAGTTGTGAAACATGCTGCATACTCTTCACTCAAAAATCATAGATCCCAGTTCACTCCAACTGCATGGTAAATACTCTGAAAAGAAATTTGAAAGCACTTAGTTTGGTGTTACCAAATCGCTATTACAAATATCCCACAGTCAGGTAAGTCCACAGTGTAAGGGACTACACAATGTCGCACACACAGAAGTTACTGAGAAAAACAAAAACATCGTGATGAATGGTAAGAAAGAACAGCAAAATCAAAGCAAACTGAATATCAATGTATTAATCGGTACGTTCAACTTAAGGAAAACTTTCTATTTCAAGTATTTCTCTGAATTACATTGAAGTGTCACTATCAATTGTGATTCGTCTGGAAGTTTGCTTGTTATTTTGCAAATCCTTGATTTGATCACTGACACCCAAAAGAACAGAGACCAGACAATTATGCACAGGAGATTTCAGCTACGGGATGATACACAGTCTGTGACAGAGGACTTGCACATGACATATGTTTTTCATTTTCTTGGGAGCAACCTCTCTCTGCAGGTTGCTTTTGTTCGGACATTTTACACTAACTTTTTTGATCAGTGTTTCAAGAAGCAACTACACTGTGATCAGAAAAGCAAAGGACCAACTAGCATAAGTATGCATTAACTACCGTGGGCTTTGTACACTAGAATATAACACAGCAAAGAACACGTTTGAAAGGCCAGAATTCAGTTCACCAGGGATCCAATTTTTGTGCAGATTCACTCTTCATCTTTCACACATTTTGGTTTTCTTATAGATTTTATTATATTTTTCTCCTGTTGAATACCACAACATCCAGCATCCTACAATATAAATGGCCTTTTCTCTCAGAACAAATACACAAACAACCAAGAGCAAAGCTAAATATAGACAGCTACTTCCAGTAAGCTGAAAAGACAGTCACAAACTTTATCTATAGAGACCTACTGTGCACAGTCTTTCTCTTCCAAACTGCAGCATTTTCACACTATAGCATGCCACATTATTTAATAGTGAAATTATTTTAAATACTAGTTAGCTTTAATTTTTCACGTGTTTATGTAACAGATAATCTCTGAAAGGTCCCAAAATTTATATTCAAATTTTGATAGACATCAGTCTTATCAGGTCTGTATCATGCCCCGCATGTAATACAGACACCCCAGTTCTCTAATCCCTTTGCAGAAGAGAAGTTACTCATAGATGTAGAAATTAGAGCTGACACAATAAAAACAAAGAAGCACACCTTATATTGGGCTAAACTGGTGTCGTGGTTTAACCCCAGCCAGCAACTAAGCACCACGCAGCCGCTCGCTCACCCCCCCACCAGTGGGATGGGGGAGAGGATCGGAAGGGCAAAAGGGGAAAACTCATGAGTTGAGATAAAAACAGTTTAATAACTAAAGTAAAATAAAAAAAAGAACAGTAGTAATACAAAGCAAGCGGTACACTGTACAATTGCTCACCACCCGCCGACCGATGCCCAGCACGTCCCCCAAGCAGCGATCGAACCCTTCCCTGGCCAACTCCCCTGCTTATATACTGAGCATGACGTCACGTGGTATGGAATAGCCCCCGCCCAGTCTGAGTCAACTGGTGAAGGTCTTTGAGAAGAGAATCAGAAAAGATAGGACAGAAATTCCATAAAAATAATTAGGATATAATAAATCTCATATAACTATTTGCACAGGAGTTTGTGAAAGAATAGAAATTTTGTGTCTTTTTTAGGGTAACTATATTAGGAAAAAAGTGCATCTCGGGTTGACATATAATGCATAGACTGGGTTTGCAGGAAGTTCACAAAAAGGATTCAGGAGAATGTTGAAAGCAAGGTTTCTATAGCAACCTAAAAAATTAGCAAAATATAGGAAATAAACTGAAGTGAGGCCAATACAGTCATATTGGAACAGATGGAACCTTTACTATTTCACAAATTGAAGCAGAATATCACTGAAGAGGGAAAACTTGACCTTCATCCAAGTAAAGGAAAGTTAAAAACCAGGAGGAACTGTGCTCAAATGGAGGCAAGAAACAATGAACCACAGCCCAAATGGGAAGGGAAGTTGAGAAGACAGAACTTAAAGAAAAATAAATTGCAACTCTGATAACGATAAACCATCCATTATTTTAGTAAGTTATCCTTTTATGACCTGTTTGCTGTATGTTTCGATACTCTATTTAAAACAGAAATGGAATTTCTCATTTTTAAAACATTTATTCTGGATATACGGTTAAAATTATCACCGTGTTATTTTCCATACAGTTGCAACTTGGACTTCTGAATGGTTTTCCCCTGTGACCCTGTACATATGCATGTGCCGATGGACTCACTGGATTATTATTGAATAGATACATGATGTGCAAGACACTTGTGCACTTGGACTGAATCAATACCGCTTGGCTTTTATAATTTGAATTCTGACCAAATATATGAACAGAGTATTTATATACAGTTTCACATTCAGTGACTGCCAGAAGAAGCTGAGCTATTGATTCATCTGTTAACTTAATAAAAAAGTCATACTGAACGCAATGAAGTCAATTTTCTAAAAATAGCTTGTAGCCAGCTTGGCTGCTGTCATCTGCTGAAGTTCTCCAATGCCACTTTAATTAACATTAATCTTTCTTCAGATAGATCACTCTGTCTAGATGATATCAAGTTGTCACTAAAGCCCCAGTGAAACTGCTTCACCCTTAAATGAGAGCAAAACTCAAAAACCTCTGCTCATTTTTTTTTCCAGATCCATCCATAAATACATTTGTTATCTACCATCAAGATATTCTACCTTTTGACTGATTTACAAACCAAGCAGAATATTCAAGAGAGACTGTGCTTGTGATCAGATCAAATGACTGGGAGCCAGACTGGCTATTTCTAATTCTAAGGACATATTCATTTTATTACAGGCTACTGGATGAATACACGTTACAATACTACTCCTGCCAGAGTAAACTGACCAAGACAACATTTTTAGCCTACCCGACTGCCCTAGCTTAGTGTTGACCCATGAGACATCAGCAAATCCTCTTGCCTCGGATCTTCACATATAGCTAAAACTTCACAGAGTCTTCCAGAGAAATTTCAAAGTAAATTTGTTCTCCGCTACCTGTAAGAGCATACAGTAAAAGCAGACACAAAGCTACTTTAATTGATACTAGTTTCTAGTGACCTTTGAGAAATTGTTAAAGCACCCTGAAGGGAGGTAGTAAGAAGACATCCTATTTTGGGCTCCCTTCCTACACAACAGAACACTGGCAGCTAGAGCAAGCTGGGCTGCAGCTCCTGTCGCTGGCTACACGCCAGCAATGAATTGTGCAAAACAGCTTGCAAAGTGCTTCGTGAAGACAGTTTTACTTACTCTAAGGTGTAGAATTACATGATGAAGATCCAGCCCTTTTTTCTTTTTTTTTTTTTTTAAATGGATCCAATAATTAGATCCTTGAAAACGTACTCCCCACCCATCTTAGGCTAACTTCAACATGCTGTACTCAAAACCTCACAGAAATAAAATAGTTGCAGATATGTCCTCTGTCAGTTCATGTCTCTCATGAACAACAGCTCTGGGATTAAGATGTAAAAATTACAGGATTCTCCTTCTGCCTCACCATGTCCCAAAGATTTATTGCACACACAAAAAATGAAGAAAAGCGAGGGGAGAAAATAAAATTAACCCAATGTTTTAAAATTTTTATTCCCTACCTTATCACTGTTTAAAGAGTAACAAAAGTATAAGAACACATTTTTCACTGCTTTCTGGCTTTTTTTTCCCTAAACAGAAAAAACAAACTCCGTAAAAACATTATATTTAAGGAGGAAAAAAAATGTTATTTCTCTCTTTCACCCTTCAAAGCTTTTTTTTTTTTACTTTACTATAGGAAAAGCAAGAATAAATTAGAAGAGGCCAATTTTTTAGGCACCTTCAGTAGGAAAATACTGTCCCCTCAACAATCTGTTATTGGGAAAGAAGACAACAAGGATCTTTGTCCTCAACCTATGTCAGAAACTAGGGACAAGATCATATGTACGTCATTTGGCAATCACATGACCAGGAGCCACTCTCCCCTTTTAGCAGAATGATTTATTTACGGGGGGGGGGGGGGGGAGGATATTGGAACTGTTATGACATAAAGTATATGAACTTAAAAGACACCTCTATATAGTTATCAAAACCCACATCAGTTCAAGGCTTAGTGTAGTTTTCTAGGGAGTATCTTTAGTTTAACTCAGTGCATGGGGCACACCTATATATGACAGCTTGGGGTATTATTGCTGCCAGCCAAAAGACAGATCTACAGACTGCTTCCTCCTGAAAATATTTATCAGTTTACTTACTGCTTAATAAAGACACAGAAGGGGAGCAGGGAAGGCAACATCCCCAAGAAACTTTGGGCTTGCAGGCACTGGCCCCCAAAAGAAGCAAAATGGATGAAGAGGACACTTAAAATACATGGACTTTTCAGTGATGAAAAGTTGTTATTTTTTTTACTCTCAGCATGAAGAGAGGTGCCTTCTGGGCAAAAGTAGAAGGAATGCTGAACTTCCATGAGAAGCAAAAACTATTTTTGTTTTTCACTAAACAAATTCATTAATAATTGTTCAAAAGTCCTATCATTAATACTTGTATGCTTCACAGCAAGGGTATGAAGCATGCAGATGGCAAACATTTTAAGATCTTTGAATAGAATGAAATGAAATATAAACAATACGGGTATTTATAACTTCAAAAATTTTTTTAGGACTTTAGCATTTAACTGCGTCAGACAACGTAGCATGCAGAACACTACACCAAATATTCGTGGTTTGTAGTAGCCCAGTTCCACCAGATTATAACAAAAGAGAGAGGCACTGCATCTGAAATGGGTTGAGAATAAAATACCGAAGACTAGTTCTACACTCAGAATTTTCATTACAGGTTCAAAATTTTATTTCTAATTAAAACTGACTTTTAAAGTCTTCCCAAACGCCAGCAGAATCTGAAAACAGTCTTCCATGTGGACCAACAGCAAAAAGTCCACTTCTGTGCAGGATGCATGCGTGTTTATAGCGCAGAGGAATGATGGTACTATGCTCCACCTGATTGGTAATCTAACTATGGAAATCATACATTAAATCAAACGGACAGAAATGTCAGCTAGATTTAAGTAAAAATGTGTTCAGTGACTTTGAAAGTTCCCACTGGGGCATCAGATGCTTGACCAGCCAGCTCATTAAACAACATGAGCAAGATTTGAAATTTCCTGAGAGAAAAAATATGCAGAAGCAGACAAAAATCATTATCACAAAACCAGTCAAATTCTCACCATTTAGACAAAGAAATATTTAATATCCATGTTGGGATTTAGTTGGTAGACTGAGGACTTTAAAACACTATGAAGAGAAGTATTTATAGTAAGGGCCAAGACAATAATAAATGTTGATCTTACTTTGTCCTATAGGAAATACTGTGGTAGGGCAAAGTATGTATTTGCATTTTTTTTGCAAGTACATACCTAGGTGAGATACAGAGCATTTGCATATATATTGCTAGCAGTTGCCTGTCACTAAATCCTCACCTACCGCAACTGAAAGCAAATTTTTTGGCTGCCTGAGAGTGACCTTTTGCCTACCTTGGAAGGCATTGCAAATTACAGGATTTAGGCAATATGATAAGGATTGTAATGACCTGCCTGGAAATAAAAGATTCCACTGGCGAACTACCATAACAGCTTGTAGAAACCTATACAGGAGGATAAAGCTATTTTTGCTGACACTCCTATCGTTTCAGTTGAGCTCTACTTGTTTATACCCAAATTTAAAAGAGAGACCATCTGAATCAAATGTTAAGAAAAAGAAGACTCCTCTCAGGAGGATAAGTTGACCCACAACTAGTAGAAACAATAAGGCTTATTTTCTTATAAATTAACACTGGCCACTTCCCACACAGACTTTTAGTATCCAACAAAAAATGGATTTAAAAAATATGGCCCTCCGCCATGAACCCTTCAATTTTTTACCATGTATATGCTTCTCACACCTCACTACAATACTATCATTTTCTTCCCAATGACTTTAGTGTGTATTTTCCCTTCCATTTCTTAGACACTCAAGCATGTGCACATGCTTGACTCATGCTTGTGAAGCATGCTTAGACACACAAAGTCCATGTGCATGCTTATGCCAAGGCTAATAAATATTAAATGTTTGTTTTAAAAAGAGAGGAAGTTTGGCTGAGATATGTAAAAACAGAAAATGGAATAATGGAAACACAGGGACCCCCGATGTTGGAGAATAAAATGGAATGAATTGCAGACCACAGGTTGAAAAGAGCAATCAGAGTACTTTCTATGATCAGGCAAAAAGGCATCCAGAAAATCTCTTCATTCTGAAAAATACCAATAAGGACTAGAGATGAGAACAGGATGACTCAAGCTCAGGAAGAATAAAATGTGGAGAATATATGGAAATGGTCTTATCATTCCAGATTCTAGATCAAACTGGTTCTTTACAATTTAAATTACAGGGCTTATGGAAGACTGTCAGAACTTTTAAATAACTGTTTAAAAAAAAAAAATCCTACAGTTCTGAAATGACAAGAATGATAGAGGAGTCAGACACAAGCGGCATCCAGAAGGGCTACCACACTAGTTCACACAATACTTCACCTTCCCAAAGCTCTAATGTCTTATTTCTCTCCACCATATTCCAGAGAGATATAAAGTATGAACACAATCCAGTATATGATTATTTGCAGTCTTGTTATGTCTGTACTTCTCTAGACAGTTAAATTCAGGGGCAGAATTTGCTGCTGTTTATCTTTTTCCTTAATATATTAGTGTGTTAGCATATATATACATATATTGCCATGTGTGGCCTACATGGGAGAACTAAATTGTGTTTAAAATAGTGACCTGACTCAACCGCGGTTTTTTAGTGTATGCTATGTGTTGGGTAATGTGGGGGAAGTCTGTTCAGCCACAGAATGGAGTCATATGAATAAAACAACTCTATATTTGATCCATCCCTTTTCATACATAGGAGGAACTTTCTACAGACAAATAGCATTACTGACAATGCTGAAAGTGAGATTTTTATTGCATGTCTCACATAGTTATCTCCATTCCAGATAATTTACAGTTATTTTTGAAGCCATCATCAATACTTTACAGCTGCTTGTAAAATACTGTAAGGTTCAAACTCAAGTTATTGAAAAACATTTCTTTTTTTTTAATATATTACTGGCTATAAGGCTTTTTTAGCACTCTTATTTTTGTTTTCTGTAGTTGTCATTCCCTTTCTTCTTTGCATCTGATCATCTAAATGTCAACAAAATGTTTCTAGATGAATCTAAAAAATACTGATGTATTGTCTCTGCTATTCATGTCACAACTCGACCTGACTCTTTCAATATTCAGAAACGTGGTAGGCAGGGGACATGCGGATCTCAGACAACTTAAGAGGTCTTTGATTAAATGTGGATTTGTGCATTTTGTTTCATGCAGGTTCTGCACAAGGTTACTGAGCACATATACAAGTACTTACTATCATATTCCTTTGGGTGACAGTGACCATAACATCCCTGATAATTTCAGCACGTCTCCAGCCATCCCCAAGCTGAAGAACACAGATGAGGAAGAGATTTGATCTCTTCTGTCAGCTCCTGCTCCAGCACAGGTGAGTAGGAGTGAAAATAGACAAGGTGAATGCTGGAGTTTACACTTCTGTAAAGTAAGTAACTTTCTTCAGTGCTGTCATGTATATTCCGCATCAGCAAGCCCTGGTCAATTTGCCTAGATAAAAATAGCAAAAGTGACAGGAAAGCATCTCTTCCAAAGCAGAAATTTAGTCTAGAAGTCTCTGCCATGTAACAGTGTATTCAGAAATGATAATTCCACAAAGGTTGTAAAAGAATTTTAAAAGCAGTAGAGACCTCCCATTTTCCAGCATGCCCATGTTGGTCAGCCTTTTCTCACTATTCATTTCATATATCTGGAGAATAGTCTTGAAAAACGCTCAACCTGCAATCCTACTGGCAAATACCACAGATAGCTTAGATGTGTTTCTGGGCATCTGAAATAGCCAATACGTTAACTGCAGTCATAGATTCACATTGGAAAAGATTAAGGACCATAGATTTTGCTTACACTGTACCCCTAGAACCACCTTATATTAATTATAAGGCTAAATATCTGACTTTCAATAGACAAATGACTAACACAACCAACACTAACATTGCTAATACTTCACACAGTACCTCCTGAGCCATGATGCAGAAATGAAATTAAAGATGGTTAGGACAACTCTACCTGCAAACAGGTATTGAGCACACTACAGCATATGCATGACCCTCACAGGTATTGATACAAAAAAAAAAAAAAAAGAGGTTTGTATACAGAGATATCTGGGTGTTATGAATAAACCACTGTAAGAAACCACCATTTTCTTGCCAAATCACAATTTACGATTTTACTCCAAATAAGCAATTGTTATTATGTAACCTGCCTTTTCCTTCCAGAACTAGCACTGAACACCCTCACCCTTTGGAGTAACAGTAGTAACTACAAAAAGCTATTTAGAAAAGCCCAGAAATAATCCAAATCTGTACTGAAATGAGTTTCAGTAGTACCTAAATTTAGGAACTGAGCTAAATTGCAGTTTTACATTAAGAAAGAACATTTAAAGAACTGATAGAGAAACCACCGTAGATAATGTCAGTAGAATACATTTTAGGACCTTAACCTCCGGTAAAACTTCAAAATCATATTATGCTGACAATGCAACAATTTAATTGCCTTACAAGGTTATGTTCTATTTTGGATTTGCATTTGTGATCAAAGAGCTTACAGGTAGGTTGTGGGAGAATGGCTAAGTGAGAAGGGACATGATCTTTTCAGTGTGAGCAATCCTACTTTTAGTGTATCAAGAAGCACAGAGGATACTATAAACTGACCTTGAACAGCAACGGACTACTTGGCAAACAACATAAGAGACAACAACTAAGTCCGGAATGTGCTAACGAACCTCTTCGCGTGAACAGCAACCCTGTACCAATCATATAACTGTCTTAAGCGCGTGAACACATGTAATGAACCAATCATATAGATATTGCTACTGCATGCTCTGCTGATTGTCTATATAAGCCTTGTAATTGTCTGAAATAAAGGAGAACGATCATACTCGCATCGAGGTTACATCGTTACTCCGGGTCCGAACTCTCCCACTCCGACATCTGGTAGCAGAGGATGGTTTCTTCACCTGCGATTTCCAAGACTGCGGTGAGCAGCAGAGGAGGGTAACGTCACTCGCGATCTCCGAGACTGCGGTGAGCAGCAGAGGAGGGTAACATTGCTCGCATTCTCCGTGACTGCGGTAAGCAGCTAGAGGAGGGGAGTGGGAAGTTTCGGCTAAGAGAAGCGCTGCTCGGGTCAAGAAGGCAGAGTAGACGCCGGCGTGAGGTCGCTCCTCACCTCTCAGGATAACGGGCGCTGTTCGGGTCAAAAGGGCAGAGCAGACGCTGGTGTGAGGTCGTTCCTCACTAGGCGCAGCAATGGAAACGGGGGCTGCGGCCACACTGCTAGCTGGAATACTCTCTAAGAGAGGGATAGAGGCACCAGCGAAGCAATTGTGTAAATTAATTACACTTGGACAGCGTTGGGGTCATTTTACTGACACTCATCTGTTATTTTCCGTATCGGAATGGCGGGACTTTGGAGGGACGATGTGGCAAAAAACAATTGAGGGAGATGAAAAAGATGAAAAGGAGATAAAGGCGGTTCGTATACTTTGGAACACCGTGTTAGAGACTTTGAAAGCGATGAAAGCAGAAAGAGAAGTGGCATGCGCTGCTGCTCAAATGCTGGGTCCAGGAAAAGCTATTGATAAACCCCAAAGTAAACCACGACCTATCGCGCGCTTCTTTGGACTGCCTGCCGTAAGAGGAATGTCTGGGACTATTTGTAAAAACGTGGGTGAACTGCGGGAAAAGGAAAGTCTTAACTCGCCGGACGAAACAAAAGGTGTGCCGCCGACCCCGGTGCGGGCACCCGGGGGAGCGGAAGTTTCTCTTAGCAGAGCCGGAATAGGATCTGAGGCAGAGGCGGAAGTGTCTCCACCAAAAACTCCAAAAGGGGCGGGAGCAATGTCAGTTGCTGACCTCATTGACTTAGGCGGAGCGCCCTGCCGACCTTCCCCTGCAACTGGAAAAAGGGAGGTGCCGTCAGCACCCTCAGCGCCTTCATCTCCGCTGTACCCACCGCTGCCTTCTTCTGGGGAATCATCGGGGACTACAACTTCCAAGAAAGAACTGCAGCAACCCCCAGATGTTACTACAGAGATGTTACAAACGGTTCTAAAACGACTTGGGAAATTGGAAACACAAACAACTACGAAGGAAGAAAGCGTGCCTTCATGTTTAATGAAACCATCAGCACATCCTAGAATCACGCGCTGGAGTGGTAGACACATCCTAGAATCACGCGCTGGAGTGGTATTATTAGGGATGCGATTTTAGAAGGACAATGGAAACCCGTTGAGGAAGAAAAAAAAAAAAAAGAAAAAAGGGAAAAAAAAGAAAAAAGAAAAAAGAGAAAAAGAAAAAAAAGAAAAAAGAGAAAAAAAGAAAAAATAAAAAAGAGAAAAAGAAAAAAGAAAAAAAGAGAAAAAGAAAAAAGAAAAAAAAAAAAAAAAAACAAAAAACCCAACCAAAAACGGGGAGTCCTGCAACATTGGCATTCCCGGTCATACAAGAGAACAATCAAGGAAAATGGGAACCTCACGATTGCAAAATTTTCATGGTCTTTCCGCCGAATTTTGCAATTACCAATCTCCTTAATCATATGTAACGGGAAAGACTCACCATATGCTGTCATTTGTCAGTGGCAAAACAAGAAAGGGGAGTCTACCTCTCCTCTCTCATTGGATGCCACTGCCAAATCCACTGTCAAGAACAAAAGTCCAGAAGATATGTTTAATGTACTAGAATGGGTGTTTTTAAGCGTGCAGCCAAAAACGAGTATTCAAACGCGAACTGAGGCAATAGGAGAATTAATACGTAAAGGAAGGTCGCGAATTATAGAAATCAGTGGTCAGGAGCCAGAGAATATCAGTATACCTGTTAACGCCATAGATATAGAATGGTGGCTCCGTAATGCTGTTGCCATACAGAATGCCTTATTAGGCTATAATGGCAGAATACGCTCGCAGGAGCCTCAAGGAAAATTATGGCATGTCTTACCTCATGGCTACCAAACTGGACATGGCTAAGGAATCTGTTTGTAATAGGGGTAATGGTGATTTGTGTATGCACCCTAGCCTGTGTTATGATACAATGCTGCTCTTGTATTTCCAATCTCTCTAGACATTGCAAACATAAGTGATTTGAGGCTTGAGCTCTAAAGAGCTCAACCCTCAATAGGTAAGGGGGGAATGAAAGGGTTAAAAACCACAAGAGCAAGAAAGATGTTGTAAATACCTTAGTCACTCAATTAGATCAGAAGACACCCTGTTGTGATTTAAGGATGTTGTGAATACCTTGTTAGACTTGAGGGCGGTCTGATGTGATTTAGGGGGTAGCTAGAAGAACAGTTATAAAATAAGGGGGGCTCTGGGATAATTTCTTTACAGACAACTCGGCCTTGGGAGAACAGATGCATGGAACCAGGAAGATAGGAAGAAACAGAAGAATGGCAACAGTAGTCTTGAAGGACAACATCTACGTGATCCTAGGACTGAGTTTGCGCAGAAGCAAAGGTCAATCAGCGAACACAGTGAGGAAGACTACGAGCCTTCATCTGAAGACCCCCAAAGACCACCACAAGAGATGACTGCGCATGCGAATCAGATATTTACATATGTTAATAAGTTCCTGGAAATCTCATGTTTATGCATAGCAATTCTTGGAAATCCTATGAATATGCCTAATTGTATAGTATATATTCTCTAAAAGTTCAGTAATTCGTTGGAGCACTTATGGTGGAGAAGCCCCAGTGCTGCCCAGCGCTGCAATAAAGAATACCTGCTTAATAGTAGCTTCGTTGCTATTGAGTTTCATTTCAGGGACTCTCTGAGTACTCCGTTTCTCCCTTGGGGAGATTCGGACTGTGAGGAGAAGCATCCGTGGATTTTTTGTATCAGTTTTGGCACCCCAGATGGGACCCTCTCTGTTCGGCTGCAGGACCCGTTGAGAACAGGACTCCCTAGGGTACCCCCGGAAAATTTCCGGAGGGACTCCTTGCCTCAATCGGATCACTGCGGCAGCAGACAAGGACCATCTTCGGAAAAAAGTATTCTTTCTCAGGAATGTGGTTAGGACCTGTCCCGGTTATATTTAACGGTCGAGGATATATGTGTGTTTCCACAGATCGTGGTCCAGTGTGGGTGCCGAGCAAGAGCGTAAAGCCTGTTTTAGCTCATCATGACTCACCCCACGAGCAAAATGGTCAAGCTCCTGATTCTAGCGATGCTATTCCCATTGGTAATGACTCTCCACAAGATTGAGCCCAGAGAAAATATGTGGGTTACATGGGCAAATAAGACAGGACAACAAGCCTTTTGTCTATCGCTTGCTTCTGCGACAGAGCCTTTTCGAACATGTTTAATAGGGATACCTGGCTTCAACGTAGGGGAATTTCATAGCTTTGCCACGCAAAATTGTAGTTTGTCTATTTCTGTTAGTAATTATAGTGCCACGCTTATTAATAGCCTGAGTGTTACACTGCCATGGGATCCTCAAGAGTTAAGCTTATTAGGATCAATGAAAATTCGAATTTTAATCACTCTTTCTATTTTAGGATTATGCTTTTGTATAGCATTTAGCTGTGTTAAACGAGCTTTGTTAAAAGTGGTAAATCACGCCTGGATTGCTCAAAAACAAAAAGGGGGAATTGTGGGAGAATGGCTAAGTGAGAAGGGACATGATCTTTTCAGTGTGAGCAATCCTGCTTTTAGTGTATCAAGAAGCACAGAGGATACTATAAACTGACCTTGAACAGCAACGGACTACTTGGCAAACAACATAAGAGACAACAACTAAGTCCGGAATGTGCTAACGAACCTCTTCGCGTGAACAGCAACCCTGTACCAATCATATAACTGTCTTAGGCGCGTGAACACATGTAATGAACCAATCATATAGATATTGCTACTGCGTGCTCTGCTGATTGTCTATATAAGCCTTGTAATTGTCTGAAATAAAGGAGAACGATCATACTTGCATCGAGGTTACATCGTTACTCCAGGTCCGAACTCTCCCACTCCGACAGTAGGTGAGTAGCATCAGGTCAAGCAATGAAAGAATGAAAGGCCTATCCTGAGAAGAAGGCTCAGTACATATCCATTAAATCAAACAAAATTAAACTAACAGGACCATTTTTTCCATTTAAAACCTAAAATGTGGATCTAGAAAGCGGGTGGACCAAAGACCATTTGCAAAAGAAGAGAAAACTACAGATTTTGTATCTTAGAAGATATCCCCCCCCCCAGCAGAATACCATGGGTAGATTTTACTAGGTTATTTTAACATAAACGGCATTGTCAGCTATATTTTCATGTAAAACATGTCAGGACAAATAGTGGTTCTATCCCTCCAGAACAGCAGTCAACACTTTAGCTCATATTTCCTCCAGCCATATCACCTGACTTTAAATGCTCATTGATGCATAACGCTACCCCAGATAAATGTCAAGATACATTTCATAGCTGCAGTGCCTCCATACCTTAAGCTGCTAAGAAGGCATGCTTCTCCAAATTCAGTAGTGTTCTTCAAAGCTGAGTAACATGATTACCAGAGCACATTTAATTGCCTCCATAAATCAGACAATAATTGTAGTAAATGGCTTTTTTTAAAAAAATAGACTTCTCATGCTCTGAAGCTTAGATTACAGCTGTTTTAGTATGAAGAACAGAATACCCTCTTTCATCGTGATTAAGGAAAAGTAAATATTCAGTAGAAGTATCCTCTCACAATTTGTTTCACCTCTGTAATACTGTCTTATATAATAATTTGTCCAAAACCCACTTGTACCGAATTCAAAACCATTTGCAATAGATAAATAGAATATGGCAGAAGCCTTTTACAAATGAAAGTCAAAGTTAAGTACCTGATACCTAAAAATGTTCATTCCAATGTTATCTTTCTGTCATGCCTATTGATTAACTCACAGTTTAGCTGATCTTTACTCCACAGTGGCCAGTTCTTTACAGTGGGGCACAGTGACTCCAATTCTGCCATATAGACCATTAAGACATAAACTCTGAAGGTGGATTTTTATATTTCAAGTTGAGTTTACACTGATAGCAAATACATTAAATTTTGATTTGTAAAATGAACTTTGTATGAAAATAAAAAGATGAAGAAACCAAATAATACATAGATACTGTTGATAATATAACATTATGATCCCTCAGACATTAATGATTCTGTGAAAAATAAGGCAGTGGTATATGGTTGGCTGGAGGGTACTTATTTTTGCTTTAGAAAATTTTTGTTTTTAAAACTTTTGCCCCCCAACCCCCCATAATATAAGTTAAGCACTAACTGGTGATTTTTGCTGACTAATTCAACGTAACAGCCAAAGATTGAATAGGTCACAAAAACCAAAACAGGCCAAAGATACTGTACACATCAAAGCTGAAGCACACAGAGAGGCTCTTCAAATATTCGTGCCCCATACCTGGCCCATAGGGAACTGCCAAGATGTCCATTAACAGGCAAACATCATGCAACTGAGAGGCATTCTTTGCTGGAAAAAAGAGATGAATGGAGAAATACAAGCAAAGCATCAGATGTTTCCCACCTCTGTGGTCTTGGCTGCAACTGCCCAGCTCCGAAATAATTTCCAACTGTGAACTTTGAGATTCTCCCCCTAGTATTAGGTCCTCAGTACAGAAAGGACATGGACCTGTTGGAGTGGGTCCAGAGAAGGGCCACAAAAATTATCAGAGGGATGGAACACTTCTCCTATGAGGAAAGGCTGAAAGAGCTGGAGTTGTTCAGCCTGGAGAAGAGAAGGCTGCGGGGAGACCTTATTGCTGCCTTTCAGTACTTAAGGGGGGCTTATAAGAAAGATGGGGGTGGACTTTTTAGCAGGGCCAACAGTGATAGGACAAGGGGTAATGGTTTTAAACTAAAAGAGGGTAGATTCAGACTGGATATAAGGAAGAAATTTTTTACAATGAGGATAGTGAAACACTGGAATGGGTTGCCCAGAGAGGTGGTAGATGCCCCATCCTTGAAAACATTCAAGGCCAGGCTGGACGGGACTCTGAGCAACCTGATCTAGTTGTAGATGTCCCTGCCAATTGCAGGGGGGATGGACTAGATGACCTTTAAAGGTCCCTTCCATCCCAGAGCATTCTGTGATTCTATACTTACTGCAGTCAGGGAGTACCTACAAAATTTCCACCCCAGAAAAAATTATCTGCAACTTGCCACCTTCAGCTTCTACAGCTAGATAGTTCATACAGCACTGTAGCTTTATTGGCCCTTCTACTCCTGTCCCAGCTCAATTTCATCCTCAGAACTGCACTGATACACACATGAGCACAAACACAGAATAAAGGCTTTCTAGCCCACTCTATTTTTTTTTTTCCCAATCTTTCCCCCTTCTCAAACTAGCTGAGTAGGTAGCTATAATATAGAAACACTCCAGGGAGCTTGCAATTATTGGAGAGTTCTGTTTTACAGAACAATTCAAGCTATGACACAGATTTGCACTAGATTACTTTAAAGCAAGCATAAAGCACTAGCAGTCTTCTCATTAAAATAAATTAAAATAATAATCCTAACTGAACAATTGCTAGTGACAGCTGCTTGAATGATGCATTGTAATGCAAGCTTGCTACTTGTTTTTTAAAACGTTTATTACCTCTTCTGGTAGAATTCTCAGAGCTTTTATTAACAACTGAACTATTAAACGTAGGAGATGAAGGAAGAAAAAAAATCTTGGGTCTGTCTATCTGTTATTTTCAGAGAGCTATACCAGCATCCCACATCACATCACAGCCAACTCTGTAGCACAGTTAGCGTGGCACTGAGCCACAACTAATAAACCATGCTGAGAGGGAAAGCGTGTTGGCTTGTACTCAGCACTGTGCTACAGACATCTACATTACAACCAGCCAGCTCAGAGTAGAGAGTACTTGTTCGTCCTTATTTGTCAAAAAGCTATTAACAAGACAATATGTAATTTATATGAACTATATAATTTAATTATAAAATGTATAAAATATGCTGCATGTTATAACAGTGTAATTAGAAACAGCGTGATAACTGTTCCATGAGAATGATTTAAATGAACAGTTGTTAGCAGCAAATATGACTCATTTATACCAGTTTGAGATCCTTCATATTAAACTTGGTTAAAAGCTACTTGATCATTTTCCAGTGAAGCTTTTTCACCAAAACATGTAATTCAATTAAAATGAAAATAGTTGTACATCATAAAATTTTATCAAACTTCCTCAGTGAAAGGTTTTATGAACACTTTGACATGAAATCAAATATTATGGTTTTTGGTTTGCCAGTTTAATTTCATGTTCAATATTTCACTCATTTTTACTGGCCAAGTACAAAATATTTATTGCTTAGTTCATTTGCTTTCCTCTTCTTCATGGACTTAGGGCTTGCTTGTGTTTGCTCAGTATTTTTAGCCCCACATGTTGTATTAAATTTAACATGTTGATCACATGTTGTATTAAATTTAACACTTAAGTTATCCATCCAGTATTTCTCCCTTAATCACGAGCAGCATTGAACCCCCCCCCGTTAGACTTTTATATTAATAGCAGACGTAAAGCAAAAGTTTGTCTTATTGCATGACATACCTGTCCTTTTACAAACTAATCAACAGTACCAGTCAGAGAAAGTTTTATTTTCTGCTACTTGAAAACATGAACTATAGCTGTGAAATTGAGTGTTTAGAAAGGCTCTTGATTATTAGATTCTGGTCAGTGTGACTCACTTTTAGCAATTTCCCCAAGACCAGTCTCTCCCCTCTGCCCAGCACAAAACCCTTCAGCCTTCATCTTTCTTTTCTCAAGGCTGAGAAACATACAGTACAATCCTTTCCTCCAGTGACTGTGAGATTTTCCTCCTGTAGTTTGCTACTGCAGGAGGTGGCTTATTTTCTCCCATTGGATTGTTACAAGAGCATCCTCAAAAGAAGGAAAAGAGGCGGACCTGCTGCTGAGCTGAACACACAAACAACACCAGGCTAACGATCGGTAACTTCAGCTAGCATTTTCTTCCATGTGTTTTAAAATGAAGAAGCAACAGAAGCAGCTGTAAAATCTGAATAGTGCATATATATATGAATGTATTGTTTAATCATTCACTGCTGTTCCAGAATAACAGAATGCCAAAAGATTTTTTGATAAAGTCTTTCCTCAAGAGCAGCTTTTGCTGAGATAGAAAGGACATGTACCAGCATGGAGTCCCATTTTGCTGAAGGAAGGGACATCACTTCTGGAAGCAATCAAATGTATACAAACCTCCTTGTCATAAAGCTGTCAGTGGTCTGATCTTTCCCATTACTCAATATTCCTGTGTCTTAAGAAACACATATTGCTTTGTGACACTGTAACTGTAGAAACTACAGATGCCTACTTCTTTGTGGATATACTTACAGTCACAGTTCTTGTCCAAATATATTAAGTTTCAAAACTTGGCCTTAATGAGTGCCTGAATAATTTTTGATTAATGATTACCGAAGTTTCAGCGATCTCTTGCTTCCCCAATGATAATATGAACATAGGGCTTCTGTAAATCGGCTGAATAGCATTACAGAGGACAGGGTGACACAAAAGCTTGGTATTAGTGTAACTAACAATCTAGGAAACTAAGCTCTGTTAAAAATATTCAGCCAGTGTTCTGTCTTGTGCAGAAGAACAGAAATAGTACAAAGAATCCACCACTTTGCATGCCAAAATAACACCAAAAATTCATGGTCTTGAGAAGGCTCTGTATATATACAGCACTACCTCAAATGAAGAGGAACACCGAGGGAGAGACAGACAGAAAGAAAAGATGGGAAGAACGAAGATCCCTCTGATAAATTAAGGAACTCTTGATTTATAAGGGTGGGCAACTCTCATTAGCCTGTCCTTCCACAGAAAATAAGGTTTTGGACCGAAACACTTCTAATTCATCTGAAGTTAAAGAGTATTAAAACCTCGTTAAAAATGGAAGCGCAAATTGATTCTTTGTTGGAAAATGAAAGTGATTGCAATCTTCAGCTAAGATGCCACTGAGACATTTTAAGATAAGTCATTGCTGCATTAGAGAAATGAAAAGAAAAAAGCATTTTTAAGTATTGCTAGCTTGCTAGCTTTGCCACAGATTACTTCTATCCCTTCACAATCTGTCAGTGTATTAAACTATGCAGAAATATCCAAGCTGGTGAGCTAATGAAAAGCTTGGATACTGGTAACAGTGCAGCCATGGTGAGACTGAAATCAAAAGCTATGACAACACCTTCCTGAGAAGCTGGATATTCATTCAGTTTACACTAAGCTTTGGGCTGCTGTAACCACATGACTACTATCAGTATTTTAAAAACAGCTTGTGAATATCTATACATGCTGCAGTCATTGCACTGTTTGCATAACGTTTGTTCCCTCATTTACACAATGAAAATAACAGTACCAAATCAAAGATAATAAAAACTAGTGACTGGAAAAAAGGGTTTCGATCCAAAGACGCTGTTGTCTTATATTAGAGCTCTTGAGCGTGGCAAGCCCTCACAAGCTCCACAAAAACCATAATCAAACCCTTTTGATTAGCACAAACAATAAATTGCCTAAAGAGATTAAAAGGCTTGAGAAGTGCCAGGGCTACAGCGCTGGCTGGAGTCTGAAGTATGTGCAGGAGAAGGTAGGACAAGAGGAACTCCTGAAGGAAGATGAAGAAAAAAAAAAACCTCCTAAACATAGAATTCACTGCTATTACTGGGATTTCTGAGCAAAACCTTGAGCTGATAATCTCTTTTTCTACTAGGTTTAGAAAAACTTGGGGTTATTTTTGTTTCACATAAATATCTTCAAAATGTTCTGCTCAACTATGCAGGCAGAAGCAGGCACACTTCTCACTGTGACTGAAACACTAGCAAAAAGGGGATAAGTTTTCTCAGTTTTGACTTCTTAAAAACACTCTTCGCAAAATTCTTCCACAATATAAAAACAAGTTATCTGTATAAATGCAAAATATTAGAATTTAAAATATAAAATTGTTCTGAAATCTCCAAATCTTTGCTAGTTCATCTATTACCAACGCCTATATAAGCATTAGCAAATAATGAAGTGCACATAAATACTCCATCTATTTGAACACAAATACAACCTTTAATTCTTACCTAGCTTTTGGTCACAAATTCATTCCTTGAGGATGTATTTTTAATGTTGTTAGCTTCTGAAGAACAACACAGAACATATTGTTAAAAATACGAATCAGTCTGTCAAGTGTGTTGCTTCATCCCCTCACATGCAGAACGGCCCTTGGAAAGCTATCTGCCTAAGGCTCATGGCGGGCAGCAGTTGTTCTTAAGCCAGGAAGAGGTAAAAAGAAAATGTACTAACTGTATTTCTTTGCATTTTTCTAGCAAATTCTTGTTTTCAGAAGGGATTCAATGCTGAAAGATCCTGCGATAATGCATTTTAAAGCCAACTGTGCCCAAAGAATACTGCCTGAATACAGTACAATTAACCTATAAACTTTCAAAACTGACATTATAAGTATAGTTACAATAAAGCATTGTACATAAAGATTCTGAGAATCATTTTAGAGGGATTTTGGGTAGAGGTATTTATTGTAGGTCAGTGGAAAGCAAAGTTTGCACTTGCTTATACACACAAAGCCAAGATGATCCACCTGTGTGAATGTATGAACAGGTGGGGCTGGATGGTTGCCACTCGGGATGGGTATTTTCTGGATTTTGTTCCTTATTCTGTGAAAACTGTTTGATCTTAGAGTTTTAATGTTTCAAGATTATTGAAAACTCAAATACATTCTTGAATTTTTCTTAATGGTTTGTACTCTGCAACAGAAACAATAGAATCACACTCCTGAAGCCTCTAATTTTACCCTGAAATTCATGCAAGTTTAGATGAAAATGAGGTTCTAATCTGTATGGAACTGTTATGATAGGTTGAATTAAAATTTATTCAAATCTTGTTCTCTAATTTCCAGAGCATTGCAAATGCTGTAGAGTAGGCACAACACAGAGTTTCCTGAAGGAAATGCAGACAATACGGGTACAGCCAGAGCTCCGGGCACAAATCAGACACAACAGCTGCTCGTGGCACCACACTCTGCTGCTCAGTCCTGAAACATGCAGCCATCCCAGAACCACAGTGGTAAAAATCTCTCAGTCACATTGCCCTGTATTCTCTTTATCTGTATATGAAAATGAGAACAAAATTACATATTAATGCATTTCCTGGATTATTAGCAATCTGTATAGTGAATGGCTTTCCAGGTTCCACTAGGAAAGTGGTTTTTTAAGTTAGCAGAAAAAAGGAAAGAATCCACTAAAAGTATCTTTACTTTAGAAGCACATTTGTATCTTCTAGTGCACCTTTTGGAAAAATGAAACACGGTAGACTAAAAAACCATCACCTAATAAGTAATAATCTATTTTAAAAAAAAATCACAGGAATGAATGAAATATGCTTTGTTAAAATGGAAAAGAAGAGACATTCCAGTTTTGCATTCCCACATTTAATAGTCCCTCCATCATCTACTCTGTAGTTGTACACTTGCTATTGAACATTTCCACGTACTGTACTGAGCAATACAGCACGTTAACTGTGCAGAATTTTTGTGATAATGAGAGAAACATACTAAATGAAGAGGGGTTGAGAGAGAAGAAGATCTCTTCATGTGTATTTTTTAAATAGGTAATTCAATCATGTCAGTCAAATGACACTCCAGAGCATCTTGTTTGTAAAACAACCACCTGTCTGAAAATGACACCAATAACAAATTTCACAGAAACGCTCTATTTCCAACCAAAAATATCACTTAATAGACGAGATACATTCTCATATCCGAAACCAAATAACAAATAGAAAATAGAATTTTATTAGAATAAAAATTTCTATTAGAATACAAGGAAGGAGATTAAATTGGAGGTAAGAAGAGAGATGCTGTAGCTAAAGAAAAAGCAAAAAAGCTTGAAACAGAATTAGTAAGGGTGTAAAGGGAAACATTTAGTGTTGTAGTATAACTGTGTTTCTTTGAAATAACTGTCTGTGGAAAATCACTTGAGGTAATTTTTGAACCCTTGATATGTCAGTTTTGAACTTCAAGGTTATCATCATCCATACAAAATATACTTATATCCTGGTTATGCTCTTGTGATGTTTATACGTTGTATTGGGTTTGCATGGCAAGGTTTTGGTAGCAGGGGGGGCTACAGGGGTGGCTTCTGTGAGAAGCTGCTAGAAGCTTCCCCTGTGTCCGATAGAGCCCATGCCAGCCAGCTCCAAGATGGACCTGCCACTGGCCAAGGTCGAGCCCATCAGCGATGGTAGTAGTGCCTCTAGGATAACATATTTAAGAAGGTGGGGAAAAAAAAACCCTGGGCAATTGCAGCTGGAGAGAGGAGTGAGAGTATGTGAGGGGAACAGCCCTGCAGACACCCAGGTCAGTGAAGGAGGAGGGGGAGGAGGAGGTGCTCCTGGCACTGGAGCAGAGATTCCCCTGCAGCCCCTGGTGAAGACCATGGTGAGGCAGGCTGTCCCCCTGCAGCCCATGGAGGTTAACGGGGGAGCAGATACCCACCTGCAGCCCATGGAGGACCCCACGCCAGAGCAGGTGGATGCGCCTGAAGGAGGCTGTGACCCCGTGGGAAGCCCGTGCAGAGCAGGCTCCTGGCAGGACCTGTGGACAGGTGCAGAGAGGAGCCCACGCTGGAGCAGGTTTGCTGGCAGGACTTGTGACCCCATGGGGGAGCCACGCTGGAGCAGCCTGTTCCTAAAGGACTGAACCCTGTGGAAAGGACCCACGCTGGAGCAGTTTGTGAAGAACTGCAGCTGTGGGAAGGACTCACATTGGAGAAGTTGGTGGAGGACTGTCTCCCGTGGGAGGGACCCCATGCTGGAGCAGGGGAAGAGTGTGAGGAGTCCTCCCCCTGAGGAGGAAGGAGCAGCAGAGACAACATGTGATGAACTGACCACAACCCCCATTCCCCATCCCCCTGCACCACTCACAGGGAAGAGGCAGAGACATCGGGAGTGAAGTTGAGCCCAGGAAGGAGGGAGGGGTGGGGGGAAGGTGTTTGAAGATTTGGTTTTATTTCGCATTACCCTTCTCTGATTTGATTGGTAATAAATTAAGCTAATTGCCCCAAGTTGAGTCTGTTTTGCCCATGATGGTAATTGTGAGGGATCTCCCTGTCCTTATGTTGACCCACAAGCTTTTCATTATATTTTCTCTCCCCTGTCCAGTTGAGGAGGGGAAGTGATAGAGCAGCTTTGGTGGGTACCTGGCATCCAGCCAGGGTCAACCCACCACATATGTTAGCACGGATAAAGGGGAAAAGCATAAGTGAAGAATCCACGGTAAAATTCAAGTTATAGTGAAAGAAGGTGAGAAAAGTGTACATGAAAACAACACAAGAATTATCATGGGATAACTATACTTCCTTCTTTAGCCACCATCTGTATAGATTTCTGCTGCACAGTGCTAAAAAGAAAGTGATTTTAGAGTCCCCCAGAACAAGTGACAGCAGGACAATACTTTCTAATTAAGAAAGCAATCTAGAATTTAAATACAGTGAGTAGTATTGTATAAAAGCATGAAAACATCTCTGGGTAGCAATTTTCTGTATCTCAATGTCAGAATCATTCCTAAGATGTGCAGCAAAGGCTTCCTTTACATCCGAAGCTAAGTGTTCTATTATAATCTTTCAGTAGCAGATTATGTTTCCCCTGCTAACTTAATCTACACTGCAAATAAGTACACAAATTTCATAGAAGTGTTCTCTAAATAAGGCACTCTTTCAAGTACTTACAGCTTTGACAAAATGTATCCTCTCCTACAAAAACACTCATGTCCAGGGGTGAGCTCACAATTGATTTTCAGAAGACGGAGCATTTCAGAAGAGCATTTAATAATTTTTAATAGTGAGATTAGAGGAGAGAAATTTTCTCCCGTGTAATAAACTATTACAACCCCTGTGTTGAGAGGCTTTTGTTCCTCCACTACTGGGAGTTCCAAGTTTAAATTCAGCCACGTCAGGGAAGCCCACTCTACTTTCAAGGACAAGTGTTTGCTGACCCCATGGAAAAATATTTCAAGTTCGTATGTGCTCCACTATTTATGAAACTACTCTTCTGAAAGACGTACATAAAAATTGCCATACCAGCTCAGTCTAAAGGTCCACACAACTCAGTATGATGTTTCTGGTGTTGACAAACAAATCCTTAGGGAATAAACATATGACATAGAGCATGATTTGTGCCCTGGTACACACTTACTGCCTCTTGCCATCTTCAGTTCAGGAGCTCTGGTGACCTGCTGCATGCAGATCATCATCTTTAACAGTCATAGTAGGTCCATCAGTCGTTCCTTTTTTTGTATCTATCATTTTTACTCCAGGCTTCCACACGATGTTATATCAATTATGAAATATTCAGTTCTGCTACACTTGAATAAGTATGTACTTTAATTCATTTTAAACCTGCTGTCTGAATTTTTTCCTGTCACAATTTCTGATCTGTGAAAAACAGTGAATAATTGCCTCTGACTTTTTTTTTTTGATGCTATTCATTCTGTGTACCTCCACCATACATTGTTTCTTGGTTAAAGTGAAAAGTTCTAGTCTATTTAACTTCTCTTTGTGTGGAAGATGTTCCAAATCTCTGCTGAATCTTATGATCCATACCATACCCTTTTTAGATGTTAATACAGTAGTGAAGATGTAAGCACATCCCAGGTTTATACGGTCATATAAACAGGTCTTCTGTTTTGTTCTTGATTTTTTTTAGTAAGTCCTCATATCTTATTTTCTTTTCTGAGAATACAGAAACACACTTAATACACTGCTGAGTATTAAGAGGATCTTCTCAGAGAATCATCCACTGATGCAGGTTAACGTAAGATCAGCACTGGACCATCTCTCTCCTGTAGATACACACAGTATTTTTCTTTCCAATATCTAGACACTATGAGAAGACAGCCCCTTTAATACCTAGAATAGATCTGGATATAAACAGAAAAAAAGACAAGAGTCAGGAAGAATGAGGTCAGGTGAAGAGTCAGGTTAGCTGAGATTTGAATGAAGTGTGGAGTTGGCAAAATGGGCTTAGAAGAGGCTGTTTGAGCTCTGAGAGTCACAGATCCTCAGAGAGTGGAAAGCTGATGAAAATGGCAAATGCAACAGAAAAAGACCCCTCCAAAAGAAGCTTGAAATGAGAAGATCAAGAAAGGCAAGATAAGGTCACTAAGGTAAGACCAGAAAGTGCAACTAGAAGCTGTGGTGGATTTGGGTTGGATGAGAAGATAAAAAGCAAAGCCAGAGAGATGTACAGCATAATCCCTCAAGGAAATCCCTAGCATTATACATGAAGGTTTTAAAAAGATCTTGGATTGTGATTTTAAAAAATGGAATATTGATCAGGAAGCTGGGCTGCTATGCCATTAAATTAAAAAATGATGGGTTGTGAAGTTATATTCCACCAAATGAACACTTTACTTTCTACTCCAATCTGTTCTTGTCAATTATTAGTGCAAATCATTACAGAAAAAAAGTCTTCTGATATTTAACTCAGAGACTGTGACAGTACTTGGTATATACTAATTTCTCCTATTTCTTCTATATAAAGTCATTTTGGTCTGATCTTGAATATACCCAGACACACAGGAGTCTTGCCTATATTCCTTCCAAATGCAAAGGAAAAATACACAATTGTAATATTACTCATATGTGCACTGAGTCTGGCTGGGATGGAGTTGACTTTCTTCACAGCAGCTGGGATGTTGCTGTGTTTTGGATTTGTGACTAAAACAGTGTTGGTAACACATCAATGTTTTAACTATAGCTGAACAGTGCTTGCACAGCATCAAGGCCTTTTCTTTTCCCCCTCTGCCACCCCAGTGAGTAGGCTGGGGGCGGGCAAAGAGTTGGGAGGGGACACAGCCAGCACTACTGACCCAAACTGACCAAAGGGATATTCCATACCATGACGTCGTGCTCAGCCATAAAAACTCAAGGAAAGGCAGAGGAAGAAGGGTAACATTAGCGGTTGTGGCGTTTGTCTTTCCAAGTGACCCTTGTGTGTGCTGAGGCCTGGCTAACATCTGCCCGCTGATGGGAAGCAGTGAATTGCTTCTTTGTATTAAGGCTCTTTCTTGTACTATTGGAGAATGTAAGGTATTAAGACAAAGGGATTTAAAAATTGCAACTGGAAAAATAAAAAACTGGCATGAATTCTAAGTGACAAGCATAGTGGATACTTTTAAAATGAAAGTTTAAAAACATACATAGAAACAACTTTTAATCAGTTTTGTGAAACTGTCTAGACTGAAACTCAATCAACATTTTCCAATGTGTGTCCTATGTATTTCTTTTCAGACATCAGATAATAAACATAATAAAACAGAGCAAAAAAGGACAAAGCTTTTCTTTAGAACCTTTTTGAAAATATTTTCTAGCACTTTCATTTATAAATGAAAGTTTAAGTACATCTAATAAAAATAACATAAATTTTAACCCTGAAAATGAAGGATCTAGTAAATCTCCATAACCAATGATGATGTATCTTATTCCAAAAACCATCATATATCCATTTATAACTGTTAGTTCCAGAACAAGCCAGAGAAAACAAACATTTATTTAGACAGCTTCATAAAAGAGTGCATTTCAAGTGCATTAAATTTAAAACTTCCTAATAACAAGGAGGATCACCCGTCACAGATCCCATAAGTAAAGTTCCCTGAACACGTTTAGGTAGATGTTCCTGGCTAACAAACTTCAAGCAGTGCATCCCTGCACCACGGAGAAGTACTAGAACTAATTCTGAAACTAGTACCAGACCTGAAAAGCCAGATGGAGCACTCAAGCTGCAGCTGCCATGCAAGCAAAACACCCTTTCCCCATAGCAACGCTTATCAACCCAGACACAGCACTGGGGCTGCACGGCCTCTAGTTCCAGGCCAACTTTTTCAGTTACTTGATTAGCTCATAAATGTCTTAATTGCAGGCTACTGCAGGGCATTGCAAGAGCAAAGGTAAGAAAATTCCTTCTAAGAATCTGGAAACCGTATGATGAAAGAAGGCAAGTTTGTTCTGAATCTAACTACGGTTGGTAGATAAAGCTGACATGGAGCTTTAAGGAGGTTACAGAAGACTGCTTTGTGCCAAGAGGTAAAAAATTATTAGAGTTGAAAGTTACTAAGCGCTTAAGAAACACATTTTTCTTATGTTCTGCTTTGCCACAGACTGCTGCTAAGGTTCTGCTTCAGACAGATGAAGTTGTTCCTACAGGTTTATGAGTCATTGAGCCTAAACAGCCAAAGAAAAATGCATGCAATACTAGCAATTTTTGCTACAAGCTGCCAAGGAATCTCGTATGTTGAGAAAATTCTTTTCTTGAAGTGCAAGTAACGGAGGTCTTCAACAAAGCTGAAAAGTAGATTTCCCTCAGATAATCAGCATGCCTAAACAGAGAGCCCCTTACAAGATGTCTGTAAAAATTATTTGGCACATGAACTACAGAACAATCTCTGTGATGCATTTGATGGAGTCTGGCTGGACTACAGAAAAGCCAAGCAGGGAAACTGGCCTGAGAAGAAACCTTGGCCACTTAAGGTAAGCATGTTTTAATTATCTCGAAGGGAGGGTAAATACAATTTTTTCAGGCACATGCACTCTCTTCTTGCAGTTGAAACGGATAAAGGCTTGTCTCACTCATTCCCCCAGACCAATCAGGAACCATCAGGATAGCATGAGGCCAATTCTATTTATAGCGACTTTCAGAAGTGCTTATTAGATTAGACTCATCGTCATCCATTACTTTAGGTGGGTGTCAGATCTTTGGAAGTTTGCCAAGTACAACTTTTTCATTAGATGCTGTACTTAAAATAGGCTGCACTACTGTTACACCTCAGTATTGTTCCTCTGCATAAGAGCACTCTGGGCTACCATAGTGAATCCTCCAGTTGTTCTGACAAAGATCACCTGGTGAAATCACTTGATGCTTACAGACGAACTCACTAACAGGAGACAAGAGAGGCAAGAGTAATATTTTTGTAAGCCAGGCCTATTAGGGAAAACATGTGCTAATACAGTCAAATAATGGACAAACAACTGAGCCAGAACTCCCACTAGAATGCTGCTGCAAAACAAGATAACAGCAGATAGGATTACAGAAGAAATGTTTCCTCTCCATGCTGCATTACTGAAACCAGCAGTTAAATAAAAGAAACAGGCATGACACTCATGTATTATAACAGGCACTGAAAAACTAGAAAGGCTGCACAAAGGGGAGAGGGAGAGAACTGGTATCATCATAAGGTGCAAGACAGAATATGCTACTGATTTTCAAATGAAGAGCAAAATGCAGAAAGAATGAACTATGATACTTCCAGTTATCCTCAACAACAGCTAGACAGGTTCCTTCAAGTGAAGATAGACACTGTGAAATTTTACATCCACAGACTTAATATCATATTTATCACGTCTTCAATCCTACAGTACAGCTTGCGTCTTCAGTAAGATAAAAAAAAAAAAAATCAGAGCTCCTCAAGAATTCTTTCTTCATCTTCAGTCCTTAAGATTAAGTGACAAATTCTAAAGCTCTTACAACTGCTTCCCAGAAAAAGTATCTAGCTCCTCCTTTCCTTCTAAGATTGCAAAATACAACAAGACAGTGACAAAGATGACTTCTGTCATGGACAAATGGAATCCAAAGTTCATCCAGGAGTTTCTAACATAGACCTGTTAAACTTGTGGATTATTTACATTTTTGTTGTCTTTCTAATAAAATTACGTGGAGGGCAAATAGCATTTTCTTCTCACAACTTTTATGAAAAACAAAAAAGCTGCTGTAGTACATAGGTATTAAAACAACTTCCGATCTCCTGTCAAAAGTTACCTGCTCTTACCTTTTAGATTTATCTACCTTCTCTTAACTGAAGTCAGGTAATCTGAAGGAGATAGGAAACACAGTTTAGATATGATGTGATTTTGCCTAGAAAGAAGTTATTCACGATCTCTTGGATCTTGTTCATCTCAAAGGACCTCTGAAGATGTTTCCAAAACAAATGTGTATCAGTGATTATGTGCAGCTGCAGCTACTGAATTGCACAGAAAGATTAAAAACATCCTCCTTTCTGTCTAGACAAGTATTTTATAAACTTTATGTCTATATACAGGCTAGAGCTGAAAGGAACATCTTATAAAATGATGCTAAGAGTTGAAACTTGAGAATGTCTACACAGAGATCTTCTGCTTGAAGTAGGTGGAGGTATACCTAACCCTGTAATGATCCGATGGTTCATGCTTCAGAGGTGTACTTAAATAACTTACAGTTAAAAGAAATTCAGTAGTAAAGAACCTAGGAGGAGTTTCAGGTGATAGACATATTGAATTTTATCTAACCCATTTCTCTCCTAAGGACAGATTGGGTATTGAGGGTGGAAAAAGAGGGGAAGAAAGAGGGTAGCATTCAGCCGGCTCCCGAGTGAGGAGTCAAATGAACCAATCAATCTTCTATCTTTCCTTGAGCACCAGCTCAAGAAATTTTGCCTTGCTACAGAGCCTCAAAGATTTCCCCACAAAAGCAGGACTTTGCTAGCATCTTAAGCTGTTCCACTGCACTTTACCTCACCTGAACATAGTCTGAAGAACATCTGCACCACCAGCTAAGAACCACCAGCCTAGTTCCTCCAACTACATGTGCTGTCAGCAGCTTTGCTGTTTAGGACCATTCATGGAAAGACACCTATAGTCTTCTCATGTAGATAAATCTCCTCTGCAGAACGCAAACCTTTAAATATCTTTTATGTGTGATTCAAAATCAGAGGCTTTGAATATTCATAGCCACATTAAGTTACCTACATAGCAATCAAAATAAGTTCCATCTGGTTTTTGGTCATATTAACTACACTGATGCCAAACTGTCAGAATGCATACCTCTTCCATAGAAGAAAAAAAGAAGAAAAGAAAATAAGAGGTTTGCCCTTCCAGCTCTCTACACTTACACAGGATCAAATATATGTAGACCGTAATCTGCAGAGCTCTCCCCGACATTCTTAGATATAAATTCCAGTTTATCACACTGACATTTAGAATTTTTTCTAACTATCCAATCTCATCTGCTATAAATTGAACTAATTCTTTCTCATCAGCCAAAAAGAACAATTCCTTTAATAATCTTTTATATACTGTAGGCGACTCATACTTCCTCTCTTCTGCTCTTTTCTAAATTAAGTAACACCTGTCATGCATTGCATTTTCTAACCGCCTTCTCCTCTTGCCATTCTTCCACACACCTCTACATCTTTAAGTTTTGTGTCCAAAACTGGACACTGTATACAGCAGAGACATCACAGGGCTCTGAGCAACCTGATCTAGTTGAATATGTTCCTGCTCATTGCAGGAGGGTTGGACTAGATGACCTTTAAAGGTCCCTTCCAACCCAAACCATTCTACAATTCTATGATTTGCTGCAATGAATAAAGAACAGCAGTTAACTCTCAAATCACCTTTTCAGTTGAACTGCTAATCAACTTTTTGTGCAAATTCAACTTTTCTGTAATTAACTACAAAATAAGTCTTAAAGTTGTTGCATGCTTCCTTCTCCCACAGTCAGTCAGTAACTCCTCACTTTGTTTATTTTATACACTTGGTTTTTTTCTTAAGCAGCATTTCTATTTTCATTGACAGAGTAAAACACACACAGATAGAAAGAGATGATCAAACTTCTGATTTATTTATTACTAATGATGAGAGAATTGAAAGCAGATCCAAGTTTACAGAGTCCAGACTGCTCTAGCTGGGAAATCAACCAGGGAAAAAAAAAGACTACCCTGACAATGAGACACACTTGACATAAATCAGACACTAATAAAAAAACTCAACAATGCTGTCTTTATAGTTTCATTTCAATGTAAAGACACACTTTCAGCCCTCCAGAAAAAGCCTTCTTCAATAACAAAAGAGAAGTTTTCTGCGATGGAGCTAAGAGTGGCAAACAACAAGGGAGATGCCAACATAGCTTAGAAAACCGTATGAAGTAGCTAAGTCTCACAAGAAACAGACACTATTCAAAATGCATTTTACATGACGTATCAAACCATCCTTATCTAAAATCACTTACACTTTTTTTTTGTACTACCCTCTTGGTGTACTATGCTGTATTTCTACCTCTGCTAGTAACGTGAACTCCCGTTAACAGTATACACTGATTATCTATTTATATGCTAATGACCTAAAGTCTCTTGCACTCTCTTTGTTAAACTATTTTACTAGTGTCATACATTACAAATGCACTGCAAACCTTTAGAGTGACAGAGCCATACAGAGAAAGCACCAGAATTTTTTATGTAAATCTGATGTTGGTATCTGATATTAGATTACAAAGAAAAGAGGCAGTTCGTCTACAGTCAGAGCAAATGAGCACCAAATAAATCCTAAACTGTAAATATTACACTGGTAAGAGGATGAACCAAATGTTATTTTGCTATTTCAGGTATCATTATAGGTGGAAAATCTTAGCCAAATACTCTAAAGATTTTAATTAAACTTTATTCCTATTTCACAAAAGGTTTAAACAGCTCTTTGGTTGGCACTCTCGTGCTTCGGCCCCACACTGTCCTTTGCATTTCTCTTTGCATAATAAAGAATTCAGACACCATAGGACCTTAGAGTCACCTACAAAAGGCTGGGCTGAACAATGTAGCCTTAGATCGTTTCTTTATTTTGGAGATTCATTCACACTATTACGCATTTTGCAAGAACTCTTAATAGGCACTCAGTTGTAAAACTGCAAGAATATCAATTTAGAAAGACAAAGCAAAGTATATACATTCCTATCATTAGGCAGGAAGAAACAGACTTTTCTTGCACTATAATCTGTCATACAATAGAAGTGTCATGAACAGTCCTTGAGACCTAACAGATGCTTTGAGACTTTATTTAATCTTTCAAAGTGATAAAAATGGCTACATTGCAGTCACTTATGTTTCTTATGCTATAAGCAACAGAAATCCATCTCATTTACTTTGCAGATTACAATAATTTATTACAATCTTCTTCATGTAAGTTATGGTCAGGGAAGGAAACTAGGAGATTTCATCCTTTTGGTAAACAGCAAGGAAAATGATCATTCTACAACAAAAACAATTCATCCTTTCTGAAAGTAAACTCTAGAGGTGCAAAACCAAAACTATGTGTAGCATATAAGCATACCTGCAGCTCAAAAAAACCCAGAAATTGTAAAAAAAACCCAAAAAACAAAAACCAAAACCAAACACCAATCAAAAAACCCACACTCAAAAGCCTTGACTTCAACACTTAGATAATAATTATTAAAAATTTACCTATTGCATTCATTCTGTGAATCTCAAGCAACAATTATACTTGTCTCCTGTACCTCTACCACTTCAGAAGTATAAATTATCAAATATTACATACGTTATGTCAAAATTTCCCAAGAATGCATGTATATATGCATGTGATTTACGTGTAGCAACATGACAAAATAAATTCTGCATCTGCTTCATCACTAAAAATCCCCTGTAACTGAAATAAGATGTCAAATATACCTTATTTTCCACTATTTCCCAACCAATACTGAAAAATGTGCTCTGCCAGTGTAAAGGCTCATCATGTTAGGACCCACTGTGGAATGCACTCATTTGTGTTAAAAAGATGTGAATTTTTTCCCTCTTTCCCTTTCCTCATAACAAGTGGTGCACTTGTGCACACTAGCAAGAACATTTTCAGCTAGTACTAAAGTTAACTGAAGAGGAAAAAAAAAAAAACCAACACGAAAAGGTTTGATACGATTTCAAGTCTGGCTCAGACCTCATGAGGCTGAATTTTATTTTAGAGGAAAATACAGCACTGAGATGAAGACCACTAGTCTTGCCATGAGCTAAAAATTTGGTCATCTGCTCATATACTTGAATTAAAACAGGCAGTAGAGGAAGAAACAAATATCAGCTGTATGAAATCAGATACAAAGAAGAAAGATTCTACATGTTAAGATAACTGACGATAACATAATTATCCAGTAATCTCCTAATTTATATGCAGTTCCTCCGTAAGCGGGGCGACGTTTGTGCATACAACTCCTCCACAGAAATACCAGCATGCACAATCTGTTACCTCTGATGACTGCTCTTGTACCCTTTACCATATGTGCTCACTGGATGTTAGTTCATGAACAGAAGTAGGTAAAAAACAACGTGGTTTTAATAACATTTGTCTGTATTAAAGAGTAATAACTTGGCAAGCATATTACCACTAAAGCACTAAGTGTACTTCATCATACTACTACTTTATATAATTACAAAACTACTCACAAGGATATCATGAAGAAGCTTTCTTTGCTTAGCAATAAGAGCCAGATACTCACAAAGAAGGGTCTTGGACCAGATCTTTAAGGTTTATCCCACTACGATCCTCGGCAAGGTTCCTGAAGCAACTGTCACTCACTAAAAAAAATAGAAATAAAATTAAAACAAAACAAAACAAAAACAGAGAAACAAAAAGGTGGAAATTTAAGTTCTTTCGATTAACTAAAACCACTTTTTGGTGTTGGGTATAATTTGAACATTCATATAAAAAGTCTGATTTTCAGTGAGGTTTCACCTAATTTAAAGATAAACCAACTCAATGGAAAGTGATAAACAATGTATCACAGATTATGTGGAAACAATCAGTTTCAGCTGGTGCCCTTACTACTTCTCCACCTGTGGCTACAGGAAGTCTCAAGCACAAACACCGATGTGCAAGCATACACAGATATCCATACACTTAACAGTAGAGTCTTTAATCATGCACCAGTCAGTATTCTTTACCTAATCAGAAACAGTGAGAGCTGCTATGTATTTAAGTTCACAGTTGGTCATGGGTTAGCAAAGGTGTTTAACAGGAGCAATAGCCAAAACAAACAATTAAGAGCAAAAATTTATTCAAACAGCTTATAATTAACCTATAAAGTGCATGTAAAGCAGCTAATTACTGTAATAATTGAAATTACAACACAGTAAATTTCACAGAAGTTTAAAAGAGTACTAGTGTGCTTTCATTTTCTTCACTACATTAAAAAAATAAGTGATTTAAATCTGAAACTCTAAATCCATTCTCTTGGCCAATTCTCTCAGCACATGTACCCCATTCCCACAAGTGGGCTCATTCCTCTTGACACCAGAGTCAATCTGAGTGGCACAAATGCTTTAAAAAAAAAAAAAAAAATCAGCATCAGTTCAAAGGGATTACAGTTATCTCTGATTACAGCAAACTTTCAGAGGGACACAGGTTGTGATATGGCAAAATCAGTGTAAGGATCAATTTGCCGTAACTATCAAGGTAATCTGCCAGATAGAAGAGAGCTTATGAAGAAATGTATTACTGCTCATCTTCTGACACAGAACACGGCCTTGCATTTGGTGAGAGGGGATGTGTTTAAAATCATCTGCAAAAGCAAGTGTTCCTACTTCTTTCTAAATCCAAGATACTAATTTTAATTTACATCTATAAGTATTCATGTGCATCACCAGCATCGAAAAAATGCAAATCACTCCCAAAATATGTTATTTTCACAGATTACGATACATACTGTGACAGACCTACCAAACACACTACAAAACTGCAAAACATTTCTACTATGTCCTGGTTTCAGGACATACTAGTACCCCTTGTTGCCAATGCATCTCACGAGCATGAAGCCCGTTAGTCTGCTGGGAAAGACAAGTACTGGAAGAAGTGGTCCCAGAAGAAGGGGCCTGGGGTAGCTGATGGAACAGGTACTGACCCCGGCTCTCACACAAACCCTGACAGCTACCAGTATATGACAATAACAGCAGTATTTGTCAAGTGTTGATAACATTAAGACATTTACCCACTTTGCGCCTCAACACTGTAATAACCAGTTGATATCCTAAGCTTCTCTTATCTGCAGTCTCTGAAAGTGCTACCTACCAGTTGCTCGTCACACGCGATCCCTGAAAGCCAGGCGGTATATCACAAGGAGCCTCTTGCCTTTGAGGTAATTGCCACAGATCTTCAGTACAAACAGCAGCTACTTGTGCTAACAAAGTCCAGAACTCCTGGCTTGTTCCTCCCAAGACAATTTAATCATCCTCTCAATACTAAACTGAAATTTAACTGTATTGAGTTTGCAAGAGCTACGAACCTTGCCAGGAGAAGCTCACCTTGAACACCCTGGGCCTTTAGAAATTTTGCATTTCCATGCACAGCTATCACACTGAACCCAAGACCCTTGAATTTACAAAGTCTCTAACTCCTGAGCTAAACGAGTCATTCCGAGATCAGCAGACTCGCAACCAACCTACACTCTAGATTTTATGGGAGGAAAAAAAATCCCAACTAAGTTGATATTTGATAGTTGATATTTTCCTCTTGTCAAGTTTGGCAACAAAACAGTAAACAGAACATTTTACTTACAGCCTTGTCATAAATCCTACACTAGTGATGTATTGATGTATCTCCTATGCCAACAGTATATATCATGAATAAAAATGATGGTTGATAATGTTTTTTCACTATTGACAAATCAAACATTTCTTAAGTATTAAATATGTAATCTAAATATGCTGTATTTTTCCTACTGTCTTCTCCAATCTCCTCATCAATTATAATTGTGATTACTTTCGAAGAAACCATTGCAACTGTTCTAAAACTTTTAAGAGGGAAAACGAAAAATAACAACATAAAATTATTTTATCAGTAAAACTGGCCATTATTTGTCTGTACAACTCATGAAGTTTATTAAACAAAATGTGTTTGAAATAAATGGTTAAAATGAAAGCCTAGATTTGCCAGAGACTGTCTTTGTCTTGTCTCAACATAACTCTAATATTATAATACCCTTTTTATCAATGAAGTTGAAAACTGCAAACCTTCCCTTTAGTTAGCAGAGCTGGGCAATACAAGCTTTTGCTAAAAACACTAACTCAACATCAGTCAAGTATCTACAAACTTTGAAAAAGGTATCAAACCCCCCTCCCCCCCTTTTTTTTTTTTGGATTGTAGGAGATTCATAACACTGGGAAGCTGCAAATTTGCAAGCAAGCCTCTTCTTCAGTTACTGTTCTAGCTTGAATTGGAAAACATAGATGCCTCAGGTAAATGTGAAAAATTTCAAACACAGTTTTAACAACCAAGAATTCCAACAGTTTAGTTAATATTCACCAAAATAAAATTTCTGAAAACTAACAGTTGACTATAATTGCCAATTAAATTACTAGCATTGATAGCAACAGGAGAGCTTCCAGGGAGAGGAAATAATTCAGTGAAATGGGCTAGAATAAGACCTCTTACAGGAAGACTTCGGTGCACTTTACTGACCTGCATACAAGCACAGCCACGCTCCCTCACATCCTTGCAAACTCTAGCCCAGGAAAGAAAACAAATGTTCAGCAGTAAACACGGGGTGGAAGCAATCAAACAGAGTAGGTACTACATTTCTCATGGCTTAGAAAACCATGAATCAACACTGCACGTGTTTTAAAAAATGGTATACTCTGATTGAAATGCAAGCTATTTATTTTAAACAGGGTATAGGGTGAAACTATGTTTGATGGCATGGCAGAAGTACCAGGATGATCAATGGTGCTTTAAGGTGTGAGGGAAGAAAAAGCAGAAGAAAACTTTGCATCACAGCCACAAATTGTACTATATACACAAAGGCCACGTCTAACTTCTTGTCTTTAAAGCACAACCAAGAGAGACTTTTGCATAGGACATCTATATGAACACACTCCCCATGAAGGATTTTATTGTCTGGTTTCAAAATTTAATTTTTTTTTTTTTACCCCCCCCCCCCAAGTTTATAAAACCTCGTATTTTAAGCAGTATTGAGTGCATAGTTTATGGAGAGATACAGAAGTGTTAGCTGCTCCCCTCTACATAGATACCAAGTGGCTGAGCCGCTAATCTGTATTACACTCCCCACATATACTTCCTTATAGACAAGGAGAATCGCAACAAAAAAAAGCTCACTAAAATGCATTTGCTCCACAGAGTATTGTACATACAGTGACAGCCTATAAGGTACTAGAAATGTTTTTTAAGAAATTAAATACTTGCGCAAATATCATGGGCATACACTGAACCCACTCCTACTGTTACATGTATCAAAAGAGAAGAGGTTTTAGCATTAGCTCCAGTTCTTCCAACATTCGCCCTACTTGCAGCTCCTGTTTTCTATTACTGATGTTCTGTTTCTGATCCCCATCTAGTCTTATGCCTAGGAAGTAACAGAGATGGGAAGCCAATAAGGGAATATAGTTCTCAACTATCAATTACACAGAGTACAAAATTCTGTATTAAAATCAGCATCCACACTCTAATGTGCAAACATCCAGTTTAGAACAGTTGTGAAGCCTTCCCACTTGGCATTTTTTTGTCCATAGGATTTTTTTTTTCTTTGCTTTCTTTAACAGAGTTTTAAATGAGACCATACTGAAGGAAAATGGATTATTAGCCTGTTGATTTCCAAAATGAGAAGTAGAAGAGAAGTTCTTCAACTCTGAAGGTGAACTAATACTTCCTTGAAGTGAAGGCAGGATACAGTCTGTTGTGAACTTCATCCTTTTATTTTATTGTTTAACGTCCTACAATTTGAAAACAATATAGCCCTTTAAAACTGTCACAATCTCTTATACCACACAGTGTATGCCCAGTAAACAAAAGCCCTCTTTAGATCAAAGCACTTCCAATTCTATCGCTGTTAATGGTCACTTTCATATCATATGCTTTGGAAAAAATGCAATCATTACCCTCAAAAAAAGAAGGGCTATGTATAGTTTGGTAAAGAAAATTAATAATGTTTACCTCCCCAATATCAAAATATGCAATGCCATAAAACTGTAAACTACTATTACCTGCCAGATTTCATTCTTGGTTCTCAGAATTCAGAACTGCTTTTAGCCTAGTTGTGGTTACCTGTTGATAAAAACCATCCTGATAACAAAAATGCTACACTCAGAAAGACAGTCATGGGTAACTGTGATGCACTATTCGAAAATACATAGACTACTACAACATTGAACAGTATGCACTGAAGTATAAGACATCAATTTCTTACATTTTTGTCTTTTAGTGATAATATCTCTTAGGTTCAGTTCTTTTTCTCTGACCAGATAAAGGTTGACACAGCAGATAACGTATCAACTTCAACCTCATAGATTTTAAAGACAGGACTGCAGTGATTAGTTTGACTCCCTGTATACATCTGCCCCCCACACCTGATGAATGTTTCTGTCATCTGCTTTGTCTTTCACCAAGTTTTTGTCATATACTAAAATATAGGGAAATTCTAACTATATTTTTTCAAGACAACAAAATTTAACATCCACCTTTAAGAACATCCTGTAGCAATCTCTTCGAACTGTGCTTTACTGGATCTCAGAGCAGCATAAGTCTTCTCTCCCTTTCCCTTCAGAGGAAAGTCCTACAAAGTGCCAGAATGGTGTCCTCAAAGATCGACAAAGTACTACTACTATAAAAAAGGAGCTAATCTACTGGAAAAAGAGGAGAAGAGAAAGGTTCAGGAGACCTAGTGAAAAATGGGGTGATCATAAACCAAAAATATAATTTAGTCATGCAAATTATTATTTTTCTTCGGAAAACACAGGGAAGCCATCATGCTATTGCAATGATAAAGAAAAGTAAGACATCTTAGAGGAGGTAAAAAGAGCTTTCTTGATTAGCTTAGCGAAAAGAAAGCATTAGATGGTTCCTGCTGGTGTGTTTATATAAATACACCAGCAAAATAAACATCAGAGAGAGAAGAGATAAAGAATAGTGTTGCACAAGAAAATAACTGTGAGAAAATCATAAGAAATAGGGAGCAAATTTTCCAAGAGCTAGAGGGCTGAAACCTCACCAATAATCTTTCTGTAAGAACAGTGAGGGCAAGGAAAGTGCACAGGCTGGTTTTCGACAGATTTAAGAATAGATTAAATGACACAGGAATTGTTCTCGAACACAGGAGGCCTTCAGTGCTATAGTTGCTAATGCTGTAAAATTTATGTTAGAGCATCTCTGAAGGCTATGAACTTCTAAACCCTCCCAAGGTTTCTCACATTTTCTAACAGCAATTAAATGAGCCATTTTTCCTGTGTATCCATTAGTCTAATGGGTTATGCCTCTTTCAAATGATTTATCATTTAAATTTTACAATATTTGTCTGGCCTTAGGCTACAAATTCTGTACTGGGTTTTAATTTAATATTCTAACAACCTTGAGTTTCAACTCAATCACACTGTCAGTGTGATCACTGCAGTGATCAGGTGAAATTCAGAAGAAAAACATCAAACCATTAAAGACATTCAAATCTTTGGAAATGTAGCATTATCAACACTTCTAATTGCTTGTACCCGATAAAAAAAATTAAATTCCTTGAAGCTATGAATGCTAAATATTTGATGAAATGTTTCCTTTGGACTCTTGTTACTTTTCATTGGAAATAAATAAGCTTGTGTTTTGGTTTTTTTTTTCCCAACAAGTATTTCCAATAAGAAGTTTTTGTTGCACCTCCTTTCACTGTAAAACTGTAAAAAATTCTAACATGGGAAGGAAAAAGATAGAAGGTAAGCACATCTAAGAGAGGAAAAGAGAAGAGTTAAAACAAACAAACAAAAGCTAAGTACTTTTGAAGAGTAATACCTCCTTTTAGACTTTTCTGAAATTATTAGTTCTATCACTGGTTAGAACAGCTGCACTTACAGCAGATGCCGTGAACCATTCCATTAAAGGGCAGTCTTTACAAGGAGATCTTGATTTTCAGCTTTACTTATTTCTTTAGGGGATGTCTGAAAGTTTTTTCCATTACTGTAAAAAACCAATATTCTTATCCCTAATCTTAGTTTTCCTGTATTTTATTTAGTTCAGGAAAAGAAGAAGTTTAGTTTCTTAGCTAACAACATGTGAAACAATTCACAGCATCTTACACAGGCCCAGTTTAACAGCTTACATGGATTCTTGGTTGCAATGTACACTAGTCAAGTCTACAATCACTCTCAGCTAGATGCGCTTTTAAATATGACAAAGTATGCCTATGCTAGATGCTAACGCATTTCACATCTCATCTGCCAGCTTGATTAAGAAACACAAGCATCACAAGAAAAGCTATACTCCACTTTCCTAACAACACATTCTATCCCTAAACGCTGCATTTCTTATGTAAACCCCTCCAGTGACCTCTCCATTTCCTCTGCCCCCAAAACACAAACGTCTTATTATGGACCTGTGAGCCCAGGTTTGCATGATCAATTAATGACAGGATTTAAGAAACCACATATCACATTATGGCATGCAGCAACATCCCTCTTTGCATTGCTGCACAGCTAAATGTGTACAGACCTCCTGATACTTAGACAGTCCTCCAGGATCAACCCACAGGCCCCAGGGCCTCAGTGTCGTGTCTTCCCTCATGTCTCACACAACCCCAGACACCAGAAATCAGGTAACTTCTCATCCTCAAGGAACTTGAGGTATTTTTTGCATAGTTCAACACAGTCTGCCAAACTCTGTTAAAAGAAAACTACCTCAAAAACACATAGTAAAAAAAGGACAGGAAGAAAAGGCTACTTTGTTCGGTGTTATTCAGGTCATTGTCCAGCACCCAAAGTACCCAAAACTCTGTCATAGCAGAAGGCAACAACTCCCCTAGTCATCGTACCTATGGTTTGAGAAGATGCCTTCCCTGAATGCAGACCTACAACCACGCACTACAGGACTTCCAAGGAAGGTCAGAATGAATTTTACATTACAGGAAGGGACAAGGGAAAGACAAAGACAAGGCATGAAGCTGGAGTAGATCCAGGATCAGACCACAACGCCAGATGTCTTACTGAGTATTTTGGGTTCATCTTCTGAGTTCAACTGAAAGCAAATAAAGCTCATCCACAGTACTGGACCAGGGGAGTGACACAAGCTGAGATTAATAGAAATGAGCTGACAACACTAAGTGTGTTAATAAGCTAATAACACTGCAGAAATCCCAATGACAACCAAGTGCAACTGCAGCCTGAATGAAGAGTGTTAAATCATATACAGCTGTAAGATTTCAAAGCCTGAAGGTGTAATCATAGCAAAATAATGCCAGTCAGCACATAAGCCAGGACATAAATACATACTGTGGACAAACAATTCCACTATAGGCAAGGACTTGAAGAAAAAGACATTGCCTCCTTTATTTTCTAGGCAAAATTAGCACATGGACTCAGTCTGGTGTACCTGTCCCTTTAGGTTTGCATGCCTAACAAGTCACCTGGGACAGAAGAGTCCCCTGTAAGCAATTACACAAGAACAATTTATTTAGCACAGCTCTATATGCAAAGCTCTGAACTGAGGCCCTGCAAGCACCATACCGAGCTATAAAAGGCATTATTTTCTTCTGGTAGCAGAGACGATGAAAAGATGTTGAGATTAAAATTCAGTTGTAGCTATCTATTTTATTGGGTATAAGGTTGTCCGTTCATGCAAAGGAATCTTTAAACTATTCTCTTTAATCATTAGAAGAGTAAATCTTTAAACAAATCCATATAATTTACTAATGTAAAATGAGAATATGAACTAAAAATAAAATTTAATAAAAATATTTATATATTTAGTATAAACATATTACCATATAAACAGTATTTAACTTTTCCCATTAACTGCTTTTCCCTAAATCTAGTTTTTATTAAGTAAATTATATCCATATCTTTACAAATTTCAGTTCACTGAATGTGAATTCTTGATAGTTCATGGCAAAATTCTTTATGGAAGTGGGAAAAACAGTATTAGTAAAAGTGCCTGCACTGAACCTTAAAAATAAGACAATTCCTCTTTGTACAAAACATTTAGGAAGTATTTTCTTTAGATATCATTTTTGTACTAGTACTCTTAACCCTCCTTAAAATACGTGGTAATACAAAAATATAATGTTTCGAAACAGAAATACTGTAAGAAATTTTCAACTCTAACTAGAAAAAAAACAACCAATACAAACAATAGCAGAAGTGCTTAAGAAAAACAAAGTGCATTAAGATAAATCCTACAGCTTGTTCAAAAGGCAACTTCCACCATATAGTTTTCTGTTTACAATCAACTTTCCATTACCAAAAGTTAAAGAATGCCTCAGATAATGGAGGAAAAAAGCTCCACAGTTATTACTGAGTATGCAGTGTAACACACCAAACAACAGAGCCCATTTGGGTTCACTGGGTTCAACCCAGGCTATCACACACTATTTCTGGAAGGTCTTACTTGCCCAGATGCAGCGCTGCACATGGACTTATTTAATTTGGCAAGAGCTCAGTTTGAACTGATGAGCCCTGCTAAACCCATACCATAAGGCAGAGACACCACAGTAGCACCACCAGCACCAGCTTGGATACAGCGGGACTAGCACTGAGGCACATATATTAAGTCCTGATGAACCTTCCCTGACTTTATACACTCTAATGCCACTGTATAAGCTTAGGTCAGGAAACATGAAGATACACATACCTAAGCTAACTTTACATGGTGCCTACTCAGCCATGGCAGCATTTATCAGCTCAGATTTGCAGTGGCGTAAAGGCATCTAAAGTACTCTCAAGCTCTTGGAAGAAATAGTCACATTCACACAAAGCTGATCTAGTCACACCGTTTCAGATTTTTGCTGCCTTCCCAGGGCTCCACTATTATCACAAGCGGTGGGAAGCTGTGTTTCTTCATGATGATCTGGAAATGTACCACAGGTCTTTCCAGAACACTGAGCTGCCATTCTGGAACAGGTAAGAGATTCAGCTACACCCATCCCTGAAAAACTGCTGATATCAAATCCTACAGAGGAAAGTGCAGGTTCTAAAAAACAGGATTTTCAATATTGTTTATAGTTAGTTCACTTCTGTCTCTACTGGTGCAAGTGGTGACAATCTCAGTGGGGCAAGTTCCACTCAGGTGCCACAGGAGGAGAGGATATCTCACCAGAAAGCCTATATTTTATGAAACAAACAACTCTAAAAGGAACAAAGATTTATTCCTTACCTGCAATCTCTAACTCAAAGAAAATTTTTAACTTTTTCCCCATGTCTTGTTTATTCTAAAATTACGTGTATAAACTCTGCCTATGCTATACAGCTCTGCATCTGACCATTTTTCAGTGAACTGGTTCCTAGAACTGACATTGACTCCTTCGTCCCATTATTCATTTGTTTCCACGGTTAGGAATAAGCTTTGAAAACGTGTGTATTGGGTCTGGCTGAGATGGAGTTAATTTTCCCCATAGCAGTCCTCATAGTGCTGTGCTTTGTATTGGTAGCTAGGAAGGTGGTGATAACACACCAGTGTTTTGGCTACTGCTAAGCAGTGCCTGCACAGCATCAAGGCTCTCTCTCCAGCATTCTCCCCTCACCAGTAGGCTAGGGGTGGGCAAGATCTTGGGAGGGGACATAGCCAGGACAGGTGACCCAAACTGACCAAAGGGATATTCCATACCATATGACGGCTGTTCAGCAATAAAAGCTAAGAGAAAGGAGGAGGAAGGGGGGGAGGGGGCATTCATTACTAAGATGTTTGTCTTCTGGAGCAACCACTACGTGTACTGAAGCCCTACTTCCTGGGAAGTGGCTGAACATCACCTGCTGATGGGAAGTAGAGAATAAATCTTTCGTCTTCCTTTGCTTCCACACACAACTTTTGCTTTTGCTTTATTAAGCTGCTTTTATCTTAACCCACAAGCTCCATCTTTTCTCCCCCCGCTGTTCTGCTGAGGAGGGGAATGATAGAGCAGCTTGGTGGGCACCTGGCATCCAGCCAAGGTCAACCCACCACAATATGAACCAATGTCTTGTCATTTCTTCCAACTAGGAGCATCCTGAAAAAGCTTTAAATAATTGGAGCTGCACCATTTATCTCAGTGAGCTGTGAGAAACCTGAAAATCAGTTAAAAAGCTAAGTGTGTATAGCTTTACTGCCCATCACTCACTCATTCAGCTAATTATTAAAATTACCATCTCAAATGATTCCAGAGTACTAGAAGTAATGCTTCATATACCATTGAAACATATGCTCTACCAAACGTGACATATAGAAAATAAAAATATGGGCACTAAAAATATGCTAAGAAATTATAACCAGAGTAAGCTTTACAATTGTGGACCTTCGTTTACATTTATTTACTGAGTTGCAACATTGAAGACTCTTTATGGAGTCTTGATTGCCAGTCCTTGGTTTCAGGTCCTCATTACAGGGTGAAAATACAAGGGTTATTTCAGTTTACTGTCCATTCCCTTCCTGGAAGCTTGCTATGCTCTTACAATCAGATATTTTAAAACAACAACTTTAACTGACAAATAATGAATTCCATAAAAATATTTTATTAGTGTAATAACTTTAATTAGTTTAATTGTAGGTCTTCAGCCCAATGTGTGAGACAGTAAACGAGTGCTTTCTAGCCCTGGACAACCCTCATCTGACAAGAGCCCAGAGAGCTCTAGTTCAATGTTTCCTCTAATGAATGTTCCTCCATGCATTTAACATGTTCACTCCTAACTTTCTATTTGTACTGTATTCTTTTTTAGCTACTGTATTTTAGCCATGCTCAAAATTGCATTCCTTATGAGTTACAATGAAATTAGAATTACTGATGCCATAAGTAGCCTAGATTATTTCTCCCGTTTGTTTTAGCTACCTAAACATGATTTTTGTCATAATCATGTCGCTCATTTACCCAACTTAGTTTGTCTCCCTTTCAGGGACTCACAGTCATTTCTATTCCTAAACAGCTTTGCAAGGTACAAATGTCATTTTACTCCTGTCCCTGTTTGTGCAATGTGAATAAATGCAACATCTTTTTTTTTTCCCTGAACAGAAAAAATTACAGCCTCTGGAGATAATCTTGTCACACTCATATTAGACTGTTTACTCTTAACCATTAGTTCCCTCTCTTGGCCGATTTCAAATCTTTAACAATATTTAAATCTAAGCCTACAGCAAGCAACAAAACGGAAGAAGTCTTTAAAACCTATACAGCTTGTCATCTCTCATATGTTTGCTTATACAGGCACTGAATCAAATCAATCAATCAGCTGTCAGGACCATACCAAGACATTCTGGCATCTGTAGGAGAATGACACCCCATATGAACACTTGCTCCTCTCCATTTAAATTTCTTGCAGCTCAAAAGAAACCCAGCATTCGTCACATTTGTAACTTGGCAACGTGGAGCATCCTGCCAAGGGTTCCCCCTCACTAGCTTCTGCCCTACACACCCAGCCAAGGCAACGGTCCTGGAAATGAGATAAACAGAGCAGCAGAAGAATACTGAGAGGTTCCCGTTGACAAAGCCTGCAGAGACAGCATTCCCTGGCAATCGCAGACACCTCCTGCCTGACTCACCGGGTTTGGTGTCTCTGCCTGCTGGCATGCTACAGCACTTGGCATTACAGGCTCTGACATACATTCTCAGGCTGTGTATGTGTGTGACTGTCTCAGTTAGGAAGGCTAAATAGGTTGTGATCCATAGCCTGGCTCATTTCTTGCCACTCCAACAGCCCTATCAAGAATTACATGTTCTTGTGGCCCTCCTGAAACTCCAAGTCATCTATGTATACTGGTTTTCCTCACTTGCTCTGAGTCCTCCCTGCTTGATCAATAACGAGGAGGAGGAAGATGATGAGAATGACAGGATTACTATTATTATTATTATTTACTGCACCGTTAGTGATCCTTGTGTTTCACAAACGGCCAACAAAAATAGATGGAAATGGCATATGCTATTGAAAAGTTTGGTATCTCTTCTGTCATTACAGAATGACTTACTGAAGCCTTTAAGCTGTGGTGTCTTAAACAGCCATTTGAAGATTATAAAAATGGGAATGGACATCAATGTTATTTTAATTGGTAAAGAAGGAAACACTTCTCTGCCAAACTTTTTTTCTTTTCTTTTTTTTACAGTGTACTCTTAGAGCTGCAACATTAATAAATTCCCTTTTAAATGGGATGTTGAGTGGATGGTAAACCAAATGCATCACACAATTTACTAGTTTATTCTGGAATTCCTCTCCTTGAAGTGAGTACTCATTTGGGGGGAGGGGGGGGAGGGGGGTCTTAAAGTTTATAGGTATGCATGGTATCCACATTTGGTATGCAGATTTCCTGAATTCCACTATTGACTTCTGTGTATTTACAGAAGTATATTAAGAAATCATAACAGATATTGTGAATCAATTATGCTGAATTTTTGCAAATTACTCTCATTCTCCTCTCATTCATCAAGTCACAGTTAATACTTCTCATCATTGGGGAATTTTTTTTTTGGTACTGTTGACTGCAGAAATCCTAAAATAGTGATTACACCTCTCATTTATAAATAAATCCTAATTTAACTTTTTCCACAAAATATTGACTTTTACAAAGAAAGACCTTTGTATTCTATCCTTTTTTCTTTAAATTGATATTATATACCTACATACCAGTTATATATATAAATTGTGTATATATATAGATTTTATATACGTCAGTATATAAAATATATATTATATTTTTACATATCCATAAGTATTTTTATATCTATATATATAAAAATTTGTTTTGGTCGAATATTGGAAAAGGTTGCCCAGCAAGGTTGTGGACTCTCCATCTTTGGTGGTGTTCAAGGCTCTGGAGGTCTCCCTGAACAAGCTGGTCTTATTAGACTTGCTTTGTGCAGGGGACTGGCCTAGTTGACCTTCACAGCTCCCCTTCCAACCTAAATTATTCTGTGATTCTATAAAAAGGCTTCTGTTTCATATTTTAAAATTTTACTTACTGTAGTTTTAATGTAAAAACTTGCTTCTAAAACAGAGAAAAGAAGGCCATTAACATTAGATGCCATTAACATCAGTAGCCTCTAGTTATATTTTGCAAGAGAAGCAGCAAGCTGAAAACTCATATGAATGTCCTATTAAAATAATTTGTAAGACTTGCTTGCAGCAAGTGCCAGCAGAAGCACTGCCTTCTTTTCAGGTTTGCTGTTTTTAGGCAACCATCACATTTCATAGTATTGTAGCGTCACAAACTAAGCATGAAGGCCTACAGAATGAAAATATGGTAATATTGCCAGATGTTAAAAACAGGTGAATGGTAAACTGCCACATAAATTAAGATTCTATAAATAGCAATGGTTTTATCAGAATATATAAGAAAATATCCTTAATGTCCTTTGCCACAAATGGGATGCTATAACACTATTTTCTGAAGCATCTTGGTGAGTAAAACTCTTTAAAATAATTACTGATCAACAACTCTAATATAGAGCAACAGAAAATTCAGCATTGTTGAAAATTCTTCAGTGACTGGATTGCCCACTACTGGAAAGACTTTCAAACACCAAGATATTTTCATTTTTCAGAATTTTCTACTGAAAAAGTAATTGGGGATCTTGATAATAGTGTGAGTGACTCTTGAACACTCCTTGTTTATCACACAAGCCTTCCCCCCCCCCCCCCCCCCATTTTGCAGAGTCTACTGCATTTTCTCCCTCCCATTTTAAGCATTTCAAAGACATCTACGGAGAGAAATTAAAATGGTATACAAGAATTTAATTTCAGGCTTCTCATTTCCCATTACCACAGGTCCTGTCTTCAGTCTACCTGTTCAGTTTTGTGTCCTGCCCTTGTGGCAAGAAAAGCAAACATATATCAGCATAGGCAGGGCAAAGCCGCTGCTCAGAGGTGCATGGAGAGGCCCGGCTATAAAATACTCTCCGCTGAAGAGACAGAGTCAGGCTGGGAAGTGTTTTAAAGGAGTATCTAAACTCTTCCTGCACAGCAGGTCATACACCCTTTTGCTATTCCGTAGCTTGCAAAGGTGTTAAAATATTTGAAATTATTTTTGTTGTGAAGGAATGGCACTTTGTGGCATTGCCGTTTAATTTGCTAACACTTCACCAGGCAGAAAGATAGCATTTCTGCTCCTCACAGTGCAGAACAGTTTTAAATGCATCAACGCATCATAGTCAGCTGTTAACCATGCCATGATGAGGGCTTTTTTCGGTCCAAAACAATTATGTCAACAACAAAGATGTGCATTGTATCACTTCATGATCTATATTTTCATGTCTTTTGTGGTTTTTGCTGAAGCCTATTCGCAACACCCTAAACCGTGAGGGGGGTTAGGGTTTCCCTGCTCTGAAGTCGATAAGGCACAGAGAGCTGACTGGCAGGGCCATCAGCTGATACACGTAGCATGCGTGATGAAGCATCAAAGAGAAGACAGCACTGCACTGAGAACGTACGAGTGTCTGGAATCAAAAAGGATGATGGAAGATACTGCAGATTGAGAGGGTGATGGGGTATAACCATCTCAGCTGAGGTGTCCCTCTTTTCTCACCAGTAAAGCCTTTATTTGCTTTAACAGTGCAAGAGCACACAGAAAATTGTATCAGTTCTGAAGTTTCCAGATTCATAAAAATACTACCACAGTGGCTCACACTGGTGACATATCTGGGCAATATCCTGTTTCCAGCAGTAGATTGTGCAAGACAATGGAGAAAAAGGTGCAGGATGAGGCTTTAAAATAATCTTCCCCACGTGAAAGCTGCATCTCAGTTTCTACTAGTTAAATATTATCCTAACTGAAGCATTTTTAAGTCTTCTGATATCTTCTTAGAATCAGCTACAAGATTTTAAGATTTCAGAGTTGCATACAAATACCAAAGCTCTCTTCAGATTTTGCTAGATTCCAGAATATCCCTGCAGAGGAACTGCCTCACTGCTCTACAGGCCACCTCACGTGTGATTATCTCATGGTGCCGCTCCGCAAAGACGGACTAGCACAGAACAAGGGGTCCTGGCCTCTGAGGTCAGGGAACAGAGTTGCTGGACAAGATGACCTCCAGAGGTCCCTTCCAACCTTGGCCTCTCTGTGACTCTGTGAGCAGCATCAGCTGCTGCCAGTTATTCTGGCTGACACAGTTTTTAGGACATGTGCTTACATACAAGACGCTGCTCCTTAGTTCCCCATACCAATATTTTGAATGGATTCATGGGAGCCAACAGACTGCTCTGCAGAATTTCTGTAATGCAGTTATACTTATGAGCAATTAAATTCTTCCTCCTTTCTCATTTTGTCTTGAAAGGTTTGAAATCTGAACAACTTCGTATTTCTTCCCCAAATTACCTATTCTGGCACGGAAGGTCTGTGAAATCCCACCTAACGAGATAAGCTGGTATTACAACTGAGAGAGGGGAAAAACGGAAAGAAAAAACCATGCATTTAAATGACAGTGGTGCAGAATACTGCTTTTTGTCTTTCCATGAAATGCTAGGCTAAATTTGGGCTTTCTCCTTTAGTCTTCAGGAATACAGGTTTGAGGAAAACGAAGAAAATAGTAATGAAAAGAAACCCAAAAACTAAATTATGAAGGTGTGTGAAGAGAAACCTAATCCTTTTGATACATCTAGACACTCTATAGAGGCAATCACCTTTAAACTTAGATAGAAAATGTTCCTAAGTACCTTAAAAAAAAAATCTTAATGCCTTAGTTAAAACTATCAACACAATCACTATTAAACAACTAAAGCCCACATTTGCAACTTCACCAGTTCATTGAGAAAGGCCATTTTGTTTCTCCAAAGAATTGTTCCATGACTACGGAGCAGGTCAGCAACTAAACTTTTAAAAGTGTCAATATTCATAAATTTAAAAAGTGCAAAAAGCTTTCAGCATTGCTGTGACAGAAAAACTCTGACTGCCAGACATACATACTAAACACAACAGTTTTTAAACTATTCAGTAAAGATGCCTGCTTTTGCCTATGGAAATTACTTAAATGCTGCCCATCTCCCTTTCCCCCCCTCCCTCGGGTTTCCTTCCAAATACTATTTTTTAACCTGATGACCAACTTCAAGTGAATTTTACAGAAATTAAACATGTCAAAGCTCATAAGTCATTACAGAAAGTTAGAGACATCAAAGATAGTAAGATAGAAAGTATGGGAAAATCAATGGTTGGAGAGAGGAGAGGCAAATCAGTGCCCTTACAAAGATAAGGTTCTTATCCATTCCAGTCCATCAGCAGCCAGTCAATCAAGTAACATGCACATAGCCTTGAATCACTGCGAACATAGGATGTATCTGGAATTACCTACTGTGACGGCACCGCTTTTCAGCTTGCTAGTGTATTTATAATTGACTAGTTTCAAATGAAGTAATACTTAGAACAATGCAAAACAATTAAGCAAACAGAAAACACAGAAATCCAAGAATTATTTCTAATGTTCAATATCCCAAAACATGTTGACGTAATTATGAACGTCAATGTTGGCATTAAACAGTTTAATGTATGAAGATTCAGTAATGTATTTAAAAAAATCAGTATTAAAATTAGTTTAATTCAAAGGGAAGTTAAAATGCATTACAGATAAAGAGGAAAATTCTAAACTGAGAGACAAGCAGTGCTATTTTGGGAAGCGAACAGATGGCTATAGAAGACCAGACACAGAAATCAAGAACAATACAGGGAGTCAGAGCAGGGGGGGCTGGAATGCGGTATAACTGGAGAACTCACTTTTCTTATTCTACTGCATACACTTTCTGATAAGCTCAAGATACTACAAATCTACAATAGAAAAGATATGAATTACATTTCCAGTTATGTTAGTGACTTGCAGAGCAGTTTTGGCTATTTTTTTCCCCTCTCTACACACAAGCATTCATACGCAACCATTTAGAAAATCTCACTACTTTGCAAAACTTCATATACTTTTTCTATGATGCCAGAAATAACAGGGAAACTAAAAATTAGGGTCCTGAATGTAGCTTATTTCCTTTAAAACATTTCTATACAAATATTTGTATTACAAACTTTTAAAGAATTTGCTAAAGCCAAAACAGTACATACAACCTTTTAAAGAATACCAAATTTTTGGCCCACTGCCACAGCTATAATTATAGACCCTTAAAATTTGTAAAAGCTAGGACAATCAATGAAATGTGCAAGAAATGCATCTCAATAATGTCATCTCACATTTCCAAGAAGAAAAGGCAGCACTTCCTCTTCTTCCCAAATATGAGATGCACCCATGACTTCAGCTTTAGAGTACACAATATCTCAATGGATTTCATTTAAAATCCCATTAATTCAAATTTACTTTTCCCTGGGAAAGGCAGCAATTTTTGTTGTTTTGTGTTGGTTATTATTGTAACCTTAACAATAATTTCTTTGTTCATACCTGTAAAATTGAAACAAGAAGCATTTTAAGAGTTGTAGTACGTCAAAGAAAGTTCTTATCCAAAACCAGTAGGTCTTGGCTTCAGAGCCAAGTTGGCTGGCTTATTTCTCCAGCCTGTCACAGTCCCTCTGGATGGCAGCACAATCCTCTAACATATCAGCCACTCATCATTAGGTCCAACCATTAACCTACCACCGCCAAGTCTGCCACTAAACCATGTCCTCAAGCACCACATCTACCCGTCTTTTAAATACCTCCAGGGATGGGGACTCAACCACTTCCCTGGGCAGCCTCTTCCAGTGCCTGACCACTCTTTCAGTAAAGAAGTTTTTCCTAATATCTAACCTAAACTTACCCTGGTGCAGCTTGAGGCCATTTCCTCTCGTTCTATCACTTGTTACTGGGGTGAAGAGACCAACCCCCACCTCGCTACAACCTCCTGTCAGGTAGTTGTAGAGAGCAATAAGGTCTCCCCTCAGCCTCCTCTTCTCCAAACTGAACAACCCCAGCTCCCTCAACATAAACCAGACTTCCTCCAAAAGCCAGCCAGCTCCACTGACGCGGTGCTACGACTGAGCTGAGCTGAGCTGAGAGGTCTGCCAAGGTCAGCTCTAGAACTGAACTACCACATTAACACAGCTTCTAGTTTAACACCAACATCAGCTACCTAGACTGAATGAAGTATGGGCAAAGCAACTCAGGTGTGTCTACAAATAAAAACCGAGATATATTCAGTATGAATATTCGGAATTAGACTGACACTAATTGGATACCGGTTTCATAGTCCTAAAGTAACAAAGAGGTACATTTTTCCCATCCAGCAATTTTCTCATGCAACAAAGCATTTCTCTTTGCCTTGTAGAAACAAACAATATGTTTACCTCAGCCTTGTGATTTCAGTGGCACATCCACACTTGGAAAGAATGAAAACCACCTCTACTTATTAGCCGCCTATGCATTTTCAGAGTTTTATGGGTTTCCCAACTACCAGCCCGTTTCCTTTGCTTTTAAGTACAGAGCTGTAAGAAAAAAAATAGATTTACTTCTTCAGAATAGTTATCAGAATTACCATGCTCTCGACACTTCTTGATGCTATAGTTAGCTGAAAAGCCAATACTATACAGGACAAGTAATTAAAAAGCTCTTATAGCGGGTATTGGCAGGCAGTTCTGAGGGAGACGGCTGTGCTCAGCATCCCAGCTGATGCTCCTAAGCAGAAGGCAGCAGACAGTGGCTGCCAGAGGAAGCTCTCACTGGAGAGACACCATTCTGAGACCAAACCCAACAAAATTTTGCCGTTAAGCAGAGCTAAAATAGAATGCTAAGCCGAGGAGACAGCTTCTGGCTTTTCCCATTTATTTTTGGAGGGCTTCTCAGCCTTTAGGGCCAAAGGCAAGGTGACTGCAGCATGCTGTGAAGCCAGACACCCTGGGAAGCCCGAAATCATTAAAAAACTTGTTTAGACAGAAGGAGAAGAGATGAGTGAGTACAAATTCTAAGCTGGGGGAAAAAAAAAATCCTCTTTTTACAACATCTCAATTACTGTAACACCTAGTCACCTCCCCAAAGTCAATTAAGTGACATGCTTTAGATTCTTCCTCTTTCAATCCACATTTCCTTTTTTCTCCTCAGACATTATGTGGTTTTAACTATTCTTAAGACTGCCATGCTCCTTGTACCCCTCATTACAAAAGAAAGAAAAATACCTTCCGGTTGAAACAGAGAATGAAGATGTTCATCTTTGTTGCTCTCCCATTTGAGATTCTCCTTCACGGCCTTGGACAAGCACCAGAGAAACGCCTGTGTGCGCAAATAGATTTTATCCTTGCTGTCAGCACTCCACTGTGTCAAAGAATCAGTTATTGACCACATACATCATCCCTAAACTTCAGGTGACAAGCTAGGTATGCTGAACTCACTCCATCTAGCACCTTCAAGTTGTTAAGACCCTCAATTTGATTTTATTTATTTGGAGACTTGTAGAGAGAATAGACAGAAAAGAATGCCTGTCCCTCACCACCTTCACTGCATTATTAAAATGCTTTAAAACAAACTTCCTTAAGGGCTTATGTCTAACTTGCCTGGGTATTATTAATGCAATCTTGTTATTTAGCTGAAAGGTAATGAATTCTGCAAAAGCCACATTACTGGTTGCCAGGACTGAGCAGTCTTCTTACCAATGGAATATGCCAGAAAATGTTAATGGGAGATAACAGAATAGAAATCACTAAATAAGAAATTCTCATACTTCCAACCTTGAACGCTTAATGAGTTCTGTATGTAGAATTCAATCAATAGCACCTCTGTTCCAGATGCAGGCTCCCAAAAGTTTTTGCCTCTGACAACTTTTATATCACCACCTTTTATGCACTGTTTTAACCTGCTGCTGGTTTTCTGTAATCTGATCTCCACCATAATGAACTGACTGTTTTCTAAAAACGTGAGGTAAAGAAAGAGGAGTAAAACCGGAGAACAGTGCTACAACACCGAAATAGTTGCACAACAGAAAAAAAAAATGCCATAGTAGTGGCTTGGATTTGATAGGTACGTTTCAGAAATACATTTAATAAAATAATTTTGCAAGGACTGAAATATTGCCCCTGTACTGCTTGAAGAGCAGTAGTAGTCACGTTTTACTAGCACTTTAAATTCACCAGAGCTTTCAGAAGTGCAAGTTCTCAAAAACAGTCTAGAAAAGATAAAATGGGAAACACGCATTTCAGTTACTGGTTGCCTGGATGAATGCACATGTAATGAATGTAGCACAACTCTCCTTAAGCTAGATGCCTACAGACAGCTCTAAGGATCAAACACTAAAATAAAACAAACAGGGTGAGCCACACCACACAGGTACTCTTTGTTTTGGATTAAGTTGCCAAAGTTGCAGAGAGGTTTTGTCCAAATCTGTATAAAGTTTGAAATAATATGTATACCTGGCAGACAGGCCTGAAGTTATTGCATCTGCTTGCAGCTGTATCCGAGTAGCACCAAGGGAAAGCTAACACTGAAGGGCCAGCAGAGGCTTTTTCATCCTCTTATCAACAAATCCCTAATTCACTGCAAAATTAAAATCTCAAAACACATTAAATTTGGCTAGTTGCACCAAGATTTTCACTTGGAAAAATATAACTGGGTCTTTCCCTGTACGTACCCCGCTCATAAACCCCGCAAAAAAGATCATTCTCTTGCCCATGCCAAGGGAAACACTATATTGGGAGCCTTGTGGAAGACATTGTACTTGAGGATTTAGTGATCTTGAGCTGGCCATGCACACTGTCTTGGGCTTTGTACTTCATTAAAGCTTGAGAAGCCCGCATGTCAGCATGAGTAGCACTGCAAGGGAACCTGCTGGCATGCCCCAGGTGGCACTGGTGGATGCTATGACAGAGATGCCATCCCAGGCTCTCAGGAGAGGAGAAATGACTCTCTGTTACACAAAATAAAAGGCGCCAGGAAGGAAGAGCAACCTCTCCACAGACAGCCTCTGGGCAGCGTGCCGTGGGAGAACCCACCTGGGGTTCGTCTGATGCTGCATGAACACGGAGTTCCCAGCCTCTGAAGGGATGTAAGATTTACCCACTATCTGTAGTCCTCTTTTTATTCTTTCTTGTTAAAATGGCTATTTTATCATGCTGTTCCTTGGCTGGCCTTTCTTACTGAGATCCAGAAAGAACCCTGCACTGTCTCCCCTCCATTCCCCAGTACAGAATCAATGCAAAAAGTGAACAAAAAGAAAAATAGTTGAGCTACACGGCCCACATATCATCTCTCGATATTTTTCATTATTTTTTTTTCTCAGTCTGCACTCTCTTAACAACTTTTGTGCTCTCAACTTTATATACAGCTATACAAATAATTTTAGATATGCTATATAGATATAATCTTTATATAAGCTATACAGTTTAATATATAGCACTACATATAGCTATATCATTGGCTGGATCCTCCTGTATTATGGAAATAAAATATTTTTTAAAAATTCTACCAGTGAATACAACGAAGTGGGAAACAGCACTTAGTACAATCACTCTAAAATATAAGGGGTTTTTTTTAAGTTAAATGTTCATTAAAATAACAAAAAATAAAAATTACACTAAAACTGTGTTTGGCTAAGAGAGAGCCATGCAATGATATTCAACTGTTAATTAAATGGAAGTCCAAAGTCATCATGTAACCCAACAATTCATGAAAAGTATAAATTCTTCCAAGACACATAGACTATGAATAATGAAAGGGTAAATCCAAGACAGCACTGTAACACTTCACAGCCAGAATTACAACAGGCACTCTGTTCTCCTCCTGTAAAGCCACACATTGCAAACAGCTACTCTCAATATCAATGGTAAACAAAATTTTAAGAGTAATCTGAAAGATATGTTAAACCCTGAAATCAAGTTGTTTATACATCCCTTTGCAACTAATTGGAGACACTAGTGATTACAAACAAAGTCAGTTTTCTTAACTTAAGAATGCTCATCAGAAGATCCGAGTTATCTGCCATTACAGCAAAAAATCTAAAATATTGGTGGAAGGGAGGAATCAGCACCTTTCTTTAATTATAACAGGTAATTGGAATACACCACCAAAAAAAAATTATTTCAGTAGAGCAGCAGTTTTAAAAGTAAAGGGCACATCTCAGATTAGAGTTTCAGGATTTACCAGCTCTTCCAAAGTTAAGCTGTTAACACTAACATTGCATGCTCAAACCTGACAGAACTGAAATCTGCAACCAGAACTATGGTTACAACCTGTGTCATGAATGGCACTGGAATACAATTTCCAGGAAAATAATCAATACTTACACATCTTTTAAACTGGTAAAGGGGAAAAAAAAATCAAAAGGAAAAACAGTGGCAGTAAGTGAGTTTCTAAAAAACATTCCAGTAAGAAGAGATGGAGATAGAGGAGAGGCAGGAGAAAGAAGTAAAAAGTGGGTAAATCAACACCAGAGGCTGTTTTTGCAGAGAAAACTCTCCCTTCTAAACCTCCTAATCTTAAAATAACATCAGAGCTGTTTCTCTCACTCATACCATATGTGAACGACAACACTTATAATCTTCATTTACATGAACTATCCCACTGAAGTCAATGGTAACTGCTCTACTTCACTGCATAAGATGACTCACTAAACCCAGTATTATAGGTTGATATTTAAGGTTACTCAAGAAGGGACTAAGGATTCACACAGACACACCTTCACCAATGCTCTAGAAATGAAAAAATTGCACCTCTGTAGTATATTTATCTTCTAATCTTACAGTCTAAATTTCTTAGAACTTGGCGGGAAAAAAGGGGTGGAGGTTTCCAATCTCTCATTTGGTTACAATCTGTGTATTCTACATCCACAGTCATACCACTGCATGACCAGTCAGTCTGTGCCCACCCAGGCAGTAGGTACTGTCCTCAATTAAAAATCCTGAATGACAGAACAACTTGGGAGCACTCAGGCAAAGCCTGAAATAATGGTAACAACATCTAATTTTGCTTAAGGAATGCCTAAAATAATATATTATTGGTTCAGAAGCAGAAGTTAATTTATGGTTAAGTGTGAATGTAAAATAAAATAGTGGATAAATTATCAGGAAGAAAGGATTCTGACTGCATTGATAGTTGTCTGGTAAAACTTGAATGTAGTAGAAAGTCTGAGCTATTGGCATGCAGTAATGCCAGCCAAAAACTACAATAAATACTGTAGGTGAAGTCAATCCTGCCTATTTGTTCTGAAAAAGAAGAAAAAGCTTCTTTCAGGAATTCCATTCCTTCTTTGTCCCCCACCTATCCACTGCCAATTGTGTCTTCTTCCGGTACTTTCTTGCCTAAGGGCGATCACAAAGAGGGCAAAGGAACAAATACATTTGGACCCACTCCCCAAATAACCAGTCAAAATCCTGATCGTGTACACTAAGGCAGCCTGCTTCAGAGCGATTCCCAGGCCCCAGCTTGTGCAGTTTGAACCCACATGAAAGACAGGATTGTTTGCATTAGCTATAGCATAACAGTCCAACAATAATCCTAGCAGACACAAGGCCAGTGATGCAGCCCCTAGGCACTCAATTATTCAAACCAGCCACTCTTCATCATAATTAAATGTTTGCATTTTTAGCCTTCAGTCTGTATATTCATAGGCTTATAACAAAGTCTACCTCAATTTTGTCTTTGAAAAGACAACAATGGCCACCTTTAATTAACTAAAATCTTTTGAACAGTGATACTAACTTCCTGAAAGTTAAGATTAGCAGATAAATTATTAAGAGGTAAACTTATTAGGAGTAACAGTTATTAAAGCTAATAGATATATCAGACTACCTCCAACTATCTAATAAAGCTCTTCAGATAGCAAGGGTTAAAGAGAAGCAGTCTACAAAACAAACTAATAAAAAATGGTTACTGCTCAATGAAGGTTAATTATTTATTTCAGCTTTATTGTAAATAGAATTTAGTAAGTACATGTTTCTAATACACCAATTTGAAACACTGTTTGCAATACTGAATTTTTTCCAATTTCAGTATCTGCAATATAACTTTATTATTAAAAATGGATACTGTTCCTAGCAGAGTGTTTGTAAGGACTGGCACAAATTAATTCTCTGTAGGAATGAGAGAAAAAGCAAGAAGCAGAGTTTGATTTATAGAATTCATATCTAAATTTTAGACAAGAATTATTTCCAATCATGGCAACAGCTGATTTAACGTGCACTGTTTAGTGGTGTTGAGAAACTTGCCCACTTCTCATAACCTTGTCCATCTGATGATTTCACATTTTAATTTTAAACTCAGGTTTAAAGAAAAAAGATGAAATCGTATAAAAATGACACTTTCATACAACAGTCTTAAAAATTTTTTACAGGTAGCCAAAGATTATGTAAGAATGCAGAAGGGAGTTGAATGCAGAAATACATCACAGAAAACAAACTAATTCCAACATACAGCTTTTTCAGTTCCTGTTGTAGAATAGTGCGTAACTTCAGGTATATCCTAAACTTTGAGCAATACAAATATGCATTATGGGGAAAGGAAGTGCAAGAGCAACAGAAGTTCAAAACATTTCTTTGTTTCAATGGCAGCGGTAGATAATTGCCACTGCAGGTCCTTTACTCACAAGCTCATATACATCACTGAATTCAAGCAATTCAGTTTACTGAGTACTCAGTGAAACACTGTTTGTAATAAACAAACTTGATTTTGATGAACTTAACACATTTTTCCAAGCTTTGACAAAATTTATCTTTTTGATTTACACTAGGGTACAAACTTGAAAAAAAAAAAACAACCCAACATAAGGAGCCTGTTGTGCAATATTTAAAAAAAAAAAACTTCTGCAAAAGCAAGATATGTAAATGTATTACTGCATACATCTCTGTCTCTCTTACCACAAAGCCTACATCATTATATACGGCAGCGATTCTGCAAGAAACAACAAGAAGATAAAATTATTTCGGATACGTATTCCATGTCTAGTAATCATCCCAAAAGAGAGCATACAGTTATGAGAACTGTACTAGTAAAGTAAAAATGAGAGCTTCTTCGATGAAGAACCGACAAAGTTCACATCTTCCAGACAGTTATTCATCTCAAGTCTTCCTCTTAATCTTTGCTTGCCAGGGATTATTTTTTGTAAATGGTAGTAGGCACAATGTGCTAGCATTTTCCAGACATTCAAGAAGGGATGGTCCATGCCCCAAGGAGCTGAAACTCTGAAGACAGGCAGGCAGGTAGACAGTAGTCAGGGAAAACAAAATTAAAAGTCAAACAAAACAACTAGATTCAGTACTGGTATCATGGCAAAAATTGACCTGTAAACTGTGAATGTTGACAAGCTAAAAGGGTGATGGCTGGAGGGAAAGAACCAGCAGATGAATTCTTCTAGGTTGTGCCATGCACTGATGCTGCAGAGCAGAAAGCAAAATTGTGTATGAAAAAAAGCTGACAAACAAGCAACTAGGAAGCTTGACAAGAGAAACATAAGCAGAAAGTGATAGTTATATATTGTCTTTCATGTTCTAGTTTAACTTCTGTCATTTCTTAGCTTCTAAGTAATTCCTTTTATTATGCTGCTAGGGCTTTATTCATCAAATCACTTGGGCTCTGTCAACATACTCAAAACATCAGTTTCTTACATCTCACCCACACAAAAATGGTTATTTCAACAGAAAGGCCATTCTGTTTCCTTCACTGAGGATATCCTCTGGATAATGTGCTGGACTTAAAATACAGTCCTTGCTGTAAAACTGGAAATGCAAATTAAATTTGTATCTTATTTTTCTCCACGTTTTTTTGCAAATTTAATAGGTTGAGTGTTACACAAGCGTTGTTATAATTCTACATAGTGAATGATGTTTTACACATAATGTTTTCACAAAGCAAAACAACTGCCCAAGACCCTCAGAGAACTGGCAGAAAGGAGCTGCATGAATACCAGGTTTTGTCACAAGTAGATTCTCTGTTTCTGTCCTTAATTTCTCCTTCTTTCGTGCTTGACACATTTTTGCCTAGCTGAAATCTGTAAATCTAAGCAACTAACTCACCAAAAATACCTAAATTGGCTCCAAACACCTTTAAAACTTTTTTCCTTTTTATTTTTTTTTTAAACAGAAACCAATTTAAATATTCTCCTAAACTTTCCATAGTTAAGGGCTACTTAATCATCTGCAATTCCACTTCTCCAAAGTAATTTTCTTATAAAATGTTCTATTCTGTTTTCTAAGCGTCTAAACACCAAGACCAATGAATCATGACTAAAGTCTGCTAACATTTTTGAGGTAATTTTTTTTTTTTAAAAAATTAAATATTGTTGGGAGAGCAGTAAGATCCAAGGCTCTGATCCAAAATCTCTAAAAGCTGTTCAGATTTCCATAGGATTAAAAACGTTGTCCTAAGAACTTCCTATTTGAACAAACAAGAAAAATAGCTCATAACAATAAAAAGCCAATTACAGAAGATCATATTATATCACAGAATCATAGAATGTCTGAGGCTGGAAGGGACCTTTGGAGGTCACCTGGACCAATCACCCTCCTCAAGCAGGGCCACCTAGAGCCAGTTGCCCAGGACCACGTCCAGATGGCTTTTGACTCTCTCCAAAGTGGGAGACTCCACAGCCTCCCTGGGCAACCTGTGCCAGTGGTCTGTTCCCCTCACAGTAGAAAAAGTGTTTCCTGATATTCAGAGGGAATCTCCTGTGTTTCAGTTTGTGCCAATTGCCTCTGGTCCTGTCACTGGGCACCGCTGAAAAGAGCCTGGCTCAGACTTCTTTGCACAGTCCCTTTAGATATTTATATACATTGAGCCTTCTCTTCTCCAGGCTATACAGTAATCATCTTCGTGGCCCTTCATTGGGCTCTTTTCAGTATGTCATGTCTCTCTTGTACTGGGGAGCCCAGAACTGGAAACCGCACACCAGGTGTGGCCTCACCAGTGCTGAGTAGAGGGAAAGGATCACCTCCCTCAACCTGCTGGCAATACTTTGCCCAATACAGGCCAGGATACCATTAGCCTTCTTTGTCACAAGGGTGCACTGCTGGCTCATTTCAACTTGGTGTCCACCAGGACCTCCTAGTCTCCCTTCTGCAAAGCTGCTTTCCAACTGGGCAGCCCTCAGCACGTCCTGGTGCCTGGGGCTGTTCCTCCCCAGCTGCAGGACTTTGCACTCCCCCTTGTTGAACTTTATGAGGTTCCTGTGTGCCCCTTTCTCCCATCGAGGTCCCTCTGGATGGCAGCACAACCCTTTCATGTATCAGCCACTCATCCCTGTTTCGTGTCATCTGCAAACTTGCTGAGGGTACACTCTGCCCCATCGTCCAGATCATTAATGAAGATGTTAAACAGGACTGGACTCAGTACGGACCCCTGGGGTACACTGCTAGTTACTGGCCTCCAACTAGACTTTGTGCCACTGATCATTGTCTGTTCTACCAGTTTTCAATCCAGTCATTTCATCATAGAAGTTTATCACTGATTAAGCATGACTTCCCCTTAGTGAATCCATGTTGACTACTCCTGAGGACTTTCTTGTCCTTCATATGCCTGGAAATTTCAACTAAATCCTCTTTACAGATCCCCTTCCAGGAAGTCTATGCAGTTTGAACACTAATGTACAATATACACCCGCGAAGCTCTATCTTTAGAGCAGTTAAGTGAGAGAAGCATCATGCATTAGGATGCAGCGAGCAATCCTAATGCCATGCTCTGAATTTCAAAGGATAACATCTTCTAACAGGTAGCTGGGCTGCAGTATTTGTTCAAAGCCAACCAAAGCGTAATGATTACAGACTTCTAACTAAGATTAGAAGTAAATGGCTTTGTTCATATTGAAGAAATCCATTTTCCAAAGGCAGTTAGCTACCAAGAGCTGCTGTTAGGAAAGAGCATGTTTCTACATAAAAAGGAAGTTAGACCCTTTATGGAGACTTAGGTCTCTTGTTGGCTTTGCATACCCTACTCCTTCCATTCTATCTATTTTCGATGTAAGCTCTTCCAGTAGAGATCATGTGCCATCAAAGTTCATTCCTGATCTTAATTTAAACCACTAGGTGCTGCTGCAACACAGACAATAAATAATTACAGCATAAACTGTCCCATAAAATTACCTGGCATCTGCACTATACGTGACAAGACTGACCTTAGAATAGTACATGAGAACTCTTAGTAATGTCATCCTTTTACCATGCTGCAACAGAAAATGAGCAGTTTCCAGGCTGGGGAGTGATCTGTTTTTCTTGGACTACAAGCTTTATTCACTGATCTGTGATTCAAAAGCCACACATGAAAAATCAAGCATAGATCCATCTATCTGCCATTGTGCTCTCCTTCTAAGCTGAGTATATAATGCCCAGAAACATGCCAAAGCTCACTCTCATAATTGACATTTCCAGCAGAGCATGTAGCAAGTAACATGTGCATACTGGCTCATTAAGGTAAAACATTGGTAGCCTGACCATCAGCCCGGACCCTTCCTTTGGATCTCCAATCTCCGAGAAACCCTAGCTATCTCAATGCTTCCTTAACAGAAAATTTATGAGCATTACTAGCTTGTCACAATTCCCAGGACAAGGAGTCACAGGATGAGTTCTTCTGTTTGCACTCTCTTGGGCCATACTGGGTATATCTGGTTGTTAGCAAGTTTAAAAGTCTACTAACAAATGGAGACTAGGCTGCCACTACCAGACTGGTCTCTCCAAGAAACTGATATGATTTAACAGAAACATTATGACACTGGTATAACAGGTATGTAAATAAGATTTATGAACAACAAATATAGCTGCAACCTTAAAACCCTGCTCACACAGACAATCCAAACTATTAGTTTTTAATTTCTGCTTCTCTTTTTGCCAGTTGTATTCCAAATTGAATTTGAAATAAACTAATGTCTTCTGTGGGAGACAAATTCCAGATTTTAAGTTGACTCTTTCAGTTCCATCGTGGATAGTGCTGACACTTTCCAGAGGTCTGTTCTCCAAACAGAAAATCCAAGAAAGGGAACATACAGATTTCCATTCTATATCGTGAGTCACATTATCACCTCTTTTTAGAACAACAACTATATCACCACCACTAACTGTAAGAGCTGTTGCCTTAAACAACCACAAATATTTCTGATGTTTTAAATAGTCATCTGGGAGCACATAAATAGTGTACAGAAAAAGCCCGCCATACTCTAGCTGACAGTCACCAGTGTTAAATTCCTTTTATCATCCAATTTTGATCAAATCCCTGGAGGTCCAGGATGAAACAGTTTTCTAACTTAAATGTGGGTAAGAGTACTCTTAGTTTCCTCCTAACATCACGGACTAAATGAATTTCTTTTTTAGAAGGGATTAAACTTTTCACTGCTGCTACCAAGAAACTCATAATCATTCTTGAAGGAAAGGGAAAAAACTAGTGGATTTTGCTTTGAAACCTTCTCTTATATCCTAGTGAAAAAGTGCAGAGTCACATATCCACACTGTCAGAGATCCTGCCAGTCTCCCTACAAGAAATGGGAGGCAGGAAAACCACTAGTAAGAGGAAGTTGACTGACTACACTCAGGTGCTGCACAAACCTTTGGGTTTAGGTGATAGCTGAAACACATCTCTGATCTTTCCTGCTTCCCAGAGAAATTATTCTGCACAGGACGGCTTGAAGTCAGTTGTCATTTCTGACTCTTTACCACTTTGTATCATCTAGTTTGACCATTTTACTATACAATCCAAACAATCTCACCCGGTAATTCATTTCATCTGTCAGCAGGGATCAATTGACCAGTCTGCAGAATCTGGTCCACAGCTTTCTTCCCAGAACAGACAGGGAACAGTTGTTTCAGCAATGATAGATGTAGCCTGAACAGATGAAAATTTCCTCCTGCATCCTCAGTCTGGCTCTTATGGCTGCTGAAGAAGGACCATGCTTTCAGTGGAGATATCTACCCTTTTCTTGGGAGTCCTGACAAAAGTTATTCCAACTGCCAATTACTCTAAGTCTTCTGCATCTCACTCCTGATACAAATTTGTCTGTCATTTGCTTATGTAGACTCTTGATCCACAGCGTATCTCTTCTAAAGTAATCCTGGAAAGGAATTTGGACATACTGATCCAGGAGGACTTGACTACCATGCTCAGTATAACTGCCAGCTGTCTGGTTTTGGGCTTGGAGTTGGGCTTTTTTCTTCCAAGACTCTGGGACAAAATAAACAGTGCTGACCTGAAGCAGAGGCTATTTCCCAAGGCTTTAAAAAAAGACTTACCACAACGTAATTTTTTAAGTTTCTTTTTCTTAGCCATATCACATTGACAGTCTCCAGTTATCTCACAATCAACACGTACTCTTCAAACTCACTCTTCTCCACCACTTTCAGCTGATAAAAGAAATTTATTGCCACATTTTTCTAGATATCAAGCACATAAACTTGCACTGTGCATTGTAACACCTTAACCTTTTATGCCTGTCCAGGAGGACTCGCTTTCTTTTAGATAATATTCTGACCTATATCAGTGATGTTTCCCAGCTATTATGCTCCAATGACAATACTATTATTAGGCAGAACTAGAAGGATATTCTCCCAATGTTCCAATAAGTCTGTTCTCTTCTATTTGTGTCATGTTTAAATAGTTTTCTACAGGACAAGATAAATCTTACAAATGCATTCAGACATCATATAAACTTTAAGTTTTGTATTTAACCATTATAAAGACACTGTAACCAAGGAGTTCTGTAGGATAAGTGGAAATGGTCTAAACCTGACCAACTTAACTAAGTTCCCATGTACCACCATTACGACTTGTTTGACTGAAAATAAGCCAAATTAAATCTAGACATACTTTGCAGGAAAAAGAAAATCCAGTCTACATGATGAAAGAAAGTTTAGCCTTAGCAAAATCTACTTGTCAGTGCTGAATTTCACATTACTTTTTGTTTGCTTCCCTATTTTGAATTATTCTTTCATTAATATTTGAAGACTACTGCCCTTTAGTCAAACTAAAATGCCTGGTAATTCCACTCCTACCTAAAGATAGGCATAAAAATTTGCTGTTTTGTAGTTATATGACAGTCTGCCCAAATTATTTAAAATCCCTGCTACCTACTTACAGGACTGGACTATGCAGAAAAAGGACTCTTTCTCTACTCCACTTCAAAAGAAACTCCTGGGATAAAATTCATATGCTTAGGCTGCAGACTGCAATCAACATTTGGGTCTTAAGTGTCTCTCTCACTATCTTCTTTATTTTTGTCTAAAAAAGTAAGCTTCTACATGTGAATCAACACCACTGCAATAGTGCAGAAGAGCTCTCCTGGATCGGAGAAGAATTTGCTTCCTTGGAGCATTTGTTTCTATCCTTGCCACCAACTTGCTATGAATCACTGGGCCAAGCCCCCTTTGCATGTGGTGTCTGACATGGGCATCCCTGTAAACCAGTCCTAAATGGCCATGCACTTCCAACAGCTACAGCCATCAAGGCACACTGAAGAAATGAAATACGCTACTAAAATGAAGAATTTAGAAAACTAGGAGGTCTCAAAGCAGACATCAAAATAATATGACACTTTGACCAGATAAACTTTAAATCTCCATTCCTCCATTTGCCATTTGTGGAAAGGAATAATACTTCCCTACATCAGAGAAGATAAATAAATTCAGACAAATTCAGATAAATTTCAGACAAACTGATACGCTGAGATGACGAATTATGGAAAACCTGGCAGCAAAACTAGCTACTTTTTATCCATTGTACTCCTGGGATGGTAAAGAAGGCTTATTGCTCGCAAAAAATGATGAAGTTATAAAGAAATGCATAGCTACATATTTACAGCATTGATGAATGAAGTTCCCCGTAGGAAAGGAAAAATTTGATGATCACAGACTAAACGATGTTCAGGCTAAGGAGACAGGCATTTTAAATCCAGGCTCTTACTAAATTTGATGTGCTGAGGTTTATAACCTCTACAACATTTAACATAGTTTTTATATGCATAATTAAAGGCTGAATAAGGTCCCTAGATTCAGTAATACTTGGCAGAAGTGAATGTACTTTAAGTTTTATAGCATAATTTTTTTTTCTAATTAAGGAAATACACTCTGCATTATCTTTTGAGATTATAAACAGAAAGGAATCCAAGGAAGCCTTATTGGTTTTGATTAACATTCTTCTAGGTAAATATACTTCTGGCACCTACCATAATTTAACTTTTATGGATACTCCTTGTAAGATGCTCTATAGCAACAGACACTTCCATTTTGTCCTGAAGAAAATTTGAATTTAATATTCAGTTTCACATTATCTGTTAGAACTGGATTCTGCTTTAGAAATCAATGAACATGACTCTAGGAGAGGAAGGAGAACAAGACTGTGGGTAGCCTTAGTACAAAAATTCCCATTCACAGTTTACAAAAGACAGCTGAACGAATAGCAAAGGGAGGGGAAAGAAAAAATCCACTAAATGAAAAGTGTTTGCTAAACGCCTGTTATCTATCACCATACTATTATTCTCCCCATATACCTACACATCTATTAGAACAATTAGTAGAAATACTCATTTCCTGGAGTACAAATTTTCTAAGCATCTATCCATGTCTTAAAATAGATGTTCATTCCAAAAGAAAAATAATTAAAAGCTATTGTTACAAACATGCAAAAACATGTTCCCCGTTATCTTCCTAAATGCCTAAGAGATTTCCTAACAGCAACCACCAGAATCTTTTGTTCCACAGAGAACTCTACTTATCAGCTCCATCACTGTCACTAGCAACTTTGTGCAGCGCTACTTTTATCTCATGCATACAGCCCTGGAGAACAGTACTGCAAGGGCAAACACTGCAAGAGCAGTGCAGCATTTTTGTTGTAAGGACTGCCGCATCAGGACGTCCCACAAAAAAACCCATATTGTCCTGTCTGAAAACATTCTCAATACAAGTCAAAGTAAACCATTTACTTGCAATATTCCAAATAAAAATATCCCCAATCCCAAGGCTTACAAAGAGATTAACAGAAATTCACATCTCTGACGTAAAGTCGGATTTAAGACTGTTCTTGATCTAAAGCAAGTCTCATTCTCTGCACAATGAGTCAGATGTCAAGACGCCTCCCATCCATGGAAGCCATGAGCCTTTCTTATGCAGACTTGCACCCTTACGGTGGCTGAGAAAAGGATTTGGGGGATTGTGATAAATACACACACAAGCTTCTCTTCTGTTTCATTTGGATTCAAACCATCATTCTCTTTGTTCCCTCAAGATTACTGATCATCAGCTTTTTTAGAAAGCAGTTTCAAAACTCCTCTCCTGGATTACTGAGCGACTCAACCATTCTGGAAAGAATAATTACCTTTTGGAAGTCTAGATGCAATTGCTTCCTGTCCCAACAGCTATGAGAACCTTTTAATAAGTATCTTGATGCCCAACTAGATGCAACTATAAGCAAATAGTTGCTTTACAGTGAAAGAAAACAGTTTTCTTGTCTGCTATGGCAATACTCAAATCTCAGTGCAAAGTTTTTCCATGTTACATTTCCTAAAATTTTATATATTTCATGTTTGTATTTCATAGAAAACCTTGTATGTCACGTAAATTAACAATCACAGTTTATCCAAACCTACAGATGGAATTAATGTATGCAGTTTATCACTGGATTTTGATTTAGGCCAATTACAACCAAAATCCATAACTTTTGATTGGTAAAGGGGAAATAGGTTCAATTTGATGGACTTTGAGGGATACTATAATAGACATTAACATCTACCTTTGAAAGAAAGTAAGAAAAAGAGCTAGAAGTGCCTTTTATCTGCAGTCATTTGTATATTTTGAAAACGTTTTACTAAAAATAAATAAATAAATAAATCACAGGCCACATAAAGCTCTCTCACACTGAGAATTTAAAATTCTATTCAGCAATTCTGAAGAGTTTCAGATATGAAACCTTCTATGACCAGTTATTGAGTCTTCCAAAAATGCAAGAGAATAATGTCTCATTCAGTTGAGACATCTCCTTTGGATTAAAGAGTAACCACTCTTCTAATGTAGAACATGTGCTCTACATTATCAAAATGCTAAGAAAGCATTAATTATTTTGTATTAACTATTGCTTTATTACTATGGAAGAACCTAAACATCAATCTCTATTATTCAAAATAACAGAATTTAAAAAATTATTTCAGAGGTTTCTCACCTGTAAACTGTTACTCCAAAACACAACAGATATTGAAAAGCTGTCCTCTTTGAGATGGCAAGCAGATTTTTTTCAACCAGAAAAGAAGCCAGCATCTACGAAAGTCTTGCCTTTTTAAAATTCCTCTTCACTTCAAATGGAGCTGTTTTCAGAATATTAATAAAGCCAGCTGTAAAATGGCCCCACAGGAAGCAAATATTCCTGAATGGCGAGATGCTGTTTCCATTTTCCTTGCATAGGTTTGCTTTCATGGTACAATGGTTCCATAAGTACACCCTGTCTGCACTGTGGAGATGCAATCAGATACATGCACATGTGTGTAACCCCGCCCCCCTCAATCTGTGAAACAAAAATAAATTACTGCATCCTTTTAAGTGAATATCACCTGTTAGGAGAAAACACTAAATTGTTTACCTCCTGTATACTTACGTCCTAGTTTAATTTACACCAAGAGGAACTCTGTGAATCAAGTATCGTATCAGCTATGAGAATGTCACTCAGTATGGTAAAAGCTTTCTAGTTATGAGGTAGCTTAAGCCCTAGCAAAATGTTCCATCCCAGAATCCACTGAGCCCTTGCAGATCACAGTAAGACAGACATGAACACATTTGGTGACTTGGGCATACGCATACAAATTTTCTTCTAAATAATATAAAAAAAGTGTTGTGATCACTCAGAAAAAAAAATATCACCCCAATAATTTCAAATACATAACAGAGATAAAGAAATGGTAAGGCAAGCCTGAGTTATCTCTGCAGATTGTCAGAGTTTAAGAAATAGTAGATGACTCTCCACCACCTTGCTCCTCACTGACGCTTTAACAGTGAACGAGTATGTACGAGTGGAGTCAGCCAGACTGTGTGCATGCTGTGTTTTCTGACTAGAAGAAACAGAAGGCCAATGCATTTTGATGTTTCCTACACATTAGGAGTACTTCAGAATAATGAAATAAGACTTGTTTGCAAAGGGTTCAGCTATGTTCACAATGCATTTTATTTCTCTTTGCCACACGAACAAAAAGAAAATGGCAGAGCTGTTAAACTAGGGTCAGAAAGATTAACAAGGCTTTACCCATTCTTCCACAGTTTGACTAGTGTTCCTCCTACCTGAGGAAAAATTACTAAAAATGAAATCGATAAAAATTAATTTTAGAGCATTCAAGTCAACTTGTTTCCTAATCCTAGAATACTCCTAAAGAAACACCATCCTCTTACTTTGACTTCACAGCTCTGACACAGTAAGAAAGCAATTGTAAGAGTTTCAACTTATATTACACCTTCACTCTGGAAGACGCTGTTTACAATCCTGAAGGGAAGCACTTGTTGAAACAGCAGAGGTATACACCTTTCACATTGCATGAGAAGAATCAGGGTTGCCACTTACTGGAACTTCCATCAAATTTATCTCTTGCCAATGCTATGCTAAAATGTCAGATTCTGCCTATGAAGGGACTCTAGGCTGATCACACACTGACAGGATGAATACCTGAAATAATTTGTGATGAATGTTGACCCTCTCCTTTCCAGTTATATAGCTGCTTAGCTATTCTTGAAATACCTAACAAATATACGTAAATATTGTGTAGTTGAAGTCCTGCTCTTGGCTTTACTAATTGATCAGGAAGAAGGAGATGGCATCTTGAAAATGAGAACCTCCCACTGACCAGACACCATAGGCTGCGGAGGTCAGCTCCATATGCAGGAACAATTCCTTCTTAGAACTTCTCAGTGACAACAGGAAATATTCTCTATTTGGAAATATTTGCCTATATTGAGGTAGAGGAAAGCTGGAGAGCAGATTTAGTTTAGGACTGCACATACAATTCATAATCACAAGGAACCTGAATACACAAAACAGTCATTTGCTTCCCAAGCTATGCCAGCTGGATATACTACCCTCTAGCTTTATCTTTTACTATCCTTTTAGGTCTCCCATTGCAAGAATATAGTTTTGTGCTAGTGGTTAAATATTCATCGGGGCATATGCTAAGAGAGGCTAACTAATGGCAATCCCTCCTATCCTGAGTAAGGCGCTGGACACTAAACTTCCAGTCCCCATTCCAAGTACTTATTTTCACAAAACAAAAACAACTTTTACATATTAAAAAAAAATCTTGAAATTATATACATATAATTTTATTTTTATTATATATTTTTTATTTATTTTGATATAATTCCAAAATTGGCTCCAAGAAGCACAGTTCAATTAAACTATATATGTAAGTATTTGTCCCAGAGACCTTAACTGAACCCTACAACAGAAAAACCATATCTACAATAAAAGTAGCTTCTCTAAACAATATTTTGTTTTATTTTTTTCCCCCCAACTGAATAGTTTTTCAATTCAAGAGACTTTCCTATTTGTTTCAGCACAAAGGCTCTGCCTCACCAACACTATCACATCCTCCTAGCTTCCATTCTTTTCAATATGGAAGACAAAACCAATAACTAGATCCCTAGCAAAATTTCATGGTTTAAGAAGTTAATGTGATTACAGAATCACTAACAGGTATTTATTGAAGCTGAATTACAATATTATTTTTCTTCTTAATAATTTGCTGAATGGTTGGAAGCGGGATACAGTAAAAAAACAAACAAACAAAAAAACCAAAAAGCCCAAAAAACCCACAAAAAACAACCAACCAACCCAAACATCAAAACCACGCAGACTCAAAAATTCTCATACTCTGTAGAGCACATCTTAAATGCAAATAATATATTAAACCAATTTCAAACTCAGCCAATTCAGCCAATTTAAGAAACAGGAAGAAGAAATGAGAACGTGGGTTTTGATAAAGCAGCTGGCATTTGCTTCAGAAATAGCAAAACTATGTGTAAGGAAACAAAATTAACTTCATTCCTCAAAATAGCCTACTGCTATCAGACAGGTAGATCACAATGTACAATGCATAAAACATTCTAGATGGGAAAGAACATAGGAAGATTTTACGAAAAAGTTATTCTCCCCCCGCCCCCCTTGAATTTCCTCAATTCAGTAAAGGGTATGTGTGCTGTTTTGGTGGTGCATCCCCCCCCCTTCTTCTTGTGCACCTGGCAGAGCAGGGGAAGCGAAGCTGCTTTACAATCTCAGTAACTCCCGTCAAAACTTGGCCTTTGTGTAACGAATTTGACAGTTAAGTGCCCCTTGACCATATCAGAAACTCTTACATGGCTGAGGTGGGAGCAGTGCTGTCTGTACCAGGGAGGCAGCCCTGACAGCTTTGGAACATATTCTTTGTCTGTACCAGTCGCCACCTGATAGCCTTGGGGCCTATGTTATACCTGGGTTGTAACTCAGGAGGATCTGTACCAGCATCACTGAAATTTTTGAGAACATTAGTAATTTCCAACATGGGTTGTGAAAGTAGGATGAAAATTTACTGATGCCTGAAGTCAATCATCTCGTGACCCTGTAAACAGCGGCACCACATGAGACCCTTTGAGCCCTCCTGGACCGCAGCAGGCTGCGCCAGAATCTCCCTCTGAGTGGGACACCTCTCAGGGCTGCCAGCTTCTAAGGTTGCATACGGAGGCCTGGCAACAGGACCTGAGCTGATCTCCAGTGATTTTTGCTCCTTGAAGATCGACTTTCCCCCATTGAGACAATCATTTGAAGTGAGTATTTCACTAAACTCGAGGGGAATTTCAATAGGTGCCTTTATCTGCGCATATTGCATTTTACTAAACCCGAGCAGAATTTCAATAGTCACATTCATCTGTGCATATAATGAGCATTTAGGCCTATTGTGTGATTGTGTGTGTGAATCGATTCAAATATTGTAGTAAACCTCATTTAATCGCTTTGTAGATGCCAAATTAATCAATGATTACTTACTGCTAAATTCTTGTGATTTTCTCCTTGCTGCAAATAAACCATAACCTGCTATCCTTAGCCATAAATGTTGACAAAGTCTGAGACTAGGATTGGATCCAGCCGCACCTAGGCTCCTCTCTGAGAAGGAGTTTAGAAAGCAAGGGGGTCCATTCTGAACCTCATGACTTAATGGGAGGGCCTCCTTTACCCCCCTTGTATTTTCTTCTGTCTCAATTTTCCCTTCTCTCTCTCTCTCCCCCCTCATCCCCCCCCCGCCATTCATTCAATAAGTAATAGAGTGAACCTTGCCATCGAACTTCGTTAAATCACACTTTTATAATTTCTATTAAAATCACTATTTGCAAATATCTTTGATGGTGATTCTTTAAGTGGCCTAACCACTCATCTGTGACAGCTGGGGAGAGATGATCAACTCTCCAAGTTGATAATTGATTTAAAAAACAAAAGACAAAATACCATCTTGTCAGGAACTAAGATTTAACTTTATTGTTTTGGGGTTTTTTTAAATGTTACCTAGAAATTGGACTTACCAGTTATTAAACCCAGATGGTTATAATGAGCTTTTCACGGGTCTAACTATAACTTTATGCCAAATTTAGTTTTAGCTGCCTTAAAATACTAGATTAAGGGTGTGAAACCTCTCTTGAATCACCCAAGCAGAGTTAAGATAGCAGATTTCTTTCTAAGTTTATGTAAACAGCACATCAACTATATGCAGCTAGTTCTCCTGGGTCAAGCCTTAAAGGGCAAAGCAGAAAAAGGGAAAGCACGGATTTCAAATGAAAAACTACATTGTTGGGAGCACATTTCAAGAAGATTCAAGTTCCACTTCACCAAATGGAACTGTATGTTCACTGTAAGTTGACTGAAGATTCTCTCTCTCCTTTTCACATTCGTCTTCTTTATTATGTATGGCTTGGTTTTGCTTTTCAAATGTTTAGCCATGTAAACCACACATATTTGTAGGGGCAGAGCAAAAGCATACTAATGTTTACTTCTGAAGGAGACCAGTTATCTTGAAAAAAGTGCTGCATCATTTGTGCCTTGTTCTTGTACCTATTATTCCAACAAATGGTTAAGTAATAGTTTACTTTTAAATTTAAAAATGCTAAGATTTTTAACATTGCATGGATAGAAAACCTCATGGAAAAAAAGCACTGGAAAAAAAAAAAAATCTCCCTAAATGATCAGGAGAATGTGAAGTAGCTCCCTAGCTAATCCTGCATGTCATCTCTTCATCAGCTGTCAGTGTTGTAACTGAATAGAATGACGGATCATTACCAGCTAGTTGCAGGGAAAAAAAAAAAAAAAAAAAAAAAATCAATTGCTCTTGCTAAATGAACTGTACTGAGAAAAGTATGATAATGATAGCAATAACTTTTTTTAATTCTTCTTTAATGTCAGATCAAGAGCATTCCATAACATCAATGCCATCGCTGTTCCCCATGTATTTAAATAACCTTACATTAAGAACACAAGAGTGAGTGTGCTGGGTCAGATAAATGTCTGTTGAGCTCCAGCTCTCCTACAGTGGCAAACAGAAGACACCTAAGAAGCAGTAAGCCAAGCATGTAGTGATATTTCTATAGAACGCTCTGTCAGGCCCCAACTTTTGAGGACTCTAAAAAGACCTGAAGCAGTATTTATCCTTATTTTCTCCAGTGAATGCTTCTTTCATTAAGTTCGTAAACACAAAACATTTAGTATCCACAACACTCTACAGCAAGAAGTTACATACTATACCGTATGTGGAGAACCACCTCCATTTGTTTGAGCATGCTAAATAATTCTTTTATTTGATGGTCCCTACTTCTTGAAGTGAAAGAGGTTTTGCAATTCAGGCAGGGCAATGACCTCCCCAACACGGGGCGCAGTCCTGTAGTACCCAAGTTAGAGCAGAGCATGTCGGTTGATAGCAGCCAGGGTGAGCCACATTCTAGTGATCTGTATCTAGCCCCGCTGGCCTTGGCTACAGGCAGCCAGGCCTGGAGTGGGTGCAGAAGTTGTTGCAGAACCTGTTCTTACAGCCAGGGCTCTGGCACTAGAAATAGCAGTGAGACCACTTTCCTGCGTCACTGAGAAACCATCAGGAAACAGTATAATAAATTGGCAGTCTGTAATAAAATTATTATAGTCCAAAGGAGCCAGGAGAACATAATTAGTATGAATGGTTTTTAATGCTGAACAGAAAGAGTGTCTATTTAAACATTGGAAATTACAATTGCTTTTATTGATTTATTTAAAATAAAACTCGCATCTTCTGCGAGAGTTAAGAGTGGAAATTCTCATATAGGTGACCCAAATATGCTTTCCAAACACTGCAAATATAGAGACCTGAGACATCAGGTGGAAGACTGGGCATCTTCTAGGAAATCTAGAGGATAATTAATCCTCAAGACCCATGATATGAAAAAGCAGAAACTCTCTGAGACCCCAGACAGGCAGAGGGTCTAGGCACCATGGTTAGGGTTCCTGCTGAAACATCCAAGACAAAGCAACGTGTCACATGCAGCATGCCTTAAACACTTTCTCCTTTGACTCGTCTAAACCATTAATTTACTCCTGGTAACAGCATCATCAAAGAAAGAACTGCAGGTGAGAAGTCACTAGGTGAATAAGCTGCAACACCAGATTACATTCAGTCCACATGTTTTATGATCACCGTTACCACATCACTTCCAAGCAATACCGCTAAAGCAAGCGTATGCAGTAAACCCATGATAGGAAGCTTTTGTTCCCCAGAAGGAAATCACTTCATTGCTTAGAATATTTCAAAAGCATTAGCATTTTTCTTAGTCCTTCCAATATTCATTTCCATACAGTAAGCAAGGCTAGCCTGCAGTGATGAGAAAAATAAAGCTAAAAATATCCTGTTTGAATTGTAAAGTCAGGGAGAAAACTGGAGGAAGTATTCGACATCACCCAACAAAATCAAAGAAGTTTTCACTTAAACCAAAGCTGTATTCTGAGCTTCAGATATTCAGGCAATTTTTGAAGTGGAATTTTAAAAAGTAAAGGCAATGACTAGATTTTCCTCCCATGCATAAGTGGCAGCAGATAAAATGTATAAGGTGATTGAGAGAGAATCTGACAGTTGAGTAGTAAAAAACCGGTAGGGTGGCACAGACAACATGGGAGTCAGTATCAGAATAAGTTACAACTGAAGGGGGTAGGAACCCCAAATATGTTATGAAAGAATATGTAAACATAAATGATTTAGCTTATACAGTGATATGCTTCAGAAGTCTTTGTCCTCCTCAACATAATACTTTTGAAAGTTTGATTATCTTTTTCAGCTAGATATTATGAAAAGTATAACAATTAGCTAGAAATAGTCTGCTTTGATTTTAGAAATGTAGAATGTGAGCTGTACTTTTGGTTTCTGCTTAAGTAACCTCTGATTTTTTGTAACAATTTTAGTGAAACTGGTCATCAGTGAAGCCGAGCAACAGTTACACGCTAATGAAACATTATCTAACTTCTGTCTTACCTGACAGACCTTAAGCATGTGTTTAAAATGATGACTGGACAGCCACAGAGATATTAGAGACACTGGGTTATTAGTTTAGACAAAGGAGTCAGTTCATCAGTAGTGAAGTATTTTAAAAATTGGCAGCATAAAGATAATAGTTACAGATAATTATCTGAATGTCCTCCCCACCATAGTCTAAGAACAGACCTTGTGAAGAGGAAAAAAATAGAAAGAAAGGAATACAAATCCAGGGAAGATGTAAAAGACACTGTTGTGGTTTAAGCCCAGCTGGCAGGTAAGCACCATACAGCTGCTTCCTCACTGCCTCCTCAGTGGGAAGGGGGAGAGAATCAGAAGGATAAAAGTGAGAAAGCTCACGGGTTGAGATAAAGACAGTTTAACAGGGAAAGCAAAGGCTGCGTGCACAAGCAAAGCAGAACAAGGAACTCATTCACTACTTCCCATCGGCAGGCAGGTGTTCAGCCATCTCCAGGAAAGCAGGGCTCCATCATGCATAAAGGTCACTTGGGAAGACAAACGCCATCACTCCGAATGTCCCCCCTTTCCCTCTTCTTCCCCCAGCTTTATATGCTGAGCATGACGTCATATGGTGTGGAATAGCCCTTTGGTCAGTTGGGGTCAGCTGTCCTGGCTGTGTCCCCTCCCAGCTTCTTGTGCACCCCCAGCCTCCTCGCTGGTGGGGTGGTGTGAGAAGCAGAAAAGGCCTTGACTCTGTGTAAGCACTGGTCAGCAGCAATGAGAACATCCCTGTGTTATCAACGCTGTTTTCAGCACAAATCCAAAACATAGCCCCATACTAGCTACTGTGAAGAAAATTAACTCTACCCCAGCCAAAACCAGCACAACAAATCACCAGCAAGGATTCTAAGTAGAAGAGAATCACAAAAGCAAAGGAAAGGCAACAGTTCAGAAAGCAGAAAATTATCAAAATGATCAAAAGATACAGAGAGCTCATGGACAAGAAACAGCTTGAAATTTCACAGAAAAGAGGCCGGAGTTTTTGAGGAAATTGTTTTGCAGAATTTCTTTCAGAATTTGCAATACCTAAATAATTGCTAGGGAAATTTCACAGGATAACTGACTCATTTTTGATTAGTTAAAAAGCTAAAGGAATGAAGTAAGTTCCAGCTCTCGTTTGCTTCTGTCATATAAAGGAGTGGAAGAGCACATTTGGGATTTTTTTTCCTGGTTTAAGTGTTTTACAAAGATATTGAACAGCAAAGCCTCAAGTATGAAGTAATTTAACAACCTAGGACTATGTGACTCTTCTTACTTATCCTCTAGGGAAAGGAAAAAAAGTATGAAAGGATGAGAGAAGGTGAACAGTTGGGTTTCCTTAATGAAGGCTACTAAGCATTAAGCATTGTATTTTTTCCCTCTAAAATGCAAACAGTTATTACATTCCAACACACCAGTTACTAACAGCAGTTTGATAGCACACACTTTTTCCTGGTGCAAACGGGTAGTAGCACAGTTTGCAGCTGCTGGGCTAGAAAACATACCAAGCATATATGCAGTTATATCAGCAAAACTATGCTTCTGCCAACACAGTGAAATTTATTTTATAAAAGTAAGTGAGCAAAAAGGTTTAGGTAGTATAAAATGCATCAATACTGGGGGAATTTTCCTCATGAAATCTGTTGCCAAAGTCTTACTGCTTTTTCTACAACTGTAATACCACAAAGGAACTTCAGATCAAATCTGCTGAACCTGATGTACATTCCCTAAGCTGAGGAAAAATAAAACAGAAAAAGAAATAAAATATAACTCACGCAATGACCAGAGAGCAAATGAACAGAATGCTTCTGCAATGATATACATTGCAGATTTTGCTTAATGTCCACAGATTATCACTTCTTTGTTGCTGTTAAGTTTTAATGCAAGACATTTCTGTATATACCATTTATGGACAGGCAGCTGTTATGTGAAATTTTAATTCTTCAACTCACTTTTGAGAGAAACACAGAACAGAGATTCTGCCCTGAAGCAGTTGTGCTTCTCATCACAATCAGGAAATATATGAGTTGGTCAGACTGATACATTTAAATGTTTTGTACTGAATCGAAGTCTGCTACTTCCCAAGTCAACTCGCATCAGTTCTACCCCAGCCTAAGAATGAGAGGCACTCAACTTCTTGCCACCCCAAAAGTCTGAAAGCACATACCTGGCACACCCATTATATACTGCCTGCTCTTCTGACATGCTAGAAGCCCTGGAAGTGATTAGTCTCCTCCTAGGCAAATTCTCTCATACAATAAGGACCCAAACTTACTTCAACTGAACAAGTGAAGACAGAGGTTGCTCACTCCCAAACTATTTCAAGTGCTTGATCCACCTGACTAATGGATGGTGGCAGTTCTGGGCACAAATCACAGTCATGCTAGTTCTGGGCACACACACACAATGAAGAGAGTAGTACATGGTATAAATGTTACGTTAGTTGTAATTACTATTTCTAAATGGGAAGAGTCACATTAAAAGCCATAACCTCAAATGCTCCTGGCCAAATAAGTAAATAATATTCTGCAATGTACAACAATAACAGGCTGCAGGAAGATAACAGGCTGCAGTTTGAACTGAAGTCTGTAATAAGAAGCAATGACAGACAGCACTATTCCTTCCTTCATGTCATCCTTTGTGTCATCCTCTCAGTCCTGCTTTTTCAGTCAAGAGCCACTAAATGCATGTGAAAGACTTCTGCCTTTACTAACAAGGCAGAACATCTGCTGCTACAACAGAGATTCCTTTCCCTGCAGTGAAATTTTAAAGATTTCTTCTTCAAAAACAGCAAGATGACTAATTAGCAAACTTCTCAGTACCAATACTAAACAGAAAACGTTTACACTGTTACAATGGCTAACACTTTTCTCCCAACATGGTGTTAAAAAAAAAAAAAAAAAACAAAAAAACCAAAAAAATCAGTTCAACAGATGTGAGATGGATCTTCTCTGCTTATGACACAGCTGTGATTTTTAGCAACTAAGTTACACAACAAATGTATACTGGAATTTTGTTCCAGGCCCTGAACAGAATATCAACGTTTGAGAGAGGCAGCTGTTCACCATGACAGCTACCACAACATCCAAAGAAATCCAGCTAGCTAAAGCTAAGACACACAACAGGGAGATACATGATGTCCACTACAAATACATGCAAAAAACTTGGATAGTGACTAGACCTGGAATCTAGCTGAGATTAAACCCTCTTTAAAAATAGAGAGAAATGTACAATTTGAGATTTTCAACATTTGTTACTCTAAAGAATCTGATTAAAAAAAAAAAACCTCTGAACTCTGATAGCAGGACCACAAGTCAGTCAATACTTTGAGAAATAGTTTTCTGAATTTTCTCTGTGAAATGAGAACAACAAAACCACAGCAAGAGCTTTGCATCTCTAAAGCTTTCTTAAGAAAATAAACTATAACAAGGAAACTTTGAAATACAGCAACTCAGATCTGCTGGACGAAACATATTAAAAGCAAAGGGTTTGAAAACAAAATCATACCCTGTGCCTTTGAGAGGATGGGACCTTCCTTTCAGACTTTCTCTCAGTTTGGCAACTTCCATCCACTTGGATTGAAACAAGTATCACACGGTTCTCTGAGGTATTTCAGAAATTCCTTGCATCTTAGCAGCTAAGTGAAGATTTGAGGTATTTTTCTGAGCCACACCAGTAGTCATTCATTAGCGTGCAACTGTTCACTGCAATAAATAAAATGCTATTGGCATTCTCAGATCTCCCACAGCAAGTATGCAAACAGCCTGTACAATTGCTGGATTCTCAGCTACACATTTATGAGGTTATCCTTTTATTTTAATCTAGCACAGCAAGACCCACTTCAGTTCCATGATAATTCAGACGGAGCACTTAAGAACTTGAACACAAACTATTTCAGTAATAAATAAAAAACATAGACACATGATCAGCAAATTTCATCTAGGCATGAGGGGAGTCAAAACAAACAAAAATATAAAAAGTTAAGGAATAATTGTAACCTACTATTAATAGAATAAAGCACTACAACAGAGATCATAAAAATTAATAAGGCATAAACACTGCTGACATAATATGCAGAATAGTGGGATTTACTTCGTAATTATTCTCTTCATGAAATGTTGGTAACCTACCACTGATGCCCATAAACTTGTTACTCAGAATTCATAGTTCACAGCACTAAAATATCATTTCTCCTGTCCATCTCAAAAACAATTTATTAGCACTACAGAAATACTACAAAAAGCTTTCTGCAGGTGCTGATAAGAGTTAAAAATCAATAAACAAACAAAAAATCCCTTTGATCTCTACTGTTATTTCCTACTTACATGTCACCATAACTAAAACAGCACTCCAGTTAAGAGATACTAGAATTGTTACAATTCTTAATGGAAATATTGAACTGTTTTCCAAATGCCAAATTTTTGACTAGTTAAAAACAAGACAAAAAAAAAAAAAACCAACACAAAAAAACATGCCCACAAGACACTTCCTTTTTCTCTTCACGGGGATTTCTCTTTTCCCCCCATACTCAGTAAAATTCTTTTTAACACATTAAAACAAATATAAAAGCACAGTACCAGGATTCATTTCTTGTAAAACAGTATACTAACTTGTCCCCCATAATAAAATCACTAGTTAAGATTGCAAAAATAGAAGCGCATTTTTTGGAAACTCTATTATTTCCGCTATTGGCTCCTTGTGATAAAATCCTTATCTGCCAACTTCACTGACCAACGGTTTTGCTGAAGAACCCAGAAAAAGAAAAATTATGCCTAAAATTGGATCCATCTTGTAGATGATTGAAACAGCTATATTTTACAAGTGAACACTGTATGATGCACAACTTGCATTTCAAACACAAAAACATACCTGTTAAATTGAAGAAGTCTGCATATCAGTAGGCTTGCTTTCTAAATCCTGACATAATTTTTAATTATTAGGGCTCATGTGTCATTTGTGGCTCTAGGCATGGGAGGCAATTGATAAAGCCAAAGGAAAGACTTAGATTTTTTTCTTCTTTAAAGATCAGCTTGCACTAGGAGTAAGGGTTTAAGTCAGTTCATCTTTCCACTATTACCACCCCTTCCCAAATATCTGAATAACCCTACTCGCCAGTCTTCCTGAAATAAAGAAACTACATTATCCATTTTTCACGACATAAAAAACTTTGATGAAATTCCATACGTAAGTGATACGTATTATCAGAATTATCATTATTCTTACTGGAATCCCTCCTATTTCACCTTACTGTTGCCGCATACAATTGAGAAGACTGCCCTCCTGCTCTTTTCCCTACAAAGTACATAAAAGCAAGAAGCAAGAGAGAGTATATCTGGAAGGCACATTCACTGACAGCCCGGTGTTCTGAATAAAATGTTGAATTATGGGGTAGAGTGGAAATATTAAAATAATTTCTATTACTGTCCAGTCATTAACACTTGCAACTACACCTGATCTTAAGATTATTTCCTTTGCTCACAGTTTACTCAAGCTCTCTACATTGTATATTTAAAATATTGCACAACTGAGAAGAAGGCTGTATGCTTACCATGTCTTGGTTGCTGCACTCTGGCTCAATTCCAGCCTCTCCAAGAGCAATTGGGCCTGGTAAGCTCTGCAGGACCTTCTCAGTAGGGGAGGAGAGCTGCAAGGCAGCTAAGAGAGCATCTACATGCCTGCAGGGAGCCAAGTAGGGAGCCTGCAGCAAGTACACAGATTCGAAGACTTGCGAGAGGAGGAGAAGGCTGTTCAGCAACAGCCCAGAAGCATACTGAATTCAAGTGGTCATGCAACCATAGCCTCCAGCTTCCATCACAGCATGATTTCTTTACTAAGAATAGCTGTAGTGGTCAGAGCAAAGGCTTGTCTGTGATTCTGTGTGATTATATGGCTCACCAGTAACAAACACCTATGAAGGTATGAACAGTGAAACCATACAGACCTTTCCAAGGGTACTCCTGTACCTCCTGTCAGGGCTGCAGGCAAACAGCCAAGCTGCCGACTAGGCCCAGGCCTGAGCTTAAGCTAAGAGAGCAGAACATGAGAAACTGCTGGATGTGACAGGTAACGTGAGAAGTGACAGAAATCACAGACAGCACCACAAGGAACAGCTGGATTTCACAGCCAGTTACATGAGAAACAGCCAAACTTCATAGCTAACTGAGGGGGAATACTGGCGACCTTTTGAGGAGCAGGATTTTGCCAGGCCAGCGGTTGCTGGCTAATAGTATTAGTGATACCATACAAACCTGAACTCCCCTTGGCATCAGTATCAGAAATACCCATTTGGGTACCTGTCGTGGTTTAACCCCAGCTAGCAACTAAACACCACGCAGCCGCTCACTCACTCCCCCCCGGTGGGATGGGGGAGAGAATCGGAAGGGTAAAAGGGAGAGAACTCGTGGGTTGAGATAAGAACAGTTTAATAATTGAAGTAAAATAAAATAGAACAGTTAAATAGGTAAAGCAAAAGCTGCGCACGCAAACAAGGCAAAACAAGGAATTCATTCACTACTTCCCATCGGCAGGCAGGTGTTCGGCCATCCCCAGGAAAGCAGGGCTCCATCACGCGTAACAGTTACTTGGGAAGACAAACGCCATCACGCCAGATGTCCCCCCCTTCCTTCTTCTTCCCCCAGCTTATATACTGAGCATGATGTCATGTGGTATGGGATAACTCTTTGGCCAGTCTGGGTCAGCGCCCCTGGCTGTGCTCCCTCCCAGCCCCCCCCCCCCGTGCACCGGGCAGAGCACAGGAAGCTGAAAAGTCCTTGACCAATGTAAGCGCTACTTAGCGACTATTTAGCGGTACTTAGCATCGACGTTGTTCTCATCCTAAACCCAAAGCACAGCCCCATACCGGCTACCAAGAAGAAAATTAACTCTATCCCAGCTGGAACCAGGACAGTACCCAAGGGAGAAAACCAATGAAGAGAAAGTAATTACGGGTGGATTGTTTACTTGGAAGAAGACCGAGTTAGAGAAGGAAAGGTACAAGGAAGTGAAATGGAGGGTCAGAAAACTGGAAAAGCTATATCAAGGTGTGTAAATTATATAATCACTGCTGTCTGGGAATATATGCTGGGTGGCTCTGCACTTGAACACCGCAGCCTCAATCAGGACAAACCAAACTTGTTGTCCTGACTATTCCACACGTTGTGAAACCTGCTTCTCTGGTCAGGAAGGAGGGAATGGGAGCCTTCCCTGGCTGGCAGGGTGGATCAAGCATCTTGGCCCCACTGTGGCAGTCTTCATGCCGTACCTCAGTGAGTGTCTACCCACCACGTCCTAATACTTCAAGAACACTCTCCCAGCTTCCCAGCCATCTGGTTTAAGGACTTCCGGAGCAAGAAGTGGCATCTACGTGTTTAACAGCACTCAGGGATTTTTATTCCATGAATTTGTATGACGATGTCTCAAGTCACATAAAACATTAGCAGATGCAACACCCAGTGGCAAAAAATACCAGGAACTGAATCACGAGATCTACAAAAGCATCCTAATCCTCTAAGCAAGCAAGGTGAAACCAGCATGAGTGCTGATGGGTGCAACGCATTATCCATATAGCGGACAGTCTGAGAGAATAGTTTGTCCTTCTAAACTGTACAAATGCCAAGCCTACTTAAGAAATGTGTTACCAGGCTCCATGTATCTGCTGTTGACAATCGTCTGTGGAAACTGACAACTGGTCTCCTAGGATCACCAGTCCCATAGCAGTGGAAATATAAATTCTCCTTATCTGTTTTACATTCCACCTCTGCTAAACTCTTCCTCCACAGAAAAAATGGATATAAATATAACCTTTTAAAAATGATTCTCCCTAAAAATAGTTATGAATATTTATCTACAGATTGGTGAAATGGCCCAGCTGTACAGTCCAGCTTGCAAAAATAACTTTTGATATGGCTTGAAGTATCTTGAATAGTAAGTGAAAATAGAAGTATGATATTTAGAAACCAAGAATTCTAGTATTCTGAGCAACATGGACTAACTTCAGGTTTTAGAAATTGCAAATTGCTAGGCATCCAACTAAGGCCTGAAAATGTGAATAGTCTGGGTAACTGGAATAAACATGAAGAAGAGAGGCTGGTTGTCCCTGTTTTTACAAATGTTAAAACTGGGGTGACCACATCCTCTATTAAGCATCAAAAGACAACTTGAAATTTGCCTATTAGTTTTCCTCCCTAGCCCCCCACCTCCTCTCCCAGTCAATTAATGACATTACCAATGACATTACGAACTTCACATGCAATAACCCAGCCACTTGCAGGTCCAACAAATTTATGCAGAGTACTGTGGGTCAGGTTTTAGTCACACCAGCAAGGATGAAAACAGGCAAAAGTCATGAAAGAATCAGAGAACTCAAGCAATCGTTCAAACATAATACAATGTCATTAAGACTCATGATTTCAGTTTCCCATTAATCATGCCAATCAACAAGATGTGAGAGTCAGTGTTCTCCTTCTAAACTCACCATGAATTTCACATTTCATTCACTGAATATTGTCACTATTCATCTCCATGGAAACAGCTGTGATGGGAAACTCACTGGTATATTGTATCACCGAGTGAATCAGACAAGAAGACTCTAATTAAAGAAGATTCTTTCTAAATATACACACAGCCTGCAAACCAGAAATACTAATAAAATATTTTTTAAATGGTCTTAAAACATAGGCAGAATTTTATTAAAAATATTAAGACAGCCTCATGGACAGATGCACAGGTTTACAGTAGAGAGTACACTGATCAAAAATCTCCTTTACTTAAACCAAAACAGTTCAAAAATTCTTGCTGACACAATGGCTATTATGTATATTTTTAAACGACAGCAAGTAATACCAATGAATCACTGCAAACTTGTAAATAACTATATATACAATATACTGTGCAAACTTTCCACATACAGTGAGACTCCTACATTTTTTCCAATGCTTGCAGACATCCCATGACATTTACTGCTAATAAAAATTGCAAATATACTGTAGAAACACACTTACAAAAGGAAATGGGCCCTGTGTGTACCTCTGTGTAATGACAAGAGAGCGCTGCCATGAAGTGCCCTCCATACAGCCATTCTAGCTTTTCTCTTAGATATTTTCACAGCTAGCTTTAAGCCATTCACTTACCACTTCCCGTCGTATTCATACACATTCATAAAACTCACCAAATATGAAAGGGCATGAACTAAACCCAAAAATCCACTATGGAATTCTCCTATTGCAGTCTCTGATTTTCAGTCTAAGTAGTCACTCTACATATTAAGGGTTTACTTAAGGATGAAAGGCATTCCAGAATTTCAGGCTGACAACGAATTCCCAAAGAGCTCTGTAAGCATTCAGCTCCTGTCTTTGTTTCCATGTTAACTAGGATAAATTAAAATATATATATATATATTTGATTTTTAATGAATATGAATATTAATGTAGAGCAAGAAAAAAAAATATTTACTTAAACTGAAAACAATAAAGTTACATGAAATTTCAAGGTCCAAAAAGTAATGTATAAAGTTGGGAGAGAAGGAAGGTGTCATACGCAAAGAACCCCTATTAATGTGGCCTATTTCTTGCATGCAGCAGGACTTTGATAGAGTATCTTCAAACACAAGCCGTTATCTCTCCTGGAAAGGGCTTCTTACCTCAGGCACAGAGCCACTCCAATGCAACTGCACTCTTCCCAGAGCCAGTGCTAGCTTGGACGCTACTCTTCTGCCACATTCTGCACTACACTTCATTGCACAACATAAACATGTCCTTACATGCCTATAGCAATTTTTAGACTTGCTCTAAGAAAACTAAGTATTTTAAATTAAGGCATTCTACTATGAATCATCAAAAACCAGCTCCAATTCAAATTATGTGCTATCAAAAATTCACTTATGGGTTTCCTATTAATAAAGATGATACCACAGGATGTAGTAATTACTGACAAATTTATAGTATTTGGAATCTGACATATTAGTTTGATGCAAGACACTAAATTTTCATATGTACAGTAACACGATACAAATCAAGTGTAAATGTATGCAAGTTCAAGTAATAAACATGCTTCAAATTTGACAACCAGAAGAAAAGACTACTGGCAGGAAAGATCTTTTTTCCTGTTACCATCTCAGAAGGGATTTAAACTTTTTCTGCAGGACTTCCTGTCTTCTCCATTCAAAATTTAATTCCACTAATTTAAAGGGGTTTTTATCAGCTGAAAAGTATGTGCTCTTTACAAATAATGCGACGTACATAGTTATGCAAAATAAAAAAAGCTGATTTCCTAACTTAAGTAAAATTCAAAGCAATTACCAATGACATGTGCAACTATTTTGTTGCAATGCCAGCATAAACGTGTCCCTTTTAGAAGCTTCTTAAGAACTATGCATAGGTTATCTACGCAAAAACATGTCCAAATTATTATGAAGATATCATAGTTACTGAAAAGAAAACTAATAACCTGGACATGAATAGAGAACAGAATAACTGGCATCTCACGTGCTTCCCAGCTACTGCAAAACAAGACAGAAGGATGTTCAGATGTTTCTGTCTTCCTATGTTCAGGAAGACAGAAAATTCATAAGCACAGAAAGTAAATATATCGATGTGGAACATGATGCAAGAGTGGAAGCTGTTACAGTAAGGCACCACTAACCAAAAAGAAAAGCAATTCAAAAGTAGTTTGTTTCTCTGGCAACAGCCAGTTAATACACAGCTCTCAAAATTAACACAAGTAATTTTGGAAGATGTTTGATATTGGGCATTTCAAAATATATGCCAAAGTCCTACAAAAAGATCAAGTTTGTAAAGAACTGAGGAAGTAAACTCCTGTTCTGGAACGCTTCTGCTGACTTCTCAGACCCTTGTAATTAGTCACTAGCAGGATCTGGACAGCAAAGCAGAAAGATATAAGATTTGATAAATATGACAATTCTATGCTCCTATTTAATATCAAATTGTGTCCAACTGACAGTAGTTTTGCATCAGTAACAAAATTAGCTCTTTTAATTCTGACTTCTAATACTTCACTGTTTTGATGTTAAAACATTGAATTGTCTAATAAATATTTTATGATTTTGTTTCACTAAGTCTTTTACATACAGTGTTATAAAGCACCCAGCAAGGAAGTTTATTCCAGAAGTATTCAAGCTTTTCTACAACCTATATATTTTTTTATTCTCTATATTCTTTAACTTTTCTAACATTAAACATATTTACTATGCACTACAGTTTAACACAAATACATGACTCAAAAGAGTTGGCCTGTTTTGTTATAAACAAAGTTCTTGAAGATTATTTAATTTCACAATGAAATATGAGCACATTTAAAAAAAAAAAACCAAAAAACACAAGAGTGTGCAGAAAGCTGTTTATGACTTTGCTATCCTACCAGAAGTCATCTATTTCAGGATGCTTATGCAAATGCATCATATTTCTAAGAAAACACATAAAAACACTAACAACATAAGAGCCACCTTTTGCTTGACAGGATGTATGAATTCATATAAAAATTAAAGAACCTTTGCTTTACAACCCTAATGCTTATTTTTCCTCAAGCATTTGCTCAAGCATTTTGATAAGAAATTTTCCTTGCAAAAAATATTCAATTATTTTATATACTTGAAACACTGATTCTCCAAAAAAAAAGAACCAACTACATTATTACAAGCCATGCACAATACAATGTAATGATGCATTACTGTAGCTTTAATAATGAGTGTCATCAACAGTTGCACTTGTAACCTCTTTTTAGCTGTTCAGCAGGATTTGTACGGAGTTCCATTTTTGGTAAACACTTGCATAAATCAACAGATTGAAAATCAGAAGCCTAAGGAAGAAAAGTGGCAAATTCTAATTAACTGTATCTGAACAGAATTTTTTTAAAAAAATCATTTCCTGCACATTCAGAAGTTTGAGATATACTACTATAATCCCAAAACCAAGCAGCTAATTTAGAACACACAACAGTGATTTTCAAGGCAAAGAACCGTAGACAGCCAGTAAATCGTTTCCTTCTCTCTCCATGAATAACTTGTATTAGTTTGAACACATAAGTAGTAGGCCCTAAGAGATTAGCAATTATAGTAAGCCACTGCAATGCTGAACTGTTCCAAAATATAATCATAGCTTCATCTCAGTGTTCACAGAGATCAGGTAAGGTCTTTAGGTCAGCAACTACCTTTATTACTTCATTTTAGACAAGCAGAAAGGGGTCCTAAGCAGCATCCTCATTAATCCCTAACAGGATACATACACCATCTTGATTTCTTGAGTGCTCTTTTCCTCATACATAAAGCCTACATACATTATGGGATAAAGACATTATCATAGCATCATAGAATAGTTTGGGTTGGAAGGGACCTTTAAAGGTCATCTAGTCCAACCCCCCTGCAATGAGCAGGGACATCTTCAACTAGATCAGGTTGCTCTGAGCCCCATCCAACCTGACCTTGAATGCTTCCAGGGATGGGGTATCTATCACCTCTCTGGGCAACCTGTTCCAGTGTTTTAATCTTTTAGGTTCTTTCCTCCTTAACTTATTTCAAAACTGCAAAGAAAGTGAAACAAAATACTATCCTACATCCTCCTTATCCAAGACCTGTTCCAGGTTACATATGTCAGTGAGGGGAATACATACCATCACTAAATACCTCAAGAATGTAAAATGCTTATTTTAGCTGATGCCAACATATGTATGGCTGCTTAAAAAAAACCTATATGGATTACAAGGAGGTAGAGATGGATGATTAAGAGGCTTAGCAAGGAGAGAAAAAATAATGACAGTAAATATACTAGATAGGAAATCAGGCCTGTAATCTCCCTCAATCCCAGTTCTGAACTGTTTAAGGGGAAGGAAATGGTATTAGCTTCCTCTTGAAACCACTCCAAAAAACTGTCAATTGATGAACCCCTATTATGGCCACAGAATGGAGAGAAAACGGTGCCCAAAGAGCAGCTGGGTTTTTGGTAGTACTCAGGAACAAAAGTTTCATTTCCCTCATTCTTATAGAACAAAAGTTTCATTTCCCTCATTCTTATAAAACAAGTGCTACCAAACTAAAAGAGCCTTCCAGTTCTAGGGATCAGAGAGGTTTAGGAAAACAAAGCAATGATGAAACACAGACACATTCTGGAAAGAAATAACGTAATGAAATTCTTTTTCCTCAGGGGACCCTTTGAGCAAGGCAAGAGATTAAAAAAATCCCCTGGTTTCGGGGAGATGGACAAAGCAGAGAAGTCATGAAGAATACAAACACATAACTTCTACTCACAGCATTAGGCCATGCCACACGAGGAAAGAAGGGAAGGAGACATGCACGATTATCTGAACAAACAGGTAAAAAGTTTCTAGAATGTCAGACTAAAAAAGGCATATCTCAAAAGTGGATTTAAAACAGTAGAAAGAAACGTCTTAATATCATAAAGCTTCCATGGGATGTGGAGAGAAACACACACAGGCAGCTATCTTTTTCTTTGGCAGATGTTCTCAAACATCAAGATACAAATGAAGTATTTAAAGTGTTCGGTGCAAAACCTGTTGAAGACAAGTTTCTGGCAGCAACCATGTGGCAAAACCAATTCATTTGTCATTTATTTATTATAGCTTGTTTCTGTTCTGCTTCAAAATTGCTTGTTTCTGATAAAAAGCCCTCAGATCCAGCATGCTTATTTATGTGGAACACATATCCTTGAAATAATCACTAAGTACCCGGAGCTTGCAGACAAGCACATTCAGCAACTACCTACACTTGTATCCAACAGAAAAAAACAGCTTATATATATTTTTTCCCATTTACAGTTCAGAGATGGTTTACCGTTGGTGGGCAGCAGATCTGCCTCTTTAGGACATTTTCTGAAGAAAAAAGGGAGAGGTTTGCAAGTGCTGTTTTAACATAGACAAACAAAATTTGGCACACACTGTGAGATTCTTACACACCAAAAATGTTCTCAGGATTCACCATCGCTAATGAATTAGTGGACATTATTCTACAGTGGAGGTTTTCAGATTAAAAGAATTATCTCAAGAAAGACTTGTCTATATTTCAGACCTAAGAGGGAGACAAAGCACCATATATTTAGACTAGGTTTTACAAGCTTACATTTCTAAAATAAACTTCTCAATGTGTAATTGAGTTTCTTTAATAATCTCATTCCAACTTTCAAGTTTGGTCCTATTGACCTATGGCTAATTATTTAGCCATTTTATTTAACATTTGCTATTTACTTTTCTATTTACTTTTCCTTAGTATTTTCTTGAGACTTATTTCTTGAAATTGAGGTGTAAAAGTGTTAAGCATTCCCAAAGGGAAGATAAGAAAACGTCAAAGGCTATTTTAGCTTCTGAATAAGCACTTTGTTTTAAACATATTTTCTATTACTGTACTTCTACCCATTGTATGCAGTCCTGATCAACTGGCAAAAGGCTACAGGTGTCACGATCGCACTTCTTCCATACCAAAAGGGAAGAGACCAGTGGGGAAAAAAAAATCCATTATACACTAAGACAGGCAACTGCCACTACAGCCCTTGTACCACGTCATGTAATGAAGCATCAGTTCTCAGCACCACTCATGGGGCAATTTTGATGCATGCTGCGACTGCCAGTGTATTTCCAGCGGCCATTTACGACAGCCATGCATTGCTAGGACACAATAATCTCAGGCATATTCCTCAAATACATAGACAGAAAATTAGGAAACAGAAGACACTAGAGACATTTTAGAACAGAAAGAACTTCCTACAAGGATGTTATCTCTTCCTATCAGATAATGCAGCTGCTAACAGCTTTGCCAAGGTACCCACCTGGCAGGATGGAAGGGACACCAGCATTCCAAACACAGATGCTCTTCTTGAGTGCTTTTCATGTCTGCGTTAACAAGCAAGATTCAGCTCACAGATTAAGGGATTCAGGATGGTCAGGCACATGCCAGATTGACGTGAAACTTCGTATCACATACATACCACGGAACTTAAATCATTTTCTCTCAGGATAAAATTTGATCAGACGAAGTAAGTACTATGGAGTGTTAGGGCTTCTGGGGAGAGTTGTTTATTTGTTAGTTTGAAGTAATGGCTTTCAAAGCCAAAGTCATGAGTGCGCCATGTAATTTAACTTTAGCAGAAATGTCAGCTTAGAGTTTCAAATTCCTGCCTCTTGCTCCCACCCTAACTGTCCCTGCAGAACAATTTCTGCAGCAATTTTATCAACAATCAATAAGCCAAACAGAGTCACTAAGCCATCAAAAAAAAAAAAAAAATCAGAAACAGTAAACAAATCCAACTTACACTGCAGCTCCACAAACTGCTGTGCTGGCACAGACCGGGGGTGGCCTTGGTATGGGAACAAACATCCAATAATGGGGAGGGAGAACAGCAATTACTACAAAAGGAAACAGGTTTCTTATGTCATAGTTTCATGTTCAATCTTTCCAGACAATGCCATTTTATCTTCTGAGACAACTCTGTATCAAATTGCAAGCAAGAAAGAATACATTCTAATGAAATAAGTAGTACAGGATACAGTCAATAGTCCATAATCCTTGTAATTAAAAAAAAAAGGGGGAAGAATATGGAGTTCTAAAGCTGACTTTACCCACTGTGGGATGTGAGAAGCAGGGTTTATTATTAAAATATGACTCAATGACCCAGGGGATATTCTGTATAAGATATGTCATGTATGCATGGAAATTCAGAGCAGAAATACTAATCTCTACACTAACATTCACTGAGCCTGGTTCACATCCCTGTTGTGTGATTTCTAGTAGCATTGCCATTAAAAAATTAGTCATGTCCCTGGAACAGTTTGCAGGTTGTGAAGCCTAATTTACTATCTGTAATTAGAGCTTTGCCTGTGTTAGTCAAGATGTAACACCAGGCATTGGAAAATGATCCTAGAATAGAAAGCTTTACAAGTAAAGATCTCCCAAATATAAAGATTCACTTTGTATATTACATATGAGAAAGCAGCATCTGTAAAAAACTGTAGTTACTTCAGAAAAAAGTCAATCTGAACAAGCCGGAGAACGTAGCAAAGGCTGCTCTGGATTCTCAACAGCTCCCTTGAGAGTCTGGCATCCAACAGCCAGTCCTGTCTCTGCTCCTGCTTTAAAAAAATTTCCAAAGTAATGCTCCACAGATCAGAAGTCCATTTCTGTCCTTGCCAACCATTTCAATGAATGAAAAAGCAAAATATCTGGACTAGTTACTTTTTTTTTTTAACATTAGAAATGGATAAATAGACCTAAGAGAGCGTGACTGCTGCAGAAAGCAAGTCTGGGAATTGCAACGTTTTAATAACAGTACAAGAGACAGAGGCAGAACATAGCAAAAATAAAGATGGTAGAAACATGTCAAAAATAAAACAGAATGATTTAGCAAGGGAAAAAATTTCCGTATTCAAAATTACTTATATAATGAAGGCAAGTGCATCTGTAACTGCAGACCATCCTATTACATACTATTAAAAATAAGACTTTATCAGTAGGAAATTGAGTTGCCTGACCACCAAACATTCCAGTTTTTAGACTATTTTCCACAAGTGTCATTAAATAGCTACTCAGTATAACAAGCTCATTTTACAGCTGATTTAAGAACTTCATTACAGCAAACTAACTCCCTGAAAATAATTTTTTCTTTCACTTAGCAAAATAGAAACTAAAACTCTCTCAAAACCTGTCCCTTGAGGGCTACATACATGGCTGTCTTTCATACATACATGAAAGAACTTTTCAACTCAACAAATAGATATTTTATTTTTCTCATTCAAAAAGTTATACAGGTATCACCAGTGGGATTTAAGCAGTAAAGTATACTAAGGAAGGCAAAATTCAACATAAATTCTATGTTAAGAAAAAAGGACTATGACCACTACTGATGACTGAAAAGTTGTGTTTAAATAACCCCTCTGCTGGAAAGAAGATCAAAGGGAGTTGTGTTGTTAGTACTTTTTTTGAAAGACTGCATTTTTAGCATTCTTAATTTTCTTCCATGTAATATATATTCTGGCCATGTAAATACCATGGCTCCTAGGGACACAGTCCAATTTCTGGCTGGGCAGATCTCCTTTTTATCTATCTGAAAAACATCAATTCCTCCGAGACTTCCTTGTCCATTGCTGGAAGACAGCATAAAACAAATGGAAGAGCTTCAGTTTGGTCCAATGGAAGTTTCTAGTGCCCTCACATCCAAAATATGCTTGTTCTATGGGTGCTTCAGGCAAGGACAGGTAGTAGGCAATATTTATAACAGGACCACAAAGTCCACTTCAGAAAACAGAGAGATAGTTGCCTACTGTTATGTTGCAGAAAGGCAATTCAATAGTAAGTATTCCAGGTTTTTTAAAGGATAGGTAACAGTTGTGTGTAAGGGGAGAGTTCATGCTTTTAAGATCACATATTTCCATTCTCTGAAAGACTGACTACTGAAGCCACTAATCCTAAAATAGGATCCAACAGTCAAACACAGAATATTTAGATTTTATTAACAGGCATTAATACATTGCCACTTAAAGCTGAAACTTCCTCCTTAACTGATTTTTCTCAAATACCATGTTTTAAAGTCTAGTGATTACTGGTACTATTCAGCTCAAACAACAAGTTCAGGTTTCTCCTACTTAGCAGAGGTAAAATCATGCCCATCACTGACTAGAAATACAAATGTAAAAAGCTGCTTAAAACATGCTTTCCAAGCCCCACACATTGATATGAATGGTATGGTTTGCTGGAGATACTTTTCTGAATCTCTTTTACTTTGTCACAGCTTGTTTAATTAGAAACAAGCAAAATAAAAACCCTATGCCAATAATAGTTCCATTAATGAAGCATATGCTAAAAACATTCTCTCCTCTGCTCTTCACATCCATTTGAAATCTGCTTGTCCATATAGTTATGGATATGATGCTCTCTCTCTAAGAAAATGGCAAGAGTGGAACATACAAGTAGAGCCAAGAACAGGCAACAAAGGAGGAGAATAAAAGCATCACTCAGTGACAAGAATCAGGAAGGGAGTCAGGAAGACTTTTGTTTTGCTGAACATAAGCGGCAACAAGAAAAGATTCTACAGGTATTGTTAGTGCAAAAGGAAGTTCAGGAAAACAAAGAGTCTTCTGGTGGATGGGTAAAGACAACCCAGTGACAGATGATACAGAAAAGACTGAAATACTTGATGCCTTTTTTTGTCCTGTTCCATACAGGCAAAGCTTGCTCCCGCATGACTGGAGGTACCAACAGGGTTTGGGAAAGAACGGGGAAACCAACAGTATGGGATCAACAGTTCAGAAAAGCTTAGTGAAGCTGTATTCAAACCCTTGGGGCTAGATGGCATTCACCTAAGGGAGCTGAAAAGGTTGGCCAATGTGATTATGAGATTGCTATCAGCTATCAAAAATTCTAACAGTTGAGGGTGTTAGAGGGGTCCCAAAGGTTAGAAAAAGGCTAATCCCTAAGAAAGGCAGAGAGAAAAGACCCATGGAACAACAGGCCAGACAAGTAGAAAGTACCAGAGAAGACCATGGAGCATGTCCTCCTAGAGTCCATTTCCAAACACATGATGGACAAGAATCATAGAATACCAGGTTGGAAGGGACCTCAAGGATCATCTGGTCCAACCTTTCTAGCACAATTGGGATGAGATTCCCCAGCACCATGTCCAGCTGAGTCTTAAGCGTGTTCAGCATAGCAGTCTCAACCACTTCCCTGGGGAGATTATTCCAATGATTGACTGTTCTCATTGTGAAAAATTTACCTCTCATGTCCAATCGGAATCTCCCTGGGAGTAACTTGCACCCGTTACCCCTTGTTCTCACCATGTGACTCCTTGTAAAAAGGGAGTCTCCATCTTCTTTGTAGCTCCCCTTTAAGTACTGGTACATGGTGATGAGATCACCTCTAGGCCTCCTTTTCTCAAGGCTGAACAAACCCAGCGCTCTCAGCCTATCCTCATACGGCAGGCTTCCCAGACCCTTGATCATCTTGGTGGCCCTTCTCTGGACCCCCTCCAGCCTGTCCACATCTTTTTTGTATAACAGGGACCAGAACTGTACACAGTATTCCAGGTGTGGCCTGACAAGCGCCAAGTAGAGTGGGATAATGACTTCTTTATCTCTGCTGGTGATGCCCTTTTTGATGCAACCCAGCATCCTATTGGCCTTCTTGGCCGCAGCAGCACACTGTTCATTCATGTTGAGCTTCCTGTCCACCAGTACCCCCAGGTCCCTTTCCACGGAGCTGCTCTCTAGCCAGGTGGATCCCAGTCTGAGCTGCACTCCTGGATTATGTTTTCCCAGGTGCAAGACCTTACACTTGTCTTTGTTAAACTTCGTAAGGTTCTTGTTAGCCCACTCTTCCAGCCTATCCAGATCTTCCTGCAGGGTGGCTCTCCCTTCCAGAGTGTCTACTTCCCCACTCAATTTGGTGTCATCTGCGAACTTCATCAGGCTACACTTGATCCCATAACTAGAAACGGCCAGCATGGTTTTGCCAAGGACAAATTACACTTGACCAACCTGATTGCCTACTTCAATGACATGACTGCTTAGGTGGCTAAGGGGAAAGCTATGGATTTAATGTAACCAGATCTTATTAAGGTTTTTGGCGCTATCTTACACAGCATTGTCTGGAAGCCAGAAGCACGGGCTGGAAGAATGAATTGTTAGGTAGACTGAAAATTAGTCAGACCACCTAGATCAAAAAGTAACAATATATGACTCAACATTCACTTAGCAGCTCATAAAGACCAGAATACCAAAGGGGTCAATACTGGGGCCCAGATGGTTTAATTTTTTTTTTTTTTTAAATCAGCAACCTGAATGATGAGACAGCCTACACCTGAGGAAATTTGTAGAGGGCATTAAATTAGAGGGAGTAGCTGAACTGATGAATGTCAGAGATTCAACCCAGAGACCTTCAGAAACTTGAGGACTGGGCAAAATTAGAAGAGTGCCCAGCAGATCCAGGTGAATTACCGTTCCTTTCTACTCAGCACTCGTGACTCTGCACCTGGAACAGTGTGTTCAGTTTCGATCCCCTAGCTTAACAGCAATGTTGAAAAATTAGAGAGGGTCCAGTAGAGAACACCAAGATGGTCAGGGTCCCAGAGCACATGCACAGAGAAGACAGATTGAGGGAACTGAGCTTATTCAGTCTGGCAAAGAGGAAGCTAAGATGTTACTTAATAGCAACTTACAAGTATCTGAAACGGAATTACAAATTTAATGGGGCAATGGCAATAAAAATGTGGCTTGGCTGTTCAGATAGAATATAAGACCTCCAGAGGTTCCATTCGAACAATTTCTATGATTCCATAGAACAGCTCATTGTTCTACAAAATCTAGAGACGATGACGACTCATTTTTTAAGGTAGGCAAGATTTTCCCCTCTACAAATGTATACTGGTGTATAAGTTACTTTAAAAAATGCACCCATTGTTAAGTAACTCAGTCATCTTAGGTAAATATGTTAACAAGACTTGAGCTCAGGAGACTGCAAAGAGATGTTTTTAAAAGCCAAGAAGCATTTTTGTTACTTTTGTCTTGTTAAGAGTCATTATATGGTACTTTGTTAGACATCCAAGTCTGAGATCTGTAAGAAGAATGAGTATTTTGTGTTACTCAAGAACAAATTCCACTGAGGCCTGTCCATAACCACTCACCTTAAAATGACTTTCAAACATGCAAAGCCATGTTGTAGCAAGAAAATAACTTAATTGACAACACAGAAGAGGTACTCAGCACATTTAGACAGGCTTTTCCATAATTCATAGCAATCAACTGTTATTACTAATGTTTTTTAGAAGAATTTGCTTACAGTAAAATCACTGGCGAGCATTGTGTCAACTGGTCAGAGGGACAACAATCAAGGTTTGAGCAAAAATTCAGCACTACTGCATTCCTGGACCAACATACATGCCCCTTGCCCTGAAAAGCTACTGAAAACAGCATGCAGTTCTACCTTCAATAACTCTAAGAAAGTTGAAGGAATAAAGTAACAGAAATGTACAATTGTCATCCATTCTTTCCTATAGACAGTATTACACCTCTGTGTCTTGTCACCTTTAGACTCTTTTGATAATACTTCATATTATATACAAAGGCATTGCAAAATGCCTGCATATTTTTCCAAAAATTACCACTTTGAAAATTTAAAACATGCCAAAGGCATGCTTAGCATTGTAAGAAAAAGTTTTACATTTCACACATGCACATCTCTCAAAACTGTCTTTTGATATCACCTCTCAGACTAACCGTAAAATTCTAAGCAGAAAATGACCAGAATAAGGGGTTGTGGTTTTTTTAAACCAATGCCCTTCATCATCTGTAGAACACAGACCCTAAAATAAGCCTCAGAAAAAGCACCACAAGCAAGTTAGTGCCCAAACTGTCTTTCATGAAATATGAACATAGTTTTGAGGTCACGAAAGCACAGGTGATTCTCTGACTGTATATACTCTAAACCTGTTCTGTGTATTAAAGATCTCCATGACAGCACTAGCCCACACTGGTAACAAAAAAAATGCAAAATAAACCCAAACCTTTAGAATAGACTATAAAGCAAAAGAAACTAAATTTGTTCAGCTAGTCTCTTGCATAGAACTGCAAGCTGTAACTCTTCTTGAAAAACATCAGCTCCCTTTCACAAAACTACCCATACCCTGCCAAATTTATGACAGCAAAATTTCTTACAGAGTAAGAACTAGACCAACTTTGTTATCTCTGAAGGGAAAACCACACCTTGACAAGTCATCTGAATTGATGGGATTCTGGAGAGCAATGTTCAAGTAAAAAATGCTGAAGTTTTTTTGATAAAATGTTTATTTTGAAAATACTTAAATCTGTTGCCCATTGAACAATTGATATCTACCCTAAGAATTTTTTTCCCATGCCTAGAAACCAAACTGTAGTAGAATCATAGTTATATACAGCATGGGAAGCTCATATTGCCAAAATCTCAAGGACAAGATTGGAAGCAGGGGAATGGGCATCAAGAATAGTGCCAAGCCTTCTACCTGTCTATTACTGAACTGGCAAGAACTTCTACTACTTGATGAAAATAAAACTGAACTCTTCTACTTCCTTGCCAAAATTAGGGTAAAGTCTGTAGCAGAAGGCAAGAAGCCAGTGTTTACAGATGGCCAACATGCTGTGCAACCCTGTTGCGGTTAAGATTTGCATTTTCCTACACAATCCTATGAAAGAATGATGCTATGGATGGACGGCATGAGCCAAGGTCTACCCTAGAGTTCTGAAATGCACAGCTAAAACAAATATAGTAGTCCAGGTTATTATTTATTTATAGGCATATCAGACCACATGAAACCTATAATGGGTCTGAGATTGCTGAATACACACTATGCACACACCAGCCTACAACACAGGTCTTCCACTAGATCCAACTGAGTCAAATGCCTTATCAGCATTTCACACCTAGGCTAGTTATGGCACAGATTCTGCCTTCATCTCTAAAGGCAAAAGAAGATGTGGGAGATGCAGGTGATACTTTTTGCATCCACCATCATCACATCCATCCTCACACTGACTGTACTTTTTTCCCACCTTTATTGAAAAGGGTTTCATTTTCAAATGAAATCTTTAATTTGTGGAACACAGTTCCCAGGTTCAATTTCTCTAGCTGTTCTGCAGCCAGGCATGCTTTCTGTTTGCTGCTTCTGATTTTTGACCTAGATATACGACTCTGGTTCTAAAAACACGTGCATATTTTTAATTTGTAAAGGTTACTGAATATAAATGCTATCAATACCAATCATAAACAAGTAGCACAGCATAAGACAGCAGAGTAACACTCTATGAGAAATTAGCATACTAGGTAAATAAGACTAAGGAGTTTACTAGTTCCTCATCTTAAAATAGTTCACTGCTGAAATATTTTCCGACCTATATATAATTTTCAGTATCTTTTAAAACATTAACAAAATCTCAGCATAAGTGATTTGCAGCTAAAGTTACATATCCATAAATTCAGAAGATGCACATCTGTTATAATCTGAAACTAAAGTTTATCTACCATTTAAGGTGCAAAGATGCTAGCTGTTGGCTCTGTAGGTCCTGCAATGCAGACTACTTGCATGCTCTGACCACTGACAATTATACAGAGAAACATGTGCTGTTACTTTCTGCCCTGCCAACTGTGTTCACCTGTTGCCTCACCAGTTAAAGCACAATCCTATGAAGACTTACATATTCATTTCCCCTGAAAGCTCCAACCTGTTTAATTGAAGTTAATGGGAAAATTCACAACACAATGTTAAATATGTTTAAGTACCAAGTCTTCAAAGCTCTTCCACTCCTAAATTTAGAAACATTTAAGCAGCATTTTTCCTATTGTAAAAATAGTTATAACAGTATTTAAGCATCTTCAAAACAAATTAGACAGTGATAGTGCTTCCTGATTCTAAATATGACCTGCATTGCAATAGCAGTTGGTGGTCCCAAATTAGATTAGCATTCGTAACCTAAAAAAACAGACAAGACATAGAAAGAGAATTAAGCAAAAAAGGGCTGTATTACATAAATAAGACTGAATAAAGAGTGTGATGTTTTGCATTCATATTAATTCCAATTTGGGGACAGTAACAGTTGGTGTTTATTAGGAGATTCTTCTACAAGGAGCTTTGAAAGCAGCATAACAACACACCATTCAATTCCTCACATTCTATTTGTGTCTTTGACTAGCACCAAGTATGCAACGTATTCTTACACAGAAGCACGTCCAGGGATGCAGACAATCCTAGGAAAGTGAACCACATCCACAACCAAAGACAAAAAGAGTCCAACTGGTTTTTAACCTAATCTGTAAGAAAATTCATTCCTGACTCCCAATCAATAACCCTGAGCTTAAAACTAGGACTACCAGTTAGGCCACAGAGCTTTTGGAATCATTATGAACAACGGGAAATTCTCAGTTTTAGTGGCAATCAATATCAAATGTATTTTACAGGTAAGAAAGTGTTTTTCAAGATCTCAAAAAGAAACCGGTAGAACCTCTAAATATTTGCCATTTGCTGATTTCTTTTTTTCATACCCTGGCAAATATAGGTGGTAATTTCTATAAAATTATGTAAAAATATAAATGGCACATGCTACCTTGATTCTCAAAATTGCAAGCAAAGTCTTTTGATACCTACTCTAAAAAAATTACTTGATCACTACTACATACTATTACTACAGAGACTAAAAGTACAAATTTTATCTGAGCATGGGTTAACTTTGAAGCAGTTGTAATGATATGCATAATTAAAACTACTAACTCATAATTTCATTTATGCCTCCTACTACTTGCAATATGAGAAGCAGTAAGTAGTACAGAAGCTGTTTTGTATTCTCTTATGTCAACCATGACAGCTTGCAGAGCAGATCCCTACATGATTCTGTTGGTAAATGCCTCTACAGAGAAGTCTGACAATTTATTCCTACACTTTTCTAATCATTAACCAACAATTAAAAAGTGGAAGGACTTTGCTTCTTATTGCAGGACAGTTTAATTTCTTTAAGAGTCTTCTGAAGCATTTTGAAAATGCAAATTTATTATATCATATCACTCATACTAAAGGCATCATGAGACATTTCAAAAACTCTCCAGCAGACTGAACAGAATTAACCTCAGGAAAAGCTGTTTCAACTCTTCCCCAATATACTAGTAGATGTGCTGAAAACACAGCAGTCTCTGCTGCAGCTTCTGCAGTGTGCTTAATACAGAATTCAGATTTCCTGGTCTGAAGTTGCTAGAATGACCACAAGTATTCCCTTAAAAAAAACAACCAAACAACTCTCCCTTTCAGAGTTCTGTTACTTCAGAGTTAGTGACTTCTGCTAAAAACCTTCAATGTGAGATTCACACCATGTTTAAAAAACAAAAAAACCAAAACACAAAACCAAAAAAAAAACCCACACACTTTAGCATGGTAAGCTCCTTCATCCTCTCTGTACAGAGCACTAGTGTGAAGAATGTATTTAACTTTTACATGATGGTTTTATTTTCCTGAACTGCTCCTTTTATGTCTTGATCATCTACTGGCCCCAACAACACTCTGATAAGCTTTCTGCTCCCTGATATACATGAACAATGGTTATTATTAGGTGTTAATGCCTTTAGCAAGTTGATTCTCAACAGTCTTTTTTGGGCTTGTCTTATTTAGTTTTGCATTTAACTTGACAGCATCTCTGATCTATTTTCCCCTTTTGCATTACATTTTTTTATTACTAATAACTTCCTTTCTCCTGAGGTTTCAACATGTCAGCTTTTATTTTTTGGTCTTCTGATACTGTATCAGAACCTGGGGAAACAGAAGGGTACTTTGTAGTTCTTAGAAGTGGCTCATATGATGGCTACCTACCAGTTCCATAGTGGGGGAAAGACAGGACCACTCCACCCCTTCACAGCTTGGTTTCCACAGAATGGAAATAAAGGTACACAGGCTGAATGGAAGGTGCAAGGCACTGTAACAGTCTTCTGATCTAGATAAAAAACTCAGACTAATACACTGCACCATTCCAAGTAGCTAGAGGTCAGCTAATTGAAGCCTTTTCATTTGCAGCACGTTCCAGTTCTGAGTCTAATACAATGACTTTAAATAGATTGCACAGCATCACAAACCATTCAGCTGCTCTTTCTGACTTTTCTTTAGCTAGTTGCCTCACTTTCATATACTCTTGCTCTGATTTTTTTAGTTTTTTCCCCTTTTATGCAAGCTGAACTTGACTATACTATGGTAAAAATTACAGAGTACATCTTCTGTAGCTAGCAGATCCTAAGTGAAAAGTTGTTTCTCCTCCTACAGCTTGTCAAACTACTTTTTTCTAGAAGCACTCACTATAGCATCTAGAATTTTGGTCTTTGTATTCTGCACCAATGTAATCTTAACTCAGATTGCATGGGAGCAATCCAATATCCTTTTACAATTGTTTTTTCTGCATTTTTGCCCCAAGCGTAATTGCGGTGGGTGAGGAAGAGGATGTGAGTGAAACAGCACGTTACTGCTGAGGTTGGGTGAGGGAGAGAATCATAGAATTGTTAAGGTTGGAAAGGACCTCTGAGATCATCAAGTCCAACCTGTTAACCTAACTGCCTGGTCTACCTCTAAACCATGTCCCTAAGCACTACATCCACACGTTTTTTTAAATACCTCCAGGGACTGTGATTGCACCACTTCCCTGGGCAGTCTGTTCCAATGCCTAACCACTCTCTCAGTGAAGAAATTTTTCCTAATATCTAATCTAAATCTCCCCTGGCACAACTTGAGGCCATTTCTTCTCATCCTATCACTTGTTACTTGGGAGAAGAGACCAGCCCCCACCTCGCTACAACCTCCTTTCAGGTCTGCCCTTAGCCTCCTTTTCTCCAGGCTAAACAACCCCAGCTGCCGCAGCCACTCCTCATAAGACTTGTGCTCCAGACCCTTCACCAGCTTCATTGCCCTCCTTTGGACACACTCCAGCACCTCAATGACCTTCTTGTAGTGAGGGGCCCAAAACTGAACACAGTATTCGAGGTGCGGCCTCACCAGTGCCGAGTACAGGGGGCGCTATCACCTCCCTGGTCCTGCTGGCCACACTATTCCTGATACAAGCCAGGATGTCATCGGCCCTCTTGGCCACCTGGGCACACTGCTGGCTCATGTTCAGCTGGCTGTCAACCAACACCCCCAGGTCCTTTTCCTCCTGGCAGCTCTCCAGCCACTCCTCCTCAAGCCTGCAGCATTGCATGGGGTTGTTGTGACCCAAGTGCAGGACCCAGCACTGAGCCTTGTTTAATCCCATACAATTGGCCTCAGCCCATCAATCCAGCCTGTCCAGGTCCCTCTCCAGGGCCTTCCTACCCTCCAGCAGATCGACACTTCCACCCAACTCGGTGTCATCTGCAAACTTACTGAGGGTGCACTCAATCCCCTCATCCAGAGCACCAATAAAGATATTAAACAGGACCGGCCCCAACACTGAGCCCTGGGGAACACCACTTGTGACTCGTCGCCAACTGGATTTGGCTCCATTCACCACCACTCTCTGGGCTCAGCCATTCAGCCAGTTTTTTACCCAGCGCAGAGTGCACTTATCCAAGTTGTGAGCAGCCAGCTTCTGCAGGAGAATGCTGTGGGAGACGGTGTCAAAGGCCTTACTAAAGTCCAGGTAGACAACATCCACAGCCTTCCCCTCATCCACTAAGCGGGTCACCTTGTCATAGAAGGAGATCAGGCTGGTCAAGCAGGACCTGCCCTTCATGAACCCATGCTGGCTGACAGGCCTGATCCCCTGGTTATCCTGCACGTGCCGCATAATGGCACTCAAGGTGATCTGTTCCATGACCTTCCCCGGCACCGAGGTCAGGCTGACAGGCCTGTAGTTCCCCGGATCCTCCTTCCGACCCTTCTTGTAGATGGGTGTCACATTTGCTAACTTCCAGTCATCTGGGACCACCCCAGTTGACCAGGACTGCTGATAAATGATGGAAAGTGGCTTGGCAAGCTCCTCTGCCAGCTCCCTCAGTATCCTCAGGTGGATCCCATCTGGCCCCATAGACTTCTGGGCATCCAGGTGGAGGAGCAGGTTGGTGACTGTTACCTCTTCGATAACTGGGACTTCATTCTGTGTCCTATCTCCATCTCCCAGCTCAGGGGCCTGAAAACCCTGAGGATGACCAGTCTGACTATTAAAGACTGAGACAAAGAAGGCATTAAGTACCTCAGCCTTCTCCTCATCCTCCGTAGCAATGTCTCCCTCTGCATCCAACAAAGGAAGGAGATTCTTCTTGGCCCTCCTTTGCTGATATATTTGTAAAAACATTTTTTGTTATCTTTGACTGCAGTGGCCAGTTTAAGTTCTAGCTGGGCCTTTGCCTCTCTAATTTTCTCCCTGCATAACCTAACAATATTCTTGTAGTCTTCCTGAATTGCCTGCCCCTTCTTCCAAAGATGGTACACTCTCTTTTCTTTTTTTTTCCTGAGTCCCAGCAAAAGCTCCCTGTTCAGCCAGGCCAGTCTTCTTCCCTGCCTGCTCGTCTTTCGGCACATGGGGACAGCCTGCTCCTGCGCCTTTAAGACTTCCTTCTTGAAAAGCATCCAGCCTTTGTGGACTCCTTTGCCCTTCAGGACTGCCTCCCAAAATAATGGGTGTGAGCATGGGAGTGACTGGGAGAAGGTATTACAATAAGGTAAGAAAGAAGAAAAGCAAGATAAAAGCCTGATGTTGATATAACTTGAATAAAGTAGAAAATGTTATCACTGCTGTTTAATGTTCTGAAACTTCTGTAACACTTTTTAGAATACAGAGGGGTTTTTTAGAACATCATCTACACAGAATATGGCATTATGAATTGCATAATAAGCAGCTCTTTGACACCTGCCAGCTGCCATTCATTCTTTACCTAATTTTTGACCGTGGACATTGTAGGGCAAATAAATTTTAAGAGTGTTAGTCACAAAAATAAAATCTACATGTTTGTCATAGTAACAAGAACAGTAAATTAAGAAAGTCAGACAAACCTTGAGTCACTATTTTGTCTTTAAGTTTTTATAGTACAACATACTGGGAGGGAAAAAGTGTCAGTTCCATATATCGGCAACTTCAAGAAAAACTCATGGATAACTAATTGTGCAAGGAGAGACAAGAGCTGGAACACACAGAGTATAATCCTGTATTTGCTCATTAGGTTTCCTTAAAATAGTAAGAATACGCAATCCCAGAGTATAGTTTATAATCCCTTACTGCAAAACTATAGATTAAACCTGACATTTAGTTTTGGAGAAAAAAAGTTTAACTGCTTGCTTTTAGCTGTCTTGCACTTGAGTACCAAATGAAATTTTTAATAGGAAACTTTTTTTTTAAGTTAAATCTCACCACTTGTGCAGAAACCTGGTTGCCTCTTGCTTCATGTTGCAATGTCTCTTCATTTACAACCCATTTTCATTTCTCATTCTATACTGTAAACCAATGAAATGAATTCAGTCTCAGTCACGTATCTTTTGACAGCATAGTGTCCCGCAACTCAACGTCCTGTTCCAAAAAAACTCACTGACAGAATGTGCCACAGAGATCAAGAGCTTAGTAGGACTGAAAGGGGCAAGCCATTACTATGAATAAAGGGAGCAAAACTATATGAAATATTGCACGCACATGCTTACACCCTGCACCAATTTACTGTACTTCAGAAGAATACTTTCCCTGGAGGTGAACTGGCAGTAACTTTGAAACATTTTGTACAGGCCACTGTCAACAAGTAAATTATTAAAAATATTTATATAGCTTACATGATGTCCTAACAAGAAGCAACAAGGAAAAGACGACACACAAAAAAATACATATTTGAATCATCTGTGTTTCTACATTCAGTTCTGTTCATTCACTAAACAGAACTTCCATGAGTGATGGAACTAATAAAGTGTCATTTCTAGGTACCTCTAGTGGAATTTGCTGCTGCCTGAGAAGGGATGAACTCATACAGAAGGCTTTTCCTCCGTGGGCATTTCTTCTACCAAGAAAGATGTTTTATAGGCACCTAAAATTTTCAATACTGCTATCCCTCTATCAAATTTGATTGAAAATAGCCAAAAAGCTCAAAAATAAGGTGACAGTTCCTGATTGCATAAGACTCTTTGCCATAGGAAAGACAAACTGAAAAAGGGAAGACTTGCTGCTAAGTAGACACATAGCAAGATTTTATTTTTAAAAAATATGCATAAATATATACACTTGAGGCCTCCGATTGATCAAAACATTGCCTTTGAAACACCAGCAAATGAAATGCTGGCCATAAAAGTGTTAAATTATATTGAACTATAAATGCAACATCTAAATCTTAATATAAAATTCTAATCTATAAATATTTGTGTAGTTTTATCAGAACAAAAACTTTCAATGCAATACCACACATAACAGAAACAACCTGTTTGTAGAAGTTTGTATATAATATACATGCTGAAGGATTTCATAACAACTTCCAGGTTAAACCTTATAGAAAAAACTGTAAATACCATTTCATGTTTCTTTACAAATATCACTTATGTGATATTTTCTAATTAAAGGTGACCAAGAAACATCAAATTAAGGGCAATAACAGAACTACTGGATTTGAGTAAGAAATTCCCGAAAATATATGTCTTGTTTGTGTTTCAATAAGAAGTTAAACTGACATGCAAGAAAGGGAAAAATAAGAATACTAAGTAACTAACCCGAATGCCTGTTACAACATGATATTACACCATACGGATTCCAGTCTGAGACAGTACGGTAATTACATTTTCCTACAGAACACAGAGAAAGACAGGAAAAAATAAACGTTCCCTGCCCCTGGATATTAGTTTTAGTTTTCCAGTCTAAGCAGAGAAATAGAAAATGTGTCACATGCACATTAAACCACACCAGGACCACCCGATGAGAAGATTACGTATATTATACACTTTACAAATGGCAGGCTGGAAAACAGGAAATTTATCCTATTTGTGGAAATCGAACTAGCAAGTTGAAATGCATGCTCAAACTCTTTTCCAATTAAAAGTGAGACTTGTCTGAAATCAATATTCTCTTTCACATTAAAAAACTGTAAACATAACAGCATTGACTTATTACCATTTGATATTAGTAGAGAAGTATGATGCTAGAAGATACTCGTGTTCTTCATACAGCTTAATGAGCCAGTATTTGCATTTTAACCCCTCAAGTGAGTCCAAACCCTGAAGATACCTACTGTTAAAAAAAAAAAAAAAAAAAAAACAAACTTACAAAACCACACTGATTTTTTCTCCTCCTCTTACACAATTATATTTTTCAAACAAAAATATATAATGGATTCAAATACATTAGTACATGAAAAATTCTCATAACGTAAGGCCGGTCAACTACCTTTGCAGTATATAACATGAACAAAGACAAGTTTGGGAGTTGTATGACTGAAATAAAAGAAACCCCAACCCCTCGTGTAGGCTCATCAAGGACCTAAACCAACCTAAAAAAGATACTGCTAATTTAATTTAAAATTTCTTAATCTCACAAAATCTTATGCTATAAGAACTTCTCTTTAAGTATGCAGAACATATACACAAGACTTCATCATACTGTAGGCTAATACCAAAAGAATAAAAAGCAGAAAACTCATATAGAATTGCAAATACCAAGACCTCTTTATACCATAAGCATTTGTTCCTCAATGTTTCAAACACATTCTAGGAACAAACATTCTTTTTTTAATAAGTTTAAAGAGTATGTGAAGTTCAGAAAACTTAGGCAGTACGTCAAGTGGAAGAAAGAGGAGCAGAGAAAACATTTCCCTTCAAAGAACCATAAATAACCCATGAAAAACCTGGGAGTGGATACAGCCAAATTTTTGTGTTGTTTCAGGAGGCTGCATACAGCTATGCAAGTAGAAACCTCCTTTGGGGACACTCTATATCTCCACTAGGGGCTCTGCAAGTGTAGCTCTGCCAGCAGGCAATCATGGCACAGTTATTTGCTTTTTATCAATCCACTTTCTCTTCAAAAAGAACAGATCCTTCATTTATTACTTTACAGTAGAGAACTTTAAGTGATTTTATTAATTCTAAAGAAAAACTTCATAAAAAACCAAGCAGACTACAGAAAATACTGATAAATTACATTATCAGGACTGAATTCCCAGTATCCCTTCTATCTCGAAAGCTAGAAGTTAAGCAAAACATTTAATAAAAAAACCTTAACATAGCTATGGAGATATGTTAACTCATACAGACCTGTTGTTGATTTATACTTTTTTTTCTGACACATCAGCAAAGTAGCCTGTACTGCAACCACAACACAGCTGATTTAGCATTTCTAAATTTCAAAAAACATATTAGAACATTTTTCTAAACAAATTATAAATGCCTTTAATTAAAAATTAAACAGTTCTGGAATATTGCACTACATGATTTCTAATGCCAACAGCACACATTTTAACTGACTGAAACTAAAAAGCATTAATGTAATGTGAAATTCACCTCCAGGATTTTTAAGCTTTACACCTCCTAAACCAATAGTTAACTTCACTTCAAAAAAGATTAAATGATTTTCTATACACAGCATTTATAAAAAGGTGACAGCAATATAATCACTACAAAACCAATTCAGAAACACAGAAGAAAATAAGAAAATCTGAAATAAATTGGACTAAACAGGGCATGGCTTGAGATGCCACGGAATCAGGCAAACGTTACTGTTCACTAACGTTTCAGGGAACCAATTCAACAGGCACAGGTTAACAAGTTGACCTCAGAAGCGTTCACTAGTTCAGATATGTCCCATTTCACACTACAGTCCATGAGACAATGCTCAGATTTGTCTGAAACTGAGCTTCAGAAATGTACCCCCACACTTAAGAGTCAGTAAACAAGCAACATTCCTCCAGCTACACTGGTACTGAAGATCAAAACAATGACATTTCCATCCCTCAAGTAAACCTTAATGGATTAACTGCTTAACAGAACAAAAACCAATATTGAGCACGTTAAGGAAGGCAAGTTATTTCACTTACAGTATTTCTTCAAAAATATTATCTCAAATATCCTTTCATTTGTGTTCAGCTCACATGAAATTCTCTGTCAGTCATGAAGGAAATGTTTCTTTTCATGCTTTTTTTTTTGTTTTTTTCCCCTGTGAAGTGAGTATTCTGTGTACAATGCATCTTTCAACAGAAACCCAAGAATTACCTTATAGGCTACCTGCTCACAAAAAAAAAAAAAAAAAAAAAACCAACATGACCAAAACACCATACTATTTGGAGACCCATGAGAAACTGCATCTTCTGAGTAACTCTGAATTCCGTGACTGGATTTGAATCACTATGCTACCTCCACCAGAATTATTCTTGACATGCCAAGCCTGGTGCTAGGAAGGACCTTGCGAAAACATATTCCTTCTCTGCAAAACGTAGAATTCCAGTACTTACAGAGGGATGATTGATTGTATTATTTTATGATCTTCATGTATAGAACAGAATGCTTTGCAAAACTGGCCTATCAACTCCAACCAGAGAAAGACCTCAGTTTTACCCACAGCAGATCCCCTTTAATTAAACCTTAAAAGCATAACATAGTTCCATAGGTCAAATATTGCCCAATCTGCAAGAAGGGCAACAGGGATGACCCCAGTAACTACAGGCCTGTCAGTCTCACCTCTGTGCCTGGCAAAATTATGGAGAAGATTATTCTGGGAGTTACCGAAAAACACCTGAAAGACAACGCAGTCATTGGCCCCAGCCAGCACGGGTTCACGAGGGGAAAGTCCTGCTTAACAAACTCAATTTCTTTCAATGACAATGTTACCCACCTAGTTGAAAAAGGGAAGCCAGTTGATATAATCTTTTTGGACTTCATTGAAGCTTTCAATACTGTCTCTCATAGTATCCTCCTGGACAAAATGTCCAGCATACAGCTGGATAAACACATAATGCAACGGGTGAGCACCTGGCTGACAAGTCGGGCACAAAGGGTTATAGTAAATGGGGTTACATTGGGCTGGCAACCAGTCACTAGCAGGGTTCCGCAGGGATCCATCTTGGGGCCAGTGCTCTTTAATGTCTTCATAAATGACTTGGATGCAGGACTTGAAGGGTTGTTATCAAAGTCTGCTGATGACACAAAATTGGGAGGAGCCGTTGACACTCTCGAGGGCAGAGAGGCCCTGCAGAGAGATCTGGACCAATTAGAGAGCTGGGCAATCACCAACTGTATGAAGTTTAACAAGGGCAAGTGCTGGATTTTGCACTTGAGACATGGCAACCCTGGATGTACATACAGGCTGGGGAACGAGAGGCTGGAGAGCAGCCCCACAGAGAAGGATCTGGGGGTTCTGGTCGACGGCAAGTTGAACACGAGCCAACAGTGTGCCCTGGCAGCCAAGAGGGCCAACCGTGTTCTGGGGTGCATCAAGCACTGCATTGCCAGCTGGTCGAGGGAGGGGATTGTCCTGCCCTACTCTGCACTGGTGCGGCCTCCTCTTCAGCGCTGTGTGCAGTTTTGGAAGCCACAGTACAAACAGGATACGAAGCTACTAGAGAGCGTCCAGAGGAGAGCCACGAAGATGGTGAAGGGTTTAGAGGAGAAGCCATACAAGGAGCAGCTGAAGTCACTTGGTCTGTTCAGCCTGGAGAAGAGAAGACTGAGGGGAGACCTCACGGTGGTCTACAGCTTCCTCACAAGGGGAAGAGGAGGGGCAGGCGCTGATCTCTTCTTCCTGGCAACCAATGATAGGACCCGAGGGAATGGCAGGAGGATATGCCAGGAGGATATGCCAGGGGAGGTTTAGGTTGGACATTAGGAAAAGGTTCTTCACCCAGAGGGCGGTGGAGCACTGGAACAGGCTCCCCAGGGAGGCAGTCACAGCACCAAGCCTGACAATATTCAAGAAGCATTTGGACAACACCCTCAGACACATGGGGTGAATTTTGGGGTTGTCCTGTGCAGGGACAGGAGTTGGACTCAATGATCCTTGTGGGTCCCTTCCAACTCAGGACATTCTACGATTCTCTGAAATTTCTTTAGGAAGTTTCTGTGTTTCTCAAAATCAGTTATTTTCACATGTCAAAGGCTGGAAGACTCTGATATTTTGGGGTAATAGCCTTTTAAACTTATCATAGCAAATTATTTAATCATGCAATTCTAGCTACACACATATTCGCTGCACTCATTCATTAAATACAGTGTCCTAATTTTGTAAAAAAAGACTGCAGAGACCTAAAGATTTCTTACCTACACTTTGTTAATGTAAAAATAAGCAAGCTAGGTGAAGTCAATCCCCTCTGTGCTCCATTTCCCAAATTCTGACTATTCCCACAGGCCATTCAAGAAATAGTGATACGTTAATAGCAGACGAATTGGTTATATTCAGAGAACGGGAAGCTTGTAGGAAAGCAGCACAGAAAGAAGGTAAAAATACTCTAGTCCACCAGAAAATGTTATGGCTCATGACTTAAAATATTTAGCTTAGTACTAGGCTTTTCTTCTTCTATTAGTACTAATCTGTATTATGGTAGTGCACAGCTGTCCTGTTTTCTAAGTGCAATATAAAGCTGTAACAGAAGGTTTTCTACACGCAAATAATTTACAGTGTATGTAGCTGAGTGTTTTATATCTCGAGTGAAAATACAGCTAATCTGAACTAACACGTTTATAAAAACCTGAACTCACCATATTAAGGTCAAGTCAACAAACATTAATTGTACAGAGTATCCTCAAACACTTTCAGGACCCTTACATTCCAGGAGAATACAGCGTTGTCCACAGTAGGTCAGTATTTGCAGCATAGTGAAGAGTTTTCATCTTAAGACTTGCCCCTTACAATCATTGTGCCTGAAATGAATTACATTTTCTTGACAAACTGAAACCAGTGTCAAAATAGGAACCTTTAGCAAAGAGATCAAATGCTCTGCTATTCAGAAGATTTCATCATAAATTTCCAAAACACATGCTGCAATTTCTAACAGCCATTACAGTGTTAAACTTAAAATAGTCTTTGAAAGTTCTGCCTAAAAAAGCAGGCCGGATGTTTCTTTGCAGAAGTCTTTAGTATTTCTTCTGTTGTATGAACCTGTTATACGGACAGATGTATAGACAAATACAAGAAACAGAGATTAAGTTGTTTTCTTTTTTCTGCTAAGTTTTTTTACTGTACAGATAAAATAATTACTTTTCCATTAGTTCTCTTTTAATCTCCAGAACGTCATTACTTTGTAGACTTTCTTCACTCCAATCCAGTATTTTTGAGCACAAGATTAATTATAAGAAAGTGCTTCTGTCATTTCTTAAAATAGATTCTGAGTGGGAGCACATGCCATCATGATGCTGTAACTCATCAGGAAATTATGATGCAGTACCATCTTATTCTAAAGGCACCTGCTAGCTAAGATATGGCCAAGGTCATATCAGCACTTATGTTTTTCAGGACTGTTTTCCTTATCAGATTAAAAGAAATCCAGCGAACAATCAAAGATAGTGTGTTTTTTCAAGAAGAAAAAAAAAAAAAAACTTGACACAAATCACTGAGTAACTTCAATTTCAATTTTGCATAGAAGTGCCACCACCAAAAAAATTAAGATACAAAATGATAATTGCAAAAATCGTAGCTAATTAAAAAATGCAGTGAACTACACCAAGGACTTATTTATCAAGTAAAGCAAAAAACTGAGGTGAGGAGAACAGACTTCATATTTTATTTCTTTATTCTTTTTTTAATCATATGGCATGCAAATAAGGGTTTGGGGAGAAGGCTAAGGAGAGCTCCCCCAAATTTTTTTTCCTGCTTGCTACAATCTTCTTAAAGCCTACACAAATAATTTTCGTTATGGGAAGACACAGAACAAGACTACATCAGAGAAACCATGGAAGCAAAACCTTCCTAAGTAAAACAGGCAGTTATTTTTCTTTTCTTTAAAAAAATATTTGTTATCGTTTAACTTAAACAACTGAAAGGAAAACCTGATTGTCCAGGAATTCATCCCTTCAGGTGTACTAATAAAGCTTCCAGGCTATGTGATACCAGAACTTTCTGAATGCTAAGACATTTCCATTCAAATGGCAACAAAAAGCCGTGTTCCTGCTGTTAGAGTATTCAAACACTTCATAAACATTCTTGATATTTTCTCCTCATCTGCATGGCTTCTGAATCCATGGTAGCATGTAATAAATGCATTTTTGCATACAAGTAAAATTCAGGCCCTCAAGTCCTGTACAAAGCAATCCAACAAACACCACAGGATTTCCCTAGAAATAGAGATAATATATGCACTTAATTTTTTCTGGTGGAAACTTTATAGAAGACTAAAGCTCCACCAAGACATACGCTAAGAGGCTCATACGCAAGGTAACACAGAGGTTACATCTGATGCAGCACACACGCACCTTTTGAAAGGACGGTGGTAGACGCTGTGTAAGAGCACTGCAGGGTGCACAAGGGTCTACAAATGGCTTGGGACTACGAACCCAGAACTTCTGTAGATTCATACTGGATTACAGTGAGTAACACAGAGGCAAGGAACTTGGGTTTAATTCCTGTTAGCCTATGTGGATTCAAACACACTCATTTATTTCCCAGAAGAGTGCTTTAATTAAGAAAAGGCTGGATGGTGACAAGCTTCTTATCTGCTAAAGCTAGGTAACTACTCAGTTAAGAATTAAAATGCTATGGAATCCAGAAAATCAGTGACAAGGACCACGCTGTGTCCTAATAGCTGGGGCACTCAACTGCGACAGAAGACCTAGATTCTAGTCCCTGCTCCATGGACTATTTCTGTTTTTTTACTTGCCGTCTAACAGGAAAGAAAATGCAACAGTAGGTCAAAACACAATGATCTGAACCCTGTTGTCTTCCCTCCCATGCATGGTCCAAACTGCTAATTTTAAGATAGTGAAGCATCGCCACATCTATGTCTCTTTTTGGATCTAGCCTATGAAGTGTTACAGAGACTTGTTCGATTGACTATTTATATCTCCCTTCAGAAATACAAGACTTCTTAGAATCTGGGCACCTCTTCAGCCATGAAGTTTTTTAATTTCAGCAGTGTACAGCTAGGGATGTAGCTCTTAACAGCACTGTTCCACAGAGAGAATAAAGGCAATGCATTCCATTTTACAGAATATTTAAAGCTGCTCCTACTTTTAATGCAACATTCACCGGAGGAACCATAATATCCCCAAATGAGTATTTGCAGAACTGGATCAACAGAATATTCTCTGCCCTCTGAAGCACACAAACTCCAGTAAATCCACCTCACAAGTCTAAAACAATGACTCAACACCTTCCTCTGCCCCCAACTCCATTATTGCATTATATGTTAACACTAAATTTCTTCTTGAGTCAACTGCAGCTTTTTTTTTTTGACAGACTATGACAGACTATGAGGAAAATCAAAAGCCTCTTGACTCTGTTAGAGCTAAATATACAACAAAAATATACATTACATAATTCTAATATACAGAAATTGTACTTCTCTGAATTAGCTAATTTGAACAGACTGGTGAACTGATACAGACCTTTGTTTACTATAGAACAGACAAACTATTTCTACAGAATTTTAGTTATTCAGCTAACAAATTCTATACTGAAATATTCTGTTAAAAAACTAAGGAACCAAAGAGAATGAGACCAAAGACAAAGCTGTGCCCATGTAATGCTTTCAAGACATCTGATCCTGGTTACTTAATGTGAAAAGGCTTAGTAAGAAACAATATGCAAGCACAGAAAACCCCCAAAATAACACTCACTTCCTTTCAACACAGAAGTTTTGAAGTGAAATAAAATTATGTGTGTTCTAAGAGCATCTCTCAACTACTAAATTTTGTTTTTAAAAATGACCTGTAGGCTCTTGATGCAGGGACTGTTATATAAATATTTAACAAATGACATCTCATTTAATACTCAAATTGACTGCGGCCTCTAGAGATCTCTAACTTATATATTACATTATAATAGTTCTGTAAGTAATTCTTAAATGACCAACAAGTGCGTTTTACTAGTATGCCATATTTTAAAAGTCAGGCTAGAGTAGCCAAAGCTAATTACGAGAGTGAATCCAAGCTAATACAAGAATCCAAGTTTATTCAAGAACATCACATATCAGTTTAGTATCAGTTCTTGTCCTCGGAGACTTAAAAAAGCTTTTTTTAGCACGTAGCCTATCTGGCATATAAGTTTTAAGACTTCCTTTTTACCTAAGAATTTGCGAAGTACTTACATAAAAGAAATCTGCAAAATGTATAAATAAAAAATAATGTACACTGGCAGAAAGAACTTCACACAGATTTACGCAGCGAGCAATGCTATCCGTCACAATCCAATATCTGAAATTACATCCAATATAGAATAAATCACAGAACAGTGACAAGCCGTGCAGCACTGTGAGCTTTAAACATCTTCAAACCAAGCCCTTACTCAAATGATCTCATCTGGGCACTCAATAAAAGGATTTTCTTCAATTACATTCACATAACACGGTTAAAAACACAGTCTGCATCTTAAGATGCATCATCAATGCACAGTAATTGACATTAGATAGCTGTGTAACAGCCAGAGGAACATTACAAATGTATTACATTGACTTAAATGGAACTAACACAGTTAAAATGTATACATTTTTTTTCCTATGAAGGAAACTCCTTGAAAGTATGGAAGCTGAATTTCCATTTCTGATTCCATTGTAGGGACAAGAAAAGGAGATGAATCTCCAAAGGCTCCTAAACAGCTATAAAAACCTAACACATGGGAGAAGTAAAAATGTTATTCACCAGTTCTAGGAAAACAATTAGCCAACAATGTAAACAGACGATACATGTTCATAAGTCTTTCCTCATCCTACAGGTCATGTACCAGAATCTATGGTAAAGCCACACAGTGGGACATGGCTTCCTTGCACTGATCTATAAAATGCCTGTATTCCTGAAGAAAGCGGGCAGATAAATTAGTGGCACAAGCTATAAAATTTCGTATAGGTGCTTTTTGCCTGGCAGAAGGCCCCATACAAAGGCAAACTAGACTTTTCTGCCTGTCTGCCTAACAGGTAGATAAAAAATGCAGCAGAACACAGAGCCCAGCCTAACAAAATCTACTTTCTACAAGGAAATGACTGGCTTAGTAGATGAGGGGAGGGCAATGGATATTGTCTACCTTGACCTCAGTAAGGCACACACAGATTTGCTTCACTTATTAAACTGTCTTTATCTCAACCCATGGGTTTTCTTACTTTTGCCCTTCTCATTCTCTCCCTCATCCCACCTGGGGACAGTGAGCAAGTGTCTGGGTGGGGGCTCAGCTGCTAGACTGGGTCAGCCCACCACAATCAACTTTGGTGATTTCTTTCAGTGACTTCCTTTGTATTGCATTAAAGTAGTACATACTCCAGATATATCCTCCTGGGCAAGAGACTACTTGCAAGTTCAATGGCTGAAAAATGAAAGAAATAGAGGAAAAAAAATGAAGTCTTGAAAGAATCAACATTACCATCATGGTCAAAAATGATAAACTTTACAAGCAGTTATATATGGAAAACACATTGTTCTCAGAGCTATACTAAGAAAGGAAAGATGGAATGGGGGAAATAAAAGTATTTCACTGAGTTGCTTAAGAAGTCATTCAGGAAAGCGTGGCAAAGTCAAAGAGGTGCCTTGTTATCTGTCAGATTTTAAAAAAAAAAAAAAAAAAAGAAAAAAAGATACGAGAAAACAAAGGTAATTATGAATATTGACCTGATACTGGAATCCTAAGATTCTAGGAGACATCAACTCATAGCAGTTCCAAACAAAAAAGTTCCAAGACTTGACATTTAGTAGAAATTCTGTAAGAAAACTCTCAATCTAGCTGCATTCAAGAGGTTGACTGTTTCACCTAACACCAAAAATAAGCTGTACAAGTTATATGATATATTTGATCAACTAACTCTGTATCAAGGCACATAAACCCAAAGGAAAAAAAAATTAAAAAGTAAACAACACTGCTAAGAAAGATTTCAGTATAACTTGTCATGTTACAGGCAACAAAAGATATTACTGTCAGTGCCAAAGGAAGTATGCCTTTGTCAATTCACAAAGAACAAGACTTACACAAGAACAGAAATAACAGAAACTGAAAAGTATTTTCAATACAAAAATAGCAGAAAAGCACTGAAAAGCCATTTCCAGTATTTAGCCACCACAATTCAAAGCAAATGCAAACATTAAAAGTCAGACATGGAAGAAGATGACAGCAAAGGAATCTGTTGGCCTTATATCTTTATCTTCCATTGTTTTTAAAGAAGAGCTAAGTTTATTTTTTAATGCTTTATTCTCTTGCAAGCATTAAGAAAGTAGTGTGCTCAAGCATTTTGCTTAATGGTGAGGAGGTGAAGGGAAAGAGGAACTGCTGAAAATCTTGGGAGTACTTTTTTTTTCCCCTTCCTTTTTCCAAAACTTTTCTTTTTTATATCGGTTGTAATAGAGGCCATAATTAAATTCTGAAACCTCACCAAATACCCAATAGTTCTATACAGCATAATAAAGAAAAGTAATTAAAATAAACGGAATCTAGTGTTCTCCTGAAAGAAGACAAGACATTAGTAAAGTAGTAGCAGATTCATAGATCAACCAGACATCACTAGAAGTAGTATAATCACTTCAAAAACAGGAAGCCAATCATTTAATATCTAAGAAAATGAGAAATATCCCACAAACAAACAGTATATGCTTCTGTGAGCATGATTAAGTGAATAGAAGGCAACTGAGTTTTGGGCCACTGTATGTAGGCCTTAGGTCACCGACCCTCAAATTGCAATCAGTGGACAACAGGTGGTGCACAAGGCTACCAGATGTGATCGTATCCATTCAGTCTTGTTAAAGGAGTGTAACTTCTCATTTTTCCAACTGAAGTTTGCTAAAAGTGCACTGCAATAATAATACAAGTTTTAGAGGGCCTGACAACAGTATATTCCCTAAGAACATGGGGCACTAATGCCTTGGCCAAAGACCAGTTTTTCTCATGCATTATTACCAAAAGAAAAAATCCCACCTTCTTTCTGCTGGCAGCAGCTTGTTCCCATCTCTACTGTGTGGGCACAAGCATATACTCATAGTAAATCAAGAGAAATCGATAGAAATCTAGCTTGGCAAAATACTATCATCTGGATCAGTTCATATTTATTTCACCATATATATGAACAATTTTGCTGGGATAAATAAGAGCTCATGGACAGGATTACTTCTCTAGGTGGGATTAATTTCACCATTAATAAAATGGAGCAAAAGATGAATTTATCATAAAGAATTGCTAAAAGATTCAATACTTGTCAACTTTGAATAAGGCTCAGTGAGGGATTTTTAAGAAGAGACTATTGGGATTACAAGCATTTGGTATATTTGGTTTTTTCTCTATTCTTTTTATAAAAACAAGTTCTTAATTTTGTCCTTGTTAAGCAATGTGTTCAACTTTTCTAGTGAATGGGACGCTTTAAGATACCTAGAGGCATGATCATTAAGCACACAAATCTTTTTCCGTTTAGCTAGTCTGCTTTCCATTAACAGCCTTTACGCCTCATTTGTACAACATCAGTCTCTACATTCTTTGCTAGAAGCTATACTTTATGATATGGTTTTGATTTATTTAATGTGGCTAAGTCTAATGTTCAGCTTTTCTACTTACCTACCATACGCAAGTTACCAAATGTTCAGCTCTTTGTTAAGCACAAATGCCTAGCTAGCATAGCCTTCATACTCACCTAGCTACTACTCACATGAATCAAAGTAGTTTACATACAAAATGGGACAATACATCTTGACTTACCCCCTCCTCAAAATAATTTCCTGTAATGGACAAATCCTTCACTTCCTTCGCCATGTTTTTTTTCCTACTTGTTATTCAGCGGAGGCAGTGTCTTTGCTTGTCAATCAGGACAAGCTAGCAAATACCACTGAGAGGATACCTGGCCTGACAAAGCAACGCTTGTAAGAAAAGAGACAACACTTAATTAGATAAGGGAGCATGAAGACTATCTTCTGAATTAATGCAAGTGAACTACACAAAACCAACACATGATTACATCTGTGTAAGCTGTGGTCAGAAAGCAGAAATCCCATCTCCCACCCTTACCTACCCCACCTGTGCAACCCATCCCCTCCCTCACACTGGCACTCCTGAGGTCCCTCCCTGAGTTGATTCAATTTGTTCAGGCTGCAGAAAACTAATCTCTCAAAAAGAAGAGTAGTTTTCCATTAGGTTAGCCAGTTAAATTTGTTTTGCACAGACTGAAAAATGGCAGGATAGAAGAGTACTAAAGAAAGAACGGAGTCTAAAAATTTGACAGCAGAGGTAAAAAATTGCCAGCCTTGCTCACCATTCACCTACTGGAGCAGAAGTCTGCAGAGCTCGGTGCTGAACCAGATCACACAGCTGATTCAGCTGGAAGGATCCCTTTTTTCTGGCAGGTTAAATTTCAACTGTTTCGGTTCCCTGCCTGCACAGCCACAGAACAGGTTATGCCAGCACAGCGCAGCATGGGAGAGAACAACAGCAGTGACGATAGAACCATGCCCAAAATTCCACAGGGATAAGATTAAACCTGGACAGAGTCCTGTTGGGCTCTAAAGCAGTGACCAGTTACAGCAGACTGCATGGTACACCACAAGAAAGTTATCTCTGAATAACACGGCTTGAGCTGTAGTGAATGCAGGAAGATAAAATCCCTGGCAAAGTGCTGCATGTATTTTCCTAACAGACAAGTCAGCTAGGTACAGGGAGGGCCTGTTAGTTTAACTAAGTATTAGTGCAAACATGCTTTTTCTGTCATTTCTTCATCTACAGCTTTTATAAAAATTGGTAATTGTGTGGCTTATTTTGTATGTTTGAAATACTTTTACTTACTACTGAATTTTACTTTAGGCTAGCTTAAGGTAAGAGTAATTTCAAGGCTAGTTAACAAAACGCATTTCTCACGCATCTTTAGGTACTTCCTCCAGAGTATCCAAAGATTCAAAGGATATGCCCTCGCCCACATCACCCTCACAAAATGCACAGGAACAGTCCAAGATATCTTTTCGGACACTTTCCGCCATCAGGAAAGTCTCCTCAGCATTACCCACTGGAAGACCTCTCTGGCATGCACAAGAACTGTAGGAGGCACGCACAATCCTGTGGAGGCAAAAAATAGTGAATAGTGTGTCTATATTAGTGTTTCTGTTTGGTTCAAGAGTATGGCGTTCAAGCTGTCTCCTGATGGTCCTCAATCACCATACTTCGGTTCACGCTGCAGAGAAGGATTAAAGCACGAATGCTGAATACGTTTTGGACAAAACTAAACAAGATGTACTCCAAGAGTACACCTAATGCACTCCAACCATTACTTAGGAGTTCACTCCAAGGGTTTTGAGCTAGTGTGAAGCAAAACACCAGGAACAGTGTGGATGTGAAGCCCCCAATACTAAGTGGTTTGCTCTACAAATCTGCTTCTCCTAGGCTGTACACTTGCTAACATAGACTTTACTTAAATTGAATGAAATCACAAAAGCTAAGTTAAGTTACTGAATTACAGTCAAAAGACTTATGTAGGTACAGCACAAAAGCAAAGATTATTTTTTAAAATTGTCTACTTATCCTTGAGGAATTGAGAGACCACCTAATTATCCAAATAAAAAGAATTTCTGCATCTGCTTGTTTTTTCCTGCAATGGCTGCTAGTTGGAATGTCAGCATCTAGGGGGTTAAGTTTAAATTTATGCTTTGAATGAATTATAATATATATTTTGCTATTGCCTCAAATGGCTCTGGACTGATGTTTTCACAATATCTTAAACATAGAGGAAGCTCTTGAATGTGCCCTAATTGTTAGATACTTTCTAGATGCTAATGAGATCTCAACCATTCATTTTAAAGTGGTTTTTGACTGCGTATTTTTCATATGCACAGCTGAATTTACTTTCTAGAGGCTGAAGTTCAGGTAGAACATTTTTAGCAGGTGCTTGTTTGGTGCAGAAAAAGGATACTACGAATAACCTGAATATGAAGACTTGCTAAAATTATTGGGGAGGGTACCAGAAGCTGCTACTATTCTGTTAAGAAATACTGAAAATTATTTCTATTTCACATCTAAAATCTCCCTCATGATTTGATGAGTCCTCACAGGACCTTACACATAACAATAACCAAATATAAGACAAGCTATCAAGGAATTAAGAGATTTTTCTAATATTAAGGATAATCCATAATGTCCCAGTTTAATGCTATACAGAAATTTGCCTCAGATGCCTTTTCCAGAAAGTTGTTCCATTCATCAAAGCATTCAAAAAAAGTCTCCTTGAACCCTTTTCTGACAAAACAATGCTGAAATGACAATTAGTATTTTCACTAATTCTCTTTGATCAACTGCCAAGCCAAAGAGAAAAGTCATGTACTGAAACCATTGTGCACAAACGAGAGCTATAGCCTTTGGAATAAAGAAATAGGAACAGGCAGGTGAGCATCCTTGAAGCTTAACGATCACAGGAAATTCTTCAGCAGTTCCTTTTTTCAGCAGTTGCTTTTAACATGAACTTTAGAGTTTCCATTTTGATCTTCGATGCTTAGAAAAAAAAGCCTGAGTGTCACTCAGATAAGAAGGTCCTGCACATTGGAAACACTAGTAATAGTTTTAATTCTTGCCCTGCTGGAATTTAACCGGCAAGATCAGACCTTAAGGTTTTACAGCTTACCTCCCTACTGTGGAACAGAGCGTGTTCCTAAAAGACAGATGTCAGAATAGCATTAGATTCTGGAGCAGTTTAAATATACCAAACTTGAACTGTATACATTTTACTAACATGATCATTCCCGACTTCTTGAAGCTCTGTGCCTTGCCTTCTGTCCAAAGAATTATGCCATACAGCGCTACCCTTTAGTCACATTTACTTGACAAAGTTTTCAAGTTCGAAAAAGTTTTACTTGAAAAAGATTTCTCTCAAAAATCTCAACACCCTCTTAAGTCCCTTGGTTTATTCTACATGCCTTTTATTGGTTTCTTCTTTTCTTTATTTTGCTAAATAAATGCCAGAACAAATGTCTGCATGTCCAGAATGGTTTGGAATCCCTCGCAATGGGAGGTTGGGAAGGAAGGAAATTTCACCCCCCAGATTTTTCAGTCTGTTCAATTGAAGTGATCCTTAAAGAAAAGACTACCATCAAGTATATTTTACAATAACTAGAAGTACTTTCATTTAGATTTAGCTAAAGCTTGTAACTAGGGAGTTATACCTCACTGATCTACTAACTATATACATCTATCAAGGCAAAGGAACATCGTTAGAGTCACTATCTGAGAAGGAATTCTTTCAGGGCATTGTAATGACAGTAGAAGAAAAACCTGGAGATTACAAAAACATTCCCCCAAAACCTCCACTTTATATACCATTTGTTCTAAAATAGTCTCTAAATTTTCTTAAAGTATTAAATCAGAGCATAACAGCACTGCTGAAGTTTTAATCAGAGAGAGTTACACACATATGAGCATCTGTTGTGACTTTTTCCCAGCATCTCTGGAGTTTTCTGAATATTATCTACAGAAACACTTTGTCCCTGCACTACCTTTTAAAGATATTTTTCACTGCATTTTTCCTCAGTATGCTTAATTTACAGCTTATTTTTCCAAGGAAGCTGATTTTGAGGATCCTTGATTTGCTGTAGGCTTATTTAATGTCTCCCCTTGAGTATTCAGACAACTAAAAAAGAAAATGAAGCTAAAAAAAGAGGAAATGAGAAGTACTTATTCCCTTTAATCTTTGTTTTCTCTGCTTTTTCTGGAAACAACAGGCATTTTTCTCACCAGATATGTACCTACTTTTAGGCATCTTGCCGCTTTCTTCTGATTTTTTTCTGAGATGAAGATTCTGACAGTACATAGTAAGCCTTTGGCTTCTCACTGTCTACACTGCTATGCCACTACTCTACAGCATATGAAAGAATCAAGTCAGTGGGAAACTATCTAATATCTGTTTGAATTCCTAGTAATTTTCTTCTTCCAGAAACATACATTGCCACCCAAACTTTCCTAAGACAAGATTTGCAAGTACCTAGGTAAAAGGATACATACCTGCCCGACACTACCATCTTCTCTTTTACAGTCTGGTCTGTCTTCATAATTCCATGAAAATTGTTTCAGGAAGGGGTAAGAAATAGCAGAGTAGAAGTGTATTGGTTTGCCAAACTCCTAACTAGTGCTACATTCAGTGTTGCTTCAAGAATTACTGGATGAAGGCTTTACAGACTTCATCTCAGGCCTTGCTATCAATTCCTCCCTAAATGGCCTATCCCAGGGCATTAAAAGCAGCTTGAGAAAAGAGAAAAGGCGGTGTTATTTTTTTAATGGCAATCTCTGCCTATTCCGTCATTTGCAGAGATCCTAGGAACGTTCCCCTTCTGAGTCAGACCTGCAGGATACTTCACTGCAATTCCTTTTAATTCCTAAAGAATGCATATTGTTCTCCATCCATACAGCTTCCCATAAAATGACTGAGTAACAGCTCATTTCCTAGATTTCAGTATGAATTTAAATCCCCCACAGCATACCTTTAAAAAAAAAAAAACCAAAACAACAACCCCCAAAAAACCCAAAATCCAAAACCCCAGCAAAAACCAAACCAACAAAAGCACACCATATACTTAAATTTCTTCTTCCCACTTTTAGGTCTCAAAAGTCACATATGATACAGAGGAAAACCAACAAAATAAATACAAGAAAGATTTTTCAAATGAAAAATATTCCACATAGATTTTAAATTCCCTACAATATACAATATAATGAAGAAAACTAAGAATTTCATAACCACACAGTAAGTACTCAAAAGCTCAAAATATATTATAGTTCAAAGCCCACATGCATTCTGGTTCCTTACTCTACTACGTAATAAGTGATATAATTTAATTAGAAAAGGAAAAATTAGATCCGAGAAACATGTATTTCTATAGTTGCAGTCCTAAATACATATGCCACACTTAATATATTGCTATATTGGCCTACTAATACAATTTGTATGTTGAATACATAATGAACTATCATATTAAGTATAAAACTATTAAAGATTACTGTTCTAGGTAACTCACTTGCATATGGAGCTAAATTAACATTCAGTCAGTTCTTTCAGGTCTTGGTATACATCAGAAAACACTTTACTGCTCAAAAATAGATTTTCTAATACATAGCTATTCACTAAATCACTGAAGTCAGCCAGTGGAAGTTTTGCTATTTATCTCATATTACAAGGAACAGACAACGCATTTTATTCCTTACAAAATACCATTAATATCATTTATCCACTTTGTCATAGTAAGACAGAGCCCTCTTTTGCAGGATTTTGCAAAATGTACATAGAAGAAGATTATTCTTGAGGGTTTATGCTAATTTTTTTTGCACTTGACAAGTAAGTTAGGCATAAAATAGGCCTCAGTAAATTAGTATGAAAACAAAACAAGTAAACAAAACATCACATACAAATGTCTTACTTGCAAAATGAGATTTTCTAAGATAACTGCCTAATTAAGCCTATTTTTCCCAAGCACTTTTTTATGCAATTACTGTTCCTTGTAAACTTCAACTTACTTTTCTGAATTGTTTTGTGATTAAAAAAAAAAAAAACAACCACCAACCTAAAAGGCTATGCTACTTTTTTATTAATTAAAAACATCCCACATAAAAAAAAGGCTGCTACCTGCTCATTTCCCATATGGTTGTTTATTACCCTCCTATTCTCCAAAGGCAGCTTTTTCAGGCATTCTGCTAAACTTTCAAGAAGAGTTCTGTCATACACAAGACTACTAATATAAAACCATTTCAATACAAGAGGTAAAGAGTTGAATACTACATCTACACATAGGAACAGACTGTAAATTATTTCTTTTCTTTAATCTGCACTTCAAGACCTTATACATATTCTAACAAGAGCTAAAATTTGTTCTCATTTTTAGCTATCATGTCCTCCTGTTGCATAATATCAATCTCACGAATTGCAGACAACAAAAACTGTACTTGCTTATCTCCAAAAAAAAATTTTTTAAACCCTATTAGCAAAACTATTTCAAGCATTGGAATAAGAAAAAAAATATTTTCCCACATATTCAAAATAAACTTTTTTTCAGGTTGAACAACTGAAAAAGCAAAGTGAAAATCTTAACTTTCACTTCATAAAGGTACTGCAGAGCAAACTTCTTTGCTTTTAAAGTGCTATAAATTTCACAATAGACATTTTCAGAAAAGCTATGGGTGAAATCCTAATACGATATAAAAGTACCTCTCAACAAAGATGCTCTACTCTCCTACTTGAAAAAAACAAACATGCAAACAAACAGACAGATATGGCTACATCAACATTAAAGGTGAGAAATTCTATGTCTGCGTATCAGGCTTTTGTATGCTAGACTCTCCAAAACATGGACTGATGACCTTATATTCTGTTATTGTCCAGTTAATGAAGCCAGCAAACCAACTAAAGGTGATCCCAGAACTAAGTTAGTTCTCATGAAATCCACGATCACCCATTTTTAAGTGAGTAGCACAGAAAGTTCTCCCACAGTACTGGAAAAGGGGACAAATATAAACCTAGAAAAGTAAATGAAAGCATAATGTACTGGATAAGCTCTGTACTGCTAAATATGAACTACAGACATGGAGCATGGGCAAAGATGGAAGTCTTTCAACCATATTTGGGTAAGTAAACTCCAAATCAAGAAACACTGATTAGACAAGACTTCTCGCCCCTGCTCTGTAAGAACACATAAATCTCCAAATTAATGGCCATTTCTTACATAAGTAGGTATCAATTAAAACATTCATGTACAGTTGGGAAATAATCTCTTGCTTTACACACTTTTAACTTCAGTGTTTCCACTTCTTTCAGTTCAAAAGAAACAGTACCATAGCAAGCAAATTAAACTGTAAGTAAAAGAGTCTGCTTTATCAGTGAGACTCCAGTCACCAATTTTTTTTCCACAGTGCACATTAAAAAACAGGGAAAAAAAATCCAGGACTTTCTTCCTCTTTAACTATAAAAGGTAAAGGTTCCTATTTAGCACTGTTAAACTATAAAAAGGAAATTGGACAACTGTACAGATCACATTCAGTAGACATAAAAGCTTATCATCATAACCATATCAAAAATCAGAAAGAAATGCTTTTGTGAAGACTTACGGCTATAAATGGCAAATAGGGAGATCTCCTAGTTTCTATGGATAAACTCAACGTTATGACAGCCTTACAGTTGGGAAAGACGAAAATCAATGTGGCTCAGAGTCTAGAATGTTTTACTCTTAATGGAAGTACAGCATTTCTCTACTTCTAGAATCCATTTGCTGAACTAAGCTTTTGGAAGAAAACTAAGGCTCCTAGGAAAAGCTACTGTCTTGAATCTCTGTTTTGAAGATAAGTGCCCAATAACATGTAGTTTTTGAGAGAAAGGCAGAGCACAAGCAAAAAGCTAACCAACTTCAATTTAGACAATTAGGGCAATTTGACAGTAAGTCCTAGCAAACTTAATGTCAGTCCTTACCCTCCCACCCACACCTCCATAAGAAAGTTTACCATAACTTCCAATGCATGTCCAAAACGTGAATAGCATCACCACTGAGAAAAGATCTTGCAACTTGCATGCTATTAATCAAGAGTCTTAGAGGAAAGTCGTGAGAAGGTACCTCTTAAAGTAGGAGAGAGGCATATGAATTTTTAGTTGGAAAACTGACAGCATATATATTTCTAAAACAGTCTGACCAACAAATTGTGACACCCCAACTATTTTATTCACCACGTTTCTCAGAGGTAATTTTTACAAAGGTGAACTTCAGATCTGCCCAGGTAATCTCTTTATTTGGACGATGTTCTCAAGTAGACAACGCCCTCACTATCTGAGAGGAATGCTTGCTTCAAAGTGATAAAATTCAGACACAATGTGTACGCGCTGTGTTACTTCAAACTAAATGGTCCCAGACACTTAAAGATGCTAGTGTGATCTTTCACACTACAGTATCAAGAGGCTAAACAAGGTCTGAGGTTATGCATTCAGAAACCTTTGTCTGCTTTATTGCTTAGGCCCACGGCAACAACTATCATTCAAAATGTTTTAATCTTTACTTAGAGGAAGAAAGGAAGAATAAAGTACCTGAAGAAGAAATCATTAGTGAAAGGTTGCATTTTGCCAAAACCCCTTACTCCCTTTAATTGTAAAAAATGTTTCATAAAAGTGAAAAGCTATGTCACCACTTTTTAAGCCATGCTAAATACAGTAAAACTATCCTGAAAAAGAAAGTTAGTCTGAGATTATTTTTTTAAACAAGCACGAAACAATACAAAAAGAGGAGCAAAGACAGAAAATACCCTTTGTGTCTGATGATGACTCTCTCACAGACGAACCTCAAAAGCAGACAAAACTGCCTAATTTTTATCAGGAATATTCTGAAAAAAAAACATGTAACAAAACATCATTTTGACCAGCTACACTACATGCTTACTGGGCAGAAAACAAGAAGAGAGGTAAATAAGAAGGAAATGGGGATGGAGAGGAAAAAGGACAAAATAGAAGCGCAACCAGAGAGAACCAGAGTCTCTTTTTTTCCATCAGGCTACTGGAGATGGCAACATTGTTTAGATCTCTCTGGACAGTTCTAGTCAAGGGTCTGCTTAGTCCCTCACATAACAAGAAAGGTCACAGATTATGCAACTTTTACCAGTGTCACCACCGGTGAAGGATGACCTAATATTGATTCAACTCTGGGCACCGCACACATTTTCTTCCCTTTTGTAGCCAACTTCAGCATTACAAAACTGTACTTACTAATCCAGGTTCAATATCCTGACACCAATGGTAACTGATTAACAACCATTCTGTTAGAGATAGATACCCCAAACATGAAAGGCTTGCAAGGGGCAACCAGAATAACTCCGTATTAAGATTTGTATTGTACTAATGAAGCATTGGTGCACAACACTGCAGACTGAGCATGCATATAATCCAACCTTTACCATAAATGTAGACATTTTTCTTCTTTTTTACTTGTTCATCTACGCCATATTTCTTGTTTCTCTGTGTGTGTTTCTTTTTTAAAAGAAGATATCTGGAACCCTTAAATGACAAAGCTTTGGCCATTGTTAGCCCAACTCTGCTATCTCATTCTCCATCACAAAAATCTCCCAATCTGACAGTTAGCATCACAGTCCTTTTAAAATGTATTTTACCATAAGGGTAACATCACGACAACATAACGCTGAAGCTCTATTATTTGTTCACGCACCTGCACTATGCATCAATGATAGAAGAGGGAAAACCTAGGTTTGGAACTTAAGTGAGCAGTATCTTTAATCTAAACACTTCATTAGCACTGGGGCTGACCATGACACTTTCATGGTTGCATTCTTTTCACATGTTGCAAAATGTCTTGAAATGATAATGCACAAAGATTAGAACTCAATTTTCTATCTACAAACTAGGGAGACTTCTTATTTGCTTAAGACATAACCCTCTACTTTACAACAAGTTTCACAGTTTTGTAATCCGTCATTGTTTATGTTTCCTCCTGTTTCAGTAAATAAGCTTAACTCTACAACTTTCTGTATAGAGACTCAAAAATAAACATGAATGACATCTGCAAGTCAGCACATGCTGTATACGCTAAAGTACTTTTCCAGATTTCAGGAAGACAGTTCTTTCACGTTGAGAAAATGTCCTAATTATGGACTCCATTCTTCTCATTCACCCTTAACTAAAAGACCTTGACAGTTTGGATATAAGAGAAGTTAACAAGTAATTTAAAAAAAGAAAAAAAAAAGCTTCTGCATCCTGCATAATTTTGCATTTGAACACAATAAGTTACTTTGGCTAAACAATAAGCAAACTTTCTATTTCTCTAATCCACAGTACCTGTCTTAATTTGTCACAAGTGAAGAAATATACATTTGTTTCTAGATAGGAAACTAGCAATATGCACATAAACACAAAGGTCTACCAAGCAAAACTAAATACAATAACTTACTCAAAACAAAATTGAATGCAATGAAACTAAGCTACACAACAAACATTATTCACTTTGTATTAATATATTCTGGAGCCATGTGCATCAATCTCAACAACAGACAAGACAAAAAAAATTATTTGGGCATGTTGTTAATGTCCTCATTTAAAAACAAACATACAATCTCACTCCAAATTAATTCAACGGAGTTACTCCTAAGTGAATTTAAATTCCATCTGAATACTACCATAAGGCGCAATAATGGTACTTTCTAAACTGAGTATACCAGGTCTAATAGGAACATAAATCTATCTGCCTGTGCTGATAAGCCCACAAGTATATACTGCTAACAAAACAAACATATGGCTATGATCTTAATGAGAAAAGCTAAAGAAGTCATGTTATGTTAATTATCCAATTTCTGATCACTGAGCTATTCTAAATGATTAAACCAAAAAATAGTGCTTATACCTAACCTTTCCCTTCCTACACTTATTCCTTCATACACCAGCCAGGAAGCAATTATCAGTTCATCTCTACAAGAAAAATTCAGAAGAGTGAATTTTTAAATCTGCTGTCTTTCCACAGCTGAAACAACAGAAACAACTAGGGGGCCCAAGCCCTCGAAAGTACACACATTTTCTTTCAGGAGTTAAAGGAAATGCCACAGTGGAAAATAATTAAGTTTGGCCAAATAAATGGTATTAAAGTAATGCATTTATATAAAATTTTATTTCATGTCTACAAACATTCACAAAAAGGGGACTAGGAAAATTGTTAGAAACCAAGGTGTCCCCTTTCAAAACGGCAAAATAATTCTTTGCAAAATTTTTCAGCCTGCAGTTCAAAACAATGGCATTAAGGAGAAAAGGGCTAAAACTGTTCTGTTCACTTATGCCTTTTGTTTTTCCTTTAAAAACGAAAAATTAAAATCAGGCCACACAATCTTCTCAATGGAATTGCAAATTATGATATGAAGTTAAAAGAGTTTAATAGTGCTCAAACAGGATTTATAGTACAAAATAAAAACCTATGTATTCTGAAAGATTAGCTGAAGGTATTGTGGGACTTAACCATTATTTAAATTATTGTAACACCATATGTATCTGGTACTGCATTCTGGGAACACTTGCAGGTGAAAATTATTATAACTCACTGATCAACAGAAAATAATAATCCAAGTTACAGAGTACGAGGCTGTACAAAATATGCAAAGAGCATTCTGTCAGCAGACACCTCCTTCTCACTTTAACTTTTACAATAATATGTAATTGCAGGCACGTCCTAGCTTTCAGAAACAAAAGCTACAAACTCCCCCAATTTGACTTTTGCATCTGGTCCAACCTGCTCCGTCCTTACGAAGGACAGGACTGCCTGAAATTTGAACGCAACGCGCAGGATTTCCACTTCCATTACACCGCGGTTTTCTAGAGGTTCACCGTCAAAACCACCCCGCAGCCAAAGGCTCCGCAGGCAGGGCTGAACTCCCGCCCGCAGCACTCCCGGCGCCGGGGCGGCGGCGGTTCAGCACCGGTCCGGGGACAGCGCAGGCCGCGCCGGGCTCCCGCCGCCCCCCGCCGGCCGGCCCAGCCGCGGCCCCCGGCGCCGCCCCGCTTCCCGAGGAGGCGTGAGACGGAGGCGCTCGGGTTAAACACCGCTGGGTTTAATAAATAACTTTCGGGTGAACTCCGGGCCTCCTCTCCAACGAATACGTCCACCCCCTTCCACTCCGAACATCTGCCGGCTCCTCAGCGTGCTCGCAGCGCTGCTGTCCGCCAGCAGTCATGTCTTCCCAGGCTCCCGGTAAAAGCTACCGAGCTCGACGCGCAAAAATGTCACTAAAATCTCGCCCCTTCCTCCGCCAGAAACGCTATTTACGCCCTGACACGCTCGACCCCCTCGGAGCTTCATTTCTGGGCGTACCGCGCTTCCAGCGGAGCGCCGGGCTCCGCGGTACGCCGGGACACCCGCAAGGCCCCCCAAGGGCCGAGGAAACCCCGAAGCCTGCAGCACACGCACCGGCTACGGCCCTGTGCAAGCACCGCACGCCGTGTGCCAGGGGTTTATCAAAAGGATCGTCCATGCGCTGTGAGCAGCGGCATCGTACGTGCCCTCCTCCCCCTCCCGACAGAAAGCACACACCGGCACACGCATCCCCCCCCGAAAGCAAAGGCCGGGGCGGGGGAGGGGAAGGAGCCATCCTAAAGGTGTCGGCCGTGCCGAGCGTGCCGCGCTCAAAGGCGTCCCCCGGGGCAGGAGCTCGGGCCGCCTCCCGCCGCCGCCCGGGGAAGGCAGGCCCGGCTCCCGCCGGCCCGCAGCCTGCGCCGGCCGCAGGCTCCCTTCTCAAACGCCTTCGCACTCGCAGCTCCGCCGCGTCGGGAGGAAGCCCGGCCACGGCTCGTCCCCCCGTCCCCTTCGGCAGACGCCCACCCCCGCGCTCCGTCCCCTGCAGGTGGGTGATGCCCGGGCCAGTCCCCCGGGCTGCGGCGCCCGGCAGCCCGCTCCCTCGCTCGCTCCCTCGCCCGCCTGCGGCAGCGGCGCCCAACGCCGCCCGGCCTCGCGTACGCGCTCCCCGCCGCGGCCGGAGCGCCGCCCCCACGTCCCCGTCCCCGGGCCCGGGCCGAGGCCTCGGCTACCGCACGCACGGCGGAGCGGCGGCTCCCTGCGCAGCGGCGGCGGCGGCGCCGCCACAGGAGACGGCCGCCGGGGAGACCCGCGGGGCGGCCTGACGGCGCGCACCGACCGGCGGCCGCCTCCCGCCTCCCGCCTCCCGCCTCGCCCCCCGCCTCTCCCCGGCGCCGTCCCCGGCCGCGGCCCGTTACCTGTGAGGACCCCGACGCGGATTTGGTGGTCGTGGTTCGTCAGGATCATCCCCTCCGACGCCATGTTTCCCGGCGCAGCCACCGCACTGACGGGGAGCGGGCGGGGGGAGGGGGCCGGAGCGCGAGAGCGGCGCGAGCGCAGAGGGGGCGGAGCAGGGGCGAGCGGGGCAGGGCCAGCGGGCGGGGGCGGGGCCAACCCGAGGAGGGGCGGGGCGAGGCGAGCGACAGCCCGGGCGAGCCGATACGGCGGCGCAGGGCGGGGGAAGGCGCGGCCCAGGCAGTACCAATCCAGCGCCGAGAGCGCCGGGCGCGGCGCCGGCTGCCGCCGATCGGGGCCGGGGCTGCCGTGGGGTGCGCGGCCCGTGCGGTGCCTCCGCCCGCCGCGGCCCCTTTGGCGAGCGGCGGCCCTCCCCCCGCGGTGCCGCTTCATCTCGCACCCGCCAGCCCCGGCAGCGGGGGTGCTGCTGTCCCCGGCAAGCCGAGCCCCCAGCCGGCCTCCCGGGGAGACTGCCGGCTCAGCCAGCGCACCGGCGGAACCCTCGCCGCTCCCCGCCTGCCTTCGGCCGCAGCTTAACACGGCATCACCCCCTGCTGCCACCCAATGCCCCGCAGTGCCGCCGGGCACCAACGCTTTTCGCTTACGTTTTTCACCCGGAGCAGCTCCTTCCCTCGGGTGCCGGCACCGGGCGGCAGCGGGTACCGGAGCTCGGCAGCGGGTACCGGAGCACGCTCCGAGGCCGGAGGAGGGCAGCGCCGCCCGCTGCAGCCGGCCCGGGCGTTGAGGCTGGCATGATCCAGCTGTGAGAAGAGGCTCCCGGCCCTCTGGCTGGGTTTGAGCTCGCAGCCCAGTTGCTCTTGGTCCCCAGAACCCAAAGTTGTTTTTGTCGCCTGGGTACACTGGGTTAACAGTTCAATTCTTCAAGACCTCTGATAATGGGAAAAGATCGATAGCAAGCATGGTAATCACCCTTTCTTTTGGTTAGCATGAAATACAGAGATACAAAATTTTCCCAACAACTTTTGAGTCCCCAGGGCTCAGCAAGGCATTTCTGCAATCTTCCCAGGCCTCTTCCCTTCTCTCCCCTTCCAGCCCTTCCCCTTTCCTCTGAGATTAAAACTTTTGTTACACAGCCTTTAGATAAAGCAACTTAGTATCATAACAAGTATCTTTACTTTGTCTTACTTGAACTATGTGACCTGGGAAACTGTCTGGAAGCAAATATTTAAACTCATTTTGAATGAATATGTAGGCAAACATCTTCCGCATTTAATAGCAACATCATCAACTGCAAACGATAACCCACTGTCAAAGTTCAAGCCCTCTGACTCTAGCAGGTATTTCTATTTTCAGGTATTCCTGTTGAGGTTTCAATACTATCTTGCCAATCGCAGACTCTGGATTATTCTCCTTTTGACTATGTACTAACAAGCAATTATTGAAAGCATTTGTAATTTGCGTAGGCATTAATGAACCATTTCAGGAGCTTCCTCTTTAGCGTATCATTTTCTTAGATGGACTACTAGCGCAAAAACAAAGGCCTGAAGAAATATCCTGTGTCTCAGGGAAAGTCACGCTAGTAGCACTTTGATGGGGTGGTGCACCAGCACACGGTACCAGTATTTCTATATTGGCACAGCAGTTGCAGCGTGTGCAGCCATAGAGACTGAGAATTCAGGCTCCAGAGATCTCTGGTTATGCAATGGTATAATACAACATATGTGGGTGGGTGTAAGCCTGAACCCAAAACAGCATGGTTACTGAAGATATACTGCATCACTGGTGCTCATACTGCTGTTCCCTCACGGGTTCAGTCACTATGTGTTGAATATTCTGCTGTAGACAAGGCAAAAAGATTTTTTTTTCTCAAACGTGTCTGAAATTATCTAAAGTACAAGCAAGTAGCTTGACATTTTGTAGCTTCCTGCAGAGGATTCTCACACCCTGCACTAAAACCAGTATTGTTTATTCAGAGCATCTCACAGTCTCCCTGTGTAGCCTGTTGATTTGTTGCTCTTGTGGATGGCAAGAAGGAGGGGCAGAATTCAGTTTTCACTGGCAATGTTAGCTTTAGTACTTCCTGGCTTAGAAGTGCCTACTAGTAGGATTTGTGTGGGATTTTTTGTATAGAAATGTAGTAGAGGATTGTATTAATGTAATGAAATAGTGTAAGTTTACAAATTTTTAAAAGACTGAGTCAAGAAGAAGCTGAAATCAGTAGGAGGGTTTTTATTATCATGGTATGAAAGTCCTTGTAAACTAGATTGTTAATATAATGGTAGATCCATAATAGCTCAAGAGAAGGTTGTAAAGGGGATGATGTCCTGCGCTCCAGTTTTTGACAGAGTAAGGAAACAAGTGTGTGTGAGGAAGAAACCTTTTACTGCAGGGAGACATTCTAGGAAATACGCTGGCAGCACATACCAGAGTTCCTGTTGAGTGTCCAGAGAAAAACAAATTTTCCTCTCCAAAGTCAATACACAACTGATAGTCATGTTTTGTCTTGGTCATGTCAGCGCTGAAGTAATACTAAGTACTCTACTTAGTAACCTCTCAGGAAATTTTTTACATTACTTTGTCTGCCAGCTGTTAATTATCAATATCTGTCCATTAACAAAGCACTGCCCTTTCATTAAGCTGGCTCTTCCAGCCATGTTTGTTCCATGTAGTCTTAGTCCACTGGCCAACATTGTACGCTTTCTTATTTTATCATGAGCATTATAGAATGACATATTTTAATTAGTGATTTGGGTGAAACAATTTGAGTGTACAGGAAGCACTTGTTTAGTTACCGGTAGAAATCTTGATAAAAAAAAAAAGGCTTCAGTATGATTACAAGAAGATACCAGTTTGTTCTGTTGATTACAGTGTGGGCAAGGACAATTTGAAAACTCATTGAAAGTTATCAGAGACACTTCATATTTAGAACAGGTGTTCATCATAATTTCTACAATTTTGCTGTCACATAGGTCTGATTTTTTTTTTTCAGTGCCTCCTTAAAAGTAATTTGTTAACTCTGTTCTTTGTTATTTTGAATTAGTTGGCTAACCGGATCAGCAGTGGGACACAGCACTTCAACAGTGTGCCATTGGTACAGATCCCAGCTGAAGTCATGAAATAGCTGGCTTAATGAATCATTAATGGCATTCAGAACATTCTATTTCTATGCCACTGGTGCAAATCCAAGTAAGGTCAAGAGACTAGCTGGCTCAGTGGTTCAGTACTAGGAAACAGACTTCTACCTCCACCTTTTTGATGCGAGTCTATAAAGGGTCAGGAAAGTGTAAGATTTGAGACATTAAAATACAAAGCTTTTCCAAAGTAGGTGTCAGTTTAAAGTCAGTCTATTATACCAGATTGCTTTCTGATACGTTTCAATAGTCTTTATTGATCTATAAATTTTGAAAAAGAATAGTATAAACATTTTCGGTGTAGCCACTGATATAGCACAACATTCATCACTCTAAAAGAAGGTACAAGAGGTGATTTCTCTAAACAATCCCTTCCCTTAGGCAAGCGTCTAGGGAGAAGACGGAACATGCACCACATTTTAGCAATGTACAGCTAGCAAACCATCTGAATGTCCTAGTGGCCCATACCATAATCCATCCTTGCCACACCATCTTTGCCAGAGGCCTCCTGAGAACCCTCCCTGGGTTTACACTTCCAGTCAGGAGTAGGAACCCAGCTTCAGTGACTGTCCTAACTATTAGTGGGAGGGAAAATGTGTTTTGCTTAGGGTAAAACTGCATTACTCCTTGCACTGCACCAACATTTGCAAGATCAGATTTGTCTATTAAGCAAATAGCCTATGTCTGTGAGATTACAAAATGAGAGAGGCTGTCAATTCTTCCACTTGGTAGCAAACTCTATCACGACTTAGCTCATACCTAATCGCAATATGGGCATTTACAGCAATGACAGGCGTGTGGAAAACTCCGAAGGAAAGGTGGCCCTGACAGCCATCCGTGCATACAGCCTCTTTCCCTCATTGCCTCCTCCTACTCAGCTACCTATTGTGGTGCAACTTTTGAAATGGCACCATATGCTCAAGGATACAACCTCACATATATTCTCAGAAACAACAACATCTGGAAGAGTGAAGTTTACTGAGCTTATATGGTATGACTTTGATGGCTCTGTGATAGTGACAACCATGTGAGTCATCTCCAATCCAATTCCCTTGCAGCCCTTTTTTTTACTCTCATACTCTGGTCAGACCATAAAAGTAAAAAGTCTTCCTTCCCCACCATCCTGCCCAGGAAAAAGGTTATAGTAAACCCATATCTTCTAATTATTTAATGCACAAAGCAGGTCTATCTAGCTTGTCTCTTCTTTGTCTGAGATTTCAGATGTTGCTGTTTTGCTCCTCAGTTGAAGAAATGTTTCTGTCTCTACGAGCCTTTGGAAATGAATGTTCGGTAGGTCTCTGTCCAAGGCATGTCGGACCAGTGTGTTTTGTTGCATTATGCAGACATACCTATTACTGTCCAGACTTTCTCAGACAGAATTCAAGAAGTGCCAGAAGTTCCAAACTGAAGCATACCCTCAGCTTGGTACCAAGGGTTTGAATCCATCAGTAAAGAGCAGTGGAGGTCCTGCAGATGCCGTGCAAAGGATTATCTTTTGGTACATCGTCATTATCTTTTTGCCCATCATCCACTGAGCTGGTCCTACTACAAGTCTTATTTCTCTGTACTATCCTAGAAAAGATATACCAGATATTTTGCTGTAGTTATTCTTATCTGCCAAAGTAGACTTTTCTTGAAGAACAGTACACTAAAAAAGGGCTTCCATTCTCTCAGAATAATTTGGAAATGGTGCTAGCCAAAGGTAATCTTTAGGGACTCTTGCAGGGACAAGAAGCTTGATGCTTCCCAGTGTCGATTCTTCTGGGTCACTGCAGCCCTTACTGACAATCCTGCAGCGCACAACCCACCTGAGAGCAGAACTATAAGGTCTTTGAGATAGGTATGCAATACATGTGACATCTGACTACAAATGCAGTTCAGTTGATTCACTACTAGTATGGGTGCCTGACAAAAATAAATGAATCTTAGCGTGATTCCACATGAGTGGTGTTGACACATTCAATTGTCTGTGCTTCGTTTGCTGCTAAACAGTAGCTATTTTAGAAAAGCAGTTGATGAGTTTAGCACACACAAAGAGTAGACAGATTTAAAAGACATCTTACTGGAACATTCTATTTTTGAGATTTCACTTTGACAAAACTGCCTCATTAAGGACTTGGATATGAAAAGCAGGAAAATGCTTTTGGATCTCATGTAAACTAAATTCAGAATTCTGATGAGCTGAATCAGTTCTTTCCATACATTATTTCCTTTATCTGTATTTCCCCTTGTTTCCATGTAAAAGATGAAATAAAACTTTAAGAAATCTTGGTCTTGATTAATAAGCAAGACAACTCCAAACTGTATGAAATAAGGCAGAAAGAGGAAAGAGAAGGTAAGTATTTTGAACCCACAATTAAATTATACTATCTCAGAATGAATTAGCTGCAAATGACCATCACATATTGTGGCCAAAAGTGAACAAATGACAGCTTGCTTCTGCAGGAAACCTTGTTGTGTTGTTTGCTTTGACTTAATAGAAGCATTAAAAATACTAGAACAGATCCTCCAAGGAAGAAGAGGATGCTGTATGGAGAAGGGCAGCTGCGACCTCTTGCCAGCTTGACTGAAGGCAAATTCTCCAACATTCATTGAGGAATATTGGGTTTCAGCTCTGAACTACATGCTACTGGGTTTCAAAGGGTTTCTCAGCCTTCAGACATATGCAACTATATGAACAAATAAAATTCAGTAAAAAGCGAGTAGCCATGCCTTTCCCAGAAATATTGTTTTTTGTTGTGATCCATAGACTATGTCTATAAAACTAGTCATGTGTGCCATCTTTGATGCCTGGTCAGTGATGGTGTGAGAAGATTTTGTCTCTGTTCATTTTCTATGAGTTTCCTTGGTTTTCTGCCCCTCAGGAACAAAATCAGTACTTATTTGCTGTTTCTGCTTGTACGTCTTTGCATTGTAGACCAGTAAAAGAGGCTGGCCACCTGTGCACATAAAAGATTACCAGATGACACAAATGACATAGCACATTTATGAGCCATTATATGTAGTCATATTAAATGCAAGAAGTTTTTAATACACAGCCTCTATGTATTATTAGGTCTTTATATATTTTTGGTTTAGACAAGGCTAAAAATTGTTGGATATGCTTTGTAGTAGCTTATTTAGTCTTGCTCCCAAACTCTTTGTTACCTCAGCTTCGTCTCAGATACTTCTTTAACTCCCAATATAGTCAGGCTGTTGGTATCAAAAATCTACCTCTTCCACAGTTAATCAAAGTTCAAGCAGAAAAACACATAGAAAAACAAGCTTTCCAGTATCAGAGCTTTCTTTATGTCTTTTCATTTCCATGACACTCTTTAGTCCTGTATAGGCTTAACTTCTGTCTGTCCTTCTGCACTGCTTATTTAAAATGCTAATGTAACAGCTATTGCCTTGGTATCCAAGTATATCACAATCAATGTATTCATCCTGACAAGGTCTGAAAGATTAGCCACTATTACTCTGGTTTTAGAGAGAGGGGGGTAACAGAGCTGCTGGCTGCATTACAACTGACTTGCTGATGGATGCTGTGGTATTATGGTTTCTTGATTAAGGACCTGTCACAGTCTCGTTGGCTCCTGCTGAAGCAGCATATGGGCGCACACTTGGGTCTCACCGCAATAGAAAGACAAACCTGGGCAGGGCATTCAGCTGGGACCTGAAAGTTCAAAAGTGCTTCAGCTCTCCAGTCGAATACTGGCTTGAAATCTGGATTTAAATCTACCCCTCTGAGTGCACTAGGCAGCAAGCTGCCAGCTATTCTGGATGGGATAAGGCTTTCAAGTCCCTCTTGTTTACAGGGTTTGTACTTTGAATAAATAAATAATTATTCTTAAGCCAGAGGGTGAATGCCCAAGCATGACTGACTATTCATGATATTAAAGAACTCACTTGGGAAAAGGGAGACCTGGGTTCTAATCATGATTTTAATCAACATCTAATCTAAAACTGGAACAGAGACTGGAAGCGAAGTGTTTCTGTGTCCAGATCCTTGCTTCTAAGAGAATCACATTCATGACTTAAATTAATTTTTTTTCTCTTTCCCCCACTTAAAAGAAATCCTTCTTTTCCCTTTTTACTCCACCTGTCAATACTGAAGTTTTGAGTCCAATCTATATAAATAAATTTACTCACATTAAATCTTATTGTCATTAATGAGGACAGTTAAATAAATGAAGCTAAGCATTCTCACAGAATCTGAAAAAATTGATTTTTTGTTTTCTGGCCAAACAGAAAAGGTTTTAATAGCTTATTGGACCAATGCAGAAGCTTCTGGGCAAAATAAAAAATACTAAAAAGTTATTTTGTACTGAACATTCAGTTCAACCCCAAATGAAATATTATTTCTCTCTTTGATTTTAATTTAGGTCTTACTCAATTGACTTTTATTAAGCTATACTAGTGATTTTCAAAGAGAAAAAAAATTCTCCTGAAAAGAAAAATTAAAATGTCTTTTGAAAATGTTAGCATTTCAGGTCCGAGTGTTGCTGTACCTAAGAGAGTGGATTTAAAGTTGCAGGTGCATCACTGCATCATCCTACTCCACTCTTCTCGCCCTCTGCACCCTATCGCCACACCTGATCCTTACTCCTCTCCGGTGCTGCACTCATGAGGCTCCTCCATCAGCCAATGCATTTCACTCCTATGGCAGAAATCTATGCAGGATTTTGATACAGTCTGGCAGGAAACTCACTCACAGATGGGGCTGAGGAGCGCCAGAGACAGCACAGCAATTAGTGTGAATGGGAGGCAGGGGTCAGTGGAAACTTGGAAAGGTGGGAAAGGACCTTCCTCTTTGGACTGTATTATTGGCTTGCCACACCTCATGGAATGGCATGCTAAAAGAGACCAATTCTGGAAAAAAAAGGTGGTATTTCTGACTACACCAACAGCTTGCATGGTCAAATTCTGGTTCCTTTGAGCCAATTTTACTAGAAAAACTGATATTTTACCACTTCATCCAAACTTTGTCTCATATTTAATTGCAATATTTCTAAATTTTTGTCTGGTTTTCTGTGACTGTAATTACTCATCAAATTTGAAACCCAGGGATCACTTGAAATTATATTTTCCAGCAAGTAACTTATTCTCCAAGAAGTTTAATCTATAAACAGGAGTGACAAGAAGTTAGTTAACAATGTGTATATTTATCTTTATTGTATAATTCTGATATATCACTTTTTGCTTGTATGTTTTGAAATACTTCGAAATGAATTAAGATCTGTTAGCCATCTTTTAAAGATTAGGAAACTGAGTCAAAACCACATGTGTCCAAAAATCTTCAATCCCAGTCCAGTAGCTGTTTAGGCAAGCTGACTCTTATAAGCCACTTGCAGAAGTTCAGAACTACATATACAGTAGCCCCTGAATATAATCACAGGTTCACATAGTCAAAGGATCTGGAACAAACATCTTGCATAGATACAGGTTTTTTAATGCCTCCCTATATAGTACTTTTAGTCATCTGTATTTTACCATTCTCTTGGGGTCTACCATTCTCTTTAGTGTACCTAAATTTGTGAGGCTGAATACTGCTCCATGCTCAGGCATGGGCTCACCACCATACTATGTGAAGGGCTGTTTATCTAGACAGTAGCATACTGATTTAACATATATCCAGTAGCTGCTGCTCATTTTGTGGAATTACTTGAGTGAGAAAACAAGGTAATTTTATTCCATCAGTTTTCCAGTAACTCTGTTTAGAATAGATGGCATTAAGATATTCTTGAAGTAACTTTAGATCAGTGTTTAAAATTTATAACTTAGCAGCACAAATACACTTTTGCCAAACTCTAACTAGCAAAATACCTTTGTATGATTTATATCCTTTTTCTAGGATATTGGCTACTCTGTTTACTCTGCCTCTGTAAAACATGCTAACCAGTTACAGACTGGCAATGATAAACTTATATCAGGCAACACCATTTCTCTTGTATTCTACTGTAAACTGCTGTTAACTGTTGTTAGCTTGATTCTTGTTCAAACACAGAATTTTTTTAATGTATAGCTCATAAGTAGGCAATACATTGGTAGTAAGAGCACCTTTCTGAATATTTTACTACATTATCCCTCTGAAATGAAAGAAATGGTAGTGTCATTGTCAATTTCCATTTTGGCTAAAAATAATTTATTGGGACATTTACATACTATCAAAATAAAGCATATTCTTATTTCTCAACAGTAGAAAGCTCAGCCTGTCTTACGACTTTGGTCCTGCAATTTCAAAATGCTCAGTCCATAGCCACGTAGTCTGCTTCTTCCAGGTAGCTTCCTCTGATTACGGTATTAGCATCCCAACACTCATCAATCTAGCAGATTAGTCTCCTAGAGCAAGGAATCTCCTTCACTTTATTTCCATCTTGGACATGGACCTTCTTATTCCCTAAAAGAGCTCTGCAGGGGCTCTGCTTAATGGGTTCAACATTATTTCTAAACCGTCGCAGGCTTTGAATTGTCATCACAAAAAACCCCCTCAGATTTCCATTCACATGGCATTGCATTTTTTATGTTTACAGCTTACGACACAAGATTTTGGAGGTCCTAAATTTGGATACCACAGACAAACCTGTCACACTGTTTGACAACTACTTAGGAAGCCCTTTTTTATGTAGTTGACCTTTCAAAGTTTGTCACAGCTGGCAAATACACTTGTGGGAGCATAGTATCCGTTTACTTTCCTTGCTGTTCTTAGACTATACTCAGATTTCAAGTGCCATTAATTTCAAGGGTGATGTTATCTTGAGCAGTAATACAGATGTTTTCTCACAACTATAAGAAAAATAGTCTTACTTTTTTATATGACAACAGTTGCATGAAATATGAAACACTATGTTGAGGGCTCAAATCTCTTTGTCATTTAGAACAGTGTCTCTGTGTATGTGTAGACGTGTCTAAAAGCATGGGTGTGCATGTGCGTGTATTCCAAAATTATTTTTCATTTCTGTTATTGCTTATTGCACAAATAGTGAACCTGAGGAGTCAGGAGCTGTAGTCAAAATTTCCAGTAACTGTTACCAATTTTGATGAAAGCTGATCAGCCGAAAACATAAATGACTCTATGAGATGCTGAGCATCCGCCTATCAAATGTGTAAATGCATTTTTGGCTTTGAGGCTCCCAGTATCAGCAGATGTATTTAGAAACTGTGAGCTGCTCAAGATCACATAATATTTTAGAGCAGGAAGCAGTATAAGCATTCTGATCTTCTGATGGCATGATTTGTTTCAGCCGTTTACACAATACTGTCCATTTTAGTTGAACAGATATTCCCTGGCTACATTTAGGACAGAATTTTCCAGTTTTTTGTCTGAGATGTATTCATTTCTCTCTCTAGATTAGTTAACTAGTGGGGTTTTGGGGAACCAACAGGAAAACTTTCTGCAGATACATTGGAATTTTATCCTTTCCACCTGTTCTTTCCATCAGTAAGTAAAGCCAGTTGACCTGTAACTTTGAATTCAGTATTTAAATATAGCCAGGTACTACATATTTGTTTTACTCAGGGTCCCACCTCACTATTTGAAAATACACTTTTCTTAAATGTGACCTGAGTGTAATTCTTTCTTGTCCTTCATTTTGGAAGAGATTGTTTACTATTAATTTTCTGTGTACTTTGGAGAATATTTTCTTATCTCTGGAACTCCTTTTCTGTCTCCAGTGGTCAGGCTGCAGTATAACTTAAAAAGCTGCTAAGTATAGAAAAATATCTGTTTAGTAGGTAAGACCTCTGAAGGATTTTCAGCTTAGCTTTGTAGAAGCAAACTGATTTTTTTTTTTTTTTTTTTTTGCTGTTACTGTTATAGTGCTAAGAATAAGGGAGACAGTCTTTCAAGTAGAAAAAAACCCTGGTATTTCCTCACTGTACCATCAGTTTTACAAATAAGATGCCTGTAGAGATGCTCACACAAGAGACCCTTTAAAATATGTTCCATATATTGATACAAAGTGTAATTAGTATCAGAATTCAAGTAAAGTTTTATAAACTGTTGTTTTATCTGACACAACAGGTTCTGCTGAGGGCAAATACTGTACGGGATCTTCAGTTTCAGACATCATTAAGCTTTGGAGATATTGATAGGTTTTTGCCATCAACGTGTTAAATTCATACAATGTTGTTCTTGATTGTGGAATGGATTGATGTAATGATGGGTTGAAATTTGCAGCAGTTTGGAAGTACGTTTGTGCCTTTCATTGCCTAGGGCTTTTAGGGAAGCTCTAAGTCCGGGTAGATATCGTCAGTGATCCTGTTGCAGTGCAGAGAAGAGGTAACTGCCTTAGGGCGTGTGGCGGTACTGCCGCCAAGCTGCCTGATTACACCAATAACTCACCCGTAGTCGAGAGCATTTAAAATAACGTTTTCTTTTTCATGTCTAGAAAATTTCACTGGCATCCAATTGAGCATATGGCCAAAGTGGATGTTCCTGCTTCTTTTACCTCTCACAGCTGTGTTTCCCCAGCCCCTCTCTTGCATTGGCTCTAGCAACTACACGTCCGCAGGGAGCACTGAAGTCACCGAACTGCACCAATGGAGTAATCATATTTTTCTTTTAGTGGTTCAATATTCTGTTGTATCAGTGAGTTGATCCAATTCATGACTGCAGTCATTACGAAAGGAGTGGATAGAAAGAAAAAGGTGTTGGAGGGGAGGAAGAACAGGCTTGTCCCCTTCATTGGCAGCATAATGTGAAACTTTACCTCTAAGTAAACCTTGTGACAGCGGTGATATTTTTAAACTTAGCACTGTGAGAGAATTATTGCTGTAATGTGAAACTGCACTCGTGCTGTGTCCTCCCAAACATACAGTTCCTATGACCCTTCTTGGTTTAATCCCTTTCTCTCCTAAGTGTCCACTTTTCCTTTGTTGTGGGACTTATAATTTACTTCTAGTATAACTTGCGAGCTGTAACCCCCTTTTCACTCCACAGACCCTAAAAATGGAGGATCTTTGCAAGTGCTTGGCCTCTTTAGTCTCCCTTCATTCAAATTCTAAAATGAGATTCTTTACACCTTTGAGCAGAACAGTCACCATCTGCCTTCCTACATCAGTAAGGCTCACTTCAGTGAACTAGAAATCTGTACTCCGCTCTTCTGACTCTTGGAACCACAGAATGGTTGAGGTTGGAATGGATCTCTGGAGATCATCTGGTCCAACTTCCCTGCTCAAAGCAAGATCAACTAGGGCAGGTTGCTCAGGGATGTATCCAGTCAGGTTTTGAGTATCTTCAAGGATGGAGACTCCACAACCTCCCTGGGCAACCTCTTCTAGTGCTCAGTCAGCCTCACAGTAAAACATCTTTTTCTTATGTTTAATCATCCTGTACTTCAATTTGTGTCTATTGCTTCTTGTCCTTTCACTGGGTACCACTGAGAAGAGTCTGGCTCCATCTTCCCCATCTCCCCCATATAAGAGATGTTCCAGTCCCTTAATGATCTTCATGACCCTGTGCTGGTGTCTCTCCAGTATGTCCATGTCTCTCTCATACTGGGGAGTCCAGCACTGGACACAGCACTCCAGGTATGCCTCACCAGTGCTGAGTAGAGGGGAAGGATCACCTCCCTCAGCCTGCTGGCGATGCTCTGCCTAATGCAGCCCAGGGTGCTGTTGCTCCTCTTTGCTGCAAGGGTGTATTGCTGACCATGTTCATCTAGTTGTGCCTCAGGTCTCCCAGGGGGGTTTCTGCCAAGCTGCTGTCTAGCCACTCAGCTCCCAGCCTGGGAGCTGGTGCCTGGGGTTAGCTGAAAGCTCCATGCAAGTTTTTATTTTAAAGATAAGGTCAGATGTTTAACAATTAAGTTAAAGATTTTTTCCTTCTTGTTCTTTGTGTCATCGAAATAGAGTTACAAGCATGATGATGATACTCTGGAGGCAAACACGTACTATAAATACTTACAAGTTACACTGAAAACCAGACTAACAGTTAGCAGCAGTTAGCTGTTCTGTGTCTCAGAACTTAGCTATTTCTCACAAAAATTATTCATTAAATTCGTACTCAAATACATTATACATAAGTTCTAGAGGCTTTTTAGGCAAGAATTTTTTCTGCCTAATAAACTATTCAATAGCATTTTGTATTTCTTGAGCTGGCAAATAGATATAAATACGCTTGGTTTCAGAGGGAAAGGCTGTCTAATATGTATACACTGCATAGGATTGGGAACACTTTCTTGAATAATCCAACTGATCTCAACACAGCAATTCATATAAATTAATGTTATTCAGTTTTAGGGAAGACTGTAGAGCAGCAGAGATGGCAACCATAGTTGTTTCATCACAGATCTTGTGATATTTGGTATTTTATCAGATTCCCAGCTCCTGGAAACAGAATCTCGGTTTCACTTCCAGCATTCTTGGCTGGAAAAAAAAAATTGAAAAGTTGAAATGACATTTTGAAAACTTAACCGAAGACAAAACCAGCTTTATTTTTCCTTCAAGGTATCTAAGCCAAACTATTTCTCAGATCTTGATTTCTCAGCTTTGAAATATTCAGATTGGTACTACTGGAATCAGATTGAAAGGTTACCTCTGCCCAGTTCTGTAGGACCATCCACAACGCACTCTGTGGCCAAATTCTCTGATCCCAGACAGCACCACGGGAGTGCTTTAACTGTCATGATGTATAATGTATAATATCTTCCATGTGCTAGGCCTTGGCACACCAGTCTCAGCACTCCTTGGATCCCACCTCTGAGAGCATCCTTGTGTTGTAATTCCAAGAGCCAGTCTGTTGGTCAGCAAACCCAGAGGAACGGGTGCCATGCTCAATACCATCCTAATACTTCCATTGCTGGGATGTTATCACATTCTTCTTCTGGGTACGCTTATGTCAGGAGCAGAGCGTTGCATTCTCATCTCCCTGTGGAGGTGAGTGTACTCTAGAGAGCACACTTTTTGTAAGGTGACCTGCAACACGCGTATCTATGAATAGAGGTTGTTGTCACAGTTTACCAGAGAAACTGTTGGAGTGAGCAAGCAAGACTGTTATAAAACAAAAAGAAATAAATAACAGGGACAGTACCTCCAGTCAGGGAAGTGGGATGGAATGAAGCACACCTGATGAGGGTGCTGGGTTCCTCACCTTGGGCTTATTCTAGAGTCAAGGTAAAGTCAGGCTTATGGCTCCGAGAATGAGAAATGGGACACATATGGCAAATAAGAAGGGGCTTCAGCAGAAGCTGCCAAAGACAGACACAGACTGCTGCTGGAGCTCTTCCCTGAGCAGATCTTAGCCAGGGTGCTCCTACTGTCTTGTGGTGTAAATCTCAGTGTGGGGATGGAGTTAGGATTGGAATGAGAGTACCAAGAAAGCCTAATCTGAGACAGAGTGTAAGAAAGGGGCTCACTGGGGATCGCATAGTTATTTGAGGGGAATTCTCCCTGCTGCACTAGCTGGCCTGAGTAACTGGTCTTGGGCTCAGTGTACGTTAACAGTCAAGATTAAGATTATGGCTCTGAGGAAGGGAATTCTAAGACATGCAGTAAGGCTGGTGCTCAGAAGAGGTTGCCAGCATAATTTAAAGTAAGATTGAAAGCAAAATAAACTCATTGTTTCTTAAAGCTGCATTTAGCATTTTCACAAGATTGTTTGTTGGCAGATCTTTTATTTTTACATTTTCTTCCTTGCTTTGCATTACATATCCATACATGATAGTGCATGACTTTTTTTTGCAGTTACGAAACTCACATAAGTCACAGTTCTGATAGATCTCAAACAAAGGACTTAGTGTGTGCCAACTGAGAAGCTAAATCCATCTTGCTTCTCTCAGATGGGTAAAAGAAATTCCACGTCATCGGTTCTTATTTTTTATGCAAGGTCTCAGAGAGTTGTGTGAACTTTAGTTACAGAAGCTTCACCTACCCCTAAGTGGTAGGTACAGATGATAAAACAATTGAAGGAAAATGAGGCAGAATTTTTCATAGAATTTTTGGAATGTTAGTGTCCTCCATCTCAAAAGTAGGGAAGCTGTATTAATTTCATTTTACAGTTGAGGAAACTAGAAGGGAAAGATCAAGTAACTTATTGAAGGATGTAGAAATAAAGAACTTTGGAACTGGCTGAATACACTCCAAACTGTTCTGTTCCATTTTCTTGCCTATAGACTGTTTCTATAAACAACAGAAATATTCCACATATATTAAAAAAAATGTTTTTGAAATACGCTCTATAGTCTTAAAAGAAGAAGGGGCTTCCCAAATCAGAGCTTGAATTGAATGGATTTGGGTAAAGCAGGCAAATGAAAAGATTGATTCTATGTCCCACAAAGATGTAGGGTGCCCTTTCCCTCCAATGTTATAACACAGGTTAGTTGTTTCTGACTATTTTTGCTCATCTCGAGAGCAGAGGGAAATGGCAGAATGGCAGTGTCTTTCCCTCATCCATTCAAGCACAACATGTCACTGCATATGGAAGCAAGGCTAGTTCCAAGCACTTCTATATTTTTATGAGAGGTTTCCTTTTCTAGGTATTCTAGTTCTTCTTCATCAGTCTTATTCTCTTTCAAGTTTTCCTGGAGAATTATACCCATTGGTTAAAATATCAAAGTTTTGACTCTCCAAGCTAATTAGTCTAATGACATTTTTCATTTGTTTCCAGAAGGTTATGGATCATGGAGAACTAAACGTGAGGAAACAGACTATATGCATTGTGTATCCCAAAGGAGGAGATGGGGAGCTGTGGAAAGGTAAGGGGAGTTACGAGATGATTGCTCTGTGATAACGGAACCTGTGATTTGGTTGAAGGCAGAAAGCAAAGAACAGGAGGAGGAGGAGAGGATTAAGAATGAGTGAGAGGAAAGGAAGTAATGAGGATAGTATGGAGACAGTATAGTCAGAAAGTGAAACAAATGAGCAAGAGGAAAAGACAGCTACATAACAACTGAAAACTGGAGTGAAGGGAGAGGTTGGAGGGGTGGCAAAGAGGTGAAAGTGGAGAATTCTGCTGTTGCCTCTGGACAGAAAGTAATATGAAAGGGAAGCAGACAAAGGAAGAGGACTAAGATCTAGAAAAGATCTGAAATTGGAAAAGAGGCTACAATGGCTGAAGACACAGGAATCTTACCAGAACAGTAATTTTGACTTTGGCCTTACGAGTTGTAAATAATATATATTGCTTCTCTGAGTGGAAGTACATTATTTCCTATTGATGGCATAGGGGATCTGCTTCTACAATTACTGCAGCAATATATGAGAAGCAGTTTTATAAGTTATCCTTTCTCTTTGTTATGCTCTGCCTCTTCTTCACATTTACAATTTTACAGATGCAGGCATCCATTTGACACAGTAAAGGAAAAAGACATACACAAAAATTCATCCCTCACTGATTCCTTCAGGAATTTTGATGGATTTTTCTTTCTTAAGAAAAACCCTTGTTAGAGCATTTTAGATGGAAGTGTATAGATGCTTTTTAGTAGTGATTAAACCATGCCTGTTAGCTAAGAAAAGCCTCTTTAACTGATGTAGCATAGGTCATTTTGCCTGTAATTTACAGACAGAAACAGATTATACTATCCATTTAGTGTTTTTTTTCATCTTTAGAAGAGAAATTTGTAACAAGTCTCTGGTGTGGAGGACTGTTTGCTATACAAAGAAGCAAAGTCAGAGGGTGTTTGACACTGGAAACTAATTTTCTTCTAAGGCATAAAATCAAAATCATAAGATGAGGAAGTCCCTACCTTAGCAAGGCACATATACAGCACGCACCTGGATCCTGGATCAGAAACAAGGAATTATAAATATGGGTGATTTTTGATGAAAGAAATATTCTGAAACAGCTAGCAGCATTCAAAGTGGAGACTCTTTAGAAAGAGCCTTGCTCCCACACAGAGCGTCAGCTTTGATCTTTAATGATGTCCCTGTTTCACAGTTCAGTATTCAATAGCCAGGAACCTAATCGCTCAGACGGCCCCGAAACAGCATGTTTTCTATAGAAGCTTGCATCAGGCAAAGCTGCCCATTGCAGAGATGAGGTTCCTACTCCCTCTAGCGCAGCAAGTGCGCATTCAGGCACTGCCTGACATCGCTTTTAAAAAAGGGCTCAAAAACTTTAAAAGAAGTTAAGGAGTAACAATTTTTGTGATAGAAGTGGAATTAGTTTGTGAGTTGATTTACCAAGAATTCAGGCAAGCTGTCATAAGAACAACACTTCTAAATTGTCAAGTGATTTGACTGCTGTGGTCCTTAAAGATTCACACTGACCTAAAAAGTGAGGTGGTGTCCTGGCTAAAAACAGATCTGAATAGCGATGAGGGGCTGGAAGTTAGAAGGTGTGTTTCTAAGGTGCCGTAACTCGAGAATTACAAGTCAGACGTAGATGCCTCGATTCTCTGTACAGGAAGTAGATGAGAGACCAAAGATACAGCAACCAGAGTGGGGAGCTGCCTGCAGGTAGCCAATATAGGTTTGGATTTTTAGGAAGGGGAAAAGGCACTCTATGCCCAGTGTTAGCTCCTGTCTTTCACTTCCCTGTGACTGTGCTGGCATCACTTGCATCAGTGGAGCTGGAGCACTTCTACATGCACGTGAGTAAATCTTCTCTCCTAGTCCTTTCTGGAGCGTGCATGCCTGACTCAAGTGCCTACGAGTATTCTTTACATTAACAAAGCAGAGATCCCCATTCACTTCTAAGATGCAGTAGGTGGTGAACAGAGACCAGAAGTGTTTTCCCTTCCCTTTGCCCTACTACTAGGCTAAGTGCTCATTCACTCCTTTTTTTACGTTCCTCTTTTCAGCAGAAGTGAAGGGATAGCCAGGATTGTTAGGGACTTGTCCTGGAAGGTAGGAGCTGGTGGTTTGAATATCTGCAGGCTGAAGGGTATAAAAGTCCTGCTTCTTGGGGGAGTGTTTCAGTCACTAGGCTAAATATATAAAAATTGGGCATGTCATTACTACTTTGACTGAAGACACTGAGTGAGCCAGTCCTCTGAATGCACGTGAAGCATACTATAGGCATACTATAGACTTCTTGGGGACATAAGTGATGCTTTGCCTGGTTTCTGGACTGCAACAGGCTTAGATGAGAACTAGATGACTAGTTATTTGAGCTGGAGCAGTTCTGGGCATGCTGAAAAGCAGAACTACAGCCACCTAAGGAGTGCTCAGGTTAAAAAGGACACACCCAGAGAGCTGGTACAGCTGCAGGTCATGGTTTTCAGCTCAGGCAACTAACTCCATCTGTCATAGATGCCATGATTTCTCTTTGGATCAGTCTTTGAATTCTTTATTACATTTTTATCTCCTAAAAATAACTTTCGCTTTCCAGATAAAAAATGCTTGCTCTTTCTATTTCACATGAGAGGTGGCTGTTGTACTTCACAAAGAGGTGAACTGCATCTTGATTCTGCAACACTAACTGCAATTAGTAGTTGAATCCAATGCAATCAGTCCACTGAACTGGAACCAATTATATGTCACTGTGCAAAAATTACTTGAAAGCTCTAGAATGGGAATTTTAAAAGAGCCTACTGACTGTTTCATGCAAAGCTGTGTGGTCTTGGCTAAGTTTTTCTGAAATTGCCAGCCCACTTTGCTTGCAAATCACAGTGCAAGGTTTTAATGGAACGTGTGGACTATTTCTCTGCAGAAGCTTGACTACACTTACGCTTCAGAGATTGGCCTGTGGGTAACATACCAAAAATTGCAGATTGAGGTCTCTTCTACAAAAATCTCAGAATGCACTGGCTGAGATCTCATGTTAATCATCCCTTCCCAAAATGAAGAAAATACTCAGTATTGAAAGTAACTTGAGAGACAGTCAGGTAATTCGAAAGAGTTTCTAAAAGATGATACAAGTGCCCGGTAGTGGCTCTAAGTCCCCAATCCATTCAGTTCTTTGAAGACTCTGATTGCTCTCTGTTAGTGCTACTACCAATACCCTCCCTTTCCATAGCACCTACAATCCTACAGAAGCCCAAATAGTGCTGGTATGACAGAGTGGGCTGCAGAACAGTCGAGAGATCACTAGAAAAACCATTCAGAAATATTTTTTTCTTTATGTTCTGGTCATACAGGACATATGGACAAACATTCATATGGAAGAGTTATGTCAGAAAGTATTGATACCGCTGAACTGTCAGAAATATTTTGCATTTCAAACCAAATCAGTTTAATGTTATCATCATCTTTCATTTCCTTAAGTTATTTCTTGTACATCTCTCTATAATTTTCTTCCAATCAAATCTTTTTTTCTGCTCCCCATCAAACTCCTGTCCCTGGCGTCTGGTGGCTGGACATTGTGGACACAGCAGGGACAGACAGTTCTTGTTTTGCCATTAGCTGTGACCTTAAGGGTGATTACATTTTCTTTCCCTTCTAATTTTAAACTATCCCTTATCAGATGGTTTCTATAATTTATATATCTAATCCCTTCTTAGAGATCTATTTCTGACTGCTTAGTATCAAAGACGACATTTTAAACATATATTCTGTTAAATTAATGATCTCCTACCAGTTTTCCGCAAAGATCACACATTATGCGTTAGTAATACAGATGCTGTAACTGCTACAAGACGCTTTGCTCAATTGCTTTCTCCTCAGCGACTGCCAGGAAAAGGGACCCCACTCTCCCTTATAGTAAATATTTTATTACCTGAGTCACCTGTTGTGTCGCCTGTAAGGACATGCCCTGGAGGATGTGGGGGTATGGCGCTCTCAAAGCTCCCTGTGCATAGCACTTCACTGGGATTCACTACCATGAGGGAGACAGGGTGAGATGGGCAATCCTAGCTCAGCATCAGTGACATGGCATTTGAATGACAAAAGAAAAAAAAAAAAGGTTTTTTTAGTTACAGTGTTGTGGCAGTCATCATGGTCTAACTTGTGAAGAAAGAGAATATCTTCTATTAGATCATGTGAGATAGCTGGAAAAAACAGATGGGCTTTAGACCACACAATTTAGTAATTAGAAGCCTAATTTTGGGAACCATATCACAACTTTGAAAGCCAAACATTAAAACAGTAAAACAAGCTAGAAAATTAAATGACCGCTTCAGTTTGGCAGCCATGTTCCCTTGCACCTGCTTAGCCTCTCTCCAAGAAATCCTGATGTGTGCTCCAGGTCTTCTCCAAGTGAGGGGCTGTTCACAGCAACAGCGCACTTTCAAGTTCTTAATTTCAGTTCTTAATAACTTCCATTTCAGTTTGTGGATTTAGGCTTTGGAAAACAAATGCAAATGACCTAGATGGCTGTACCTGTAGCCAGGCACCTGGACTGATTCTTCTCTCCAGATCTTTCTGACTCAGGCAGGAATATGTCAGCTATGCCAATGTCAAAGATGGTTCTCATCACTGTCAAGAAGAGTTGGAGCTGAGCAAAAGAATTGCACGTGCAGGCAAATAGAATCATAGAATCATTTACGTTGGAAAAGACCTTTAAGATCATCAAGTCCAACCGTTAACCTAACACTGCCAAGTCCACCACTAAATCATGTCCCTAAGTGCCATGTCTACACCTCTCTTAAACACCTCCAGGGATAATGACTCAACCGCTTCCCTGGGCAGCCTGTTCCAGTGCCCGACTACCCTTTTGGTGAAGAAATTTTTCCTAATATCCAATCTAAACTTCCCCTGGTGCAACTTGAGTCTGTTTCCTCTCGTCCCATCACTTGTTACTTGGGAAAAGAGACCAACCCCCACCTCACTACAACCTCCTTTCAGGTAGTTGCAGAGAGCAATAAGGTCTCCCCTCAGCCTCCTTTTCTCCAGGCTAAACAACCCCAGTTCCCTCAGCCACTCCTCATAAGACTTGTGCTCTAGACCCTTCACCAGCTTCGTTGCCCTTCTTTGGACACGCTCCAGCACCTCGATGTCTTTCTAGTAGTGAATAGAAATATTTAAGCAAAGAGGTTGTCCTGGTGTAAGTGGTCTGGTAGAAGGGGGAGGAAGGCTAGCTGCTGTCACAAGTTGCTAGTTTTTGTCTAGATCCATTTTATGATTTGGCTAAGCACAAAGCTGCATGAATGCTGCATCTAGGTGATGAGAAGAACTGACAGGAGGAATTGTTCCTTTTTAGCAAGAGTGGACTTTTGCCAGGTTATAAAGCCTGTGTAGTCATGGCCCAAGGAGTCCAGTGCAAGGTGAGCATAAGTCAGAAATTAGTCTGTTCAGTCCTTAAATGCTTCCACTGAAACTGCCATAAAAAGTGGGCAATAAATGTTATTTTGGTACTCTTTTTTACTTTGTCACTATTTTTCCAGTAACTAGGTAGATGTTAACAAGTCATTGAGCAGAAGCCCCCAAAACTTATCAGATGGAAGTTACTTCGTTACTTTCTAAAAAAATGCCTTTCCTTAGCTAACCGAAGCCCAGTATATATTCTATGCTTCCTTTTTCCAAGTTCATACACCATCTAAATGGTTAGCAGGGAAAAGAAGGTTGTTAGAATCTCTAAATTCTTCATATGGTAGGTGCCATCTGGCTTAGCCAGTGACTTGGTGTGACAAACACTATTTAGACAGTTTGTCTTGAGCTGGTCCCACCCCAGCACAACACAGGCAGTAAGTCTGGGCTGTTCTGAAAACCCATGACACATTTTCTTTCTTGCCACTCTCACTACCTGACAGGTTCATCCCTTTTTTTTTTTAAAAGCCTGAAAAAACTCAAAAGTCTTACTAAAGTTCTGTACAATCTGTCATTCATTTTCCTGTGTCTGCGTGAAGGCTGTGGCCAGCTATTTAAAATGAAAAGGATACTGTGCATCTACAATTTCCAGGTGTCCCCAGAAGCTGCAGGTACTTAACATCTGAAAATCTGGGTCATGATTTCTGTATTTATGAGATTAAAAATTCTCTCTGAGTTTTTAACAAAACTTGTGTTTTGCTGCCATCAGAATCCACTGTAATGAAGCAAGATCTGATAAAGCACCAGGAAGCTTTCTCTTTGTGTATAAATATTTATGTATGTAAATGTGTGTATAGTTAATTATAACTGACAAGAAGAGATTGACACAAACTCAGATCCTCTGTCCCCACGGAGAGATACAACTTGCTTGTTGAAGTGTTGTGGCGTATCTCATGGGCTGTGTACTGAATCATTGATTAAATGCCACAGCATCTGGATAGCTAAAATACCAGTGACAACTGAAGAGGGAGGAAGGAAGGTGCACTGAATAAGAACACAGGGAGATCATCTGGTCCATATTTCCTGATATTTCATAAATTGGTCAGGAGCTGAATTGTTTGATTTCCCTTTATATTTTACTAAAGACTGGACTGAAATCTTCTTTACTGAAGACTGCATAGGCTGTCTAGCTCACACATGCACACAGAGTAGAGACCCTCACCCAGGAAAGAGCTAAAAAAGAATTTAATAGGAAGATAAGACAGGCTGCACTTAACAGGCATGGGGCAGTCTGAAAACAACCCCTGCAGCTGACTCTTTCAGCATAGGCAGACTCTCTGAATCTGCTTATATATTTGGAAAAGGTTTGCATATAGGTAACATTTTTGAATGAGGTTTGAATGGTTTTTGTTTTCTGTTTTTTTTTTTTCATTCCTTCTGTTACTTTTGTTACTCTGTGTTTTGTTTGCAGGTAAGCTATTGTCTCTTCTGCCAGGTACATCAAAAGGAGAATTCCATTTTACTTCAGCTTTACCCCTTAATAGCCTTATAATGCTACCTGAAGGGAAAAGAAATGTTTAGATTAAATTTACAGTGCTGCTTAGAATCATAGGGGTGTGCGTGTATTTAATTCAAAAAATATATCTATTTAATAACAATATGAGTAAATGTATAATGATGCGTAGCTGAAAAGGCAGAATATTTCTGCATGACACTTTTGGGACATGAAGGAGAGGTATTTCCTTTTAATACTTTGACTTACTTTTCCAGCGTGACATCACACCCTGCTTGTGCATTCCTTGAAATAGTAATGTTTTTAAGTGTGCTACATTTTAGTTTATTTTTTGTCGGCTGCATGATTTCTAATGTGACAGTATGATAATAACATACCATCATCATTATGCATGTTTTCTGCAAGACATTCCTTTATTGGACTAAGGCTGTTACTGATGTTGGCATTTTTGGAATAACAGTGTGCCATGTGGTCTATTCCTGTTTCAGAGAGAAGTCTCAACAGTCTTTGAAACCCTGCTTCAAGGAACCGTGGGGGAAAAAAGATTGTACCAAAACATACACTAGCATGAAGTTTACTCTGGAACTGAACCCATGAACCTGTTTTGAAATGCACTGTTCAACAAATGTACTGCATGTATGTGTAATGTAAGTGGATGTATGGAACCTGGTAGGTGGTTTGCCTTAAGGCTGCTCTTCCCTGTAGAAGCAGAGATGGCTACCAACCAAAGTTCATGGCACTTTCCCCTCCCTTTCCCCACGGATTTTTCTGCTTGTTATTTCTATATGTGGCAAGAGACAGACTCAGCAATGAGTTTTCTGAAACAAAACACAACTAAAAGACCTCAAGTTACAAAGTCAGCTATTGCTCTTACAAATCCAACATTTTGCTTATACCGGGTTAACGATCTACATGGTCTCAGGTACAAGGAAACTGGTACCTAAGTGCTGACAAATGCAGGAGTGCCTGACGGGAAAGAGAAAAGCATTATGCTGCAGTTGTTGTTCATGCTTTGTGGCTGCCTTCTCCCATTTCTTTTTACTTTGAACCTTCTTTTCCTTTCTCAGCATTACAGTCATTAACTAGAAAGATGTCTTTTACAAATTTTCTCACGACACCCTTCCCCTTCTTTCTTTTCTTCCTCTGCAGCTTATTGGCAGGTATATTCCCTTATTGTAAAGGCAATGTGAATAGGTTTGTTCTTACTCCAGTGGAAGGCCTATGTATACCAGCTAACACCTTCAGACTTTGCTGAAACCCTAACAGTTCTAGAGAGGCAGAGTAACTCTAGTACAATACTCCTGCAAAATTCGCTCTTCATAAAGCCAAACAGGTACTTTATGCTAAAAATTATTTGCAAGGATGACAGAAGTTCAGCTGGCTTTGTGGTCCCTACTCCAAAGCCTTTCTTCTTGCAACCTCTACTTGGCACTGCACACTTCATGTAAACTGAGATGTCAGTCTGTCTTTTTTCTGTCCTGCCTGAAAGCCTTGTGTGCTGGGTTCAGAAGTTACTAATACAAATTTCACCCTTGAACAACTGCTGTATGTATAGTGATTTTTAAGGCAATCTCCCATTTGTGTTATTGCTGATAATGGGGGATTTGCTGCTGTGCTTTTACTGCCTTCTTATCTTGTTGACCTTTTATAGTCTTATCAGCCTTATTTCTTTTTATCCTCCTATGTCAAGCCAGTTAACGGCAAAAGCTTTTTCTTTTCTTTCTAGTCCTTGCCTTCATATTCTTCTGCATGTAACCTGTCTGCTTCTATTACATAGCTGTCTTCTAGAGCTTAACCTCTTCTGCTATCTTTAATGTGCAGCTATATGACCTGCATTCCGTTGCAACTTAGGTATTATACTGTTGTGTTATGGGGCTTTAATGAGTTGAGTCATATTGTCTAGCGGGTAGTCTATTTAAATTGGAATCCATGAGAGGAGATGCACACAGGGCAATTCATCTTTATTTTTCTGTTGACTTTGAAGCCACCATTTGCAATCTACTCAATTGTTCTTTTTGCATACAGCAGTCTTGCAGAAACTTATACACTGAGTATAGCCAAAAGGCCTTGTAAATCTTACACGTTTTAGGAAGATGCATTAAAATATTGTCATGGAAATTCAGAAATAATTTTTTAGTGTAGAAGACAATGCAAAAATATTTCAAGACCTTTGTCGTGGGTCAGCCTGAACTTCTAAATTTTACAAAATTGGTTCTTCATTGCCATGTATAAATCCTTCATTGGTGTTTTCAGATTCAGCTGTGAAATGCATGTATGAGTGTTACTAACTAAATTTCCTAATAGATTCAGTTGCAAATTACCGCTTAAGGGAAAAAGCGATAAAGGCTTATGGAGTAAAATCATTACGATTGGGGCAACTGATGGACTTGTAGAAATCCAAATTCAACAGAGTTTTGACTGCAGATTCAGGATTGTAAATACATAAAAGCTACAAAAGGAGAGGGGCTGCTTAAATTAGCAGCTAAAGCTTTACGAGACCCCAAGTCTTGAATAATGGAGAATATTGCAAGTTAGGATTGAGGTTTAATATCAGAATATGGGCTATGACTGGAGTAGCTGCCCCACGGTGAGTAAGGGTAGATGGAACATAGGAGCATTGGCATGCAGGTCTGGAGTCACCAGAACTTAATGAGCAGAAGGCAACAGATGAGAACTGAAGCACTGCAGCAGAAACGTGTGAGGAAGAGCGCTGGGCAGCGCAGCTGCGAGGAGCCTCAGGGCCCAGGACCAGAAGACCAGAGGTTGCTGTGAGTTTAAGATGCATTAACAGAAAGTACAATTCTGAAATTCCGGCAAGTGAAAAGTAATGGCTGCTATAACTCACATTTAAACTTACAAATTTAAGATTTTTAATCCATCTTTTGTGATGGAAGAGGAGGTGCTCTCAGTCTCAAAATTGCTAAACTGGTTGTTGCTGCTCTTGTCTAGTAGGAGCAATGGGATACAGAATCTTGTGAGATCTTACATTTTTTTATAAAGCTGCCTCAAATAGAAGTAGAAATCCTAACTTTAGCTTTCACTATCCTATTTGGAAAGTTTGGTCAAAGGCCTATGGAAGAACTGTGTAATATCCTCTGAACTAAAATAGCTGTCAGTCAGAATGCTTGACATATTCCTTTCTCTTACAGGAGGAGTACCTGGTATCTGTTTTACATCTGCTCCAGTATCCACCGCTAGTAAAATAATCCATATATTTTATTTGAAAAACAAAATAAGTAGCCACTAAATTTAACCTGTTTTCAACAGTAAAGCAAGTGGCAAGATATTTTGACAGATATGACACAGACTACATTTGATATAATATGATGTGGGCTCCTCTTTGGCTTCATTCCAGAAGAAAACATATGGAAAAGATTTTTTTATTATTATTATTTTTAAAACACATAACTTTTATCACAAATCTGGAATTTTGTTTTGCCCTAAGAAATTTATAGATGTCAGCTGATGGACAACTGCTAATAACATTATTTTCCCATGTCTATTGGTATCAGATTTGTGTGAATAAAAGATATACTAAATATCCTTGGGAAATCTATCACTCTGCTTTTTTTGGTGGGGATGTATTTATAAAATGTGTTGTAAATGATGCAGGAGTAATAGAGTTTGTTTAAATTCAGCGCTATTGCTCCACAATCTTTTATTTTATGCTCTGAATATAGTAAGATAACTACCAAATAAGTCACTTTACAAGACGAAAAGGCTTCTGTAGTTTGCTTATGTGTGAAGTCTGTACCTGGCTCTGTTGCTACCCATCTCTTAGACTGGCCAACTATTAGATTTCACAAAGTAAAGGATCTTGTCTCAGCTATTTTATGAAAGCTATTTCCGTTTTGGTAATAGTGTTTAAGCTCTTTTCAAAACAGAAGGAAACAGCCTCTTCCTCACTGGCTATGCAGTTCTCTCACTAGAATAGTATTTAGGACAGTAGCATCCTCAGATATTAATGGATGCTAGTCAACTAAATAAAACGAGATAAGCTTGTCCTTTATAATGACTTTTAGATCACCTAATGTTTCAGTTTAAATCAATTACATGAGATGCTGATTCTTTATTTAATCCCATGACACTTTCCGCAAGAATTGGATCACAACATAAAAAGCCATTTCTGATAGATAGGTTAATCAGCACATTCTTTTCTTTCTTCTGCTCACAAAATGCTCAGGAATTTCTCACATTAATTTACTGTATGTATTTGTGAATTTATTTGGAAAATGTTTTCACTACATGAATATCTTGTGAACAGTTTGTTGTGAATATTTATTATCTACCTTCTACGTTAACCCAGTGTTGGTTAGTCATTTGAACGATACAGTTTCTGTACCGAGTTACTTTTGCATCTTACAAATACATTTCACATTTAAAGTATCATGTGAATAATCAAACTCAACATGTATTTTGCTACTACTAAAGCTTTTGCTTAAATTCACTATTGCAAGTGACAGTAAACTTTGATTGTTTCTGAGCTCAGATGAATATTAGTGGCATTTTTCCCATTGCTCAGGCAGCTCAAGTGATTGCATTCTGCTGACCCAGATTCTCCCTGCAGACTCAGGTCGATACAGCTTTCTTCATTTGGTCTTTTACACTGTTGTGCAAAGTCCCTATGGGCTGTGAAGCAGTTTCCACAGTCCACTCCAGAAATTGCTTTATTGCAGTGAAATGTATTTATTAAATCCTTCGGGATCCTTCCATGTAAGGCCCTGAGATGTAAAATTTCTTTCACGTGTTTTGTAATTAAAGAACACAATCAACCACTATTAAACCTAAGAGGGTATTGCTTAAAGTCAGGCATTTACTTATGTATTTATATGGTTAAATAGAATAGTTCTATTTCTCAGACCTTCTGGTCATCTTCTGGTTTCTGTAAAGTCAGTGACAGACATATACTTAACACTTACTAAAATAAATAGGGCTTCAAAGTGCTGTATTTAGACATTCACACTTGATAATTTTGGCTCTAGCTTGTCAGTGCCAGTGTGTTTGCCTAATTGTGAACACTACATTTCTTTCATTACAAGGTGCTGTGAGGGTTATATAATTGTTTCAAAATTGCTTTGAGATAATCAGATGAAAGGCAATTACTGGAGTGCAAGGCATTTTAATGTGGTTTCTCTAAATATTGATCATGGATAGAGGCTGTGTTATACTAATAATTTTTTTGTGGACAATATCTTTAATAAACTTCAATTGAATCTACTTTGAACTTTAATTGAATTGTTAGTATCTGAAAAAAAGTTTGTTCCTAGGGATTGTAGATGGAAAATGCAGGATGGTGGTACTCAGATATCTGGGAAGGTTTTCCACTGAAGATATGGTAGAACAATGAACTGTCTTGCTTTCTAGGTGGCCGAAGTCCTTACCACTAGCCAGCACTGCGAGCTTAGCTCTGCGCAGTTAAGAGACCTGTCTCTTGGGGTGGGAATCAGAAATTAGCAAAGTCTTGGAGTTGTTCTCCAGATGTTGGAGGAACCAACAGGGAGAGCACAGGAAGGAATCTGGCAGCAAAGGGGAGGGAGCAGAGTATTGAAGAAGGGGAAGAATCTGGTGTTTGCATTTTCAATGGAAGGCTTCCACGAAAGAATGACTGGGAGGGGGAAAGAGAGCTTAGGATTTGAAGTCTGAAGTATCTCAGGATACAGAAGGGTGCCCAGCCACTGAGAACAAATTCTCTCCCTGCATAATGTAATCTAGAGTTATTGATTACTTCACATCTGAAATTTTGTCAGCAAAAGCATCAGAGAATAAATGTTACCAGCACTGTTGTAAAGTCACTAAATATTTTGTATTCATGAATAGTCCCTTCTTCTTCTGGTGTTCTCAGCTGACGTTCACTGCCTTTTATTGTTATATAGGAGGATTATACCATTTTGATGAAAAATCCATTTAGGGATCAACCTACAGCTCATACCTCTACAGGAGATCAGGGCATCTTGACAAGATTATTCCCCCCCTCCAAATGTGTGATTCCACTCCTTTTGGTTGTCTTACTATTTATTTCACAACTGCAGCAGCATTTTTTCTCTCTGACATACCTTTTAGCTATAACTGTTGGCTATTCTCCTCCTGGATGTTACTGCCTCTACCAGGTCTTTGCTGATGACACCCACCTGCACTCATCCAGAGACAGAGCCAAGCTCACTGCAAGGGTGCCACAATGTCTGAAAAAGAATAGTCCTGGGAGGAAGAGCAGCTAACTCCAGTTCAGCATGGGCAAAACTGAATTGTTACTAACCACTATCTGCATTTTTTTTTCCTAGAAAATGTTTTTCCTTCCTCTTAGCCAGGGAGCTGACTCTGGTAATCCACAAACTGATCATCTTCAGGCCACATTAGAAAAGCCTAACCTCTGAGGATTTTTGACACCATAGACAACTTGGCAGCAAAAAGCATGGGAGAAAAGGGCTACACAAAGAAACACAATCCATCATCACTCATATGACCAAACATCATCTCCCCTGCCAGCACGTTCACATTGAATGAATCACATTGAACGTTAGCCACGAGTCTGCCGTGTACACCAAAGCTACTTAGCATTCAGAAGACAGACTGCAGAAGACACCAGAGCAAGTTATGTTCTTATGATAGAATTTTTCTGTGTGAGGACATCCATGGCCCTTTCAAGAAGTTATTCAGATGGCTTATTTTATTTGTAAATAAAGAATAATATGGCGGAAATTCTTACTGACATTTTTGAGTGTTAAGAATTTCACTGTAAGTCATTCCGTGACCCTGCAGTCTTTTACACACAGCTTCTCCCCAGATGTTTCTCCATGCCCTTGAGTCTGAATCTGAGTGCAATGTTGTGGGGAAGTTCATGGAACATCCCCATGAGGAACTGACATCCAGAAGCTGACTCTCTAGATACTAAACATTAGTATGCAGTGTTCGATACAACTATAGCTCATTTATATAGCATTTGTATACCTCTTCTTATAGGTGCTTTATGCAACATCACTCCCATGTCATTACTTCCAGTGCTGACTCAAATTTAGTTTTGAGTGCCAGAGTCCTAGCCAATATACTGCTTTTCAGGACAAATGCAAAAATGTGTAGTTCTTGCTGTTTGATGGCTTTTCCTTATACACACCTGTGGTTCCATTTTGTTTTCCTTCATGCAATTTAATTCCCTTATTACAAATATCAGCTTTTCCCAGCCTTTTTGTTTCTCCATATACAGAAACTCAGACAAGAAGAACTGCAGCAGCCTCCTAGTTCATTTTGTCCTGGGGCAATCCCATCCAAATGCTTGATATTGCTGGGCAGTTCGGGGTTGTAATTTGAGAGAACAACCCTCACATTTCTCGAGTAGATGAGGAGATGCACCAGATATTCCCATCAGCCTCTGTGTGAGAGACAAACCCAGATCAGAAGGAAAAAAGCTAGCAGTCAAATTAGCGTGTCTTGTCAACTTACCCTATTGGAGCCAATCAATGTCAGCTGGTGCATAAACACAGAAGCCACTCAGCAAATTAAATTTACAAAAACAAAACAAGTAAAAAGTATAGGGGCACAGTTAACCTCCTAACCCTACCGTTCCTTGATTTTGGTTCAGTCTGTTTTGAGTCAAGCTCTGCATCGCTTTTCAATAACATTTTCATTGACTTAACAGATATGTAGTTTATTAAGTTAAGAAAAGTAATTGAGGTGAAGAGTAAAAGAAACAGTACAAGAGCTGCAAGTAGTGGAAACATTACGAACAGGGAAAAGCAGAAGAGAAAAACCCAAAAGAAAATAAAAGAAAATGGAAACAAGATACATATGCCACTCATTTTCTGCTTCTATACTGTGTAGCTTTCCCTTGCTCCTTTATTTTTGTTTACAGAATAACAGTCCATCTGGCAGAGAGGTGTATCCTCTCTTTTTGTGACTGATGTGGTATGAAAAAAAATCCTAAGACAACATCAGTATTTTACAAAGTTGAACTAGGACAGCACTTGCCCCCACAGTTTACAGCATAAACTCTTGTCATTTTACCAGAATACGTGTAAGTTATTTTAGAATGTTTTATGGCCGCTGATTCTGTTTAAATAACAGCCTGTGCAGTTATTGATGCTTGGCCTGAGCTGTCCAGGGTTCACGAGAACGGTGCATGTTCATCGAAGGAGAGAGCAGACCAGCAGCTATTGGCAACGAAACAGAAGCAAGGAATCCTTTTCAGGTTGTTAACTCTACAGATTGCATCCATTTGGGTGCTCCATCTTAACTATTGCCCCTGGACCCATGGCAGTACATGTTCAGCAAAGGGCGAAAAAGACCCTCATTTCACCCTCTAGAGCTATGCCCATTGTACAGCCGACTGCTCTGGGGATGGGGACAGAGCGGCTATATGTAGGTGTGGCCTGGGGCATGCAGGGAGCCCACACGCAGGCACGGTGATGCTCCTCAGAAGCCAGATAAAGCTGCTGCCCGTGTGAATCAGCTGGTGAGTCAGCAAAGCCTTTGCCAGCAGAGCAGCAGGCACAGCTGTGGCTGAGGTACCATGGTTACAGCACAGCAAAAGGGACACTAACTGGGTTTCCAAGTAATAGCTTTTTGTTGCACCTTTTGGGTCACAGAAAGTGAAGAAAGGTGTAGGTTTTGTTATTTCACATAGTGATTTCACATTTGACCTGGCAAATTCTTAAAAAATTTGAGGAAGAAGTGATAACTTAAAAATGTTGCAGTGATTTTTGAAATTTGGAAACTGCTGGCAAAGAGATGTGGGAGAATCAGCTGGGGTGCTCTGGAAGTATCTACATCCAGGGCAGATGAGAGAGACTGACAGCTAAGAGTAGATTTAGTTGAGAAAGTTTGTTTTAGGGAAAGGAACATCATTCCTTGAGACAGACAGTTGTGATGCTGGTTTTTATTAGCGTACAGCTGGTCACGGCACAGGGCCAGTAATGCTCACCATGTAGTGCCCGAGAGGCAGGAGAAGTGGAGGAGCTCTCCCTGGCACATGCAAGGTAAGGAGGGAGGAAGCAAGGCTGAGTTTACGCAAGTCTTCCCAAAGCATCTCATGCACCTCTCTGCATGGAATAAAAATGTATCAAAAGACAAACCAGAAAAGCACTATGCATGACCTTAACTGTGCTTGTTCAGTCTTCTGACTTGATGGTACGTATGCAATTCCTTTGTAATACAACTAAGGACCTTTGTTCTCTTGGGTCTAGCAATACTGAAATAATTTCCAAGCTCTACCCTTCTGTCTTCTGCTTACTGGAGGCTTGCTCTACCCTCAGCTGCTGAGAGATGGAAGTAATATTGATAATCTGCATTCACCTCAACAGGGAAAAGCATAAGAGCATAAAAATAGAGCCATTCCCTCTGCAAGCATCTGCTGTCCTAGCATAGCTCTCATCTATTTTGTCCTCACAGCTTTAATTCTAACAGAAACTGGGAAATAAAAGATGTAGAATTAATTTCCATGGTGACTCGCAAAGATAAGCAGCGAAGTAAGAGCTGTTCTGTTGTACTTAGATGTTTAACCACAACAGCTGTCCTGCCCAGCCAAGCAAGCTCAGTCAAGATCCCATAGCAGTAAACAGTCAGCAGAACAATTCCCCTGGCTCTTGGTCCCTTTTTTGCCTCTTTGCTGTCATTAGGGAAGTGGCTAGAGAGCAGGTGATGGTGGCTGGTGGTGGCAGCCTGTTCCCAGCTATTATTTTGCCAGGATGCCCAGATGCTTTCCCAACACACTGGACTTGCTGCATGTGAGCGATGCAGTATATGCCTCCGCCTCCCAGATCAGAGATTGACCGATAATTGGCCACAAAGGACAGATTCATGAAACCTCCTCTCACACCTTTTCCCTGGACTGGGCAGGAATTTGAGTGCATGAATGGTAATGGTCACACATACAAAAGCCAGTGGCTGTAGTACCCGTACGGCAAGCTCAGACACATGATAGAGCAGGGCAGTAAGCATGAGGTCCATGACCCATCCTGCTGGATAAATAGAGGCAACGTAGGTTAACAGAAAGATGATTATTTTGCTTTTCCTGTGGCTGTAGGAAGATGGAATTGGCTTGCTTATGAGTTGTGTCATTAGCAAGGATCTGAGCATTAGCAGCCATGTATGGGAACCTTCCCAAGCTCATTAAACTAGGCCTAGGACTTGCATAAACATTTGGATTTACTGGAAAGCATGCGTGTTTTGGTTGACTGGAAAGTGGTAAATTAATTCAGAGCTGGAACCACTTTTCAGCTGCAGACATTGTCATTTGCATTTGAAAAAAATGTTGTAAATAACATTGTTCCAGTGTTCTTTAAGAGCAAATGTGTGATATTATTTCAACTGAAAATTTGGGAAGCCTGCCTAACATGAAGCAGCAAACCATTTCTGCCTGAAATAGATTGTTCTTTAAAGCTCCAAAGATTGGAAAGAGATTTATTTTCTCTTGGACAGCTGGTACTAACTACATGGATAGCAAAAATATGACTTCTTTATTTTTAGAAGAAAATGATTACTAAATAGTCTGAAGGCTTGAAAAAACAGAACTGGGGTCCCCAAATGTTTGAATTCTCTGACCTGAGTTATATTATTTCTCTTAATTCTGGTACAAAGTTGTAATGGCATTGTTAATATTTAAACAAAATGCTGAATATTTTGAGGTTCTCCTGCCCACTGACTGATAAAAGGGATGATGTTTTATTTGACTTAGAGATTTTAAAGAACACAATGAAAAGCCTTGGGCAAATTCTGCAGAGCAACTGGGAGATACCTAAGCCTGAACTTGAAAAGGGTGTGAAAAGTGGATGACAGTTGAACAAACAGCTCTTAATTGTTAATTTATATGAGGAAGGAGAAAATAGCAGTTAAAGATAGTGGGGGATTGCAGTAGAGAGTGGGAGGTAGGAGAGGTCTGAGAAAATGGACACAGATATGGGAATACCGACAATACATACTCAAGCTGTTTATCATCCCTGGACTAGAAGTTCAGTTGTCAGCTGTCCATTGACAGTTTAACTGAATTGTCAATTAAATTGTGGATTCAAAGGCACCACAGCTGACTCCAGGCAGAGCCAGCCCAGGTCTGTGGGGTGGACTAGCTCACACCAGCACCATGTAAAACACACACAGCTGTGGCCCACACTCCAATGTTTGATGAGTACCACTTAGTAACTCTATGGCAGAGATTAAATCCATTTCTCCAGCATAACGTATAACTGCCTAACCACAGGGCTGTTATTTCTTCAGCTTATTTCCATCACCATTTGCTTTCTCTTTCTCTAAGGCAGCAGGCACGCTGTCCCCCAGACAGTGCTCCCTCCACTATGTAACTGCATCTTCTCCAGAGGAGAAGTGCCTGTGGAGGGAAACTAGGCATAAATTAATTTTGTGCAATTTATTTTGCAGATGTGTATTTGCATGTTTTATATATAGCTGAAGTGAACTTTAGCATGGATTTAATCTAATTGCCTATGGCCCAGTTCTTGGAAAAAGCTGAACCAACTGGCTAAAGCCTAGATTCAGGATCTGTGTTTACAACATTTGCAGTTTAAGGCTGGCCTCAGTCGTATCTGGAGAACAGCATGTGTTCCAGACACTGTCAAAGGCAGCAAACTGCTGAAAAAATCCTGCCAAAGCAACAGCTGAAGCAATGAGAGCTTTCAGTTTCTTACAACTCCATTTAACTGTGTGCTTAGGAGCAAGTCATTAAGTAGCAAGCAACCATGCGAGAGGATGCCAAGGATTAAAGGAATCCTGTCATGAGATAGTAGTGACATTCGCCTGCTGCCTTCCAAGTGACAGCGCTTGCCAAGCCCGGGGGAAGTCGGTGACAGCTTCGCAGTAGCAGCAGCAATTTAACCAGCAGATTGCCAGGAATGGGACCTGCTTTGAATATGAGACTGCTCTAGCCATACTCGTAGCAAGTCCAATTTGTGAATCCTGTCAGGGGAAAGAATATTCTAGAAATCAATTATCTCTTTACACACATTTGTATGTGCGTACACATTCAGATGGTTCTAGCTCATGCATTTACAAGTCTCTTGAGCTGGTTTGTCAGCCTCTGTAGTGGCAAGCACAAGCGAAAGGGGTTGTTGTGCTGCTGATTGTCTCAGAAATGAACACAGGCAGCAGCTCCCTCACACTTCACAAGTTCCTGATGACTGTTGTGACCTGATGGAAACACAGAGCAGCTCTGAATTTCCCACCTGCGGAAGGTCAGAAGACACCCAGTGTTCCAGACTCCAGCAAACTCATCAGGACATCATCAGCCCTCTGGCTGGCTTCACCAAACTCTCTGAACCCCAGGTTTTCCAGGCTTTGCTGCCTCTTCATCTGTGTAGCTGTGCTGGAACATAGTGAGGTCTGTGGTGTCTGTTGGCCATTCTAATAATCCAGCGTGCATGGTAGTCTCCTCTCATCCAGGATAAATGAGAAGAGTTAAATGGGATTTCATTACAATGATGAAAACTTTGCAAGAGGGGTGTTTTTAATGTTTGGTTTCTTTTTTTTCTTAAGTACTATGTAGAAAAGCCTTGCTGAATTTATGAACAATATGCCTTCCTGATGTTCCTTACAGTTAGCCTCAGGACAGCAAAGCTTTTTTTATGTTCTTATTGAGATGTAGTGCTCCAGAGAAACAACGTGGAAAGGCCCTGAATGCTGTGAAACTGCTCATATCAAGGGGCAACACTTTGATTCATAAATCCCTATTAACATCTCTAATTCTAACAACTTCCAACATTCATAGTAGTCCCAGCCTTCTGATCCAGTCATTGTTCTTAGGTACTCAGTTATTTTTAGGGATTTCAAATGCTCAGTCCCAAGGTCCCAACATAGTGAAAAAGGTCCTTGTTAACTAGGGGTTCTTCCTCTGTGCAGCAGAAGGCACTAATTTAGCTCAGAGCAAGAAAACTTGCAGGAATTGTGGGCTGGAAAATAAAACTGAACTGCACAGTTGCTCCGGAAAGGGTAAAAAAATTTTTGGAGATGATACTACCACCTAGAGAGTGAAGGCGGCTACTTAAAACAAGGTGTACATAGCAGGACTGCAAACAACAGTGTTCTCTCGTGTTTCTTTCCTGGTACCTATTTTTCTCTAACTTCCCTATCCTGTTTCTTACATCTTTGCCTTGGATTCTCAAGGTAAAGATGTGCCCAGTGATGCCACAGGATGGTGTAAGCTAGGGTAGTCACTAGAGAACTAGCAGGTGGAGTTAGTTCCCACCTTCCACAGCTCTTTCTGTTCCGAGGTCTCTAGAGCCCTTGTTTTATTTTTTTCAGCTGGTTGAAACAGATGTCTTGAGCTGTAGTTAGATTTTTCTGTATATAAAAACAGAGATAATAAGAAAGAACACATTTTTCCTGTAAGAGCAAAAAAGAATTTTCTCTCCCTCTGTAGCAGCACTAGCACAGATAAGTACTTAGATATTAAAGAAGCCCCTGAGTATTGCTTTGGTTGCTCAGATAAGAATGATTTATCCCCTCAGATAATGACAAAAATCAATGTATAGTGTTGGTCTAGAGAGCACTATCTTCTGGAAGTAGGGGACAATGCATCTTCTGGATGACAGGTAAAACTAACATGGCTTCTAGACCAAGGATCACTAATAATTCCCTTTCATTTTACATAACAGATAAGGCAGTTTGTGATTTGTTTCTCCATTTGCCATAAATTGCATTTGATTGAGAATGGTTCTTTGTCATTTGTCCTGAGCTAGCACTGAATTTGTATAGTTACAACAGCATTCCTGCTGACAAATGGAAGCTGTATTTCAGCTGCACTTCAGTAGTGGCTTTTATTCCCATTTGGGAATTAACCCCATCTGTCTTCATGCAGCACTTCAGCAAGGGCTGAGTGCACAAGATGAATGCAGGATCAAGACAAATACCCTGTACATCCAATCTCTTTTCAGACACTTCTGAATGCAATTGCGACACATCCATCTTTGCTTGCAAATTCACTAGACAGGTATCTAAACACACACAATGGCAAGCACATACATTTTTTCAATAATGTTGTGTTTACCTGCAACTAATGGAGACAATCTGGTCCAGCCTTCCTTTGAACTCAGGTAACTTCTTATGATGAAAGCACAATAACATTGTTGGGCTTATTTCAATCACTTAAGAACTCTACTGACCCTGTTTCCAGTAAACAGGGAAGGATTATGAGGTTTGTTATAGTTTGTTCAGCAGGTTCAAGATTGCAGTGCCTAATAATTATATCACACAGCTGGAAATTACTCCTTAACATGAGCTTCTGAAGCTTTTTAACTTCAGATATTCTCACAGTTAAAGTTTGCCACAGTCACAAGCTGCTGCTGTTTATAAAATTAGGCCATTTTGAGAAGCAAAACACAGTTATGAAATAAAACAAATTTGGAGCTGAGAATTACTTTCTAATCCTGTCTTCAAGTTCATGCAAAGAAAAATCTTTTTCTGCCTATCCTAAATAATTATCTTTGATGTGAAAGTGAGCTTGTACTGAATGTACAGTAGATGGAGAATCCTGTCAAAAATATCAAGAAGAGACAGAAAGTGACCTGAAACTGAACTCTTCAAGTGAGAAGCAAAACAATCTGTTAGATGCCAAGGAGAAGTCTACATGGAGCCCGTAGTTCATTTGTTTTCTGTGCTTGTTGTTCAGGATAGGAAAAATGAGATCTCAGCAACCAGCACTTTCACAGCATAAGAACAGCTACAAAGCTAGAAATATTCTTAATTGCCACACAAGTGGAGGCTCTCCATCATTTATTTCATTTTCAGACCTCAGACATAATGGGGTCATGTCTGAAACTCATACTCGCCCAAGTGTTGGACCTCATTTTTCATTTCTGTTATGAACGCCTAGAAAAACTCTGACAAGCAAGTTTTGCCAAGTTCTGTAATCCCAGGGTCTGAAGGACTTCATGACTCCTCGCCTAGTGTCTTTAACTCTGTGCTACATCTTATACTCCTTAACCGTGCTACTGAGTCTGTACCAGGTCCAGTGGCCTTCGTGCCTCTCCAGTATGCACAGTTGTTCATCTTATTCTAGTATCTTACAGGTTTACACCTAACTCCACGACTGATTTATATGCAACTCCAACACCAAATACTCAATACCCTCTTTTTCCCCCCAAATATCAAGTCCCTCTGCTTTAACCTGATCAGTTGCAACTCTCATGCCAATGTTTCCCATTGCTTTTGGTATAGGCAGTATGGATTGCACCTAGCTCCATGCACCACCAGTATCAACCCTTCTGTCAAGCTGGACTTAGATTAGCTCACAAAGCCTACAAGTGTCCACCAAATACTATCTTATATGGTCTATTCCAGTCAACTTTTCTCCCTCCCTCAACCTAGACTCTTCTTTATCTAATGTGCTTTCTTTAAAATATACACCTAGGTACAAGTCCATGAGCATATACAAGACTAGCATTAAGCTGCAGAGTAGTATAGTTACATGTTAATAAGCAATCATACCTTCCATTGTGGAGAAGCAGTTGGGATAAATTTAGTGTTTGATCAGATTTACAAGCTTTCACTTTGGGCTAGAGCAGTCAATTTTGTAGTATTAGAAATAAGTTTACAGGAAGGGCATACCTTAAAAAAGGGGGAAATGTAATGAAATTACCATGTATTATTCTAGGTACAGACCCAAAGAAGTCCCTCTGAAACACATTTGAAGCTTTTGTTTGGAGGTGTTTGGGCCTTTGGGGCCTGGTACACAGCAAAAAGCAATCATTATGGAATCTGAGCAAGTTTCTAGAGAATATTTTGTTTCTGACAAGCTCAGCAATAAAGCATGGAAAGGACATCAAGTTGAGCCCCTGCAGATGGCAGCAGTACTTCAAATTTCAGTGCCACAGCACTGGATGTGGTAGAAGCTGAACCAGATTCCCATAGTAAAGGTACCATTGACTGTCAGACTGTCTTGAAGTGATACGTGTTGCTACTCATCAGCAGGTTACTGATGCTTTTTTCAGTTGGAAGGGGAAAATTTTAATATTTGCCAAGTAGCAGAAAGATGTTCCTGAGCCTTGTGGAATCCGTCTTGGTTCCCAGCATAATCAGCTCTTACCCTGTTTTATGTCAAGTACTGCATGTGTTATTTTCAAAACAATTTATATTCTTCAGGCTGCAACAGTGACTTTGTTGGCTTGGAGGAGCACAGCACAGTAATACTTCAATAGCAAATTCAGTTGTAGCAAGATGTTAATGATTGCTTTAAAAAAAATCCTTTCAGCAGCCAATAGCTAGTCCTAAAGGCCACACAAGAGGCAGAATGATCAAACAGACCAAAATACGTCTTTATTCGTAGCACACAAAAAAGGTATGAAGTGCTATAATTCAGCCATCTGGAATTTTCTGTGCACTGCACACTTTGGCTCTGCATAGATTCTAAAGGGTCTGAATTTAGATGTAAACAAAACCTCCTAAGATTAATGTTAATGTTAACAATTTTCAGCCTAAGCATCCAACTAATAATGGATTGGGGTTTGAGTAAAGCCATACTCTTCTCCCCTGCCCGCAGAAGCAAAAGGAGGACCAGCAGAGCATACTGGGATATCCCTTTCGGCAAGGTCCAAACCAGGTATCCAGTCTCATGTGTTAAGTTGTTCAGAGAGAAGGTCAAATAAAGAACCATACTCTGCCTACAAAGGGGGCAAGTAGTTACCTAAAAATCCTCCATCTGTCTAAAACGCTACTAGATATTGTTCAGCTCCACCCCAACAGCTTCCCAGTCCAAGCCTGAAAGCTCTGCTCAATATCTAAGCCTGAGGAAGTCTGACTCCCAACCTTGCTACTTCCCAGTGACATGTAGAGACTTCACCTGAACAACATGGTCCTTGGCCACAGGAGTCTGTCAGGAAGAGACCCAACATCCTTGTCCATGTGCCCACCCTGACTGCCTATAAACAGAAAGATGCCAGCAAGGAGAGACAATGCCAATTCCTGCAGTGGTTCTGGAGAAGGAGCAAGAACTCCTGTATGAATTACCTATAAGGCATGACATGAAAAACAGTTCAAATGACCTGAAGGTAGTGGTAGTTATCCATGTATAAAAGTTTCCAAGTCCTAGCAGTCTGCAACATGCATCCTGGAAACAACAATTTCATTCTCCTAAACTGCCATGGGCAGCTTTCACAGCTGTCTGTTGCTATTAGAATAGACTATTTCAGTTGGAAGGGATCTACACTGATATTAGCTCTCATTCAGCTACAGATAAAGGAGACCCTGAAGTGCAGTACAAAACAGAAGAAATTAGGGTTTCAACTCTGCATCCCTGACAAGATATCCCTACTTATCTAGTTGAATATGAAGTAGTTTCCCTTCTTTTTTCCAGCTCTGTTGACCTAAGCTGACACCTTCAGCTTGCACGATTACATGGGCTCCTCCTTGCTCTTATGTCTCTCCTTTTTGTCCTTCCGTCTCACTAGTAATAACTCATCTGTAGTTTTTGTTTCCTGCCTTTACCTCTTCATCATCTCTGCAGTTCCTAACACTAGATTTTACTAAGCTACAAACAACCCAGAAATATAACGAGCAACCAACCTCATACAAGTAAACCTATTCAGGCAACCTTACAATCTCTTTCATGGTAGTTCCTCTACCTTTAAGACAAGGATTAAGACCTAATTATATCTATTATTTTATACCTATTCAAGATTTTGGCTGTAAGCTTTGGTTTTCCTTCTCTACCTCTGCTGCCAGTAGTAGTGAGCTACTGTTTTCACTTTATGTACCTACTTATATTTTAATGTATCTAGAGTGAGGCTAGTGCCTTTTTATTTTAGGCATGAAGTCTTTGCACAGCAAGCACAACGGCATGGCTGATCCTTAGTGGACAGTTGTCTATTTCAACATCATTACTGGGGTTCATGCCATTTCCCAACTGAAATCAAAGAGACAACACAAATGAAATAAATAGAAAATCATTCACTAGCAGGCTAAAAACATGGACTGTAAAGTCTGAACTTTTGACTGATGTGTGGATTTCTTTAAGGCAATTTCAAAATTGGATAGGACAGATTTGTTGGGTTAATCAGAAGATTTGTGTCTGAGGCTGTAAACTTTTGCCCACTGCTAAGATCTGTTCAATAAACAAATAAGCATCTGCTATCTTAGTTTGGACTCAGCATTTTTGTGTTCCATCCCCTGCCCTGTACTATTTATAACATTGCTGTGTGCTTTTAAAGATTGTGCTTCAATAGTAGGGGGAAACTATCCCTGTAAAGCCTTTGGATTCATCAAGATGAAAGGTGCTATGTAAGTTGTTACCAGTTTTGCTGTTTAATATACTGTGAACTGATGAAAGACAGCAAGGGAGTGATGGTTACCTCTCAACATAATATAAAATTTGCCTTAGGTGGGAACACTGTTTACTGAACACTTCATTCACCCACAGTGGAAAACCAATGATGGCATCTGCTGTTTTCATAACAACCCAGGAGAACGCTGACTCTGACAGGCTGCTACCCCCTGATGGCTAAATAGCTAAGGAGAAGTAATGTGAGAAACAGCTCTGCTGAAAATAACTCCAGCCATCGTCACTGAAGCACATGGACTCATTCCTGCCATAGGTCTGTTTCCCCTGCAGCTAAAACCCTCCAATTCCCCTCCCATAGTGGCAGGTTGCTGCTCAGGCTCTCTTTAGCATTGCCACTTTTTTTTCCCCCTGCTTTTTTCAAATGTGTAAACCACAGGACAAAGAGGAAGGGAGGAGCTGTCAAAAGCAGTGTGCCATTCTGCTGCTGAACTACTGAGCAAAGGGATATTAATAAAGAAAACTGAAGCTTAGGTGCCTAGATGTTCTGGGAATCAGATTCAGAACACTGTTTCCAGTCGATTTCCATTCTGGAACTCAGAGAGAAAGAACTGCACCATACCTACTGTGATGGAAAGTCAGGCAGAAAAAAACAAAGGCAAGAACAACATCACCATAGGAAATCTACATAGGACTAAGTAGTACGACCCAACAGAAGACCTCATCAACATCCACATGTAACAGCTAATTCCAGGCAAACCTAGGTACTGTCCACACAAGTCAGTCCACAAGTATAGAACTAGATGAACCACAAAATCCAGGACCTCCTGCAAAGTAAAACTGTGCTGTGATCAAGAAACCTAACAACAGCTGCCAGAACTGAAAGGTTGTCCCAGTAAAGGTAAAACCCTTTGCAGCCAACAAGGATGGAAAGGACAGAGAGCTTACTTAGACTGGGTGGCTCTACATTGATTATTGCATTGTGGAAGTGAATAGACTTGGATATCAAGAGCAATAAGAAATTCCTGATGCATCAAGAGTCATAAGAGGAAACCAAAATAGCTTCCACTGTCTCTGAACAAACAGTTTCTCTCAATTCTGAGAGAAGGGAAAAAAACTGGCAAGCATGCCCAGCAGCAATGGAAGATCTGAAGGTATTCCTGCAAAACCACCTATCAGTATGGGAAGAGTGATTAAACACAGCAAGATCTGAGACAGGCTTTTCAAAAACCTCAACAGTCAAATTTTGCAGACTGCTGTATACATGGTTCTTTGCAATTATATATGTATATTATCCTGACTGCTACTCACCATAGGATAGCTGGGAGTAGCCCTAAAAGGCACTGCACTCAGATGAAGTCAAGAAATAAAGCAGAACAGGGCTATACTTCAGGGCATAGCTTTCTGCCTGACATTTTCAGAGTTTTTAAGAAAGCCACCTTAGGCTCAAATCAGTTGCTTCTCTGAATGAGTAGCATGAATTAATGTATTTTGCCACAGATATTTTGAAAACTATTCATGGCAGGGAAGCAGCAATACAGGTAGATTGGTTGGGGTTTCCTTTTAAATGACTATTAAGAATTTATTTTGCTTGGTGCAGAGACCATATGTAGAATTATATTTTGGCTGATGAGTAAGTCCAGGAACTGAACTTACAGCCAAAGGATAACCTGCCTTAGGAATAAGAAAGGAAAATCCCTTGATTAAGTTGTTTACAGTGTACATTTCCAAGCCAAGAAACACAGATGAGCCTGATACAGGCCATCTGGTATGCTACAAGAATTGCAAACATCATTAAAGAAAACTGTGCATCTGGGGGACAGTTAAACCTTCTGAAGGGGCAAATGGCTTCGCATTAAGTACAGAGTTAAAAATCCCATTACTGGATGGTTGGCCTGATCCCCACCTGAATTTTCTCAAAGTTGGTGGGCTTAAGGCTTCAGAATGAACCCATGTTCATCAAAAATGAAGCAGTCTAAAATTTGAATCCAAGTGCTTTCCAGGTGTGATAATGGTCAAAGTTGGAAATCAGATGGAGACACAACTTGTGTTTTTGAAGCCGTTATCAGTCAAATCCAAGGCAGCAGAGTTTATCTGAACCACATAGTCAAACTGCTACTCTCATCCAGTACTAAGTACTCATGTTTTCCATACCTTCCTTACATCAGTAGTGCTAGGATTCCCGAATACTTCATACTAGAAGAAACGATATACATGTTGTGCCACCTTCTCTGGAAAGAAAGAAATGCAGGCACATAGAAAAGAATGAACAGGTTGGGAAATCTTTTGAGTGACTGAGCAGCAATTATTCCCGAGGAAAAGCACTCAGCATGCCAAAGTGACAGCTAATATCTAACTAGCCTGGAAGTTATTTAAGAGAAACCTGGTGGTAGTCACTGGGAGGCTGCAGTGTGTCTGACAGAAATATGCTGTTGCTGGGGGTTTCTCAGGGAGAAGCTATTACTACACAACTAGACACAGAGAGCTTGATTCACTTCTGTCTTGCACAAAGTATAATCAGTTAAATTTGTACAGGCATGTGCAAATGGGTTTTAAATACTGAAATGTCATGTCTTAAATCAGCATACCCCTAAGTAAGGAAAACTGAGAAGGTGGCCTGGTGCAGTGCAGGAACAAGTGTGCTGCTAGAGAGCCACTGAGAATGGAGCAGGGGACAGAGCCAGGAAAGTTGCTGAAAGACTGGGAGGGAAGGTGGTGCTGAGAAAGCTCTGGCCAGACAGCACAGGAGACAGGAGCTGTAGGAGTCTGAGACCCCTGGGAGCTCTGCTGCCCACAGCTCTTAGCTGCTCAGCCATTTCTCAGTGTGTTCTGTCCCAAGGCTCCTTAGGGGATGCAGTAACATTTATGGCAGCTGTGGGCTCCTTCTGCTCTTTGCCTTTCCCATTTTCTCATGTAACCTTCTCTTGCTTTCTCAGTTCTTTTCCATTTCCTTGCCTGGCCCAGAGATTTCCCCTTGGCTGCATTCTTTGCTCTTATCTCTACCTGCCAGCCATTGACCTAAACTTTTTTAGGAATAGAATCCTAGATTATAGAATAATTTCAGCTGGAAGGGATTTCCAGAGGTCATCAGGTTCAACCTCTTGCTCAAAGAAGGGCTACCTTTGATCAAGTTGCTCAAGGATTTCTCCAGTCTCCAACAAGGGAGATTGGTGTGCAATATTTGATCATCTTTATTGCAAAGAATATCAGAATTTCCCTTGCAAGTGTGGCCCTTGCCTCTCAGCCTTTCATTGTGCTTTTCCACAGAAACTTCTGCTAGAAGGACCTGGTGCAACATGAGAGTGGAATATGTGCAAGTAGAGGGTGTATTTTTTTTTAAAGTTTGATGATCCATTTGATAGAGCCTCACATTGCTTTGGGCAACTCTAAGTATACAGTATGTGAAGCAGCAAAAAAATATGGCATATTGTGCTTTATGCAAGTTTACCATAGTTGCTTTAAAACTTGCAAAGGATTTTAGATGTAAGGCCAGGCTCTATCTAATCTCTTTCCAGAGCCCTAAAAAGGGATCTCAGGGTATGTCCTGGTTTTGGCGGGGATGGAGTTGGTTTTCTTCCTGGTAGCCGGTATGGGGCTGTGTTTTGGGTTTAGGTTGAGAACAATGTCGATGATACACTGATGTTTTGTTTCTTGTTAAGTAGTGCTAAGTACTTGCTAAGTGGTGCTCACACTGGTCAAGGACTTTTCAGCTTCCCATGCTCTGCCAGGGGCACGGGAGGCTGGGAGGGGGCACAACCGGGGCAGCTGACTCAGACTGGGCGGGGGCTATTCCATACCACGTGACGTCATGCTCAGTATATAAGCAGGGGAGTTGGCCGGGGAGGGGTCTGGTCGCTGCTTGGGGGACGTGCTGGGCATCGGTCGGCGGGTGGTGAGCAATTGTACAGTGTACCGCTTGCTTTGTATTACTACTGTTCTATTTTTTATTTTACTTCAGTTATTAAACTGTTTTTATCTCAACCCACGAGTTTTCCCCTTTTGCCCTTCCGATCCTCTTCCCCATCCCACCGGTGGGGGGGTGAGCGAGCGGCTGCGTGGTGCTTAGTTGCTGGCTGGGGTTAAACCACGACAGGGTAGTAACAAGTGAGGAACCATACTCCCTTTATACCATGCAGCAGCCACCTGAAAAACATGTTTTCTGGTCTTGAGGTGCATTCTCCAGTAGAGTGCAGTGCCTTGGGCTGTGCCAGACCTTCTGTAAGCAGCAGAGATGCAAGCTGTCTCCTGACCTCCTTCCTTGTCCACTAATCAGCTACAAGAGTGCATGGTAGGGAAGATGGTTATGTCTAAGTCAAACACTTCTGCAGTGAGCATACCCTGTCAGTCTCCAGCTTTCTCTGTGGGATGATTGTGGATGCTGATGGGAATAGTGAGTGTAGATTTTAGCTGACATACTAGTCCTGGACATTAATGTAAAGTTTCTCACACAAAGCAGAACTTGGAATTTGGTTTTGTGAAAGCACACGTATTCCGGCCTGGTACTGAGAAGTGTTGGCATTTTGTCACCTCTGAAGCAGATAATTTAAGTGTTACAGTCCATTGTAATGGATGCTATGGTGAATCCTCAAAGAAAGAAGTCCCTTTCTTTTTTAACTTGCTGACAGGTTTTTAGAGCTCAGATGAGCTATTTACATGCCTCTCATGCACATCTCATCCTTTTCTTCCCTTTTCAGAGGTCAGCTGTCCTGGGGAACCCAGACATTTTTCCCCCATTTGTTGAAGAAGGCTTTAGGACAATCACAGTAGGCAGTCTCAAGAAGAATTAGGTACACATGAGACAGTTTTAGTCAGTCAATAAAAGCCTCCAATTAGGCTGAATTTTAAAGACCTAACAGCTTTAGCTTACTACTGAATGGCCCCTCAGACAAACTTGCCTACTAATCTTTCTTACTTAGCTTACAACTGAATGTGACCCTTAGACAAACTAACACCCAGTATTGTTTCATGAATCTGCAGAAGGTTCCCCCCCCCCCAATAACCTTTCTAGGTTTGCTTCAGCTTGTTTGTATCCCATTAAAGTGTATTTAACTACAAGTATTTTTTTCCATTCTGGTACCTTAGGCTCAGTTACATTCAGTGAAATAGAAATTCATAGAATCAGAATGGTTTGGGTTGGAAGGGACCTTTAAAGGTCATCTAGTCCAACACATCCCGCCCCCCTGCAATGAGCAGGGATATCTTCAACTAGATCAGGTTGCTCTGAGCCCCATACAACCTGACCTTGAATATTTCCAGGGATGGGGCATCCACAACTTCTTTGGGTAACCTGTTCCAGTGTTTCACCACACATCATAAAAAATTTCTTCCTTGTATCTAGTCTAAATCTACCCTCTTTTAGTTTAAAACCATTACCCCTTGTCCTATCACTACAGGCCCTGCTAAAAAATCTGTCCCCATCTTTCTTATTAGCCCTCTTTATTGAAAGGCCACAATAAGGTCTCCCCAGAGCCTTCGCTGGGCTAAACAACCCCAACTCTCTCGGCTTTTCTTCATAGCAGAGGTGTTCCATCTCCCTGATCATTTTTGTGGCCCTCTTCTGGACCCACTCCAATAGGTCCATGTCCTTCCCATGCTGACACAGTACTCCAGGTGGGGCCTTGCCAGAGCAGAGGGGCAGAATCATCTCCCTCAACCTGCTGGCCACACTTTTGATACAGATCAGGGTACACTTGGCTTTCTGGGCTACAAGTACACATTGCCAGCACATGTCCAGCTTTTCAACCACCAGTACCCTCAAGTCCTTCTCCTCAGGACTGCACTCAATCCCTTCATCCCCCAGCCTGTATTGATACCAGGGATTGCCCCAACCCAGGTGCAGGACCTTGCACTTGTCCTTGTTGAACCTCAGGAGGTTCACATACACCCACTTCTCAAGCTTGTCCAGATCCCTCTGAATGGCATCCCATCCCTTAGGCATGTCAACTGCATAACTCAGCTTGGTGTCATCTGCAAATTTCCCTACTCAATCCCACTGTCTATGTAATTGATGAAGATATGAAACAGTACTGGTCCCAATATAGACCCCTGAGGGACACCACTCATCACTGATCTCCATCTGGACATTGAGCTGTTGACCACTGCTCTCTGGATGTGACCATCCAAACAACTCCTTATCCACCAAACAGTCCATCCATCAAATCCATCTCTCCAGTTTATGGAGAAGGATGTTGTTGGGGACTGTGTCAAAGGCCTTACAGAAGTCCAGATAGATGACATCTGTAGCTCTTCCCTTGTCCACTGTTGTAGTCACCCCATCATAGAAGGCCACTAGGTTCCTCAGGCAAGACTTGCCCTTGGTGAAGCCATGCTGGCTGTCTCAAATCACCTCCCTGTCCTCTATGTGCCTTAGCATAGCTTCTAGGAGGATCTCTTCCATGATCTTCCCAGGCACAGAGGTGAGGCTGACAGGTCAGTAGTTCCCAGGGTCCTCCTCTCTACCCTTTTTAAAAATGGGTGCAATGTTTCCCTTTTTCCAGTCACCAGGGACTTCACCTGACTGCCATGACTTTTTCAAATATAATGGAGAGTGGCTTGGCAACTACATCAGCCAATTCATTCAGGACTCTGAGATGCATCTCATCAGATCTCAGACTTACGTATGTTCAGGTTTCTCAGGTGGCCATTGACCCAATCTTCTCTTACAGTGGGAGGGACTTCACTCCCCCAGTCCCTGCCTTGAGGTTCATCCACTCGAGAGGTGTGGGAAGAGAGGTTGCTAGCAAAGACTGAGGCAAAAAAGTTGAGTGTCTCAGCCCTCTGCTCATTGTGCCCAACTAAAATACAAATATAAATCACTTAAAGTTCAGTTCAAATTTGTTGTCAATACAGTAATTACAGGAGAAAACAACTAACCCAGGGAAGGTGATTAGCCCTAGTTTTTTTCATGTGGAGTGCCACAACTGTAGCAGAAGCTAATGACAGAGCCCAAGCCTGAGCTGCTCCTCCCAATATGCGGCACTAATTCCAATATCTGCTCTTTCCACCAAGAAGTCATATACATAATGACATTTTATATTAAAAGTGAGCAATGAGATCCCACTCTCTTGCTTTCTTATTTTTTTATACTTCTTTTAAATCAAACTTTAACCTTGCAATGACAAATTAAATCCTATATAATGCCATATACACATTCCTGCTGCACAGCTTTCTAATTGATATTTGCTTCACCCGCCACACTACTTGATTCAGTGCAGACTAAGCTACTTTTATTTCTAGTCCTTTGCCACCTGTTAAGAAAGAAGACAAACTCTACTGTCCCCTGGCACTGCCCAGATGTACTAAACACATCCCTAACCTTGTTCTATGTCTTCCCAAGTCACTCTTTCTACAGGAAAGCTTCCTTCAAGTCCTTCCACTGAAGGAACACCTGAAAAACACCACTTTCAGGAATAGCTCTCTGTTTATAGCTATTCCCCATCTCTACAGGCTCTTTACATAATTACATACCTGATGTGTTCTATTGCACCCCAGATGGTGAGCTGTTAATGCCAAAGAAAATAATCTGTGTAAATTAATAGGATAAGCCAAGTGGTTGTGAAATTTAAAGATCACATTTAAAACATAGCTTTTCTTTGGTTTTTTTTTTTTATTCTACTTCAAGCATTACCTGTCACAGGTTTTAACAGACAAGGTTAATATAGGCACAAAACTGCTGATAAAATAGTCAATTCCTCACAGTCTAGCCCCAAGCACAGGGCTCTGGACTTTGCTGCCACCAAGACCTTTCTTCCAATTAGCAATTTCTGTGGTATCTCATTTACAAAAGATTTCTGGGTCCCTTCTGAGATCCTGATTGGATCTATTGATTCAATCCCATCTTATTTCACTCATTCCTCTGAGATCTGAGCCACATGCTAATGGCCTGCCTGCCTGTGAACTAGTCAGAGCTTTGCATCCTACTGCAGTTGTGTTAGAGGAGTACACACAAATATACAGGCAATAAATATGTAGCAGCTCCTAGTTATTTTAGCTTTTGTTCTCCTCAGTGGTGGGCTGTCAGTGTTCATCCCTCTAACAAAATCTTCCTGAGTGAGCTGACTCCAAGCAACAAGAATGCTGCAGAGACCATCCACATCAAGAAGCATTTGCTGAAGTTTCCTCCCCATGCTAAGGGCTTGTCTATGAGCAGAAATTTACACTTGGACATTCTGAAATGGCTCTGGGTGTGAATCTAGGCTTGTAATAGCTCTAGGCTTATACCAAAACAGTTATTCCCTAATGCCTGTCCTGATTATTTTAAGTACAGATGAACTGTAGCAGTAGCGAACATGCTGGAATAAACAGGGTGCTGACAGCTGCTGGTGTTTTACATAGGAGGTCACAGAGCCCTACTTTGAGCTGGATTGCTTTAAATGTTAGTTGCTGCCTGGAGCACTGTTTACAGTAATGCTCCCTCCTCCGAAGTGAACTGCTGTTAGCAACAATGGAAAATTCTAGTCAAAAAACATTAAATATCCTTAGACACAGCTAAATAAGAGCTGTCTAAGGAAATTACAGTACCACTTTCACTTCTAGAGAAACACCATTACTTGGCAGTGATGTTTGTACAGATTAGTAAGTATTAAATTCAATTATGTAACAACTATTGTTTCAAGGGCAAGGATAATCTTCCAAGTGTAGTTTATCTACATATATTTTCAAAACAATGTATTTACCTGATGTAAGTGGCATCTCTAACAGCTTCTTACTAGTCTGTCCATTTTGCTCCCTTTTAGCTTGATGTCTCTAAGTCCAGATGCCTCCTCAGCAGGGCAGGGCTGCTAACCCAAAGGCAAAAATGATGTCCTTGAAGTCCTGGCACTGAGCCTTCCCATCTCCCAGAGCTCTAGATTCAAGTGATAGTAACTTTCCTGGGGCCCTCAAGCAGCCAGTGGCTGCCAATGGACCAGGTTATCATATGTAATGTTTCAGAATTTATTTTCTTGGGATACAGGCACTGAGAATCTCAACCTTCTCCATGCACAGGTAGGCTTGCCCTGCAACTGAACTCCTCTTTGCCTTTTGATGCCAGACTTAGTTTTGGCCCTCACATTGAGCTGCATCTCCACTCTCCCTCAATGATTACCACAGTACTTGCTCTGCCCCCATGCTGAATGCTGCAGTGAATGGATACTTTTCAAGTTTTATTGCAACAAATCCATCTTGAAGAGGTGGAGGTTGAAAGTATGTCATTACAAACCCTTCTTGTTTCAGTTGAGCTTTAAATAAACATACCTTAGCAAATAGGAGCTAAAGAAGAAAGTCATGCTTCTACAGGAAGGAAAGGGCTGAAAGGTTATACCTGAAAGCTGGGAGTAGGAAACAAAGGACTTTGAGATCCATGAGGTAATTTGGAGGATTCATAAGAAGAGTGTGTCTCACAATGGACAATATCACACTGCATTCAGACATAGGTTGTGACATTACATCTGACTTTCTTACTGTGAGAGTTACCCAAGCCACAGATGTTCTAAGACTGCAACAGTGGGTTCACAGAAGTCCGTGGTACATAAGGACACAGAGGTTTTGTTTTCTGCTTTACTAGTAATCTGTAATAAAGAAATTCAAGTATATACTTATGATTATTTACTTATAGGCACACATATATATTATTTTTAGGTATTACTGGTACAATGCAAACTGCTTCCAGGAGTGGGGCTAACTGATGATAGGAAAGTCTCTCTTCATGGATGATCTGCATCACAGAGTCCATAGTCAGCCAGGTGCCCCTGGTGAGGGTCTGGTCTGTCCAGGAGATCTCACACAGAGAAGCTTGTACAGAGAAGCTCATCTTGGGTAGCAAGTTATTTTTATGTCTTTGATGTAGATATAAGTGGGTGTAGGACACCAGTTCCTGGAACATTTGTTACTGGCTTCTGCTTTCCTGAAAGGTCAATTTATTATCAGAGTTTTTGTTCTGTGCTTATCAAAGACATCTCTGCTCCCAGCTAAGCTTATCAGGGATATCCCAGGCTCCCAGCTGAGCAGATATCCTTTGTCAGTATGTTTCCATTGTGACCAGGTCACCTTTATAGCTGCTCCATCACCAGTAAAAGCCATGAGACAGAATGAACCAATCATGCTACTTGATACATCTGCACATGCAACTTCCTAATGAAGCTTCGTTGCCTAAGCCCTTGGCTATGGGTCAGTAGCTGGAGTCTTATAAACTCCTAGTTATGAAAGATTAGTCTCTGCCTGGAAGTTTGGTGCCAATAGTATGACACTTATACCCTGTACTGTCATGTGTTATCTAAGTGCATTGACTTCCTTTCAGTTTCAAAGCATCAAGAAACTTTAATGCAAGAGTATGGTTTAAAACCATGCAGGTCTCCTGGAAGGGGAAAAGCTTGTCCACAAACAGTTAGTCAAAGTAAGCACATTCCTACACAACATGAACCTATGTAGTCACTGCCACCGAATGTTCTGTTCTTCTGGCAGTAGAGATTCAGATTCCTGTATATTTAGTCTCTGAGGAAAAGATTAATCTGCTTTCTCACTACCTTTAAGGCTGCCTGGAAGATAGAATCAATACAGACTGATTGCTGTCCTACAAATCTCTTAACAAGTTGATTAGGGCAGAAACATGAGAAGCATCTATTGGCAACTTGTGTTAATATTCTATCACTCAAAAATGTCCAAGGTATAATCCAAGAGTTACACAATACCTTTTTCCTTCCGATTTCATGAGAGATTTCCAATTTGAAATAATCCAGCATCACCCACATTTGCTCTGACATTTCAGGGCTCTAGTCCATTTACTCCTCCCCTTATTGATCAGCCATCATTTTTGCCACTTTTCTGCTAGAAGTCCTACAGGACAGAGTAGGAAGGTACTTTGCAATAGTAATAGCACTGGAGAAAGTGGAGACTGTCCACTATATTCTTCATTCAGCAGCTGATATGGGTTCACTGAAACAGATGTGGTCCTGGTACAGCCTGGCTTCCCATCTTACAGTTCATAGGGGTGAGGAGACAGGAGACTATGGCTAAGAACAGAACAAGCTGGGAAAGAACATCACCCTCCCCACTCTACACTCAAGTCTCCAGGTAAATATGAAACAGCCTAGTTTGTACCAAAGAAAACCTGAGAAAAGCCACCCTAGGTACAGGGATGCCTGGAAGAAAAGAGGCAAAGTCTCTAGAGTTAATGTCCTGCAGATACTTTGTTTTCCTCTGGAAAACATCCTCAGGTGGATCTCTGTGAAGCTCTTGTCCACAGGGTTTCCTCCCAGTACAAAGTGTGATCTTTATCACAGAAACCAGGGAAAGGCAAGACTATTTAATTATCCAGTTTTGCACTGGATTTGCAAATTAGTGAAGGTTTATTCCCTACCATCATTTTTATAGTATTTCATCTAGCTTTATATTTCGTGTGACTCAAATTCCTCTTTAAGGGAATATTCCATTTTCAGTAATTCAACCATTAAGACACTTACCTACAGAAGAAACTCAAGTCATCCTGCTATTTTCAACATCTTTCACTATTCAGAAATATTAAACAAATTCCAGAATAAGACCTTCTAATAAATGCAGAATTTTGTTTTAACTTCTCACATTTCTGAAGGTAGCTTAAGCAAATTCAAGCCCAGATCTGCATACTTATACAAGGCAGTAAAAAATCCAGTAGTCCTCAATTTGGATATTAAATGCCACAGACTTTGAGTGTTTCTCATTTTTGCACTGTGCTGCAAAGTCTCTAGTAAGTAACATAGATCAATCCTACAGAATTATCCTAGGCATGTAAAGCTCAAGTTTCCACAGTTGAGCAGGAAGCTCTTCTAGAGTCAGATAAGGAATGTGTAGAAGTGCAAGTAGCCTATAGGTTGCTCAAGCTTAAAGTACCCCCGAGGAAGAGCTTTAGCATCTTTTTTTGCCCTTCAGTTACAGAAGTGTAGAAACAGCATTTCTGTGGCACTATAAAGCCTTGAGTTGTTTGTTAATGTCTGACCTGTTCCCAGCTGCTGCCTTATCTGGCAGTACAAATTTGATCCCAATAGGTCAAACCATGCTTGTGCCAGCTCTATACTGTTTGACAACTTTGATATTCTTAGAGTACTACATCACCTGCTCTGGCATGCACTTGCTGGAATAAGTCAAATCTAAACCAGAAGGATGAGTTGGAGAGGCTTAGCTGCCATGAACCAAGACTGCAGTCATAACTTACTCTGGTTGCAGTTGAAGCTGCCTCAGCCTGCCTTTAACTGCTTGCAGCTTTACTTCCCAAGTTGCAAGAGACTACCATTCCTTCTAATGTGCCAAAGACACACTTGTATTTTCTTCCTAGCCTGGTCCAACTGGAGTGATTCGATGTTACATATTTATACTAGCCCAGATTATTTTGGCTGAAGTGGATTAGGGAAGCAGTAGTATGGGTAGATATCAAAGGAAAGTAAAGACAGAAAAATAAACATAAGAGTGCACGACTTACATTTAACTGAAACCTAATGTGTTATTTAGAAAAGAGGCTGCTGAAACAGTAAGGAAACCAAAAAAATTGCTGAGTGATTTTGCAGGGCTTAAGCTGTGTTGCACAATGAAACAGCAAGACTTACTTAATAAGACTATTAATTTACATCTACTTTTATTTTTAAGATTGATAGATTACTTGCATCTTAGCTATGGAGTTTAAAGGAGAAAATAAAATCACTGCTATAAAAGGTTACAGAAGAAAGTTGTAAGATAGCAAATTATAGGGACAGGGAAATTCTTCAGTTTTCTGGATCTCCCAGTAAATAGCATCCTCTGGCACTCAAAATTAAATACAGTTATACAGGAGACAGTAAGTCTTCAACCCCAAAAGGCAGGACAGACTACTAGAATGGGAAGAGCTATTTTAGAAAACTGACTCTGAATGAACTCAGGATTGTATGGCACAGCCTGAAGGAGACCAAAAATAACCATGTGTCATGGTTTAACCCCCAGCCAGCAACTAAGCACCACACAGCCACTCACTCACTCCTCTCCCTGGTGGGAAGGGGGAGAATCAGAAGGATAAAAGTGAGAAAGCTCATGGGTTGAGATAAAGAGCTCAATAGGCAAAGCAAAAGCCATGCACACAAGCAAAGCAAAACAAGGACCCCGTTATACAAAAAAAATGTGGACAGGCTGGAGGGGTTCCAGAGAAGGACCACCAAGATGATCAAGGGTCTGGGAAGCCTGCCGTATGAGGATAGGCTGAGAGCGCTGGGTTTGTTCAGCCTTGAGAAAAGGAGGCCTAGAGGTGATCTCATTACCATGTACCAGTACTTAAAGGGGAGCTACAAAGAAGATGGAGACTCCCTTTTTACAAGGAGTCACATGGTGAGGACAAGGGGTAACGGGTGCAAGTTACTCCCAGGGAGATTCCGATTGGACATGAGAGGTAAATTTTTCACAATGAGAACAGTCAATCATTGGAATAATCTCCCCAGGGAAGTGGTTGAGACTGCTATGCTGAACACGCTTAAGACTCAGCTGGACATGGTGCTGGGGAATCTCATCCCAATTGTGCTAGAAAGGTTGGACCAGATGATCCTTGAGGTCCCTTCCAACCTGGTATTCTATGATTCTATGAAGCAACGCTACCAGCTTGGGGAGGCGTGGCTGGAAAGCAGCCTGGCTGAAAAGGACCTGGGGGTGATGGTTGACAGCCGCCTAAACATGAGCCAGCAGTGTGCCCAGGTGGCCAAGAGGGCCAATGGCATCCTGGCTTGTATCAGGAATAGCGTGGCCAGCAGGACCAGGGAGGTGATAGTGCCCCTGTATTCGGCACTGGTGAGGCCGCACCTCGAATACTGTGTTCAGTTTTGGGCCCCTCAATTCAAGAAGGACATCGAGGTGCTGGAGCGTGTCCAGAGAAGGGCAACGAGGTTGGTGAAGGGTCTAGAGCACAAGTCTTATGAGGAGCGGCTGAGGGAGCTGGGGTTGTTTAGTTTGGAGAAGAGGAGGCTGAGGGGAGACCTTATTGCCCTCTACAACTACCTGAAAGGAAGTTGTAGAGAGGTGGGGGTTGCTCTCTTCACCCCAGTAACAAGCGATAGGACAAGAGGAAATGGCCTCAAGCTGCACCAGGGTAAGTTTAGGTTAGATATTAGGAAAAACTTCTTTACTGAAAGAGTAGTCAGGCACTGGAACAGGTTGCCCAGGGAAGTGGTTGAGTCCCCATCCCTGGAGGTATTTAAAAGACGGGTAGATGTGGTGCCTGAGGACATGGTTTAGTGGTGGACTTGGCGGTGGTAGGTTAACGGTTGGACCTGATGATCCTAAGGGTCTTTTCCAACCTTAACAATTCTATGATTCTATGATTCTATGATAAGTTGTCCAGCTCTAAAGAGCATGTGTTGGTGCTTGGGCAGCATCCAGTGCACAACTGCTTGATGATAAAATGTTTGATGGGGTTTGAAAAAAAACCAGAGATTTACCTATAACCTGTTTTACCTGTTTAGTCTTAACTTACTTGGAAAAGGAATTACAGTCCTGTGTGCTGTACTGTGTTGACTTTTCTGGTTGAGACTTTATTGACCAAGAGCTCTTCTAGGCTGAAATACTGCTGCTCCGACAAGTTGACTTGAAACATACCTCATCTGCCTTGGTAACCTCAAGAGAAGTTGCTGTAGCTTGTAGCTGATCTTTGTTCACTGCTTTGAATAGCATTGTGAACACCAGCTGACCCTCGTTTTCTGCCTTAGAGACAGTTGCTGGTTAGTAGTGCTATATGGGATTTGCTGTAGTGTGTTATATAATATCTCTGATAAAAATGTACAGCCCCTAAAATACGTATAACAACAATTATGCAAGCAATAACAGATAATAGATAAATTATAATAAAATAGAGATAAATCATATAACTATATAATAATGTATAATATATATTTATTCAGGTATCTCTGATAATATATATATGAATAATAACAATATAGATCAATAACACTATTCTATATAATAATATATAGATTTAATACTGATACTCTCCATAGAGATCTATTTTATATTTAGATATGTAGAGAGCTAAAGATCTCTATAGCAAGAGAGATATAGAACTATATATACAAAAATTCTAATTAATTATGTTTGGAAGCTTCTTCAGAGCAGTGGTTGGCAGCTTTATCTTCATGAATCCTCTATTGTCTGCACCTAGGAATTAGAAATTACTTTTACCTTCACTGAAACCATTTACACCACTGAGCTCATCCTATAATATTCAGACAATCTACTAAATCATCCTTTTGTAAGACCTGTGTCCTGAGTAAGAAAGTCAGGAATGTGCTGAGTGATGGGTTTTATAGATTCTAGCAGCTGATGCACCGTTAGTCCTTCGAACTCTGGTAAAGTTGCTGTATTACTTTGAACTCTGGTAAAGTTGTCTGACGAGGAATGACGTATCACACTACTCTGGAAATTCTACCTTGGGCAATGGCAATCATGTGTCTTGTGCTGTTTAAAACTATCTAGAAAGTCTTGTAAAGACTGATAGGAAATTTTACGCTCTTACTGGCTTGTTTATTTACCAAGTAATATGATGCAAGCTAGATTTGAACCACCTTGTGCTTGCGAGGCATTATGTCTAATAATCTAGCTGGGGGCATAATATTAACTACAAGACAACTTTGAGAGAGTCATGAGACATCGTAAAGGATGTTGAAAGACTTCATGTAAGGACTGACACATCACCTCTGGCTTATCAGAAACCTTTTGAAATTTGAGTGTATAAAGGCTTATGGCTATGGCTCCATCTTTGGAGGAAACTGGAACATCTGAACCTCTCTCCTCCAGCATTTTGCTTGCAAAGGAGGTAACAAGATTGCAAGAAACTGTGTTGCACTAACTAAATCTTATTAAGACTGTCAAGAGAGACTGGCGAGCAAGGCAAACATCGGTTTCTTGGGCACAGCAAGAAATGTCTTACACTGCGAAGTCACTGACCTCATCTCAGGTGTTGATTGCTAGAAAGTGAATTGGCTTTTGACAGCTTCCCTTCATCTGAGCAAGTGATGGCTCGGGTTGCACTGAGCTGAAGGCTGCTTGCTAATCACCCTTGGACAAGGCTGGCTGGCAAACCTGCGCTGTCTTTGTGTCAGCAATGAAAGCATCAGCTGGAATAGCAGCTTCTTGGCTCTGTCTTTGAAGGGAGTTATATACAGGTGACAGAATCTCGAAATGCTGTTTTTCCGACTAAGGTGAGGACTCATAGTAAGATTTTTCCTAATAAAAGAAGCACAATACAAGGAAGGATGCAGGACAGGCTTGCACAGACAGTAAGTTCCTGTTTGTTATTCAATGTTTTTATAGCGGTAGCTCAAAGAAACCTCAGTCAAGAGAAGAAAACCCTCCTTTTAGACGTGCAGAATTAATGATCTGAATTAGAGATGTCAAGTGATTGAATGGCTCATAGGCTGCGTATTGTGTACTCAGGATGTTTAAATAGGCCACATAACATATTCAGAATTTCATTTAAAATAAAACTTTTCGGTCACTGCAAAGGTAATGTTTTAGATATACACTCACTGCGAAGTGGCACAATGTTCCCTTCCCAAAGCTGCAAACTGGATCAAATAGGGACTGAAAACTGTGAAGCTCTTATCCCTTATTTAGATAATTGGGTTATAGCTCTATGTATCTATATCCATCTATCTACACGTATGACTCTTCAATATAGATTAAAAAAACACATCAAAATAACTTCATGGTTTCAAAGGTCAGATCTCATATCTTAGGATATTTGAGAATTCAAGCGGCATATGCAATGCATATGGTTTAACACTGGTGTATTATGATATAGAAGTGTACAGTTACCTGACCTTGTGGGTTTTTCTCAGAACACTTGCCTCATCTGACCCTAAAAGGAACTTGTTTTTCTATTGAATGATGCTGAGTAACATCATGATTAAGTAAAAATACTGTTTAAAAAATGTTATTAGTGTGGGTAAAGTAGGTCTATTCTTGCTTCTCCCTGCTTTTGAGCGCGATGGGAGAACATAGCAATTTGCTACTGCAAATTGCATCATCCCTAACTGAAAAACAATCATTACCCTCTGGTTTAAATACCTGCTCTGAGAGAGAAATTCAGAAGAGATCCCTAACAAGAACCAATTAGCTAAGTACCTCTGATGAGCTTCAGTAACATCCTAAGAGTTATAAAGGCCTACTGTCCCATGGGAAAGGAGACAGAGAGGAATCCTTTGGCCAAGCATAGATCTCATTTTAAATGAGATTATAAACATGCTGACTAGCTGAGCCAATTTTACTTCTGCATATAATACTGTATGCTGTTCCTTGCTTACAAAATTGTAACTCCTATTGATGTCAGCAAAAGCAGTAGTTATTTTATTTCTAAAACAACAAAAGCCATTTTCTCTACCACTGTCACAAGAGAAGTCCACGGGATAATATGATCATAATTACAATAGTAATAGATCTTCCAACAATTTAATTCAAGCAACTCGCCCTTGCCAAAAAAGAGAGGAAGGTAATAAGTGTAGGGAATAAACACTTCAGGCGTAGGTAAAATGTTCCACAATTTAATCAGTCAGGTCTGCACAGCTGCATGGAAAACACAGCTTCTAACCCATGCTCTGTGGGAACGGGGAGGGGAGGCCAGAGAGGAGAAGTTTTAAATTGCCAGATGGAGCCGGAACCTGAATGCATCTCTTCAGCTCTGTTGTTGTGGCCTCTGGTAAACTAAAATCATGTATGATACTTAGGGAAAATCAACGTTGCATTCATTCATTTACCTTTTTTCATGTTTCATCCTCAAACTATGGCGCTTTTTTTGTTCTTTTAAAAAGCTTAGAAATTTCCAGTTTTGTAATAATATAATTTATACTTTTTCAGATTAGAATTTTACCTGTTATACTTTTTTCCTGCTTTTTCCATGCTTTTATACTATTTATTCCACAAATATTTTCTATCCTCCTTATCTTTTTGCCTCTCACCCTTGGCTTCCTTTTCTAAGTGAAAACAGACTCATATATCTTAGCTTGATGATCATCTCTAATTTCCACCCATTTTCTTCGCTTTAAGCTAGCAATTATTGGATGAGTAAGAACCTGCCTGTAGAATTATGTCATTTAATTAACAAAGAAGGATACAAAATTCCCAATGTGATTGGAAAAGGCAGGGAAAGACAGAAAAAGTAAAAATAAAAGTCTTTCATGAAGTAGTATACCACTAGTGAGACATTATTATCATAACTGGTGACATGCCCTCTCGTGGTATACTGCTACAAGAGCAATCCCTTCTTTTAATTAAGGGCAGGCTCCTGTTCAGCTAGTACTTCAGCTTTTTAGTTTAAATCACGTGTTCAGAGCCCTAAAGTGTGAGTTTGCTGGGCAGAACTGTGCTACAAGGAGAGAAACATCAGTTAGGAAAAAGTGAAAACATGTATTGAACTGTCCCCACAGTTTTGGGGTATAGTTTTTATGGTGATATCCTGGAAATACAGATCAACGTTCCCTATTCAGAAATAAAAAGGACTTCATCAGATGGTTTGTGTATATTCTGTACTTTCTACAGACTCACGATGTTATATATATCCTAAAGCTAAATAAGCAGACTTGGAAGACCTAAGACATAATGACAAGACTTAATTTCTTTCCAAATGTCAGATGCCATTTCTGATCTGCAGTTGAATATAGATCAGAAATACAGATTTAGTCTGCAGGTAAATATTGTTAATTAGTTCCACAATTGATTCTTATTGAAAATAACAAGGTACACTTGTTTTCTAGGATAAAGTACTCTGATTTAATTAGTAATATGCATTATGTTCTTCTTTGGGTTTGAATGGATAGTACACTAATTTTAGAAACTGAATCCAAAATTATCCATATGAGATGAATCCGCCGTCCTCATTTACATTCAATTTGAGCTAGGCATCACATTTTTGAATCATTGCAATTTCTGCCTGAATTGAAGCCCCTGATTGCTCTTGCTGCAAGCGTGCTGAATGATGCAGAAAGCAGCATTACATCTGCTGTTACACCCCTAGTTAAAGTGTATTTTAATCCCCTAAAAACATCATAACACCCTTTTCATTCTCTATACTTACACATACCAATAGATACATATGTAACAGAAGAAAGTTTCACTTGCAACTTAAGATCTCTGGAAGTGATGACCATGGTATACACAATTTCACAGAACATCTTTGGTGCCCATTATTCAGGAATTTGGCCTTCGTTGCAGGTGCAGTCATACGGCATTGATAAAGGAAGTTGCATCAGTTGAAATTAATGGCCTTTACACTAGAAAGCATGCTAAAGGTTGTTAAATAACAATACCTAGATGTTCACAAAACACAACATCAGGAACTCTATAACTTCATTTTCATTCCTCCCTTGTGGATTCTTCCAGGAGATCCATGGATTTCTTGTAAAGGGTGCCTCAGTCTGGACACAAGAACAGTAGTCCTACTGAAATCTTCATCTTAGTATTAGGACAACATAGCAGCAAGACATCCATTTAGTGTAAAATCCACAACAGTACAATGCCATTTTGTGACTATTATTACCCCAGTTGTATTTGTATGTTTTATTATTCTTGCTTGAGGTTTTTAAGCAGTGTTTGTCTATCAGATTGCTCTCAATTTTTTTCCAGAGCTTATCTCCAATCTGCAAGATCTTGATTTCTGAGTCTGTCATCCAGCGTGTGTTTTTTCCCAGCTGGGTTTAAGCTGGTTCATTGCATCAACCCATGTATCATCTCCATAAATTTATATTAAATTATTCAGAATTATTGCCAGCTGGAGAAATCCTAGCCACTGTTGGAGGTGACAACCTCACTGTCTCAGTGAAGTAGGACTCTTTGAGTTAGAGTCTAACTGCGGCCTTTTTTGTTCTCTTAAAAACGTGTTTTTTTCAGGCTGGTTTATTCCTCCTAGCTTATTGCTGTCTGTCTGCTCACTGTATGTGCACCAGTGGCAGCAGCTTGCTCTAACAGTAGCCCAGTGACAGTGGAGCTTGGGGAGTCCTGTCTACATTTGCTGGGTCCCAATTGCCTTCCCTGCCAGCAGTGTGAAGGGCAGGGGAGAAGGGTCTAATGCATCTGGGTTTCCATTTCAGTGCTCCTAGAAAATGCCCCCAGAGCAATCCTATGGCTAGTTATACCAGCTGTGGAACTTCTTTGTATTTACAGGACACGACAGCAAAGCTACAATTTCAGGATAAGTTCAAGTCTGAAGTTAGAAAAATCATCATAATGCAAATTGTCTATTGACTCAAGCTTCCATGTTTTTCATACATATGTCAGTAGAGCAGCCTGGCATCTGTGGCTGGATAACCACAATTACTGAATATTTCTAAAGAAAAATGTCCTTCTATGGTTTTATTACTATGGATACTTTCTCAGATAAAATATAACAGCTTAGCCTTTCAAATAAACCAAAAAAATTTAAACAGATGGACTTAAAATAAGACTGGAAGATAGGTACATAAAACTGCTCTGAGAAATCTGGGCCATAGATCATATAGCTTTGATTATGCACTTCTAAAGAAAGGAAGTGCTCATTGAAGTTAATGAATATTTTGGTTCCTTATCAACTTGTGGATCAGAGCCTTGATATAAACACAGCTGGTGTGTGTTCAACCACATCTTCTACTGCTTCGCAAGTTATAGGTTGTCATTTAATGAGGAGGTCTTGTGAGGATGTTTAGCAAGTTAGCTTGAGCTCGGCAGAAGTAGATGATGTAAGCACTTTACAATAGAAACAGACACAAAATATGCCTAAAGCTTGTAAACTCCTCCTCCAAAAAACAATTTAAACAAGAAGTTGTAGATTACATATTGCATAAAATATCATCATACTTATAAATTGTATGTGAAATTTGTGGGAAATAGCTAATCTGTTGACAAAGAAGTAACTAAAATTTTTATTTACTTTCACATCATAGTACACCTGTTTTGTTTGATTTTAAAATTCTGTTACTGCAGATTAACATTTGATGTCTATCTGAGCTTTCCATGTGTAACTTCTATGGGAACAGTGGCCCTGCCTAAGATATTGCCATGCTGTACCATGTGCTGCAGTGAATTAGATGTCTTATCCATAAATAGTTCAATGCTGTTTCAAAAGAAAAGGAATTATCACTCCTGTTTATGGAATTTCTCCCCAAAATCTGGAATTTGGTTGATCTCAAGGTTAGGCAATATAAGAAGAAATATGAAAAAGATCTTGGAAATATGAAAAAGTCCTGGTTTCTCAGTTGTCACTGCTGGGTAAATACCAGTTTCCTTCTTGTCTACAATTCCATTTTTCTTTCAAAGAAAACCCAGACATCTGGGACAATGATGTACTGTTTGGTCTCCCTCTCGGTGTTCAACACAGAATTACTGCAAGACAAAAGCACAGCCAGAGACCGTGACCACGGGACACCCCAAGCATCTCCATACGTTGCAGCCACAAGTACTTGAAAGATGCAATGACTATTTTCTCAGAATTTTGTTGTTGTTTAGCGACACTTAACCTTGCGTTGGACACCCAGGCTGTGATGCAATTAAAATAGAATTCACTAAAGGACCAAACAAACAAACAGCAGAAAGTTGTTTAGCCAGCCTAATGAGAAACAGTGAAGAGAGAAATAAAGTTTAGACTCTGTTCTCATCCCTCAAGAGTAATTGGGGGTGATCATCTGACTCTACATTCTGGATACTAATTTCTCTAGAGTTTAATCAAATCAGATCATCCCTTTTCTCTTGAAGAGCTCTGCACACCAAGCATGTGTTTCCATTATAACGCCATTCTGGTTGCCAGGAGCCAGGCTGCTTTTTAGTTTAATCAGTGGAATTTAATACGAGTTGGTAGAATAACTCCTGATTTTATTTACATTCTCAAGCCTGAGACTGAAGCTCAGAGCTCCATTAAAGATGACAGTTTCTTCTACGTTGGATCAAAGACTGTAAATCATTCCTATTGACTTAAAAATGACAATGCTGAGATAGAAATAGAGACCATCTAAAATGAGCAGTTTGTTATGAAAGAAGTTTTAAGTTGAACTATATTTTATATGGTGGTTTTGTTGTACATCCTGAGTTTGTATGCTTATTATACGAATATCAGATTGTGGCTGAGACAAAACCTCTGGGATTATCTCATTTCACAAAATATGCAAAATAAATATCCGTATAACTGATAGGGATTGTCTATGGAAATTGACAGACTGTGGGAAGTCTTCCATAGTAAATGTGCTCTTTGGTTTAGTGTCCTCCGCTACAGCACTGTAATTCATTACAATCTATGTAAATGAAGCTACTTTTTATTGCACATTAAAAATTACAAAAATGCACCCCAAACAGCTTAAAATCTCACATCATGTTAAATGTGTTAACACATACATACGCCTACAGATATATTGCATAAGTGTGTTTATTCAAGATCTATACACAAGTGGTTCTGCCTATCTTTTGTCAATGACAATCATCAGTTGTATAGTGGAATATTGCTATTCCCAAACAAAATAAAATGTAGAAAAGGAAAATTAGGATAACTTTTTTAGGAATCCAAGTTTGACAGTTTAATTAGTAAGCATTTAGTGACATTTATTAGTGAGGTAAGCCTTCGATACACTGTCTTGCACTGTTTGAAAAAGCTTTGTGGGGAGCTCAGATACTAATTCGTACATGCTGGATGAGTGGTGCCTGGTACTGTGATCCTTGCTGTTGGGGTTTTTTTCCAGTACATACATTTGAGTCCAGCAGGCTGCCTGACTTATGATATAGCATTCATAAGGATCCTAAAATAACTTCTGTCCCCCATTTGATATTTATTTTAGGAGCACACAAAACAAAGGATAGGGAAATGCTGCCACTGGTAGTATCAGCAGAAGTTAGAAGTTTCCTGTCCCTAGGGGTTCATGGCATCTCATATAAACCTTGTCATCATATAAAACTTGTCACCTTGACGCTTCCTCACACAAGGCTTGTCTACTTAGTTATAATTAGTAAAGTTAAGGCGAAGGAACTAATGCATCAAAGGTGATGAACATTAAATAAAACCTTTCTGGATGCTCTGACTCAGTGACTCGGCAGGAAAAAAGAAAGCTTAGGGATAACTGATATGTAAAGTGAAGAACTAAGGCCACTTTACATCTGCTGGGAGCACTAATTTTATCCTCTGTTTAATTCTGAGCCTAATGTGCTGATCTTCATGTACTTCATGTGTTTAGGTGAGTTGACTAAACTCCCTGTTTAGTCCCACAGCCCTTGTAATACAAATAAGGAGATCTTCAGTTGAAATCTGTGGCATTGCCTGAATGCAAAAACTGGAATTAGAAGAGAATAGCTATTTTTGTTATGGCCAAGAGACAGGATCAAATTATCTTTAATATTACCAGTGGCAGTTAGTCTTGGTTCTGATCATCCGAACAAAAGCTTTGACTTTCAGGGAAACAGAGTAAGGTTGTGCTGAGTGTGTTTGAAGATCCCACTGAAGATGTGCCTGTTCAGAATGAGGAATAATTTGTATTTATACAAATATAATACATTTATTTGTTTCTCTGCTTCTGCATTACTCTCTTCTCTGGAAATGAAGCTCCAGTTATGTTGCGAAGTTCCTACGAATCTGGACTGGAAGTTATGTTTATAAATAAAATTAATACGTCACCGTTCATAATTAAGTCTCCTTTAAGGAAACATTGCATGGCCTCAGTATGGTAAAACCACATTGTAGCTGTTCTTTCTATTTTTTACTGTCCAGTGCAACCTTCTGAGAGAACACTAGTCTCAGAAAAGAAGAAAACCAAGTTTGATCATGTGAGATGTAAAATATACGAAACATTTAAATAAAGCAGTATTCTCTTAGCAAATGCTAAGCTTTTCTGTCTAATGCAGAAGACCAAAGTGATAGTTACAGCATGTGCATGGGAAGGTATACGGGGTGAAACAGAAAACAGGCACAGATACACCCTTATTTTAACATTTCCTTTTAATCATTCTTATAAAGTAATAATTCCTTTATTCGCAGAGCCGAATACTTGACTAAAGTTTGCTCTTTTGCTTCTGTAGTTATGAATTTTACTTTCTCTTTGAGGGAAACCCTTGCTGAGGTTGAAGCCAATGGGGCTGTGAAGTTTTCCCTCTGGCCACTAGATGCTAGCACCGCACAGCTTTGGCCGCCCTGAGCTGCCGGGCAGAGGGAGCCAGCCCGGGGCCACCTCACCCTGAAGGCTCACCCTGCCACAGAAGCCGGAGCGCTTTGTACCCATTCACAGGCTGGCAGTTGCCTCCTCACGGGCACCTTGTACTTCTTCAAAAAGACCATTATATCAATAGCGATACTTGGTGCTCGGGGAAGAATGAAAACGTGTAGGACGGTTTGAGCAGTGCTATGGAGTTTTAGCTGACTGACTCAGTCATACATACAATTATTTTGGTGCAGGTACAGGGGTTCATTGTATTATGAAATAATATACCTTATGAAATGAATAAAAACCCAACCATGCTAATTGCAAAACAATACTTCAAGGATTTCAGAAGATCAGATTCAGCAACCAAAATGAAGCAAATACTAGGGAATAGAAGCCTAAAAAGATTTTTCTGGAGTCAAGAGAGATGTGAAGCATTATATATATAGAGAGATGCATATCTTAGTCAAATTGATTCATTTAGAAATTCTGCTTTTCAGAAAGTATTTGGTATTGGTATTTCTTTAACATTATTGGTATTTCAGTTGTGATTTCAGGTGTTTTTGAGAATACATAAGTAAACAATAAATAAAATGTATTCTTTATAAGTGTAGGGCTTTGTTATATTAAAGACAAAAAACCTAAGCTAGAAGAATACCAGAAAACTTAAAAATTCAAAAACTTGAAAGTCAGGAATTGCCAGAATCAAGGTATGTCTGTTATCTTGATTTTGTCCATGTGTGCATACATGATGGCAGTCATTAATTTAATAATCATACTGTGCTTTTTCTAAAGACTGGCAACCTCATTTAGTGCACATGAAATGGTAGTTATTTATTAGTTACTTTTCTCTACTTCATCACATATATACCCCTCTGCATTATTTACTGTACAAACCATACAAGCTCTGCTTTCAAGATAGAATTATTTTTTATCTCTTTGTAGCATTCTCTGTGTTCATAGCATCCTCATTTTCTACCCATGGTTAATGAACTTTGAACTTTTCTGTAGGGCACCTAAGAAGGCCAGATGATCATATTCTTATCTTGTGGATAAGAGGCTGAGCCACAGAGGGCAAACCCAGCATTTGTCAATGAAATTAATTAATCTCATAGCTTGTATGAGAAACCAGTTCTACAAATTTTGGTGGCTCTTGAGCATCTTGTAATGCATTTTGTGTTCAAAGCCCAAACTGGTTTCAGTTACTGTAAGTGCTCAGTACCTTTCCAGGACGCATCCCAGATTTTGGAGCCAGAAGAAACACAAACGTTTGTCCCTGTGTGATGCTGAACAGATGGGGTGGAATCCATTTCTCCAAAGCAGCCCTCAGCTGCCTTGGGCAGTCTCTTCTTGCCTTTCTTGACACAGGCCTATCCTGTCTGTTTGGGTCCTTCTGAAACAAATAAAGTATAGGACACATTCCTGACACAAAGGCTACTCTTCTTACCTAATTTTGAATTCTTGGTCCGAACTAGCAGCATATCAAATGTAGGAAACAGAGTACGGATTCAGACCTATGCTACACCACGATCACATCACCGAGGGGCACTGTTGTCTTTGGTTAAAGTACCAGCCCTGGAAAATGATGGTTCAGTGGGTAAAGCATCTCTGTACCCAGCCCTGGCACTACCCAAACAAGCTGCCCTGCTCCATCAGGATTGCCCTACCCTGACAGGCAGGAATATTTCAGAATTAGAGAGGAAAAAGTGACACTATTGCCTAGTACTTGGGCTTTTTGTTGAGATTACCTCTTACTACCAGCTGTGAAATTGCCTTGGAGATTTATCCACTGGGAACTAAGAGAGACCGAGTCATTTTGCATTCAGACAGTGACTACTCAGTGTGATTCAACTGATCTAATTAAGGTAGAGGCAACAAGCAGCATCTCATTTCCAGGCTCTGGTTCATTCATTTCTCAAAGAGACCCCAAATTTCAATTTAACAAAACCAATTTATCTGTTTCATTTCAAACTCCTTCCATGAATGCTGCAGACAACCTAAGGCATCAGATCCTGATTTTGGTTGCTGTGAATGTGGAGTGAAAAAACACCAGTAGCTTCAACAGATTTGTATTAGATTGGTTCCATTTGTGCTGAACTACCACAAAACTGTGTTAGCCTTGGAACTGGCAGCTTAGTTACATTACTATGAAGGTCCTGGTCACTGCACCAGAGATAAGATGACAGAAGGCTTTTCCTTTTAATGGCATTTCTGCCAGCTTGTACTTCTGTCATGAATATTCTTTTAAAATAGCCCTCCAAAGGCAATTAAGAAAAACAAAAAAATAAGGAGAACAAAGAGACTGTCATTAGTAATCCAAGTAGGGTTTCGTTTCTGAGAAAGGATTAACAATGAAGACAAAGAGCAGAATGAGAAGGCAATTGATGTTGTCATTATCAGCAATTTCTTCAAATTAAATTGGCAAGTCTTGTATTCAGTATGCAATATTCATTGTGGATTGGCATTTGAAAAGATTTGTAAGAATTAAAAATAAGTCTTTAGAGCAGGGCGGCAGGAATATGGTCTGGATTGGGACCTTGGGTAAATTCCATCAGGACTCCACTGCAGCTCTAGCCGTGCAACATGTTACTTGGCCCTGGGGAGATCTGTAGTTTTTCGCTGTTGTCTTGATCTCTCAGGGAAAAGTTAAGCACGTGAAGTTTTTGGCGGACCAGCCAAAACTGTAGCGTATGCATTGCCTTCTGCTTTGCAGATCTATGTAGAAACTACGTAGCAGACCTCAGCAAAATTAAATGAGTTGCCTGGTTTAGAGTGAAGGAAACATTAATAATATTATGGTGAAAGAAAGTGAGCTGGGAATTTCCCTCTTTGCAATAGTGAAGAGCTTCACCGTGTAACTAATGGTGAGTTTTAATAGAGTATATGGTAGGGATGGCTGAAGAACCTCAGCTAACTTATATCATAATAGGATTTGCTTGGTGGGGAGCTCACTCCAGTGATGGGAATGAAATGTCACTGAACATGTGGAATTTCAGAACAAAAAATAGTTAGTAGCCAATGAACTATGGTGCAATATTAACATTGGCAGTCTCCTTCAGCTCATATCATCAAGCAAATATCATCAAGACGATGGGAAATGTCAGGGTGTTGCCTGTGCCCATTCTAAGCTACTGCCCTGAAATGCTGGGCTGGTGGCTTCTCGAGTCTGCCTGTCCCTGACTCTGTCAAGGAATGCATTGAAACGCCTTGATTCCATCCTGGTGCAGAATGAGAAAACTGCACAAAGTGTCCTAGGATGAGAGATTTGTTCAAATAATGTCATCAACAAATCTGATGTCTTTGTCTCTGTCCTTTAATATCTTCTAGCTTTGCTTAGCAAAGGCCACTGAGTTCACAAAACCGAAGCAAGACCTTGCTATTGTCATTCATCCCTGCACGCTTGCTCCTTGCAGTGCTTCTCTTAGCATTTCCCACCATTCTTTCCTGTCCTGCGTTTTTGCTGCTCCTGCCTCTTTTCCCCTCCGCTTTCCCTGCTTTCTCTCCTGCTTTTGTCTGCTGCTCCCCACTGCGCCTCTGTTACTCCTTTTGTTGTGTCCCTCGTGCCGGTGCATGCAGCACTCCTCCTTCAGCCTCCCCTGCTCCTCCTGCTTCTTCTCACTGTGCATCCAGCCACTTCCCTCGTATATCTGCCGCTCCGCCATGCACAGCTGCTGCTCTTCTCCCCACCTCCACCACTCCCGCTGCTGCTGCTCCAAAAACAGTTTTGACCAGCTCTACTTCCAAACAATGAGGCTTTGACCTCTTTCCCCTGGGAGAAGATTTCACAGCCAAACACGTCTCACTGGCAGGAGCTTTTCCTGATATTCAGCCTGTTTCCTTCTCCCATTGCTCCTACTTAAATCTCTTTATATTGAACTAACAGCTCGAGCCTCGGGCTAGGTGTTTTACCCCTCCTTTTCTGCCTATTGCAAAGAAGGGCTGGATACAGTTAGCGAGGCCAAAATGAACAGGGACACCCTCATAATACACAGCACTCTGCATCCAAGTAAGCAAGCTCCTGTCATACCCAGAGGGAGCAGAACAAACACACTTGCTATAATGAAAAATAGGCCACATGCCTTACAAAAATTCACCAAGGGCCAAATCTTGATCAGTTTTTATCCATCTGAAGGAAAGATACTCATATGGACAGCTGTGTCAACAGCCTGTGAGCCAGGAGCCGAGTGAATCTGAGCTCCTGAAGGGGGGACAATGATCTGAAATAGGTGAATAAGGCTCAAACTGAGTAAGTTTGGATGCAGAGGGAGAGGTTTGAACCTGGGAGGTAGAGGAGAAAAACATTAAGCTCACAGAAAGTGCAAAAGCAGGAGAGACTGAGTTTAGGTAGCGCAAAAGAAAGGGAAGAAATACAGCAGACTGTATGGAAGGGAGAGGGGCGGGAGGGGGGTTCGAGCAGCTGGACGTGGGCTGAGGTGCATTAGGTGCCCTGCAGTGGGCTGACATGGGTTGAGTGGGGCCAAAGGCGAGCGCACCCCACACACAATCAGGTCAACAACCTGTGGAAGTGACTGAAGCCAACTGGGAAGAGACTCGTGTTTTAAGGGCAAAGACTGTCTTTTGACTAAGTATCAGAAAATTGTTCAGCAGAAGAGGGGATTAAGACTGATACTAAAGCTTCATTTCCAATTTACAGTTTCTGAGGCAGTGATGTCTGTATACATGTCTTGGTGGCTGGTGTGAAACTGAAGTGGTCATCTACCCACACAATCATCTAGACTCCTCCTTGCTAGGCTCAGCACAGATGCCAAGGATAGAGACTGTAGTCTTACCAGGTAGAGTGAGCCAACTTAACCGCTGAAGAAAGGTGGAGATTTTCTGTTCCTTCCTATCCTGTCTCCCAGCTGCATCTTCCTGCCACTTACTCAGCTCTGGCACTTGTTTGCACCCTTCCATCAGCTGATCCAACTCACTAAACCACCACAAACATATCCATTTCTTTTTTGTGATCGATTTTCTGCTGGCTTAGTGAATTGGTTCGTAAAAAGGGTCCATAGAGCAACAGTTTTAAAGCAGGGAGCAGGACTGTACAGCTGGGCAGGGGATAGTGGAGATGAAGGGAAGATGGACCATGATTTCTCCTCGTCAGAGGCAAGACTTTAACCTAGCTCAGTGTACAGGGCACTACACCCCGAGCGAGCATCTGCTCCCTTTTCTCCGGTGTTTTAAAATGTGCTAACCAATATGTACCCATTAGCACATTGTAAGGGCTGCTCATTTTCCTAGTCTAGACAGGCCTTTCAAGCAGACATGCAAATCTGCCTTCAGGCGTATTGTCAGGGCAGTCCTCAAAAGTACCTTTCAGAGGCTCAAAAGACAACTTCAGATGGCAATTTGGAATCTTATTCTTAGTGATTAAAATAGCTTATTTTGGCCAGTCCAAAAGCTAAATTATTAATACCAGCTGAATTAATAGCAGTGAAAACCACTCATTAGAAATTATAATAGCACTGAACACCATAACAGATCCCCTATAGTGTAAATCAACCTGGCCCCATTTATTTAACGAAGCTACAGCTGCTTACAGCAGCCAAGGATCTGCCCTAACATTTTCTTGCTTTTGCATGTACCTAACATAACATCGCAACCTTCTTGCTCAATTTTTCTGCCATTCTTATAATTTTTCCCTTAGAGGGCTTCTTTAGACATAGCAAAGACTGCTTGGTAATTTTTATGTCTAGCCTCCTATTTCCCTTGCTACTCCCCCATGCAGTAATTTCTGTGGGGAAAAGGTAAATCAGAGCCACATGTTCCCTTTATAAGCCTGAGATAAAGGGCAGCAGCAATATTGTTTGCTGTGAATTCACCAGGATTAGTCAAAATGCTGTTAACTATGGAGAAGATTGCAGTATCAGCATGCTTCCTCTGTTTTGCATGTTACTTTATTGGGGTGAGCTTAGTTTCTTCTGTCGGTATAAGAGGCAGCTGAGGGTGGTATAACACATCCCAGTGTTCCTAGGCAGAGGCCTCCCCCCATCACAAGCTGGCACAATTAGATATGCCATACCCAGCCAGCCAAACATGCTGTACCTGATGGAGTGTAGGCACTAGCTGAAGGTAGGAAGAACATACAAACGTTTTAAAATTCTTAGTTACTGCCGTAACAAAAAGAGCTAGTCAAAATTGGGTTTTAGTTCATCAATGAAAAAATAGGAGAGGTGGATAACACAGAGATTTTTTTCCAAGGCAACTATATTATTCATGGAAATCTGAAAACATAACATTTTTATTTTGAAATACCACCATTGTAGTGTGTGCGTGCACGTGTGCATGTGTGTGTTTCTAACCTGTCTGTCTCCTGTATTGGGGAGGGAAATGTGCATCACTTGCATCACTGGTTACATCCCACCATGGGAGATACAATCCAGTTTCTGCAGCTCTAGAACAAAGATTAGCATTATTACTAGATCAAAGAAAAAACTCCTTTATTAATATCATGCCTAGGGACTGACAGCCCACCGAGTCACAGCATTGTGAACCATGATCTATTCCAATGAAGTCAAGAGCATCACTGTGGAATTACACTTACATGAGTGGAGACTAAAACTCTTGGTCTTATTCTGGCTCTCATATCTGTTCCCAGTTACACTAATTAGCATTTCCCTGAAGACTGACCATTAATCCACCTATCACCAGCTGAAGAGTGCAATGCTGACTATTTGACCAGGTATTTAATTCTTCCCACCAGATATTTTTAGAAACTATTTGTTTCATCACACATTTCCCTAATTTTGCATCTCCATTTGAGATTGCATAAGCACAAAAACATGCATGTGTCCTGCGCTCACATTTACGCTGGAAGTAAGTTAAATCCACAGATCATTTTAGCATTTCAGGTAATGCTTTTGCACTAGAGCTGCTGGCCAGTCTTGTTTGTAACACAGTTGCTTAAAATCAGTGTTTTCCAGAGTGTTTCAACAAACAGTTATCAATAACTTTTAATGCACATTTGCTTGATGTGCACTCAGCAGTTCTGGACTACTCAATAATATCACCTGTAGCCAGATGGCTTCAAAGATCAGTCTTCTGCCAAACTGAGAGTGTTGGAGGGACTGGACCATTGTTGACACTGGTAGGGGAACATTTTTTCCTAAATCAATGCTGTTATTCATCTCAGGCTGAAAGACTCAGGGCATGTTTTCTCCCACTTCATTTTGGACTCTGAGACTTGCAGGGCTTTTCTGAAGCTACTAGGACTGATTCTCAGTGAATGATGCGCAGATGTCTTAGCTTTAAAGACAGAAGAAGGTCTTACAGTCATACAGTGGGACCTCCTAATTCTTCTCTAGGACATTTCCATCACCTGGTCCAAGCTTTGCACAGAGCCACCATGCTTTGGTGTAGGCCTTGTTTGACAGGAGATACTGCACCTGCGGTGCAGAATAAAGCTCTTCAACACAACTATCCCCCTTTTAGCAGAAAACTAACCGTGACTGCAGTGTAAAGCCCCAGCCAATATTTTCACCAGTTTGCTGGTGTAAGCAAGGACAGGGACACGCCAGCTTACAACAGGGTGAACTTGGCTATGAACTGAAGGGGCACGAGCACCAGCTGCATGGGGCTTACCTGATAAGCAGTCACCCGGCATAGGCCAACGTAAAAGGGAGGTGGCCGTCTCTCCTCCTCCTGAGGTGGCTGCCTGTCTCTCCTCCTCCCAGGGCCAAACAGTCTCAGGTTACTCCATGCTGGCTGTGGGTAGGAGCATGTCTCTGCACTGGAAGTTTCACAGCCTTTGATGATTTAATGTGTCTGTACCCTGAGGACAGGACTAGGTATTCCTGGTTTTCAGTCACAACCTCTGATCTTTTTAAAACTCGCTTAGCTCTTCTTTACTCATTTCCTTTCCACCTTGCCAGCTTAGTCCAGGTTTTGGTCAGGTGAGATGGCTCTGGGAAGCTTTCCCACTGTGGAGGTAGCTACTCCATTACCTCTGTTACTGTACATTTGTTTAATTAATTGCTCATTTTGTTCCTGAGCTGTTATGCTGGCCCAGTGCACTTATGGTATGCATGAGTGCCTAAAAGGTGACGAGGCTCCTAGGGATGACTCTGTCCCTTTCATTTATTTATAGAAGTTGAGCACATGATCCCTTATTAATTCTAGGCACCGTTGGCTCAGCCTGACTGGAGATAAAGTGGCACAGGCTCCAGCCCCTCTCAGCTGGCACTGACAGCAAGCGAGGCAGTAAGGGCCATGCTGCAGAGAGCAAGACTGATCAGCCTAGATCAGGAAAGCAATTAAACTTTATGTGGCATTTGAACTGTGGACCTGGAGGTGCACAGAATAGCCTTTGGCCACTCTAAGGTCTTTTTTTTAAGTGCTGCGACTACTTAACAGAGGTAATTGTAAGAGCATAAATCAAGGTTTCTGTTATTCCTCAGGAGGCTGACATTTATCACAGCAGATCTTAAAATGAATTTGAAGCATAGAAATTATGAGAATTTACGTAGCAAATGACTTATTGTCAACAGGCCACGTAGCACAAGCTTCAGCAACAGCAGCTGAGACAAGCAGCCTCATCAGTATATGGGCTTATGTTTAAGCACTGAACTATGGCAACATTTGACAAATGTTTCTTCTGGTGGGACTGCTGGCTTAAACACACCGAACCGCTTGTCCTTATCCCTGAGCTGCTCTTTCAGATGTGCCTTGGAGTAAACCAGGGCCACTTGGTCAGTCTGGGTCACCATCCAACCCCACAAACAACTATACTGGCCAACCGAGGAGGGGGTGGCACAGGGTGGGAAGGGGAGACAGTGTGAGGGCTGCTTGAGCCAGCACCACTGCTAAAAGGCATCCTTGTCAGAGTGGGTCCTAGCAGTCCAAAGCCCTGGGTTCTTTGCTCCTTTTCAGCCCACAGACAGCTTTGAAGCTTGCTCAAGTGTCGAGCTGGGGATTTCCAGGTGCGCTTCATTCACCTTCTCAGTCCCTGGTGTGTGGGCAGGGAGTGGGTAAAGCGGGGTATTGTGGGGTGGGGATGTCCTGCACCCAGGTAAAACATAGTCAATAGAAGTTTTGCCTATGTGTGCTTGGAGGGCAGTGGATGAGAGGAGGTGACAAGCAGGTGTCCTCTGTAGTAGATCTGTGGGCTGAGGGAGTCCCCTGAGGCATAAAACCTTCCTTGCCAGGCTACATCAAGTCCAGCACAGAGAATTTATTGTCCTGGATCCAGGCCCAAGGACTGCAGCTCTCACTCTGCTGCTGAGTAGTCTGGGACCAACATTTTACCTGTAGTTCACTTTTCACCATCTGTTAAACATCTTCAGACATTTGTGCTGAACATCGAACATGCTGAGTTCTGTATCAGCTGGGTTATAATTAATGAGCGGTTATGATATGGCTGTTGGAAGACTTCCACAAAAAGTGGAGCTTCTTTTATCCACAACAGCTCTGCTCCCCCTATTCATCCTCTGCATGTTCCCTGCGGGTGCGTGCAGCTGAATCACACAGTACTGATCTGGATTTCCTTGTTCATAAGCACTGCTTTTTTCCAATACAAAAAGGAGATGCCAGAGAAGGTTGTTGACTTCATGTAATTTCTCTGAGGTGCTTAGATACTGAGCTGCTGAGCATACTCTTGGTAGATGAGATTAGATAAAGAAGGAGTGAGATCAAATAGCAGTTTTCTGTTACTACCTTCCAGACAGTTGAGATGGTGCTCAGATACTGATGTGATGGGCATCCTAGAAACACCTAAGTAAGATAGGTCATTGAGAAGCAACTAAATAAACCATTCTCTCCCTCTACAACTGTAGCTATACAGATGCTTTCCCCCATCCCATTAAACTCTTTTTTATTCCCAAGAGGCAGCAGTCTGGGTCTCTACAGGTGTAATATTTCTGGCTCTTTTCGTCTGCCTGCAGTGGCTGTTGGAAAACTGGGTTTAAAGAGGAGTAGGTAGCAAAATGCGAATTTGTACATATGAAACTTTAAAAATTCATCAGCAAAAATGATACCCCTTTTTAAGATTAGCAAGGATGATGATTCTAATTCCCATGATGTTTGATTAGAGAGCTAGAAAGTTTGCAAAGTATACTTTTGCTAACAGATTGAACTTGACAATGTTTTGTGAACTAATCCTATGCCTCGGAAAGGCTTTGATATGTATTTTGTCTCAATGAATTGATTCCACAGAACACAAGTGGTCAGTAGCCTGTTGGCATTAAACAAGTTTGGAAGAGTGCTGCTCTATTGGAATTTAAATCTTTATCTCAGTGGTAATACTTGCCATCTAATTTTGACCAATAGTTAGAAAAGCATAGCTAGCTTCCAGGAAAACTTTCACAGAAGTTGTCATGGGAATTATTTTTTGCTGAAATGCTTGGAAGCATTTTTGGGAGAGATGTGGGGAAAAGAGGAAGAATCAAATCTTCCCACATAAAGACACTATATTAGAGAAGAATTTCAATCATTTTCATCCGGAGACATCCCAGGTCATCCTTCTCTTCTGTCCTGTTCCCCTTGTATTCTGACAGACCATTTGCACTCCCTCTAGCAAAATGTGTAGAGGATTTGGGATCATGGGTTCCATGTAAATACAGTTTCCATGGCCTTCCTGGGACTACTTTCCTCCTGGTCTTCTACCCCTGCTGGTTCAGAGACTCTTCCCATGATAAGAAAAGTGAGAAGAGTTTTGTGCTTTGGTTCTGAGATCAGTACATTTCAATCACGGTGCCTGAAATTTGGCAACCAGGGTTGTGCACTGGTTGTGAGAGGCAAACTGCCTGATTCAGTTCAGAATCTAGGCTACTGAGCATGCTTGGAGAAGGAAGCATTTGCAGAAGAGGGTGCTTACAAAGGCTTCCACTGTTTTCTTGAACAAGAAGAACACCTTGTGCACCACAAACTTCTCTTGGAGTTCCTTCTTGAGATGAGTCTCTCTGCCTTGGAGATTAGCACACTATAGAGGCAATGGCCCCAGTAGAGTGAAGAAACATCCCTCTATGCTGAGCCAGCACAGTAGCAGCTTCATTAGTTACTTGAATAAATTGTCAGCCAGTGTAGCCGTATGTCTCTAGACTGTGATGCTGGTGAGGCTGTATTGCTATCATCTGTATCGTTTAGAGCTGCAGTGCCAGAGAATGAAAGTATTTCTAATATCATGTCAGCCAGCTCTGCTCAGGGATGTTCAATGCTGAAGTGAGTAAGAGGAGATTTCCAGAGCCTCTCATCTCCTGTGGCATCACTGTTTCAGAAATCCTAGCATCCTTTCCTCAGGAGGAAGCTTCTGGCTGCCTTTGGCATCACTGAATGATCTCTTCGCGAGCTTGCATTTAGGCCCTGGACCAGTGCCCGGCTTTCAAATCACATATACTTTGTGCTACGAGGGGTGCCCCTTCTGACCTTGGTGTCTCTGTTCCATCTCAGGCCGAGACTACAGATGTTTGGGCCAGCAACTTCTCCATTACGTCTCCGGTAAGAGTCAGTTCTTCTGACGAGACGTGGTCTCCAGAAGTCCCCGGCGCAGCGGTGTGCATTCCAGATTCCACTTCAATTATTCACACAGGGCTGCAGCGCGCTACCTGCCACTCAGACAGCCTCTCTCTCTCACTTTTCTTTTAAATAAGACATGCTCTCCTCTAACCACAGAGAAAGGTCTTGGGAGCTGACATGTATTTACTCTAAGTGGGGTTCTTGATCCTACCCTTTTGAAAAGGATATCTCCTGTAAGGTATCAGCGGCAACCCCAAAGACACTTTTGGTGAAGCACATTAGGAGACACTTGCACCATTTGAATTGATTTGGCAATTAAACAAGAGCAAATGTCCAGGTCTCTGTCCCTCAAGCTTTGGGGACCTTGGGGCCTGCACCTGAGCTTTAAGGCACTGATGTTCTGTAGGTTTAAAATACAATGTTTTCTGTTTTAAAAACTCAAGAACCCTGTACCTGTAAAGCTGCTTCTTCTGCTGAAGAATTCGCTGTCATTGATCCTGAGAATCCAAACTGAACTGTTCAAAGCCTGATCTTAGGGATGCTGTTGGTTGCTTGTGACCTGTCAGAAGTGCTTTGCTCTTGGGCTCACACACCTCAGAGAAGATCAACGACTGGCATCACTCTACTGGAACCCAGCAAGCAGCAGCCAGCTCTGTGCAGGCCACATCTGGGGTTTCTAAATGTACAAATGGTCAGACAGAGAGTCTTTCTGGACTACTAAGAATTATGCGATAGACTAATTAGAGATGACGTTTAGAAAGTCCATTGTAGTCCCAGAAAGTCTCAGATTTCACCTATAAAAGGGGTGCTCTGACTGGCAGCCCAAGGGCCGTGCTTTGCCCACAGAAAATTCCTTTGCTTTGCTGGAAATAGGGAACAGCTGCTAGGACTGCACACAAGGCCCAGCAGCTGAATGACCCCTATGGTGCCTGTACATAATCAATTATTAAGAGTCAGGACCTGCCACTGTTGCATCCACATGACCTGCAAGACAGCTTGTGGAGAGAGGGTTGGAGAGGGATTTAGTCAGAATCACCTGGAAAGGCTGCATTTTCCTAGCTGGTTGTATTCACAGCTAGCATGTGTGGGGGAGCATGCAGTTTGTTTTACACTAGACTGCTAGGTCAGACAGGGTCAGCAAGACAGTAGATCATACAGCTTTTAACTGTGTTCAAATCCTACAGAGCTTTGCAGGATAAAAAAGGGTAGACTGCCATCAGCTATACCAGTGCTAATAGCATCGGCTGGCTTTTTCTGTGAAGGTATTGTTCGTACTGCCTAAGAGCAGGTACTATACATTACCTGAAGAAAGGTGTATTTTTATATACCAAGGCCAAGAAACAGGAAGGCTTGGTTTTGCCAAACATCTCCACAGCTGCTTTATAGCCATTTGCCTTTGAGTTCGTGAGTCCCAGTTAGATGACCAACGCCCTGGAGCAGCTGGTATTGAGAATGAGATTTACAGCAGAGGTGCTGAGCAGGGGAATACTGAAGGAAATCAGGAAGGCTGGGACATGTGTGGAGCCTCACCCTTCCCCAGGACTTAGGTATTTACCTGTGGCCTTGACTTAGGTACCCGTGTACAGTGGGGATTCATGGCCCCTGAGTTATTTCCTAAAAGTAGTCATCCCTTTGGACACAAGTAACTGGGTCATCAAGCATGTACTTGACATTGTAACCAACCTAACTATTACAGCAAGGCACAAAACACAGCAGCTGTAACCACTTTCATTCAAAAGCAAGGCTGGAAGAGGAGACAGCCGCACGCCTCGTGTGCCATGGCTGGTGGTTAGCTCCCACACCAAGGAAATGTCAAGAAACAGAGCAGTGTCCTTGAGTCCTGGTCCTGCACATCTGCTTCGCAGCTCCTGCAAAGTCTGTATGTTAGCCATGGTGCAGCAGGAGCCTGGCAGTGATGCAGAGTGTGTGAAAGCCATCATGCCTTGTAGTCAGTCAGGCTGTGCAAAGCCCGTGTTCAAATCCCTTCCAGAACACCTGTAAGTAGGTCATGCTATGAACAAAGGCATGAATAAGAAAAATGGGATTCTTAGAGCAACTTTTCCTAAATTTCCAACCCTTCAAAGTCTGTGTGTCCAGTCAGCCTTGTTTGGGTTATACATAAAAAGTACAGACTCATTTGTAACACTTCGTATTCATGTACTGCACACCTATCTGATCACATAACTTCACTGCCTCCTCACGCCTCCTCTCTGGCCATCTCCTGGTGTTGTGGTTGAGTCACAGTCCCAGCTTTGCTAACGGTATGTTTTCACTGTGGTTGTACAAGGGAGTATCAGTATTAGCAACGCCAAATACCTGGCAATCATGAACCAAGCCACAAAAAGGCAAGAGTTTGCTTTAAAAACACATGTTTTTAAGAAGCAATAAGTGTGTAGGATTCATTCTACCTGACTTCTTGCATTTCAGTATTGAGACTCTTGCTTTCAAGCTCTTCTCCTCCATCACCATGGTTAGAAATAATATTGTGGTCCATGAGCTGGGCGTGCCAGAAACCACTAGATATCTTGAGGCTCACAATGAATTGTTTGAATTGACAATGTTGTTCAGCTGTTCATAAGACTATCTGGCATGTAAACCCAGTGCACAAAAAAATCTGAAGTGAAAATGTTGTCAGACTGGAATGGTAGCTGACTTTGCAAAGGTGTAAACCACGGTGAAGGATGAGTGGTGCCAGCTGCCTGCACCGTCCCTCGCCTGCCACGGACTTCCCATGTGGCCTTGGGCAAGTCACTTGGCTTCTCTGGGCCTCAGTTTCTTGCCACTGTAAAAAGTGGGGCATTTCCTCACTGCACAGAGGTGCTGGGGAGAAGATAGGTGTGTTACAAGGGAGACGGGATGGGGCAGTAGGGTTTCTAAGATGAGTTCAACAAGGTCAAAGTAATAGAGAGTTAGGGTTAGCCTGGCATCAGAAACTGAAATTGTTTATTGTGTTAAAAGTGTTTCAGGAAACTAAGATATCAAGTGAAACATTTCCCCTCCCCCAAAAAAACCCCCTACAACTTGATTCTGCTACAACAACTTGTAAAAAAACCTCACTTGTCTTATTCTTCAGCTGTTCTGAAATATGAGTGGTTTTTCTCATTTTATTCTGAAATTAAAGCTGCATGAGCATCTTCATCTAGGCATAAAAGAAAGCTGCTTGGTTAACATTAATTGGTGGGCCTTCAGTTTATTTCTCAGTCATCTCTCTCAGGGACAGCAATAAAAAAGGTTAAAAAGGTATTGCTGTGTAGGATACAAAGAGGAGTTTGGCTTCAGTATTTATCAAATTGAATGAATTAGTGGGAAGATCCCTTCAGGTCTTTGCACTTCAAGTGAAATAGCTCTGCACATCTGCAGTGCCGCCTTAGTTCAGGTGAGATGTTTTTAGTGATGCCTTCAAACAGTCTGTCTGGTCTCCTTGCAGGAAAGAGCAGCCAGGCTCCACCAGTGAGACTCTGCCTTGCAAACCTGAACTCAAGCGGCTCTGTCTGAACGGAGCCAGGGACCCCGTGCCTCATACAGAGACCCTGGGCTCCCGTGCCTCAGAGCTCACTGCAGCTCCCCTCAGCCTCTTTCGCTATTCCCCATGGGTCTGTAACAAAGCTGAGTTGCGAACACAATAAAGATGTACCTAAAGGAGAACTAAACCGTATTTTGTAATCAGCCCTCCAAAGCTTTTGTGGGTTAGCAACATGGTTCCACTTTTGACTCATCTCTAGAAATGAGCTTCCTTTCTTTCTGCCAAAAAAGGTGACCTGCCAGCCAGTCTGACGCAAGGTAATTTGTCCTGTTTATCTGATGACTTTGATAAGGTGTAGAGATTACCGCTCTTCCTTCATACTAAAGTACCAGTTTGTTTATATGTTGTAATCCCAAGTGACTTTTTTTACAGTGAGAGCTTGAACGTGACAATAATTTGGAGAAAAAACTTGGTTGTAAAACTAAAAAAAGCACTTTAAATATACTCTTGGTGTCTTTTCTTCCAGCTTGCACATTATCCCTAGTCCTGGCCCCTCTCAGCAGTCACGAGATAAGCTTCGAAGAAACAAGGCCGTTGATTGACGGCTCATTAGAAGTTGCAAGAGCAGCACAAGGGAGCCTGCCGGCAGCCGGGGCTCGCTGCCTGCCTGGCCAGGAGGCTGCTGGTCAGCAGTGGCCTGAGAGGAACAAAGACCGCGGGAGACACTGGAGGAAAACAACATGAAATTTTCATGGTGCGCGAGAAAGACCAGGTGTAATGGATCAGGGCCAAAGCCTCCCCTGCCCCCACTGCCCCGCCGCATAGATTTACTTTCTATTTATAGGCACAAACGGAGAGTATAGGTTGTGCCACACGGCACGTACATGTGTGCAAAATTCAGGGAATCCTGACTTCTCTATGCCAGACTCAATTTATTTGTCGATCCATTTATAAATGAAAGGCTCCAAGTACATACAGTGTTAATATCCGTACATATTAGATGTCACGGCTCCAGCCTTAGATAAGGTCACACAGTGAGCCAAACTCACCCCTGCAGCGTAAGCCAGGCAAGGTTTACTAGGAATGAATTTGGCTTAATGTGCCTGCCTGTAGTTATGTTTGTTTTTACAAATCCTGTTTATCCCTCAAGTAGGCATATTCCTCATAGTTAGAAGACTTCTACCAGGCACATGCCAATCCACCTTCAGCCCACGAACAGGGATGGCTGTTTCTTTAGCTTCCCTTGGGGTCCTTCGAGCCCCCTGGTTCATGCTGGAGAGTGCTTGCTTGTCAGACGTCAAAACCCCTTCTCGCTGTGCAGGGCTGGTGACAGCCCTCCCTCAGTCCTGTGAGTGCTAAACAGTAGAGAGGCGTTCATAACAAATTAATGCAAGGAAAATTAGCCTTTGCCCTTTGTGTACAATGTTATCTGACAATAGCTACAAGTGACTTTTAGTTGAAATTTTCCAATTCCAATTTTTCAATTTGTAGTTGAAGTGATTTTTAGTTGAAATTTTCCAATGGCCTTTTTTCCCTCAAGGTCCCTCTTTTCCATGCTGAGGAGCATTCTGTTTAACGTGTAGGTAGGTGTGCTCGATGTCAAAGATTGTATGATTTCTATTCCTGTAGGTGACTTAGTCAGACTTCTTCTGTAAGTACTCAGAAAAACACGGTTATCTGTCTCATCTAGTAGTTATCTAACTTCTAGTACTTATCTAACTTCTAGTTATCTTCTAGTTGTCTACTTTTCATGAATAGTCAAATACAAGGGCTTCAAATTTCTCTTTTGTAGGCTTTCGTACTAGTAGAAATTCACTATACAGGTGGATCAGCATGGCTGGATTATGTTTGTTTTGGCATTTTAATACATTAAATAGATGCAGAATCTTTTGTAGGAGACTCCTAAATCTGGGACACCCCGGAGAAAACACTAGACTTCAAGAGAAAATTTCTAAAAGAAAATAGAGGTGGGCTGCAACAGCTGCTGTTAGACTGTTTAAGCTTAGAAACTCTCGCATCCTGCTGGAATTTAAGCAACGTTTCTATTTGCGTAAGGACTTTACAGGTTGAGGAGAGACTGTGTTTTGTGAAATGGATAAACTGAGACCGTAGACATTATTATGGCATGGAATTTGTTGATAAAACCTAAGCCCATGACCTCTGTTCTTCAGTAAGCATAGCTTAATATTAAATTCCCTTAAGCTAGTAGTGCTATGTGGACATAAAACTGGGGTAAACAAGCATATAATCTAGATCTCAATTTCAGATTAAGAAAAGTTACCTTTCCTATAATACAATAATAACCTTTTTCACTTCTTTAATATGCTTTCTCTTCAGATCTCAAAGAGTTACACAGGTGATGCGTAAAATTGTCTTTGTTTTAGCAATAGAAACTCTGAGTCATGAGCCAGGCAAGGTGATTTGCCTAAGATCCCCTACAGATTCATTTCGAGCCATCTTTCACTCCTTTGTTCTGCCTTCTGCTCATGCCAGATTTAATTTTACTTTCACTTAACCATTGAATTTACTTGTAAGTATTCAGAAAAACTTCCAAAGTGCTACCTGCTGTAAAACATGATAAATTAATAAGGACTGGAGCTTGCATACAGAAATCAGCTGATTTCGGTAGAAGTTTGAGGATGGGAATCGGGAGCTCTGAGAGAATCACCTAACACACAGCCATAGCAGAAAGCCTGTGTGTGCATGTGGAGGCAAATACCCTTTCAAAAACTGCTATCGCAGCACAGCAATACACAAAAAGGCACGAGATGTAACCTTTCTCCTATATTGTAATCCACCCCTTCCCTAAGTGGCTGCAGTGAATTGAAAGGAAATATTGAAGCAAGCTGCTCATTCTTCTGGCGTGGGGCTGTGTGGGCTTCCTCGAGCCCCGCGCCACACAAAGGCGAGCACCGTTCTGCAGGGACCCGGCGGTCCCGGGGGGCCCTGCGCGGGAGCTGCCATATCCCTCCATTGTGAGTTCCCTTCGAAAATAGTCTAGTGCTTTACAAAAAGCCCAAAACACAATAGTGTGACTCAGCAGTTTGGATCTGCAGGCTACCAAGCCAGCTCTGTAAAGGTGCCGTTCCTTGTGACCGTAAGAAGGGCGATTCCAGTGCCACCTGCTTTTCAGGCTCACTTCACAGTCAGCCTTCGGTAAAGGCATCTGACAATCTCATGTCAGTGCTGCCACTGAGCTGCTGGATGTCCTTGGGCAGACACATCAGCTAGTGTGGAATGCTGAAATAATAGGCGTTTAAGGAAAATATACATAGAAATAACATAATTGTCAAACCTGCCCCGTGATTTTGGGAGGCCAGCTAGCATCTCGGACTGGATACCAAAAATCATTTGGCCGGCAGATGAGGTAGCTACCTCAGCTTCCCTGTCAACAAAGTAGGTCGGACACTGGCTCGTCTGCCTCTCTCAGTTACCGTAACAATACTATTTGTAAAGTGCTCTGACAACAGAAAGCACCAACTACAGCTAGTAACACTCTGCGGCGGTGCTGGGGGCCGGAGTCGCTGGTCCCCTTCCGTGGCAGGAGAAAGTAAGGGAAAGACAACTGAAAAATGAGACCAGGTTGTAGAAAGCAAGGGACAGCCGGAGCAGCAAAGGAGACGAGAGAAAGAAAAGACAAGAGGGGAGACAGAATTAGCAAACAGAAGCAGAGATGTGAGAAAGACAAAGTAGCAGAAAACTGTAACGAAAAGAGAAGGAAAGGGGAAAAAGAATATGAAAGTTGATTTAACCAGAAATAGTCCTTCTGGTTAGTCCCCGGGGAAGGGAAGCGATGAGTCAGGCCAGGCGTGAGGCTGTGCAGCAGCAGTGGGGAAGGCAGGGTGCTTCCCCAAGGAGGGACAAACCAGCCCTGAGTCATACAGGCAGAGAGGGAGGCGCTGCCTGGCCATCGCCCTGCAGCTCCCCTGTGCCCCGCACATTACAGCCACCCAGAGCCGGCACTCACAGCTCTCAGCCGGCTTCCCGGCTCTGCTCATCCTGGCTTCTCCCCGCTTCTCCGCCCTCTGCTCCTGCCATTCCCCTGAAACCAGCAGTCAGCCTGCTGTCTATGTGAAACCCTCACAAAAGCTTTAATTGCCCCAAGTTCGTGGGTACCCGATCGCCTTTCAACCTTCCCCTTTTGTTTTCCCCACTTTGTTTTTGCCCTAAGTTTTCCTCCAAGCAAAACTTCTGGGCAAGATCTTAAAATCTGTGGCAATGCTCAGGCGGGACTTCTGTACCCAAGGTACATGCGGACATTTGAAAAGATGGCCATTTGGGGTTTGATACTTTCAAATAAATTGGCGCTTTGAAATGAAGCGTGCTATTATTCAATCGCAAACCGCTTTTTCCATGGAATTTTTTGGAACGGTTATGTTAATATCTCCCTTTAAAGAGGAGACAACTCTTGCACTTTGCCGGGCTTTTTGTTCCAGACTGCTCTGTTTTCAGTGAGCAACCCCCCAATTTTTCTTTTCTTTTCACAAAAATTGGAAGCAAATAATGAAAATCAGTCCAGAGAGTTTCATGTTCAGTTATGAGTTTTCCACATGTGTCAATCTACTCTGCCTCTGCACACCCTCAGCACCCGGCAGGGAGGGAGGACAGGAGTTTGAAGGAAGACAACCTCCCTTTAACAAAATGGACAAAAATACCATTTGCCACCTGCTGGCACCTTTTGAAGGAGCCCAGAATGCTTTCCATCACAGTATTGTCCATACCATACACCTGTTGAACCTGAAGTACAAACGAAGTGAGCTGATCCTGGGGTAGAATCGTGCCTTTGGCAGAACCGGGATGCAGGCGTCCCCTCCTGATTGCCCTGCCCTCCGCAGCTCTTCCTGCCCTGGCAGTCCTGCCGGTGGGTGACCTGCTGGGTTTTCATGAGGGGGTCATAAAAATGAAACAAAGTTTGTAAGAAAGAAACAGTGAACACCTCTCCAGATTTAAGGAGAGACTTTACTGTAGTTTTGTAAGAGGATCTCGTCTATCTCTTTAATAAGTAAAGAATTTGGGTGACACAGGACCTTCTTGTCTCCAGTGGAGGACATTTTTTCCCCGGGGAACCTGAAGCTCAGTTATTAAAAATGAAAATCTGTCTCAGCCTTTCAACTCAGTTCTTGGAAACACCAGCTGTTAAAAAGGGGAGAGTTAAAAAGGAGCCAAACTGAGGGACCCTTTCTAGATAAAGCTTTCCTGTGATCTTGGGACAAGGACGGCTGCATCCAGCTGCACAGAGGAGAAGAGGTGAGCTATGATGCTTGTTACATATCACACAGAAAATGCTGCGTTTCCTCTTAGGTGCTGCCTACCTGGAGTGCTGAGCTGCACATTCACGAGTCAAACCCAAAGAAAACCCTCTTCCCAAAACCGACTGGTGCAACTCCCCAGGCTGGCCTGGGAAATGGGTTTTCATGAGCATTAGAGGTACTGCGATGAACTGGTGAGTCCTTAGTTGCAAACATTCCTTCAGGGAAATTGTAAGGCGTCCTGTTCTGCCAGATTATTTTCAGATTTGTTTTCCAGGTTTTGAGATTTGTCAGAAAGTTGTTTGTTTTTTCCTACCCAAAATGTAAAAGTCTATCCATTCTAGTTTTACTGGAATTTGGAGATGATTTGCCACTGGATTCACTGAGAGAAGAATAAGGTCCTCAGTTTTATGTTAGTCCTCATAAGTATACATAAAAAATACTACATTTACAATGAATACAGTGAAAACAAAAAGTCAAGGAAGCAAAAGGAGATTTTTCTACAAAAGGTGGGGGGTTTTTTTGCCTTCATAGCAATCTTTAACTTTCGTGTTTCATAAAAGAACTTCTAACACAAGGAGAATTTATTAATATCATTTGCTGAAGACAATAAAGACAAAGATCAAAAAGTACTTTAAGAATATCCTATGGGTGGTGAAACAGAGGACATCATAGATTTACATATGAAAATGGAGGGCCTGAATTTACAAACAACGGTGTCCCCAGCCAGAGACTCTGCTCAAAGGTATTCTGAGCTGGCTGAATAGTCAACATCCTGTAAGCTCTTTATGAAACCAATAGGAAAACCTGCAATTGGAGAGAAAAAAGTTCTTTTTGTATTTTTCTATTCTATATTTTTAATATTTATCTTTCTTTGTATATATTTTTAATAAATAGATAACAATGTGAAGCACGCAGCAGCTTCTAGCACTAGATGTTCCTTTTGAACTATTGGCAGAATTAGACAATTCTGGTTGTATTCCCACTTTTACTTTCTAGCTTCAGTTTAAATTTTATTGCACCTAGGACTTAGTGCTCCACCGTGCTGAACACCCTGAACCGTCCTGTACTGCAATAGAAAACATAAACACTCAGCACTAGGGGTCAAGTTTCTCTGCTTTATCTTCACATTCAGGATCATCGAGTTCTATTTTTCCACGATTTTCCATCCAAATACTACTATTTTTGAGGTCAAACCTCAAGAAGTAATGCGGAGCATTTACCAAAATAAATGCAATGCTACCTGCTGGTTCCAGCCAAAGGTCCATGTAGCCCAACGTGCAGTCTTTGGCAGTTCTTTGCCAAAACGCATGACACATGAATGCAATGTTCCTCTTCTGTAAGATGGGAACAGTAATACATCTGTCTTCTTCTGGGACTACATGCAATGTACTTTGTTAGGCCCTGATTCTGCAACAACTTCTCTATTTTATGTCCTGTGAGTAGCATTGAGAATAATGAAAAACCAGGGAATTTAGAACCTGCGTATGTGCCCCAAGATAGGGTTGATTATTGTCATTAGTTTAAAAAACAATGGAAAAATAGACTGGGGAAATTTTTAAAAATGCAATAAAAGTCTATCACTTTGATATTTTGAACTTGTTATTTCAAAAGAATTTTCCACCCAAGCTGATTCACACTGGCACAGGTTGCCCAGGGAGGCTGTGGAGTGTCCATCCTTAGTGATATTCAAAAGCCACCTGGACATGGTCCTGGACAACCTGTTCTAGGTGGCCCTGCTTGAGCAGGGGGGTTGGACCAGATGAGCTCCAGAGGCCCCTTCCAACCTCAGCCATTCTGTGGTTCTGTGGTAACAGAGTTCCAGAATCAAATAGTCTCATGCTGCCTTGCAGGCAGCGAAGAGCATGGTGTCAAGCCCCGAGGTTACACATTAGCCAGCTGTGACATTTAACAACACTGTAACTTTTCATGCAGTGATATAGAGGAAAGACCTAATTCTGCCTGGCATCGAGTATATCTGGTGAGTCCTGAGTATCTTCAGTGTCCATTACCAAGCATGTTCAAAAAAGTTCTTGGTATTTTAGAGTCGGATCTTACCCCTCTGAAATCAGTTTTCCTTTGCCTTTGGCAAGGAGCGGATCAGGCCTTTACAGAATGAGGCTGCAACTCTGTAAACATTACGTACAGACTTTACTTTAATATCTAGCACATTTCCCTTACAAAATCCCAGTAGCAGAGTCAAACATCTGAGGGAGTTTATGCTGCAGGAGTTGGTCCAGAATACAAGAGGGAAAGATGACAAAGGAAGGAGAAGCAAACTCGTAAGAATGAGATGATAGGAGTACATAGATAGGAGTACAGCATCAGAAGGAAAAGATGGGCAATGGAAGAAACCCAGATATGTGAACAAACCCTTTTTTTGGTCTCTTTTTTCAATAAAAGGAAAGAGAAATCTTCATGGGAACTTCCCCCTAAACTGTTGGTACGCTGTAGAAATTCTGTTCTGTGCAAAGCCTCTGTAGAATTGGACAATTCCTTAGAGAAAATGGAATTGTATAGCAAGTCTTTGTGAGAGGAGGGGAATGAAAGAAAGAAAGAAAGACAGAAAGGAAGAAAAGGCAGGGAGGAAAAATTCAGGATAAGCCCAGCACACAAGAGTGTGTTCAGTGATACACAGAAATGTGCAGACCTCAAGCCCGGTTGTCAGCCTTGCCCTCAGCCCGCTGCCTCTAAGGGCACGAGTGAATTTGCAGGTCTGACAGTAGAAACGCGCAATGGAAAATGCAAACTCCTGCCTTCAGCATTTGCAGTAGGAGTCAAGTGCAGCACCCCAAGAAAGGATGAAGCATTTTCCCAAGGCAGTGCCATTATCTGGGGAGAAAAGGAGTGTTTCAGCTTTGGTCTCAGAAAAGCGAAAAAGAGCAACCCTGCTGAGCTGCCTTAACATTTGCTCCCTTCAGAAGAAACCACCACCAGCAATATCCTCTCACTATTATTTATAGTCAGCAAGTGATCCTGCTCCCAAATACACCTTTTAAAATGTGCAACACTTTCTCCGACCAGCACTGGGTGCTGAACCCCGTGAGCCCTTCCGTCAGGACGGAGGCCAGCCTTCTCTAAGAGGCTGCCTCACATGAGGAATGCACAAGAACAGTCAAAACCTGGAATTCAAGCTGGGCTTTTCTGCCTCACGCAACAGTAAAATATGGCAGAACAGAGTTAGTCTGTTGATATGTGTCAGGGCAGAAGACAGTGTTTTCCACTCCTCGGCACTCAGATTGAGCCCCCTGAAAAATCATCCCATTGACCAAATGTTCTTAAGATAACAAAATAAATAGAATCAACCCCGAACGTTTTTCTTGTTCATCCTTTGCTTTATGATCCATGAGGCCACCCTTAATTTCCCTATTCCAACCATGAGAGCTAGAAAAATAGAAAAATAGAAATGAAAACTGAGCTCATGAGACAAGACTACCCCCCACCAAAGTCAAGTTGGCCCTGTGTGGGTTCCGGAGCCCACCCAGGCAGAGCAGCTCGCAAGACCCATGCCTAAGATCACAATGTACTCTGCAATTACGCCACAAGGCTGACAATAGCGTTTTGTCAGTAAAATAAGAAGAAATAGTTCTGAAGACACATGGGGGATATGTAGGGGGGCTAACTAAATAAAAGCAGCAATTTTGTTCACTAGTCTTTTGAGCAGTAGAGCAGGCTGACAGAAGGGCTATAGGATGGCACGGTATTTCCCTCCACAGATGTCACAGGGACACTACTGCATGTGATCTAAGATTAATCTCTTGAATCAAAATGCCACCATGTACACTAATGAGCAAAATCTCTCTGGCAGAGTATCCGTCCCTGGGGCTCCTGCTCCAGGTAAGAAGCTTGTCTCCATGCTATTGTAGAAACTCTCTCTCAGCAGAGTGAAGTGAGGCTGTGGTAAAACTTGCCCCCGGTTCACAATTTTCCATTTCAGACTCGCTGTCTCTGTCTTGGTTTCGGTCTATTTACTCGGAGCCATTTCTTAACAATGTCTAATTTCCTCAAGGAATCCCTCTGAGTCCCCTCTCTTAGAAATGCTGCCATATCTTTTTTTTTAATCACTGAAAGGCACAAATATCCTTCCTGAGCTCTCTTACCATCCAGCCTGATTATATACATAGATTTCAGTTTCCATACATTTTCTACACAGTAGGAGTTCCCAAAACGCAGCCTCTGGGGATATGAAGTGTGGCCCCAACTGCAGCTCAATGAGATGAAAACAAAGCCGATCAGGTACTGTTTTTACTGTTAATGAGCCTAACCAGCAGGCAGTTATTACTCAGTCTGGAAGACATAAGTGGTTGGAATCATAGCACATTCATTTTTTATTTATAGTGATGCACGTTCAAATTAGAAGCCCTCCAGCAGCTGGCATTTTGCCAGGGCCTGACCATCAGTGTGATAAAATTTGAACATCTTGAAGATATAGAATGCCTTTTGTTGCTTTTTTTTTTTTAATAGCATTCTTCTCCCCTCCTACTCGCTACTCCCTTGACTATCAAAAGTGGACAACGAGGCTTAATTAATTTAGGATCCTGGCCCTTACTGAAAATGAAAGAAATGAGTCCTTTCTCTTTCTCACCTGGTGGTGAGGTACAAGTCAAACATGAGCTGATCGTTTTGTAATAAAGCAAAGGCTCAAGCCTTCTGGCAAATAAAAGAGTAGAAATGAACCCTTGGACGAGAACCATAAAGAAATGGGTTCTTGGAGAGGATGCACGCTATTAGCCTGTTGATCTATTAATGGCAACTGTAAATACCTCACCCAAAATCACAGTGACTCTGAGGCATTTAACTGGAGAGGCTCACAGAGCCTGGCCAGGAGAATGCGATACGAGGAACCCGCAGTAATTCGCCTCACCTTGCTAGTCATCGGTTTCCAATCTAACTCCTCCCCTGAGTTTAAGTTACAAACCTCAATAACTGTGTGGCAGACTTGACAGCAATTAACGTTACTCAGCTGCCAGCTGGGTTTGAAAATCTCCCTTCCAAGTGATCTTGTAATGTAGGTTTTAAAAACAGCCTGACAGGGTGCTGCTCTGTGCTGAGGAGCTCGGTCCTGCCTCTCTGAATTTGGTGAGATTTTGCTATCGATTTCAGGGGGAGCTGGTAAATCAACGGTAGAGTACGGGTAAACGGCACTGAGCTGTTGTTCGGAGCACGAAGCTTGGTTTTTTTGTTTTTTCTTCATCTTCTCAGTGAGGGGGCTTCGCAGAAAGCACTACTGACAATTTATCATTATCAGTTTAGTTCTTTAGTCCTGTGTATTGCTCATCCACAGGAAGGAGCAGGACATGCTGCAAAGCACTCCTTGACCCTCATGCCTCAATGTTTAGACTTTAAAAGTCAAGGAGAACTTTCTATCATTTAAAGCCAAGAAATAAGAGTTTTGTTGGAAAATATCTAGCTGGAGTCAAACTCCCATCAATTTTAAAGCCAGCCCAGCAGTGCCAGTAGCTCTGCTCTTGGCTTGGGACGATTGCTGTGGCAGTAGTGTCAGGCTGAGCGTGGCTCCAGTGGGGCCTGGGCCCAGCTGTGAGTCCCGCTGAGGGCTGACTGACAGACAGACACTTATTTCCTCCCTGCTCACACCTGGAACAGGACAGAGCCATTTATTTTCCCACAAAGACAAGGGATGGAAAAGCAGTTCTCAAGCGAAGGCTGCTCTCCTTGTCACGCAGCCCTGTCTCTGGGCCGCGGGCTGGGCCCTCTCCTCCGCCTTCTTCCCACAGCCGGCACCGATGAGGAGAGCGGCGAGGCGAGTACTCGGGCCTCCCCCACAGCACTCGCCCGGCCGGCGTCTGCGAGCGGGAGTTGGTGGGTGACACACGGCAGCGCCGGCTGCGCCCCCGAGGGGGCCGGGCCGGGCCGGGCCGGGCCGGGCTCAGCCCGCGGCGGGCCGGGGAGGGGAGTCCCCGTGCCGGCTCTCGCCCCCCGCCGCGCCGCTCCACGGGCCGGGCCGGGCGCACCTCCCGCGCAGCGGCGGTTGCCCCTCGCGGCGCGCCCCGCCCCTCTGCGCCCATTGGCCGGCGGGCGGGGGCGGGGCGCGGCGCGGCGGGGGCGGGGCCGCCGTCAGCTGTTCGCGGTCCGCCCGGCGGCGGCGGCGGCAGTTTGGCGGCGGGGAGGTGCGGCGGCGGCGGCGGCTCCTCCCGGGACGCCCCGTCCCCGCGGGACACCCGTCCCGCTTCTCGGTGAGTGCCCAGGAAGCCCTTTCGCCACCGGGGGCCGGCCCCTCTGAGCCAGGTCTCCGGTCAGCGCGGCGCCGAGGCCGGGCGCGATCGTGACAGGGAAGGGGGTTCGCCCCGGGGCAGCCCCGGCCCGGCCGGGCGGTGCGAAGCGGCTGCTGCCCGGGGTCCCGCGGCGTCCGGGGCAGCGGGGAGGAGGGGGGAGCGGGCGGGCTGGGAGTGAGCCGGCTGGGCACCGAGAAGGCGGCGATTTGCTGATGCAAACGATGGCTGAGTACCGATACCAGCGCTGCCCCTCCCGGGCCGGGCCGCCCCGCCGGGCTCGGGTGTCGTCGCCCGGCGCTGCCCGAAGGAGCCGCGTTTAAACCTCTCGGCCGGGGGTGAATCGGCGGGGCCGGAGCCCGGGCGGGGAAGAGTTAACAGCAGCTGGCGGTGCCGAGGCGAGGCCGGCCAGCTTTGTTTTGGGAAGCTGGCACGCACGTGCGCGCTGAGCCCTCCCTCCGGCTGCCGGCCCCGCCGCCTGTCAGCCCGCCCCGGCCGCCGCGCAGCCGGGCTCGGCGGGGGCCGCCCGGGCCGGGGGGCTTCGGGGTGGAAGCGCCGTGGGCCGGGCACGGCGCTGAAGAGGCGCGGGCTCCGCGTCCGTGCGGCCGCGCCTGGCAGAGCCCCCGCAGCCCGGGCTGCGCCGCGCCTCCCCCGGACGAGAGGCGGCGGCTCTCGGAGCCTGTGGCTCCCAGCGTCAGCTGCGCTTTGAGCCTGTGGAAGGAACTTAAGTGAGTTGTAGGGTGAGTTTTCCTTCACGCTGCTTCGGCATCCTCCCTTCAGCTTTTTCTGAGAGCCCTGGGAAGAAAGTCGGACCGTACTGTGGGAGGTCGAGGAAACTTCTTGCTCTCTAAACCCTCTTTTGTTCAGGGTTTGGTCTGCCGCCTAGCTTTCTGCCTTTGTTGCGCTTTCTTGTGCTGAATGCCCGTGTCCCAGTGGGGCTCTGACGGATGAGATCTGGCAAATCTTGCTGCAGAGACAATATCGCCCTGCCTTTCTGTCAGGCGATGGCTGTCCAGCAGCAGAGCTGGCAGGAGATCACCCGTGCCTGCGTCCCAGGAGCTGTAACTCCTCTCGGTGTGCTACTTTAAGCCATGGATGAGAATATTACAAGTGTTATGCCAAGACAGTACTGCTGTCATCCAGCGGAGGTGGACCAGCTGTGGGGCTGGTACCTGTTCTGCTCTGCAGACTCTTCTTTGGGAGTTGTGGCTGGGCTAAGCGAACTGCTGAGATGCAATAGCTTAAATAACTGTAGTGCCTCTGAGTGAGAGCCCTGCACAAATAGTTCTTGCACCGCTGGGTCCCTTTGTCTCCTCTAGCCTGCTGGTGTTGTGAGTGCTGCTCACCTGGGGGGAGGTGGGAGCACCAAGGGGAGCTCTGGACACGTCCTTATAAAATTATTATTAATGTCTCCTTCAGGCCTGAAATTCCTCTTGCTAGTCTTCCATTCTGTTAAATGGCAAACCAGAGCAAAGGAAGAGACGTGAAGAGTTGAATTTCACTGCCTTGTTTGGAACTGGGTGGAAATCCTGGAGATGGATCTCTTAGGAGACTGTCTTCCAATTGGGTTAGATGCACAGGTAACAGTAAAGGGACTTGTGGCTTTTTTGGTAAATCTGCTTCTAATTGCTATATGTTTGCAAAGAGCTCTGAAATAGTGATTTAGGGTTTATTGGGGTTTTTTTTTTCCTCCACCATCTTTGTCCAGCTTTGTGCTGCAACAGAGCTCAGGAGTGTTCACTATGGCAGCTACAGAAATCCTGCTTTAAACACTGACACCAGCAATGTTTTTTCTTTAGTAGTAGGGTGAATTAATGCACTGACAGTGCATGTAGGCTTTAGGGTAAGAGGGGTAATGAAGTGACTGCATATTGCCAAGTTTGGGACATGTCTTAAGTTGAGCTGAAGGAAGAAATGAGAAGTTGAAAGGAAAGTTGGCCCTTATAGGAAGAAGTTATGGAGAGCTTCACAGAAATGGCTTTGCCAGCTCTTGAGTTTTGCAACCACTGGGGTTTCTTAAAAGTCTGGCCTTGCAGCCTTGTGATTACCAGAGCTTTTCTTCATCAATAAGTAATAGATGGGAAAAAGTGAATGGGGCATACCATAAAGTTCAAATACAGCAGGCCAAAGCAAAGCAGACCCCAAAGAAGTTGACTGGCTGACTGGATTGGGGTTGCTTTTTAAAACAGTATCTTTTCAGTTTCTATGTGCTGAGTTTGGGGGTTGGCTCCCTTCTTGTGACGAGCTGTGGAATTGGAGCTGTGGGTGGACTCTTAGACACGTGTGAACTTTGTCTCCCTCTGGCCCAGCACTCAAGGACTTTCCACAAAGCCCTGACCTTCAGCACTGAGTCACTCGCCTCTCCTGCCCATGCAGATGGGCAGCATTGGGAGGGAGGGAGGCAGGCAGGCGTGGAAAAAAGAGCTGTGTTTTATTGTTGGAGCAGAAGGCATTCTCTCTGGGACAATGTTCTTGTTGTGTCTTAGCTGTTTCCTCAAATGTCCCTTTATTGCAGGAGCAATGGATCGCCCCAGCTACCTGGAAGAGGACTATTCTAGCCTGGATGGGCTGGACGATGACGTGTTTCACTCTGATGACTTTGGACTTGCAGGTCAGCCTGGTGAGATGACTGCAACTGGCATTTTCACACAGAACCAGTCCTACAGCTGCCTTCTGGGGAGGTTTCAACTATTTCCCCTCACACACTGCTGTGGTCCCGGTATCAGGCATCCTGAGCAGCAGGACAAGGCAACTCAAACACTCAGCCCATCCTCTTCCAGTCAGGATGTTATGTTGCCTTGTGGAGTCACTGAAGAGCCCCGGAGACTCTTCTATGGTAAGAGCACTCCAGTGTCACCAGCTTTACAGCAAGGAAACTGTCCCTTTAGCACTTCCCCGATCAAGCAAGGTTTCTTTCATTAGGGCGTTCTGTTAAAGGACTGAAAATTATTTTGCTGTGGTCTTACTCCCTCAGGAAAGACAGCTTGCATTTTCTTACCCTTGCTTGTCCACTGCAGGAACGAGGCACTTGCTCATTGCTTCTGCTGTCCTTGATATTCCCACTCTTTTTCTTTTTGGCTTTATTCTGTCACGTTTTATTTTACTGCTAGATGTTTAAGTGCTCACCATACCTTGTATCCTACAATTTGCCTACATTTTTTAACTTCTATTGCTGTCTCATCCATATAGGAAGACTCCTAGAAGTTTTCAGTGGAGAGAGGGAAAGGCAAAAATTTACACTTAGTGGAACAGCTTTTAGGCTCTTTACTGGAGTTAAAGTTGTTGAATAAGTAGCATGTCCATCCAGTATTTTACTAGTAACTGATGGGACACCACTCAGCTTTGTCTATCTGATTCAGCTTTAATTCAAATCAGTCCCACTAAATGCCAGAGAACTGAGAAAAGTCTGACGGAAAAGATACAGCAACCTTTAATGGGAGACAACTTGAGGCAGAGATCTTGTAAAACTGCAAAATTGTCATTAAAAAAAAAAATCAGCACTTGGCTGAACTATAAACAAGCAAAAGGAACCAAGTGTAAGATCATGCCAGTCATTTGATTACGGGAAGCAACACACAGTGCTCTGCCTAATCGATACAAATCTGCTTAAAAGCTGAGCAAATGTTTTACTGCATGATTACAGTACAGAATCATTGTTTCAGCTTCAGGAGCTGGACTTTAACATGAGTGAAAAGTTTAGGATTATGTGCAGCTCTTTCCTCCGTAAAGCGTACTGAGTAGAAGAGCTATTCTTTGCGCTGGAAGAATGACTCTTCTGATCTCTGTTTTGTAGGGAATGCTGGTTACCGTTTACATGTCCCTCCAGTTGGCTTTGCGTTGGATCCGCACATCCAAGAGGAACCTCGGGAAGGTCAGCGGGAAGCGCGTGCCGAGGTGCAGATTGCACGGAAGTTGCAGTGCATTGCCGACCAGTTCCACCGGCTCCACATACAGAGGGTAGGGTGTCTCTGGAGGGGAAGGTGGGGGGTTAGCTCTCCAAGAGTGGTACTCGAGAAGACTGGCTCCAGGCATCAGCTAAGCGGGCTGTTGCCTAAGGCAGCAGACTGCCAGCAGCGATAAAATGGCAGGAGTATCCTGATGGATTTTGCTTATGCTGGATTGCTGGCTCTTCCTAAAGATTGGCAGGTGGAGGGAAGAGAATGTGTGGGATTGCATTTACTGCCTGGGAAGGCAGCTGTTCTGTGTTAGCTGCTGCTATTCCAGCTCTTCCAGTTCAACAGCAACAGGGTCACTGAGGCTTTCTCCAGGGATCTCCCCCTTGCTTTTTATTACAGCTTTTACTCTTCTCCACTCTCCTCACCACCAGTGTCTTCTCTTCTGTGGCACAAGTGGCGATCGCCATCTGTGGCTTATATCAGCTCTTCATCTTGGAGATGACAACAAGCCTGGAGTCTGTTCTGACACTCTTTGTTGTCTAGGGGTAGTTGTCTGAAATGTTGTGGAGTGTATTTACATCGTGCTAGACTTGCTAGCTACTCTGTCAGACAGTCCTAGCTAGTGTCTCAGACTTGACTAACTTCCTTACAACAAAAGACAGCTGTTAGATGCCATCAGGTCTGAAAACCACACTCCAGAATCTTGATTTTGTTTTCTTTTTAAAAAAAAAAAAAAGAAGAAACCCTGCTCTTCAAAGAAACAAAATAAAACCAGCACCCCTAAAAACCCTGATTCTTTTTTCCTTGCACTCCTTCCCCTGTTGAGTAGGGGTGGAATGGAAATCCCAGCCCATGCAGAGTTTGTCAGAGGTGGCAGAGGTTTGGCAGTAAGCAGCACTTCGCCACTTCTGTGCAAGCCCAACAAGGAGAGTTGTGTATCCGCTTGCATATGAAGAAGCTGACGCTCTTGCTGACTTCAGAGAGGGACAGAAAGCTTATCTCACGCCAAGAGATTGGTGCTCCGTTAACTGCGTGAGCTGTTGCAGTTCTTCTCAAAGGTAAGTGAGGATCTCTGTCCTGGTCAGAGAATGTGGCTTGTGGCTGGGCAAAGGTTTGGTCCTCTCTGTGTCATGAGAGAGATGAGGGAATTCTGGGACTCTTCATCTCCAAATAGCAGGAGGATTAAAGAAGCTGTAACAGGAACATTAGCCTGTAGCAATGTAGAAGGGGCTATGAATGTCATTTAGCAAATTGCAGGCATAACGAGCTACCACGAGGTTTTTAACATGTCTTGTGTGTGGTTGAATGGGGTTTTCCCCAGTGCCACCTTTTCACCAGCTGAAGACCCACTCTCCCTAGCCAGATTCTGACAGGAACAAATGGGAAGGTTAACCATCTCGGTGGAGGAGCCCTGGAGCGAAGTGGTGGAACTGGTTGTAACTTGACCCCTTTCATCTCGGGGAGCCTACCTATCTGATGTCTGTGCCTCCGAAAGGCATCCAGGAATGCCCACCCAAGCCGCCCGGCTAAAGCTGCCCTGGGCCAGGCTCTCTGCTGCCCCGTGGCCCGGGGCGAGCTGCCAGCCGCCGGGGCTCCCGGTGCCACGCACAGGCCCGCAGCCAGGGCCGCCGGCCCAGGCGAGCTGCCCCTCAGCCAAGCATGTGGGAGAGTTAGTAAACAAAAGCCTCCGCCTGCGCTACCCGGCAGCGCAGCCAGCAGAGGAGGAGCTCTGCTGTCTTTGTTTGAACTGGAAGAGCAACAAGTTGTAAAGGGGGGGAAGAGCCGCTCAGCCATTTAATTTTGAAAACAAAACAGCAAAAAAACCCAACCTGAAAACTTAACCCGAGGACGGAATAGTTCATCCAGTGGTTCTCCACAGCCTGACCCTGGGATAGGCCTTGGCATTTGGATCTGTTAAGGGATTTTTTCTTGTTTGTCAGGAAAGCTGAGTAGTGAGCCACATGTTAGTGTCCAAGGCACTGTTCCCCGTGGAGTGTTTTGTTGTCGTGCCCAATCCCTTCCCTCCCAGCCCTGCATGGAGGATTTCCTTTGGCTTTTGGCACAGATCTCCTGTGCAGAAGCCCCTCTCTCCTGTGTGCAGTGACTCTTCCCAGCCCGTTGCTGAAGAAGCAAGCCGTCTGCCCCTGGAGACACGTGAACTGCTTCACAATGTGTTGTGGTTTGGAAGGGGCAGTCTCTGAGACGTGGAAAACTGGGCTGTCGTTTATCTTGCTATGAAACTAATCCCTGATTTGGATGCCCCATTCCAGCTCGTCTCAAACATTTGGTCAAAACCAACTTTCCAGAGTGGTGTCTTGAATCAGATTTAGAATACCACAAAGTTAGTCACACCAGTGTGGTCTTGTGAAGTCCTGAGAGAGAGCATGCCTGGTTTTTAACAAGCTGTGCCTCTTTTCAGAGCCTACAAAACATCTTATCTGTGAACATGTGGAAAGAAAACGTATGTGCCCTTTCAGTGGGAGTTAGGAAAGGCTTTCAGCATTGGAGTAGTGCTAGTCCAGCTAGCTCAAGAGTTGCCCTCTCATGGCGCTTGAGTTCTGTGAGACTCTCCAGCAGTTCAGGTATGGCTCCCATTCTGCTGCCGCAGCAGCAAGGCTGTGTTGACACAAAGGCCGCTGGTTAATGTACATCCCTGGCTGAGAGAGGAACTGAGCAGGCAATAGCTGCTGAGGTTGACGTCACCGAGTTGTCATTGGACTCAGCTGCACACACGGTCTAACCCCATCCCACACTGGGAACCCTGGAGAGTCACTGTTATCTCTTCCCTGGGCTCCCGGAGCTATGTGGTATTTATTCTGTGGTTCTTGGCTATACAAAAGATTTTGGGGTATGCATATCGTAAGAATAAGAAAGTTGGCCGCACCTATGCTTGCTTTTGGCATGTACACCATTTTCAGGGTTTCATTTCCTATTAATATATTAAACAGAATACAGTAGTTTAAAACCTGGCGTTTTCATCCTTAGAACAGTGCTAGAGCAATAACGCAACATTCCCTAGCACTCTGCGGCTTTCATCTCCTTAAGATGCAGAATTTATTATAGGAAGGACTTGAGGAACACTCTGCGTTCCTAAGTAGCAGAGCCTGCTACAGGTTGATCCAGTTTGCAAAAGGCTCTGCAGAATGACATGCAAGACCCATCTATGTTTCTCGAGCTCTTTTGTACCTCTTACCTGTCTGAGGATCTGTAGCTTCTGGCAATGTTCTCTGTTGTGCTCTTCTCACCCTGCCCCTGGAAAACAGAGGTAGAGCCAAGTCATGCTTCCTGCAGGAGAACCTAGTACCTGCCACCTCCTTCTTGGTTTGGAGCAAGCGTGCCTTTGCCATGGGATCTGTGAACTGTTTGCTGTAGCCCAGCCTGTGGCTGAGCTTAAAGAGTGCACTCTGAGGTTATAGAGAACAGAGTGAGCTTAGGGGATCTGCTGGTCGGTTGGCTGGGATGTGCTGGCCGCGCCCCACATGTCCAGGCCTTGGCAACAAGTACTTGGGCTCTGCTTTGGGTCCTGAATGCACTTGAGCTCCCTCGCCTTGAGAAGGGGCTTCAACCTGTGCTGAACCAACAGCGTATTTCACAACATGACGCGCTGCTAGATGGGATGGGAGTAGACAACCAGGGCTGGCGGCAGCAGCAGCGCAAAGCCGCCCCATAGGAGCACGGGGTTATACAAGAATGGGGTAGATGACACTGTATATCAGTATCACGCCCCTTCGGTTTGACTTGCTCCATTGAGACACTGGAACGCTACAGCTTTTTCCAAATAAAATAACTCTTTCTAAACAGGCTGCAGCTTTGAGGGGACTGCTTTTATCGCATCTCTTCTTCATGGTGATAAGATCACTTCACAGGGGATAAAATTGTCTCTTTAAGAGCCAAGGAGTGGTAGCCTTGAACAGTTCTGGGCTCAGGTCCAAGCAGAGCCACTGACTTGCTGTATGACCTCAGACAAGTCTCTTGACCTCCTTGTGCTTCAGTCAACCCATCTGGAAAGCTCAGTTTAAAAAAAGCTGAGCCTCAATGAGAACCAGATGCTGAATCAGAGCTGAGCTTTCTTGAGTAAATAAGTGCATTACAAACAACAACAAAGCCCCTTTCCAACACATCAGGAATCCTGCAGTTGATTTAGATATGCTGACCATGCTCAAAAAGCCTCTGTGGATCTAGATATAGAAAACACTGTTTCCCTAAATTTCCCAACTGGTTCAGCAAGTAATTCTCTTGCAGTCACTGCAATGGGCTTGAGCAGCCTGCGGATCCCGAATGCCTGCATGCACACCGGCTGTGGGCAGACGGCTAGGCATGTACCTGTTTGCCTCAAGTTAATGACACTGAAAATGTCCAGGAGGAAATGTTGTTTTCCTTTGAAAGTGAAACTTGTTACGTTTTGCATATTTTTCCCCCTCTGTCTCTCATGAGAGTTATCGAGGCCTCCTCTGAGACACTTCTGCTTATGCAACAGGGAGCCCATGTCTCTTGTCAGAAACTTATCGGTGTGAGAGGGTGGGCACGCAGCGCTACGTGTGCAACATTTATCCCAAACTCCATCAGGCTTTTCTCCATCGTTTATTGAGGACACTGAGGGAATTTTTTAACGGTTGCTTTTTTAAACTGGAATTGTTTGCAGGAAACTGTCCTTTATGATGACTTTACATTTTAGGAAAAATGTTCAGAAAAGCTTCCTAATAACGTAATGCAGAGACTCTCAAACTGTCCTGCAGTTCAGCCTGTAGCACCGGCAGCTCCATATTTTACTGGTAACTGTAGTCTCTTTGAGATTTGGGGTAAGTGCTTTCATTCATTTGTTTCCCGAGTAGGTCAGTGCGTTTCAGGATCTTCTCTGCTGGCTAGTGCTTGCTGGTCCCTGCTGCTGCTGTGCAAAGCAGTGGGTCTCCTCTTCAGCTCTACTGTCTGTGGGTTGCCCATCGGTGCAGGACTTGAATTTCCAGCTGAGGATGCAGGAGCATGGCGGGGGAGAGTACCAGGTGGAGGACTCCTGAAATGGGTGAGCCTGGTTTAGAGGGCAGGGGGTAGGGTGGGTTTGAGGTTGGGAAGACTGGGATGTAAAGCGAAGTTCTTGCAGGGCTATGGAATTGGGATCCTGGGCTTGAGAAAAGGAGGGTGCCATGGGCAGGGGAGAGGAGTTCCCACAGTCAGTGGAGTCAGGAACTTGATATGAGGAAGTGGAGACAGATTTTTTTCCTTAATGTTGTTAGATTTTTTTCCATTTTGACAAATGACAATGAAGGAAGAGGTGGGCACCTTCCCCTATGCATACAAATGACACAGCAACCTGTTGCCCCTTGCCTAGCACGTGTTCTGAAATCCTGCCACCTGTGGAGCTGATTACTTGACATTTAGGTTAACAGAAACTTGCTGGACCCTTTCACATCTGATCTGAAATGATATTCTTTGGTATGTTAAGAAAAGAAACTGAGAACAAGTACGTAGTTATGCCACTTTATAAATCCTTGTTTCTCCCATATCTTGAATGTTATGTACAGTTCTGGTTTCCTTCTTCCAAAAATGATGCAGCAGAATTGGAAAAGGTTCAGAGAAAGGCAAGAAGGATGATGAAACCTCCATATGAAAAATGAAAAAACAGGCTAGGACTGCTAAGCCTAAAGAAGACACAAAGCAAGGGGGTAGCAATATTAAACAGAAATCAAAAGTGACATGAACGAGATGAATAGACTAATTTCTCCCAGTACAAGAACTAGGCAAAATCAAGTCAAGCTTGCTCAAAGTAAATGAGGTAGTTTTTCATGCAATAGGTAGCTCTGTGGAACTCCTTGTCAAGGCATATTGTGCATCCCAGTGCTTTATCTGGGTTCAAGGGGAATCGGGACAAGTTTATGGCCATTGAAGGAGACATTAAATAAACAGAAACCAGATCTGACTCGGGAAGTCCTAAGCTCAAACTAGTTAGATGCTGAAAGAGTATTAGGGGGAGCTGTTGCATGTACTTGCCCTCTTTGCTTTTCCTCAGGCAGCCACATAAGGCTGCTGTTGGAGGCTGGGCTAAGCGAACTCTTGATGTGACAGTCACATACAACCATTGTATATCGGTTTAATAAAAACCACAAAACTCTTGCAGCAGCCTAATCTATCCTTCTTCTTTATGCTTTCAGCTGACAAAAGATTTAAGTATGTTATGTTTTTGTTCCTGCTTAAAATAGGGGATAACGTTAAAAAGCAAAACTTCCTGCCTAGCTCTGGTAGAGGAAGTGGGCAGAGGATAAGGGAGCCCAGTGGCAGGAGAGCACTGCGAGCTGTGCGGCGGCCCGCCGTGAATCCTTCACCTTCACCCCCCGGACACGGGACTGCAGTGTCTTAAGGCAGTGGGGCCACAACCTCAAAATATCAAGATTGCCCACATTAAAGAACACGAAATAATTCTTTGGGACAGTACAAGTGAATTGTTTTACAGTATTTCTAACATCACCTGCAGTATCGGTGTATGTTTTAAATCACTTTCAGTGCTGCTGCGTCCCCTGTACAACCCCAGTGGTCTCCGCAGGCTCTTCTGCATTTCTTTGCCTTTCGCAGCACCATGCTGGCTGTGACTGGTAATGTGCTTTCTGCTTGTAGCAGTGTGACAGCTGAGAAATTATTTTTCAATTAAGAAATAATTGCGGTAATATCCCACTTCTTTTTTAGTGTGGGAGACTAGGAAATGCAGGTTATAACTTGTCTGAGATCATGCAGGGATCGCTGATTGGAACCCAGTCGTTCTGCCTCCAGTCCTCCACTTAGGTTGGTTGATCTTATTAAGATACTGCCATCTCTGAGGGGGATGATGAGATGTTTGGACTGATTATTTATGGTGAGGAGTGTGCATGTTTGTATTTTACTCAATGAAATTTTATGGTGGAAAGGCAGGAAAGCAAGTGCCCAACTGCAGAGTCCTCCTTTGTTTCAAGCCATTGAGGAGGAATGTCCCGCTAGCCTTTTATAGTCTGTTTGGGTTTTTTTTTTTTGTTTCTCCTTGGTAGCTACCCTCGCCAATGGCAAAGGAATCTTTCTGAGGACTGTACCACACCGGAAAGAATAGTGATCTAAAAATAAAAGCAGTGAGGCAACTTCTATTAACCCCAATTAGGTTTTTTCCTGATGTAGCGCCTGGGAAGACGCTGGCGATGGGGGACTGCAGCCACGCGCCGAGCAGAGCCCCCGAAGGGCGCGCGGACCCCGGCCAGCGAGGAGGAGCGAGCCCAGAGGGCCGTGCGTGAGAGCGGCTCTGCCGGGCAGTGTTTGTGCTGCGGCTGCTGTGTTTATATCGCTCTCTAAATTTAGCCTCTGAGTCATCAGAACTGCTGACGGGAGGCTGCTCTGCCCGCAGGCTCCAGCGCTGCACCTGCCCGCCCGCCCGCAGGCTCCCCTCGCAGCGGGGCAGCGTGCGCCCAGGCCGGGGCCCTGCGCCCCCCCCTCGCCTCCCCGCCAGGATATTTTCCTGCAAAAACTTGCAAAGTGTTATTTTAACCAAAACCCCGAGGTACGCTTTAATCACTAGGGGGTGTCTCCCGTGCACCAAGCAGTTTCGGGAGCACCTCGCTTCTTCTGGCGGTGAGGGAATCGATGTGAAATAAAGGTCGGTCTGTCCCGCGGCCTGTGCAAGTTAGGAGATAAACAGGGTAAGCTGTGAAACACCTCTGTCAGTTCACACTCGGGGGCTGAGTGAATAAACCTGCCCGCGCTTGCTGCCTGCAGCTGTGGCTGTGGGAGGGTGCCTGCAGCTGTGGCTGTGGGAGGGGGTGTAGGTCTGCTCCTGGGCGCGGAGGCGAGGTCTGGGCATCTCTCCCTGCACCCTCATCCCTCCTCTCAGCAGGGGGGTGAATCCCCCCCGGACCCTGTGCCGCAGGTAGGGAGTGGTACCAGGTGCGGCTCTATGGAAATGCAAGACCCTTATTTACTGTATTTATGGAAAATAAGCCGGTGTGCCCCCCGGGGGTGCAGGAGGGGAAGGCTGGCGGCCTGGGAACGCGGTGGCCGGTGGTTGCCCTTCCCAGGTTGCCGTCAGCTGGCTGTTGCCATGGCATCTGTCTGCTTCCCCTTCCTGCCTGCTCCGGAGAGGAAGGCGCGAGTGGCTGCATGTTTGTTTTTGAACTACAAGAAAGTTAAGAAAGGGCTCACCTGTGCAGCTGTGCCTGCAGCAGGTTTGGGGGCATGAATGTTGGCGTTTGGTGCTCAGACCAGTGCCTTGGCAGGGGTCAGTGCCATCCCCCTTGCTTGGGCTGGGCAGCCCATAAATGGGTTTTGGGGTCACCTGCACCCCACATCCCTCCTGCTGCACCTGTTCCTGTACGTCCTCTCTCCATAAACACATGTGCCGCTTATCTTACTTTGCAAAGCCTGATGGAGGCTGACACCTCCCTCTACCACAAGTTTAGCCCCACATAAGAGAGCCATGGGGTTTGCAAGCCAGAAGGATGCAGATCCCCAAGGAAGATCCTCATCCTCCTCTCTGTGTCATCACGAGAAATCATACTGCTAAGCTCCTCGTTCAGTTTTTCTCTATTACTATCTCCTTTTTTTCCTGCTGCTTTTACACATGCATTATTCTTTGGTCATTAGGAATCACAGCTGGAAAGATTTGTATTTGACTTCCATTGGCCTGCATTTCTCTCTCCAGCGGGGGACACCTTCTGTAACCTCTGTTGCCTTGGGGACTGTGACTTTCTAGTCTTTCTAAGCTAAAGCATATTTTGTGGTAGCACAATATGCCTCCAGCCACCTGGCAGCCAAAACAGCCTTCAGCGATGAGTCAGCAACTGCTCCCGGTGTGCAAGTATTTTTGTTTTCAGTGAATAAATAAAGTCCCAACAACTTATTGCTAATACTTGTATTAGTCATTAAAGGAAGAATGATGTTTTTATGTACACATATGCCATTATTCTTCTTTTGCTCTAATAGTGCCATTTATGGCCATATTTTAATCATTCTAGTTAAGATGGGATCAGAATTTGACCCTTAACCATCTGGAAGCCATGAAGCAAAGTCAGAAGTTGCCCGTGAGATCAAGAGGGTAGACAGGTATACCCTTCTGTATATGTGATAGGAATCTACCAGACCCACATACAACATGTATATGATGAACATATTCTTTATTGGCCTCAAGTTGCATCAGGGCACGTTTAGGCTGGATTTTAGGAAAAACTTCTTCACTGAAAGGGTTGTCAGGCACTGGAACAGGCTGCCCAGGGAAGTGGTTGAGTCCCCATCCCTGGAGGTATTGAAAAGATGGGTAGATGTGGTGCTTAGGGACATGGTTTAGTGGTGGACTTGGTAGCACTAGGTTAACGGTTGGACCTGATGATCTTAAAGGTCTTTTCCAACCTAAACAATTCTATGATTCTATGATTTTTTTAAGGAGGGATATTAATGGCATGTATGTATCAGGTGGAAAAGTGAATCCTATTCATCTATTAAACATTTATGCTGAAAGGTTCAAGGAGCTGTGTCAGAGGGACAACATTTTCTTCAAGGTGTATTACCTGTCCTGGTCTTCCCTTGATCATCCCATGCAAGGGCTTGGTAGGAGTAAAAAGCTTTTGACATCTGGGGTGCTGTTTGACAGATATATATCTGTATGCTTACAGTGTGAAACATGTATTGGGAATTAATTATTGGGAGGGAATAAATGTTGGGTCAATCATGTCCCTCTTTCATTTGCTTCCAGGAAAAGTCTTGCTGGTTTTTTTGTGTTTGTTTACCAGTATTCTGGCTTTTGGTTCAGCACAGTTCATGGAATAGGCCTCACTAATGTACTGTTGCTGCAGAGGACACTTTTCCTGTAAAATGGCCTTTCCTTGTGACTCATTGAAGCATTCATGCTAACGCCTCAGACAGACAGTCTCTTAAGGATATCCCCTTTAAAAGGCAGCAGCTGCAATAGGAAATGGTTTAATGTGTTTCCAGCTTTGTGTTGACTTACTGTATTCACAAGACTAGTCCTCTTTAGTTACAGTTAGTACAGAGGGCAAAAGGGTCTTCTTTCCATCTTGGGAAAGGAGCTCCAAAATGTTCATTGTGTTGCTACCACATGGAGGTGGCAAAGTGTTCATCCCTGATACTTTTGTGCAGTAGTGACCCTCAGGATTGCATTGTTATGATGAGGGACAACCAGCATAGGGAAGCTTAGGAAATTATAAACCTGTGCCACAATAGTTATGAGTCTTAGAAGACTGTAAGAATTAATTTGGAATGTATCACATCTGAAATAACAAGATGTCAAATTCATGGAGTCACTCTCCTGGGTTTTCTGTCCTTCCTGGCAGCTAAATTATACCACACAAAAACCCCTCAGTCCTGAAATATTTTACTATTTTGGTCTTGGCAGAGGCGTATCTAGGGAAAAGCTACTGAAACTTGTGAAAAGGACGTTTTTTAGGCTGGGACAGTTCTTTCCATAAATTGTTTACTCTATCTGTATTGCAAAGAATATCTGCCATTTCCATTCTGTGGCTCTTGTCCCATGCTGAATTAGTACCACAGAAAGCAGATCAGCCCAGAAGTGAAGCCATAACTCTGTAAACCCCGTTAGCTAGGCTTGCTGCTGAAGCAAGCAGTGCCAGCTTGCTCCTCTTCTCAGGTCACCTTTCTGTTGTGCTGGCACAAGCATCAGCTTGACTACATGATGCCATGGATCAGATGGATTAGGATGACCTGATCAAGAGTAAAGACAGCTTCTTTGTCAGATTAGTTCTGGCCTTGATCATTGTCCTGCTCTAGTTCACTTTCCTGCACTAGTGTGAGGAGAGGACAGTGCGAACGGGCTGCTTCAGTACAGGAGCCAGGGAAAGTGTGTGTGGGACCACACCACCATGGAAAGAAATGCTAGCTGAATACAGACCCAGGGAAATGCAAGCCCTAGGTCTAGGAATAAAACCTGGAAAGCTGCCCTCGGCCTAGTGCTCTATTTTTTTCACTTCAAAATAAAATTAATGGTGTCAATGTCCTTCATAAAGTGATTTGAAATATTATGCTTTTTATAAGCAGGAGGGAACAAGGGTGAAGTAATTCCTATTCTGCTCTTGCATGGAAATCTCCTTGAGTGTCTGAGGCAAATAGTGGGAAACATTTTTAACTGGAGAAGGACAAAAATGCTGTACCAAAAATGTGGCTTCAAGAGCAGTGAAATAAACACAATAGAGTATGAACTAAAAAAAATAAGAGTTTTTCTAGTATTTGTGATGCCACATCCCGCTGGTTCTCTTGCAGGTCTGTAACCCTCCTGAAAGTAGAGATCTGGAACTCTTATTTACCAAATAAAACCAAAACCCAATACCTTCTTCAAAAAGCTCTCCCACCTTTGGAAAAAAAAAGGGAGGAGGATGAGCTCAATCCTTCCACTGTTTTTCCTTGAACATGGCCTCCTTTACCTATCACAGCAAAGAACAAGTAATCCTTTTCTTCTGAGGTGGTATTTAAAACTCAAAGAGGAGACAGAATATTTAGAAACCTGCTATGGTGTGTGAGAAGCCCAAAGCAGCCTCCTGCATGAAGCAGGACATTAATATGGGGATTCTTACACGTATTTGTCCTCCTGACAGTGTGGAACAGTTGAAATTGCGCGTACCAGATCAGCACACCTCCTCTTGTCTGCCCCCAAATTAACCTGTTTTATAAAATTCCATGAGAGCTTCCATTAAAGAGGGTCCACCAGTGAGGCTGAGATATATTTCAAGTTTAGGATTTTGATACCAATTTTTAAACATCCTTTTGCATTTCCCATACTAAGTCCCTATAAGGCACTTCTTTACCCTCTTGGCTGCCAATAGAATAAAATAATCTGCCAGAGCAGATTGTTTTCAGAGCATCTACAGAGCAGTGTTTGTCCACTGTGCTCTCCTAGCATAGTTCCCTACTTGTGGAAACTGCAGAAGGCGGCATTGTGCTTGCGTGCTACTTCATGGACATGCTACCCAAAGATCTCTGTTTAAGGAGCAGTTCGCTTAAGCTGTAATGGCTTGATAAAAACATGGTATCTAGATGTCATCGGGACATCGTGGTTCCACATGCATGTTCGAGCAGGTTTGGGAGTGTGGCTCTATGGAGGAGGGTGAGAAGGATCTCTGGAGTTCGATGAGGAAGGACAAGCCTGTCAAACCGAGAGGCGAGTAACAAAGCAAAAAGCGTCTTGTTTTTTGAGACCAAATTAGATTTTTGCCCTAGGGGGATGGCGTAAAAAAGATTGTTTTCACCTGTAAACCTAGCAATGCCTGGATGACCAGTATGGACTGAACCCAGGGCTGGTTACTTTGAAATAAATGTTGAGTCGTTGTCTGTGGGTTATGCTCCAAGCACAGTAGTGTTGAAATGTGTGGTGGGATCTGTGTGAACTCTTCTAAATTCAGGAGACAACTGTTAAGTCTTGAGGGTAAGAATAATGACCTACTGCTAAGATACAAGATGAACACAGGTTTTCTGAAGCCTGTTTTGTGAGTACTTGTGATTCAAATGGCACAGATCTACTCACGCTGAAATAGGAACGTAATTTAATTACTATCTGGGAAGGCTTTGAAGAGCTGTCTATTGACACATCTCCAATACACCAACTCCGGTTGCAACTCTCTCTTATTTGTGATTACATAAAGAATGCCTTGCAACCGTGTTGTTCTGCCCTGTTGGGCTAATCTGAGTTGAAACATCTTGTTCATATAATGTGCTTCAGTGCTCTTTTATGAACTCCTGTGTACTGAGGCAAAGTTGTTGGAAGCCAGTCTTCTGTTTCCTCGTCTGCTGGGGATTGGGGGGGGGCGAGGGGAGATTGGGGCTGGTTTGTTTTGTTTTCCAGAAATGATCAGTCCTGCTTAGCAAATATGGAATTCTGGATGAGAAAACAAAGACTGACTTCTAATAGAGGGTCGGTTATTGAGGTGAAATAGTATCCCAGGCTGGGCAATGTAAAGAGAAACCCACCTGTTTGTATGAGATGCCATTTAAGTGCGAGAAGGTGGGGGTATAATCGGAGCCACTTTTGCAGGGGTGATTACATATAACAAAAGAAGGAACAGTGTTCCTGCCCCAAAGCTGCATTATATAGTCTGGTGTCCCCCTGAAACTCAACTCCCATGTTTCTTCCTTGACAATGGGACCTGAAATAACCTCTTGGTTTTGGTTTTTTGTGTGTTTTCAAGTATGTTCTTGCTTAAGGTTTAATTGGCTCCAGTCAGTAGGAAAGGGCTCCAAGGCTGATTATTTATGGCTTACTGTCAAAAGTGGCTATAAAAAGGGCAGTATTATCTTGGAGATGCTGGGAAGGAAAATGTGGTGGGGGGAGGGTGGGGGAGTGTGTGTGTGCACGAATGTGTTTTCTTGTACTAGATGAAATCAGAGTTTTGCTGTCTCAGCAGTGTGGTTTAAATTGAAGATTAACCCTTTGACCTTCACGGTGTCAAATCACTTACAGATGGATCACCAGTTATATTTTTTCTTTTTTTTTCACTTTTGGGGTGAAGGGGGGCTTTTTTTTTAAAAAAAAAAAAAAGGTTGTTTGTTCATGCAGCTGGGGCTTTTGAAAGGCTCAGAAGCCAATCTGATTAAAAACAGCACTTGGCTAAACTCTGCAAAATCCTACAAGCAAAAAAAAAAGTTTAATCCTCTTGTGCACAATGCATAAAGGGTCTGCTCTTTTCTTTTTGTAATGTTAGAGCTACAATTATTTCTGGAGAACTTATCATTTCCCTCTCTCCCCTCATCCCTTGCTGCACCCCCTTGTTATGCTGATGGGATTAAAGTGTCTGCTCTTGAAAAGTGTAACTGAGTTGTTACTGGAAAAGAGAAGTGGTATGTTGCAATTTTAGAAATATAAATAACCTTGCTTCAACTGTTCTCCTCTACAGCATCAGCAGAACAGAAATCAAGTGTGGTGGCAGCTTTTTCTCTTCCTACACAACTTGGCCTTAAACGCGGAGGCGAACAGGAACCACACTGGGCAGAGGTGAGCTTCGCCCGCCTGTTTCAGGCCGCATCCAGTCTGCAGGGAGCACTGAACAAACACTGGTTCGGGGGCGAGACATTGCACACCGCCGGCCGGATGTGAGGACTCTGAATTTCTGATACTCGTCTTCAAGTTTGGGGGTTTTTACGGACTCTTCTTTGCTGCTGCCTGCCTCGCGAGGCAGGGAGCTCTTGTCCAACACTGTCGAAGGAAAGCCAGAATGTGGGTGTGTTTGGTAAAGCTTGCTGCTGGTTCCCCGTGCCGGTGACCTCTGTGCAAGGGAGGCAGGTATTAGACTAACGGCTTCCTCTGCCCTGTGCGTTAGTCAATGGTAGAGTGCAGGAGTGTCATTTTGGCTGCTAGTTAAAAATGATGTCTGGGATTGATGACTCTAAACATACTTTGGGTATCTTCCAGAGCAGAGATGCTCAATTCCTCCACAAAGAAAGTTCTTTTTAGCAATGAAAACATTCAAGTAGCTTATATCCATCAGGTTACTTGTTTTCTGCATGGGTTGCTGTTTATTTCCTTGCACCCTGTGTGAGAGAAAATCACAAAGAAATCTGATCTCTTCAAGCTTTCCATTGGGCGCCAGTTGCAGCTCTCTCACGTGAAGTTGTTCTTTGTCATTGCCATCAATAGACAAAATAATTTCAGTAAAACAGTCTAAAAATTAAACCTTCCTGGGGTTGCTGGTGGCTATTAGTTTCTGCCACTGTTTGCTTCCAGTTCAGTGTTCGCAGTGCCTGTGAGCCAGCATGAAGCCAAAAACCATGGAATATGACACACGCATCATTCTTCTACAATGCTAATGTATATGTTTTTATTAGTTTTATGATGGGTGTTTATTTTGTTTTGGTTTTCTCTTACTATAACGTGGTTGGTCAGGAGGGCTTAGGTCCCAGGCATCTGATAGTTTCGCTTCAGGATTTGACAGGGAAATTAATTAGCAACTAGTCTGACATGTACACTGTACAAGCAGTCTGTTCATTACTCTAGTATGTAATGTTTGGAGGCTGCTGTAAGCCTATATCGACTCGCAGCAGTAATATTACTTCAAGGGAGATCTTCTAACAGTTCCCGGTTTGTATGCACTCGGAAGTTTGTCCATATGACTGACACTACTGGACCAGCACAGGGAAATTACCCTACCAAAAGGAAGTAGCCTTAAATATCGATGGCTACTTCTCTGTAGCCTTAAATATCGTTAGTTTGCAAACCCGGTGACAACTAGGGCAAAAGACAAACAGAAAAGCAATACAGAATTTATTTTCTTCAGACTGTTTCTGTATTGCCACTGCACCTTGTTGTAGGTCTCAAATGATACAACCAACATGAGGAAGAGCTGTCCAGAGAATTGCTCTTCAGTTCTGTTACAAACGTCGACTGCAGATGTTGAGGAATTCTTCTGCTCTTGGTCCACTCTGAAAAATAAGCATTACTGTACGGGAAGAGTAGTTTACTTGCACATATGCTTTCTCCTCCACCCCTCTCTGCATATCCTTCTCTAATTCATGCTTTCTTTGGTATTTGTATAATCTCATCATTGCACTGTAGTGTCTGGTAACAATTTGCTGAACACAGTTAAATTTGGACTTTCTCCCTCTCTCCTAGCCCCATTCTCTTGATTTGCACCCTGCTCTACTGTGGCAAAATGTGCTTTGGCTCCCTGAAAGAGGTCCCCAAGCCTTTTTCACTTTCATATATTCACAGTCATTCTCTTTCAACATAAGGAGGGTTTATGTGAGAAAAGCTTTTTTTTCTCCTCTTATCTTATTTTTCTAGCTAGAGCTAGAGTAATATGTTTGTCCATGATGGTTAATAATTCATATAAGTGAATCTCAAGCAATATTTTGGGAGGTGGGTTTTATGGAGAGGGAGGGTGGGAGGTTTTTTTAGGAGGGGGGATTGTTTTTGGTTTTGTGTTGTTTCTTTAAGCATGTGCACTACAGAGTTACCCAGAGGGATGCAAGTGATAGCTGTTGCTGACTATGCTGCGGCAGTATGGGAAGCCACTCTCTGCCTATGTTCACAGAGATGAGGCTTTCCATACCTTGCTTTGCACAGTCTGCTCGGACATTAGAGAACAAGGACTTACATGGCGAGGAAAGCCTGAGGGGTAGTGCAAGCACAGACTGAACTGGGGACCCCTGAGATGCTGGATGTGAAGGAGAAGACTGTTAAATCAGAAGCTCTTAAAGAGGCAGGAGTGGAAGTGCTGAGGCTCAGGAAGCAATGCAGCAATGCTGCTTGCCCGCACGGCATGCTCTAGGATGTGCTGCTTGCGTTTTCCCACTGGTTGCCAGGACCCCTTTATCAGCAACAAAGCTACGTCTTAACAACCCTGCAAACTACAAAACGTTCAGCAAGTGCATCTGACACTTAAAAACCATCGTGAGCTTTTCCCTTCCCCTCTGCCTTGACTTGACTGCCAAACAGGCCAATAAGGCCTGTTCTTTGGATGCATAAGCTGGAAAGATAGGTCTGGTACTGGCCCTTTCTGGTGTTGTGACCCAACCTGTTTATCTAGGGTAAGACTCCTCTTAACATGGAGAAACAGGTATCTGAAACTGTTCCTCAGTCAGGCTGCCTGCCTCAATGGAGTCATTTGGCTCAGGGAAAGACACATCTTTGCCAGTCCGTATTTCCCGCTGTAACACAAGACTTATCAAAATTGGTCATGCCAGGGTCTCAAGTTAAAATCTCCTTGAACAACAATACTTCATTGGAGACATAGAGCTAATGCTAGACAAAGGCCAGCTTCCTGCAATATGCGTGTTGGTCACTGGTGCCAGAGATTTACAACCACTGATAATATATTTTAATTATATTCCATATCTGCGTATCTTGGAGAAAGGAAATATGCTCTGTCAACCCAAAAGTCTTACTTTGCTTTGTGTAGATTTGGAGGGGCAGGCTGGTTATTCACTTAGGGAAAAGCGCCTACTTCATACTTACAGTCTCACCTACTTGAGGAAATAGTGGGAAGATTTCACATGTTTATCAACAAATACACAGATGCACAGCGCCCATGTATTTGTCACCCATTCCATGTTAGTGAGGCCCCTCGAGCACGCACTGAGGAGGTCTTCCCCGCAGAGTAGCTATTGCAGTGTGGCCACAGATATATGTCGATCATTTGGGGAAACAGTTCCAAGGAACATGGTTTAAGTCTTGTTGCTGAAGGAGTATGCTTGGGTTTTTAGATATCAGTTTGTGTTGGTGAAAGGAGCGGGGCACTGTTTCTCTTTGTGTTGTAAAACTACAGTCTAACAATTTAGAAAGAACAGTCAGATCTTTCTCCTAAAATAAATTCCTATTTTTAATGAGCAGTTCTTAAGAAGAGCTTGAGCTGCTGCTGATGGTACCAGCGGCCTTGAAGTATCTTGCTTGCCTTCCCCAGATCTCCAAAACGGCTTCAGACCTCAGCTCTCTTTCCTTTGAGGGACAGAGTTCTTCCTGTCCCTTTCCAACTTCCCACCCTTTCGAATATCTTGTAACCTGCCCATCCCTGGATCCAGCAAGCCTGGTGCTAGTAGGGAATAGTTAGTTTTACTTTTGTTTCCTGCAGTTCTTGAAAGCTGAGCCAGTAATCACAAAGTGACTGCCCAGGGATAGCTGCAAACTGCCGTAAATAGGATACAACAAAGGCAGGGGAGAGGATGAATTTGCACGGAAAGGGTTGCCCTTGGATCTGTGTGTGTGACTGCAGCCTTCTCCCAAGGTGCTGATAATCCCTGGTAGTACTGAATTCCTGCATAACTGATCACATATCTCAGTTGAAATAGCTGGTTGTTATTAAATTTTTGTTGGCTAAACTCTCGTTAGAGGAGTCCTAAAAGAAACTTCCTACTCAGCCTTTGCTTTGGAGCTGTGTATCGACAAGGGAATAGAGGCAAGGAACCCAGTCCCTCTTGATGTAGAAAGGGTGATTGCAAAGACATCTTTCTTCTGCTGGCCATATACTTTGTCCCCTCGAGCCTGGGTTAAAGGTATAGGCGATGTGTGCATGTGAGGTTACTACAGTCCTCGAGTTGCTCCACAGCAGTCACTGGAGCTGTACCCAAGGTTGAACTTCATTCAGTGTGGGGCTTGGCACTCTTCTGGGAAACTGCAGATTCTGCCCATTAGTAGACTAGGGAGAAGGGTGGGGTTTTTTAAGAAAAAACAAAATTACTTGAGGCAGTTGTTGCAATGTGACCCTGTCAACTCTACAGTGAATTCCACCCTTCCGCTGCTGGTCCTGACCCATATCTCTGCTGAAGCTGTGGGAATGGTGAGACTGTGACATGCTGAATGGTGTGCTATTCAGAGTATTTTTAAAGGGAAAAACAGGGAGAGCAGTCAGCATATGTGCTGGGATCAAAGGAGAATGCAGATATGTGGAGGTCTTGCCTTGTTTTACCAGCAATATTTACTGCAGAATTAGAAGTAAAAGGACCATGGAATGCCCATTCAGATTCATGGGAGCTCTGCACATGGACCAAGCACTATCGAGTATTAGCATAATTTGACAACAAAGGTTTTTAATAATGTCCTTCAAAAGAGTCTGTCTTTCAAACTGGCATTTGTGATCATTTGCAAAAATGCCTACCTGTTGCCTTTGATTGTTTTAGCAAGAAGAAATACCTCAAGGAATTGATAAAAGATCCTAGGACAATCTTTTACAGTTCCTAAAGACTTCAGTGGTCTCTGTTTCTTTGGTTTGCATGTGTTCACGCAGGTGTTACACAGCTCAGTTCTTCTCCACCAGGAAAAGCAGAAAAGACCAAACACATCAAATGCACTGGAATGTAATTGTGTGCGTGTGTGTGCGCGTGCGTGTGTGTGTGTGTTCTTAAACTGAATGCAGTCTGACATGCCCTACCCCTTCTTTCTTCCACGTGCCTCACCTTCCCCCTTAGCCACAGAAAGGAGGGTCTCTTCCTGCGAATCCCATGCTGGAAGTTGGTTTCTGGGAAGCGAAACCTAATGTCTGTGGGCTGTTTTTTAAAGCCATGTTTCAGTTCTGTCTTCAGACTCTTTGCTGCCTTTGGGGAACGGAGGGGTGGGAAGGGTAGATTCTTAAACTGTTTTTAAAATCTATTATGGAAATTTTGCATGTATAAAGTTATTCTTAAATCTAAAGGAGTCTCCCCAGTTTGTGGACATAGCTCCAGGAGAGCATCGTCACAGATTCCTCAGCTCTGGTTTTGATCAGACTATTCTGAAAGGAACATTTGATGACAAAATGGGGAGGGACTGGTGTGATGGAAAGACGACATTGTCAGTATCTCCTTGAATAAATGTCAGAAGTTAGGCTCGTAAAAGGGAAATTTCAAAACAGCCCAAAGGGATTTGTATGTCTGTTTCCACTGGGTGCATTTGAAAATGCTGCCACTAAATTTGAGTTTGGGTATCTAGACTGTTGGGTTTTTTGGTCAACTAATCATGTATCTCCTCTTCTGTTCTCTCCAATGGTATGTAGTACAGTCTCCCATGTTCCTAGGTAAAATCCACTGATGAGAATGCTGTAAAATGTGGATTCACATTTTGTCCCTCCCCTTCCTGCATGACTTTTCTACTTTGGTGGGATACTTTTTTTTTTTTCTTTTTTAAAACTTCAGAGTCCTTCATCTGGAAAACAAAAAGGGTAAGGTGAGCTAGAATTTGCAATGTACATAATAAACTTTCCCTCAATGGAGGGTTTCCCCATGAGTTCTGATATTCACCAGAATATGATACTGTCCTGCTGCAGAAGTAAACCCGATGCTCTCCTGTGAGATTTCTGTCTGGATTAGTCCTGAAGTGCACACACCTTCTTTGCCATGGACTGAGACCCAGTGAGAATGTAGCATTTTGTTTATCCTGGTTGTGTGCCTCCAGGACTCCTGCCTGTACCAATGGTGACGGGGCAGAGCTCCTTTTTTTTGTATCTGTGCAGTATATTTGCTTTGTGCTTTCTTTCTTTGGTGCTTTTTAATACTTCAATACTTGGATTTTTTTTCTAATAACTGGTACAATTTTTAATAAAATTGTTAAATTCTTTGTCTGTGTTCTTTGTTTTATTTTTTAAGGGAGGAAGGGCATTTACACAGCTGGCCCCTTCTGGAGTTACCCAAATCAGTGATACAATTTGGGTTGTTCAACTTTGAAAATATGTGGTAGATCCTTTTATGTGCACCCTAATACCAGGCCCTGCAACAAAGACAAGATTTTCTTTCCAGATTGGACTGCTCTCCTTGGGCATAATTTAATTTATGAAATAGTCTTTCAAGGAGGTATATTCCCACGCTTGCATAGAGAACTGCTGCTACTTGGAGCTGCATCGTTAACTTGCTGCTTCAAATCAGGAAGATCTCTTAAGACATATGTGGGATGCATCCTCCAAATTTGCAAAATGTAACCTTTGATTGATGGCTGCTTACCTACTGCCTACGCAAGTACATTCAAAGGCACTCGGGCCTTGAGAATAAAGACTCATTGCTTGGTAATCCTACTCGGGAAATGTGGTTCTTGCTGGTCTTCTGACGTAAAGGCAGGAGAGGAAGGTGGCCGTGGCTTTGAAAGGGCTTGTCAAGGGGTAATGACTTCCTCAAACACAGACATGAGAATGTCTTGGCCATCCCAAGCGACAGCAAGACACGTGTTTTGGTAATCATCAGGCCTGTCCTTAAATTTTACTCTGTTTCTGTAGGGAAAAACTATCTCCATTAAGTAACAGTAGTGAACCTGGGTGGAACAGAAATGGTGATGTGTGTATCACGAATTATTTATAATATAACTGGTCAAATTCCTTCAACCACATTCCTCCTCCAGTGCGATGCTGCGGGTGCAGTGTTCATGGGAGGCTTTAGGGAGCCCAGTTAACAATCCTGCCCGATGTTAAGTTGCCTCGGCTGGTGTATGCGTGTTACAAAAGGGCCTTTCATTCCAAGAACACATGATGTGTGTGGTATGAAAAGCCACATGTGCATCTAAGACCACAGGGGGAAAAAGACAGTTTTTCTTTTCATTGTATTAGATCTAGTGAGAAGTGTGTCCCCTGGCCAGCCTCATGTGACCGTGAAAGAGCCTGTTGTAACACACTGATACAAGGGGACAGAAGTGAGATTGGCTTAGATGGGAGGTTTGGCTCTGAATTTCCTCATTCTCCTGTGGTTAAATTCTCACCGTTAATTAAACTCTCGGTCTTAAAAGCTTTAATAATTCTTGTATCAAAGAGAAGAATGGCTTTTAAAAATGAACGGTTTGTAACACTACCCCAGAAGCATTTGCCAAAGCAGCAGGATGCATTGCACCTTGCTCAAAGCAAAGGCAAGTGCACAGCTGCATAGACGGCCTCCCTTCCTCTGAGATCTCCTGGATTAATCTTGGCTCTTTGGTTTGGCTCTATCATGACCTGCTGTCTGACACCCGGCCGTGGCAAAGTACACTCAGGGTGCATGGAAACATTGTCAAGGTTAGGCATCAGGACCAAACGCTACAGGCTGGAACATTCCTATTACAACAGACATTAATACTTTTTTTTTTTTTGTAGTTTGAAAGAAACTGGATATCCTAGAAAATATACTTCAGAAAAGCTTTCTTCTTAAAATACTAAGCCTGCATACTAACAGGGCACTTCCAATTTATTTCCAGCCATGGCCCCTTTCATGGCAATCACAACCTGTCCCTCACTTTCTGTACTAGCACAACTAGCACTTTAAGGGAAAATGAGTTTTGTTATTAACTTCCTAGCGGTATGCTGTAGGGACAAGGTAAAAAGTTTAAGTAGGATTACTGCTTCAAGGAAAAAATGTTTATCAAGAAGTGCTCAGCCTGTCTCGTTAAAAATAATAAAGCACTCTCAGGACGAGAAAGTTCTTTGGTTGCGCAAGCTACTGCACAAAGCACTCTATTTTCATGGCTCTGGCTGCTGAAGTTTAGAAGCCACTGTAGTATATGGATTGGGGAATATTTTTCAAGCACTCATACTATTGTTTTACGGTGCAGTAAACGTGCCGGTCCTTAGTCTCTTCAATGTATATGCAAGCGTGAAAGCAGCTCTACTCACCAGCTTTCTCCTTGTGCTCTCATACCTGACTAATTCAGAAATAATCCAGCCCCATTTCCTCCCTTTGCCCCCCCCCCCCCATTTACGGAGAGATGGGGTTTGGGAAGGAAGAAGTGTCCCAAAAGCAATTTTTGACAGTTTTGTGAGATTGGTGTTAAAATGCAAGAGCTGCAGTTGCTTCATTGTGCGTATCGCTGGTTCCTATTGAAAGGCTTGAACTGAAAGAAACCTGTTTCCAACAGGAATCTAACAAAGAGCGGACGGTCATTTCTGACAGGGAGTTGTCTTCCACCTGACATGATGCGTGGTACCCTAACACACGTACAGAGTCCGACAACAAACCACCAGGCATGACACACTGACGTCAGTATTCATATTCCCCTCTATAAGTCCTTTAAATCTTCATTTCTCTTAAATGAATTATGTTCTCTGTAACATTCATAATGGACTCTTTTCTTTCTCCATTAAAGTCTGTGTCAGCATTCTCCTTCTCTGTGTTTTGCCTCAGGGCTCTTGATGTATACAAAGGCTCCTCTGTTTTCTGCTCTTAGTCACACGCTTTCACTCTTAACCTCAGCGCTATAAACTAAACATCCACCCACTATGGCTGGAGATGACCCTGTTTACGTCTGCTGCTCAAATCACGACAGCAAGTCATGAAACTATGTTTTCGTGGAGACAGTTAGCTCTTAATAAGACAACAATGAGCCTTGACTTCTTATAACACTACGAGTTTTTGCAAAAATTTCAACAGAAATAAATAGCCGGGAAAAGTTAATGGAATCTGTAAAGAAATGGCTTGTTTCAATCATTTTACCTCACCACCCTTTAAAATTACTGTAGATGATTCATTGTAGCAGTCCACTGTGGTATTGGGACACGCCAACTCAATCCGAGACAGCAAGGGCACAGGTAGGGGAGCAGGGCTTACATTAACATTTCAGGGCTGGTCATGGTGATCGGCCTGGACCATGACTCTCCGCTATGCCAGCAGTGAGTGTGGAACAGCAGGGTCACCCACGCTGCTGAGAAATTGCCATTTTTGGATGCCTTTGCTACCAGCTACGCTATGACTACTACTGCCTTTGCCTTTGCTATGACTGCTAAGCAGGGGCTGGTTGCAAAAATGGCTCTTCCTAAGGAGACCACCAGCCCGTAGGAAACAGGGTGAGCAGCGATGGGTTTGGGAACATGAGGGAAAGGGGCAGGAACACTGTTAATTCACAATGTGGGACAACTTTTTTTGCAGGTGGCTGAAACAGGCTGTCAAGCTGGAGCCAGGCTTACTTCTCTGCAAGCATAACTGGCTGAAAAGCATGCTGGGAGCAAGGTGCAGGTCTCCATGAGGGGCTGCTGCTCTCCTGGCTGGGTCTCAGCAGGTGCCACTGGTGGCAGAGTGGTCCTGGGGGAGGACGGCGGCTCTGACCCCCTGCCCTACCTGCTGCGCTCCACCTTCCCTTTCATCATTTGGGAAGAAGGTGCTGAGGTGCTGTTATTATAAAAAGGATTCCAGTGTCTTCCCAACACGTCTTCCCTGCGACCCTGCCCATCATGTCCAGCACCAGTGCTCCCTGCACCACTCCCCTTCGCACAGGGAAGCCCAGGGCTTCGCAGCCGGCAGCCAGCTCGCTCCGTCTCCTCTGCGCTCGCACACAGCCCTCCTCCAACAGGACGGGGTCACAGAGCTCATTTTGCCTGTCAGTGCGAGCATGCTCCCCATAGAATATTTGCTGGCACTTTCATTAGTCTAATTTTAAATATCCCAAGTGAGTGCCTTTCTACTATTTCCCTCGGGAGACTGCTGTACCTACTAATAAATCTCACTGACAAAAGGTTTTCCCCAATATCCATCCTAACTTCTTTCTCTCTTAATTATATTCCAATACCCTAGTTGTACGTCCTTGTGTCACTTTGCAAGGAAACCTTACCAAAGTCGTTTCTATAACTAATACACCCCAGAGCTCGCTGAACTCCTTGGCAAAAGCTCCTGCTGACTTCCATGTACTTGCAGCCAGCTTTCAGGGAAAGCTCTGCCTTTCCCCTCGGTGCAAGCCTATATCCCTGGAGCTGGCATGGTGCGGCACAGCAAGGCTTGGTTAGTGTTGCCACCCAGCCCTTTCATTGCTGCCCTCGTCCCCTTTCTGCCTGGGACCACCAAAGACTTCAGTGAGGGTCCAAAAATGGAGAACAGGATGTATCAACCCAGGATATTTTTCAGGCTTTCAGAGGTGCCCAGCACCCGTGCCTGCTGGCACTGACTCCCCCAGCGGGGCTGGCAGCCTGTGGGATTTGGGGCCGAGGCTCCAGCAGGCTGGTTTGGCACCTGTGTCCTGGGAGCAGCTCACCGGGGAGCAGCAACATGGCTCTACCACCCAAGTACCGCTGGTCCAGCAGGCACGGCTGTGTCCCTGCATGGCAATATCCCTGTCTGGGGTTATGCTAGTAAGAACAACATGACATTCATTGCTGCAAAGTCGGATGTAGTAAAGCATTTCCCTTCATTTCCTTCCCAGTATGATCATGAGTCATGGTTCTTGGGAGCAGATAATGGGGGAAACAAAACAGTGCCTTGAGTTGTGCCCGAACATGAAGAAATACTTAATCAATCAGGGATTGAAAAATCAGGAAAAGAAATGTTTAATGATGTAAGCTGTTATTTGGAGCTGACATTATGTGGTCCTTATGCCTCCACCTGAACTAGGCACTTTTTCTTCAGGCAGCCTCACCCACAGAAACAAAACCATCCTCATTCCCACTGCAGTCATTCACTTGCCCTTTGGAAAAGAAGAACCAAAGCAGAGCACCTGGCTTTGCACCAGCTGCCCATGAAGTTGGTTTGGGTGAGTCTCTCTTGCTGGAGAGGGGTTACCACAGCCCACATCTACAGTAGGGCTCTCCTTGACATGGTAGATGTGGCTTGTAATTCCTAATATCCACTGAGTTGCGATCTTTAGTTAAAGGTGCTGGTCAACCAATTTGGCACTTTATCAGAATGGATATGACAGAAAAAGGAGGAAGATGGGGAAGGGAATTATTACTCCCAGTTGTCAAGCTCTCTTGTAACATAAAACACAGAATAAGATCCAGCAAGGGGCACAGGTGCTTTCCTGTCCCTTTTGGTGTTGAAGTCCACACCCACAGTCTCCTCCAGCTGCTGCCTAACCCTGGAAGGGCTTTTCACATTCAAGTTCACCAAAAGCCTAAAATCCTGCCGGAGGTGCTGAACGTCTCAGGACCAATCTCATGGAAAAGAAGTCCCGTGTTATCTAGTAAGCTGGTGCTTTTGGGATATCTGTTGGGGCAGCCTGTTTCAGAGCACACCACCAAAGCAGGGTTCACAAAAGATGCAGGGAAGGGTGATTCTTCCTCTGCTGTCAGCCAATATCTTAGATTTGAGCACCCATCCAGAGTCATCGTCTGCTGCCAGACAGGATCTGAGCCTGGTGCTCTCTGCTCCCAGAGGAGTGCCCTACACACATGCCTGGTTGGGCTGGGTTGCTCTCAACCTCTCCTGCTGAAGCTGTAACACTTACATATTTTTGGGGCTGGAGAGCAGGGAAAGAGAGTGAATACAACCATCTTAGAGCTAGCGAAAGCATGACATCAATGTAAAATTTGTGTTCCTGTTTACCATCAGTTGAATTTGAGGGTTCAAGTCTTTGAACTCAGATTGAGGGGAGCTTCCCTGTGAGGTATTCAAAGTCTAAAGAGAAGTGTTTTATTGGACACTGTCCTTATTTTCTTTGTGCCTCAGTGGCCCTCCCAGCTGTGTCCCTGCAGAGGACACCAGCCTGGGTGGCCTCTGCTCTCAGACACCTGCTGCTTCTTAGGTTGCCTGAGGCGCAGCTCAGGTGCCTGGTTCAGGGCAGCGGAGCTGATGGAGCGGCTAGGCACCTAAAAGTTGGGTGTTGCAGAGTTCAGAGTTAGGCTGTTAACGTCCCTTTGTCTTTGTGCTCCTACTTACTCATCACTGTGCAAAATAGGGTAGTGCATTTTGTTAATCTCAGAATAGACACAGTTCTATAATGGGACATTACTTCTGTGCATTGCACTTCTTTGTCTGCGATAAGATATGGTATCTAATGTCTCATTTTTTTTTGAGTTGGTACTTGTCCAGAGCACTTCTTCATCTTGCCAACTAGTGATTAATTGGCTGTACTGAAAGGTTCAATGCTTTACTGTACGTTTACCAGAGGAGGTAGAGGAATGTGTGCTCTATATAGAGTAAAAGCATGCCCTAAGTGGGTTTAAAAATGGGTCATCACTTGCTCATTTTAGAATCTGTGCCCTTAAAACACATAAAGAAAGGTGCCCTACCTTTTTGGTACCATCTTTTTTTTATCTTAATGATGAGTGGGAATCTCAGTGGGAAGTTCAGAGACTTCTGTTTATCTTCAGGTAAACACAGTACAGACAGCTCAAGCACAAACCTCCTTGTCCTAGCCCAGTGTTGTCGGCTGTCATAAAGAATGTGGTTTTGTCCCTTGCTTCAGGAATTTCCATGATGATGAAACAATTTTTACCTCCCGACAGTTCAGGAGAAAAAAAATGATTAAAAGAGGTTGGCCTAGGCAGAGCCTTGTCAGCTGTAGCTTCAGCTACAGTTCCTATGCTGACCGAGATGTCTTTCAGCATGCTGAGCCATGTATAAAGGCTCTTGAGAGTTAATGGTCCACTTCGCAGCTAGGAGACTTGAGAACACTTTGAGCAAAGCTTGGAACAGGACGCCCCTCTCTAATTCACAGAACTACGTCTCAGCTACTTGCTACATAACCTTTTAAAAGGAAATCCCAAATTAGGACCTTCTACAATCCATGTTGTCACCCTTCTGCAAGAGAACTTCGTGAAGCAATTTGACCTTGTTCCTACTTCTGTGTTACCATCTGATTCGTTAGCCCTAAGGTTGGAAATTCATGCTCTTGCAAACACATATCCATGGTTCATGTCTTGCAGATGACCCAAACATGGGTGTGTTTCAGCTGGCCATGATGCTTGTAACCACTAGACCACAATCTGCTCCCAGAGCCAAGAACAGCAGGAAGATTTCTGATGTTCAACTTTCAACAAAGCTGTCTCACTTGCAAGACATTTTGGAGTGTTGGCAATGTTAGTAAACTGACAGGGACCCTAGGAGTGGGCAGGTAGAATTGGAAATGGAAAGACAGGACAAGAAAGAAAAAGGATTTTTAAAAGCATTTTCTAGTCTTGTTTTTTAGTGTAGGTTTTGTTTGGGTTTCTTTTGAGGCTGACTCACAATTTTTAAATTTGTGGTAGGTTATAGTGTTGCCAAACCTAATATATCTTATCCTTCATCTAATCCTCTCTCCAAAGTTTTCATGCTTATTCAGTCCTTGATCTGTCTTTTGGGATGGCTTCTAAGGATACCAACCAGTAGCAGATGTGATAGGATATTTTTTGTATTGTGGACATCTCCTGAAAGAATTGCACCAAAATAACAAAACAGCAACAGCTTTTAGGGACTACCAAACACCCTCCAGACAGTCGCTACTTTCAGCCATTGCCAGCCTAAGTTGATTTGAACAGGGAACTGATAAAGAAATGCTGTCAAGCCCAGGCAAGTTATGTTTCTGCTTCTCCATCTGAATCATTTCTTGACTGCTTGTTGAATGCTTGAGAGCAAGTTGGGTGCCTTCCAAAACAAAGCAAAGATAGCCTCCCTGTCCCAGAGAGGTTACAGTGCAAACAGAGACTACCCAGCATGTAATAGCAATCTTCCGTGCATACGGGAAGCAACGGAGGCAGTTGATCATATGGATTGTGTAGGCAGGACCTAAAGACAGATGTGAGGCCATATTAGTTGCTTGTCTGTGTTATTGGCCTATTGGAGTTCCCCGGTGCACGGCCTTGGGAAGCACTTCATGTCAGGGGCAGGAGGGACGCAGCCGAGGACAGGTCGCTGAGCCAAGACATGTCCCACTGCTTGAACTATACACATATGTAATGTTTTAAACTGAGCTTGGTAAAAGGATTTGCATGGATATCCCACATGATCCAAGTGACCAAGGCTTAGTTACCAAACTTTTCAACAGGAAAGGAGGCTTCTGGATCAAAAATTATAATGTTGCAGTATACATAAATTACAGGTTCATCTCTCTATGTACTAACAGTTATAAACAGCTCTTTCTTGGCCCTAGGTCAGATGTATGGCTTTGACCATAATTACATTCTTTGTAGATAACTTATTTTTGTTTTGGGTACCAGAGTTTTTGTAATGGACCTGGCCTTTGTGTTGCTGTTTGTGTCTCCTTCTCCCTTCTTCTGCCATGACTGCCACCTCCTGCCGCTGGCAGCATCTGGGTGCTCAGGACAAGGGACGTGCAGCATGGGTCACCAGCAAGGGGAGGGGAGCTCAGCAGGGGAAAGCTTTGAGTTTTGAGCGGGACGCGTGACGGCAGCGTAGTGAGAAGCCCTGGTGTGGTGGTGTGCGGTGAAGGGGACTTCGCCCTGCCTGCCTGCCAGCGGAGGAAGCAGTGTTCTTTATCACTCTTGTTTCCCTCTGTCCTGCAGTCAGGTTTTCTGCTTGTTTTTCATTGTGCCCTTCATGTGTTTTCCATCTCCCCAGAAATGACTGGCTTTGTTTAAAATAGACTCAGAGCAGCTGCCAAGACTTTATCCAGAGAGAGAGAGAAAAACGCACGGACGCCAAGTTCCTATAGAGTTATCAAAAGCTTTCACTCTCCATCAAGATCTCTAAATATACCAGAAACTTGGTCTCCTCAGGAAGCGCTCTGGAGAGTCACTATAGCTCTTCCCACAGGGGCCACCAAAACACTTCTGCCTGGGAGAGTGCACCTCAGCTTGGTGGTGTCCCCCGAGATCTGCTTGTAAGTGCCCTCACAAGTCTCTTTCTTACACACTAGGATTTTGGTCTTTCTTTGCAATGCACTGAATATATACAGAAAAATCATGAAGTTAGAAGAAAATGCTTAAGGATGTTTGATTCTGAAAACCTTAAAGGTACTACGCTCGTAAAGTAACAGATTTTATCAGAGCACAGCTTTGTGTTGTAGGCTTGTAGCCAAGGAGGATTCACTTTGGGGGGGCTTTGCTGGATATGTTTGCCTTCTCTTTATGCTTTACCACCTTTTCCTAACCCAACCCTAAAGGGATTTCCTGCTTTGTCTCTGAAAGGAGATGCTATTGCTAAGTAAGTAATTCGCGGCTTGGAGCTTAGCATCTCCTCTCTGCAACAGTTCAAGTCAGCAAGATGATAAGTATATGTAAAATTGAAAACAGAATCAGTTCCTTCATCACCAGAGTGAAAGGTATTAAAATGGAGACAAAAACAAATGTCCTTTGCTTTTAGGTAGAGCAGTTTGATCTGCCTCTGGCTTTTGGATCTGTTTCCTAATATTTCTTGATCAGAAAAGCTTATTGAAAGTATTTGAGATGGCTGGTGGGGAGAGACTTTCCTAACAGAAGCAGCTCTTTCTGACAGAAAGTAAATGAGCCCAGAGCAGGCTTCATGAGCACCACTCCTCCCACCAGGACTGAAAATGCAACAACTGAAAGCAGCAGCTCTGATGTTTCAGTTGCTAGAACAAGCTGTGATGCACATCTAAAAGATACCAGGAGCAAAGGGGTGTTCCTTGCACACTTTGGTTTCAGAGGGGCAGCAAGGTCTCATTTTGCCTGTGGCACTCTGCAGTCACTTGCCACCTGCTCCTTCTCGTACTGAGGTCTCTGCATTTACACCTTGGTCATTGCCTGCGTCTTATTTTTCCCAGGCACTCTGGACGGTCCTAGGAAACCAGTCTTTCAGGTCATCTTGGTTGCTTGCTCACCGAGTTCCAATTCTTCTGCCTTTCTGTGCCCCGAATCTGAGTTTCCCTGGAGTTACCTCAGCAATTTGGTACCTTTCGCAGTGGCACCTTGCAGTAGGGCATCAGGGTGGGAAAGCTGCCTTGTCTGAAGGCAGTGTGTGGTGGATGCCAGTTTTTTAATGTTAAAGGAGGGGGACAGTTACAATTTTAGATGAACTGTAAAAAAGATGATCTGTTTCTCCTCTTATTGCTTGTCTCCCTGCTCCCCTTTGAAGGTGTCCTTCTCTGCTCTCAGCTCTGTCACGGGTAATCTCGGTTTGGTGCAGCCAGTTCCTCCTCTTACTCTTCTAGGAAAACAACGTCGTCTTGCCACTGTTCTTCCCTGCATGCTGACAGAGCAAAATCTTCTTCTACAAGTCCTGGCTGTAGATTACATTAGTGAGGTCCTTCCCGGCTCCGCCACCGGCACAGGCGCAGCGTTTTCAGAGAAATGGGAGTGCCCCGATGATGCCTCCCATGTACGTGTGTGTATTCGTGCTGTGATTAAGTCTGCAATTATGGTAAGCACATGGGGAACTCAATGCACAAAGTATGAACTTGTTGTTTTGAAAGTCTGGGCAATAACATCTTGATGACTCACTGTATCTCTGTAAATAATGGCTGAAAAATACTTATTTCTTCACAGTATTGTGAAGATTCAGAATACTTCAGAAAGTGTTTTGGGGAAATTGCTGCTCCTGGTACTACTATAAATTAAATCTTTGATCATTCACCTCATTCATGGTGTTAACACTCCATAAGAAAGAAGTGCTACTTTCATTGCTTTTATTCTAATACTGTTTTTCTGCCATTTCCTGCATAAGCAGGGAATGCTCATGTAGCCCCCAAAAATCTCGAGTCACAAAACATCTTTCTGTCTAACCTGGTGCGTTGAATACCTAATTCAGCACTGAGCTAGGTGGTGATGGGTTCTCCCAGAAAGCTCAGCACCCATTGCAGTAATTAGCCTTAAGTGTTGATGAGACACACACACACACAGACACACAGAGACACACAGACACAGACACACACACACTTGTATTGGGGAGTGGGGAAGGAAGTAAGAGACAGAGTAACACAAAAACGCTGGTGCTGTGAAAAACAGGGTGAGATGTAAGAGGGAATAGATGCGGCACCCTGAGTAACCAGCAAGAACAAAGCACAAATTAAGCCTTTGCACAGCAAACAGAAATTTTTAAAAGGTGCCAGACCAGGATGCTGCTTCTTTAGTTCTTTTTGAACAGCTCTGAAAATGAAGTGAATTAATAGTTTCCAAACCTAACAGGTAAGCTTGCAGCAAGCAGAAACATGAGAATAAAGAGGGTGGTAAAGCAGTATTAAAAAAGAAGATTACAGACTGGAAATTGGGCTCAGTGCAAAATCTTTTTTTCTGTCTTTTTTTTTTTTTTTAGTTACTGTAACTATAAGCAAGAAACGTGTGCCAGAGGAAATGAGAATTTAAGAAAATATAGACAGCTTGGCAGGGCCACAAAATGAAAGCTTTAAAGAAAGAAAATTTAGAGAACAGAAGGAAATATTAGTTGGAAAAATGATAGCAGCATAGAAACATCAACTTTTCAAAGATATAATTTTGCACCCAACTTTTTAACATCGAAGTTCTTCACTGCATAAAAATGGTAAGTTTTGTCATATTGATCCTGGGGCGGGAAATTATGTGCACGCTCTCTTTTTTTAACCTGTTGGGAGAAAAAAAATGCATACACAAAGGCAGGGAAAGAGGAAACCGATTCCAGCAATTTAATAGTTAAGGTGTTGGAATAGTTACCAGACACTGTTTCTGTAGGAATGATGAAGCTGAGATTTAGAAGACGTTGAAAGAATTGTGATTCCGAATGGCCAAATACACATTAGTGCCCCCACCTTGACACAAATAAACCACAGCTGCCTGGACAGCATAATTCCCTTTTGGCTTGAAACTGTATATGTTATTTAGAAGGCTCTTTGAGAATAGAAGTAGCCCAGCGAGAGATTCATAGAGAAGCCAGGGATCTAAAGCTGACCCAGCAAATAACTGCTTCTCACTGCCTGTGCAAGAAAACTGAGGCAGTTGGATCCTCAGCAAAGGTAGCTGGAAATTCGGAAAAATAAGCCCTGATCCTTTCCTCTAAGAAGATAACAAAGCAATAGAAGGTGCTCAGAGGCTGCTGTGAAAGGCCTGGTGTTGAATCCCTGCTAGCATGAAGCTTGTGCTGCCATGTTGGCCTTTGTTAGGTTGTCAGCAAGGAGCGGTATCTGGCTCCTCCTCGTTCTGTAATGTGTAATTTTTAGTTTCTCCAATTTGTGAAGTCACTGAACCTTCTGACCTGTTTACTCAGTGCTTCCAGAGGCTGTTCATTTCCAAACATTATCATGTTACAGGTACTTGGAGTCCCCAGCTCAACCATTTATAGTAATTTATTACTCTGGTTTTGTCTGTGAATGCTGAAGCAGCAGTTTTTCCTCACCAACTGTCCCACTGCAGAGCTGCACCCTCTGCCTTTGCCACCTGCAACATCCTGGTCCTTGTGCAAGAGCTGCTTTGGTAATTCATTCAGCTAGTTGGTGCTGGGTCCACAGCCCCTTAGGCTTAGCCTGCACATACATCTGCAAACAACATGCTGGCCATAAATGCAGCACCCATGGAAGGCATCAGATGCATCACGTCGGAGGCAGAGACATCAAATTATCCACAAGGCCAAGGATGGTAAGAGCAGCCTGTCTCTGGTTGTCTTTCATGAAACTTCACCCAAGGTTCTTATGGAGCATACGGAGGAAAAAAAAAAGGGTAATCGGAAGAGCTTGGTGGCATGTAGATTGGGACTTTTGGATTGCTTTGTACCTGTTGCCATGGCATACCAGCTTCCAGTCATTGATCTACAAGCGAAAGGCTGAGCACACATTTCTGTTTCAGGAAGATGGTAGAGTACAGTGTGTTTAGGCAGGGTCTGCCAGAACTAGCAGTCTACCCATAGACTGTGGGACTCAGTCTAGGATGGAAAACTGGCCCAAGAAAACTGTAAATATTTGAGCAGCTTATCTGCGCTCCATTGTCAGTACCTGAGCTAGGTAATTAAAGCTAGCTCTTGCACAGCTACAGAGTCTTTGGTCATGCCTTTAGGTTGCAGTTTAGGCATACCTTGGGTGTCTGAGAACATCTGCTTCTGCACTCAAGCCTCCCTTTGTCATTATTTAATGTGCTAAATGCATTGTGTGGGGTTCAGGGATATTTAGTCAGGCATAAATATCCCTGTGGAAATGGTGGAGAGCACTCCTTGATGCAAATCGCTGCTATTCATGCTTTGGGATATTACGCTGAGATGCTGCACTGTGCTGGGACAGGCAGGCCATTGCTTCCCAGAAGGAAGCGACCACGAATGCACTGTACACACAATTTGTCCCTTTCTTTTGCCCTTCAGCCTGCCAAGTGCTTTGGTAGCCTCACAACTGCAGACATCACGTGAGCAAATCTTTGGATGTTTGCTCCTATCAGTCCTGTTGGTTAAATATTTGGGAAAGCCAGCTATATCGTGCAGTTCACTGCAATGCAGGAGGGATCCCAAAGTGTTTTACGACTGGTATTTAACTCATGATTCATCCCACCTAATTTTAGGTGGAATACTTAAATTGAAGCTTTGGCACTTCGGTTTAGTTCCTGTCATCCAGGAGCTGTCTAGCTCCTAGCAATCCCTTACCCACTACTGGGGTGCTGCTTCCCCAGCCTGAAACACCACCTTCCTCCTGTGCGAAGATGCTGGGGACCTGGAGGTGTCCATCTTTGTCCTACTGGGAACTCCCTTGCTTGCAGTGGGGTGGGTGGAGCGTTATCTCATGGAGTGCCCGGGATATGGGGAAACCCCTCTGTTTGCTGGCCTTGACTGCATCAGGTTTCTCTCAGGTGTGGCCTGACGCACAATAGCGTGTGTTCTCCTGAAATGGCTGTTCTCACAGCTGGAAACACCCCGGGACATTGGTTTGCTCAGCTGAGAGGTGCTGCTGTGGGAAGGCACAGGGATGAGCCTGGGCCAGGTAAACCCACTGGCCCATGAAGGAAAGTCAGGAAAATGAGTCAGGAAGAGAGGAACATGCCTGAGGGCACGTGTAGCTGTGGGACCAGCGTACAGAAAGGCTCTGTGATTCATAGGACAAGGTATGAACTGCCAGAAAAGGGACCTGGACCCCCTCCTCCTTCCTGAGCCCAGGTTAGAGCTTGTTCTCCAGTGCAGAGGAGCTGAGGTGGGCTCACGCTGGTGATACTCATTACTCTCGACAAGGTCTACTTATTGTGCTATCAAGGGGAAGGATTACTTGTTTTAGGATCCTGGGCAAAGTCTTAATGTTATGTGCTGTACCCAGTGTGTGCCCCATGAAGATTTAAACTGTTCCCTGACACAAGCCTGGAGCTCTGGGACAGGGTGTGCTGGAGCTGCCGTAGGTCTCTGAAGGGTTGGACTGATCCTTGGGGCTTAGTGCAGCTGGATGTGTCAGCCTTTCTGCCTGTGAGAAGGGAAGGGATGGACAACTGAGGGAAGACACTGCTGTGGCCCACTTAAATCACAGGATTCATAAAGTTAGTGTATTAAGGACCAATACAACCACCAGACTCCTGTCTTGCCTCAGCAGAGCAAGTTTTACTGCACAACTGCAGTGGCAGCATACTCCAAGCATGCCTTGTTCAAGAGGAGAAGCGAGTCCTCTGTGCTCTTTTACAAGGAGCTTGATGGATGGTTTGAAAATTCCAGTCGTAGTGGGGACACGAGGGATGCCCTGTGCTTTCTGACTCAACTGGTCCAGCGAAATGTCTGGAGTTTGGCATTCTGTCTGCAGATCTGCGGTGAGTGTACATGTCTCAGGAGGGACAGTAGTGACTTCTCTTCCTTCAGTCCTGCTGGTGGCAGTCCATTTTCACCTCTCCGCTACTGGTCCAGTGATATGCTGAGCCATCTAAGCACTGCCTTTATTTTGCAGATGCAGTATGTAATTAATCTGTGGGACTCACTGCCACATTACTGCGTCCAAGAGTGAGTAAATGGAGCTAGATGGTTCTGTACAAGAACATTGACTTTCAACATTAAATTAAAGCAAAGATGTGATATGAAGAACATAAATCAAACTCTTGCTGCTGGCAACAGAGAAGCGGTTTTCCCCAGGACAGATTATTGCAGAAGATTTCTTGCATTTTCTGGAAAAAGAAATGTTGGCTGCTGCCAGAGAGACGATACCAGAATAAACAGACTGTGTGTAGGTATGACATTTTAGGTCCATGAGTGAATGGGCCACAGTGGCAACAAATTGCTATCGCCCACTGCACTGCTAAGAATGTTTCCTCAAGTCAGAACAAAATACCCTTGCCTGTGTCACCAAACTCGGAGGTAATAAAGATCAGCCAGCCATGTGAAAAGCCACCCTTGCTTTTTCCCTCCCCTATCTGCAGCAAACAGCCTGGGCTACTTGCACGGGAGGGCGGCGTGCCCCCTGCTCCCCTCTGTGGCCACCCAGCTCCCCGTGCTCCCCAGGTTGCCTTCCTCCACGGAGCTGCCTTCACCACCCCAGCAGGGAGGGTTAAGCTCAGCTGCCTATAATCTTTAATGTGATACGCGTACAGGCTCTCCTTGTTACACTCAGGCTCCGTTAGCAGGTACAAGCAGTGAAGGTGAATATTAAGAGCTGTTCAGAGGATTGATTTTTCATTAAGATGAATCTGTTGTAATTAAGCCTAACAGAGATGTACGTGCTAATGCTGTGTTATTTATTGCCTGAATGCAATCCTTTTTTTAAAAAAAAAGCATGTGAAGTTTCTTTACCTTTCTTTCTTTTTCTTTCAGTCTTGTACTATTTCTGCCTCTCCCTCTAGAATATATGTTGGTGTGCCTTTTCTTCTTTCAGTGTCTGTTTTCTCTCAAGACCAATTTTCTTCTGTTGTGTTTAATTGTTTTTCTCCTGATTTATTGTTCCAAGCCCATGCTAGGCAGTCTGTTTATTTATAATTTGGATTATTTTAAAATGGATCCAGAGCTCTAGGTCAGTATTTAAAAATTAACTAATAAAACACACAAATGAGGCCCAATGGTCAACATAAGATTACACATCCTCTAGGATTCGCATGCTACTCCAAATAAACCACTGGGGAATACCAGCCCCAGGCATGAAAAATGTACTAATCTGGACTGAAATGGGCTGGTATAGAAAATATATATGGGGACCTTTCACTGACAGCACCGGGCTACTTTTCTTCTGGTAGAGCCAGCAGGTGTTAGTATGAGCCCTCGGGAGGAGTGACGGCAGTGGTGGGGTATGGCACAGAAATGCTAGCCTCTGCCCAGCCCAGGAGTCCACCTCCCAAGAACTGATCCTGTCACGCTAGGTGTTTTGGGAGGACGCAGCTCAAAGAATAGTAAGTATAACGTGCTCCACACAACACAGTTCAGGAGACCAGAAGGTCCCAAACTTCTGCTGCACCTTTCCCCTTCCACCATAGAGGCTGCAGGTTCCCATTGAAAAGGAACACCAGTGGGAGGCAGCATGTGCTGTTCTGCACAGAGACGCAAACCCACCCATCAGCTCCCCCCCAGCCTTTTGGCACTACCCCACGCGTGACAGTTATATCCCTCTCTTCACACTCCATTGCAAAACTCCTCCAGTAAACAAACAAGTGGTATCAGCCACTGTGCATGTTTGGAGAGGCGGCTCTGGCTTGTGGAGGAGGACGGGCAGGAGCAGCAGACCTCGGGAGGGAGTGTGGTGTATAGACAGCCCCGCTGGCAGCAGGCTGAAGGGGCGGCCGTGCCGCAGCCCGGCTCAGCTGCCTGTGGTATGGCAGGGCAATGGGACCAAGCCAGCGCATCACCCGAAGCGAAGCCATCGGGGTGGTCAGCTGGCAGCCACAGCTACCACACCCACGCACCCCCCCAACAAGCGCGGTGTCCCGCGGCTGGTGCCATCAACGCTGTGAGGTCAATTGTCCCTGCATAAAGCCTGCGCGCAGGCTAGGGGGTGGCTTGAGGCAGCGGGGAGGAGGCGGTACCCTTGGTCATGCTCAGAGATGCCTTGCTGGCCAGGCCAAAGAGAAAAGCATGACAGACCGCAGGCTTTGATGTGCTGGCTTGACAACTGGGCATGTTTAGTTGGTTTGCACAAACACGTGAAGCAGTGGCACGGGGTGGCCAGTGCAGCGTGTCCTGCTCACCTCCCTGCAGAGGTGCGGGCACATCTAGCAAAGGTAAGAAAACTTCTGGAGCTGCAGGAACTAAATCCACCTGCTCCATCAGTCACAGCCTGGGCTTGCTGCTGCCCTGAAGACATATGGGTCTTTCATAGTGGTGCACAGGGGGGGCAAAATTTCCCCCCCCGGGCTGGTTGTACGGCTTCCCCAGACAGAGGTACGGCGGGTGTGCGGAGATGCTGATGCTGGACTCGGGAACCAGCGCCACTCCTACTGCGAGCAGAAGGGTGTTTTAGCAGTTGCCCCAATGAAAACAAGATCAGGCTTTTTAGTGCGGTGTTAACAGCTATGTTAAAATCCTCACACTTTCCAACAAAAGAAAGGCCCTCAGAGAAACCCAAACAAACACTCGCACAAGCAACACTGGAAGTTGGCCTGAGTTACAAACACAGGAAATTAAATACAAAACCATGTTACAATAGCATTGAGGATCTGACTTAAAACAAGCCAGACAAGAGCATGCACTGTTCAGATTGCCGTATTTTTCCCTACCCCCTCTCCCAGGGGGACTGGCTCTATAAATACACACATGCATGTAAGTAGTGTATGTTTGTATACACACGTACATGCATGCACAATTCTACCACATTAAATAAACCAGTAGAATTAAAATAATACAGTAGCCTTTCTCTGAACTGAGCTTGCCCAGTATACATGTACATGAAGGTGCTTTACCCAGGACTGCAAACGTCATATGGTATGGGGGAAAAAGTTTGTTTGGTTGGTTTTTTCTTTCCTAAACTGAGATCCTTGCAAAGATTCAGTCTACAGCACAATGTCAACAACAAACGAAGGTGCAACTGAGAGCAGTGCAAAGGTGAGAGCAAGGACAAGAAGGGAGGAGTTCCTTAAATAGGTTTTATTGCTGAAGAAAACACAATATTTAATCTGCAGCTTCAATTGCATTAGCAGAAGACACCTTTAGTCCAACAGAAATGCACACCAAGGGTTATGCCAGTACAGCGGCATTGCCTGGAAAAAAATACTCTCCTGATGGACAAAGCTTTACTGGGCTTTACAACTGGTCTCCTTGTGTGCCCTTTCATATCACAGCCAGCATGCTGCCATCAGGTGATATTACATGCCCTCTGCAGAAGCCTCTTCCCGCCTCCAATCACAGCCCCACGCTGCTGGAGGCCAGTGGAAAGGGGAGGGTGGCCTCAGGTTAACATGTCTTGACTTGTCCCTTTCTTTAGGCAAAGCCCTTTCCCTTCACTGCAAATCCCTATCTCGTGGCCTCAGTCCTAGGGTACGCGCTTGTTTTTCTCCTTTTATCTTCAAAACATTCGCAAATGTATTTCAAATGAGAACTCTATTATGTTTTCCTTTCCTTTATTACACTTTGCTACAGTTTGTCAATACTGCTACCGGTGTTATTTGAGGCCACACTTAAAAAAAAAATAAAAGGTCCTTCCCGAGCTCTGAACATTTATCTGAAGTTCTGCATAAGGTCACATGTCTCCTCCAGCAGAAGGTCTTGCAAAGTTAAACAAAGTCCCCTCGCTTGCTCTGTCTGAGTAAATACAGACCATATTGGAGTAAATAAACAGCCAGGCAGTGTCTCAGACAATGGGCCTTGGCGATGAATTAATAAACTCTGCCTCTTGCATTAGCAGAGTGTGACTGGAACTGGCAGGAGGCCCTGGCGGGACTCCAGAAACGATTATTACTAGACAGAGCCAAAGGAGACTTGGCACGGTGCGGAGCCCACAGCTGGAGATTAGGTAACAGAGTCAAAGCGCGTGCGGAGCTGCCAGGGCGTTGGTTACCCTGCCTGAGGAGAGGGTCAGGACTCTGTTTTTGTAGCTCGCATTCACGTAGGGTGCCTATCTCCAAAACTCATGCTGCTCCGGTTTGTAATCCATAGATTTACTCTGCAGGATCAAATTGCCATCCCAAACCGAGGCAGCTGACCAAAATGCCTGTCTGGTGAAACTGCAGAGGATGAGCCTGCACCATCCCTGTCCTCTCCACCACCCAGAGACTCCGGTGTCCCTGGGTGAAAGAGGGCCTGGTGGTGCTGCAAAGGGGACAGCCATGCAGCTGGGCAGTGCTATTTTGGGTGAGGGAGCAAGATTGCTTCTGTAAAGAAAAGCCTTATCTGGGCTTGTCTCCTGAGCTGGGTGTTGAATCCGGAGGCAGGAGGTCTGCTGAGGAAGGAAAGCCCTCCTCATGGCTTGCACTGAGGGCAGGCCGACACCTGTGGGGAGCCACTGCCAAGCCAGCCTCTTCCTGAGCTGGACAGAAGCTGTCACTCAGAAGCATTAATGAAGGAGGTGTAAATAGGAAGGGACTGTGGACAGCTGGTAAAAGTCATCCCCCCAGTTCCCACATCCAAAGAAACGGTGTCCGCGTTGCTTCGTGGACTGTGGTGCAGCAGCCCCTGAGCTCTCTCCCAAACTAGAAGGACCACCACCTTGGAGCCTGGAAGCCCAGCAGCCATGCTGGATGAGCGTTGCAGCAACTTCAAGTAGCAGGTTTATCAGCTGGGCTACCTCCAGCGTGGATACCCTGCTGATACAGCTGTCCTGCTTCCAAGAACTGAGCTACTTTCTTCAGCCGGTGTTGTACTGGTTTATCTAGACCTATTTCTTGGATCTCTGACATGGGTCTGCTCATTGCCATGCACAGACATGCCCGTGTTTGCAACTCACATCCCCACAATAAGCTATAAACACGTTAGCAACGTCAGGTGGGCTTGGCACTTGTGTGCTACAGTATAGGTGGAGGGGGAAGTGATACCTACTCCTGCTGTGAAGCGTTTTGAGAAGTATGAATGAAAAACTCAAGCTTTTCCAGTGTCTGCTGAAGAAGGGAGGCTGTATGCTAAACCACTCTCTTCTCATTCATACATGGTGAGAAGCCTGTGGTCTGAACTCTGTCCCTGAGGGCCCCCACACCATTTTGATGGCCCGAACTGCACAAACATCTCTGTTTGGAGCCCATGTCTTTTACATCTCAATGACTGCAACCCTGGAAATGAAAAAGAGGAAGAAATCAGTCTGTCTTAGTGCCATTACCATGAATGGAACTACCTGGATTGCTTCGAAAACACGCTTTACCAAATATAAAGTGGTCAGTAAAGTTAACAAAATGAAGGGAATTGAGTCTTTTATTTCACATATATGCAGTAGTAAATGGCATTTCTTATCCTCATTTACTGCTGAACCTGTCCTGGACTGAATGCCCCCAAAGAAAAACAATAATACTTTCCAGCTCTGAATACTGCCTTTTGTCATCAGGTTTGAAAGCCCTTCACAAAGGAGAGGAATCTCATTTTCTGTGTTTTTCCACAGGGAGAAAGGGGGTCACGCAGGCATAGCCTGAGCCCCGCTCTGCTCAGTGCCCGCCTGCTGCCACGCCGCCTCCTCCGGACACCGCTGTGCCCTCGCCAGCCAGCCCCGCTCCACAGAGGCCGAAATGCCGAATGCAACTTGTGTGGACTTGTCCTATAAGCATTCGTTATCTATGCACGAGACTGCAAACGTTCCTGGTGTGAGCAGCTGATGGTTGGGTCAAACGGAGGAGTCTTCCAGTTAATGCTGACCAGGCCTAAGGTAAAACTGACTCCACAGCCCTTTGCTCACTCCCCAAGCTGCTTCTTCCTCAGCAAGCAAGTGGTTTTTTTTTTTCATAACAAAATTTGAAGCAAAGTATTGGTTTCCATTAGCCAAGGTGCAGATTTTGTTCTTCTCCTTAAATCACCTTCAGCTTGATGAGCGTGGGCACTCCTTGCTGGTGCCTCTAAACATTGCCTGGAGAGAAAACCTCTGCGGAAAGTGAAATTCAGAAGAGCTAATAAAACATTTTCTGAAGGGTTTGAATCTCTCATTCCAAAGAAAACAAAGAGGTCGGCTGACCTTTCAACCTGACCCTTTTCTTTTTTTTCTAAGGCATTAAGAAAAACATTCTGCAAACAATGAGTGCTCGTGGTAATTGTCCCTCCCCTGTGCCCCAGTTCTTGCCAAAAGCAACATTTCAATGGCTATGGGGGGTGGAGGTTGAAAGCAAATGAGTGAGCAAGCAAATGCTGGCTTTCACACATCAGTGGCTGGCTACGCCCTGACCACATTCAAGGAGGTTCAAGGTGAGGGAGTCAAGCTCTCAGGCTGTTCCTCACCGAGTTTTACAGTTGCAGGTATCTGAAATATTGCGGCCCAAGTATGGAAAGCTGTGTCGGAAGCATTCAGAAAGCCCAGTCAAAGGGTAAGAAAAAGGGTCACACAGCGGTAAAGTGCAGTATAATTTCGATCAACATCTCTTCAATCAACTGTTGAATTCCACCTTCATGTCACGTGCCACATCCACTCGTCCCTCAGCCTGTCACGGTCCTTCTCCTAGTGTCAGGGAGAGGCCTGGTGTGAATAAGAAAAAAAAAGTGCTGTTTTTATATGAGAAAAACCTTCTCGTACCATTTATCTCCATTGTTTTCCAGCACTAGGACCTGCAGTGGATCCTGCTGTGACATGTTTCCAGCTGCAAAAGGAATCAAAAGATTTAGGGTTGAGTTCCCTCCTGATTCTGGAACATGTTCCACTGTGCAATCTTTTGTAATATCTCTCTGCAATAAAAGCACTAATGCTCTCCAAGAGGCCTCCCCCTTTCACTTTCCTCATAAGAGGTGATGACAAGCTCCCAGCCCAATTGTCTACACACATCCTTAACTGCAGGGAGCCAGAGATTTAGCTACCTTGCCTGGTTCTGACGCTAACCTGTATGCTGGTCCTGGGCAAATTGCTTAAGCTTTACCCGACCTGGACAAAATTTTCATAGAAATCCCTTCTTGCCAATACCGGAGCAGCAGTGTTAGCACTGCTGGGAGATGGTTGCAGACAGAGGGCCTTTCAGCCGTCTTCAGGACTCTGCTGCCAGAAAAGGAGACCTGCCCATGCCAGGGCTCATCTTGCTAACTCTGGGGCAGCTGAATCAGTTTTGTAAAAGCACATTGGTACTGTCAAGGTCCTGCCTTTGAACGTGTTTCTCCAGCTGTAAAATGTGGATAGAAACACTGAGCCAGCTCTGTAAAGGTCTGCTGAGATTTAAGCTATGTTGGCATCCTCCTCCTCAGTGTCAGTAGAGCTGGCAGACACAAGGAGAGTACAGGACGGTTTCTACTTTTCTTTGAATCATACTGTAAAACCCTGCAACCCTGAGAACAGACCTCGTAATTCCCAACAAGTACACAAGTGGGTTTAGGCGCTCGTGTGAGAGGGAAGGAAGAGGTTTGGGAGGGTTAAGTAAACAGTGCATCCAGAATCTTTTTGTTACCCTCCAGATTTACTTCTCCTCTTCAGTAGGAGTTTGTACAGCAAAGTACAATTTTGTGGCTCTTCTTCAGGACCATTAACTCAATATAAAAATATCAGCACTGTTTTTATTATCTGAAAAAAAGAGCTCAGAGCTGAGTTTTTGCGAGCAATGCTCGGTTCATTAAACAATGACTCAGAGTAGGTTTTGTGGTGGAGGATTCAGCTTTTCCTTAGTGGTAGGATCAAGATGTCCTGTTTTCATGATAATCTACCTTTCATCTCTCTCACGTTGCAAAATTCATTTTTACCTTGATCCCACACAAACCTCTTAGTTTCTCGCTTTTGTTATTGTAAATTATTTACTTTAGAAATGTTGAATCATGACACTGAGGTTAGAGAAAATTGCACTTGTATTTAAAGTAAGAATTGTTCCCACATCTTCTGAAGATTCCTGGACTATTATTTTTGCGTGTCCTTATGTTTTATGGTTTAAAAAAGTTCAAGTGGCACTTGGTTTGGCCCTCCTCAGAGAGGTCCGAACCTGGACCTTTTACCTCAGAGATATTTAATTCCAGCAAATGATGCCTGCTAACGCTATGTGGGCAGAACTCTGCCTAGACAACGGAGAGCTGCGTGGGCAGTCAGGGTGCTGGCTTCCCTCAGACTGCCCCAGAGCGTGTTCTCCTGCACCGCTGCCAGCTGGCCTCCTCGAAGCCTGGGTGGCAGAGCACTGGTGGGTCCCGGGCTGCAGCTGCATGGGCTCACGTTGTCTGTGAATGGCGTGGTGTGCACCAGAACAGAAGCAGGCTGCAATTCAGAGAAGCACTCCAGAGTTTGTGTGAACACCTGAAGCTTACGTTAACACCTTGGACTTGCTAAAAATGAGCTAGAAATCTTCTGAAAAAAGCTATTTGTAATTCCCAGTGCGTACTTGCCCAGAAACACAAGGAAAAGGAGCCAGAGCCCCAGCCTCAGCCCCAGGCATGCACCGCAGCCTGCCCAGCAGCCTGGAAACACAAGGACATCATGGCCTGGGCCCACAGCTTGGTTATTACCCAGCTGCAACCCAGCCCACCAGTGCAAGGGCCACTTCTCGCCCACGCTCCTCACCATAAGCTGTGTGTCGGTGGCTGAATCACATCTGCTGTAAGCAAAGACACGCACTGGTTACCCATCATCTAGTGACAGGCAGCTACCCAGGCTCCCTCCATATGCAGTCACAAATTAAACAAACTTGTTTGTGTGTCAGACGGCTGAAGCGAATGCGAAAGCTGAGATAGGGTGACCTGCAAGGTGGTGCGTGCAGTACAGCAGTGAGTGGCTACTGGCAGCGGCTATGGGTCTGAGCCCAATAGCCCTTCTTTTTCCATTTTTTATAGGTTTTTATGAATACAAAGATGAGATGCAGCAGGGCATGTATAAGACAGCGTGCATCTGAAAAAGACATAATTTACACTTTGCTGTGTTATATCCGCTTACAGGTGCCTGTTTTACCACCCTGAACACTGCCTATGGAATTACTGCAACACCAGTGCTACTTTGAGAATAAACTGGATTGGGATACAACCAGCGGGTTGGTGCCAGCAGACAAATTGCTGCTCTGACCAGCGGCTGGCCTCAGGCCATCATGCATAGCTCCTACGCCCTCTTCTCTGAGCCAGTCAGTAGCCCACCACGCCTAACAGTGGCGGCCGCTTGCCTGCTGAATCTCTGCTCCATTGAGCAACGTACGACATGCAGAGAGGCAGACAGGGGCCACCTCGCTAGCCATTTAATGAGTAAACAAACCACTTCTTCAGTGTGATCCAGGATCACTCAGCCTGAGCCGGAATGCCAGCCTGGCAGAAAAGGGGCTCTTGGTCTGGCCCCCCTCCGCAGCAGCTGGTGAGGGGCTTGTCCCTCGAAGAAGGGCGCTGCCACCATCTACAAAGCATGTAGGACAACCTGTGCCAATGACTTTTTCCACAGGCCAGCTCAACCTGCATGAGTTAATCCATGTTTTCTGTGCATTAGGCCCCAAGTTCTTTTGCAGTACCACTGATTGATAGTTGAATTTTCCATTTTAATGGCTCTCATCTTCTGGAGTTGTCAGCAGTGCTCTGTAATTGTGGACTATTTAAGCCTCAGCACATCTTGCAGGCAGGTTTTATACCCTCCATTTACAGAAAGGCAGGGTGAGACCAGGCAGCCATCGGAGGGTATGTGCCAAGCTACATCACAGCCAGGGATAAAGCCCCATTTTCCTCTGTTTCTGCAATGAGATGTTGTCTGTTTAATCCAGGCAACTGTGAAGGGATGGGATTTCCCAGCAGGATGGCGTGATGTGCATGTGAGAGCCCGAGCAGAAGCCCCAGTGAATGCTGAAGTGCTGCTGGCTTCTCCAGTGGCACAGGAAAGTAACTATTTTATCTGTACGTTGCCCTGCATTTTACAGCCCTTCCCATCCCGCCATGACCTCACTCCTTCATGGATGGGCTCTCAGGTCGTGTTAGTCCGCTTACAGCCACAGCTACAGGGCAGCCACTAATTTAAATCAGGCTGAAAGGAGAGACATTGGAGTGCAGAGCTGTGAAGAGCTATAGGACAGCAGTAACGCAGCCAGTCTTCTTTTCTCCCAGGCTTTATCAGGATGCATTTGATGCTTGCTCCTGCTCCATATGTGGGTCTTTGCCACCCTGTCAAGGAGTTGCACGCATGTGTGCTCTCCCTGCCAGCTCGGAGGCAGCGCTGCAGGCAGGCAGACCTCCCTCACCCCGCTGCCTGCACTCCGGAGCGGTGGCAAGGGCAGAAGTGTGCGCTGGAGGACTTTGAAGCAATGCAGGACTGGGGGGGAGCACGCAGGACCCACAAAGCAGGAACCTTTGGGTCGCATGTTAGTGCTAGAAACCTGCCAGAAACGGGACAAATGCAGGAGTGCAATTAGCGAACCGTATTCCCGGCTGTTTCCAGGGAGTGTTCGTTCCCCCTTCCCAGCTGTGCTGGGGTGGAGGTGAATTTCCAGTGCAGCGGGAGCACTAACAAGTTAATGTTTAACATTATTATTACCTCATCTTCCAGAGGCTCCTTCTAAACATAACAATTGACGACAGGCTCCTGATAGTTTGGAGGAGACCGACCTCAGCCCTAAGACTATGATGAATATGATTTCCCTTCCCCCTCTGTTTTGATTTTCTGCTCTGTTACTCCAGAGCATTGGCTGGCCATGACCCCTGGCTGCTTTTTCTGTAATTACCAGCTCCTGCCAGATTTACTGTGGAAGTTAATGTCTGTTCCAGCCAAGTCAGCCCCACTGTTATATTGTACGAGACAGTAACCCCTTCAGTACAGGCAGAGCTCTAGCGAAACAAAACAAAGAGTCAGGGAAGGGGCTTCTCAAGGCCCTGGGGAAAGCCTCACGTGCTTGACGAGGGTGCCACATTAACACTAGCGCTTTCATTATGCAGAGGCAGGCCACGAAATCTTCCTCAGGGTCTTTCAAATCCTGCAGAGCACACGAGGTGCTCGATGAGGAAGAAGCAAGAAAGCAACTCTTACCAGAGCGCCAACAAACTCTCAGGCTTTCCTCTCAGTCCACTATGCTCCTCTGGGCCTTTTCTTCAGAGCCCGTCCATGGTCTGGTGGGACTTTCTTTAATAAATTAACATTCTGGACAGTTACCCTTAAAATTGGAAGGATTTTTTTCAGATGTTGTTTTTGCAAGCAATTTTTTACATGCTCAAATGAAGCTTGCTAAAAAGGGCAAGATTTGGACTCAGATGGCTATCCAGTAGAGGCACGTGTCTCAGCTTCAGTCCAGCCATCAGAAACACCTCATCTTGCATGCACACATTCTGCCCGGCTGATCAGAGCAGCTCCTGGGCTGCACTCATTACAACAATGTGCAAATACCGGAGTATTTTAAAGGTCTGTAGAAGATGAAACATACTTGAAACATACTCAAGGGCTAAATGCAGTTAAAAAAAAGGCCAGATTCTGATGAAAATTATATTCAGCTATGTCTGTAATAATTCCATCTAAGCCATTGGAGCTGTGGGGTGCAAGTCCTGTGCCATGGGGTCATGGGGAAATTAGGTGAGTAGCCTTCGTATGGTGTGCACCACATGAGCAGAAGTGGCCACAACAGCAATGAGCAACGGCAGAAACTTCTGCTCTAGGCACAGCTGGGAGATAATCATGAGGAATCAAAGAAATGACCCAAGTACCAACCTGTTAATGTGACCTGTTACTATGGATGGGAAGACTCTAAGAATAGACCGAGTAGGCTTGAGTAACACATTTGCAGCAAATTCTCATCCAGGGCTCCCCTGTTTCTGTTCAAGATTTCACAGACAGATGCACAGTAAGTGCATGGTGTAAGTAAGTCTGGTGCTTCCAGGATGGATCAGATGTGTGCGTGTGCCCTGTACAGTTATTCTTTGCATTTTAGATAGTTTGATATTGAGATATATCGGGCAGTACACACGCAGTAGGTCTGTGCCTCGGACTTACTTCATGTGGCTCTTTTAGCAGAGTGCACATGTGCAACAGCGTGGGTTGGGGTGCTGCCTGTCCCAGATACCCCGGGGTGGTTCCTGGGCACCTGTTTGAGACTCTGAGATGTGCTGCAGTGCAGCAAGGGGCTTTTGACCTGGTGGGCCAACCAGATATTTGGAAAACCATGAGAAATCTATAAAGCTTAAACAAAAAAAAACCTCCAAAAAGATCCAACTGGAGATATTTATGTGTGGAAAAAGAGGACATATCTGAAAATGTAGATGTATGGGCAGCCCTTGCCTTCACCACAATTTGAATCTGTGGTTCATGGCAGATAGCCCACTCTTGAGGAAAAAACAGCACTCTCTTCTTCACCAAGGCCACCAGAGCCAACTTTAGGGTTTGTGGGGCTGCGAGCAGGACTGGGTGCCAGAGCTGCTTGGAAGGAGAGGCTCTGTGCTTATTCCCACTGTGGAAGCTGGGACTGGAGACGTACCAGGACAGTGGGGCTGGAAGTAGCAGTTTGACATGTGGAGACTCACACACAACCCGGCTTTCGGGTAAAAGACTTTTGGACCAGCCACACCTCAGGTGTGAAAGAAAGGCTGGCTTTTTGCGTGCAAATTTGACAAGAGCTCACGCTTACCGATGTCCCAGCGAGTGGGTTGGCGTGGGTCCCAGGCTCTCCTGGGCTGCATGCCTTTCTGCGCTGACGGGGAACGGGAAGGGAATGTCTCTGCCCAGGTAACCTTGATAGCGGATTGCAAAGCACAAACAAGAGTAAAAACAGGGTATCCCTGTCAGAAAGCAGGGGAGATGAAGAACATCTGAAGTCATCTGCAGTACTCTGGGGGCACCAGTTCTGGACCAACACTGGGAGGAAGCTCACCCACCAGCCCCTCTAAACCCCGGGCTGGGTGAGGACAGCGAAGGGGACCCAGCACGGGCCTCTCGGTGATGAGGCAGACCTCTCAAATCTTTTCTAGCGTGTGAGACAACCCAGTGGCCTGTCACGCGACGGGGGGACGTGTCTGGCAGGCTGGCCCTGTGAGAGGCAGGGGCTGTGGCAGGAGGCCACGGTGGCCTGGCCGCCGGCCAGCCCACGAGGTTCGCCTCCTCCAGCAACCTGCCAATCTGCCGCCCCTGGACGTGCCGTCGGGGAGCGGGAGAGCAGCCTGGCCGTGCGCTGTGCTCAGGCATGAGGTATTTATTATCCCAGCAGCGGGGAGGCGTGAGGTGGGAGTCGGCTCTGCGAGGAGCGCAGGGGCTGGCTCTGCCCTCAGCGCAGGGGACGCCTGAGCTGGGGGCAGGAGGGTGCCACAGGAGCCATGGTGCTGCGGATGGAGATCTCCGTCTTCTCGAGGTGTATCAGGGTGCCACAGGTGCCTGTTGTTGAAAGTTGGCTAAACAAATCCCCGCCAGTACGGGGCGGGAGCATTGCCCTCTCCCTGCACTGCTTAGGACAACATCTTGTTCCCAGGAGATCCTCCCCCTGGCTCCTGCTCTCTTCCCCCAGGCTGGCGAGGTCTGCAGCACTGCCTGCAATGTGCCCCATGCACGGAGCGTGCCGGACACACTCAGGCACGCTCACCTGCCCTTTGGGTGCTACCACAGCCTTTTCAGAGCACCCCAGGCTGCCACTGTGGGAGGCTATGGCAGGCACGAAGACATGCTGATGGATGTCCCAGGGTGAATCACAAATGGGGTCCTGCTCTCCATCGTCTTCCTCCGCACGCCAAAGCACCACATAAATGCTATTGCATAGGCTGTTGTTTTAAGGCATGTGTGTGAAGCACCCCACAGGGTGTCGGGGACTGCCGTTGCGGGGCAGACGGATGGTACCCGGTTAGCCGGGTACCTGCCTCTGGCCACGGCTCGTACGCACACTGCAGAGAGGAAGGAAGATCTCATTCCTGCACCTGGGCGGTGACACAGCTCTGGGCTCTGTGGGCAGGACTCCCCAGCGCACACCCCAGGGTGCCATCCCACCTCACGGGGGTGCAGGGCTATTGCATCCATCCCTTCATCCCTTCTCCCTTCGGTATGGGGTGCGTTCCTGGATGTGTGGTAAGCCGCCAGGTATTTTCATGTTACGAATCGCACAGGATAGTTAAACATGTGTTACAGGCCATTTGCAACTATCTTCACCTTATTGAAGCAGAGATTAAAAGTTTCCAACAGTTGCAGCCTGGCCTCGTCTCAGGTACTCAAACAATTTCAAACCTCCAGATTCACAATATTGAACGAGTTGGATTGATGAAAAACGAGAATTAGACTTTCTTGATTTTTATATTGCTCACTGTCTGTTTTTGCAAAGGTATTTTCAACCTATATTGAAAGGTGAAATATATTGTCAACATCTTTTTAAGTGTCTTCAGGTGCAAGTAGACGTGATGGGAAGCCCTTGAACAAGGGCAGGAGTGGGAGGTAGCCCTGTCGGCCCCGTTTACGATGCAGACTGGGATTTGCTGCTGAATTTGTTGAGTTTGACTGCAGTTTTCTTTTGATATTGGGGTGGGTACCTGTTGTGTTTGAGTAACTATTTTAGTAGTTACGGCCTGGGAGAAGAGCTTTTTGTGTCTGTAAATCCAATTATAAGAATGTGGAATTTGTCAGTTTGAAAACTGAAGGATTACACCTATGTTGGTGTGTCGGTCAACAATTACTTATATGCAGACTGTTTATTATTGGCAATTACACTTACTGGAAAGCCTGTGTAGCGAAACCTGCCCTATCGTAAACACGCTCAGCTATCTGGTCATCAAGCTGTGGGTTTTTTCTTGCAGGGATGGAGGCTGACACCAAACCCAGCAACAGAACAAAAGCTTGGTCAGAGGGAAGGGGGTTTGCAGCGTATGAAGTGAGTTTTGATTCATTCCCGAGCTCAGATGTTGCTTTGGGAAATGTATTCTCTTCAGGTCTCTCGCTGTGACTCTATAAACAGAGGCAGCGACTTGCATTTGGAGGCACTAAAAGTGATTTAAATGATTCAGCCTGGGATTTTTGCCAAGCAGCACCTCCTTCTGTTTGCTGCGGGGGCTTTTCTGCCCTCCCCCTTGCCGGTGGGTTGGTTGTTGTTTTTTGTTTTTTTTTCTCCTTCCATGCAAAATTTTTTGAGACTATCCTTTGAGACAGTCTCTTTCTCCTAAAAGAAGAAGGGGAAAAAAAAAAGTTTGCTTCTCCAGATGGACAGCTGCTCCCTGATCCTTTTGATGTTGCTTTTATCTGCCAGGCCAGTGCTCTCTCACCCTCTCCCCTCCCCCGGAGGCAGTTTCCATGAGGGTCTCAGGGGAGCTTTGTCTCTCACATGTGTTTAAAGAGAAATGTGGAGCTGACACAAAGGCTCCACGGCTCGACCTTTCGCCCTCCGGAGTTATGAGGGCCATAAAGCTCGAGTCCCTGGTAACAGCGCCGATGACCAGGGCAGTTCTGGACACAGAGAGAGCTTTTCTGGCAGAAAATTGTTTAACTAAAAATAGTTCTAGGGAGGAAAATAAAAGGTTGTGCAAACTAAGCAATGTCTTTTATTGCCTTATTTGGTGTTACTGGTAGTAGTATGAATTTCTTCAGCATGGCCAGAGGCAGACGGTTTCATTGCATTTAATATCAGATTTTAAATGCATGGGGCACAGATAAAAAGCGACACCCTCTGAGGTGCAGGGGAGCAAGCCTGCAATCACCGGTCTGCAGATGCAAAGGATGAAGGCCGCTCTGCTGCAGCACCTGACCTCCAGGCAGAGCTCAGCGGTGGCCCGGGATGAGGCACAACCTTCAGGCATTGAGGCTTTCCCTACCAGGCAATGGGAGAGCTGCTTCTCCTTGCTAGAGAGGAGGAACCTTGGAGTCCAGCAAAGGCCTGAGGAGCCACCAAGCCAGCCACCAAGCAACCTTTAGCCTCAAGTCTCACAAAAGTGTTCAAGTGCCTTAGCTCCAGAGCAGAGGAAGGGATCACTGTTCCCTTGCCGCTCACAGCTGTGAAGCTCTCCTTGAGCTAGGTGTCCAAGCTGGGTGTCTCCCACCATGATTTGAGTCATTAGCAGTGCAATCTTTCTCTTTTTTTTAATTCCTGTTCAGCCTGGCTAGTAAGAGATGTTGGATCCAGGTGCTCCACACTAGAGCCAAAAGGTTCACTAGCATTTGCTTTCCTGCTGAAGCTCTTGCCTTCTGCCTAAAATGAGCCAGACATAGAATGAAAGGGGAGAACCCCCCCCAGATTTTCTTGCCTCTTGCAGAAGGTATTTATTTGCAGGAGAGTTGCAAGAGTGTTGAGTCCCTATGTATAAGTTACAACAAGTGGAAAAGCTTCCACAGATGAGTGACTTGCTCAGGACATCTATTAGCCTAATGATGAAGCTGCTCTCCTCAGAGGTGCCAGATAACAGAACAGAAATTCAGAGGTGGATCCTTCATTTCCTTAACGACAGCTCTAATGTTTGAATGCTGGGTGTGATAAAGGGCAGGTGACCATGAAGCCTTGTCCCCCAGTTTTCTTTCCTTCAAGTTAAACTTGCTGCAATGTGGCCTGGCCATTCAGACAGCATAGGCGTCTGCTGAGCAGGGGTTTGTGTGCATGAAGGCACTGAGCAGGAGTTTCAAAATCTTTATAGCATCTAAATATTGTAAGAAAATGCCTCATTCTCTTTGGGAGCAGGTTGTTTGGGAACAGGGGCCACCTGTTACATACATATGTGTGGGTATATCAGCTCGATGGGGTTCTTATCAAGGCTTAGGGCTATGGCAGTAATAAGACATTTCCCAGGAATCTTTCCTTAAACTTTTATTCTTCTAAACCAGATACAGTGAGGTTCATTTGCTGTGCAACAGAGGGATAGGTTTTTCCTACTCACAAAAAAATTCAGGAGACACTTATTTTAGGTTAAATAAAACAAAGCCAAGAAGCAGGGGGGAGGGGGGAAATCAAGTCTCTGAAAGAAAGAAAAACCTCAGTGATTTATATTGAGACATTTTGTGTTTTTAACCTAAATACAGCTACTGTTAGAGCAGACAGGGAGAATTTTTACACCAAAAGGTACACACAGAAAACACAGCCAGCATCTCTTTCCACTTACATGATCTCTCACCCAGTAGTCTTTTGCTTGAAACGAGCAGCTTTGTATGTGAACACGAACTAAAACTCCCTATGCAACCATGCACCAACAACTGCATGCAGTAATTCTTCGTGTAGTTACATTTGTCTGCCTGTCTTGCATGATAAGGTGCACATATGCACTCTCATTTTCTTCCTATAAATCTCCTTTTCTTTTCAGAAAGTTGTAAACCTAAAGATAACAGCGCACACTCTCTTAAAAGCAAGGTTGACACTGAAATCCTTGGCTTAAAAATGTTGCCTGGAGGAGAAAAATCTCCATCAGCCCCAAAGCAGCAGACTCGGCTCATGTGCCAATTGTCGCTCTCCCACCATGCCACGGGGAACACGCTGGGGGAAGGAACGGTGCAAAAAGGAGTGCAAAGGGCAAGCAGTCCTTTGGCTCTGGCGATCCTTCAGTGGTATATGAGCCTTAAGGGGATCACATGATGGGAATAGAGTAAAACAACCATCTAGCTCCTCTAAATCACATCACCTTGTAGAATCAGCGAACACAATCTCTTCCCTCCCATATATCACCCTCACACCAGACAGATCTCGAATACAGAGGAGAATTGAGCACTTCTGCTCCAGAACATGCGTCTGCGGTTAATAACAGATGATGCTAATCACCGCTCCTGGAGCCCAGGGCTAGCTGATAAGTCTCTCTTCTGACTACTGACCCCCATAATCTTCTCATTCCTGAGAAGGAGCAGATATTGTGAATGATGGGTTTTGGCAATTGGGACAAAAATAGTCCTCCTTTTGCTCAAGGAATTCAGATAGCAAACTAAGGGAGCAGCGGAGTGGCTGAGCCGCCAAACTACAGGGCTGGGAAAGATCTGCATCGTGTATCTGGCTCTGCCACAGGCTTGTTCTTGGTGACCTTAGGAAAATTAAAGGTCTCACAGTCTAATTTTCTTCCTCTGGAAAAATCAAGATAATAATAGACAGCATCTCCAGAATGGTATTGTGAGGATACATTCTTAACTGGTATTTGTAATACGCTTTGAATTTCCCAGAGCAAGGTAGGATATAATATTAGCAGCTGAGAAACATGCTTTACTGAAAGTGCTTCTTTACTGAGTGGTTTCACTGCTTTTGCATCAGCCCTTGAGGCTGCATTACCACTGAAGGGTAGCCTCACCAACTCTCCATTTACACTTTAAAACCTCTACCCAGGCAGCAGCAGAGTCACAGATGCAGCTGCAAGAAGAAACCACACACCACAGTTGTGCAGGTGCACGTGGGCCCCAGTGGGAAAGAATATTAACTATTTCCTGGTAATAGGGACACAGAGGTCCTTCACGCGGGTAAAAGAATCTCAGCACAGTTCCAGGACACAGCCTGTGTGGGAAGCTACTATCCAAATGAATGCTCAACTGTGCTTAACAGATCCTAGCTTAAATGACTATAGACCAAATATTCTGGATTCTCTTTCAAATTCAGCTAAGTTTGTGCATTGTGTGCCCCATATTTTCATTATGGCAAGGAAAGCTTTCATCCTACGATTTCCATTAGTGTTAATTTAAAGCTTTGTGCCTGGAAGGCATAGTTGATATTTACCACAGTATTTCAAGATTGGATCCATTTTTTTAACAAGCTAATTGTATTATTTGCATCTGTCCTTGACAAAAAGTTGCAGCAGGATCATTCTTTGTGCCCATAAAGTACCTGGGAATTAGAAGAATAATTAATAATTGATACTTTTTTAGAAGCGTTTTACCTTTTTGGAAGAAAATTGTCTGTTTTGATTCCCTCTAATATATTCTTTAATTACAATTATTATCTGAAATGGAAACCGAATGATTATTTGCAAAAGTAACAAGGCATGTTTCCCTTCTCTGAAAAGACTGAAGTGAGAATCAGGCCTCCAGTATGAATGTATACATAATCTACATTTTAAAGCCATTTTCTATGAAATTGCTTCCAGTTATCTGGTCTGCTAGAATATTAAGATGCAAATCTAGGCAAAGTAGATTTTTTTTAGACACCTAATATCTGTGAACCTAGTTGGATTGGCTGAACTGAAGCTGCTGCAGGAGATAATGATGTTCTGCTGAAACACAGCAACGCTTCAGTAAACCCTGATGATGAAAATGCATTGAAATAACAACATGTGGCATTGCAATCCACCCACACATCATCATGCATCACACCAAAAATGTCATGATGTGCTGATGGTTAAGTTTCTCTTCTAAAATCACAAAGCTGGCAGTTCTAGCTGCAACGCTCACAACAAACCATGCTTTTTCATTTCATGTCTTCAGCTGGTTTCAACTGTACCCAGGATCTTTCTTACTTGAGAAGGTGATGGTGGATGCTCCTTAAGCATTTAAAAATGAGATTCAGAAAAATACTTAGCCATCCAAGTTTCCACTCCTACAGAGCCCCACCTGAACAGTAGGAGGCTGTAAAACTAGGCAAAAAATCTAGTAAGAAAGAAGTCTGGCACGAGATTTCCATGCCTTCTTGCTTTCAAGCAGAGCAGAAAGTAGCCTCTGTCTTTCAATTTTACTTGAAATACAACTTCTGCAGGTTTTCCAAATGCCTTTGAACTTACAAATGTTTGAAAGCTTAGATTTGGCACAAGTTTCAGCAAAGGTTTAGGGTGGTAGGTAGTTGGAATGATGGCAGAAATGGAATTCCATCTTCCCTCTATGTCATGATAACAAAATAGTTATGAAAACTTTTTTTAATGTTTGGCTTCTTGTCTGTTTGATAAATAAGACAACACATTCACAATCACTTACCTTCAAGAGCTTCCACTCTTCCTACTACTGGTGGAACTAAAGTAAAGATGAAAAATTTTAGGAAAAATTGCTTGAATGGATCAGGCTAAATCCAAAGAAGGCCTGCCTGTATTTAGGTTGGGGCCTGGATGGAGATTTGGTGCCTATACCCTAAATTTTAACTTTGATAACCTCAGCTACTGCTTAACTCCGCAAATACCTACTTTCAATAGGTGCTTCAATGTTTAACATCAAAAAATCTTATTTAAGCACTCTTAAAGTTCTATAACTACACATGCTTACTAGCACTTCAGTGTTCATAGGTCAGAGAAGTGAGACTTCTACCCCACACCGAAGGTCAAAGGAGATCCAGACACAAACCATTTCTTCTCTCCACCCTTCCCTCCTTTTCCGTGTTGAGCTGGATGATGATGCCTGCTGCTTTTTTTTTTTTCCCTCAAAGCAACAGTGATGATGATGATGATCCTGTGTTTTCACACAAGAGCTTGGCAGTTGCGGCAGTCTTCCCAGGATATACATTAGATGCTGCAAAGTGACAGTCTTAAACATGGTTAAAAGTCCATTAGGACTTCTTCCATCCTAACCAAGGGGAGTGCTGTCCTCCTCTCATTTCATATTTCCGAGGTACTGGGGAGATGGACATAATTCCTTCTGAAGGGCTTGAAATTCACATTTCCTGCCTCCCTAGAATATGTTATAATGATCAGGGGAGGGACTGGAGTGGGACATTTCTCCTCTTGTAGGTCTTCCAGCAGAGAAGGGAAAGCAAATTGGATTCACTATGTCAGAAGAAGAGTGGCCATGGCTATGATGCCTGCTGGTTAGGGCACTCACCTACCACAGCCTTGGCTTCCTCGCCCTGCCTCAGGATTGCTTCTGCATTTTGCACTAAGCAGCTATTGCCTGAAGTACCTAAACAGCCCTGAGATCAGCATGTGGAGCCCAGGATGTCCCTTACCACCTGAGTGCAAACTAAGCAGAGTTACATACTTGCCTTCTGGTCCAACTCATTTCTAATGCTTCCCTAAAGTTGTCTTTCCAACAAGAGAGCTTGGGAGTACCCCCAAATCTCTTGTCTAGTGGCCAGAGTACTCTAAGCAGCTGTGGCTTTATGGGGGGCAGAGGGGTAGGAAAGGGCAATAGCAGGGCTTTGCTGCATTTCACACCTCTGGCCAATCGCACCTGCGAAGATATCACACACTCATGAATTACGTGGTGTGACAGTGGCCATGCAACTGTGCTACGTATTTCCCTCTGCACTTAGATCAGAGCTGAGCCTGTCCCTGCCTCCTAGGAGGTCTGAACCTCCTCAGGGTCCTGGCTTCTGCACCATGGGGCTGAAAATTTGGTATCGCAAAGCCTGGCCCTGCAGTGACAAAGTTCCTCTTTTGGACCCAGCATGTATAGTCTGGGAGCAAAGCCTAATTACATTTTGATACCACTCAGTCCTTGGTCTTTCAGGTGATACTGCCAGTAATAACTGGCAGTGATGGGCATTTAGTTATGGCAGTGATATTTTGCTATGGGAACTCCCATCCACTGCCCTCTGAACTGAGCCCACAGGTGTCACATCACAAAGGCAAGTGAGCAGTTCCTCAGTAGCAAAAGCTTTGGATGGCTCTTGTGCACAGACAGGTTTAAAAACAGGGAAAGGTCTTACAGACCCCACTACTGGTCAACAGAGCCACTGATTCCTGAAGCATGGCCAGCACACAAATATAGAAGTAAATGTGACACAGTGCACGGTCTTCTTAGGGAAAGGACTTCGGGAACTTCCCGTACAGACGTGGCTGCGTCTCCTCCTTGTACATACCACAGAGGAAATGGAAGATGAGAAACACCAAGGGTGGGAATTAAGACTGTGTTTTCATTTCCTCTTTCTTGTTTGTTACTTGGTCCTTCTCTAGTAAAAGAGAAAAAAAAATACAACAACAAAAAACCCAGCTGCACCTGGGTTTTTACATAAATGTTCTCTTGCACTTCAACTCGTTCACCTCCTGGCAACACTGAACTCCAGAAAATACGGCACGCTCTCTCTTTAAGAAAGACTGCTCCCTGCCCAGCTGTTGACTTGCCTGAAGGTGAGACCTCTGCTTAAATTCATGGCTCCAGCTGTCAAAAGCAAAGAAAAGCAGCTTTTCCTTGGCGGCTCTCTGCTTTGGGTAGAATTTGACATCTTCCTCAGTCAGCAGAATTTAATCAGCATCAAGTGCCCACAGCCGCTCAGCTCCACCACCGCGGGGCTGGGGCTGGGGAGCCAGACCTGCGGAGGAGAAAAGGGGGAGAGTCTGCAAGCAGCAGGCACAAACAGACACAGGCACAATTGCCCGCTTCTATAGGAAATCCAAAGCTTGTCACTGTCTAGGGAGAACCTCATTATACCCTTTGACTTAAGAATTGCTGTTATCACACAGTAACCTTACCCAGCTTAGGCTCTGCTGCATCGGCCTGAGCAGCTGAGAGCAGTAAATGGAGTGAGTTATTGACAGCTGACAATGATACTGATTTCCAAAAGAAAGCCAGTGAAATGGGCTCAGGGATATTGTTTCCCAGACTTGAGCGAACAAGTAAAGCCAAGGGAGCCACTCCTGAGATTGCAATGCCCTGCTTGCCTTCCTCTCAGGGAAGAGAGTGCCTTCAAGTTATTGTCACATGGATGTCAACAAACTAAATGATCAGCTCATGTAGCAAAATTGTTTAGCCAAGCACCTAACCTCTGAAGCCCAGCATCTGATGCATTCACGAAACTCGAATGGTCAGACCGGCGCCTGCAGACGTAGGTACATGATGCAGATGTAGGTACATGCAGACTTGCCTGTGGACCCACCACAGCAGGAGGGCATTTGCTTTTCCCCAGTACTGCCACCTCCTTCCTGCAACCAAGCCCCAAAATCCCGCAGAGAGAAACGCACTGGGGGGAGATCAGGATAAGGTCGCAGCCAGGGAGGTGGTGGCGTGGCGGGTCCCGTTCCAGGATTCAGCCCTGGGACGATGTCTGCTGGGGGGCAGTGCTGGCCGCACCCCTCCTGCTGCCCTGTCCCCTCGCTGGGGACCCAGCCCGGCTGCCCCGAGACCCTCGTCTCGGGGGGCTCGGTCAGTGCAAGACAGCTGCTGTTACAGCAGGAGTGTGCATGGGGTGTTTTCTCAAGGAGACTTTGTATTAGTGCTTACCCATTTAAAATAACCTCCTCACAGTAAATATTATCTGCCTATGTGTTTTCAACACACAAACTCCAGACGTTCCTATACATGTAGTTCATTTCTAGCACCTGCAGCTGTTACCCATTTCCTGACAATACCATCGTGCCCATTGAGGAGAGGAAGGACATGTTGAATTGTTGTGTGGTTTTTTAATGTTTACCTCTTCCACCTGTTTGATATTAGCCTGCATAATGGCAGGGAGCTACAGCAGGGGAGGCGGCTGCTGGGAGCAAACAGGAAATGAGGCAATGCCCGAGGTGAGGGAGGCAACGGGCAGCAGGGCTGTGAAGAAACGAGGGGGGGGGGGGCATTGGCTGTGAATATCTGCTCGCCTCTCAGCGGAGGGATGATTTAGTTCTCTCCAGATCCAAGCTAGGTATCAGAGGGACACTAAAGGACCGAATGCCCCCAGCTAGAAAAGAAGAGGGGTGGGAAGGGAGAGGTGCAAGGGGGAGATGTTGTGGGTGGAGGTGGGAGCGCAGGTAAGGGCTTGCTGCTCGGCCAGCGGGGGAGAGCTCGCAGGTGCATGGCAGCCCAGGAGCCTGACAGTGATCAATGCGGAGCTCAGGCTGTGAACTGTGTGCTCTCGCAGCCTGTAGCCATGAATGTGGCGAGGTTTTTTTTCCCCAGTTCCTTTGTATTTGGGGAATGAACTTCATAAAACCTGCATTCATCGTTTCTGCTCAGCCACATGACAAACTTCTACTGAACTGTGTCCTGGAGGGGTGATGCAGCCACAATAACAAGATCCCTCCTGCTCCAGTCATTAAAAACACTGCATTTCTCATTTCGCAGCTCTGGGGGAGGGGACCGAGAGCAGCCGAGGAAGCAAATCCCACTGAGGATACTGTTACAATATGAAAGAGACCATTAACCCAGTGCATTTACCTACAGAACTTAGCAACACATGTCCTACCAAAAGACACGCTTTTAATCTTATCCTAGCATTGCTCACCTTTCTCAACGTTTACCTTCAAAAAAAGCTGTTGCCGACAAGCAAAATTACGATCTTGCTCCCCTTCTTAAACCTCTCTATTTAAAACTTTGCAGCACTAAAAGGTACAGTGCTGATCTTGTACAGTGTCTGGAGTCTCCTCTTCTCAAATGATATCCCCCTTATATGAACAGCTAACTGAAGACATCTGTTGGATGCAATTATCTTAATGCTGCATATTTGTTTTAGACATTATTTTCTATATTACTTGGGGATAATGTATCTAATTACGTTTTTCTGACAGCGATACTATTTGTGAAGGTGGTTTTCTACTGTCAACCAAGTTCAGTGAGTGGTCAAACATTGTTTGTCAAATTTCTAGTAAAATTTTGTTATTGATTAATGATGTAGATGTGCATGTTTAATTATTTTAATACTTCTTCCCAGCCCCTGTAACTAGCAGAGGTGGAACGCACGCTGACGTGCGGATCCTTAGCTTTCCTTCACTGTAACAGATTTTCATGGCAGGAGGTGAACTCTGCTACAAGCTTTATGCCTGTAGGACTACCTGCCGTACAGCACTCTGCTTGTGGGAAATGGGCCAACTAATAACGTTGGATTAAAGAATAGATGGAAATGACTGAAACATATTTTCTTTTGAAGTCAGAAATACTTTGCTAGAAGTTCTAAAATTTTCATTAAATTTTGTGACAGCAACTTGCGCTGACTATTTTATGAAGCACTAGGGAAAACACTTCAGCAAATGTCTGCAGAAAGCTTTTCTCTACCAACTCCATTTTATCTGTTTTCTAAAAAAAGGCCTTATAGACTCTGACACAGCCAAGTTGCTGTGGCTTGCTAAAATACCAGTGTTAGCTGAAGCCTGGTAATTGTACAAACACATGCTTTTAGCTGGGGCAAACACAAGATAAATGACATTAAGTTTTCTCTCGGGTATAAACTAACATGTTTCACCTTACAGTGGGAGACATGATTGCAGGTCATGCAGAGCAGCTTGGCGGATGGGCAGTAACTCGCTAAGCTGAGGTTAGCCTGAAGATGCGTCTCAGCTTGGTGTGAAGCCCTGGTCCTTCCCAACAAGGACAACAAGGGTCCTTCCCTCGTGCCTGAGCTGGTGAGCACAGAGGGAAAGCGTATCATTAGTGTTATTTAATTTGCATTACTGTGATACTTAAGAGCTCCGGTTTGGATTAGGACTCTGTTGTGCTAGGCCTGTATAAACACACATGAAAGCATGACACTGTCCTCAAGAGCTGCCTGCGTTATACAAACGCACACGGGAGCCGGGTACGGTTTCACACTGAGGTTGGGCTTTGTCTTCCTTAATGCCTTGGGCTGTGCCAAGCATGTTGTCAGCTCTTGCAAATCCTCTGCATTTAACAGCCCGCACCTCAGCCTGCTCTTTGCTGAATTGGTAATTTGGCAAGTTCCCGTGTTTGTGTAGCATGCAGTAGGTTACCCAGAAGGATACTTGAGGCCAAGCTGGGACAGACCACGTGAGTCTATTTTAAGGGCAGCTACAAAAAGTCCCAATGTATTGCAGTTCTGAGTGGAGAGAGCTTGAACTGGCTGAGGAAAACAAGCACCTAGCACTAGGCAACTTGGGGGTCAGGAGGAGACGGAGCTGAGCCGGCACCGGCAATGCTGCAAGGCTTGTTGGGTCTGCTACATGCTTGATCCATGCAGGATGACTGAGCAGCCTGAAGGGCTGCAGGGCTCGCTGTTCCATGGGAAGCATCTCCCCATCAATGTTGAGACAGGCTGTTAACAAACAATAACAAAATTGTCTTTATATACCTCGGAGAAAGTGACTAAAGCAGAAGTGGAGGGAAGCAGGTAGTTTGTGAGAAATGTTCATTCATTTTCCCAGTATGCTATTAATAGGACTTCTGGCTTTAGCAGAAGAAATCCCACCTTGTTCCCTAAACCTTGCTCAATAAAGATGAGTCATAAGCAATGTCCATGTTTTGAAGCAGTGATCCTTCCTTCACCCTATGTAGGAATGGCAGGGTGACTCCTGAAAAGGAACAGGACAAAAACCTGTTTGGATATACACTGTGTTCAATGGCCTGTAGTCATAGTCTCATAGTGGTGTGCATCCAAATAGTGCTTGGGATTTCTCATTTTCTAAAAGTAAGTAGAGAGCTCTCTGCAGTAGTCTCCTAATTTCCCCTCTTCCTCTCAACGTTAAAGATCTGACTACATTACTCCTTCAAAACTCATTTAGAAAAGCTACATCGCTTTTTATAGATAGCCAGTAGTAGTTCAGTTGTGTGGAAGACCTTCTCTGCAGAGTGCTCTTTAGGGCAGAGTTCACCAGTACAGCTACAGCATCGTTTACGCATATGTTGTATGGATACGTGGTGTGATGCTTGCAACTGCAGCGTCTTGTGGGTTAAACAAGTGATGTGGGCAGATTGACTCGGGGAAAGCGTTTACATATCAAAAGATGTAAGAATTCTCAAAAACCGGTATAAACCTAATAAACAAGTCTCATCAGGTGTTGTTCAAGGCGGTTTGGTTTTGTTCGGAAGTAAGAATGCAATGCAGTCAAGGTGTTGCGGTCTGACTGATAAACCAGTTCTGGTCAAGATGGGGCACAAAGCCTCCGCTGTTTAGCTAACCTCACAGCAGAAGTGAAGCGTCTCGCCTTTGTTTCAGTGTATTGCACTCTGGCTCACTCATGTGATCAGTCACTCCCTATTAAATATACACATTTTTACTCTTGTTGACAAAATGCATAAATATTTGACCCCTGGAAATATGATATACAGCTAAAGACAGACTTTGAAAAACCTGGAGTATGTATGTGCAATATAAATTTCTCCTATCTCACAGGACCAGCATAGTAGGAAAAAAGATAATCGGTTGTGTCTCTTGGTCTCACTCTCCACCCGGCTCTCTCATCTCCCTTGCGCTCTCCCTCCTTTTTGCTATGGGATGTGCCAGCACTCGTCTTGGCAAAAGCCAGTCTTGGATCTTAAGATGAAGGAAACCCCAGTGTGTTCATGACTAGCTTAGCCTTTACCAGGCCTCCTCTCCTCCCACCCCAGCCCGCACCACGAGACGAATTCGTGGTGCTGGTGTGCTCTGGGGAAATGCAAGAGAGGGGCATCTGCACCCAGCACCGCACGGCTGCCTGGCGAACACGCAGCTTGCGCTCTCATACATCAGGGCTTTGCCATGTGTGTAAATGAGTGTGCAAAATGCATGGGTGCAAAGTGTACGTAAATACATGCGCCACACAGGCAGACCTGGCAGACACCACCAGCGGTGGGACAGCAACAGGGCATTGCCATTCAGTCTGGTCTTGGTCTGTGTTTCCAGCAGGGAAGTCAAATGATCAAGTGCTTTGCTGTCAGTCGTAGGGACCTGGCTCCTTCTCTGTACTCAGGAGAGGTAACATCATCTGATGGCTGCGTGATTTCCACCCACCACCCTCCACTACGCTGCACCCAGCTTGTTCGCTCTCCCTGTCCAGGCAATCTTTGGCCTTTCTAGAAAGATTGCCTGCAAAACTTGCCACCATCACCACTTTTGGTGGTGGTGATTTCATGACAGAGAAAACCATTAGGTCATTAGGAGTTGCACAGCAGCTCATTTTCCAAAGAAGCTACCAACCAACAGCTGATAAAGCACTAATTCTCCTTCAGCCACATGCAGTCTGGTCTGGATTTCGACCAGGGACTGAGATATGACAGGTTCCAGTTCTCATCCCCAGTACCTAACGGTGTCTTGTCCCAATAGTTAAAAATTAAATCACCCTGTGAGTAAACACCCATGCTGTTCTTAATGCATACACATCTATCAAGTCCATACCAGGACTTCAGATGGAAAGGGACCAACTGGGCCTTCCACATCATAAAACATTGTTAATGTTTTTGTGAAGCTGCATCCTAAGCTTGTTCTCTATTTTCCCCTTGTTAAATTTAATGGAAAATTTTTATATAAGCTTGTTCCCCATGTCATTCATTATTTTATACCATCTTGTTCTTGTATTAAGGTCATGCTTTAGTTTAAATAATTACTTTTCTCTCCCTGTTGTTTTCTCCTCTGATATATTTAAAGGCTCCTGTCCCTGCTCATCCATTCTTGTTGTTTTGTTGCTATATAAATCAGTTTCTTTTATATGTCTTCTAAGACAGGCTCTTCATTTCCCTGATCATGAGTTGTTCTGGTCTTTTTTGTAAATATGGGTGACAAGTAATGTATATGTTATTCTGGGTGATGTTTTGGTACTGCCTTACATAATGGCAGTAATGCTTTTCCAATTAGCTAAAGTATCTTGTCTGATACTTCCTGTGACTGCATTTATCTCTTCCATGGCCGTGTCATGCTGGTGGCTCAGCTACCCTGTAATGGATGACAATACCTTCGTCTTTCTTCACCACTGTTTCTTCCGAATGCCATATCCCTGTCGTTACAGCAGGAATTCCTGCTGCCTAGCTGCATGACCTTTTGCGCTGTGAATTTCTGAAGTCATCAAATTTTTTCATGATATTCTACTCATCCTCTCCATTGATGAGACATCTCATCTTCAGTAAATTTCATTAGCACATTATTATTATTATTTTTATGCCTCCATCAGCCCTGCTTAAGACAAGTGATAGTAAAAGCTCCTTAACTTTCATCTTATGCTGTTCCTGGTGGCAACCTCATTCCTTAAGTTAAAACACAAAACTTCTGTTGCAACTCCTTTTCATCACTGGCAGAAGCTATGCATCCACCTTTGTCCATCTATTTCCGCCAGACATTTTTCTCCAGTGTAAGAAAGGCAAGAGGAAAGCCGACTTCTTAAGCACGCAGCAGAGAACAGCACACTGTGATATGATCACCCTTGAGAAGAGCTGAGGGTGGGATCCCTGGATGTACTTGGCAAAGCAGCTGACATACGTATGGAGGGGGACAGAAAAGGATTTCTGCTACTTTTACACTCTTCCCAAATGTGCTTTACCCCAGAGGAATCTGGGAGCTGCTATAGAGGCACGTTTTACTGGGGTTCAGCAATATCTAGCTTTACTCCAAGCACAGAAGAAGCTAGGAAAAAAAAAACACAACAGTCTCGAGTTTGTGTGGCAGTTCATTGTCTTCAGTCTGGTCAGCTCCATGGGGGAAGTCTCAGAGCTTTGAGTGCAGCATTTCCAAACATTGAGAACAAACCCGAAGCATTTGTAAAAACCGCAGAGCGTACAGTTAATACACCCAGATGTGCTGTCAGCCCCACAGCACTGCATCGGAGTGGATGGAGTGCGTAAATCTTGGAAAGGTTAAAGCTGAGAGACCAGCGATACGCATAAAGACTCGTGTTCCTTCCAGGAGGAGGAGGGGTGAGGTGTTATCATTCTCCATTAATCACTTACATCTCCAACCTGCCTAAATCCTCTGAAAAGAACCAGCAAAGAAAACACCAGCTGCTGTAGCTCCTACTTTTTCCTCCGTACCCTCCAGTCTCCCTCCCTCCTCCCTGCCTTCCCCAGACTGTGTTTATTTTTACTGCTTGTGAATCAGCCAGGAACTTGCTCCCTGCAACAGGATCAGCTGAGAACAAGCTGCAGATTGAACGTTCCCTGAAATCCTGGGTTTGTTTTGTAGCTTACGACCAGCAGCAAAACAGTGGAGAAAAGGAGAGAAAGTGATACACGTCTTCTTTCTCACCTGGGGAGATGGGACTTTCATTCTGCAGAGAGCGGGACTTCCCCAAATTGTTCTTTGAATGCATGGCAGCTTTCACTAGAGATTTTGAGCATGCTTAGCTTATGAAAGTCACTTAAACTGTGAGTGCTTTGGGAAGGCAAGCATTGTTTTATATAGGAGCGCCCAGCTCCTGCAGTAACCTGGGCCCATTGCACCAAAACACCACACTGCACCATAAGCAGCACAGCAGCTACTCCCTTCGGCAACGGCTGTTTCTTCTCTCATCGCTATGATCTAAGAACTGTCCTGTCTTGAATAGCAAAAGGACAAAAGGATTTACCTTCCAAGCTCGGTCGTGCCATGGCTACCCCGGCTCTGGCATTAGTGCGATGGCTTGCACCATGTTAGTGAAATCACTGCAGGGTGCAGCGAGGAATGGCAACTGGTGACAGAGAAGTGACTGATGGGGAGGAGGGAGACAAGAGAGGGGAAACAAGGGGGAAAAAATGGAAGGAAAAAAGGAATTGAAACACATCCCCAAAAAAGTGTATGTGGGAAAACAGAAAAAGAAAAGGCAAAATCATTCTTGGGAGAACAAGCATCTTCCTCAGCTGGGGCAGGGTTTTCTCTCTGGTGCCTCTCTGGACCCGTGCTGTCTAACAGAGCACCCATGAGCACTGTCCCAGGATGCATTCTCCTGCCACGCTGCAGTCCAGGTCCCTAGGAGGATCACACTATTGACCCCCAAGCAGTGAGAATTTGGGGAACCAGGTTTGGAGTCCTGTCCTCCACAGAGCAGGGAAATCCTTATTTACAGAGCCACCGAAATACTAGCTTTCTCCAGACTCTTGCGTTCGAACAGTCCAAAGGCCACCCCGACACGTGCCATCTGACAAATCATGTCATCTGATTTAAATCCAGCATTTCAATTCGTATGCCTTTGAAAGGCATGAAATGCTACCCTTGTAACCAAGCCGAATGGAAAAGCACTCGCCTTGGCTGGAGGGGTGCGTCCCCCGCGCAGCGCTCCGCCACGGCACGCACCGGGAGGCTGACTTGTCACTTCGGCACTGGCCTGGTGCAGAACTGCTAATCTCTTTCAGATTGAAGAGGCTGTTTGCTGCCAAGACTTCTCTGCCAAAAGATAACTTTATAATACTGATAATCAGGCGCCCTGTGATGATAAAATGCCTGTTGCTTGCCCCTGTACAAAGAGTTTCTTGCTGACAAGCCTGCTTATTATGGCAAACCATTTGTGTTATGGAAAAAGCAGAGCCTTTTGCTGAAAAGTAGCAAAAAAATCTTATCTTAGCCTGGAAGTAGAGAAAGTGCAATTAATTAATTTGTTTCTGAGTCTGACCTCTAGACATAATAGATTTTATAGCACAGCTATACATTGTAATTACAGGATAGAGCAAGCCTATACTGTAGCTTGTAGTTGAGTGCGTAATGAGGAGTGAAAGATTGATGTTCAGTGTGGTCAGATGACTAATGCGCTGGTAACAACTGAACTGGTCGAACAAGAGTAACAGGCACCTGTGATGATAGCATTTGATGTCTTGCTGAATAATGTTGTTGTTTCCTATGTTGATTATCTTCCTCTAACCTGGTAATTAACTTGTCCTAACAGCACTGGGTGCAACACAACATTCAAGACACCGCTGCTTCGTGTGTAGCTGGTGTCATGCCACTGCTGATCCCTGTGCTCTTTATCCTCCCTCAAGAGCACTATGCGATCTTCCCAGACTGCACACAGTAGGCATGGATATATAAACATGTATGACAAATGCGAGATGCCTTCAGAGAAACTTGCCTTAATGATACTCTTCAATCTTGTCTGGGAAAACAACGAAAGAAAAGATGAAGGTGAGAGTACATCATACCTTGATTGCAAAATAATGTTAGGTAAACTTTAGTGTAAATCAAACCAGTTTTATCCAGGGAGCGTTTTTTTGGTCTTGAACATATCCTTTTTTGAGATGTTCTTCGTAAAGACCTGGAGTGCTCTTCCTCCAATGGAGTTCAGTGGAGTTCTAGCTCTCCTGCTGTGTTCAGATGATGATAAAACACTGTTGGGTCATTATAAGGTTTAAGCATGATAGATGCCCTACGTTACTATGTCTCACTGACCGAGCTCTATGCAAAACTTCACTGCGTGCTTGGCAGTTTAAGTCCTGGAAATTTTCCTGCTTTTTACTGGCACTATAACCCGATCACAACTTGCCTGAAAAAAACCCCAAACCCAAACCAAAAGCAACAGGTGGGATTCTTAGGGGAATTTTCCCTTAAAAACACACACACACACAAAAACCCTTAACAAAAGAAATCCTTCAATGTGGAGGTTTCTGGCACACTATTCTGTAAACCTAGTGCAGTACTTGCATGTCGTATCTTCAAGCAATGCCACTCCTGAACTTTAAAACCTGTATGACTCAATTGTCACAGGTTTTTAAGGCTACAGGCAATAACAAAGTAATTGCATTTATAATACCTGCATTGCTTCTGAGAATTTCCTTGGCAGGGTTGCATTTAGGGCTCTGTGAGCTTGATTGGCAATGGCTGGGTTACCTGCTACTGCAAGCAGGGGTGACTCACCTGGGATTTCTATAGCCTGAGCACTAACAAAGAGCCTGTGACTTCCAACCTGCCTGGGGCTCCTGTCTGCTGCTCTGTGTGCGTTTGACGACAAGTATTCAGAAACGGAGAGGGGGAGGCAGAAATAAAGGGACAGGGATAGCAACAATCTCAGATTACAGTTTGGGTACCTGTGTTTCTTGTTTCTGAGTGACTCCACTCGCAGTTACAATGCTTAGTTTAATCTGCTTTACAGAGCTACCCCCTGCAACCCTTAATCTCGGAAGACGGATTTGAAAAACAAGGCCAGTAAATGAGGTAGGATTTGGATATGGATGGGGATCGTGAGAGTCAAAGTCTGGCATGGTGGCAAGGGATGCTGCCTGAGTGTGTAGGCAGTAGGAGGAGAGTAGGAGAGTAAGGGCACTCTGTGAGCTGATAAGAGTGGATTAAGGATTTGGCACTGAGCAAGCCATTAGAGGAGAAGGATGTTGTTCAGAAAGGCAGAGTGGGGAATCTCTGCCAATGCTGTTCCCACCCTAATGAACTGACCACGGCTGGAAACGGTTATCTCAGGATGGTGCTGAAAACCATCTACTAGGTTGGACAAGATGGTTTAGATATTGTAAAAAGGCATGAGCGACTCTTGCTGACACTGATGCTCCAGAAGCGCTGCATGTGGGTCTCATTTTCTCTCTCACAGGAGGCAGGAGGAAAGATATGAACTAGTAATATTCAGCTGCTATTTCAGACCCACTGCCAAGGGGTCCAGGCCGTTTCTATGGCAGAGATGCCTTCAAGCCCTCGTTACCTCAGCCTCAGTGCCTCTGCCTCCTCTCCTCCGCTGCCGTCCACCGGCCGGGGTGGGCACGTGAGGTGTGGGGCGGTGGGGGCAGAGCAGGGAGGCAGGCGGACAGCTCATGTAGAAAACAGCTTTGCTGTGCTTAGATCCTGCAGTTTTTTCTTTCCCCCTATTGTTAAGTGGCATTGAGCACCAGCAAAACAGGAAACCGCTTCCTCCAGCCACTGACCCAGCGAACCCAGGGCAGCTGCTGGCTGTGCAGAGTGGCCTCCCCACGCCACCCTGTTCCTAGAAAGTGTCTGGACATTTGGAGGAGCCTTAGGGAAGAGCAAGAAATACCAGTAAAGCTTGAGTAAGCAGGTACACTTGGCAGCTCTTACAAGAAGGTAGTCATACTGAAAATATCTAGTGGTAACGGTCAAAACTGTCTCTGTTTTTCCAAAATTAGGGCTTATGGAAGTGAGAGCAATAATGTCTAAGCCAATCCCTGTCACCTCACTCATCTGGTAACTAACTTGTCTCTTTGTTGTGCCGTGCAGCTCTTGTATCAGACATCCTCACTCAGGCTGTGAAGAAACTATTGTTTTACAGGCACTGCAGCTTGTGTTGTGATCCTTAAATCTCAGAAGTCCAGCCAGGTCTCGCTTTGCTGGGCGGCCTCAGCAGAGGCAGGAAACGCTGCTGGTGAGTTGGTAGGTGACCCTTTTCTTCCTGAGAAAGCAACAGCCCATGGTATCAAGAGAATATAGGCTGCTTGGGCTTCTGTCCTTCTGAGGAGACTGCAAACGGAGGATAGCAAAGACCTTGTGGCTCCTTTTTTAATTACACATCCCCTGGTGTTCTCTGATATCAAGGACAATGTCATCCTCCCTGGTGACATTCTGCTGACCTAGAATTCCCATTGACTCACTTTGTGGTTTGTTTTTTTTTTTTTGCCCCCCCCCCCCCCTTTTTTAAACATGCTGTGATATTCTTCATCCTGTCTCTTAAATACTTACATAGAAAAAAATCCTGTAACCTCACTGGGAATGTCTGGTGGAAATGTTTCACAATTGCATTTCTGTGTTTCTGAAAGTAGGACACATCGACGTGAAAGAAATGATGCTCAACCCAATCTCTGTCACCTCATTACTCTTGAGCTCCAACTTAATTACCTCCCTGATGCTTTGCACAGCTCTTAACCAGACATTCTGTGTCTGCTTAGAAATCTGCCATACAAAATGAAGTGATGACTAGATACCCTCTTCCTGCTGGAGAGATGAGCTGTGAAGTTTGGTAAATATCATTTCTAGAGCACCCAGAAGGTGCATCGTATTGTACAGGCCTGATCCTGCACCACTGGAGTTCACAGATGACTTACAAAGACCCACTGAAACCACGCTGAAAGCTCATATCACGAAATTGGTTTAAAGATAATAGCAAAGTTTTAACCCCAGTGAATTCGTGGTTTATAGTTTACAGCTCCAAAGACAGTTATGTTAACAGCTCCCAAATTCTGACCTCCTGTATACCACTATGGCTGTATTGATGCCAGTGGGATTGCAAGGAAGAAGAATTTGATGGTTTATGTTCAGAATGTCTTTGAGTCCCTTGTGTGAAAATTCATACCCCAAAGTGGAGGGGACATATCTGAATGCCTTGTCAAACTTACTCCTGGTTCAAACATGGACCAAGGTCTGCCATTTGAGTAGCCCTGTAACCCTCAAAAAATGTAAGTAAGAAGTGAGGTGTACACTGAAAATTAATTGCACATCCCTAAAAATTTAAAATACTTTACTTTTAAGAGTAACAAATAATATGAGATATAACTACCAAGATATTATAATTTTGGCCATGGAGAAGATGATAAACTGGGAGTTCAACCACAGCATACATCTCAGTGTTGTAAGGATGTGAGCATGTTCTGATACATTTTTGTTTGTTTCTATATGAGTGTCTCATTTATCTGGACTCAAACCCGATGCTATTGTTAAGTCACTTCTAAAGACTCATTCTGCCACGTGGTACAGCACTCTCGGCCACGCAGTCTCCAGTTCACGTATGTGTGTACAGTGTGGGGTTTCTTCCCAGCGGCGGCAGCAGGCAGCCGCCGACTGAGAACCAGAGAGGCTGCCGGAGGAGAGCGGCAGCGGGGACAGGACAGCTCAGCCATGTCACCTCGCAGGTGCACTCCTTCAGAACAGGCTGTTCTTACACTTCCCTCTGCTCTGCTTGCAACTGAAAGTTATCGGGACAAATGTACCTTCGAAACACAGTGTGGATGCTCATACTGCGTCTCTCTTTTTTTTTTTATCTGACTGTTTCACTGCAGCGTTTTGCATTGGTTTTAGAGGTCTGTGAGACTGGGTTTTGTTTGCCATGTCCTTCAAAAGTAAACACATCTGGCGACACGTTGCTTCTTTTCCCTAGGCCCTTCCTCATACTCAGTGAGTTAATTAAATTGCCTCTTTAATTTCACCATTCCCAGAGGTGTGTTGTGCACTACGGCATTTTTCATGGATTCATAACGTACGTGTCACTGCAGGGATGCACTCTCTCTGCTCCATCGTCCCCAGGGTGAGCTGTGCCGCAGGGTGTTCCTAGAGAGCACAGATGACACCATCAGTTGTACAGATGACCAGTTCAGCATCTGGGCTGCCTTTCTTTTGGCCTTTTTTTTCCCCCATTTTTTTGGTGAGACAGGGGCTTGTCACAAAACCATTTTGAGCATGTGTGAGACACTTAACAATACGGTAAATACACATCCCTTATCTTCCCTGACAGAGAAGCTTTCTAAAATCTGGATGGTACTTCAAAACCATGAAGCCCTTTTCCAACAATCAATCTTTTTGTGTCTCACTCCAGATAGGCTTTGGTTTTCACTACAATAGTAATGTGGTACATTAGAGTTTTAAGAAACATATCTCTATCTATTTCCTGGTCTCCCTCACAAAATATAAATCACCGCTAAGATTGCTATTACAGAATGAAAGTCAGTGCCTGTTGAACTCAAGGTTACACTTAACCTATCTTTGAAACTCATTTTGTGTAAATAAAACATAATATTAAATAAAATAGGAGGAATTCACTAAGATGAACAGAAATATTTAGGAAAGAGCTCAGGGTACATGAGCTGGTTCCTAAGACATGAGAGAACACCTCCTGTTTCTTGTGGAAAGTGGCTCTTTGGAAGCTGGCCTTCTCACCAGGGCCTCAGCAGCTCTCTGGTGGCATATCCTGGTCTCAGAAAGACCTTTCTAAAATGCCTTGTTTAGTTCTCTGTCTGAATCTACAAGGTATTCAGAATATCTCTCTTTTGCATGGTTACCAGCTGATCAGGCAAAGAATACTGCTTTGTGCACGTGTATCTATCTTGTTCAGCAGCTCTCTGATCCATCGTTCCCTTGCATGTCCTTTATTTCTTTTCACAAGGGACACCTATAAAGAAGGCTAAGACCTGATCTGGGGACTGACATTCACCTGTACCCATGTAACCTGCTAATTGCTTTGTTGGGAATCTACCTACCACTAGAAAAAAAGAGTAACTGTTCATGGCTGTAGTTAGAACTTTTCTTCTTTATTTCCCTGGCAGAGAGCTTGGCGATGGTTTGGTAGCTATTCCAGGGTTAATTGTCTTTCTGCCCAACCAGCCGCTGTTAAATGTTGGCTCTTGAAGGCTTTTCCTTTGCCCATTAATCTCAGATCTGGTGAGGCCAGTAAGGCAGTGAGGTGTGCATCTCTGGTTTTACAGTGCTAATGATAGACTTGTAAAGGGGGGGGAGGCTGTTACTGGGGTTTTGCTCTAACACTGACTCTTTTTCCTGTGCATAGCTATACTTTGACGTGGTACGCTTGAACTTACAGATCAAAGAGAATTACCAGAATGATCCACTTGTGAATTGTGGGCCATTATCTGTTATTAACTCATCTTGAGCACTGTGGTGAACAAACTGTAATTTACAGTATGTGATTACATTTCTGCTCGCTGTGGTGTGCAGCAGCTGAATGTGTGTGTGTGATAGTCCATAACGAGAAGTAATCTTTTTCTAGCTAATTCAAAGAGGTCTTTGCCAACCTCCACTAAGGTTGAACAAGAATTTAATTTACTTCTAATAATTTTGTTTTTCTGCTTCCTGCCCCTCCTACCACATTTAGGAGAGGAGAAGGTTTCACCTTCTCTGTTTCTCTTCAGTACATGCTTGCTTCCAGGAAAACTTGGAAGCGCAGCAACAACCTCCTCCAGTTCTCTGCCAGATTTCCTTCAGGATTTAATGATTCAGGCGGCTTCATTTTCAAAATTTTTGCCAAAAAAAAGTAGTTCTCTACTGACACCATATAATAAAGTTGAGCAAACAGGAGGGCTGGTAGGAGACTTATTTTTATTGCCTGGCTCTAGTCACGTGACAGCTCAGATTACAAAATACTGATACCCCTGCCAACTCTCAGGATCCACCAATTCCTCTTGCTACTGTTTTAATCCAACCTGTCCTTTCTCTTTTTTTCTCCCCCCCCCCCCTTTTATCTGAGGGCAGGGGGTGAAGGGGAAGGCATTAGACTGGGGCAGGAGATAGAGTGCAAAGCAAGTATATCATGATTGGGAGTATCCCTTTAGCTCCTTCAGTGTTTGTTCAGCACTTTTTCGCCAGCTGAACAGCTTATTCCCTCTGAGTGCTGGCAGCCTTTGGCAAAAGTAAAGCAATGTCAGCATTCCCCTGTTCCATCCATTTTTTGGAAAAGAGTCGTTATAAATATTCCATTTTCACCTTGTTTGCAAGTTGTGATGAAGGCTTCTCCCCCAATTAAATTGTGACATTCTGGCTTGAAAAACAACTTCAAGATCAGGAAGATAAGCTAACACACACACACTCACCCCCCCCCATCCACCCCACCCCCCTTCTTTCTTATGGAAAGAAATTCAGCAATCCAGTGGAGCCACTTCTTTTATTACCAGTGAGACAAATATATTTTCAGAAAAATTGCTGATAAAACAACAGATTTGAAAAATGTAAACTTTATGCAACTCTGGAGTTCTTCACAGTGGTTTCCCCTTTGTCCCTTCTTCCAGCATACAGCAGAACCAGAAGCTTTGCTGTTAGGGGTTCCTGCAAGGCATCTACCCAGATAGGTAGATGCCCAATATCTTTGTACAGTCTCTGATGCCGTAGCTACACTGCTACTGATACCTCAGCTACATTAAGGTGGGCACGACTATGTCCTCAGTGTACTGAAGGCACACCTCAGCAACAGAAATAGCTCCCAATAGTGGGTTGAAATTTTTGTGCAAAAGGGGAAAAAAACTCCATGGTGCTCATCCCGCAGGCATTGGTGCTTTTTGTTGCGTAAAAGGTATAGAGAACAACTACGCATCTTTCTCCACCTTTATGAGAGAAGAGCGGTGGTACAGGGAAATTAGGAGACCAGCTCAAGGCAACACAAGACTTCTCTGGTGAATTCAAGAGTCAGAATTCAGGTGAGAGTTGTAGTCCCCATGTTTCAGCTACAAGACCACCCATCTTCTCTTTTGGCAAGCACGAGTGGAAATGCCCTTCTGCCTTCCAGTGTCTGTGACCATGGTATTTTCCAAGGGGGAGTATGTTGCAATTATTTTAGTTTTTGCATTTCTGCTCTTCTTTCACAAGTTGCCTATACAAATCTGCAATGCTATTGCATGGTCCTCCTTCAGAGCTCTCTTGAAAACACAACCCTACTCTGATTTCTGACAAAACAACCTCTTGTAATTAGGAGTTTGTTATGACTGCTCCGGCAGGGTTAGAGGAAGTACGTATCAGCAATGACTCCTTGCATCCACCTGTCTTCACTTGTTGTGGACGCTGACTGCAAGCTTTTAGGGGCAGGGACCGTCACTTTCTACAATTGTACAAGGCTTCAGCTTGTCAGTACTTCTGACCACAGCACTGATGATGTCCTCTTAGAACACCCATTTTCAGAAGATGTAAATAACATATATTCCTCACTTCAGTTTTTATGAGGTTTTTAATGCTATGAGAAACAATGAAATTTTTCTGAAGTCTTTCCTCCTCAACTGCAAATAATACAAGTGCAAAAACATCAGGAGCATAATACCATCCACAGTTAGCGAGAGGCAGTGTTGGATCTCTACGCTTCCTTTGACTCCAGCATAATGGAGTTAATTTAATAAACTGATAGATTTTGATAAACCGTGGCTGTGTTGTGATGACCTGCTTCTTGGGTATTTGTTGCCTTGTTCTTTAGGCAGTTTCACTTCTGTGTGTGCGATCACAGCACCCTCTACTGCCTCTTGCTTAACCTGCAAAAGGACAGCAAATGATTGTAAACTCTAAAAAAAGACTTTTGGAGCGACTAGACTCTCTGATTATGAAGTGTTGTTTTATATATTAAAAAGCACGCCCATCATGAGAATGATAACGCGAGAAGGTATTTCACTTCTGTCTAGAAGGCAGTCCTGAGCTCCTAAATGAACAGTATGAATTCCTCAGGGGCTGAAGCACCTATCAGCCTGAGAGCAGTTTTGCCCTTTTATCTGTAAGGCACTATCATCTTCCACTTTTGTTATGTCCGTGGAGGAAAAAGAAATCAATTTTCCCAGTGAGAAACATAAAAAGGCACTAGATCAAATGCTGCTTCTGTGTGTTCCGAGATCAACTAACCTGGGCCTGACAGAACCCCCCCCCCCCTTTCCAGCACCTGCCCCTCAGGAGCTTCAGGTATGATGGGCGTGCAGGCCCTCTCACCCCACCCAGATGCTGTTTCTCGTACAAATCTAAGGGTCTTGTTCACGTAGTCTCAAATCACACCCTGCATCCCCCAGGCCTTCAGCCAGTCACACTCCCCAGGACCCTTTGCACCAGCCATTTCAGCACGTTGCTGGAAGTGACGGCCCGTTGCGGTTCTGTGCTCACGTGAAGCCGACGTGGGGGCTCACGAGCTGTTCCTGGTGCCTGGGGACAACGAGGCACGGGTGACCTGAAACACCCGCTCCAAGGTCGGGAAGTAAGCGGCCAGGGCTGGCTTATGACCCCCCCACCCCGCCATCGGTGCGGCGCCCAGGCGAGCGTCCCGCTTCTCGGCCGGCCGAGCGCGGCCACCTGCGGGCGCGCCGCGGTCCCCTCGCAGGCCGCGGCTCAGGCCCCGAGTCCCGGCCGCCCCCCGTGAGGTGCCGTGAGGGGAGGTGCGGCCTCTGGGACGCGGCCGCCGGGCGAACGCAGCGCTTGAGGAGAAGCCGAAATCTCCGCGCGCTCCTCCGGGCTGCGCGCGCGCCCGTTGCGTGGCTGGGGAAACCCCGCGCTGCGGCCGGTACCGAACAGCCGCGGGGAGTGTGTGTGGGGGGGGCGGATAACGGCGGCGGCTGCAGCGCCGGCCTTTCCCGCCGGCCTGAGCCACGCCTCGGATCAGGCGCCGGCTGCTCCTCCCCCGGGGCGGCGCGGAGGCAGGGGCGGCGCGGAGCACGGCCCGGGCCCGGAGGCCACGTCCGCCAGCCGCCTTCGGCCGCGGGGCGGGGCCGGGGCGGGGCCGGGGCGGGCGGCGGCGGCGCGGGGCTGACGTGGCGCTCCCGCCGCGGGGCGGGGCCTCGCCGCCGGGCCCCGCCCCCTCAGCGCGAGGCGCTCTCCGCCCGCTCCCTTTTTCCAGTGGCGCGAGCGGCTTGGGGGCGTTGCCGCGTGCGCGGGCCCGCCTCGTGCCCTGGCGCGCCTGCGTGTGCGCGCGCGGCGTTTCCGGACGGCGGCGGCGGCGCAGGATGGTGCTGCTGGAGAGCGAGCAGGTGCGGCTGCCCCGGCGGCAGCGCTGGGGCGAGCGGGCCCCGGGCGTCCGGGGGTCGCCGGCCGCGTGGGGTGCGCCCTGTGCCGGTTGCGGAGGGGGGGCGGAGGGGGCTCCGCAGAGCCCCGGGTGCGCCAGGCCCGCGCAGGGCCGTCCCCGCGCCTGCCCCGGCGGCGGGGGAGGGGAGCGAGCAGCGCGGTGCCGGGTGGCCTGGGCGAGGGCGGGCAGAAGCGCCGGGGCCGCGGTAGCTCCGGGGAGGTCAGACCTCGTGTTCCCGAGTCAGAACCTCGGGCCGGCCCGGCTGGCACCTCGTGTCCTGCAGCCTCAGCGTGGGGGAACCGGGCGTGCCCCTTTCCTGGGTGCTTCCTCCCGCGGCGCTGGGAGAGCCTGGCCCGTGGGAACAGCGCCGGCGGGGGCGGCTCCCCGGGCAGCGAGTCGCTGGGCTGCTCGGGGAGAAGAAATAATCGCCCGTGCGCTGGCCTCCAGCCAAGGATGGGGTCTCTTTCTCTTGCAGTTCCTGACAGAGCTTACCAGGCTCTTTCAGAAGTGCAGAACTTCGGGGAGTGTGTTCATAACGCTGAAGAAATGTAAGTTTTAAGTCAGTTACTGGATTAAAGAGGTGTTTATCTGAATCAAACATAGTGTTGGTAGCATGTATTTGAAAAGATGCAGTTGTAATTCAGAGTATCTGAAGAGTAGTTGTATGGACAAATCAATCATCTGAGCTGCAGTACTAATAACCTTGAAGTAAGACTGTATTTCAAACTGCAGGAAATACTGGGACTTTCTAATTGTTAAACAATAATTGGAAATCCTTTGAGCTCTATAAAAGGAGAGGTACAGTGTTGCTTTTGTGTGTTTATGTCTCTCTGGTTTCTGGCTAGCTGGCACTACTTGAGAAGTCAAGTGTCCTAGGCCGCAGTTTGGCATGCATTTAAAACCTACTGCTGCTGAAGCAGGCAGTGGTACAGCATGTCAGGGCAAGGATCTGCATTTTTTTCCTGTCAGATGTAGTTTATGGAATAGATCCTTCTGTGGTTACAGAGGAAGGGGTCTGTGAAGGCTTTGGCAGCCATGTCAGTTCAGATGACCTTAAATTCCGAGGTGTTTTACAGATCTCCTCAGGAGCAATTTTTAACATCTCATGTCAGGAGGCACCTGGCGATTTTGGTGAAATATGAATAAACATTCTCTGTCTTTCAATACAGATGATGGCCGAACAAAACCAGTCCCACGCAAAGGCCACGTAGAAAGTTTTGAACCAGCAGACAATAAGTGTCTTCTAAGAGCAACTGATGGAAAGAAGAAGATTAGCACAGTGGTAAGTGACAGCTTTGGGTTAGAAAGATTAGTGGCCCTGCTTGTCTTTTATTTAATGCCCCATGTTTTAAGTGAAATTTGTCTTTCCATGAATTTCATGAGAACTACCCTCTTAATTCCAGAGAAACCATATGGTAGCTAAACATACAGCTGAAGTTGGGATGCTGAAGTGTTACGCTCACCTGAAGTCATAATGCTTACACTCAGCATTACAGATGGGACAGGAGTTGATAGTTTTGCTCTGTATGCCGGATGTTGCTTCAGAATGGTATTGCAGGACAGCAGAAAGGGACTCTGCCTGTTTTCAGCAACCGTGGCTATTGTGTTTTGAGTCAGGTGAAATCGTTTGGAGGGGAGGGGGGAAACTGCTTCTGGGACATGGGCAGGACACGGGGCAGATATGGAACCTGCAGTATGAAGAGAAGTGGTATGGCTCCAAGGAGAAGAAAGGTCACCTACACTCAGGCCTCAGGTGCCAAAGAGGTAGTTTCCGATAGACCTCGATGGAATTACTGAAGGTTCTTAGAACCCAGGGAAGAACTGAATGTTCCCAGACTGTGAAACAGTAGGAAAGGGATTCTTGTATCCTGGCAAGAACATGTGGACATGGGTAGGCTCTTCTAAGCCTTAATCTTGCTTAGCATACCTATTTTTTTCTCATTTGCAGAGCTATTTGTATTTGAGGAAATATTAACTAGAAGTTGAAAACCTGATTTGTGTTTACTTTGAATGAGAGATGGGGAAGGGCTTTAGCTGCCTAGCTCTCCTCTGTGATGTAACCCAAGGAAAAATGTTACTTTGAGAAATAGGTGAGAGAGTCTGGGCTGCAACATATTTTTATGGCCCTACAAATAAATAAAACCTTCCTTAGAGTGTTTCTTCACATTCTTCCCACTTGAAAACACATGGATTTGGGATGAATGGCCTCCAGAGGATTTTGTTAATCGAGTAAGGAGTGTTTTCATTTTCTAAATCAGTGAAGTCCTATGACATACCAGTACAGCCTACCTACCGCTGAATGGGATGAGTTGATCCAACTGCTGCTAAGACTAGATGGTTACTGGTGGGTAAACATGTACTGATACTTGGTTTGTAATAGAAGCCAGTGTTTTCTTAGTTAACCTCCAGTCTTACTTTTGTAGGTGAGCTCAAAGGAAGTAAATAAATTCCAGATGGTAAGTTTTGCATGCCTTTTTATCTTCCTTTTCTGAAGGTATTGGGGAGTGGTCAGTAGGAAGCACTGGACAGCTGTGAATGGGTTGACTCAGTGCTGAACTGGCATACAGATTAACCTTAGAATACCCATCTATCCGCATTTATTTAAAAAAAAGAAAACAACAAACTGTTGTATTTTATCTAACTTTCTGCATTGGTTTAGAAACAAGTTTCCCAGTGTAGGATGTAAGAAGGAACATGATTCTCTCAGAAAATACAGATACCTATTCATTAGCAATACGTAAAATGTTACTTCTAGTATATTGTCACTTAAGTATTTGTTCTTTTAATGGTTCCAATTGTTGTTTCAGGCATATTCAAATTTGCTGAGAGCTAACATGGATGGCTTGAAGAAAAAAGACAAGAAAAGCAAAAACAAGAAGAGTAAAGCAACACAGTGATGGAATAGTGTCCCACCATCACTATAACAGACTTGACCCTTGCTCAAAGCAAAGTCCATTTCTTTTTGAGTTACCACTTGTCTTTGGCTTTCCTTCCAGCAGGATACTGGAATGTGATCTGTACTTTTGTTTAAACTGAGAGAAGGTGCTTTCTGTGGATTGTTGTATGGCAGGAGTATTTACAGGGTTATACTGAAATAGCTTTACACTCAGCTGCCAACTATTTTTGTATTTATACTGCTGTTTGTTTTGTATTATACAAATGGGCAGTGTAAAACCTGTTTGGGGGGTAACACAGGGTGAAGAGAAATGCACTGTACCAGGAGCAAAGTAAGACTGGAGCAGGAGTCTCAGTGCCAGATGCCCAGTTTTACAGATAAGCCTCAGTAGTACTAGGGAAAGTGGGTGCCAATGTATTATCAGGAACAGCAGCTTTCCTGTTTCTGTCTTATTTTGAGGGACATGTCTACATGATGCAGTGCAGATATCCCTAAGGCAGCCAGCACAGTGCTAGAGTGCTTGCAGAGCCAGGCAGCTGTGCCTTTGCTCCATGCTGAGCCAGCTGTGCTGACCCTGGCTCAGGGTGGGGGGAGGGCAAGACTCTGCATCATGTTCCATTCAGACATGGCTTAAAAATGCTCATGTCACCTGAACTTTTTTTTTTAAAAAAGCTTCATACTTCAGTATATCAGGGATCTGAATTTCCCCATACTTCACATCTTAAAGTAGCTCCTTCATATGAGCAGATGTAAAAGGTGAATACTTAATTGTTCCTATTAAACACAATGAGAAATGGATTTGATTGTAATGAGTGATGTGATTTGGCTTGGTGGATTGCTAGGAATGGTACTGTTATCTGTGCCTTTAGGACTGACGCCCCTGATGTTACTTTGTGTGTTGCTGTTACAACTTCTGCAATTCTCAGAAGTTCTTGGGTTTGTCTTTAAAGTTACCTCTTTACATATTTTAACTTTGCCCTCCTCTTTACAAGAAAGGGGCAGTAAAAGTAGGTATTTCTTAATGCAGTAAGCCTGCAGTGCTAAAGGCAATCATTTGAGTTAGAGAAAGAAGGAGGAGTAAGCTTTTTAAACAGAAGGTACCAGGTGGGGAGGGAGGGTAAACACCAATGTACTTCCAAAAATCCCTAACTTTTCTGCATATTCACTCCAGTATTATATGTAGTTTTATGCAAAATACAATGCATAGTTAACTGTGGCTGCTGTAATTCAGATTTGCTCAACTTTACTTTTCCTGATGGGGCTGTGTTACAGTTTAGCTTCAAGAAGATAATTTTAAGAAGATTCCCGTCATTACTATGACTTTAACATCAAACTTAATCTGACTACCTCTGTGAAGAAAGCTAGTTTAAAGCTTTAGTTATACCTCTGTTTCTCTTAACAGTCTTAGGTTTAGGTGCTTTAGGTCTGAAACAAGTTCTTCCTGTATCAGGTCTTATTTAATCTCCCAGGAATCTGCTGCTTGATTTGAATGCAAGAAGTACAGGCAGGACAAGCGTAGGCAGCCAGGCTTGCAACAACTCTCTCAGCTTGAAATCTACCACCTTTTATATAGAAATTAAAACAGTAGGGTTTTTTTTTTTAAGAAAAAAAACCACAAACACAAAAAGCTTGTAGTAAATATTTCAAGAAGGCTCAGTAGCCAAACCTTTTATTACATAAAAACCCTTCTTCAAAAAAGTTTAAAACAGTTTGTTAGAGTTGAAGATAATTCATCCTCTCTAATCCTTGAACAGAGTTTCTCACTTCAGTACTACTGTTGCATATTGACCTACAAGGCATTCTGAAACAATAAAAAAAAAGTAGTTTTACACCTGCACAGCTGATCATCTCTTTTGTGGCATAAGGGGCAAGAATTACATGATCATACATATCTGTGGCTAGACTTGCTCCCTAATGGCCTATAAAACATTTCCACTTTTTGACATAAATTCACACTTTTATATTACATATGAAATTCAATCTGGACACATAAAAAAGCATTAGTTGCCCATCTTGCATTATTACAGCTTTTTGAAATTCCTTTTGACAAAACACTTTGCTGGTAAAAGCATCCCATAAAAGATGCTTTAAGCACTAAAACAGAACCTTGTATTCATCTCGGTAACTGTACAGGATAAGTGCAGGAACCCTGCAGAGGGAAGGAAAAGAGAAACTTTTTAAGCTTTGAAACTGCAGGTTCAAAAGCTACAATACCTCTGGCAAATCTTAGCAATAAGCTAACAGCAAAGATTCAGTAGAAAAGCAGTAAGTTTTAGTTCCTTTGGCTGTGACTCCAGTTTTCCCCTTCATTCTCTTTCCATTTATTTATCTAGCCTGTTCAGTTTTCAGTCAGTCATCTGAAGGCTTATGGCTAAGCAGCCTTCTGTGTGCAGGCATCAAATGGGAAAGAAAGACTTCACCAGGGACTGCATTACATTCACACCCAACACCATATGGAATATTATTCGTATGTAGTAATTGGGTTCTGTTGCTCACAGCCTTGCAAGCCACAGGAAGAAAAAAATGTTTTACTTGATATTTAGTTGCTGTAGTAAACATTAGCAAACCTGAAGCAATTTTGGTGCATCTCTAACAAAAAGGAATCAAAGTCAATTTTTAGTCTCATTTAAAGGTTAAGTAGTACCTTCAAGCTGACCATAGAGGTTTAAGAAAATGTATTATAAATGAAACCCACAGTAGGACATAGATACCCAGGTCTCACTTAACTGTACCAGTACATGCAAGAGTTGAAAATTTGAGGCTTAAAACTAGATAGGCCCAGACTATCTGTTTCAGCCTTGCCAGAATCCAACAAGTTGAACATAAACGTTTTTATGCTTAGAAAACAGAAATGGGCTTTACTGTACATGCTGGGACAGCATGCATTGTGTTTGCTTAAAGCTGGGCAGTCTGTCAGCTGTGCCAGATTCCCATCGTATTCCTTCAAAGCAGGAGGAATTAATGTGCTCACGAGTTTTAAAAGGCAAGCTGAGTCCTCCCCATGAGAAAAGAGGGTTACTACGTAAGTAGAATAACAGTATACCTGAATGTATATAGTAGTTTGCTATTCAGTTTTATGAACAAAGCAGCAAATGAGATAACAGTGGGAATACATTTTAGAATTTCTTGAAAAGGCTTATAAAAATGAAGAATTTACATGGTCAAGAATTTATATTTTACTACAAGTGAGGATTAGATGACCAGTAGACTCTTCCCATAGTACTCAAGGAACTATACACATTTCCTGAATTTTTTTTTTTTTTTTCCTCAGGGAAAGGTGAGGACAAATTAAGAGCAGTTTATTTAGTAAAGTTCGAATGCAGAAATAATTGAAATATTTTATGTACCTGTAAGAGCTTAACAAATTTACCTTTTTTCCATTTTGATAGTGTAAATTTCATCACAAATTGCTTGTAAGTATGAACATCTCTGTTTTGGCCATCGTGACATCAGTTGTCTCACAGTAGCATCAAAGGCTTGTCTGTCTCCACCAAACTAGGAAAAAAAATGACAAGGAACTACGATACAGTCTTACATTCTCTTGTGAAGGAAATATTTCTCCCAATAAGATTCAGTCTTCTGAACATTGTATAATGTCAATGCTCCTTAATTAACAGGTTTCAAACAAAATTCATATAAACAACATATGCAACTTGATTTTAAATTTTAAGAAAATGTATTAAGAATTTAGTGATCAGTTTCTTAACACAGTTTAGTGATACAAAGGCATAAGCAATGAAAAGGGCTCAACCAGTTTTGCAATGCTAGATAGAATATAAGAACTGTGGTGTAAAGGTGGTCAAAAGTGAATGACGCAAGCTGATTATGTGGTTTTTTTTTTTTTTTTTTAAGTAAAAGATGATAAACTATCTCCATGATTTGGATAGACTGGATGAACTAAGTATTTTGAAAATATTTTCAAATGTTTCACTGGGGTCTGATTACCAGTCAAGCACTGCTTCAGAGCAGCAGATGAAACGTATGAAATCCACTTCCAGGCAGGATGCCATTCTTGAGTTTGTTTTTTTGCAGGGTGGGGAGGCATCCATCTCTCTAGTAAGAACTTCTGACTTTAAAGCTACTGCTGTCATTGGAGGAAAGAGTTTTGTCTGTGGTGGTTTTTTTCCCCCTCATCGAGCAGTTTCTGAATTGTTAAAGGTGTCAATATAATACTTATACATTCTCTTTTTTATCTTGGCTTCACTAAGAGATGTTTCAGCTACTGTACTAGAAACAATTGCCTATGTATTTTGGGTCCTCCCTCATTAACAGTTTCAAGAAACACCTTTGCTGAAACTGCTATTAAAGCTTATTGGTTTCTGAAAATGAGCAGTAAGAAAGACTTAACTTCAGTTAACTATTCTTGGGAAAAAAACCTAGAGCTTTGGATTAGGACTTCCTAATGGTGTCTTGCATAACGGGCATTTGACAAAAAGATTTTTCTAGCCTCAGTCAAGCTCCTTGGGTACAAAAATCCTTTCAAGTTTTAAAACCTAATTCAAACTCCTTGAAGGAGAAAAACTACAATGGGTGAATTTTACATTCCGCTTCACTAGGAACACAATTTATTATCTATTGTTCAATTAGAGTTTTAACAGCAATACTTAATTGCTTACCTCTAATGATAAGAAGTGTATCACAGTTGCTTTTGGCAGATCTACCTGTAAAAAAAAAAAAAAACTTAACAGTTCTTCTGTTATCAGTTTGCCAACTAGAGATTAGCTATACTGAAGGGAGTCAGTGCTTCTTTCCAAAGAAGCACTCGTGCTGATAGAACTGGGAATTTACCGAGGTTTTAAGCATTTTAAACAAACTATTCATGACAGATTCCATTATGGAAAGCTCCAAATAGGTGTAGGCAAACAGGCAGTATGTTTCCTGAAAAGCATATACCATTTTAAAGTCCTTCGTGACATTGTCAGCAAAGTCTAAAAGCTATATAAGAACAAAAGCTACATTGGTTTAAATGTAAGAACAAATCTAGGAGGAACAAGTTATTAAATCTACCACAGTAGTTAGCATAAGTACAGCTTAAGAATTTGCAGCTAAATACTTGTTACATTTTGTTCTACGCAACTGTCTAATACACACAATTTGAGATAATTTTCAAGTATTAAAGAAACATGCCATGGGTCTTATTTAACCAGAAGTTTGGTTCATTTGGTATCTCTAAAGTAAGGCTATTGGCAGTAGTTTGTTCCAGATAGCAACTGCATCATCCAATTCAATTAAGAATTTGAAATTAATTCAGGCTTCTGCCAAATACTTACTGCTAAAATCTCAATCTCACTTGTTTTCTGTTGCAGGCTAGAAATGAATGTCTGAAGTTTTGTTTGCACCTGGCAACAAAAGATGGGCAAAAGTAAAATACATTGCTTCTGTGACACCGGTTGGAAACACTTATTTTCTATTTCATAGATGATGAGAACAGAGAGGCTGCTTCTGATACAAGATGTAGAACTACATCATATTTAAACTAAAATTCACATTTAATATCATTTTCAGAAACAACTGCACAATAATCCTTGATGAGTAGACAGGAATGAGACTGGGGCTGAGCCACTCTTGCAGCAATGGTCAAGACTTGATAATACCGGTACTGTACGAAAGCAGATAGAACGGCACATTACAATGAATTCTTACACATGTAGTAAAAACTGCCTTTCTGTTTCTGGGTGTTAGATAACTTTTCAGAGGAATGTGAGAACCTGTGACTGGATACATCAGCCATCAATTATCTCTAGCTGAAAAAGGATGACCGATTCGAAAGCCAAACCGAAGTACGGGTCATGCCTTGTAACACATTCTTCCAGAGCAAGCTACTAATCCTGCAAAGGTAGCACTTTACAAATGCAGTTGCAGCCTTGCACTACGTAGTCTTTTGTACCTTGGAAAGATGCTTTTATATATTAAAAACCTGAAAACAGCAAGTCTGTTTAGCTCAAAGCTCGGAGATTAACATCTGCTTCTTTATTTGGATTCTGAGAACTATTTATAGGGGGGATTTTTTTGTTGCACACCTAAATTTGGACTGAAAAGGGGATAAGATTACAGTTCTGTTTTACCATGTACTCTAAATTTAATTTTGAGGCCAATAATCCTAAATGAGCAAACTCTGATGTTTGTTTCTAGCATCATTTAATCTTTTCTACATTATTATAATATCACGTTTTAGGCAGGTTTTTTTTTAATCTGCAATTTTTTCTTAGGCCTTTAGTTTGAGACAACATAATGAAATACATAGAGTATCTGTAACAAACACATTACCAATTAGAAGTATGCTGAACTTGCACCTTTAACACACTTCATTTATTTAAAAAAAAAAAAAAGGGGGGGGGGGAATTCCAGAACCATGGTTGCTACTTAAGTAAGATTTCTAGTATGTATGTACAGTGATGGCTGAGCCACAGTGTCACAGATAATCCCCAAGACTGAAAATGTTAAAAAAAAAAAAAAAAAGGCGGTCTTTGCTTTCAACCTTTTGTGTTGTTCGTAGTCTATTTTATGAATAAACAGGATGTATTTGTGTAAGTTAGATGATAGTGAAAATATGAATTCTACCATTCCTTAACTTTTAAGGATCACTTCTTAATACTTATTTGATGTGTGTGTACCTGAATTTCTTGACGACGCCTGGCACTGGCAGATAATTTTTCAGGAGCTATAACACTAACATTAGGCACTATAAGAGTTCCATGTGATTCAAATACACCTAAAATGCAAACATACAGTTTTAGATTGTATTATTTCTTTATACAAGAAGTAGCAAGAAACAGAACATTCACAAATATTAGTAAGCTAAGATCTGTATAGTATAGGGTTTGAAAAGCTGCTAAAAACCCTCAAGTCAGTCAAGTAGACAGGATAGTGAAACGTGCATGTAAATTCTCAAATGCTCACTTATGACTTTGAAGGACTGGCTGGTAAGACTAAGAAATTTGGTATTTTACATCAAGTTTTCCCTGAAACTAATAAAAGGTTCCAAATGGCTTGCAGAATTTTACAGAGGAATGTAGCATACCTAATATCAAAAAGAGAAAAGCTTTTACAAGAATGAGGCAACTATTTAATGCTCAGTCCCACAGCAGTCAATGACAAAACAAACAATCAAACCCAGCCCCCAGTTCCCCAAATAACAATAATTAAAATTTGAATTGGCTTATTTTGAAATCCAAATTGCCACTTCTGGTAATCACACATACACACATAAAAAAAACCCTGAAGTTAAGCATGGCCACCTCTCTCCTTCACTGTCATGCAAGGAGGGGAAAAAAGTGTTTCCTTAAAAACAACCACCACCACACACTATATCAGTACTTAATAAAATAATTATCAAAAATGCCAAACTTTATCCACACAACAAGCACTTAATATTATTCTTTAGATACAAACTTCTATTATCAGACTAAGGAGTGCAAATCTGTAGCTAGAAATGTAAAGGCGTTTTCATTTGAAGAAGAAAAAAATCTTAATGGAACAGTAGGTCTACATGGTACATGTGTCTCAACACTGTAACAATCACAGGTAATGTCATTTTTCATCAAGATGACATTTAATTTCTCCTCAGCTAGGAAATGGTCATGGTTTTTGGCTTTTCCGCCCTCCTGAATCACTGCATCAACGAATGCTTGTATGGGGAATATTCTGTCTGTTGGTCTGAGCACTTATTTTGTTTGGAGAAAATGTCAGTTTTAGATCACTTGGAACAACATTTGAGATTAGGAGGAAATGTCTCTAACCAGAGGCACTGCTAGAAAACATTTTCTTGCTCTGACTTTGGTAATACTTTTAAAATTTATGTTCCAGCAATATTTTCTTATGAAAAACAGTTTTTAAGCAGAAAGAGAAAACAGTTTGTATCTTCTATAACTAGAGACTAAAATACCTGAAATATTAGTAAATGATCCCTTTTGATTTGGTACTGAAAGATTATCTGCAGTTTCTCTAAAAATAAAACACAGTCAGTTAGGGAAACAAATTTACCGTAATGAAGAAATACTGTAATAAGACATGGTTTCAGATTATCGTACAAACATACTCATTTCATTCCAACAGGTAAAGAAATTTATGGATACTTCCCAGCACATATCTGCAGATTAAATTCTATTCTGGAACAGACATGAAGTCATATAAAATGACATTACAAAATCAGATCTAGAAGCAATCTTTATGCTTTCTATGGATAAAAAAAAACCAAACGTGCTCCCCATCATGCAAGAGTGATTTAGATCCTAATACTAGAATATATTATGAGAATATTCTTTTTACATTATTAATCTACTTCTTACAGGTTTCTGTGAGATTAGTACTAAAGTATCAAAGTAATAGTTATACTTAAGACCACACATATTCAAAGCTACTGCAAGTTAAGCATTTCCCAGCTTAACAATTTCCTTTATTGTTAAGTCTATTCAGAAACACTATGGATGTCAAATCTGTTAGTTTCTGAATTCTAGTTTGTGTGACTAAACCTGCTGCCAGTACATACATACATATATATGTACACACATATAAATATATCTAGACGTGTGTATAATTATTTACAAAGGGATATGTGTGAATAACAGCTATACTGCTTATGCACACAGATGCAACTGTAGCCTCTCCTGTGATTTCTGTACTAACTTCTATTGGTGACAATAAATAGCAATTTCAACAAAGACAGGATGATGGGGTGGTGTTGTGTACCCCCGAGTCTTTGCCAGGTGTTACTTTCACTTGCACCCGCCAAAGTGTATAGGTGTGCTACAGTTACGCTCTCATTTTTACCGTATCAACACTGCCTTAGAATGAAAGGGATTTAGTGTTTTAATTCTTTGACTATGCAGTACCTGAATGTAATGCACTTCTGGTCAGTAACAGGGACTTGCAGGCAGTCCTGCCATACAAACAATACTGCTGTTCTAGGAGCATTTGAGCTGAATGACCGCATGGCCTTTTAATTTATGAAGCACTATGGATGTTTGAATGTAACAGAAGCTAGGGAAATCAGTCTCTCTCTTGATCTTGATAAAACTCTGTAACCAAGCCTTTTGCTTTCTTGTCCCCTCAAAAGGAATTCAGCAAAGCTGTTACTCTTTTATCAAATAAAAATCAAGGTTTAACTAAGCATATCTTAAAATTATTTCATTAAAACAAACATACATTCACTTCTGATTTTGACTATTCACACACTGATATGTTATGCTACTTACCTACTACATCTTTCATCACAGATTTTAGTTTTCAGTTTCTGGATCAGGTGATCTACTAAGTCAGATTCTAAAATCCTTTTCTCCGTCTGTCTGTCTTTCTCAAAAGCTTTCACCTACGATGGTAGTTCAGTGGTTCTTAAGAATGTTGATTCTTAAAATGGCATATGAATAAACTTATCAAATTTAATCAAAACCGAACAGGATTCTTCACCCATTAAAGGTGAAGCAGTCAAAGGTAAGAAGCTATCATCATTACCAATCAGTCACTGCCAATTAAATCTTTGATCAGATTTTAGGTTTTTTTCAACCAGCTAATTTCCTCTGCATTCCCAAAGCTTAAACTAGCTTGGCTACTTGTATGTAATATGTGATAATTAATTTTTTAACAGAATGGTTTAGAGGTGCAAATACCATATTAATAATAGCATATTTGATTTTGGGCTTTTTTTTTTTAGTTAAGGAATTATGCTAGAATAAGGCTTGCCTTTCAGTTTGCAAAAGTTAGATTCAAACATTCAAAACAGAGTATCTGCTCCATCTTTACTGGGAGGAGATTAATCAGTAACACCACCATTCACCTCATTAGCATGTTCTTTGTTGGTTTTGCTTCAATAAAGCTATATTTAAAAGAATGCTCTGTAAGTCTTGTGGAAGACATTGATATATCGCATTCTCATAATCAAAATCTACTTGTTCATACAGTTATTGCACAGTTATTTGCTCTCTCTGTTACAATGACAAGGAGAGTAAATAACAAGCGAAAATTATTTTAATAATTCACATTGGCTAGGTAACATGGTCATGCCGGATGCCGTCAAATAGTTACCTTTTTTTCAGTCAAAAAATTAATCTTTATTCAAGAATAATGATCTTTTTCCTAATGATCCAGAATAAAGAATATTTTAAAACTTTTACCTTCTAAAAAGGTACCAGAACCACAGGCTGCAGAGCACAGAAGATGGTAATTCATGTTGTGACACAGTCCAGTCTTTCCATCTTAACCTTAGCTTACAGAGATGAGGAATGCGGTTCGGACTCTGCCTGTTTGAACTACGTGGCTTTTTTTAGATTTACGTTTTAGTTATATTTATTTTGTAACATGAAAGCTGCTGACTGGAAAGATCACTGAGTCAACTAATTCATTTTGTAGATTCAGAGAAATTAGAGACAATAGAAACCTTTTTCCATGTAAAGACACCGATGACTCAAAGTCAAGCAAGGTTTGCACTAATTTTTGGACTTTCCTAGAGGAAAGGAGGTCTGTGAATAACAGTGTTATGGAGAGATAAGAAGCAGGCTTCTTCAGCTAATATTTAGCAACTGAAACTGTATTTACCTGAATTCCATCTACTTAAATACTTTATTGAAAATCATCATGATCTTAAAAAAAAAAAAAAAAAAAAAAAAAAAAAGAACAACAGATCATAAATCTGAAACAGCATCAAGCATCCTCTGGTCCCCCACTTACCTTCACGTGACTTCCTTCTTTATCTGACACAAGAGCCACATATGTAATCCCAGAGCATCTGCAATATTCTTGCAGTTCTTCCTGGGACTAAAATGGGAACAGGGGAAGGGGAATGGGACAGAAATTTGACAGATTATAACATGATCACTTAAGTAATTAAAGTCTCCCATCCTTAATTAAAATAACTTGATGTGCAGCAGTTACACTGATTACATAAGCTTCTGAGAGAGGAAAGCTTTATTAACAAGTCCAGGAGGTGAAACTTTGTTATGCATATATGTATCCACCTACTGCTCCTTAAAAATTGAAATCTGCCTAAGTCTACACTAGACAGAGAGAATGCCTAGGTCCTGCAGTCCTAGTTCCCACATGGAAAGGCTAGCTGGATCTAGAAGTGCAGGGTCTAGATAACTAAAAATGTGCAATGTAACATCAGTTACCATCCCACTGTCTGCAACTTTCAGTAATAGCTCAGTCCTGCATGACTGGTACTCTGTCATGAAAGCTGACTCCAGCTGGGTTTCACGTAAACCTGAGGCTGATCTACATCATTCTCAGTGCTGAGCTTACTGAAGGGCTTGCTATGCTGACTTAGCAGTGGGTTGCAAGACAGCATCAGACAGAGGCAAGAACTACCCAAATCTTCATTCCTTAAGAATCACAGAAAGAAGAGAACCCAGGGTGATTGTAGGAAAAGCATAATGATCTGGATTTTTTTTCAATTCTGTGGGATTGAAACCATCAAAAATGTTATGGCAAAAGAATACAAAAAAGTCAGACAATTAAGTGAGTGAGCTCAAAACTGTCTGCTCTGCAGCACATGACTCAGAATGGGCAACTGCAGAGTGTTTCTTTTGTTAGTCACCAACTGGCATACTTAAAGGTGAAACCAGACTTGTAATCCTCAGATAACTGCCACCACTATTAAAAAGGACTTCAGCATGTAGGTCACTATTCCAGTGAGGGAGTAGTGGCTAAAGGTCTGCTTGGTTTCAACTGGAGAAAAAAGTGCACAACTCAGCTTGCCATTTTCTCTCCCTCCTACCACAGATCTCTCCAGGGACTACATGGGGACCCCACAGAGTGTCTAGTAGCTCAGTTTAGTAAACTGTTTTTCTAACAGTAGAATGATGTCAATATTCCCTCTGTACCTGATAGTCTTCAGCCATCTCGATATATTTCAAAGTTGATGCTACTGTTCTGTTCCAGACGTGCCCTTTATTAAGGATTAGCACATTAATTCAGGGATCCTACTTGCAGCCCCCATTGAAAGGAAAATTTATTGCCTTCACTGGCACAAAATATCCTTCTGCTTTGAAGCATCCTCACTTCACTTAATTGGAGCTAACTGGCCTCATTTTAAATTCATTATGCGACTTTCCCCCTTGATTTCAACAGGCCTTGGACTCCACACTCAGTGTATAATTGGGAAGGTCACTTAATTCCTCTGTGCGCTGAGGAGCGCACAAAAGATCCTCCATTGCACTTTTAAATACCCTGGGAGGTAGAGAGGAATAATGCTGCAAGGCCAGTGAGATTTTCTTAACATTATTGTATCTGAATAGCACCCTACATACTCAGTTTTATGAGTCTGTAACTCAATCAAAACTAGAAAAAAATTGAAAAAGGATGGTCTCAGGCTGCACTAATCTTAGAGAACAACCATATAGTTAACACATGGAGAGAGAAATCCTACCTGGGACCAGTCATACATTATTTCAGCTGGAATTCCTGCAGTCCAGAGTTTCTGAACAATATTGATAGCTCTACCCATTGACATCTGACCAACACTTACAACCAGCAGGTCACATGAGCTGACAGAAACCTGAAGGGAAAGTAAAAACAAGGGGGACAATATTAGCCACAAGACCACCTTTTCCCCTTCATAAGGCAGCTAAAGTAACACAGAAGGATAAATATACTAATGTTTTTAAAAATGCATCAAGCTGAAAAAAAGGGGTTAGATCCACCTCTTTTTACAGCCACAATTTACCTAAGCATGTTTGAAAGTTGCTGAAGCTTAATCTTTGACAAAAAGCATCTGCACAGCATCCTAGCCTATTCTGTTCTTCCCTTCCCACTCTGCTTAGCAATGTTAATTTATTCTTATAAAGAAAAGTTAATAAAATACACATTCCACAACCAAGTGAAACTGTGTGACACTGTACAAAGTCCATTTTCTTAAGGCTCCTTCCGTCTCCACCTTCTATACTTTTATAAAGGGAGAAGTGGTAGGGGCAAAGTAACGCTTATTAGCTAAATATCTACAGTTGTATTCTTCCATCTGAAACAATCCACAGGCTGATAAAAATGCCCCATTTAAATTAAAAATAAAAGGGTATAAATCCTGAAGATCCTCTCTTCTCCTAATTCTTATTTTACTAAATAATTCTCTGTAGAGAAACACAGAAGAAAACAGGTCATCCTGACGTTTGCTGTCTATTTCAGTATGGTATTATTTTGGAACACATCTGAACATCTTATTTTTTGCCCATCTGTGGCTACAATTAGGTTACTGAACTGTCAGGAGTAAATAAACAAACAAAAACCCCCACCTCCCAAAAAACAGACTTACAGAATCCTCCACACTGGAAACAGCAGCAGTTATTTTATCTATAGCTATGCTGACTCCAACAGCTGAAGGAACTGGTCCCACCATCTGCGGCCCTCTAAATTGTGGAATCTCAAAACAAGACAAAAACAAAATGGAAGACCCAAACAGTTATCTCTGAAAAATGTCAAAAAGGTTTTTCATTTTTTCATGGTTTAAAAAAGAGAAAAAAAAAAATCATCTAAATTCATTAAGAGAGATGAGCACATACCAGATGATCATATCTGCCCCCTGCAGCAAGAATTTCAGGCACAGTTCTTTGTCTTCTTTTGATGTATGCTATAAACTGAAAGATAATACCATTGTGCTGCTGTATTTTGTAAACTAGTCCCAGATTTATAGAAACCTGTAAAATAAAAATGAAGATGTATACAAGACCTTTACCAATATTACCAGTTTATATAATTAATTTTCTGTGAGCAGTATGGATTGAAAACACTATTCTCACATAAGGAAGACATATGGAAACACTCCTTATCTCCAAAAATTTCAGATAAAATTAAAAATACAGAAATGCTGCTTTAATCTTAAAGCATCCCAAGAGACCTATAGCACAAAACCCAAACAGCAAGCCTCAAGGAAGGTGGAGGAGGGGAGGCCTTTAGTAGTCATCAGCTTTCTGTATTTTTAAAATATTTATAGTTTATTTCAAAATTTAAAAAATTCCTTTATGCTCTAGGTAATACCTTCAATCTTGGTTGGGAAAAAAAAAAAGTCAGTGTGTCATTAGACAGAAATTAAGCCAGAGACTTCTGACTGGAAGAGGTTTTATTCTTAAAATGTGTCTTCTTTAAAAAAAAAAAAAAAAAAAAGCCAGTATACACTTTGATGTGCTTTTTCTATTCTAAATATCATAACTTTGTTTCCTGGCAAATTACAAAGCCCATCAGCCTAAAAATCCATTAATTTATCAGCAGAGTATTTTACAAACCTGAAGTTTTATTCCAAGTTGCTTTAACAGACCAATGATTTCTTCTAAATCCTTCATGCCGTGCTTCAACAGCTGAGTGACACCTGGCTTTTGTTTTATCATTGTGTTTAAAAATGGAAATACATTACTTGCTTCTCCCTTCTGCTCAATGAATCTGTAGAGCCGAGAAAGCTAAAAACAAAAATCAAATAAAAAACAGGTAGCACCACTGACAGCGCTCGGAATAGGTCACATCTAAAAAATGAAAATTATTTGACTTGGTGTGAGTAAAATATCTGCCTTTTTTGCTTGTTTTGCCCAGCAGCCTGTTTTTACCTAGTGACTTGAGGAAAGGAATGAACAAGCACAAGTTTCATCAGGGTGTCCAGCAGTTAATATCAACTCTTTATGCACATTCATCAACATTTGCAGACAATTTTTTTTTAAAGTTTCTCTCAGTTTGTTTTACTAAATACCACTGCACAGTATTCCCTTTACCCTTTAATTGTTTACCCTTTAATTGTCTGAAAAATACGTTTAAAACAAAGAAAGAAACTTGGACAGTTGCAATACTGAATTCCAGAGAGAACAGAGAACAAAATCAGACCACTTCTAAAGAGACTGATCTATTCTGAACATCAGATGTAACAGTTTCTTACTCTGGTTGATTCAATTGCAAAGTAAATAAAATATTACTGACTTATAGAAAGTTACAGGGAAATTAACACTGAATTAAAATTACTTACACTATTTGATGTGAGTGAAAGATTACAGAATTTGGCTTCTACTTCTCTCTTAGTTAGCTTTTCCGTCTACAAGAAAAACAGATTCAAACATACTCAACAACTGAGTTACCAAAAAAAAAAAAAATTACTATTGCTGATAATTAAAACACAACTTTCCAATACCTTTAATTAAAGGTTGCATTTACAAATGGCAATAATACTGTAAAAGAACAAAACCAACAAATAATACATTTTTCACCAATCTTGTAGGGAGGCTGTATTCGGCTTGGTTTCAAGAAGCAACAAAAAGTATAAAAATACCAACTTTGTTGAAAAGCACTTCTGCATAAATACTGAAATGCTTATGTAAATAAAAAAATAATAAAATGAAAGGAAATAAGAAAGGCATTTTGTTGGGATTTAAACACTACCTTAATTATTCAAATTAATTTAATCTATTTTCTCTGCTTATAAGGTAGAAAAGACCAACATGATATTAAGATACATCTTAAAGTTTTTATCAAATAGCCTACCAGTATTTAATTATTAATTATACAGGTGAATAATTCTCTCATAAATACACATCTAAAAATCATCTTGAAACATCCCAATCAGGAAGTAACAGAAAAGTAATTAATGTAAGTTCACAGCCCAAAGATAGCCAGCCTTTTCACATATTAATAGGATATTCCTTGTTATGCTGGCAATGGGCTGTTACTCATTTTTAGACATAGATCCACAGAATAAGATAGTCTACAGTGATGGTTACAGAGATTAGATTAATAACTAATATCTTACCACAGCATCATACAGAATGATGTAGACTTGATTGAGTTTATCCTCTGGTATCCCACAGTGCAAAAGTATAGCTTTCAGCAAGGCAGTGTGGTTCAAGTAAATACTGTAATTTCTTTCCTAACAAAGGGTAAAGAAAAAAGAAAGGAAGGAAGAAAAAAGGGGGGGAAGTTTTACTTGCACTCCATTTTGCTAAAGAGAGGTTTCCTAAACATTTAATAATAGCTCAAAACTAACTTGAGACCTCTCCTTCCACCACCTTACCTTCCATCTATAACTAAAGAATGTCAAGGCTTGTCCCATTCTACAATAATCACTTGCCTGACAGAAGAAAGACGTTATTTCAGTGGCACTGTAAGGATTCAATATTTCCTATACTTCATTTTAAGTTTATCTACGAAACATTTTTTATTTAAATGACAGTGTTCTCTAACTGATTATCGATAAAATGTGTAAACAATTCTGTACTTGTTAAGGTTAAAGGAACTATCGTTTTTAAACACACTAGATGAAATATTTACTTAGATTAAAATTTTAGGATGGAAAAGAGAGCAAAGGGGATGATTAGAGAATCTACCTGTAGCACTGAAAATTCTTGAATGATTTCTGAAATGGCATAAATTGTTTCTGCTAGAGGCAAAAAGCTATTTCCAGTAGATGTAATGATGTCAAATGCACATTCTAGGAGTTCTTTGGGATGACAGCGGTCTAACTTCCGAGGTCTGAAAACTCGCTCTATACAGTATCTAAAGGAAACATTGAAGAACAAATCAGCATCTTCAGTGGTTGCTGTCATAAAGCATGGCATCTGTGCAAAACATCATCTCTATGTCCCTTACCTTTTCAAGTTCGATATGTTATTTCTAGCTACAAATCTTGCAAAAGGAATCTGAAAAACAAAATACATGAAAATTGTAGAAACAAAACATTCAGTCTGACTAGGCTCTGAAACTGGAGATGAATTACTACTGTGCAGTAACACTTGTTCTCTCACATGTGTAATAACATCTTAAATATTTGCTGTAGCCAAGTAATATTAGTCTAATCATGCTTCCTGCAAGTTTTAAATAAAAACATCCCCCCACCCACCAAGTTCCTAGAAGAGCTTGGAGAGGGACACAAGGACATTTCTTAATTACCCTAATGCATGCAAAATGCATCATAAATCGACTATGAGCATATTAAAATGTACAAGCAGGTATTTTGCTGTTTACATAAAGATATAAAGAAGTATTTTTTTAATAAATCTTTAGTCAACGCATTTTCCAAAACAAGTAATTCCAACAGAAAGATCAATTTTGTAGATCCTGCACAAATCCTCAACTGTGAGTCATATTGTATAGCTTGATGTTATAAATACAAAGGAAGGGTAAGTCAAACTGAACTTAAATTAATGAAACAGGATATAAAAAGTCCGTTTCTTTAACTGTCATTAATAAACAAAAAATAAAACTTAAAGCATTTATGTGTTAAATTAAGTGCAAGGTAATCAATTAGGCCAACATTGCATATAATTGGGTATTACTGATAGAGAAATCCCAGACAGTAAAATTTGAACTGTGCAAACAGCAATTTCCCTCAAGAGTAGAATGATCCTTGACAACATCTGTTTGAGGAGCACAAAACTGGACAGACTGTTACCCACATTCTCTATAAAGACATATAAATAAGAAAGGGCTGGGAATGTTAGAATTTTTACTGGTCATTGGAAAAGTCTTGTCTCTTGTGTGTGCAAAAAAAAAACCAAAAACACCCAACGAACAAAACCAGTAGTGACATTTATCACATTTATAATATGGCATTATTTTCACCTATGTTGAGGGAGAGGGAGATAAAAGAAAAGCCTATTTCTTCCCTATGTGGTCGGGGTTCCAGCTGTCAAGACCAGGAGTACAGCATTGAGGAATACAGGGACAGACATGGAAAGATACACTACTTCAGCAGTCAGAAGAAGTGTAAGCCTAACCAAATTTGTGACTAGTAAATCAAAGGTATCTACAAACACCACAACACTCTTCAAACCCAGCTTTGCCTGCAGAGATGACACTACTTACTCTGAGGTCATAAGGAAGCATTACCAGCATCCCACTGTGATCCATGAAATATGAAGCTTCATTATGTTCATATACCTTTTTATTTCTGGGCATTAGCAGTGGAGTATGCAGCTTGATGGCTCCTGCACAAAACCAGTAAAATACTATTATCTCCCATTTCAAAAGTAACATCTGCTTTTTACAAGCTCATGAACAGTCTTGCAGGGCATGATAATCTCAACCAATACCTTTTAAAAATTACATTATTTTAAGTGTCCTTAATAGACTTTCCTCTTCGACCATTTAAAGAAAGCATATCAAACAAACTTTGACATTCTATCTTGCATGCTTCTTGGACACAGCAGACAGTGCACAGAGAAACAGAGAACTGCCCACTCCACAGCCCAAGCAGAATCCTCACCTTGCCTTCCCTCTTTAAACACCAACCACCTTTCACAAAAGCATCCATACAAAGCAGATGAGAAACTCTACAGATACCAGTAGTACTGTTTTGGTCTGGAGGCACCTTCCATAGAGAATAAATATTGTTCACACATGTTGTATTCTGTGTCTCAAAAACGTACTAGAAGTGTTTATGGTTCACTTTAAAATCCCATAAATACCTTTTTTTCCTGGGTCTATTTTGCAACTGTTTATCTGTATGAATCCAGTCTCCATTGAAACCTTACTATTAACAATAATATCACTAATCACTGAAAAATACTTTCCTGTTTTACATTCCCTACTGATTCTCAAACAGTTATTTTGCTATAAAAGCTTTACTCACATCTTCAGTTAGATTTCAACATAAACATTTAAATCAGGAAAAAAAAAGCCCCAAATACAAGGAAATGATTCTAAACATTGCAGACAGCAGATACACTCTAATGGAAAAAATATATATCCCAAACCCCCGCAGTTCTTTTCCGAAAGAATGAAAACATTTCAATCTCTCAAATGCTGACAAACACTTTCAAAGTTTGTCAAGCTTTAAAGGGGCAGGGGGTGGGGAGGAATACCTTCTCCTTACTTGACTTCATATTTCTCAGTTTCTCATTCTTTGTATCGCCAAACCCTGATCATGCTTAATCAGATTATGACAAATTAGGAAATCTCCCAGTTTCTATTTTAAAATTCTCTATTTTTATATAAAATAGTATCATGATTGCATATAAAACAATACAATTCATAACATTTCAAATGTGACTGTGTGTGCATAAATGTTCTTCCTCTCTTAAAAACTAATTTTAAGCAAATACTATTACTAATGACTGGATGGAGTTCTGGAAATTTAAACCATCAAAGACTACCAAACATTGTGATGCCAGCTCTGGCTCAGGAAGTTCCTGAACAGCTACTAAGAGCAGGATCACTGAAAGTACCATTATACACTTGCTGTGTTTCCATGTTCTTTCTTACGCCATTCCCATTCTGACTATATTCAAAGAGAGGTTACTGTGCTGCGTGGATGCTTGGTCTTTCACTATAGAGCTATCCTTATATTCAGATCTAGATTTTATGTAACACTCCCTACCTATAAAAGCTCATACAGACTTATCAGAATAACCAAATACATTCAAAGATATAATTAAGATTTTCACTGTTCTTTCTGTAGAACATTTAAATCATTCAGATTTGAAGTTAACAGCTATTATTGGGATGCCGAAATAACAGCAAAAACAATGTAAAACTTCAAATGATATGCAACTACTGAACATACTTTCTGACTCATGTGATATGAACCATTCTATTCTCTTAAATCCATTCAATCATGAAAAAGGAAATTAATTACTTTTGTAAACACACCCACCGTGTCTTTTAAATATCCGGCTGACAATCTCACATACATGCTGCTGTATCTTGGCTGCCCAAATAGAAAAACTACCCTGAAACCATCACAAATAAAAAGCACATATATAATTCATATGCCATGAACACTCCATGTAATATAGGCAATCATTCCATGTAATATATGCAATAAGCATTCTGCTATCTTGTCCCACTATAATAAATTGTAATGCTTGCATAATAAAAAATAACTACAGCTATACAAAGCATTATTGTACTGTGTTACCTTGTTTTCTTTAGACTTAGAAAGATTTAAGTGTTGAGAAACCGAGAAGGATTACTTTGATTGCCATGATCAGAAAGGGAAGAAAACAGTCAGAGGCGACACATTCTGTTGGTAATCAGACGCAAGTACCGTTAGTTTGACAGAAATTCAGAGTAAAGAAAGTAATCATCTGGACATAAGCTTAAAGCTTTAGCTGCTACAATCAAACACTGCTCATTTCTTCATTCAAGAATGAATGTAAGGTTCAAATGGGAAGTGGCTATTCAAGCCCACATAGTACAGATTGGAGCTTTAAGTGGGAACTAATGCAAAGGTTAATCTTCAAAGATAATGCAATTCTCTCAAACATGTTAGAGTTTACCTGTATAAAATTTTTTTTTTTTAAATCCAACACAAGAAAAAAAAACCCCACGCGTCCCCTAAACACCTACGAACCTTTAGCATATCACTGTCATAGGTGTAGTCTATAGCCGGAGATATACGCTGTGAAAATATCTGACTCATCATAGTCCGGTAGGCCTTTCCATCCACGTTTGCTAAAGTATGGTGGAGCACTTCATGGAGTTCAGACTCTTCCATTTGTGGTGGTGGAAGATGTTCACTTTTTAACAGCTCCACAGCTGTTGGTCGTGCTGCAGGATCATGGTTCAGGAGCCATGTAATAACCAATCTCTACAAATAAAATCAAAATTTCATAGTTTAGAAAAACTTTATATATTAGCAGTATTTACACCACACTTCTTAGTCACATCATATTAATAAAAAAATTATGAGACTCTACAGGGGACAAAAAGGCGGGATCTGAATCTTTAGGGTAGATATTCTTTGCTTATTAAATTCTAAATATCTTTTATTGTGTTATTATCTGAATAAAATTTAGTAAAACACAAAAATTATCAGAAATGTGCCACCTGGGATGATGAAATATGTAGTACCCTTTGTTGTTCTAGCTTATACTAGCTCTAGCATCTCTTTATCAACAAAGTTAAGAGAAAGCAGAATCATATGCATAACAACAAAGATTTGAGAGTTACAGATATTAAAGACGGGGGCATCTTCCTGGCATACTTCAGTAAACTGTACAAGATGGAAACATTTTTATAGTACTAGTAACAGGCAGACTGCCACTTCACAGGCATAACAGACAAAAGGCTAATGCTAATGGTCAACAACAGAGTCCACTAGCACAGGAAAAAGTTATCTAGATGGTCCAGAAAAGACTACACTGCTCCTTATCATTTCATTTCTCTACCATGGAGGCATCCAGAACAGCTCCTGGCAGCTCTTTTGAAACTCACAGCAGTCAATTTAGCTTGCACACCTCTTTCTGTTCTGTGACACAGATTTCTTTCAAAAGTTTAAAGTTAAGAGTTAAACAATATAGCTGCCATTTACCTGAGCCTAAAAAGTCTAAATTGTTCCTCAGAGCTTAAAAGGTATGCCAGTGAACTCTGCATTTCCTTATGACTATGCTCAGGGAATCTTGCACGTAAGGGTATTTCCATGTCAACTTAGTATACTCTTTTAAGATTTTTCTTTTTTCATTACTTTGTTCTAATGCCATGTAGTAAGAACTTGGCAGAGATTACTAATTTAATTTTAAGTGAGAAAAATGATAATTAACATTTCTTGATAGGGAATATCTAATAGTTAAAATATCTTCAAAATTACCTGCTTTGCATGCTTGACTTCATCAAAGTCTTTAGGAAATACAATAGTGGGCTATAAAAAAACAAAACCAAAAACCACATTTGAAGTGTAACAGGCAGTCCAGCTTGCTCAGGCTAGTCTTATTTTTAAGTTTTACATATTTAAACAGAGAAACTAAGCATTTTTATTGCCCATGGGGGGAAAAAAAAAAAAAAGAAAAAACCACATGGCAAATTTAGTTTGAAGAGCTAAAAGGAAAAAGAATGTCACTGACATGCTTTTATGATATTTTGTACAAAGATACAACCCCTAATCACAAGCATTTACCAACTGGTTCCTGAGACCCACTGGGTCTAAACCCAGGTGTACTAAAGCCATGACATCATTATCTGACGTTTACACCTCTAATGTTTTGCACTATAAAAATTAATTTCACAGATAGAACACTGACTGATGGCAATACCATTAGGGAATCCACAGTGCATTAAGGGAATGTCAGTATCAGCTCCAATTTTATTCTTCACTTTTCATTATATATTTTATAAACTTTTTTTTTTTTTAAGCACTCCCTGTGGAAACATTTTTGCTATGTTTTGCATCCTTTTACTTCTCTTAACAAACTATTTGATGCACAGAATTAGTATCTTTTATATCTGTGTACTTACCAGTCTTAGCTGACCAAGAACAAAGATCCTTTCTGATGCAGTACTCATGGGATGATAAGACATTTCAAAGAATATTATACCCAGACTGAACAGGTCCACTTTCTAAGGAATAAAAAAAAAAAAAAAATGGAAACTTAAATGTAATACCTGAGAATTCTTTGCAGACGATGATAGCAGAGAAAAAATAATGTTTTGGTTAAATTTCACAGTATATTACAGCCAGAGAGGGAGGTGGGTTTTTTTGTGTGTGGTTTTTTTTTTGTTTTTTGTTTTTTATTCTTTGTTAAATGACACGATCCATTAAGATTTGGTAGACTTCAATGCCTTCTATCATCACATCACTGCCATGATGTAAAGGACTCCCATTTTGAACACATTCTTGCTTTGAAATTCAGCTCATCTCTGCATATAAACAGGATCCTCTTTGATGAAAAAATGCACCCCCACCTCCCAAAAATCACAGTCTAAGAATCCAGGAGAGCAATATATACTTCTGATGATGACATTTTACCGTAACTAAAGACTGTAAGATTTCTATCCTGTTCATTTATAAAGGTCCTCCATGATTACCTGCTTTCAACTTGAAGTCACTTGCACCTAGTCATGGCCACAGCACAGGCAGAAAAACTGACTTGTCCACATCCTTCTACCCTTGGTCTTCTCTCACAGGAATATTTCTCATTCCCTTGCTTATTGCAGCAGTCCCACCACACCCTGTTCCACCTCAAATTCACCTTTTTGAGCAGGAATGACCTAAATTGTACCTGGTACCTTAGATTCCATGCTACCCTTTTATTAAGTCTACTCTAATCATACCTGATTGTATGTAGACTTAGTGCTTCCTTGGACCTCTGGGCTGACATACAGCGCAGTGCCAACCATGCCTGTCAAATTACCTACGTGGCAAAAGATGAGAGTACTAGTTTCAATAAAGTGGGAGAGAAATGCAGCATCAAAGTCAAGAAAAAACTCACTCATCTTCTGTCCTCATTTCTTCTAGGTTGGAATGTAGTCCTTATTGAGAGACATCCAGTTGAGAAGAATTCGCAAAACAGACAGTTCTTACCTTCACATGTCAAGTATCTGTGTCTGTCTATAGTAGCTAAACCTATCTATTGCTTTACAGAACTGTAGTAGGTCAGCACACAAATGATACAAACTAAATTTCACTTCCATTACATTCATCTTAAGACACACAATGTACTAAATTTTTCTCAAAACACAAAATTGAGCCTGTTACGGAAGGTGTCAAAAAAACCCCCAATCAAACAAAAATCCCTGAAGTCTTGAAATTGTCCTGTACAGGCAAGAGAACAGAAGTGCAGATGGAACAGATAAACAGGTTCTCTATATACCTCACCATGAGAAAAGCACTGATCTATGGCAGAAGGCTAGCAGTGGAAGCAAATTCATTTTTAGGTAACAGTCAAAACTGCCAGATTATATGTTAACATATCTACCCAAAAGTTGGTGGTTGTTTTTTTCCTCCCAACAAAAAAGGTTTTATTTTCAAAGAACAAACAGGAGTTCTAACAGAGTATACAAGACTGCAGAATATAAGTGTTCACTTAAAATCATTTAGAACAAGCTGCTATGTAAACTAACCTGATGGGTCAGACATAGCAGAACTATCCGAGTGACTTTCTTCTTGTTTAGAGACCACCTGAAATCAGGAAAACAGACATATTGCAAACGGCACTTGAAATGCTTCTGTTGGCTTTTCTTGCCGCTTTGGTTGGCAGTACATGGTTTAGTTCTAGAACCTTAGACATAAAAAAATATTATGACATTCACAATGTAAAGTCCAATGAGCACTATGTTTTTATGTTTTATTTTCATCTTTCATGTTATTACAACACCAAATTCAAGGTTTTTTTCATTCACTTTCAGCTGTACTTACTGCATTTGCTGGATGATCTGTAGCTAAGCCAAAATCACCAATTTTGACATGATCATCTGAATCTAAGAAAATGTTCACAGGTTTCAAGTCTCTGTGGATCATTCCCTGTTACATCAGGAGAACAAAAAAAAGACCCAAAGAATAATAAACAATAAGCACAATACAAAATAAAACTTTCTTTATAATAGACTGGAAAACCATATTACATACTTTTATTATGGTAGGAAATCTACTGCATTAAGTCACTGATGATTAATTTTGAAATAAGACTATAGTCTGTAGCCCAGAAGCTAGGAACCATTTTTAGTGCTACCAGACACCCAGCAGAATGTTTTTAAAGGTGCTCAAATTTTTCTGACAAAGAAAAAAAATCTGAAGTGGTTCATTATAAAATTCAAGTTTATGATAAAATATTCTAAACCCCTAGAACAGATTAATAATGGAAAGGGCAAGGAAGGAACCTTGCTAATAAATGCCCCAAAATGAACAGAATATGAAGAAACCCATATAGAAAGAGGCAAAATGTAGATATTATGAAGAGGTCATAACTGTCGTATTTACTAACCTTTTCATGGATGTAAGCTAACCCATCTAAAATTTCTCGGAAAAGCCTCCAAAGCCGACTGGTGTCTTCATATAATCCTTGGTCAATAGTATCCCTTAATGTGCTCTTTTCACAATACTCCATCTTCAGTTGTGCGTATGTAGGGGACAGGGGAAGAAAGAGCAGTTTTGTCAAGAAAAGAGACCATCAGAAATTTCTATCTGCATATTAACGCCTGGTTCTGTAACACACAGTTCAGGAGCAAATAGTATCACCACAGCATTCAGTTGTTTGGAATTTTCCTGAGAGCTGTCTTTTAGCTAGAAAGAATTCACTTGTGGGTCCCATCTCATTTTCTGGGACAATGGTAGGAGCTTGTAGAGTAGTATATTCTCTAACATAAATGTTAAAAACAAGGTGAAACCAGCGAAGCCATAATGTATGTTTAAGCCAAACTTTAAAGAATCTCTGGCTTTATTTTACTTGGTGTCTTAACTACTTATATTATGAATATACGTAACACATGCAAACAAGCTTATTTAAAACTAATTCCATCTAATTGTATCTTCCTTCCAGACAAGCTCTAGCATTAAGTGCATTATAAAAAATTGCACATCACCACAGAAGAGTTAGCTATGATAGTCGACTTCTCCCAGAAACAGTCTAACTCCTAACACAAGGGAGATGTTGTGAATAGTAAAGCCTGAAGTTGCAAAACCTGCAGGAATTTTATTTTGTGCCTACTGTTAGGGCCATACAATGACTTTGCAGATTACTGTTTTCTGTTAAAAGAGAGTGCATACACAATATAGTGCCTTTGAAGAGAATGAGAAAGTTTTCATATCTGTGAAATACAACTTCCCCTCTGGAAGTTAACATAGTATACTTCAATTCCACATTGGGAATTAATGCCACAACCAAACTCAAGAACACCAGCTACAGTGTTAGGGGGTTGGGATGGGTATTCTAAACATGTAACAAGCACAAGGCAAAACAATGCTTTGGAAACCACAGACTCAAAACGGTTGGTTGGTTGGGTTGTTCTAAGGTTAAGTCAGGAGTTGCCAACTTTTACTTGTACACAAGCAACAACAGTGATCCTGTTACACGCTTTGGCACTACAAAATTTTGCTCTCTTCAGCCACAACTATAGAGCCTCAGAAGGCATAACAAGCCATGTGCGCTGCACGGTGTCTTCCACCAGCCAAGCCTTTCAGAAAACCAGTCTATTGCAAAAAAAACCATTGAACTTAGTCTCATTTGCATTTTTTTGAAGGTCATTACTCTTCTGATGAAAACCAGCAATTAATCTCTGCGGTTGGAATAAACAGTATCCTTTTTTCTGAAAATGCAAGCACATTTGTACCTGAATGTACAGGTAATGCACTGTTTGAATGATTGGTGTCCTGTCTTCTCCATGGCAATTCTTTTCATTGCCTTCTTCATCCTTTATCACAATAAAAGTAACAGAACAGTTAGCTACAGCAAGCCGCCCAGAGTTTTTTTATGCATACTACTATTTTTTAATGGCTGGAACACATTGATGAGAACTCACCTTCTATGGCTAGGTTTGAATAACAGCAAAATAATATATTGACATTTTTGTAACGCCACTGCTTCTAAATGAACTGAAAAACAGGCGTGACCCAACTCTCATTTTCAAAGTGAGAACGAGTAAAATTTTGCCATCATTAGACACTGGAGGAAAAACATTCCAGAATATTTGGGCGAAACCTAAATCTCAGTGTGTCACGTTTAAAAAAATTTTTGAAACTAAAATATACAAAGCTTACTTAATAGAGTTAATAATGCAACCCCTGTCCTGAACCAACAATTTTGATATAGTGTGTATTTAGATATAGTGACAAAAAAAACCCCACTGCTATATTATTAAATTATATATTGAAAGCTTTTTCATGCCAATGTACATTAGAACAGAAAGAGGGAGGAGATGAAGCTTTAATAAAAGCATTTTACAGATCATCAGGATTGGCAGAAAACTGTGCACTAGCTTTCTAGTGATACAGTACACTGACTGCTCACAGCAAGTGCTATGATACAAAATCTTAAAATCAACTAAAACCTTACACATTATTCTGACTTCCTGTATCTTTTTGACTGCTAGCAATATGCACTGTCACCACTTTCAAAAAGTGGCTAGTATGAGCAAATATATTGGTTTATATCAACTAAAAGCAGAACAGAATTTCAACTTTCAGATGATGTAAGGCAATCTATACGGTTAACTGATACATCATGTACATACGGAAGCGTTAAACCTGCAATAACCAGGCTCATGATTATAAAGTGCAACTCACATGTAGCTCAATGAACATTAAGGGAGACAGAACCCAGACTAGCTCCATCAGACTGATTTCTATGGAACGCAGCTCATGATGGCACAACGTTTAATCTGATGGAACATAACCTTATATGGTTCTGTACTTACACCAGAAGTGAAACAAAACTTCCCAACTGACCTGTTTGCTTGTCAAAGACTATTTAATGATCTTTTCATTTTCACTAGCTTTATACTTACTGGAGGATGACCTTTACTGTTTTCATCCTCGTTATCAAAAATTATTTCGCTTTCCGAATCTGTGGTTGGCCTGTTTAAAAAAAAGAAAGAAAAAAACCACAAAAGTTTTGGGTACCAAGAAATATTTACTAAGAAATCTGGAATCTATGTGCTGAAGAAAAGAAAATCTAAGCTTCTGTTGAAGACCTACCCTATACCTTAAACAAAAACACAAAACAAAAGAAAACCCAAAAAGTATCCTGCTTGCAAAGCAACACTTCCTTTGACAGCCCAGTCTCTCAAAGGGAAAGTATATATTTGCATCATTAAAATGTAATACATTCAATAAGCAAAACTGAGATAAGTTTACTTATTTGCTTAAGCAAAAAACCACCAGGAGTGAAAGAACCACTTCATACACAGAGGCAGGTATGGAATATGTTAATAAAAATCAAAACAAAAAAGAAAAGACAAGTAAGATATTTTTCAGGATTTATAATCTTTCTGTGCTATTGTTTATTAAAAACTTTGCTCTCAAGGTTGAAAAAGACAGACCAACATAAAGTAAACAGTCATCCATTCTGACACAAATGGAAAGAAACTTCTAGAAGCGTAAACCAAAATTTTTGTTGTATGCTGACAGTTTTTAGCTATAAATTTTCCTCTCCCTGGCTATCTGACTGCTGGAAAATACACTGGTTTTGAACCAGGGACAGAATAAAAATACAGTGAACTACCCCTGACAAAAGTAGTGAGAATGTTAAAAGATACAAACTTGGAAAAACCAACTCTGCTCATGTTCCCTATAGTGCCGATACTGAAGCCTACTTACAAAATTGAATGTGAGAACACGCCATCACCATCATCGTCGTCATCACTGGACTCCTGATCAGCTCCACTGAAGTTATTGCTGGAGGATCTTTCACACGAAGTACTCCACTCAACTGAACTTGTCAAAACCGGAGGAGGAGCATTAGCTTCCACATCATTTGTGTCCTCAGTGGTAAGGATGAGCAGACCAGCTTTGGTGGGCATTCTTTTCTCTTCAGTTGTTTCAGATGATGACACAGTGGGAACAGGACTTTCATGTTTTTCTATCCAAGCATTGTAATACCTCACAATATTCTCATGGTTCAAGCGGGAAAGTAAGGTTACTTCCCCTTTAATCCTCCGAAATTGCTTGCTGGCAGGGTTTATGTGGATACGTTTCACAGCATAATAACAACCATCAAGCTTATTTCTCACCTGCAAAATTCAAATAAATCTTAAGTCAAATGCTTATAAATGCCTTACCAAGTAGAGCCAGAAGTAGAATAATTTCATGGAAGAGGAAGTTTTCCTTCCACCTGTGAAACGACTACAATTCAAATGCAAGCTTCCTCATACTGACAGGCTTCTCCCCAGACTCCAGGAACCTCTCGCAAAACTTATCAGCCTATTCAATTCCAGATAAAAATCACACCGCAGGCACAGCACAATAGAAGATAATAAATACAACCATGCAAACATTGAATATATTGTTTTGCTTCAGAGAAAACAAACACATCCCCAAAAAGGATTCCATAGAGGGCAATAATTTTTATACCATACCTTAATGACTGCTCCAAAAGCCCCTTTGCCAAGTAGTTTTAGCTCTTCGAACTCATTGTAGTAGCGTGAAAATTGTTTCTGTGTTTCTGTGAAGAATGAAGCGCTGGATATCTGACTGCTGGGTACGACTGTCTCAATGCAATCTATACCTGCTGAATCTGTAATGAGGATATCAAAGTTACCACCACTGGCAGTATGGGGGTATGGGGATAAGGCACAATGGACTGTCAAATAAGCATCAGGAAGAAGATAAAACCTAAGTAACTTCAAGTGCAACTAAAACCTAAAATACAGAAGTGCTCTGCTGTGTAGAGTTAAGCTCTGGTACAAGCATAAACCTTAATACAGTTTTTAATTACTAACATTAGTTATGCTGGACAAAGGAACTGATTCTAACAAGAACATAACGAGGGAAGAAGTCTCACTGGAACAGCATCTTCCAAGGACAAAGTTAAGTTTGACATTTACACCATGCAGAAGGTGGATGAATTTACAGGTTTAATTAAAGCATCAGCAGTCTATGGATATAGAAGTTAAAGACCATACTAGCTTTTAAGTTAGTTAATGTTAAAAACTTGTGCAGTCTTGTAAACTCTAGCACAGCTCAATTCTTCTGTTACTGCAGGTATGTAGTCCACTTATTTAGCAGAACAGGGAAAGAACCAAGTTTCTTACCATCTAGATTTTCTTCAGCTACAGGTATTTTCATTTGTGGAATGTTAATAAAACTATGTTGCAACAACTGCTGAGGAGTCCATCTTTCCTTATCTTCCAAGCAAACGCATCTGTTAGCAAACCAAGAAGAGAACTGTTCAAAGATCTGTTCCATATCAGGCCTAAACGTTCAAAAAGGTCTCCTTATATTTAAGAAATTATCACCTTTATCATTCAGATAGGAATCTGAAGCAAAGACAGACAAAGTGACTTATCCACAGTGACACAGAAAGTCGGTGGCAGGGCAGAGAAGTAGAGAGCACGAGACCTGTTCTCCTGAATCCCAGATTAGCAGCCTGAGCCATGAGGGAGCAATCACCTCTTCTCTAAAAACTATAACTAGTGACAAGGGGGCATTTAGCTGTTCTTTCAAAAAACCATTAAAGTCTTTAAAAAATATTTTAAAAAAATCAAAGACAAAAAGATACAGGAATGCAACAAACATACTTTTCCAGAAAGTCTTGGAAGTCAGCAGGTAAATTGGTAGGAACAGCAACTGGATATTCCTTGGTTACTTGGCCCTGGCTGAGTGAAAGCAGAAGCAAGCCCAGACTCCATACATCTCCTTTTTTTCCAGGTTTGCTGGGAAGACCATCCTCACTAAAACGAACTTTGGTTTGCTCAAAAACATCTGCTTTGCAGATATCAGCTAAGCGCTTGGAAATGCTGTAGTCTGTCACCTTGATGTTTCCTTCAGCATCTACCAGGATACTGGAAGCACAAAGAACTTTGTGCACTACTGAATTATTGTGCAAGTAGTCGAGAGCTGACAAGATCTGGGTCACATAATGGCGCAACTGCTCAATTGGAACCGGAGTCTCTTTGTGCAAGTACGTAGAAAGGCTGCAACCATTTATGTGCTCCACTAAAATGTCCACCACAATTGAATCGTCCCGTTCTTTAAGGTTCATACATTTGTAATGTACTATGTTTGGGTGACTTAGCTTCGTCAATGAGCTGAACTCTGTTTCTGCACCCTGAAGCTGTTAGAGAAACACAACATAACATGCATTGTGTCATATCTCATGAACACACCACTACTAAAATATGTAATATATATAAAATACATATAAAATACATGTCATTCTCATCCTTTTCTGAAAAGGAAGTATTGTACACAAGGGGAAAGAACAACTTTGGTTTATGCCAGGTAAGCTTGATTTCCTCTTTTTTCAGAATTTTAGTATTTTATTTATGCATACTTGCAAATACACTTTCTTGCATTTATATTATTGTAAATGAACTCCTGAATACCCGAATACACTCATCTTCCTCTGTGGTGCAGATACTCTAAACGCTAGTATTTTCAAGCTCATCACCACCCTCTCAAGTTTAATATAAACTAGCAGCCTCAAGAAAAGCACTGAACCCCACCTAACCTTTATTAAGCCAAATGCAAAATATGGGCATTACCTGTTTCTTACACTTCCCAATCTTTTCTATTTCATGTGTTGTAAGAAACCTTCCCATCTTTTTTTGCCAGTGCAGAACCCATTCATATATTAAACCAAAGTCTCCACTGTGAATTTCCAAGGCATTGTAGACCGATTTACCAAGCTGTTCATCCTTGCCTATACATAGAGAGAAGAGGAACAGGGCTTTTGGTTCTAAGGACTTGTCAAGAGCTCCTGCAAATGCTAAATAAATACCAGTAAGCCTGCTTTCTACAATTTCAGAAACACAAACCTACTTACAACTAAACAAGATTCATACCTACATGGTAGGTATGGAAAATATCAGGTCTGATGAGACTGAATGCTGTGTAGCAGTAGTCAAATGAAAGTAATAGCACATTGGCAAAAAATTGCTGCACATTTTAAAGAATTTCAGGGTTTAATAAATGAACGCTCTTCCTACTGAGCAAATGCCAAGCTCTACACACAGTAACATAATTGTTCATCCTCAAACTGCAAAATAATAAAATTCTCTTTGCTCCAGAGACTTTCAGGCTGTTCATCCTGCCACTGAGGAAGTGCTATGTTGAAAATGAACAATGAAAATATTTGGTGGTCCATTCATACGGGCACTTCATGAAGGCCTTTCAGCTCTGAAAGTCTCCTATCATTGCCTGTATTTATGTTTTCACCAAAACTGCTGCTTTTATGCCACTGCTATCAGCAGCAATGGAAGGAGAGTAAGTATGCATTTCTAACCCTCTGCTTATCACTGGTTTCACATGTTACTGAAAGCTAAATGACTTCTTGCTTGGTAGCCATGTGTATCTGACAAGCTACATATTTAAATTTAAAAGCAAATAGTTTTCAGTATTATTTTAGTTATGTAGAGAAGATAAAATGTTGAGAAGGTGGTGGTGGGGTTGGTATAGCTGTTCAGTTATGTAATTGTATCTGGAGAAGCAAATTTTTACCTAAAATAGTCCTAAGAAAATATAAATTATTTACCACAATGTAACTTTTCCTATTGCTCTCTCCCACTCTTGACTGTGACATGTCACGATCCACAACAATATTCTCTCCACCCTTGCTGCATGTAACTGTTAACATTGTTTAAGTTCTCCCTCTCAAAAAAAAAAAAAACAAACCCACAGCCCAAACCCCAGTATTTCAAGCTGCAATTGTAATTTTGCTTACCTAGACATTTTCCTTTATGGACAATAAGTTGTACAGCACCACCTGTGCTGAAGTTCAAAACTTCGTAATTTCCAGGGGACTCTTCATTATTACTAACAGAAAGCTGGCGTTCTCGTCTGCAATGTGAACAGAACATTTTTCTCCAACTCAAAAAGATAGTATACTTGCAGTCCTTAGTCCCTAAATATACCAATTCTGCAAGAGGATTAGGTTTCAGAGACTTTTGCATCCAATGATAATACCCATTAATTTCAAAGATACTGAGTTAGTGCAAAGAAACATATGTCTGATCCAGCACTTTAGCAGTAACATCATGCTGCACTGGGTCTCTGTATTCAAAGCCAGGAGCTGACTCCAAACCTTAAAACTTCTGCATCTTAGGACTGACACTCCCAGTTGGGGTGGGGGGGGATGAGGGGAATAAAAAAAAAAAAAAAATAAAAAAAAAAAAAAGAAAGGAGACATACTACAGCTCTGAAAAATACGTAAGTTTGACTTGATTTGCATTCTCTTTCAAAACATTACAAAAAGCAGGTAGATGCAATTTTGGAAGTTCATTCCAGCTTTAGCTTAATTATTTTTCCTAACTTAAAATGGGTTTCCCATTTGCCTCCTTTTCTACTCTAATCTCCTCTCTCAAGAAAAGGGAAGTTTTGCAAAAACTTTCAAAGCAAGTACGATTAGGGTGTTTCTTCTCACATGCATGTATGGAGTTACATGTGAGATCAGAAAGAACTCAAGACCACTAACCCAAATCAACCTCCATTACGTCTTGGTACAATCTATTTCAAAATTAATAGAAATGTCACCACTGCAAGAGTATCTTCCACATAAATGCAATCACGTGTAGAGATCACAGGAGTATATGAAGGGTAATGTAGAAGCTTTTTCAAAATATCGAATTTATTAAAAAAAAAAAAAAGGTAAAAAGCACTACATAGAAAACAGACAGGCAACTTCTTACAAGTGCTGTATAAGGAAAAACATACAAATAAAGCACCTGGCTTCCTGAATTCAAATATATTTTATAAATGAAATTATTTTAGATTGTAGTAGTCTTCTAAAAGTTTGTGTCCCAATAACCAAAATTTCAGGCTTCATCAGATAAAAATATGGCACCACTCTCCTTGTGAAAAAGAGACCTCAGAAAAAACTAAACATGCCTAGCTTTTGCTTAACTCTACAAACATGGCATCATGAGAATTTTCAACGTTTCAAAATCCTTTTTGATTATTTTCACCATTGATAAAATAAGTAACTCTGCCTTTTTTTGTTTGTTTGTTTTGTTTTTTTAAATAAGAACATAAAAGATAAGAATTTGTGTGGAAAGGTAATATAAGTCCATTTTATGTGTTCTGCAGTAAAGCATAGTAATAAACTTTTTAGACACTTGTCTTGTTCCACAAGCACAGACAGTGTCTCATTTTGTTAGATTAGCAAGAAGATAGGAAGGGGGATTTTTGAACTATCAAACACTATACAGAAACTACTGCCAAATGTGACTTGGGATAGGCAAAGGGAAGAGATGGTAGCAAGAGTCGAAGTAGGATAGATCAAAGAACAACTTCTGCTTCACATATCTAGTGTTGCTGATAAATAATGTGAAAACAATTTTGAAGTCTATAGACAAGAAAAAAAAACAGGAATACACTATTCCCGTTAAAACAACAATCCAAATAACAAGTCATTGGCACAATCTGAATCAAAACTAGGAAAATTAATACCAGGTATCTCCACTGTCCTTGACAGTTATATTAGCTAAGAACACAGGAAAGGGGGAAAAAGGAAAAGAAAATTAAAAAAAGAAAAACAAAACCCCCAACCTACCTATATCATCACCAATCCTAACCTAGATGAGTCACATACCAGAAAAAGAACCCTCCAATAACTCTAATCTTCCCTCCAACAAGTTGCTCTGCAAATGCAATCAGCATTATCTAGTTCTCCAACAGGGAACTTTACACCCGTGTATCTTTACAGTAAATGCTTTGAGATGAATATAAGCTTTAATTTATTGCGCTATTCCAAAACCTTCATGAACTGATTTAAAATCATTTTTTCTGCAATTGCCAACATATTGCATACTTTTAAGAAACTAAGTAAGCCCTGAATATACCTTCCAATGATTGCCAAATACGTTCTAAGTTAAACTAAGGGCCAAACTGACTCTCTTAATTGAAAAGTTCCCAAGTTATCCATAGCACATGAATTAGTTAAACCATGCCAAATGAAGAGGGGGATGAAAGGGCAGAGAGGGGAGGGAAGACCAAAATGAACAGCTGAGCAACATGGCACATTACTCTCTTGCCTTCAGATTTCACTCTGAAATTTAATGTTCGGGGGGCGGGGGGGAATACACCTGCAAACTGACATACTTACTTTGAACGTCCAGCTGAATTTGGTCTGTGTTTATTATTCACTCCATGTTCCAAACAGTTCCCATTTAAACTGGAAACAACTCTATATCCGCCAACATCTCTCCTGTGAGAATTTTCTTGACTTGTCAGAGCAGCTATTTCCAAACGTTCCTATAAATCAAGAAACACACCAAATAAGTACAGAAGCTGCTCCTATCCTCAAAATATGCGAGTACTTGACTATTATTCTATAAAGTCACATCACAAGATCACAGAAGAAATAGGTTTCCATAATAAATGTAGGTATGAGGCTGAGGAAGAAGTGCTGAGATTCAGAAAGTATATTTCAGTCTACGGCCAAGAATGTAAAGATTCTTTACAATGAAACCAGAAACATTAACAAACTAGATTTTTTCTATGTCTGTTTGAAGATGTCCATCTCAGTACACTTAAGATGCTAATATATTAAACTATTTTCCCTTACAGTTGATTTTATTCCAGAAATAAACCCCATATAATCAAGAACCTATTTCAACCTAGATCTATTAGAAGCACTGGATGAGATAAGATGTCCAGGACAATTTAGTCATGTAAATCTCTCAAATTTTTATAAGCATATGCTACAGTACTGGGAAGAAGTTATTGCAATGGCTTTTGCACACCTGCTTAGAAAGAATACCTGTTTGGCAATCTCTTTCTTTTTTCTTTCTTCTCTTTTCTCTTCCTCCCTTCTCTGAATCTCGTTAAGGATTTCACGTTGCTGAAATGAGTTTCAGTATTGTTAAGAGACATAACAGTACCTGCAATGCAACTGCTAATCTTACCCTGGTTTAAAAAAAAAAAAAAGCTATGATGCTGATTTTTCAAAAGTGTTAAAGAGGACTTGTGGATCTGACAAGAATAAAAAAAAAAAAAAAGTCAGATTAGCTCTCTGGAGGAAGTTAACAGCATCAATTGTATGATATAGGAGAACGGAGCTATAGACAAAAGAGAATTGCTTCTACTGACAGACCCAACAATAAAGTTTCATAGACAGAAAAGACAGAGGAATAAGCTAGAACATTATTTTAAAAAAGAGCTATTCTAACCATATTCCCACAGTGTGAAGACTCCACACTACTAGTCTATGTGAGACTTCGATGAATCCTCTCATTTCTAGTGAAGAATGTATGCCGGTCCAAGGTCTCTTTAGATTAAATTTATTGTGCTCTAGAGAAGTCTGTCAGAGTGAACATTCCAGTCACCCTATGGGTGAAGGAAGGTATGATTACCTGTCTGTCTAGCTAATACTTCCTAGTTTAAGATGGAACGCACTTAATATATGCGTTTGCTTACACTTTTGTATAAGGTCCTCTTTGTAAGTGATTTTCATAGGATCAGGAATCAACATTCAGGTTTGTTTCAGACATAAATATTTCTCAGGGTTAAAAAGACATCATTAAAATATTAATATTGCAGCAGCAAATAGTTCATATAGTACATATTGATCAACTCATACTGACAGGTCTGACAAGTTAATAATTCACTAAAACCCACTGCTATGCAGGATGATTTACAAAATTGTGATTGTTTATGCTATTTTAAGAATACAGTGTTATTCACACTTTAACTTCTCTTACCTCCTGCTCCTCTCTTTTCTTAACTTCTTGTGCCCTACGCAATTCCTCCTGAGCCAGTCTTTCTTGTTCTTTTTGATGATTTTTTAGCATTTCTTCATGAAAAGACTTGGAAGGTGGTTTATTATACTCACTGAGAAATGACTGTATGTGGTCGGCAAGTTCAAATATCATCACCTGAAAGAAAATAAATATGAATGACATGCAGACTTCAAAGAACAAGTAGATCACATTGTAAAATGACACCCAACTTGGAAAAGCAATACAGCAGCAGTGTCACTGCTGATTTTGTTACTTATCAGGAAGAATTTAGCCTATTTCAGTATTTTTTGTCAGAACTATTTATTAATAAACTGTAACATGAAAAATCCCTGACCACAGCAGCAAAGATGGCAAAAATTACTGAAAGACAGCAAACTTCAAACATCATCTTTTTCTAAAAAAAAAAAAAAAAAAAAAAAAAAAATCCTTTTCTTATCTTCTTTTAGGCACATTTTTCTATTCACAAAGATCCGTGTTTATGACATACAAGTTACAACAGAATAAATCCTTTGCAATTACTGTATCCACTTATTTCTCTGCTAACAGGCAATCCAATCCTTCCTCTACAAACTACCCTCCCCCCCCCCCCAGTTAGAACTGTAAAGCCACTTAAGGCATTCCACATTCATATAGCCACAGCTACTAAAATAAGAACTGCACTGAAAACTCAGCTGAATTCTGCTACATAGTTTGCAAGGTTGGAATAAATTTTCAGTTACTGTTTACTTGGACTGGGTACGTACTAATGATCTGTTCACCTGTCAGGGCTTAAGCTTTCATCAGTCTAGTAGCATCCCTTTATTAATTCAAGCAATCCATAGTGCTAATAGACCATCGTATCTCCAAAATTTAAGAACAGTACATCAGAAAGATGCATCCCAGCAGTCAGCAGCAGCACTGAGCAGGATTTGCACATATAGGTGGGAGAACAGCCAAACTAAATTGTACCATCTGCCTGTAACAGGCTGACATTTAGAATATTCTCAAACACTGAATCCCCTGCTTGAAAGTAAGAATGAAGCCAGGAGGCAATTCAGAGCAGAAAGAATAGACAATATGCATATATCTGACATGTGCAAACTAAAATATCTTTCCCAGTTTACTATTCAGAAACTAAAGCAATCATGCATGCACACACATGTATAAAAAAAAGGAGGAATCTCAATCATTAAAAAACCCACCAACAATCTGCTGCTCAGTTTGACAGGTAACTGAGGTATTTTCAAATTTTCCATATTGCAGAATATACTTTAATAAAGAATACCTTTATTGTCAAGGCAGAGAGAACAGTTATCTCCCTTTCCCTGCAGAGAAAGTTATTCAGGACTGCATTGTATATGTCATTCATCAAAAATGTGTACCATACATGTAACTCACAACTCTATCTACCCATTGCTAGAGCAAGCACGATTCTTGCTTTGGAAAACTAACATTAGGAAAACGTATGACACATTTGTAGCTCCTTTCAATGAGATCAGAAATCAAACTGGGATTTAAAGCCCTACAGGTCAATAGCTCTCTTGAGGTCAGCTGTGAGCAGACAGAATGTACCGCATGGTTTAGTGGTTCCTTAAGAGAATTTGAACCTTGTATTTCCTATCAGTTGTCCATAGTACAGCCATTACAAAAAAGAAAAAAAATCCAGAATACACTGTTAAACTGCTAATTTCCAAAGATATTGAAAAAATTGAGGAAATTCTTAGTTATTGAACGGAACGAACAAAACAGTTATCTGGCTAAAGCAGTTCTTTTCAAAGTATCTGCAGAAAAATTGGCAATCAAAATAGAAGCATAGTATGCAAATGGAAAAAAGGCTTGACGTGGCAAGACTAAGTGACAGGCAACGCCCGCCAAACCTGTAAAGTTGACAGGCTTAGGAAACTGAAAGCATAATATTATCCCATTTCAGCATGTAATAACTTCCACAGCTGTGTATTTCTCACTTTTAAAAAGGCAAATTGAGCGAATCAAACGTGTTCACCTGCAACATTTCCAAATAGTGATAAGAAACATACCGTAAATCCTGCTTGCACCAAGAATTCAATGTTTGCTAGTAATTCTTTGAATCATTTCAGTCCTCAGCAACAATGGAAAGGTATTATTAATACCAAACATACCTGGGGACTTATAAAATCCCTTAAAATACACACAAGTTCCTAGCTTCACGTTTCTCCATCTTTCGCTTTTTATCCTATTTGGGGGGAAGTCAAGTATCACTATTCCTAAACACAGCAGAAAAAAAGGCACAATGGCATGGAGTGACTGTGCTACAGCCACAGAAGTCAACTGTCGAGCTGGCGTTATAACTAAGGTCTCTTGCCCTTCAGTTAGATGAACAAGACCACACTGAAAAACTCCCCACGTAATCGCTGTTTGCTTAAACAGGTACAGCCACTTACAACAGTCAAATTAATCTGAAAAGCGCAGAAAGCTCTTGATTTTAGAGTTAGTATTGCTTTTCATACTGTGAAATAACTCCAAGAATAACATGAACCTTTAAATCTGCCTTTAAACAGGGATAAAGCTTGCGCTATTTACACATGCACTGTATTTTAAGAGCGTGTATATTCTGAGTTTTCCTTAATTAGAAATATTCTTAAGAAAGAAAGTAAGTCTCTCCTTCCTTTGAAGCAATGCAACTTATACTTCCAATGTGGATGTATTCCATTATATTATACCACACATGTTTTTAGAACTATTTAGGTCCAGAGTGTATTTCTCAAGGAAGTGAAAAGCTCTTACCTCTCCGCAGCGCTGCTTTGCCAGTTCAGCTAGTCTGGATTTTAATTCATTTATTTTCTCATTTGACAAGCCTTTTGAATTTTTTAGTTGTATTTCAGGAACACTGGGGAACAGCAACAAAACATAAACCAGTCCTCATTAGAAAAACTGAGTGTAAGAAGCAACGGAATGTTGATAAAAACAGTGCGTGAGGGAAAAGGAATGGAGTTCATAGTCACTTGGTAATTAGTCAATGCTCAAATAAGCAGTACAGAAATATTACATATACCATATAGAATAAAGCCAGAAATACTGTCTTATATTCCCTACCATCAAGTTTTCTGGCTGCAGATTACCTGTCAGTTATACTTAACAGGAGAACTACCAAGGAAACCCTGCAGACTTTTATAATTCAGCTCTTAACCAGTGATTTATGTAACAGTCCTTTAAAAATATTACTAGCATAATATTTAGGTGTTTAAAATCTATTTATCACCACTATACAGGTTACACAAAGCTGAAGAAACATATGTAATAAATAAATAACAGCTAAATTTAAAAAATGTTTAAAATAAAGTAAGCAAATAAAATGTCTGTAGCTATGCTATCTTAAATTAAAAAAAATTAGAGTGGCTGTTATGTCTCGTGTTACAGTGTATAACTGAGCTATCACTTGGCAAGGAACAGCACTTCCCTTGTATACCACTCATGCCACAGCACAAATGGACGGGCTAAAGGAAATTATGCTTTGAACACAACCAGTGTCATAAGGACTGAATGAAATGGGGCACAGAGCAACACTTAACCCAGAAATTACTTGCCAACCCGAAATTCGGGGTGGGGAGGGGGGCTGATCAGCTGCAATTCTTTTTACAGTTCTCTATGGAAAACTCTTCCAAAAGGCTAATCCAGCAGAAAACAGGAACAGCAGATGCAACTAAGACAGCAGATTGCTTTAAAAATGAAGATTTAGTCCCTCTCTCAGCAGGTCACGAGCTGAAAAAGTTTAAAAAGGGCACGAAGAGGCTAGCAGGTACACTTGCGTTTATATCTCTCCAAGCTACAGACTGGGGTTGCAGTCTTGCACTGACAAATGCATCCCTATTATTCTCCATTGCACAAAAGACCACATCCAATTCAGGTGCCAAATTTTACAGTTGCCTATTATAAAATACCACAGGCTTAACAAATACTGACATGCAGAAAGCATAGAAAGCAAGAATAAGAGCGATGAATAGAACTACATGCTTTTTCAACTTACACTTTACTATGGAAAACAGAGAAAAAAGTTCAGAGAAAAAAGGTTATATTTTAATGTTCACTCACGTATCAGGGTAAGTATGTGGGCATTTGACCCACAGATCAACTTTGGCATATACTTCATTATCACCAGTCAACCCCTGAGGACGCAGAACTAAATTGATTTCAGGAGGCTGTCGTACCTAAAATGGAAAACAAAACATGACTTAAAAGGGTTTTTTGGTTTTGTTTTAATGAAAGCACACAATTCTCACAACCTACATTATGGCAGAATTCAGGCTAGACCATCCAAACTGTGAAAAAAATATATTAACGTATTAACATTGCTCAATGAGAGTGAACTGTTTCACTGATTATCACAGTTTATCCAGTATATTTTTAGAAGTTCTTCAGATAAGTGTTGTTACAGTTATTAGAAAGATGATTCAAACTGAGCAAAAAATGAGGTTTTATAATAAAATCCTTGTATTCTGCTTACTGTAGGCTAGTAGCAGGAAAAAATTAGGTAAGTGTAACAGAGGTTCTTTATGGAATATCACAAATTAAAATGTTCATTATAAGAATAATATTGTTTCTTTTGTGTTTGTTTTAGATCACTAACAAAACACCAGTCAATATTTTATTTTCTGACATGGCAACAGACTAGAACATCACATTATATATACCTTGTGTGGCCAAACAAATGGATAGTAATTTTTTTGTATTTATATTTTTGATTTTGGCATAATACAGAGTTTTAAGAAGTATTGCCCTTCCCCCCACATCCTGTTCAAACTGCCTACTCAAAATCAGAATAAAACGTACCCATATAAACATTCTAAACATTTATTTTCAATTAATTTTTTTTTAATAAAAACAACCCAGACCTTAGTAACATGGCAAACAGGTAGGGAAATAAGACCACATGGAATAACAAATACGGAAACAGGTTAAAAGATGATCACTATCCCCTCTATTTTCCCTTTGCATTTCCAGCAGGGAAAGGAACAGGTTAAGTCAAGAGGATGTCAGGTATGAATTTAATAGGGAGTGAGGTCTAAAAACCGAGCAAGTTACTAACAGTGTTCACATCAACCTCCATGGAAAAAAAAGTTACAGAATTTTAAGTTCAAGTTTATGGCAGAAAAAAGACAGCTGGGGCTATGATGTATTTTGTAGAAACTAAAGACAAAAGAATGTAAGAAGAAACAACAGTAGCAGTGAACTTGGGGAACTGAAAAGAGTGACCAGTACCTCCAGGTACAGGAAAACAGTGCCACAGATGCAGCTGGAAAAAAATTATCAATTAGACATTGGGGAAACGACAGAGAAATAGAAAAGAGTAGCAAGTACTAGACCTGAGGATTAATTAGTTGTAATTAAAAAAACCCCACAACTATAAAAAGGAAAGTTAAAGTATTAAGTTATCATGGAAACAGCCAGTTTGAGTAAACCACAGCATATAATAAATATGCAAAAATCAGCAACATGTATACCCATGAGATGAATTAATTAAGCAAGTATGTAATTAGTCGGTTAAGGAATGAATTAAGGGGCAATTTTTAAAAAATCTGACAATTAATTAAAATGCAAGTTATACGCACAGCATTAATTATAGTGCGAACACATCGATCTAAAGGATTAATTGCAAAGGCGATCAGTTACGCGGCTGCCTACTGAAGCGAGGGAGGACAACGGGCAAACAGCAAGAGGCCAAAGCGGCGCCAGGCAAGAAACACCAGGACTTGACACAGGCGAGGAAGCACCCGCAACGCTCCCGCCGCCCGCAGCCAAGGCGAGCGCCGCCGCCCGGCCCCGCGGTAAGGAGGGCCCGAGAGGAAGGGGAAGGAGCGGCTCTGCCTCGCTACCGATTCACGGGCGCAGGAAGCGCTACGGGACAGCGGGGACGCGGCGGCCGCGCTCGGAGGGGCCAGGCAGGGCCAGCCCCACGCCTGCGGGCAGCGCGGCCGGGGGCAGGGCGCCCCGGCCCCCGCCGGCCCCGCGCAGGCAGCGGGCCGCCGGCGGGAACCTCGCTCGCTACCTTCCAGGCCTGGCTCTGCCGCAGATCCTGGAAGTCCTGCCCGTAAATGGACTCCAGCACCTGGAGCTCGTTCTCCTGCCGCAGCTGGTAGCTCTCCGGCGGCTCCGCGGCTACCTCCGCCGGCAGCTGCTGCGCGCCGCTCGCCCGGGCCATGTTAGCTCCCCGGGCGGGGGCGGTCGGCAGCCATCGCCGGCGGCCCCGCGGCGCTGCCACCGTGGAATTGGCGCCGGCCCAGCGGCGGCCGCGCTCCGCCGCGCCCCGGCACCGCCTCCGCGGCGGCAGGAGGAGGAGCCGGGGGGCCGAGGCCGCCCGGCCTCGCTGGGGGCCGGGCGGTGCGGCCGGTAGCGGCGGCTGCGGGAAAAGCGGGGGCTGGTCCCGCAGCCCTCGCAGGAGCGGTGTGCCGCGGTGCGGTGGGCTGGCGGCGGCCTCGGCGCCGCGGTAGCCGCGGGCCGTGCAGGGACGTGGACCCGACGGCCCTCGGAGGCTGGCAGAGACACAGAAAGGCCGTGGTGGTGTCGCCCACCCACCGCTGCCGTCGTGCGCCGCTCAGCGCCTGCGGCCACTCGTGGTCCCGCCTGCCTCCTCCCAAACGCCCCGTCCCCGCAGCTGTGCGGGCCCGAGCAGCTGTGCCTCACAGATGATCTCGAGCTGGAAGGAACCCGTAAGGGTCATGGAGTCCAACTCCCTGCTCCTCACGGGATGAGCTAAAACTAAACCAAGAGCGTCATCCAGATGCTTCTTGAACTCTGACAGGCTTGGTGCTGCGATGGCTTCCCTGGGGAGCCTGTTCCAGTGACCGACCACCCTCTCGGTGGAGAACCTTTTCCTAATGTCCAGTCTGAACTTCCCCAAGATATGCTCCAGGTATATCTGCAAATGCAGACATGCACACCAAATACGAGTAGTTACTGCGTGGATTTTTTTTAATAGACCTTGAGAAAGATTTGCAAAGGGGAAAAAGAACCACAACATTCAGAATGGATTTCACTTAGAGCTAGGCTGGGATTCAAATCCATGTGGAAACTGAAAAAATGTTTTCACTGAAGATTGCTTTAGCGACTAGTAGGAGGTGGAGTGTGAGCGGCCTTACTCTCTGGCTGGTTGAGCTCCAAACACGAAGTGAGGCCAGGTGCTGTGAGCACCCCCTCAGCCCGGGGGCCTCCTTGGTGGGGCTGCCAGAGGGAGGCAGCCGGGGTTGTCAGGGGAGCCGTGGTAAGCAGGGAAGGAAACGTGCTTTTCTTCAGTCACTTCAGGTGGTAACTACCGGACAGAAGGATTGCCACAAGATGATGTAGCCTTCAAAGTTTGGGGATCTTAATGAAAAAACCCCACGTAAATTCATACGTACAAGCTTATCTATCAGGTATGTAATCCCCAGGCAAAGAAAAATGCTACAGTCATCTGTAGCTTTCTACCACGCACCCGTATACTACACTTAGGTGATTTCATTTGTTAGGAAATGTAGGAAACAAGTGTGGGCCACTGAAACTGAATGAACTGAATCTTGGAGTTTTCCTTCTGCCTTAGACCTAATCATGTTCATACCAGGATCCCAATTGGTTATATTATCTTTCCCCTAAATATCAAATTCCATCATCTTAATTGAAAACAAGTAAAATAAGTTTCAGAGCCACATTGCCATTATTTTAAATCTCTACTGTTGCAGTATAATGGACTCAATTTTTCTTTACTTTTGTAATTGCATGAAAAATGCTCTGATGCTTCTCTTTTACTTACAAGTTTTATATCAATGGAGTTTTGGTGATCTTCACTTTACTCTGACCTTCGAGTACAGACTTTTTGTTACAAATAGACTACTTAAGGAGGGACTTAGTCTAATGAATAGTTTCTATAGCCCTCAATTTGTCCTTCTGAAATTGAGAACTTGTTACATGCATACTTTTGTTTATCTTTCCATAATTATTATGGTCCCAGCTGGGATTATAACTTATTTAGTAACTGGTAGTTTCATAATGTCATTAGTATCTAACCAAAACCAAATCTTAAACTGTATCACTCTTCTGGTACGGTTCTCTGTTCCTTACCATGTCTGGGAATCCCTGGAATGTGCCTTTAGTGGTAGCGTTTTTCTGTCTCAAATTCTTTTTTGTGGGAAATGCATGACCAAAGCTGTGTAGTGTTTATCTAACAACAACAGAAGTCTCCTTTTGCACAGTCAAATGTGACCTGAGGCACTGTAATTGCCCACTAGCTTCTTGCACCTTCTTAGAAGCTATATATGAACCACTGCTGCAGTTGGGTATGCTCATCTATCAATTTGTATAAATAGTCTTTCTCTGTTAAAGACTAGAAATAAAAGTTTCTAGGCCCTGGATTCATCTCTCCCACACAAAGATAGAGCAAGAATTGCCAAATTAAAGATATGAGGCAGTAAGTCATTAAGAAACTTCAGTAAAATTTTCTTTAACAGAAATTACGGATTTACACTTTCCAAGCACTTTGTGTGGGGCACACAGCCCAGCACATGGGAAACTTTACATTGCCTAACAATGGGTGGGCCAGGTAACATCATGCATTGTTAAAGCTGCCTGACTGTTCCTGTTCTTCATGACTTGGCAAAATTTTAATCAGTTGGGATGAAATCTTCTAGGCCAGATGTCTACCTCAGGCTATTTTATTTTTTGTCCTTAATTTCTTCTACAATGATTCATTTTTTCCAAGAGGAAAGACAGAGAAAAATGTCATCATAATAAAAATATTCTGAGAATTTCTTTTAAAGTCTTGTATCCCAGCAGAAGTGTGAAAATGTGATGCGTGAGGGGGAAGAGACAATCTTTTTCAGTGCTGTGGCTTTGCTAGCTCTCCTTGTGAAAACCTGCATAAAGTAAACCAAATTATATTGGGGGGGGGGGGGGGAAGTATTCACATGCTCCGCACAGATTTACTGGAGTACAGTGAACATCACTGAAGAGTCCACCTGCCCTGAACATGTGCCAGACTGCATCTGGACAGAAGCTTCCCTACCAAAATTTAAGACAAAATTTAAAACTCTCACATCCTACAACATTAAAATTTAATTCTAGCCATTAAAATTCAATGATGTGGGATGCGAGAGTGTGCTTTCACTTCCCCCTGTGCATGGTGAGGGTAAGTGAGTCTCCTCAGGGGAAGCGGAGGAGGGAGGAGAAGCGTCCTGGAGGGAGGAGCTGAAGAAATGGGCTGCTGGGTGAGGAAAGGTGCCTTGCTGGTGGCTGGAAGGGAGCACATCACAGTCTGATCACAGAGACTGGCCAAAATGGCCACAGGGATGTTGGGGGACCAAAAGGTGGGGAAGCCGATGCAGGAGCCCCAGGAAATAAAGATGAGGGGAAAGCACAGTGGAAGCTGCTTACTATTGCCTGTGGAAAGTGAAAAAAGCCTGGGACTGGCTGGACAAGGTGAACGAATTGGGAGTAGGGGCGAAAGGAAAGGCTAAGTGGGTGAGCGAGCCTGGGGCCAGGCTGGGAGTGGGGAAGAGACGGGAATTACTAGAAAAGAGCCTGAAGCAATGAGTTGGAAGACTCTCACTCCCAGAGAGGAGGCTGGAAAGGGCAGGGCCCGGATGCATGGAGGCAGAAGCAGAGGTTGCACCAACAGCCTCCAGGCCTGCGGTGGGCTGGGGTGGTGGCAGTCCCCACTTCCCTGCGGTCAGCAAATGTCCTTGAGCACACGGCAGAGCGCTCAGCTCTTCCCTGCATCATCAAAGTTCACAGGAGACAGGACACAGATCACGGGAACACGTTTTGTTGGTTTGGGGTCCCTGAAAAAGCCTTGCTGCGCAGGGGTTACACTCAGGGGTAGCTGTTCTTCCAGGGGGCACTTCCAGACTCACTGGCCGATGGCTAAAAAACCTTTTTTTGGCTTTGTTTTTAACTAGCCGTCCTCCTAAAATCTTCAAATTGAAGGCAAATGTACACCCACTATATGGATACACTTTTTGCACAATTAAACGCCAAACTTATTATGCCTATAAAGGAGCTTTCCTGGCAAGTTAAGCATTAAAAAAAATCTGTTTTAACAAATCATGTGTATATATAGAAGTTAGCACTGTGTTTTGAAATTCTGTCTTCGAGTTACAGACCTGTTTTAAAATACCGGTTTAGAAATGCTGGCTTCCAGCCGGCAGCCGCCTCCCGAGGACGAGCTGGGGGCGCAGGGCCAGTCGGCCCGGCGGTGCCTGCGCGGCGGCCACCACACCAGCTTCCCGCCGGCCCCAGCGCGCCCGAGCAAAATGGCGGCCCCGCAGGCCCCGCTGAGCGCCGCGGCCACGTGATGGCGGCGGAGGCGGGCGCTCGGCGGCCCGCCCCGCCGGGCAGCGCCTCCCGCGGGCGGCGGGGCTCGGCGGCTGCCCGCAGTGTGGAGCGGCGGGGCCGCGGGCAGCGGCGGGCGTCAGCGCAGCCCGGCGCCCGGGCCGGGATGTCGGCGCACGTACGAGCAGGGGCGTCACCGCCGGCCGCGCTTGGTGCGGGGCGCACTGACAGGGGGTCACGCACGATTATACGGAGGCTTTTCGGTTCATTGGAGGCTCGAGTGCCCCCCCGCCTTGGGATTCAAAGCCAAAGTAATTTTCCCCGAGAAATAGCTGGAGCGCAGTGGAAGCCGTTGGGCAGTCATTGACTTCTCTGGACGCTGTCTAAGGGTCGTCTTGGCGCCCAGTGTGGCGCAGAGCAAGGAGGGACGCGGGACGGAGCCATGTCTCACCGCAGGAGGAGCGGGCAGAAGGAGAGAAGAGAGCGCTAGGAGCTGTGCCACGGGGAAAGAGAGGTCTTTCCTCTCTCAAGGTTGTGAGAAAAGCTAACGCCGAGGCTGAGAATGGAGTGGGGGGACAGAGCTTGCGGGCCGTCAACTTTTCCAAACCAGTTTTAATGTATAGTAAGCCTGTGTGCCTGTGAGCGTGTACGTGGCGGGCGCGAGGTGGCCTTCTGGCGGGGTTAGGGAGATGAGCCGCAGCGTGGGCTGTAATTTCCCCATTCACGTTTATTAGAGTAAAACATGCTGAGGGAACGCTGTGGTATTGTGAAGCAAGAAATATGGGACAGCTAACTGCAAGGAGGAGCCTGCTTTATTTTCTGCTTTTCTTTACCGGCTATAATGGTTTACGAGGTAGGAATGTGAAAAGCCAAGCCTGCTTTCCAGGACACAGAAATGTGGTGAAGATGCCTCCGAGTGTCAGAGACGGGGCTCTATCCTCAGAAGCACTTTTTTGCCCGTGGGCTCCATCCAGTCATTAAAGGCGGGGGCTCCATAACCTGCGGTTATCAGGTGGCAGCAAAGAAGGCAGGAACTTCGCCATGGGGTATGACAAAAGCTGGATGTCGAGGAACGAAAGCGAGCATGCCCCATACCAAGCTGTCACCAGAGCTCTGGAGATGAGGAACGCCTCAGCTGGGCAGATGGGGTGGCAGGGTGGGAACGGCAGCGAGGCTGGTGCCGCGGAGGGCGAGGAGCACGGCGAAGAGCAGACCTACAGGCATTTCACTACCACCGTGCAAATTGTCATCTTCGTCGGCTCTTTGCTGGGTAAGTGGGTGTTGCTGGAGTTTCTTGTTGGTGTGGTTTGTTTATCCTTATGGTCAGGGACTGCAGACCAAATGGTAACTAACATTATTTGCTGCCTTAGTGACTCTTCTTTTTGCATTTTAGGTCCTCAGGTGTATGATTTCTTGTTCCTTGTGGATTTCTGATGTGTAAAAGCTATTACTATAAAAAGTTAGCTATTCATCACAGATGAGAACTGGTACATGATACGTATGTATCACTTAGTAAACTTTTCTATCAGAATTTAAATGGGGAAAAATTTAATGGGTTGATTATAGCCTTATTTTCAAGTGTAATGGGATTTGTTCTCTTTACCATAGAAAAGGGTGTGGAGTGTTATAAACAAGTTTTACTGAATTTCTGTTTCACACTGCAGTAATTCTGCATTTTGTCCTGCCGATTTCAGATGAATCCTTTGGAAGTACTTTATGCTGTAAACATGTATAACCATGTGCAATCTTGCCTACTTGTTATACTTAAATTAGGAATTATACACTTTAGATATGTGGTAGTAAAAGAATAATATATATGGCCGTATAACTTTACGAAGTTGTGTACATTTGCTTTCTAGGTGCTTATAGTACATTGTTTTGTTAGGAATACATGTGAATTTCTTACCAAAAAAATAAACAGGCAAAAGAAGCCTTTTGGGGAGTCAATTTAGCACTGTTTGGGAGATCAGTAAGCTGGATTTCAGTAAAGTGCCGCTACTGTCTAAGTCATTCAAAGCTAGTTACTGGAAATGAGGCTTTTCACACAAGGCTTGACTGAGAAAGTCTCCAGCTCTCTTAGGTGAGTTCAGTAGGACTTGGCTGATGGTCATTGGCTCTTATTATCAAGGATTTGTTTTCATTTTTCTTGATCTTGAGTAATGCTAAAATCCATTTCTGTGCTCATGGTAATTAATTCTAATATCGATTTCTTCTTGGTAATATTTAATATCACTTAAATAATTTCTAAGAAGATGGTAAGCATAGGCTTGGAACAGCATTGAGCTCTGGGCTCCGTCAGCGATACACTTACTGGTTATTACTGTAATCACTGAGTCTTTTGACCTCAATTATTCCTCTGTCCAGTGGGGGTAATCCTCATGGTTCTTGCTTTTTTTCTATTTAGCGCATAGGTAGTGTGGGGCAAGGACTCTCCTTTTCTGTATGTTGGATAATGCCTCGCATAAAATGATAGCCAGCAAATGGTGTCCTAAAAATAACAAATTTGCATGAGAAAAGTAAGAATTTTAGTTCTTTATCTTTTGGGTTTTGAGCCTTAAGGGTGTACATTTCGGTCATATGTCCAGACTTACTTTCATGAGCATGGATCCTCAAATTTTACTTGAAGAAGAAAACAGACACTGTCATATAATCATGCCTTCAGCAGCTAGGAATTTTTAAAAACCAACCAACCAACCAACCAATACCATAGCTACAAATTTTGCAAGACTGCTGTAAGTCGTGGTTTGGCACTCTTGCAGTTTGCTTTCAAGAGGTGGACTCTGTGAAAAGATTTGGACCTGTTATAAGGGGTTTATCTGCAGATTGGATGGCTGATGAAGCTTCCAGATCAGTAACTTCTCCAGGCCTATCAAAGAGCAAAACAGGAGAGGAAATAATGTTTTTTTTAAAATATGAAAATGCAGTAGTCCAATGACAAATGTTAGCAGGGGGCCTCGTGAATTTACAGTGATGGAAACCAATTTTAACTATTTTTTTGAAACTGCCTTCTTTTCCAGTCTCCCATCTGCCTTGAAACATTATTTTAAGAACATTTATGACACACACTATCCTAACAGCTGAAAACTTGAGAGTCTTTAAAAATGTCTTACCATATCATCCCTATGAATGTAGTGCTCTTCTCTCTTTACTGAATGGAAACAAAGCCACAAAGAGGCTGAAACCCTGATCTCCAGAAGGTCTCAGGGTTTCGGTGCCTGCATGCTCAACTCTCATACGTGCCAGAAGTTTTGCTTGTGCATGTGCTGCACACTATCTCTGCATCAGCAGGGGAGAACAACTTGACATTTACCTCACACAAGCTTACACAAACACTGTTAATTAAGTTTTCCTCTTCATTTGTTCTCTGCCACGGTCCTTAGAGCATGGGCAGCATCCAGCTCTTTTCTCCCCCAGGGTGGGCCCCTCAGCTGAGCTACAGAATAGCAGTTCTTTGGTCTGGTGAGTCTCAGGTTCCTCTTTGCAGAGGGGAAACCCTTTGAGGGAAATTAGGACTATCCTTCCCCCTGAAGCATGAGATGGGGGGCACTCTCCCCAGAGGTAGGATGTGTGGGTTTGAATCCTTCCTGGTTTAGGAGGATATGCAACTTGTACATCCCACAATATCAGTGCCCAAGCCACTTTGCTATTGGATAAAATAGCACTACCCTTTAAAAAGAAATGATTTCTGCTTCCAGCTTGAAAGGGAACAAGCGTATATGCCTCAGTCTTGATAATGAATACTGAGGTCTGACATAAGCAGCAGTCTGTGGCACAGAGAGGTCCAGGTCCTACAAGAGGGAAGAATCACAGTTGGGGTTGTGAATTTAATTTGGGTTCCTGCTGCGCAGAAAAATGTGATAGTGAATCGGGTGTGAGAGATGTACACTATGTTTTTCTCTCCCATTTAAAACCCTTATTTGAGACCTGTGGGGAGACTTGTAACAGCAGGAGAAATTCTTGTGTTAGTTTTCCCTGTGTTGTGAAAGGACAGTGCTATGGTGAGTGTTTCATGATAGCCGCGAAGGGCAAGAAAGAGTCAAATTGTTCTTTATGGTTACTTTACAATACATTGAAAGCACATGCTCAATTTATTTATTTATTTTAGGTAGAAATACCAATGATACCAGATTCTAGAATTTTTGTTTGTCTTAAAATGTGATTATGTAATTGTGACAAGCTTGCCAAAGCCTGAACCTGGATGTGACCTTAACATGCACGTCAGAGCATCTAAATTGTAGAACCAACCAGAAATATCGAGAAGAGGCTTGCTAATTGGCAGACTTTTTTCCTATTGTTTTTTGTCCTAATTTGTAGACAGTTTTCATTGTTAAAAATTTCTGATTTACATAAAGAATCGGATTATTCCATGTTTGGAATGGACAAAACATAATTATTAGTCTAACAATCACTTATACTTTAGGGCAGTTAGAGATGAGAGCTCTTCAGATAACTTGGTCATGAGTTACTGAGTTAATGAAGCTATCGTGCTTAAATGCTACAGTTTTAAATAGCTGTTCATGTGACTTTGAGTCCGTTTGCACAAACTTCCTACTGTTGCTTTTCCACTGCTTGTGTGGAAGTTCTTGCTTAGCAGACTACCTATGATTTTAATTTTCAAGGACTGAGGAATAAAATGGGGTAAATCTGCATCTCTGTACTTTGAACCCAACTGGGACTACCCCTTATGCACTCCTTTGGCTGTAGCCTACCAGAAGGTTTCAGCCCAAGACAGGATGCATTAGAGGGGGGAATTTGGTCAATTTGGTTATCCTGATCAGCAGCTCGGTTTGCCTCTATGAAGGAAAGATTTGCAGTATATTCAAGACTTGCAACCCATTTCTGGCTGTGATGCTTAGCTTGAGTGCACGAACTGGGGAATTCGTCAGGGGGGCTTTAAATACTTTGTACATGTTGATGAACTTATTTACCAAACACACAAAGTGAGGTACCAAGTATGCATGAGACTAGAAGGCCTCGTTAATGCTGTCTTGTGTGCAGTTCCATGGCTAGTAATGGCAGTTCTCATAGTAATGGCATTTCCTAGCCTGTAAGCTATCAACTCAGGGCAGGGCTAGAATAAAACAGTGAAAACGCTTGCCACCGGTGTTTCTCGTTCCACTGTTTGAACTGTACTTGTATCAGGGAGTGTGGAACATGTTACAGAATAAAATACAAGCATGCTGAGCATCAGCAGAAGAACTAGGAAAAGACCCATGCCTCTCATTACCACTTCCCTTTTCTGATCCACACGTGTACTTGGTAGTCCCTAAAATGAAGAGAGTGGGTGCCTCAGGAACTCTGGAATGACAACCGCATGTGTAGAGATCTGTTTCTGGTGTGGGGTCAGTTGAGTTGCACTCAGTAGTCTGCTTAGGCCATAGCTGTGTGGGTATGGTATGATTAAATCTGTTGCTCCTAAGAAAAGTTACTACAGGAGAATAGAAGCCAAAATAATTATGCTGCTTTCGTCAACTCTCTCATATGAATGCCTGTTTTTTGGACCCCTCAATTGCCCCTAGTTGGCTTAGCAGAAGGAAAGCTAATGTGTTGAATTTCTGTGTGTAATGCGGCAACTTTCATTACCTTAAATATGAGGGAAAGCGAAAGGCACCAGTGGGATGAACTAGCTGATTTTACTGGCCACTGGAATGATGCAGACAGGAGCAGCATGACATGAGAAGCAACACACGCTGTCAGTACTGATTCCCTTCGGTTGACTTAATCCTGTGTGCTAAAAGGTGTCAAGAGATTCAAGCTTTGTATGTCCTAACTTGTTTTGAAAGGATGTAGATGTCAATGGAAGAACAAGAATGGTAGCGATTTGCTTTGAGATTGATTGCTTCACTTCTACTAATCCTGCACAGATCTATCTGCTCTGCAGTTCCCTGTGCCTGACTCAGGTTAGATAATTTTTTACTGCCTTGTAAGAACTGTAGGAACTGTTTTGTTTTGTCTAACCTGTGTTTCAGGCCAGTTCCCTTCACCTATGCCACCAAACGGATGTGGCTAAGACGATGAAGTCAGGATTACTTGTGGAAGTGAATGATGATTTGCACTCACGGTAGTACTGGCTAGGGTCCTTACCTGGCAAATTCAAATGGCTACTATCGAAGGGATGGTGTTGTTCATGTGAAGTTGATAAAAGGAAGGATAAAGTAAAACTTAGGTTTAGAACTACTGCCCTGTCAAATTACTGCAGTTTTGAAGATGGAGACCATATTTTCCATTCTCATGATTTTTTTTTGGCCTGTTACCCTGTTTGTCTGTCTCTGGGTTCTTGTTTCAGAGTCTTTCTTCTGAGTCCTTCCACTTCACAATGTTGTTCTGCCACCTATTTCCATAGTAGCAGAGTGCCATAAGTGATACAAATTCATAACAAAAGCACAGTTTTTCATGCAGTTTCTAAAGTTGCTTCTCTTTGAGCAGGAATAATGTTCTGCTTGGGATTTTTTTTTTCTTCTTCTTTAAATCAAAAGAAGAGATTTGATGAGTTTTGCTGATTGCATAGGGATTTATTTAGAAGAGGACTGACAAGTACCATTGGAATTGTAGAGGAGGAAAATTTGTAATGTTCTCATGTCCATGGGAAGTTGGTTCCTCTTGCTGGAGAATAGTTAAGCTTCAGCTGTTGTATGATTTGTTGTGATCACAATGGTCAGCATGTCCCAGAGCAATGCAGGCCACTGATGGTTGTGCCCATGACTCTCTCATTGTGCTAGGTTGTCTGTACCTTTGCCACGTATGGACAGGGCTTGTTCTCACAGGGCCAGTACCGAAACCAGGAAATTCAGGAACCTTTCAAGGGGAGATCGGTTTTTGTTGCCTGCTACTGCAGTGAAAAGACGACTATGATTTGACTGACTGAGATCAGTGGGCCAGGAAAGTGAGACTCTGCTGGCTTCTTCCATAGTGACTAATAGACTGGGGGCTACATCTGGCTGTGCAGACGTATCTGCATTGGCTTTAAGGATAAGAGGACCCTAAGGTAAAGAAATTTCCACCATGTGAGAAGCATGCTGAGCAGCAATTCTGTTATATTACCCTAGGAAAGTGTTTCTTGGTTTTTGTTTTCCATTCTCCCCCTTCTGAGACCTGTGTAAACTGAGTGTATTCTAGATTCTCTCTTGTTTGTTCTGTCGTCGTGAAGACCATATAGTGACATGGAGCTCATGCAGTGATCTCACTCTTCCATTTTTTGGGGCATATCTCAGGCTGTTTGGGCTTCTAATACGCAGAGCATGCTGTGAGGATTAACTACAGCATGGTAGGACTGCAACTAGCACTGCAATGTATTTCAGTAATGCACAGCAGAGCAGCCAGGCTACAAAGGGCAATCACCAGTGCTGTTGGTGATACTCATCACACACTCGCAGTCAGAAGAAACAGAGGCTTCAGATCCTTCAGTCTGAGGTCAAAGGGGTAGAGCAACATTTATAGGTTGTTTTTCATTGGATTTAAGAATTTAAATTTGTAACTTGAAATTTATAGTATTTTTAAATTCAGATAATTTCTTCCCTCCACCCCCTCCTCCAGCATGAAAAGAAAACAGCAAAAAGCTCTAGTATATCCTTGGCTGCTATTAAAAAATGAATAAACAGTCTATGAAAATAGAGTATTTGAACATGGTAACTGTGAAAAAAGATTTAACTATTTGATTCAGAGGAACATGGAGTTACTGCTCTTACTCTCGTGGCTGTCACTAGTTTAAAAAAGGATACATGTGGACAATGACTTTTAAGTAGGTGACAACTTAACTGATGAATGGCAAATCAAAGATGCCTTTTTTTTTTAAAGCTTGGAATGACATAGGGCTCCTTTTCAAAGCGAGTAAATTTTTAACAGCTTCCTTTTTATCAAAGATGATTCTTGAGATCAGATTTGCAGTGAATATAAGAACAGAGCAATACTGCTCTACAAAGGATATTTTTCTCTTGACATTAGAGGTAATCAGTCTGCAGAGACAAATTATTACTTTAGCACAGCAACCAAACCTTTGACAGAAGGAAGAGGGAGTATTACTTCTCAGCTTTGGCGGGGAGAGGTCACTGGAGGTGGCTGCAGCTGCTTTCAGTTGAGTGCAAGCAGTAGGAGGGGACCTTGGAAATGAAGAAGAGGATCTCCAAAGAGCACTTGTAGCCAGCGTGCACACTGAGCTTAGCTTGATAGGGAGATAAAATTGATGGGCAAAATGCAATAGACAGCAGCACCTTCTATTATTCTCAGGAGAAGGGAAAGGAAGAGCAGGAGTAACAGTTTTGAGGGAGATCAGGATGTGGGCTCTGTCACTCCTAACATGGATTTTTTCACAGTTCACTTATTTACATACAAATTCACATCCCATTGATTGCAGTTATATGGGGAAGCTTATATGAGTTGCGCTTTTACTGACGGTAGTATGGGTGTAGCTGAACGTTTGTGTCATGTTAGGTTTAGGCAAGATTATATCCCATAATCATGATTTGTAGTTTCTATTAGTTTCATATTTCCCAGGTCTGAGAGCCTGCATATGCTCCTGAGGTTATTTGAGTCTGTTCACAATTTTCATGTTAGCCGTGTAGATAAAACTGCATGAATTTCTTCTTGAAAAAAATCATTCTTTTCAGACATTTAGGAAAAAACCCCCACACTAGACAATTGATGAAAATTATAATGAGAAAGTGATGTCCTCAGTGCCAGTGTCTACTCCCCAGACTGAATATGCATCTTACAGTTAGTAAAAAAATGCACAGGAAGTATCCCAAATAATCCCAAATCCAAGAAACTTTCCCAGATCTTGTAGATCCGTGCCTTAATTGGGGTTTGGGGAACGAGGCTCTTTGTTACTTGCTCTTTTGTCTTCCCAAATGTGTCTTGTACAGAAAGAAATTTCACTGGAAAGGCTGAGGATGCTCTGATAAGAGTTTGATACAGATACCCTATTCTAGTGGTTATAGCACTTTTTTGGAAGCTGTGGGTTAGATTGGTTACCTCCTGGTTTCTAGTCATGCTGTGATGATATCAAAGGGATGTGTCCTCTGAAAGAAAACAATGCGCTTTGAAACAGATACCAGATTTCCAAGTGAAAAGTGAGCCTTCCCAGTGTCCTGCAGAAGAAGAGGCAAGGCTTCAGGCTCGCCCCTTTTCCTGAGGATTTCCCATGAGCTGTTTGGCTCCAGCCTCTCCCTGCCCTTGAAACTTATTTTTGTCTCCCTGTCTTGACATCTGTGCACAGAGATGTAAAATGGAATTATTACAGCACCTAATTTATAAAGGGATAGATCCCTTCTGGGATACAATCCTAACATAACTGGCAGTCTAGGTAACGTGTTTGTAAAGGCAAATGTATACTAGCATAAGGAATAAATATTTGTATCTTGGAATAGCTACCAGTGAAGTTTGCCACAGGCATCTTCTACAAATAATGAAGCAGGGAATCTTGCAGTAAAAAATACTGCAGGTACATGATTAAAGGCTAGACTGAGAGAATTTTTAAAGAACGAGGGGCACGTCTGCAATAGCTCCAGCAAAAATTTGTAGCTCTGCCCCCAAAAAGGGTAGAACCATCTGAGGGGGAAAAAAAAAAGGTCTGGCGATGGGAAGGATGATGTTTTGTTTCTACTGGTGTTACCCTTAGAAAAATTGCAATTGTTTTAGATGAAATCTTCTGAACCAGGCACTTTGCATAGATGAACTTTGTTGCTGATTAGCTGGAATAGTTAAAGTTTGGCAAAGCAAAAAGTGACTGAAAATCAAGTCTAATAAGCATGAGGTGAATGTAATGATATGAGTGGTAATATTTGCATGTAATAATAATTGCATAGTAATAACTTCTTAGAGTATCATAACATTATGGTAATAATTTTCCCCTGCATTTTTGTATGGGTGGTTCCAAGCCTCGGGAATAATGGACCCTGCAGCAGTAAGCACAGTTCAGGTTTCACCCTTGATAAAGTCTGTCTGGAATAGGTATTTACATGCTTTTGCTTTTTATGTGTTTTCAGGTGAACTACTAAGCAATTTTCTTCAGAAGAAAAATTGGGTTTGGGGAGTGGGTGAAGAAGAGGGTTGTGAGAGCCTCTGCGGTCCCCGTTGCTATGGAGACCTCTCTTCTTCCTGTGCTCTGGCACAGGCGCCTTGCCTGGCTGTGGCTGAGGGGGTACTCAGATAGCACCGCCGTGTTTTAGAAGAGAGGCTTTGGGAAAATAACGATTTACCCAGTCTGGAAGTGCGTGAGATGCAGTGGTTTATACTTGAAATGCAAGTGCCTGATACTCTGGGGATACTGTATGCTAGAGCGTTCCTCAGACACGTGCTGGGGGGGTTAGCCGACGTCTTTAAACATCATGTGTGTTGAGGATGTTAAACATCCCTATTTAGGGTGAAACTGATTGATACCAGTTATTTTACTGTCTGTAGTTCCTGTGTGAACACTTTAATGACAGCTATGAACCAGAGCTCTTTAACTAAGTGACTGGATGTCCTATTTTGCTTTTCATTGTGAGTTACATTTGCTCAAATGCCAGCTGATGTATATATCACTGACTGTTTTGAACTTCAGTGAAAGTTTAGATACATCAAGATTTTGTATTGGATATTATGGGCAGTAAGTTAGTATTTCAGGCATGAATGAACCAAAGCCTTTAGGAAGAATTTTAAATGGTGTTAGTTCTGTTACAGGTCTCATTTATGGGCTTGCTGTCGAGCAGGTGCCATGAGCACTTAAATGAGTTTTTTATTCTTTTCTGTTCATCTTTAATAATTAATTTCTTATTTCTGTGGTGTTGGAAAAAGTAAGTTTGCCACTTATTGGGAACATTTTTCAAGATCTAGGAAATGGTATACTTTTCTCCCACTTGAGTGCCAGAAAAGATGCTGGTAAGTTTTTAGGTGCTGCTGAATCCCGTAAGCTGATAAGAGGTGAGCCTGCCGCAGCTCTGTGTCCTCAGGTCCAGCCATAGCAAGGCTGAGCACACATTCCCAAGAGGCACATGGGCACACAATACAGGTGTACATACATGCATGAGCAGCTACACAGACTGACAGAGAAAGAAAATGCAGCACTCATGCAAACACAAAGAGTACCAATGGCCTCGTCCTCTTCCCCTCTCTGGCTGCTCAGGATGAAAGCCCATTAGTATAAAATACATAAGCATATACATATACGCACATCAGTATGGATCCCTCTGTAGCAGTTGGTCTTAGACACCCAGTCTACCCAGTAGCTGGCCCAGGATCCTCTGGTCTCCCAGTTGCCTCACACACAGACACACAGATGGAGACAGGTCTCTCCAGTTGCTGGCCTGGAACTATGACCTTACCAGTAGCTGACCTCCAGATCCCAAGGTCTCTCCAGTAGCTGGCTGGGACCTTCTGGTCCTCCATTAGCCAACTTTCAGACCTCTGTTGTCCCCCCTGTTATCTGGCCCAGACTTACGGCCACATCAGTGCTTGCCTCCTAAGCATCTTATCCTACTTGCTGGCTAGTCTGGCTTGATGTTCAGTAGTTCACACTGACATACACACCCACACAAATGCACACTCTCTGGTGTCTCCAGTTGTTGCCACCCTGACGTGTGGGCCCTGATGTCCCATGGTCTGACTCCACTTACTGCCCTTGGACCTCCGTATGCACACAGACCCATGGAGTAGAGAGCCCCTCACCCACAAGAAGAGCTGGAAATAGAGTTTAATGAGAAGATGGGATAGACTGTGCTGATCAGGTGCAGGGCATAGCCAGATAAGCATACTGACCAAATGCCAGTTTATAGATGGCTTTTATCCCCTCTTCCCTCTAGTCTCCCACACTTGTTCCTCCGCAAACCGCCCTGAACTCTCCCTTTACCCACCTTTTTCCTCTTATCATAAACATCCCATAATAAGTTTTGTACAATCCCAAAATGCTCATTTCCTGCATCCTGCAATGACTTCCATACCCCTGGGCTAAACCCCCTCAGCCTGAAAGGAGACCCAGAGCGCCTCTCCCTCAAACTCACTGTGAAAGGGGTCACGCCTGGCCCATGGGGCTGAGGCTCCCCTACAACAGCCCAGAGGGGGTTAGGGCAGGGGCTCCTTTCTCTGAGTAGGTTATTGGGGTTCCCACACCTGCTGTTGTGTCTCTGTGCTCCTTCGTCTTCATGGAGGCGAGCCTGTAATCACATTTGCTAATATAAGCTACAGACTGCACTTCTTTTTGATAATTTGGATATGATGAGGCTCTGAAATCATACAGTAGATTGTATGTGTATAGTGGGAATATCAATGTGAAGTGATTTGCAAAGGAAAACAAAGGTGGATTTTATATACATCCTGTATATATTTAAGGAAAAATTCCCAAATGATCAAGATAATACTTTATTTTCCTGCAGTACTTCTTTTGATCCCTGCCCTGCACCCTCCCAGCCCACCACAGAATTTGTAAATGACTCTGCATTCTTGGGTGTCCAGTATGGGTGGTCACTGGGGCAAAGGCTGAACTGGAAGTCCAAAGACTTGGGACTTCTCTGTGTTATGTTTCCTATACTTGCTGTCTCACTATCTAACAAGGAAGGAGTTCTCAAAATGTTCTGAGGGTGGGCTAGGTAGTGCTAGAAAGTTTGCAAATGGCAGAAATACCAGTGAAACAACTGTTGTATTGTACCTCTCTTCATTTCACTGCTGATTAAATGCTATCCCTGTAGGAAGTACAGCTTCTTGCTTTCCGAACAGTACTGTTACGTGTAAGGGTTTTTTATTTTTAGCATCTTTAAATTAGATTTAGCAGCTGGAAGCAGGGACAAGAACTGGTGCCTTGTAGTTAGCCAGCTTCCATAGAAACATTGCCATAAGGAGAATACCCTGGATTGGAAGGCTGGCTGGATAAGAAATTGCATAACCTCTCATGGTAAGGCATTAGATCAGCCAGATAATGCAAATGGCAATTATGGTAGTAACAAAAGCAGTAGTGAAGCTGAAATGGTGATGGCAGGGAGAGCTCTAATTGTCTTATTCTCTGCTCATGGTCTTTTGCTGTCGTTGGGGATTGCTGGGAGATTGCTGTGGACTGCTGCCTTTTAAAACGCTTTATAAGTTATGATATTCAACACTGTAATTTACATTCTTCTCCATCATGAATAGTCTGGCTTATTTCCTGACAAATGTGGTCCTTCCTTCTGTTCTGCCAATTCTCTTGGGGGAAAAAAAAGCCTGTAATTTTTTGGGGGACAGAGACTCCTTTTTTAGTGTGCTTTTTTCTACCACCTTTGATTTACTCTCTTGTCTGTCAAAGTAATTCCATGCAAGTACTCAACAATTTCTTCCAGAAGACTGATGAAATATGAAGTGATCTTGCTTCTCGTGTAACCTCTTGTACCTTTCTCTACATACCTTGTGTCACTTGGCTTGTGTTCAGACTCCAGCAGGCCTTGCTTTTGTTGTGTATCTGTATTTCTTATGGCATAACTGGATCATTTCTCTGATACTGTAGAACAAAGTCAGTCATACAAGGGGCTAAAATACATTTTGTACTATTTCTACTATTCTGCTATTGCCTGAATTAATTGGAAAAAGTGGAAAATATTGAGGCAGGGCATTTTTTGTGGTTGTTTCAATTTAATATCTGTAGTTTTAAGGAGTATCTAGAACAGAGAGGGTAGTCTGATTTGCCTTTTCTATTTGTTGTATTAGGCTGTTTGTTTCCCTTAGCCTTTTCAGAAGAGCATTAGCTACAACCCCTCTGGGACTGTGTCAGTCTCAATCAGGTTCTCCTTTGTGCCTTTTGGCTTTCGCCAGCTTTTAGTTTAAATGTTTTCCTGCAATTTTCAGCCCGACTCCAGTTTGGTTAAGGTAGAGCCAGCCTCTTCTTTTACAAATCTGTCTTGTCCCAAAAGGTACACCATTTCCTAACGTATCTAACCCCCCCTTCTCAGCATCACCATCTCATTCATGCATTGAGACTCCAGATCTCTGCCTACCCTTAGCATATAGAGCTTTTAATAAGTCTCTTAATGACAGTGGTTATGAAGGTCCTGGGCTTCAGTATCCTGGTTGATCACCTGAATTGAGCCTCCAGAACGTCCCTCCAACACTTCCCTGTGTCACCAGTACTGATACAGACTGACCATTGACCCTCTTCTTCCTTGTGAGCTATTGGGAGATCCCAGGAGGTCTGCTCCCTTTGCACCTGACAGGCAAGTTACCGTGCAGCCTTTCCTCTCCGGTGTCTCAAAGCCAGCTAGCTCTGTGCCTAGTGAAGCAACCTCCTGCCACTGCTGCATCCTGTCCTTGGAGTCCTTTCTACTGCAGGCACATCTAGTATGCAAGAGGACATTCTTGCCCAGATGGATACTGTCCTTCCCTGAGACTCACATCCCCAGCGCAAGAGCTGCTGCAGTGGAGGTGGGACTATGCAGCAATGTCCCTGTAGGCCTCATCTGGGACCTTTTTATTTCTCTTAGCTGTTCCAGTTTAGCCATACCCACCTGAAGAGGATGATGGCCAGGAACTCCTTGTGCTGTACACACACAGGCGCAGAAAAAAACTGCCCCGGAACAGGTAATCATATGTGCTGCACTTGGGCCAGTAGCACTGTCTGTTCCTGGACTTTGACTGGCACGTTGAGCTTAACATGTTAGTTTTTTAAAAGTTATATTAGTTTAGCTGTCTTTTGCTTCAGTGATTAAGATTCCTGTCCTCGTACTGTACTGTACCCTTTTCAAGATGCTTAGCAGTGAAATAAGTTGTAGCCTATATGAGATAAACTGAGGAGTGAGTGTGTGCACGTGTGAGTGAGCATGTGTGGAGAAGCAAGCTCATCTGTACCTTTGCCAGTGCAGGCTCCCAGTGCACTCTTCCATCTTGGCTGCCCCTGTTCACTACGCTCCTCTGGTTATTCAGCTTCTGCCTTTTGTCCTGTTGTTGCCTCTGCCCCAGGTATGCTCAGCCCCCTTGTCAGGATCAAGGGACCCCCTTGCAGACCTCTTCGCATGCCACCCTCTCATGTCCTCCACACCAGTCACTTGGCAAACATTCAAAGCAGCCTCAGCAAACTCCCACTTACTCAAAGCACATGGCCACCAAAGCAAGCAGGCCAGCCCCAAATTCGCCAGTCTTGCTTGCCTTCCCACTGTTCCTGTCTTACCTGGGCAAAACAGCTGTGCCACCTGCCCTGTTTGATTGCCCTTTGTTTGCTACATGTACTCCCACCACGGAGAGATAAGCATTCATCCTGTTTTCTTTGGAGTGCACAAATACTCTCTGATGGCTAGATATAGCATCCATCTGTTTTTTGCAGATACATCGTGTCTCCATCTTGTGTAGGTTAAGTCTGGGAAACTACACATATGTGTACAGTAACACTGTGTATATGACTACTAATAATCAGGAAATTATAGTGGGATGTTGCCACATATACTGCTCTTTAACATGTCCGTATTTTTTTGGAGCATGTTTTGAAAGATACAGTTCTTATTTTGCCCGCTTCACCCAAACATTGATGCGTTAATAGAAAAAGGGAACATTGCAAGGAACATCATGTACAGGTCAGCAGAATTGCTATAATAATTACAGAAAAAGCTGCAGAACTCAATAGTGTATTACAGAATGTTCTTTTACTTCACTTATAAAAATTTTTATCTATTATCCTTATTTTCATCCAGTACAGTTCTCTAGTGTTTATGCTAGAGTTGACTAAGTTCAGTATTCTATGTCTGCAATTTAATTTGAAAAAAGTAATAAATTGCCACCACACTAAAAATTTTCCCACTGTAACAAGCCTCTGTAATAGGACAGCAAAGACATCCTTTTGTTTTATTCAGTTTCTAAAACACAGTCAGCAGAAGAAAATAATCTGGTTAAAGGAGATACTAAAACACCCATGCAGTTGGCAAAGGCTGATACTGCATGATGTGGTACCAGTGTTTGGAGACTTATTTTGATTATTTTAAGCATTTAAGAAAGTAAAATTGCACTTCAGGTTCCAAAGAAGCTGAAAACCACTGAACTACTCTTTGGATTCTGTTTCTCCAGTGATTTCTTAGAGCATAATGTGGACAGATCTGAATAAGTAGCTGTCTCAGAGTACCTTATATTTGCTGGGGCTAATCCAATGGTCAGAGGTGATTGCTTTGTGACCAAAAACGCAGGTTACATGGCCAAAGACATTGCTATGTGATAGGATCTAAAACACATTATATGTGGAAATGTCTAGGGAAGGCAAATAGAGCCCTAGAGCCTCTGTTATCTATATGCGCTGCTAGTAAGTGGTCTTTTCTTCATTTAATATCATGTAGAGAGCTAACAAAGATGGTAGCTATTTGCATAGTAGTCCGTTAATAATGTTACAATGACATGTATCTTAGCATCATTGATGAAGTGTTGTTAACAGTCTCTGTCCATGCATTCTGCTATTTTCAGAGAGCTGGTAACTTCACAGTCCTGAGAATCTGGTATCTGAAAGAGAATTTCTTTGATTTTTGTTTGGAGGGGTGGAGGGAGACCTGGTTCAGGTCTGTCCCTATGATACCTGAGAAATGTGGATTGAGGCTCCTGGGTGTTCCCCTTTTCCGTTACAAAGCTCTTGAATGCTCCCATTACATAACAAGGGAGAGTCCTTGGGGATAATTAAGTTTTGGGCCCCTGAGCACTCCTGTCTAGACAGCTAGGCGACACAAGAACTGAGTCTGCGCAGAAGCAAAGGTCAGTCAGCGAACACGGTGAGGAAGACTATGAGCCTTCGTCTGAAGACCCCCAAAGACCACCTGAGGACCACCACAGAGGATGACTGCGCATGCGGATCGGACATTTACATATGTTAATAAGTTCCAGGAAATCTCATGTTTATGTAGATGAATTCCCGGAAATCTTATGAATATGTATGTTTTTATGGTATATAGTTGCTGAAAGTCCGTCAAGCCGGCGGAGCACTTATGGAGGAATTATCCCCAGTGCTGCCCGGCGCCGCAATAAAGAATGCCTGCTTTCTAAAACTCCAAAATAAGTTTTAGGGAGTGAATTATTTTGCCGCTTTCCGGTAACAGATTTTGGCGACCCAGATGGGACACTGCTCTTGAACATCGACGGATCCGAGGGATCGAAGGACCTCCAGCCGGCACCGAGGGATTCTCGGGGAGACCCTCCGATCCCCGGACCGAAGAGTTCTGAGTAAGAACCATTAATTAAGGTAAAGGCATTCTTTCAGTTTTTTTTTTTTTCCTTTTTTTCTGTCGCCTGCCCGTCAGTCGTGGCGAAAGCTGCGCGGGGTTGGGCTGGATCCCTGGGGCAAAGGGAAAGGACCCTTTGAGCTGTCGCCTGCCCGTCAGTCGTGGCGAAAGCTGCGCGGGGTTGGGCTGGATCCCTGGGGCAAAGGGAAAGGACCCTTTGAGCTGTCGCCTGCCCGTTAGTCGTGGCGAAAGCTGCGCGGGGTTGGGCTGGATCCCTGGGGCAAAGGGAAAGGACCCTTTGAGCTGTCGCCTGCCTGTCAGTCGTGGCGAAAGCTGCGCGGGGTTGGGCTGGATCCCTGGGGCAAAGGGAAAGGACCCTTTGAGCTGTCGCCTGCCCGTCAGTCGTGGCGAAAGCTGCGCGGGGTTGGGCTGGATCCCTGAGGCAAAGGGAAAGGACCCTTTGAGTTGTCGCCTGCCCGTCAGTCGTGGCGAAAGCTGCGCGGGGTTGGGCTGGATCCCTGAGGCAAAGGGAAAGGACCCTTTGAGCTGTCGCCTGCCCGTCAGTTGTGGCGAAAGCTGCGCGGGGTTGGGCTGGATCCCTGAGGCAAAGGGAAAGGACCCTTTGAGTTGTCGCCTGCCCGTCAGTCGTGGCGAAAGCTGCGCGGGGTTGGGCTGGATCCCTGAGGCAAAGGGAAAGGACCCTTTGAGCTGTCGCCTGCCCGTTAGTCGTGGCGAAAGCTGCGCGGGGTTGGGCTGGATCCCTGGGGCAAAGGGAAAGGACCCTTTGAGTTGTCGCGACTGTAATTAGGTGTCTTTGTGTGTTTGTTCCCCTAAGTCTTTGTAATGCTTTTGTATGTTTGTTGCGTAATTGTGTGTGGTGTTGTTGTAGAAGCTTGGTTAAATGGTTTTGTGCCTTATTTTAGAATGAGAACTGGAACTTCTAAAGGGGAGACAATCTTGGGGAAATGTCCTCTTGGGTGCATTTTATACAATTGGAAGCAAATAGCGGGACCCCCGGGAGGAGTTGCAAAGAAAGCTGATCTAATCAAATATTGTAATCAGTGGTGGCCATTGTATCAGCTGGAGGATGGAGAAAAGTGGCCAGTTAATGGAACATTGAATTATGATACTTTGCTGCAATTGATGATATTTTTAAGACGGGAAGGAAAATGGGATGAAGTATTGTATGCGGATATGTTTTTCACTTTACGCTTGCACCCTGAATGGCAAAAGGAGTGCGGTATAAATTTGGCTCCCTCAGATCCTTTGGTGCTGGCATTGGAAAAAGATAATAAGACCAATGGAAAAGGGAAAGGTTTGAAAAGACGTTGTTCTGCTTGTAGTATTGGACAGAGGTGTTTAAAATTAGTTCAGGATGAGCCAGAGGATGACTCAGAAATGTTGGTTGCTCCCGGTTTGAGGCAGAGATTGCAGAATGATAAACCTGAGCCCCTTGGAGCAGGCGACTCTCAGAACAGAAAGCCAGAAGTGGCTCCGGTATCTGGGAGAACTCGCGGTCGGTAGGGAGCAGTGTTGCAAGCTCCATTGAGACAGGCTGTTGGAAATGAAGGACCGGTGATTGTGAGGGTGCCGTTTTCAATTGCTGATTTAAATAATTGGAAGCAGGCGGCGGGCAATTATAGAGATAATGCTGATAAGGTGGCTAAAGCCTTTGATACAATGATCAGGACTACAGACCCTGATTGGAAGGATATTGATGCTATTATGTTGGTATTGTTTGACAGCACAGAAAGAGAAATCAATGTGCTTATTGTAGACAGGAGGGACACTGGAAACGAAACTGCCCTTCCCGACAGGGAATGGAAGGAACAGGTTCTGTTTTGAGAACAATAAATGCAGTTAATGATGAGGAATGAAGGGGACCGGAGGTATCCTCCCCAGCAGAACCTCTGGTTAAAATACAGCTGGGGGAAGATCAAATGGAAATAGAATTCCTGGTAGATACTGGAGCAGCTTATTCGGTTTTGAATGAAAAAGGTTTTGAATTTAGTAATAAGAGAATCAAAGTTGTTGGTGCGACTGGTAATGCTGAAACTAGGCCATTCTTCAAGCCTTTAACATTTAAAATTGGAAAACAATGGGTGACACATCAATTCTTGTATTTACCAGGGTCTCCGAAACCTTTACTAGGGCGAGATTTGTTAGAAAAATTGGAAGCAGAAATACGATTTAAAGATTGGGAAGTCGATGTGTTAATTCCTGAATCTAAACTTGTACAAGCGACTGTGTTCCTATTGCAGGAAGATAAAATTTTAGGAACCTGCATCCCAGCAGAAGTGGAAAATGCAGTGATATCCCTCGTATGGGCCGGAGAAGTCCCTGGTAAAGCTAAGAATGCTGAACGGGTAAAAATTGAACTCAAAGCAGGAGCAAAGCCGGTAAGGCAAAAACAATACCCTTTGAAACTAGAAGTTAGAATCGGGTTAAAGCCCATTATTGAGAAATTTATAAAACATGGTTTGCTGAGGGAATGTGAATCAGAATACAACACCCCCATCTTGCCAGTAAAAAGGCAGATGGAAAAGTTATCGATTGGTCCAAGATTTAAGATTAACCAAATCACTCAGGATATTCATCCAGTAGTTGCAAACCCATACACTTTATTGACAGCAATAAATGAAAACCAAGAATGGTTCACAGTTATAGATTTGAAAGATGCCTTTTCCTGCATACCTCTCGAGCGAAAAAGTCAAAATATATTTGCCTTTGAGTGGGAAAACCCGGACTGGGAGCTATATTCAGACAGGAGCAGCTTTGTGAAAGAAGGGATCCAGATGTCGGGATATGCAGTGACCACAGTGGACACTGTTGTAGAAGCAGAAGCTCTCCAATCAAAAACATCAGCCCAGAAAGCGGAACTGATTGCACTAACCAGAGCTTTAGAATTAAGTGAAGGAAAGCGAGTGAATGTATGGACCAATTCCCAATATGCATTTGGAGTATTACACGCACATGGAGCGATTTGGAAAGAAAGGGGACTATTGTCATCTCAAGGGACCGGAATTAAACATGCGGAGCAGGTTCTCAAGTTACTCGAAAGTGTACAGAAACCAAAAGAAGTGGCTGTTATGCACTGCAAAGCTCACCGAACTGGCTGCACCCCACAGAAAAGAGGCAATCGATTGGCTGATTTGACCGCTCGTAGGGCTGCAGAAAAGGGCAAAGGAATATTGGCAATAATACCTGAAAAGCAAATAGAATTAGGAGAATCTCCTAACTATGACAGTCAAGACAGAAACTTAGTTGAAACATCAGGAGCTAAGATACAGGAAAATGGATGGGCTGTTACTCCTGTGGGGCAGGTAATTCTAACCCCAATTTTGATGCATGAAATAGTAAAGAAAGAACATAATAGTGTTCATTGGGGAACCGAGAATTTACTAAGACATCTACAAAAGTCAGTGGTGAGTCGTAATATGGTAGAAATTATAAAGTCCGTAGTTAAAAGGTGTGAAACATGTCTTACAAATAATCCAAAGACACAGAATAAATTCAATTTGGATCCACAAAAACAGGAAATACTCCAGGAGAGCACTGGCAGATAGATTTCACTGAACTGCCAAGAAAAGGAGGGTTCAAATACCTGTTAGTATTAGTAGATACCTTTACAGGATGGCCTGAAGCCTTCCCATGTCGTACCAACAAGGCCAGGGAAGTTGTCAAAATCTTACTTAAAGAAATAATACCACGATTTGGTGTTCCTTTAGGGATTTCCTCTGATAGGGGGCCACATTTTGTTGCAGACATTGTTCAACAAGTAAGTAGAGTATTACAAATAACATGGGAGCTGCATGCCCCTTATCGCCCACAATCTAGTGGACGGGTAGAGCGCATGAATCAGACCTTAAAACTGCAATTGAGTAAAATTTGCCAAGAAACTTCAATGGTTTGGATACAAGCACGTCCACTTGCTCTGTTGAGAATTAGAGTTCAGCCTAAGGGAAAACATCGGTTAAGCCCTTATGAGCTGATGTATGGGAGACCGTACCAAATTCCTAAATTACCAGAGGAATTAAACATCAGAGGTGAAACAGATTTACGAAAGTATCTAATATCCCTAGGGACAGTGATACAAGAAATGAAAAAGAATGTGATTGTAAACAAATCTCTGAATCTTGATTCCCAGTACACCCATTCCAGCCCGGAGATTGGGTATACCTGAAGTCGTGGAATGGAGAACCACTGCAAGAAAAGTGGAAAGGACCATTTCAGGTTTTACTGACAACATACACAGCCGTAAAACTAGATAAGAAAGGGCCCTGGATTCATTACTCAAGAATCAAAAAGGCTCCTAAACCATGGACTTCTGAGGAGACAGCTCCTCTCAAGCTCGTTTTCAAACGACAACTTTAGTTTCTGTGTTATTAATAAATTCAGAAGTGTCTGGGCAGAAACTAGGAAGTCCATGGCCCGAGAATGTTTATGTACAATTAGCAGTGGAAATAGCTTTGGCTATTAATGCAAACAAATGTTGGATTTGTGCTAAATTCCCGAAGCATAGCATTCAGTCCGATGTAACACAAATTGGCCTACCAATTCCTTTGAGTACCACTTGGAGTAAACTTTGGGACAGGTTCTTGTATGGTAGGGGTAGTATCCCCAGTTGGAAAAGAAAGAGCAATGGATAATCTATTGATTACTCGGTCTACTACCTTTCACTCATTTGTGAGATGATTACAATACCTCTTTTGGGTTTGAAGATATTTGGAATACTCTCACTTCTTGGTTACCTGATTGGTTATGGTTGAAGAGACTATTTTTTTTAATGATTTTTTTATTAATGTAGTTTGTATTCTTGCTTGCATAATGATACAGTGTTGTAACTGCTGTACAAGTTTGTATAGTGAGGACTGTAGCATATAAGCTACAAGCCCTCAAAAAGAAAAGGAGGGATTGATACCTGAGAAATGTGGATTGAGGCTCCTGGGTGTTCCCCTTTTCCGTTACAAAGCTCTTGAATGCTCCCATTACATAACAAGGGAGAGTCCTTGGGGATAATTAAGTTTTGGGCCCCTGAGCACTCCTGTCTAGACAGCTAGGCGACACAAGAACTGAGTCTGCGCAGAAGCAAAGGTCAGTCAGCGAACACGGTGAGGAAGACTATGAGCCTTCGTCTGAAGACCCCCAAAGACCACCTGAGGACCACCACAGAGGATGACTGCGCATGCGGATCGGACATTTACATATGTTAATAAGTTCCAGGAAATCTCATGTTTATGTAGATGAATTCCCGGAAATCTTATGAATATGTATGTTTTTATGGTATATAGTTGCTGAAAGTCCGTCAAGCCGGCGGAGCACTTATGGAGGAATTATCCCCAGTGCTGCCCGGCGCCGCAATAAAGAATGCCTGCTTTCTAAAACTCCAAAATAAGTTTTAGGGAGTGAATTATTTTGCCGCTTTCCGGTAACACCTAGGTGAATTTTAGGGTGAGTTGGGCTGCTTGCAGGCTGTCTGTAAGGCTTCCCTGTGGACTGGGAGACAGGCAGGCTTTGAGCCTGCTTCAGTCTTCAGTCAAGGCCATCTTTGCATGTTGTGTGGTCATGCCTATCCAATAATACTAGTCTGGAAGAATGAGACCACTCCTTTTTTTAAATTGTTGAAAACTGACTCTATAGGCTTTCTGTGCTGTATATCCAGCTTTAGTGCGAAAGTAGATTATCTCTGAGACTGGTGTGGAAGCTTGGGGTGAGATGGCTGTCTTATGTTGCTGCAGGGTAGAAAGAGTGTGTAAACTCAAGCAATAAGAATAGCCTGAATGTGAACTGATTCTACACATATCATACCGCAAGTAAATGGCTCTATGCAGTCTGTGTTGGAGCCTCAGGTGGCAAAAACGCTACTGAATTTCCATATATTCTCAGTGGCTAGCATGAAGTACAGCATGATCAATATAGGTAGCAGCAGCTCTTTAAATAAAGTATTTTTTGTTTAATTGTTTGCTTTTAAGGAATAGAATTTCTCAAATATCTTATTTTAGACATGGACTTGATGTGTTTGGCTTTACCACTGACTTATCCTGATACCTGAGAAATGTGGATTGAGGCTCCTGGGTGTTCCCCTTTTCCGTTACAAAGCTCTTGAATGCTCCCATTACATAACAAGGGAGAGTCCTTGGGGATAATTAAGTTTTGGGCCCCTGAGCACTCCTGTCTAGACAGCTAGGCGACACAAGAACTGAGTCTGCGCAGAAGCAAAGGTCAGTCAGCGAACACGGTGAGGAAGACTATGAGCCTTCGTCTGAAGACCCCCAAAGACCACCTGAGGACCACCACAGAGGATGACTGCGCATGCGGATCGGACATTTACATATGTTAATAAGTTCCAGGAAATCTCATGTTTATGTAGATGAATTCCCGGAAATCTTATGAATATGTATGTTTTTATGGTATATAGTTGCTGAAAGTCCGTCAAGCCTGCGGAGCACTTATGGAGGAATTATCCCCAGTGCTGCCCGGCGCCGCAATAAAGAATGCCTGCTTTCTAAAACTCCAAAATAAGTTTTAGGGAGTGAATTATTTTGCCGCTTTCCGGTAACAATCCAAGCACGCTAAAGAAGAACCTACTTTTGCTGTGCAACAAATGAAATCTGTTTATCTAGTCATCTTTTAAAGATGGGTTTTCTAGGAGAGAGAGCAAATTATCCCAAAAGGCCAGCCTTCCTGTTAAAAAAAAAAAGGCAGTATCCATCTTTGTACGCATTTTAGCTTTGCTAAGTAATAGTTAAGATTATTTACCTAATACATTATCTCTCATATCTAAGAGCAAAGCTTTTATCTGGTGTCTCTTCTTATTTAGGCAATATACTAGCTAATTTATATGTTACCATTTGTAAGCTGTGTTTACACACAAACTTACATTCGTTTACATAAACCTGCTTTAAATGATCACTCTTATTCAGTGTCAGCACCTCTATTCAGATTAAAATGAAATTAAATTTCAAATGGTCTTTTGCACCTGGTAATGGAGTGCCAGCCATAGTGTGCAGGGGTGACACTTGAATTGAACGACCACACCCTGGGGACAAGCATATTGGCATAGTGTGCCGAAGTTTTTTGGTGCCTGGCCTTATCAAGTGACAGGTGCTTTAACCACTTAGTTTAATATGATAGCACAATCATTTCTCTTGAGCTTTGATACTTTTATCGTTAAACTTGTTTAACATCTTTAATTTCACACACACATAAGTGATTGCCACCAACGGAATAAATCTCCCCTTCTTTCCCTTGCCTTCTCCATCATCTTCACCATCACCACCTGCTGCACTGGCAAGGACACCAAGGGGAGGACATTTGTCTTGAGACGCCTATTGTTTCCCCTCCCTGTCACCATGGGGTAGAGTTTTTCCTATTTCCCTTCTCTCTCACTTTCTCTCCTTTGTCTTTTTAATCTCTAAATTAACTTTGAAGTCCATGCATGCCATCAGCTATGGACCTAATGAATAAATTTTTGTGCATTTAAGCCAGTATCAACATCCTTTGGGCAATGAATGGAAAGTACTCAGACACCACGAAGTTTCTGAACCTATTTCTGGTCTCTCATTCTAGACAGTGGCCAGGCTCAGACTAGTGAAGACTATGTAATTTTGCTTTTGGCCACAACAATTTACTTCATGTCCATAATGCTTCTAATTTCTGGAGTGGTTTCCTTAGCTATGTCTTGAACTAATTTACTGTTCTTTTCTTTTACCCTGACTTAATAATTTTAGTGAAGTTTTAAACTTGAGATGAGCTTGTATTGTGCATTATGGATCAATATTTGGAATTGTGCTTCCCCAGCATTTGGAAGCCTTCAACATGTCTGTATAAGTCACTCTTCATTTTGCCTGAAGTTGTCTGAAGAGCTTATAATTTAGATTTCTAAAGTTCAAAGAGCAAAGGAAACAGTAAAAGAAGCCAGACTACATGAAAGTAATAGCAGAAGGAGCAGTGGTTGTGATGTGCATGTATGTCCATACAGCTGAAATTGTCAGAAATTATGAGTGAGTTTTGGCTGTCTGTCCTGAGAAGCCATACAGATGGATGTTTACCATCTTCTGAATATCGGGCTTAGGGTGTCACCCAGCAGAATCATCATCTGCTCTTGCAAAATTGGGCTGTAAGTGACTTCCAAAGGTAATGTGGCTACTTAGGGAACCCTGTGATCTTATCTCAATACTCCTGTTTCTGGTCTCTCATTCTAGACAGTGGCCGGGCTGTGCCTTTGGAAGCTCTAGAAATAAAATTTTCATATGCTTTTGATTTAACCCCCCAGCCCCTCTTCTATTTTGCTTCAGCTAAGTTATTTTTAAAATAAATTTTGATGTGCAAAATGATTCACTACATTGGGAGAGTCTTAATTAGAAAATCCCTGCTGGCTGTTGAGTGCTTTCAGTTATTCTGATTAATTGGATACTACCACTGTGTGGAATAATTCTGCTATGACTTGGGGAGCCTTTTGAACAATTTGCTGCTGCTCAGGGGTTCCCAAAAGATTGATTATAAACTGAGACCATCATAGGAGCATGCAATAAAAAAAAAATCATTCCGTCCTTTTTTAACTCTGACAATTGCAAAGCCTGTAAAGAACTGGAATAAAGACTGAAATCTGGTGTAGGTATGGACGTGAGTTACAGAAAATTACTTTGGTCTGTGGAGAAGACAGCAGTCCGACTGAAGAATTTCCTCACATCTCCTTTTTCTGTAACCTTTTGACTCTCTTTTGTTGCTAAACCTCCTGAGTGCAATGAGATTTTTTTGAGAATTGCTTTTTTGGCATGGTAACTACTGCAACAGCAGCATGTAGCAGTCACAGGTACTAGCAGTGTGTTAGCAGTCAGCAGGGAGTATTAAATTATAGACCTGTACTGCAGCAATACTTACCCAAGAAACACATGCTAGAAAGTGCCATGTATTTCAGTGAAGCAGTGGGGAACCTTGGTTTGATCTTAAGTATAAATGAGAGCTTTTGATTTGTTGTATTTAACTTTCTTTCCTGTTAGGAAACCAGCCATAGAGATAGCGACCCCAGCTGGAATAGAGGGGGAGCTTCTCTGGTCAAAAAAAAAAAAAAAAAAAAGTTACGTACAGGTTAAGAGTAGATCCTGTGTGACATATTTGCCATCTTTTTAATGTTCTCTCTCTTAAGGAGGAAGAAAGTGGCAGCACACAGTGTTTAATCTCTTTAACTGGAAAATAAAGTGACAGAGGTCTCAGATCCACCCAAGAGACAGGGCAAGAGACAGGAGACAAGCACTACCTCCGGCGTAGCTGATGCCAGGACTGCGTGCCCAGGTCAGAGCTTGAATGCCACTGCCGGAGCCATGGGCAGGGTCTGGGGGTCCCAGTTGAGGAGGGTCGGGGCCACTCAGGCCCTCATAGTCAGCCTGTGTGAAATTTGCTTTTGCACATAATTATAAAAAGCACACGTGCAAGATTAGTGTTAATACATGACATTATGTCTGTGCGAAGGTATGTCTGTAACCCTACGTTGCGTGTTAGTGGCAGTGGTTAGTGCTTCTCTGAACACCTTTCTGGCAGGTAGAGGATGTCCTGCTTTCTGCCTTTCTTGCCCAATCTTGCCCAATCTACGTCCCCGCTTAAAAAGCTAAGAAAAGTGGTAGTGAAAACCCATCAGGCAGCGCAACCAGATCTGTAATACGCTTCCCTCTTCTTGCTCTGGTCACTCAGGCACAATAAGGGGAAAAAGTATACTCCGCTCTCTGCAGCATCTTGCACCTTCTGGTAGCTGGTGAGAGAAAGCAACTGAAGTCTTGGTGCGGCTGTTAGCACAAGCTGCACCGCCGAGCCCGGGGCCAGCACGGCTGGAGAGGTGATGTGGGCACCGAGTCCCCTGTGCATGGGCAAGGAAACCAGCGCCTGCTGCCTGGCTTGCTTTCTCACTATTTATCACGGTAAGGGCTGAGAGAGATTTCTGTGCTCTGTTACCTAAGAAGCAAAGTCCTACACCAGGTAACGAGTGACACAGAAAGCGCAGTGTTAGAGTGAGGTGCAGAGAGAAAGGGTGTGGGAGTGGAAGAGGCTCCTTCTGCATAGAAGTATGTGCAGGAGGAAAGCAGACAGGGTTGTTACCCAGAGCCCCGATGTATTGGTAATGTTTCAGCCAGAAAGAGGGAGATTCCTGTATTTTGTTCTGTCTGGAAATGAAACATTTTGCTGATTTACTATCAGCTATTACCATGAATCACTGTCTTAGGTAAATAAAGCTGCTGGCCTCCCTATTTTACGGGATGTTATACCAGGTTGTATGTTCTTGCATGTGTTGATCTAGTTCATGCTAAAGGCCTTGGTTACTTTTCATGAAGGTTTTCATGGGAAGATTTATAGGGGAGTCAGTCACCAGAGCAAAATGTTTTCCAAATAAAATAGAAAAGGTGCTCAAAAGTTATAAATGTGACTTTATAACTGGCTAACCTTTTATTTGTTTACTGCTGCTAACAAGGACAGCAGCCTATATTTTTTGTAACATCTGAGTTCAGGAACTGTTGGCAATCTGAGTTTTCCTTTATGGGTCCAACTTGGACCTCAGAACTGTAACAAACAAAACATAGGAGTTTGCTTTGGTTTTCCTTGCACAAATGAGTAGGTGTCAGGAAACTCAGTGTCATGCCTGGAGCAATGGGACTGCTCTGTCCCATCTGTGGGTACTCAAGGTAGAGTGGAAGTATGCTGAAGTGTATCATCCTTTGCATCCAAAGGTATGAAGTCACAGATGCAATTTGTGCTTAAGAAACAAGCTTTCAGACTCCTCATGGCTGTTTCTTGCTAAACAAGATATTTGTGGCATGTTACAGTACTGAGGGCTCATTTTGTAAGGTTCTTTTGTTCCAGCAGATTAATGAAGTTTGGGGTGGCCTAAAGCTTCTAAAAAAAGAAATGTTGGCTTGCCTTTCTGGTGTTCTTAAAACATTTTCCTGCATTTATGTGAGTTTTTCATGATACAGGAATTTTTGTTCTTTCGAAAACATTGTTCAAGCTGTAAATCTGTAAATTTCTCCAGGGTAAAAAAGAGGTTGTCTTTAATCAAGTTAGTTTATTTTCAGTGTCTTATCCTTAATTCAGTTGAGTTAGCATGATTAGAACTAAGCCTCTCTTGGCCCAGTAAATATGGCAAGATTTTATTTTGAAAGGTGCAGAGTGAAGAATGTGAGAGATTTCCCTAATATATTTGATTGTTATATGTTCCCCTGTGTTTTTTAAAAGTATTTTTTGCTAAAGATCATGAAAGTGTAAATCACTTTTGTCTTTTGATGTCACTTTTGATGTAAGAAATATCCCACCGGGTTTGTGCTAAACCAGGTAAAAAAGAGCTCTTGTAAATAATGATAGAGATCAAAGGGTACCGAACAACTCTCGTGTCCAAGAGAGGCCTGTCTTTACACAAAAGTGTAAATCACTTTTGTCCACAAAAAGCAAAATAGAGGACTCCAGATGATCCTGCCACTGGTACCAAACAACAAAAAAATGCAATTAGGCTGGAGTTTTACCTCCACCTACTCTGATTGCAGCCTGTGCGATATTGTGTGGAGCAAGTGCAATGATAATTCAAATAGATAAAATTAAGTTTAAAGGCACATGAGTAAAGGTTTTTAGGTAAATATGCTGGAAAGTGCCTAAGAAAATAGCTAAGTACTATTATTCCATCCAAATGAACAGGTGAGCTGTGTACACACTAATGTTAGTGCAATATTTGTCTCAATGACAGCATCATTAGTCACAAAACTTAGCTTTGAAGATTACTTAGTATTCACATTTATCATAAACTCTGCTTTATTTTGCATTTTGTTTACTTGCATTTCAGTAAATGTAAGAAATATCCTACCAGGTTTGTGCTAAACCAGATAAAAAAGAGCTCTTGTAAATAATAATAGAGATCAAAGAGTACCGAACAACTCTCGTGTCCAAGAGAGGTCTGTCTTCAGCCTGGAAGCTCCTCTTTCTCTTCCCCCCCAACTTTTGCAGTTGGTTTAATAAAAGATATTGCCTCCTGTACCATCTTTGCCTCTCATTACTTTCCAGAGCTGTGGTTCCTGTGGGTGTTTGTTGTACTGAAATGGTAACTTGAGATAAGATTTTTTTTTTTTTCCCCGCTTCATCCTCTGAAAAGATGCAAAGACCTTACCTGTAAAGCAATTCCATTAAATGTACATGATTACTCCAATATAGCTTTAGTAATAGGTATTGAAAATGGATTTTAAAAAAAATAACCATGAACAATTCATATAGGGTAAAAATGGAAAATTAATAGGTAAATTAAATTAATAACGTTCACAGACATAACACTTGGCACAAAGAGGATACATTCAGAGAAAAAAATTACCCACTAATATCTACTGTAGCCAACAAACACAGCATGAAAACAGTCTTTATAAATCTTTATGTTTTTAAATGTGATAAAGAATTCTTAGAAACAAAAAATTACCCTAAGAGTGTATATGTGGACAAAGAGGAGGAGACATACCTTTCTTCTTCAACATTTATTCTGTTTCCCAGCAACATAAAATTGGCAAAACAGTAAGTTAACAAAACAAAAGTTACAATAGAGCAAAGGGAATAATTTTAGTGCCAGTTGCATTGAATTACAGTTTTTATGTATTTTCAGAGCAGTGTGAATCCGGTAATTGTATTATCAGTGTTCATCTAAATGTAATGTTTGAAGGAAATAGGAATTTAACCAGATAATGCGTTCTGGTTCCTCTGGTAGGCTGTGGAGAGGAACACTGGGGTATGTTAGCACTGATTACACTCAGGTGGCGTTAGGTGATGTGAGGCATGAACTGTCAACAGAAGAAGGGTCTGCTGGCATCTTGGGCTAGGTCCTTTGTTGCAGAGAGAATTAAAAATAGTGACCAGATCAATACAGATCAGTCTCTGAATTTGTGCCTCTGGGAGGCTAAAGCTATACCTTTATACTCCCAGTAGAATTTGAACTTGGCATGTGTGATATGCATACATGTCTCTTCCTCTCTTCCTTTTTTTTTCCCCTTTGTCTTTCAGAGAGAGAAACCTGCCTTCCTCTTTTATGGTGGCATTACTCTTACATATTAACGTGGTGAAAGGGTTGAAAGAGTAGAGGAAAACTGTCCATCATCTTCTCCTCTTCATTCAGTTGTCCATAGCAGGGAGAATTAGAGATGACCTGCAAGTCCTGCTTTCCCGTCACTGCTTGTGTCACAATCTTAGCAAGGTTGAGAAGGCAGTAAGGTAGCTTTACGATCATGTTCATCTAAGTAAGTACTGGGACAGCCAAATTCATTGACAGTGGCCTGCTTGAAGGATGAAAAGTGGCTTCAGGTCTCAGTTTTGCCTTTTTTTTTCGTTTTAGCTTTTCTAAGTAGGTTTATTTATAACGTAAGTCTTCTTGCATGTCGTACAGAGACTCCATCATCTCAGCAAAGGAAAGCTAGTTATGAAATATTTTACAACTAATTCATACATCAGGCAGCCTGGGATCAGTGGAATGACAAAAAAAAGGATATCTAAAAATGCTTCCTAATTAAGTCTGCTCATTTCCAAGGAATGGAAATAGTCCTTTAGGTCATTCCACAATTCTCTTCGTGTATGGCATTATAAAATTTATTTTTAATTTCCATTTTCTTTGCAGAGTATCATTATTAGGTCACATTAAAAACACACAGCCCTGAGAGAGTAGTGCCTTCTACTGACATTTGTAAGGGAGCTCTCTGTACGCTAGCAGGCACATCTGTGGTATGTGGTTTCAAAACATTGCAGAAGATAAAGCTACATGACTGCCATTAATACTGTAATGAGCCATGTGGCAGAAATCACTGGCCAAGTATTTGGCCTGGAAGAGAGTTGCTTTTCTTTTTAAAAAGAACCAAACCCAGACATGTTGCAAATTAGCTAAAAAATAATTGATGCATAGTTTTGTTCAACCATGCAAACTCAGAAGAGACATACTGGCAATATTTGCTGCTCTGTACTGCCAGATTAAGGCTTGTAAGTAGGCTATTAAACAGCAATTCAATAACAGTAATTATTAATGTATATACCACTCAAACATTAGTATTGCATTAATGTTTTTTGCATGTATGTGTACACTAGATGCTTTATGAAATATTTATCTAACCATCGTAGTTGTCAGTTACATCTCTCTATTAGCATATTTTACCAATAAAGCTTGAAATGGTAAATTAACTTTTCTATCCTTGAAATACCAGGAGGGTTTGATTTATTTGCTGTTGGAACACGGAGGCATGAACAAAAAATGAATAATCTCCACTAAAAATAATTTTATAGTAATCAGGGAAGTGCTATGTCATGTAAATTCTGCTTTAGGATACAGGTGAGACACCCTTGCTCTCCTCTGTGCAGATTCTGCTATGGTCTGTGGAGCTGCTCACACAAGCAATGGTAGAATGAGTTGGGGTTTAACAACATGTCTTTGAGTTCCCATGTAACGATTTTTTTTGCATCATTATAGTGCTAATTTTTGAAGTTAAATTTTTATTGAGTAGGCTGCAGAGGCGATTGTAGACTCAGTAGAATGCTGTGGGCTTTTTGTTTTTTCTTTCTTTGCTTTCAATCTAGAACATCTACTGTTTTAATTCCAAGTTTGTTACTTTACTGATGAAGTCTTCCTCTACTATGCTTTTAGAAAAGAGATTTCTTTTGAAGGCATTCTCATAAATTAAAGCTTTTAAAGCCACATCATAGTTTGAGGTACTCTTACAATGTTAGCACAAAGATCCAAAGGGATCATGGATATGGAGCATCCACAGGTTTCTCCGTACATAGGAATGGTTGGCAGCACAGGACAGAGGGTTGTCATATAGCTCCCTGTGCTGAGTATTTTTCTTTTTCTAGGAGAGTACTGGAGTGTTGCAGTCTGTCAGCAATAATTATCTTTTTTAAAAAAAAAAAAAGAAAATGGGATCACCTCGACAGAATCTGAAAGAAGTCCATATGCTAGTTTGCTAAAATGAAGACATCTTAATGAAGACATTTTGGAACACAGGTGGCTATTTTTCCTTCTATATTTATATAATTTTCAAAATATGAAAGAGAGGTTATTACAATTATGCAATCTAAAATGACCATCACTGTGAAGCCCTCTGTTTGCTTATATTAAACTTGTCTTTAAAGCTTACAGAGTGATTCTAATATGGTTTTCCCCAGCACACATCTGGTAGCAACTGTTTAAAACAGTTACTGCTGGTGAGTTGTCTCCCACTGGAAAATCAGAAAGAGTTGAGGTAACCCCTGACAGTAGATTGTGCTGTTATTGGAGTGCCTCCTCATTAAGCATTACTTATGCTTGCATTGGCACTTAAACACCTGAACGGCTTATTACAATGTCTCTTAGAAAAAGAGAATTTCTGTAACGCCTTTTTCTTAATTTGTTTTTTAATAAAATGCCCTACCCAGATTGAATTGACATGAGAAAAACAACTCATATACATATTCATTAGTTTTTATTTGAGATTCTTTTATAGTTTATTCTTAGTGTAAGCACACTGGTGGTTTGCTTTTGGAACTTTAATGATAGTTTGGTAATGTACTTGTGAGTAGTTTTTCTGTTACATGACATTGTGCATCATGTACAATACTGTTGCTTGGGGTTTTTTTAAACAATCGTGTTGTTTTTTTCTTTTGCAAGTCATTTATCATATATTTTTGATGAGATTTGCTTGTTTACAACACTAGTTTTATGTCTAGTTACTTATTTTAATAAAGCAACCCTAATACATTCCAAATCCAAGCAATACAACTGTGGATTTTTTAGTTGTGGAATGATTTTGTGTTTGTATTTGTGAACGTATTTAAGTTGTTTTTGTGGTCATTGATGATACAAATGAGTATAATCCGTGAAATAAAAGCTGTCTAAAAATTCAAATAATCTTCCTCATAAATGAATCAAAAAAGGATGTTTTGAAGCAGTTAAATTTTGTCCATATCAAAAATAATGTGTGGTTAAAAAAAAGCTAAATCTGATCGCTTCTAAACGTTTCTTCTGAAAGTTAGCAAAAACACTTCAGTAAAGAAGGTTTTGGTTTTTCATGTGCAACAGCTCAAATTGACTAAGACCAGGAAAAGATGCAGAACTGGTTTGGATTGCCTCTATCTGATGCAGTATTGTTACTGTGGTCTAAGGATATAAGCAAGGTAAGGTTTCTGAGGAGGAACAATATATTTTATCCTACTGAGTGGTGCAGCTGGAAAAGAGCACCTCTGAAATGAGGTGAGAAGCAGACAAAAGAACTGAAAAATTGGGTATTGTGAAATTAAGAAACCCTAGTAACATAATAGTGTGGTGCCCTTGGAGCAAAGACCAGTTTTTCTTTTAGGGTGTTTTAATTGTAGCCTGGGTTCTGCTCCCTGGTTAGTTCCTGCTGGCTGTGCTGGGCTCTTGGCATGAGTAGCTGCGAACAGTTACTGAGACTGTATTGAGACCTTGTGAGTAGTATCATTTAAGCCTTTTTTCTTCCTTCAAACTCCATCAGTGGGAATTATGTCCAAATTGCAAGGCATTGACATGTTTTGGGATGGGTATTGGATAATACCAGCATTACTTAGAAAGAGGTTCCTGTTAAACAAAATAGAAAAGCAAAACTAAATTTAAACTGGTATCTTAAATTCTACAAGAATTTAGTGTAACAAAAATCGATGTGAAACCTTATGAAAGGGAAATATGATTTTATTTTTTAAACAACACTGATTTCAGCCCTTATTCTCTCCTGCATGTTCACCAGCACCAACACATGTGTGTTCACGTGGTCTGGATTACTTTGTGTGGAATGGGAAGGATGACAATGAAATGGTTTTTGAACAGGTCTTTTAAACTTGTTAGGAGCCAACAGTTACTATGGAAGGATCTTCTGCCTCGGAATACTCCTACTGTATTTTTAATTACCCTCTGTAATTCCTTGGCAAGGTTGCTGCCCCTCATTTTTGTTCCATCATTTTGGGAATCATAGCTGCAGTCTGTCTTCTTGCTGGAACAGGCTGGAGAGCAGTGACTGTACTGCTGTACTACAGCCTCTTTGCCTTTCTCCTGTATTACGGCATGAGTCCTCTGCTGACAAGTTGTCTCTGCTGTGGCCGTTTCAGAGCACAGGCTTCCTGGTCTTGATGCAAACAGAACGTTCTCCCTGTTTACCGGTTTTATTGCTGTCAGCGGTGTCCTTGTTTTATCAGTACCCATCGTTCTTTTAACCCTTGCTTTATTGTTTCTTCTGATGCTTTCACACACATTCGCTTCCATTCATGTTTCATTCAGACTGCTCTTAGTATTTCTGTTGCAAATCTCTACAGGCAAATCTCTCAATGCCTCAGGAAAGGATCCACACATTTTTCATGCATTTAGGTCACTAGTTGAAGTATGCCAAAACACCTGTAGATAAATTAATAAGAGCTTTTTTCTTTGGCTCTGCTATCATGGAAGACCAGGGATTAGTAAAATCTGCAAGCTTAATCTTGCTCTTCATATTCACCCTGAAAAGCCCAAAATGTGTCTATGTTTCTTTTTAAGGTAACAAGACTAATTATATATCTGTTACTAGAAATCGAGAATTTTGTATCCAGGCAATGGAGTTACAAAGCTGAAGGGGTTTCATCTGTAAATGGACACCTTTTAGTTCCTTCATGGAAGAGCTGAAATCGCTACAGATTTTTGGCATACATTTTTGTTGCTAGTTCATCTGCGGAAACCAAGAGAAATTGCTGGATTGTTGTTATTTTCTGTTTGTTTGTTTCCATATGGTGTAGAGAGATCTGAAACATTTTCACCTGCTGACAGTGGATGATTCAGTACAAGAGAGGAGGAATTACACAAAAGTATCATGCAAGCATTCCCAACCATTGTGTCATGGTAATTTTTGTAGAAAAGCAAAAGGGAAGAAGTGGGTGACAAATGTAGAAATAGGAAAGACAACTGCTGAAATATAAATAATACACGCCTTGGTTTGTAGCAATAGATGGGTTGAATGTTTAATAAGCAGAGGTCAATGATACAGCAACTAACGTCTTGATTATTTGTGGATTTACTGCCTGCATCACAACAAGAAATGTTTTACAGATGACTGCAGAGAACAGATGCAAGAACCCTGGAAAGCTTTGCTAATGAGCATGTGTTTGTTTATGTGTATAGGAAAACACAGCAAGCTGTAAGTGATTTGATACACCCACTTGCTGATTCGCCCCAATCAAACAAGTCACTGCCTGTGTGCAGTCCTCTTTGGTGGAATTTTTCTGATGGTGGCTGCTGTCTTTTATAGGGTTAGTTGTATGCTACATGTATCTTAGGTTCATTCAATTTTACATGCATATGGCTAATACATGGTAGACCTTATCAGGTTATACATATGTGGCAAGACAATGAAATAATTTTTTAGTTTCAGAAAATGAAACTAGAAACTAACTTTAGGTTACTTTGTTCTAGCTTTGTATCAATTTTTTTCATATTGAAAAATCATATTGAAATCAGTTTGATTTTAATACACTAGTAGACCTAAAAATTCTATGTATCAGCAAAAAGATTCTCTTCAGCTGCATCTATCAGCAAAACACAAGTTTAAAATCTTATACTGCATATGGATGATTGATGAGGGAGTTTGTGTCATCAGCCCATGCTAGGTCATAAGCCCATGCTAGTGCAAGGAAACATATGGCAAAGTTTTGGCAGTGTTATGGCAGGTTTCAGTGTAGAGTATCTTCTGCTGTGCCCAGCAACTTATGAAGTCCAAATATGGATGGCTAATTGTATTTCTAGCACTAGGGAAGAAAAGGAGACTTACAGTAAAACCGACCATGTTATCTTCCTTTTCCAGCAGGGCAGTCATCTGGATTCTTGAAAGGTTAAAAGACAACTTAAAAATTCTTTCCACACATCAGGGGTATATTTGGGGTGAATGTTATGCAGTTTTACAGCTTGTCTTACCCTCAGAACTATTTTGTTGCCAAAGGGTGTCCAGACCTAGAATTTTTAAAACTTTTCTTATTCTTACGGTCAAGAAAAATTTCAGTATTTCTTCAGTTTGTGTAACTGAATCGGGTTCCCTTTACTTCAGTCAATCCTGGGCACTTGCACATCTCTCTGGATTTTGAGTCATCAATCCTGATTAGACTACCCATTGGCCTTGTTGACGAGATACAAAATGTGGATCAATCTGAATTTCTGGCTTCTTTTAATAAAAGGGAAGGGGTAAGCAATAATATTAATGTTTCATAGTGTTTTCTGTGAAGGCATTTGAAGGATGAATGATTGTGGCCCATTTCATTAAGCCCAATGCTATTCTGGGTTTAACAGTGCTGTCTTGCAAAGAATGGATGTGGCAACAGCAGCATCTCGTGCTGGAAGGATTTTGAGCAAACAAAAGGGAACTCGGTTATTAAAAGAGTAAAAGAAAGCAGACTAGAGAGTGGACACTACAGAAGTCTTATAGTGGAGTTCTGTTTTAGATGAGGGGCTGTAGAAAAAGAGAGGAAAATTGGGGAGAGTCTCAATCAAGAATAGTTTTTGTAAGTGAAATGCTTGATCAACAAAATCTCAAATTTTCCTTCAGGGCTCTATGTGTTTTAAGGAAAAGAAAACCAAACCAAAGCAAAACCCCACCTCTTGCATTCAGTCAGGCCAGAAATGTCACTGTGATCTTGACAGTGACGCACCTTGCCTGCCCCGAGGTATCCCATGAGAACACATCTCTTCCCTGTGGCAAGTTGGAATAAATCTGATTTGGCTCTGTAAATTCATATTTCTTCAGTGGAATACCTCGCTCTGGTAACTAGACAGAATTTCCATGTGGTTTTTTTTTTTTAATAGTATTTGATTTAGGGTCATACTGATTTTTTCAGTTTATACCTCATGGTGTTTCAGACATGTGTCAGAGTCCGCAGCCCTACTTTCTTCTTCCTAGTGAGTATTGTTTGAGTCCATTCACAGGGCTGGGAGGAGTGGAGAGAACCATTCATTACAGAGTCAGCTGTGGAGGGAGGGAAAAAAGCTTGTTTCTAAATATAATGTAAATTAATCCCACTGTGCAGGACGTATTAAGCATATGTAATTTCTGTCTGAAGACATCTGTGTATAAAGAATCAAGAGCAAATATGCCCAGCTGGTGACCTGGTGAATGGCTGCATGGCAAAACTATATAAAGAATAATATTTTGTTTCTGATAACCTGGCACTTTGGAGAAAGGGAAGCACAGTCAAACTGATGCAGAAATGACATCAGATCTTTCTTAGCTGTATAAAGAAAAAAAAAAAGAGTCACAAGACTGTGGGGTAGGCCAGAAAATAATTTCTGCTCTATGAAATAGCTGTTACTATGGTGTCTTTCAGCTACAAACTCTGTAATTTCAGCTGCAACGGAGGATGAAAATTGATGCTAATAGGTAGGAATTATTTTTTTAATCAAGAGTGCAAGATAGCCTCAATTACCAAGAAAAATATAAAGTCTGTCTTCCAACTACTAGTAATTACCGCAGGCTTTTAAAATTGTGCTCCTCTGTAAAGTATCATTCATTTTAAATTGTGTGTATTTCTGCTTTTTTCCTCAATAAATAAGCCAGGGAAAATCAGCTAACCAGTAATTTAGTCAAATTGTCCAGTTGGTCGTATCCTATCAGACAGTATAGATCTCACATATCCACTATACTACAATATGGCACAGCAACTAATTTCTTTTATAAGTTTTGTCTTAATATCTTGAGTAAACAACTGGAAAAGTATTAGATTAAAAAAAAAAATTGCATAAGCATGATGTTGTTGGACCATGTCCACGTTGCGTTCTGGTCTGGTAGCATTTTGTAAGGATATGAGGATGAAGGGCAGGAGGGAGTAAGACTCTGAAGAGCACAGGAGGTCGTCAGGTCCAGAGTGGAAGATGGAAAGTCGTTCCTGTCTGCAGTGGATGCTGGAGCAACTTATAGCCCAGGCCAAATGCTGGAGTTGCTCTAAAAGACATAAGTTTTTCCACAGCCTCAAAGTGCAAAACTGTCAGTCTCCTCCTGGATCTGGCCTTGGCATATCGTGCAGAGAGGACAGGGGTCCTGCAGGTTTCTCGTGGAAGAATCTAGTAGCAACTGGGGCTGGCCCTGTAAATGAAGCAAAGTTGAGCCGCATCTGTGATGTGAAAAGTCACATCTTAGTGACCACATCTCCTTAACAGCACCAACATGCCTGCAGGTGAATTGCAGGTGCATGTGGGTCAAGTCAGACAAAAAAGGAGCGTCTGAAGAGGTGTGTCTGGATGTACACAGTGAGGCTACCAACAGAAGTGGCTAGAGGCTGCCTACAAACACAGAGGTGCTGGCAGATAGCATTGTTATTTAAAAACAAATCTTAAATGTACTTGCTCCCTGTGTTAAGACTGCTATTTACAATTAGCTTCAGCACAGTGGTCAGGGGAGCTCAAGTGAATCACTGTGTTGCTTGACATCACCTTGTGTAAGAAGTGCTACTATTGCATCCCCTCAGTCGTTCCGTGACATACAGGTTCAAAATGGCCCTTTTCGGAGTTCTTTATACAACAAAGGGACAAAAGGTATTCCTCTTGTACCAAGGATGATGAAGAACAGACAGATTAGCTGTTCAAAAAAATTACCTGCTTCACTTGCTTCCCAGGCCTTGTAGTGTTTCAGTAACAACATCAGATTTGCTCTCTGAGGGCGACTGGCGCAGAACTTGGTGTAAGAAAGGCCAGATGGTTCACTAGATGTGATACTCAGTTCGCAAAGGAGATGTAGCATCCAGTACTTCTGCTCATCATTTAATGTACGTTGATGATGTGGACATCCAGTGTCTTTACCTCTTCTACATCTATTTCCTTTATTTCTATTTCCTTCCTCTATAGAAGAGGTAAAAACATTGGTCCCCATGTCATGGGGGACTCTCATAGGGGTCATGTAAAGTCCTTGGGTTTAAAAATTTTCCGTTATATTTTTGCAATAAGTAAAACAAGCTGGTCCCTTAGACACTGTGATTCAAAAAGTTAATAACTTTGAAAAGATTTATATTCCTGTTATGGTTAGAGCAGTAAATCTGGACATTCTTTTTTCAGGTTTTTAATTTCCTAGCTTAGGTTTCAAAGGTAATGCTATACATTTGTCATATTTTCCTGACGTGGGAACAATCCAAGGTCCTGAACTTGCAGACGCAATATTCTTTAAACTTTTTTCCTTCCAAGGAGTTTGAAGAGTTTCAGGTTCTTTAAGGACATCGGTTTTAAAATAGAGGCAAGGAATTCAGACAAGTCAAGTGTACTTCAGCAAAATAAGCGGATTTGGTTATTTCCTTGATTGCTGAAATGATTGTGGTGGCTGTTGAAGGACTGTAGTTTATTGAAAGGGAGAAAATGATTGTTCCTGCCCAGAAATTCTGTCCCTTTAATGGGACAGTAAGTACAAAAAGTGAGGTGGGAAAAAGTGGCAGTGGGTATGAAGAACTGGAGAATTATCAGTGCAGCGCTTTCTTATCTCCCTTCAGATAGGTATATCTGAAAGAAATACAAGTGGGTATCCAAGACCTTTAGCATGATGCAGTTACTTTAGAATCTGCCTATAGACAATAAATTTATAAAATACTAAGGACAACAGTAAAAAAAGTCACAACTGGAATTGTATTCATGATCAGTTCTTATAGTGATTTTGACATTACAAATACCATCATATCACACAAGTTATGCTTGCTGTAAGAACGCTTTTAAATTTCTTCATATATGTTTTCTAACTTTACTCCATCTTCACTTCACAAGAAGTCACAGTAGCTGCTACCAGTGGATTGTGTAGGAAGGTGTTGGCCTTGGACTAGTCCTAGGCAATACTGCAACAAAAGTCAATGACTTACCTGTTCCTGCAAGGAAATCGTATGTTCACTTTCTGGGACTAAGCTGCTATGAACTAGCTTCTTCCCTAAAATCTTTTCTACCTTGTAACTGTACACTTTCTTGGGAACAGAAACCATGTAGACAAGTATCACACTCTAAATGAAAGGGCTTCCAATATAATTTACATCTATGCTGAGACGCTCTGCAGGTCACTACTCTGTACTGGGCAAATTTGTGCTTGATGTGGTTCAGTTGAACTGAGTTTGGTGACCAGAGCTTCACACTGATAAATCTCTTACATAATTATACTTCTAAATCAATACTTATCATGTAAGTAGGAACATGTGAATGACAATTCTAAGAATAGGAGTGAGAAACATTCTCTTAAAATTAAGGAGATCACCTGTTTTATGAAAGAAAAAAAGGTTTGGTACACAGCAAACCTTGTTCCAAGGTAGTTCTCTTGCAGCAGACACTTCGTCGTGGATATAAAACATTTCATTGCACATGTGCACAAACTGAAAAAGAAAGAAATACATTAAAACAACGACTTAAGTTATTGCCCACTCTTTTTAACTGAAGTGCAGTTGTTATTTTAACTGAATTTTGAAATTGGTAGCTAGAATGTTAAAAAAGGTTGGATTTGGTTTCAGGAAGTTGTTTTATGTTTTTTTTCCATCTATAAAGGCAATTTTGTCAGTCTGATGACTATACTTTTTTAAACTAAAATATACAAGAATTATAAAGAATTACAAGAATTTGGCTCTGATTGAGCCGGGGTTTGGTCCAGATGATCTTCAGAGGTCCCTTCCAGCCTCAACCATTCTGTGATTCTGTGATAAAGTTATGTTTCTTCAACCTACGCAAGTCAGCATGTATCGATACATCCCTGTTCCCTCTGGAGATGAATAAGTGAACAACATACATTTTAACATGAGAAGGGTGTTTGATAGCTCCGTATCATGGGGTGCCAAAATGTTTCCAGTGCACTGCTTTTTGAGTCAGGTTTGTCTTTTAACAGAATAAGTTCTGCGGAAAACACCTTCCTCAAAATACCTCAGAAAATATTAAAAAAAAGAGAGTTTGAGGGTTGGGAATGTAATCATCCTGGTGTTTCAACAAGAAACCCATCATGTGTTTCATCATGTTGACAGAACCTGTGACTTTTTCGGTTAATTGTTTTTAATGGAAGGCTTTAATGGCTAAAGCCCAGTTTCTAACCTTTTTTATTGCTTCCTGCTTTTTTTTTTTATAACGAGGGCTGCCAGCTCCTTCCCTGTACCACTGCATGGAGCGTGGGTGGGCTACACAGAAGCTCTCTGCGGGGAAGGATGGCTGGATCCCCAGAGCCACGCTCTGGATGGGAGGGACATCAGTAAGCGGAGGAAAGCAAGCTGTGAGGAGGAGGATTTTGCTAGAGTGTGGACTTTGTTTTGATTCAATTACGCGCTGATTAATGTTAACAAAAATGTAAGATGAATGTCATACCCAGCTAATGGATTGGGTTCCATGAGTTAATCGACAAAGAGCAATATTTCTTCTTTTTTTTTGGATGACTGCATGGCAAATGCATTTGTTTTAGATAACAGCCTCTGGTTTCCATGGGGATCATCCTTCTGCTTGTTAAAGGTATTATTAAGAATCTTTCACATTATTTGAATTAGTGCTAAGAGCTAGTATTTCAAAACTATCTCAGCTGTTGATGCCTGCATCAACACTTTGTGTCTGGCAGTGAAATCCGAGGAGGGTACAACTTGGAAGAGAAGCAAAAATATTTTTTGCTGCTTTGAATCAGACTAATGCAGTCCGATCAAACATTTCATGCTCAGAGAATGTTACTCCTTGCAGATGCAGTGAACTTGAAACACTGTAAAGGCTTGAAGGATGCCTGGGCAGAATGCTGTGTTGGACCGTTGTATTTCTCAGTGTACTTCTGTGCAACTTTATGTACTGTGTGGCTGCTTATCTATGATATTTCTCAATTAAAAAAAAATGTAGGGGATGACTGGAAACAACCATCCTTTCAATCTGAATGCAGTGGAATGAGTATATAGTACATGGAGATTTTATTGACTGTTGATAGTTACGATAATAGAGGAGGATAAAATGAACTCAGTTTGACCTCGTTTGGCAGGCTTTATACATGTGTTTGTTTCTGATGTGAAAAGAGCTGCTTCTTATGCAGTGGTTAGCTTTAATATTATCTATTCCTCTTTTTTACTTGGAGAAATTTTCAAAGGCACAGACAAGCTGGATACTTATCTCGTGCTCATTCAGTCTGTGTACTGACAAGGTTGTCAACTAATGTCAGGTGTAGTAAGGGTTTTATGTAGACATAGCTCATTCTCTGAGAAGACCAAAGATACACTTTTCCTTTTTAAATGAAAAACAATCTTTTTCTTTTAGTGGTGGGATTCTGTGCAACCAGTATGGGATATGCTTTGTCACATGTGATCATTTGTAAGTGACACTCATGTGCCAGGCAGTATTGACTTACAGGAAACAGCAAGATGCTACATTTTCCAGCTGCTTGTTCACTCCAGCTTTCCCTGGATGCCTCCCAGCTAACCAGTACAATCCCGTTATGAAGTCTGAATCCAAGGTTATGTAGCCCTAGACCAGTTGTCCAGCAGAAGCATGTCAGAAACTAACACATAGTAGAAAATGACAGCTTTGCCCACTGTGAGGATGTGCAACAGCCTAGTACAGTTGTAAGCCAAGGAGAACACTGGTGTTAGACTAGTGTCTTTCATGGGTTCAACAGATTATGACTAATACATACAGAACAGAAAAGTGCTGCTAGACATTGCAAAAAGATTCAGAGCGCAATTGCTATAATGCTTGTTGAATTACCTTGTTACCTGGAACGTTGTTATCCTCTTCCATGGAAAGGAGTTGCTGGAGAAAGGTGAGGAACAGTGAAATTGGAAATGCATGCACTTTTGTTCTGAAGCTTCTTAATATTTAATGCCGTGCAAAGTTTCTGGTGTAATTTTTTCTCTGAGTGGGTGGCTTTGAGATGCACGAAGGGAAATACTTGCTTTGAAGTCATCAGCAGAAAGAGCTACCAGTCCATACTGAAGCTGATCTGGTTCATCAGAGCAGCTTATTAATATACAAGTTACTCATAGTTACAAGTGGAAAAAGAATGTTTCCCTAAGGGATATTCACTCACTAATTTTCCAGTGTCCCAAGCTGACACTTCTGTCTGCTTATCCTTTTTTCCCCTTTCAGGCTATGACTTTATTTTGTCTTCTAAAGAGTTCTTCCTCATCTTAGAACCAATACTTTTTTATGCTTTATTCTTTCCACTTCCATTTAGGATTAGTCATCACCAGAGCTCATTTCATTTCCTTGTGACTCTGTGATGTGTAAATGACAATATGACATAATTTGTAGAAGTAATTCAACATTTGAGAATCTGGAGCCTTGAATGAAGTTCCTCTGTAGGACCCTGAAGAATAACTTATGAGTTCTCTAGCAGCTTCTGAAGTATTAATGAAAAACCTTCTGATTTTTTTTTATTTTTCCATTCTTCATTTATATTCATTCTAATGGAGGTGAAACTTGCTTTGGAAGTAAGGTTATAAAATCAATGCAATTCAAACTAGACGAAAGATTTAAATTAAAAAAAAAAAACAAACACCAAACAAAAAAACCCAGCTTCTCCCCTACTCCAGGGCATTGTAATAATATATTATTACTATGTGAGAAGTACTTCTTTAATAACTGCAGAGTTAGAGATATTTTTGAAAGCTAGTGGTTTGATTGACTCAATATCTCCTAGCAACTTAGGAAGCTTTAAATATAACTGATGGAGTACTGCCTGTGGAATATATTGTCAAGCCCAAAGCACCTGCCAAAACCAGATGATGATTCCATTCTTTAAAACACATCAGATAGTAAATACATAACTCAATATTTTGTCAGCTACCAAAAAGGAATTTGCATAAGACACATGACACAATATATAGAAAATTGAATTCCAAATGACATTCAAGTACTGCAGACCTAAATAGTATGTCTGTGAGGTAGATTTTAAAGTTAATACTGCATGCTTCTATTGAAACGGTGCACTGTTTTATCAAGAAGCTAAACTTGACTTTCTGGTATTTCTTGGTACTTGCCACTTGGTATACACATTGGCCATGCGAACAAGAATATGATCTTGCTGGCATTTTATGTGGGTAACCATGGGAAAACTCTACTTGGCAAATAAAAGCTTGGGGTTTTTTATTGGTTAGAGGAAAAATACAGCCAAAGAATGGTAGTGTCAAGAGAGAGAAGTGGAGAGGACTGCAGGTGCTTTTTCATATCTCAATCAGCAGCTTAAGATGCTGTTTTCTCTCACTGTATATATTTGTAGGTACCCTACAAAAACACTAGCAAATCTGATTGCCTCATAAACCCATTACACTTCAACTCAAAAGAGCTTCTGGTAAGTGTCAACGATATATAGTATCAACAATGTGCAGTTGTTGATATAGTCTGCAGTAAGAACAACTTAACTTTTCTTGGAGGTAGGAAGCTAAACTCTGCATGCTGTCCAGCTGCAGCAGAGTAAATGGAGTTGTCTTGTCAAGCAGTATTTTTATGCTGGTAGCTATGCTTTGGTTGATGTGGTATTGCACAGTACGTCTCCAGGAAAAATAAAATAAAGGAGAATCACATTTTGTTAAGATGATACTGGCCTTTACCGTGTAGTTACTGCTAGTGCAAAACAACTAGCTCATACACAAGCTATGCACTGAGCACAGCTGCCTAAGTTGGCCCATGCTGAGAATTTTACTAATTCATTAATACCTGTCATTCAGGACGATTTTTGCGTGGTACACAGTGAACTGGATAACAAGGAATGATTGCAGTATTTCTTCAGTATGAAAATTTGAACGTAGTTTAATCAGTCTCATGCTCTGAGCTATTACATTTTATTTTTGTCTTGGATTTGCAGTCTGGCAAGATGATTTAATGACTGTCTTTGTTGCTTAGTGTCTTATGGAAAGAGAGGTATTTAATAAACTACATTAGAATTGATTAGCTAGGGGATAGTATCGCCAAGAGATATGTGCTCCACTAGAGATTTTTCTCCATTAAAACCACTGTGAAGAATTACTACGAGGAGTTGCATAAAGTATGTTTGCTTTCATTTCTTTGTCAAATCATTTCATAAAAGGGTGAATGCTTTCTGAAAATAACTGATGCCTTGTAAGTTTACAGAGAATGCTTGTGAAACCCCTGAGAAAACTTTGCATGTTTTTGTGCTGTTTTTGTGATGTTTATGTGACAAACATTTAGCTGAAATGTTAGGCACCGTTCAGTTTCAATTGGACAACTTGCTTACAAATATACGATCTGTACATATCTTTAAAAATGTGTCCTTCTAACTTGCTGTGATCGCCTTGCACATTCATCTGCTGCCTTCCAGTTGTAACACGCTTTGAAAGTTTCTATTTTCTATTGCTGTCGGTGAGTCTTCAAATGCTCTGTCTGAAGATGGCACCAAAAAGTTCAAGTGGTAGGTGCTGGAGCCTGAGCCAAAACAGTGTCTGTGCAGGCATGGGTGGAAAGCCAGGATTACGGAAAGGTTATGTGATGTAGACCATGTGTGCCCCGCTCAGCTGTGCTAGCAGAGATCCTCCTGCCTCCTTAGCTCTGCACTAGGACATCTCCATCTGCTTGGGTGCCACAGAAAGTGTCTGCCACAGAAAGTGTCTGCCACAGCGTCTGATCAGCATAAGAGTTGGCTGCCACTTGTGTATCACCTGCCCTGGGAGGGTAAAGCCAGAGCCAAGAAGATGGGGAGCAAAGAAACCAGAACGGGCTGTCTGCTTCTCACCGCCCTCTCCCTCCTTAACATCACTCCCCTCTGCCCATATAGACATGGGGGAAAGGGACTTCTCAGTCTGAGCACACCAAGGCAGAACAGGAAAGAGATATTGCTGAGCCAGTGTGTGGTGTAGTTCCATGTATGTCGATCCGTGGAGCTGAGTGCACTCCAGGCAGTTTGCAGCAAGTGGTTAAATACAGGTGTGTGATTTCCACTGCCAGCCATCCTGGGCTGACCTGCCTTTGGGAGTCCTTCTTAAAATGCACTTTGAGCAAGTAAGAATTTCTGTGGTCATATACTGGGTGTCTGCATTTCCTTCACCTATAGTATTGTCTTTAACTTTTATTAACTGGAAGTGACCAAAGCTTTGAGGATTGTGGGTGTTTTATGACATTCAAGGTAAGACTTTAATATTAAATTCATCTTCATTTTTGCACAGTTCTAGTATGTCTTTTGTTTTTCCTGGTAGCTTTCTTTTTTTTAATTAAAAAAAAAAAAAGCAAACATCTTGCTAAAGACAAGTTTTTTTAAGGTTTTTAAAGGAGAGATCAAATCCTATATTCTGAGTGGGAGTTTTCTGACATCTTGGTGTGCATTAGAAGGGGCCCAGAGCTGCATGCAATAAGGACAGATTGCTTCATTTACTCTTGTGCTCTTGCTGTGTGACTTAGAATCATAGGGAAATTTGTGATGGAAAATTTGTTTCTATGATTTGATATTTCTTCCTGAGATCTGGATAGAGTAAGCTACAATGATAAGGGAAGAATAGTGTCTGAGCAAATGCTGGTTTCTCTCTGTACTTCTGCTCCACTGCCATCCATTCACCTTATTTGAAACAAATGTGTAGGGCTTGAATATCCAAAACAGTGCATTGCATTCTGTGTGTAGTTTTGTGAAGTTACGTGCATCAAGCCTTTTTTTTTTTTGCCTCATTTGTTTAATTACATGTTATTATGTATGTATAGAATCTCTTGAAAAAAATAAAGACAAATTTCTTCTGGATGTGGCTTCACACAAGCCCGTCTGTGCCATTGAAGTGGCAAGTGGAAAGAAAAGCAAGCTGCTGTGATCCACTTGCACACAAACAGATTAAAACTATATGTTTACTTACAGTGTATTTTTATCTTTAAAAAACAGTTATGCACTAGTTATTAAAATATGAGCACTTCAGCAAATTTCTATATTTGAATACTCAGGATGGGTCATTTAATGCAGGAGTCAACATAAGTATCTAAAAACATGGTTTGGATATCCTGCTTAGGTATTTGCCTCTGAAATTCCCTAATTCATTCATTAGTGGATGCTGCGAGGAGATAGCTGGGGAGTAATTGTTTTCAGTCATCTGATTTATAAAGCCACTAGCCATTACACAGACTTTTTAGTTTGGGCAGTGTGATGGTTTAAATCAGTGACTCCTGGCAAACTGCAAACAAGTATTTTTATTTGCAGTACTAGGGAACATTCAAATCTGTTAAAATTATTGTTGTTGGGTTTTAGGGGTGGGTGGTTGGTTGAGGTTTGGTGCTTTTTCTTTGCTTTGTTTATCCTTCCTGTCTCTACTTGCAGGTAACATCATGGTGCTGTGGTCAACTTGCAGAACATCGGTACTTAAATCTGTAACAAACCGATTCATTAAGAATTTGGCCTGCTCGGGGATCTGTGCCAGCCTAGTCTGCGTGCCTTTTGACATTGCTCTTAGTGCCAGTCCACACTGCTGCTGGTGGATCTATACGATGCTCTTCTGCAGAATTGCCAAGTTTCTTCACAAAGTCTTCAGCTCAGTGACCATCCTTAGTTTTCCAGCCATTGCTCTTGACAGGTAAGAGATCAAATTTGCCAGGATCCTTGATTTTTCTTTCTTCTTTCTCCCTTTGAAACCCTTTTCTTCCTTTAATATTAGTCTTGTAAATACTATTTAGTGTTGCCTTGTGCCATTATGTCAACTGCTCTTGTTCCAGTGCTTTGCTCACAGTGTACAGCTTCTTTCCAGCATGTACTGGGATAAATATTCCTCTCCATAACATTGAAAACCTTTATTTTTCAGTTTCCTCTGATATCTCTGGGCATTTATAAAGGAATTCTGAGCCTACAGATTTGTCTTCAGAGACGTTTTTATCCTTTCTTTCTTGTTGTTAATAATTCTTATTCAGTAATGGAACTTGAAGCCAGACAACGTCAGGCTATAGACAAGGTGCACATTTTTAACTGTGGAAGTTGAAAGGCATTGCCTGTTAGAAGAATTTAACAATGCCTGAGGTAGATTGTCCACCAGTTTCAAATTTCAAATGTAGATTTGTTTAAAAAAACCCCAAACAATATTAATACAACCAGAATTAATTCAGAGAGGTTTTGTATGTAGAAGATCAGTCTAATACAAAAGTGGCCCTTTGTAGTGTCTAACATTTTGGATTCCATTCATTTTGCTTATTAACAGTCACTGATCCCACCTAAATGCACAGCTCTGTCATCTTGGTAGTGACTGTAAGTTAGATATTTTTAAGGAAGGGTAGGTACTGGTTTAATACAATTTACATTACTAAAACAGTGGATTTATACATGTTGGATAAAATTATTGTTAGTCTGTTATTGTGTCCCCCCACAGAATACGTTAGCTCTACAAAAACAAACTGTATACCTAGTAAAGTGATATGTCTCTTACTTTAGTGTTAATGTCTTGATAAATGCAGTATCAGTATCTGTAATGTACGCCAGTGTTGCCACTGGAACAGCATATCATTTGCCCTTCACCAGTAAAACCTGTGACCTTCCTCACAAAAAGCACAAACTGCTACCACTTATAATGATCAGTGTAAAAGGATAGGTCTCTTATGAAAAGTCTCTGAGCTTAAAAGTCCACAGTAGTAAGCAAACAATGAATCAGTGCCTGAAATTTGAAGTGCATATCAGAGATGCACTTTTTTTTTTTTAATGCTCACAGAATGTTCACTGTTTGACTACTCTTTTGCTCAGGGACTTGCCAACCAGAGCTTGTGCAAAACAAAACCCCATTGTACTTCCAGTAGATGGGTACATGTAATTTGTGACCAACAGCTTTTTCCAAATATTCAGAGAAAAAAATCTATCATAAAGCAGCTTTTCAAATTAACCCTGTCTGGCCCTTCAATGCGACATATCTATGCCTCCATCATGTTTTCTGAAATTTTTGCAATATACTGTCCACTGTACAAGTAAGTAAATGGTGAAATCTTCAAAATATGCTCATGCACATCAGCCAAAGTGATATAGTCCCAATTATTGAAAGAATTTTCAGGTTTTTTTTCCACAGACAGACCTGCAAAGGCAGACCCTTGTGTTTTGGTTTTTTTTTCTCTCATAAGCAGGTAGTCAGTTGGCAACCCCATTATGGATTTGGGGCATTATGTTCAGACAGCTCCTGAGAGGCTTCTCATAAGCACTATGCTCATTATGGACTTCATACTTTGCATTGTATCAGTTGTATTTTTTTTTTTTTGACAGGTACTACTCTGTTTTATACCCTCTGGAAAGAAAAATATCTGATGCAAAATCCCGAGACCTGGTTATCTATATCTGGGCCCATGCAATAGTGGCCAGCATTCCGGTATTTGCTGTGACCAATGTGTCTGATATTTATGCCATGTCCACTTGTTCTGAATCTTGGAGTTACTCCCTTGGACACCTGATATACGTCATCATCTATAACATCACCACTGTGATTGTACCAGTGGCTGTGGTATTTCTCTTTATGATTCTTATTCGCAGGGCGCTGAGTGCCAGCCAGAAGAAAAAAGTCATCATAGCTGCCTTAAGGACCCCTCAGAATACAATTTCTATCCCTTATGCCTCCCAGCGAGAAGCTGAGCTTCATGCCATGCTGCTTTCCATGGTTATGATATTTATTTTCTGCAGTGTCCCCTATGTGACTTTGGTGATTTACCGCACCATACTCAATATTTCAGATATTTCAGTCTTCTTGCTCCTCACTGCCATTTGGTTGCCCAAGGTCTCTTTGCTGGCCAATCCTTTGTTATTTTTAACCGTTAACAAATCTGTACGGAAGTGCTTAGTGGGGACAATAGTACAGCTGCACCGAAGGTATAGCAGGAGAAATATTGTCAGCTCGGGTGGTGTTGTAGATGCTAATCTGGAGCCCAGTGTCCGTTCGGGGAGCCAGCTTCTGGAGATGTTTCATATTGGGCAACAACAAATCTTCAAGCCAACGGAAGATGAGGAGAATGACACCAAATCCACTGACTCTGGTGACTTTCAGCAGAAAGAAATTCCTACCACCAGTTTAGAGGTAGGAGAGACTTTGGTTCACAAATTTATACCACAGATGATTGCAGACTCTGCAGCTCAGGTGGCACCAGCTGTGCCCACAGAAGCTGATATGGTAAATGACAAGTATTCCATGCAGTTTGGTTTTGGACCCTTTGAGCTGCCTCCACAGTGGCTCTCAGAAAACCGAAGTAGTAAGAAGCGACTCCTGCCTCCTTTGGGGAATACCCCTGAAGAGCTAATCCAGACAAAACAGCCTAAGTGTAAAGCAGAAAGAAAAATCAGCAGAAACAATAAAGTCAGTATCTTTCCCAAGGTGGATTCTTAGTAAAAACAGGAGCTTTGAGTGACAGAGGAAGGTCACCTTCTATTGTATGTGTGATCCCATGGATCTTGGTTATGCTGAAATTTATTACAGGCTGATTTTTTTGTGCCAAGTGTAATTTAAACAAACAAACAAACAAAAGGGGAACATATATACAAGTGTTCCTTATTAATTTGTTTTCATGAAAAGAATATATCAAAAGATGGTGATTCTTAGTTTTATCTGTGAAATCCCTATAATGATTAACTTTCAAAAAGTACACATGGCGTTGGCAACACTTTGTATGGCTGAAGTATGGAAATATGGCAGTCAGTTTGCTAGAAAACCTCATGTTGTATTAAAATGGACTGGGTATCAAAGTAACTTAATAGGAAAGGCTGTAGGGAGCAGAAGACAGAGGCAAAATGGGTAAGTCCTAATCTTCTGTAAATGGACACAGCAAGGTACTGCACATTTCATTAATGAAGTAAGGTGGACTATTAAGTAAATCTATTTTCCGTTAAGCCCATTTCTTAAATCGGTGTTAAAAATAAAACTTGCTGGACTTTTTGCACAAATTAGTTACCAAGTATTTGCCAAACTTCTAAACTTTTTTAAAACCTAAACCACTATTTTTTGGCTTAAAACTTCAGCAAAGCCAAGGATACCAAAATTGTCATGTGTGTCAAACCTGAGAAAGACCTTTTTTATAAAAACACATATATTCTTGTAGTTTTAAGTAAAAACTGGATTGGAGACCATGCAGGACAAATCCTGACTCCAGTAAACATATATGTATGTGCCAAGGGCATAAATAGAACACTTTGATCCTGTGATAAAGGGCATATACAAATGTCCCAACAGTGTAATGTATGTATTGTCTAAGTAACCAAGGGGTCCACCTTAAAATAGACTCATCTGCTGGCGCACTCTGCAGTTTTCTTATGGGAAAGCTAGCAACTGAAAGAAATGGGTCAGAAATGCCAGTAGCCTTGTACTGAACTGCGGAGTGAGAAAGCTGATAACAGATCCCAAAAGGCAAGGTTTGTTAATGCTGTTGCTCTACTATTGGCAGAGGTAGGGAGGTTTTCCTTCTGCCTTCACAGATGTAGATGCCAACCATCCTACTCCACTCGTCTCACAGACTAGACCAACCCGTGTATGAACATGAGACTTTCAAATCTGGTGCCTAATTCCTGAGTGAATCAGAGTCACGCCATCCCTGGTATCAGCACAGCAGCCTTTCTGTGAGAGCTCAGGCATTGTCCTGCACCTTGTCCCCCTGCATCATCACAGGCATATTGTCTCGTTTATACTGAGTGTGAATTTTAAACTATATCAGTCTGTTAGATGACCTGAAACTATTGTAACCCTGGCATTTTAATCCTTGTTCAGTTGCAAGTAGTCTTTTCTTCTTCCTTATGTGCATTCACTGTTGTCTCTGTGGGTGGTTTCTTAAAAGCACAATCGCGTAACATCTGTGTATTCCTTGTGGTTCTCTTGTACTTTAGCCCTTTGGTGCATGCTGAACCTTTACCTGTAGTTAGTGCCTGTTTATGAAAGTAGTTTTCTTTAAAACATACTTTTAAAAGGACAAGGTGAAAAATCTTGCCAAGTTCACAGTAACTTATATAAATCCAACCAGTAAATGTTAAAAGTGAGAAAAAATTCTGCTTAAGCAGAATTTGGAGATGTACCTGTTCTTCCTTTGACATGTTTGAAGAAAGTCAGCAGCTTCCGATGGCTCCCAATGTGGTGGATTTCTACAAGGCATTAAAAGCAAATGTTTTAATAAAAATATATTTAAAAAGTTTATTAATGACTGTGTAAATGATGTTTTTCTCCATTTCCTCTTTGGTTTCAGTGCTTTTCACTTCTTGCTAGTTCAAGAACTTCTCAAGCTTGGGAGTGAGGAGCAGTCTTCAATTGTTCCAGATGGGTGGTGGGAACCCCAGCTGCCCTGCTTCTTAGATACAGAGATGAGAGGGCAGACATAGCTTGCCTGAAATCAGGCAGAAGAAATATTCCAGGAAAAGGTGTTCCTTCTGTGGCAGAGGTAGAGAAGTACCATAGCAGACATTTTTTTTAAGTGTTGATAAACAGTAATTTAATGGAGTGTTTGTTTTTCCAAACTTAGTGAAAGAACAGATGCCATTCAAAAAATCCCAAAAACCTCAAAAGCAAAGTTATAGTTTCCTTATGAGTGTTCGTTAAATTTATTATTTGTGGCCCACTTACATATAGATATTGGTCAGAATATCCGTGATTAATGAATGTGGATAAATGGTTACTCAGATCTGAACCCTCTTTGAGGAAAGGAAACTTATTCTTAGTTTTGCCCCTTTCAACTCTTGTGTTGAATGAAATGCCAATGATAAAGTCAAAGAGCCAAACTGTATAGAATTTAGTTTTATCATACCTGGAAAGCAAGGAGTTTGTGGTGGTTTTTGACTGTTGAGATAAAAATATATTTTTCTTTCAAAGAAGACAAATGTACAACTTTGCTTGTGGTTTTTTTTTTTTTTAGCAGATTGTACCTGAAGACATTGAAACCTTTCACCAAGAAATTAAGTAAGGTGGTTTTCTATACCTGAAGAATTATTTGGGAATGTTTTATTTTAGTCACTCTTTCAACAATTTATCCATGTGAATGTTTAAGGGAAGTGGAAAAAATATACAAAACCACATCTTTGCATAGAAAAAGTAATCTGTGTAAAATTCATAATACAGCTGCTGTGCTAGAATTGTCATCAGAAAACAGTAATTCAGGAGACTCTTTATGCAAGATGAAATATTTGAATTGTAGAGTTTGATTTTTAACTTCATCTAAGACAGTGGTAACTTGGAGTCATTACGGCTGTCTGTTGGCTTGTTGTTCAAATGATTTCTACTGGGCAAAATGTTCTCCAGCATCCAATATGAAAAAAAAATCAAGACTTGTTTTCTTCTTCATCATCACATTAAAGATAAGCAAAAGTGTGGTTTTTTTTTTTTTTGTTATGACGGTTGTTTTTAACCACCACAGGTGTTGGTAAGATAGATTTTTCTCTCCAGATTATTGATGAAAGAAAGTGAAGTACAAAGCAAAGCTGTGGGAATTGAAGAAGCGAAAGCCTGGGGTAATTTGTCCTGTGCAAATGGATTTAAAGGCTATACTGGAGAATAAACTTGGAGAAAGGAAAGTTAAAACTCATTATTCTAGCACTTAGGGGAGAGAAATAGAAAATGTAGCTCATATTAAACAAAGGAAGAAGTCGTTTAAAAAGGATGAAAAGACTATGGGGACAATGTCAATTTACTGTTCCTTGATATCCTCAGGAAATATTGTTAAATTCAAACAAACATCATGTAAAAATTAAAAAAAGAAAAAACCCACACAGTCCTTCAGCACCAGATAATGCTATGTTGATTGGCTACTTGGCAACAATGTATTTTGCACAATGGAATAAACTTCCAGAGAAAAGCAGTTGTTTTCTAGGAACTCCCCAAGTATTCTGCTCTATAACAGATCTAATTGTTATTAAGCTGCAGTAATTTAATGAATGCATTTGTTTTTGTTTTAAAAATACACCTATAGATGTTTTGCAGAAAAGGCTGGCTGGATTTTTTTAGTGAGTTTTCTTCTATTCTGCTCCCTGTTTCCTAGGAAAATATTCCTGTATCAGTGAGCTATATCTTGAAGAATGGAGAGGAAGGTCAGGCTGTGGTTCCAGATCAGTAGCACTGGGACTTAGCAGCTGGTTCCAGCTAAAGAGGAGGTGTCCTATAAGCTGCTGTGATGGTAACCAACTCTGGGAGTGATTACATGTCCCACAGAACTCGGGTAGTTCCTCTCATTCATGTCACCTGACCGTGCACTGCAGAATTTGATAAAGAATATAAACACAAAAGCAAAATCCCTGCCTTCTAATCTTATTTGATGTAAGTTACTGTGTAATTGTGCTTTAACCTACGTAGGAGTCAGTATGAGATAATGGTTTTAGTTTTTTTTCTTTTTTTTTTGGCCATAAAGGACTCACCCCCTGCAAAAGGTATGGTTGAAGTCATTGCTTTCGAACTTAAAACATTCTTACCTCTTCAAAAGACTGCTGCTTACTTTAGTTGAAGTGACTTCGGGGATATTAGCAGGATTTCTAAACAAGTTACAATGATGTCTTTGTCAAACTGGGACTACAAGCTTAGTCACTGCACTCTTCAGTAACTTGTAATTCAAGGACAGTTTAGGAAAACACAACAGAACAAAACACATCTTGTCGAGAATTGCAGAACTCCAGATGCAGATGCTTGCACTCATGAGCAAGTTGATTCCTCCCCTCCCTCGGAGGACACAGAGGGGGAACAGCAGGAACCAGCCCAAAGGGATCTTTGTTCCACGTCTGTTTTTAAGCTGCTAAACCAGCCAAAGGTGGTGAAGAGTAGGCAGAGGCTGATCTTTCTGATTGCTTTCTTCAGGGACAATACAAGAGTGGGATGCAGAAGTGTTCTTCATCTCAGTGAAAGCCCCTCTGCATGTGCATAGGAGCAGTTCTCTTGTTCCTTCTCCGTGAGGAGAAAGTGGACTATTTGTTGAAGAAAGCGTGAGAAATAACAAGTCACATCCAATTCCTGAATACACGTTTGTTAACGCAAACCAGGGTTTCTCTACACAACTGTTCTGCATCCTGAGGTTCCCTATGGCTAAACATAATGCACCGAGAGGTGATTTACTCCAAAAACTCCTTTGTGCACAGTACTTACCTAAGCAGTATTCTGTCTTCTTTGCCTCTATTTTCTGTAAAACTAAACCCTCTACTTTTTGCTTGGCTCATATCCTAAGCCACGGAAGAAGGTCCTTAGACACCTGTAGGATCTCATTCTTCTGGTCCCCTTGCACCTGTCCAGTAGCAAACTCCAACACGCTGCACCCCATGGCACTGAGACATTTCAGCACAACACAATCAGTTTTGAGCTCCTGCTTCCTCAGCTCTGCTGTTCTCCAGCAGAGGAAGGTGTGGCAGCATGGAAGACAGTCTTGTCAAGGCAGGACCTTTCCCAATGCAAGCCAAAGAATGAAAACCTGGCTTTATTAAACACAATAGAAGATTGGATTAGGGAGAAAAGGATAAATGAATTCTGTTACTATGGTGACTGGGTTCTGGGTATCAAGACAGCTTGTCTAAATGTGTCTTCATCATGTTATAACTTATCTTTTAGGATGAAAAGCACATCTTGGAGTGTTTTTCTTGCTGTGTCCTTCCTAGACACAAGAGTTTTCTCCAATTCAACCCTTTTTTTTAATCATCATACTTAAGACAAGTATGTTTTTTGTTTATCATGGAACAAAATTGACCTATTCCCAGAAAGGCAAAAAAAGGAATCAGACCCTTTGTTCTGCTTTTCTAGTTCAAACTTCATTATAAATACACCTGCCACATGTAACAATATTTGAGATTCTGTAATATTTAATGGTATTTACAAAGTTCAGTCCTCTTATTGGAGATGAAGACTCTTAGGGCCCGATTTGCAGGATTTGAGATGAACTCTATGAACCTCTTCTTCTCTGGGTCTTCTAGGACACGTAACACTGATAGATCATAAGCTCACCTGTGGTTTGAGGTATCCCTGCCAAGCCATTAACTCTTGGGTGTGACAGTCTCATTGAAAACCTTCACTGATTCTATGTGGGCAAGCAGCAGTAAGGAGCCTATTCCTACACCACTTGCAAAGGAGTTTTATATCTGTTCCTTACCAAACGCAGAGCTGGACACTCCTTTCATGGGCTCTTCTGAAGTTGTAGGCAGTCTGTAATATGGGAAGCTGATAGCGAGTCAAACTCTGTCAGCTGTTAAAGCATATACACTCTACTGCAGAAAGAAAGAAATGTGGGGTAGTTATACCTAGCTGCTTTCCCTACCTCATTATTCATAGCTGATATAATTCCTAATACAGCAAAAGCCAGATTTTAGTTTAGCTAGTTCTGAACTGTATTGTCCATTCTGCTGCTTTCTCATTGTCATTACTGGCCTTAAATACTCAACTTGTGGATGTAAACATTCAGTCTTCTATTTTTGCTTCAAATCATGATCTGCACTATCTGGAAAGCACCACACATTCCAAATACCACTATGGTATTGCATCAGCAATCGCAGGATTTACACTAGAATTTTAACATACCTGGAGCTCAGCATGCTTAGGAGGGAGGCTAAAATACACGTGGTTTACTAGCATATGTCTTCAGCTCTTAACTGTAAACCACATTGCATCATTACTACCCTAAATACCAGGAAAAAATGTTCTTCTTTTACTGGCACTTCCAGCAATGTGACAGTAAAATGCCATATGCTATAAGCATCAATAAAAACTCTACTGCAGACAGCAAATATGTGCCCCCAACAAAGTGAGATTTATTTCGGCAGAAAAAACTGTCAATCAAAACCTTACTTTGAACAAGATGCAGTTTGTTTCTTCAAACTGTTTCTTGTAAATTTTTGCCGCCAATGAAAACCCGACTTTAACATATATGAGTACCAAAGGAAGTTGTAGGGGACCAGTAACTGTCTCTACAGTTTTTACAAGTTAATCAAAACACAGGAATTAATCCTCACATCCTATTTAAATGTAGAAAAGAAAGAAAAAGGGATGGGATTAGGAAGGTAATTACACTCCCCTTATTAATTAAATTCCTTATTAACAGTGAATATTCAGGTAAAAAATGGTGACCACAGTGTTAGTTTTAATGAGTTTATTTAAGTCATTCAGCTATCCTTGTTTACAAGTAAGCATGACACAATTTATGCAGGAGACAGACTACCAAAAGAAATGATAATTCACAGCATAGATAGATTGTTTAAAAGACTCAACACAGTAACTTTTTCCTGTTGGATTAAACACTTCAAAAACTGTTCTTCTACTGAAGTGGGAAAGGCAGCAGCTATGAGAATTATGCCGTCATGGAAATAGTTGCAGCTCACGCCTACAACGCCCTAGCTAACAGGTTTTAATGTCCACTCTGAAGGACACCCCCCCCCCCCCCGCCCCTTGCTGAGCCCGCCCCCGGGCTGGGGGCCAGCGGGAAGGGGCGCAGGGCGGTGGCAGACGAGCACCCGCCGTTTCCCCGCCATGTTGGACAAGCCAGGTTTTGGGCTCTGCATCGGCGGGCCGCGGACCCCGCCCACAGCACGCGCTTGCTAGAAGCGACCCGGCTTTCACCCAGCCGCCGCTCCCGTTACGCGCGGTCAGCGGCGCCAGGGGAGGACGGGCCCCCCAGGCCACCGAAACCCGCCGGGAGGACGCCCGCCGCCGCCGCCCTGCGTCCCGGTGGCACTCTCAGCCGGGCTCGGAGACCGGCTCTCCCTTTCCCATGGCCCGGCCTCCCGCTCCGCGGCGCTGCCCGGCCCGGCCCGGCCCCACCGCACGGACACGGACACGGACACGGACACGGACACCCCTGCGCCCGGGCCCGGCACAGCCCAACAATCTGGGGGGGGGGGCGAGGACAAGGAAGCTCTCCATATAGCATTTCTTTCTATCAGGACGGAGAAGACAGGGTTCAGTGGGGCTACCTAGCGGTTCAGCCTTCGTGCACAAGCGAGAGCTCGATTACATTTGCATCCCTGGGAACGGGCTGAGAACAGCTCCTCCACCGTCGCCCCCGTCACGACGATTGTACCGCCTCAACCGAAGGCGGGATCCTGCAATGATCGCGAGAGTTCGGTGCGTTGGTCGTCATGGGAACGGCGGCGACGGCGGCGGTAGTGCTGCCTCCGCTGGCCCCCCGCCGCCGCCCTCCCTCGGTAAGGACGGGGCGGCTGCGGGGTGCCGGGCCCGGCCCGGCCCGGCCCGGCCCTGCCCTGCCCTGCCGGGGGTGCCGGGCCGTGCCCGGGGTGCCGGCCACAGGCGCTCCCCGGCGGGGAGAGCTGCACCCGCCCGCCCTCTGTCAGGCGGGGCTGTCGGAGCTGCGGCTCTGCCGGGCAGCCGTCCCTTCAGAGCAGCGCCCGGGGCTCCTCCTGCGAGCGCGGGAAAGGGCTTCCTGCCTGTCTGTTTGCTGAAACCTGTAGCGAGATTATTTTTTGTTTGTATGTTTGGTTTTTTGTTCCGGAATCCTTTGGGTATCAGCCGTTGATTTGGCTTCTTCGTTTATGTCATTTTGGGTCTTTTGTACTTGCTTTTCCTCCCGCCCCGGGAAAATGAAGGAAGCTCTTAAAAAGTCCTCAGACGTTGTGGAGCGCCCGCCGTTGGCAGAGGCCTAGAGGTGGCCAGAACCCGCCGAAGGGGGGGTGGGCGTCCCGGCTTTGCCGGGCGGCTCCTGCTGCCGCCGCCTCCCCGGGCGCCCCGAGCCCCCCCCCGCTGCTGGCCCCGCATCCGTCCCGCTGGCCAGCGGCGGGCGGTGTGAGGGGGCCGCCTCGATGAACGAGCCTGAGATTCATGAGTTGAGAGCGATAAACGAACATAGATTTCTCTTTTTCTTCTCTACTCGTTTCTTTATGCTGTGTCATGATGTTATGGACCTGTATACATAGCTTAGTTTGTCCCCGTTCTTGTACTGAAATAAAAAGTTGTGTTCACTTGGGTCTTCTGAAAGTTACTAGTGTGTGTTACATCCTCAGATATATAATTCCTGTGAATTCGTGTGGTTTTTGCAGAGAACCATGCATTTCTATTGTTTAAACTCAAATTGAATTGGGACTGGGAATGTGATCGTTTGGATTTGGGAACTCACCCCATTTGGAGCTAGTGAATATAAAAAGCTTTTGGCTGCTTTATTTGATATGTTCAAGATGTCTATAAAATACCCTCATTCTTTTGTTGATGCTAACTTTGCCAGTCCCATGTTTTTTTAAAAAAAAGAGCCATGACATTTCCTTTGTTGTGAGATTACTTTTAAGATTTAATCCATTTGAAGTTTCTTTCACAGTAAGCACATATGAATACTTTGGTTGGCTTGATGACACAGTTATATATTTGTACACATATTAAAAAGTGCATACGTGAGTGGAAAGCTAGTCTATACTGGAAAGACCTCTCAACATTGAATTGTTAGAAACTTGTTTAATCTACATCAGAAATATTACTGGGCTTGTGTTGCTTTATTATAAAACTGGTAGTTTGGAAAGCTGTTTTTGGATTTTTCCCAGTTTTAGGTGACAATGGATATTACAAGGGGGAGCTTGGATAAAATTTCAAGGCCTTCATCTAGCCCAAGGGCTTATCCTAATAATGGATCTTTAAGTACATCTATGGAGTTATTAACACCAGAGCCACGTTTGCCAAAGGTAATTCTTTTCGCCTTCAGCAGGTTAGAAACTCTATGCCTAACTCTTCTTAGTAGAATGCCAAAGAAATAAGATTCTGCTTTTTAGTTTCATACAGAGTTCTGGGCTCTGCAGGTGTGCTAAGGAGTTACATGAAAGTTCATGAATGTGGGCTGCTCCTTATGCATGCATGGAATGATGTTTAATTTCATTTTTCTGAATATGTGTTACTCATATTTGCCACAAAAAGGGCTATTCAGCACTACAACCTGGAAAACTTGGTTGTCTTCCTCTTCATATTTAATCAGATTATTAAATAAATTCTCTTTTAAGGAAAAACATTTGGAATTCTGGCAATAATGTGTAGATACACAGCTATAGGCTGTTGATGCATGAGCCAGTATGTACATAATTTCACTTCCATCCCATTTGTGCTGTTAAATTTAAGTTGGAATAAAAATTATTTTGCTTATTAAGAGAAAGCATTTGAGCAATCCTTACAAGTTGAATTTTTTACTTAAAAGGCTCGCTCAGGATATGTTTGAATCAAGTTTAAAAAAAAATTCATAGTATTCCAAGAAATATGTCAGCTCCAGGGATTCAACAAAGTCCATCGGAAGTAGGTGTTCATCCATCCTCTGAGAAAATTAGTATCAGGGATTAACTTAATTTTGGGAACGGGATATGTGATATGGTTGTTGGGATGTAGGAACTGAGACTTGGAAATTAGAGATTTAGATTGATTTACTTAGATTAGTCCAATTGCATTGTACCTCTGTTCACCTGTCTGTAGAATGGGATCATACCTAGATGTTTCCCAGAAGTATTAAAATATTTTTTTATAGGTTCACAGTCAGGTATTAAGGTTAACATCAGATAACTCTGAATCCAAGTTCTGACCTAACGTCATAGGCTATTGCATGAAAATTGCAGTCTCTGGAGATTGATGAATTAAGCATAAGCTGTTTAGCCCTTCAAAGACTATAAAAAACTCTACAATATGAGGAAGAGACTGGGATGCTACCTGGTACAGAGCACCCACAGTGTCAGGAAGTGGATGAGGCTGTTGTACACACAGACTTTTAACAGGTAGGCTGTACCCTCTGCTGCAGCAGAAATGGTATAAACCTTTGGAATCATTTCCCAGCCTGGCAATCCCAAGTCTGTCAGTCTGTGGAATGATGAGCTTGAGAATCAATGTGATATCTAAGAAACAGAACTCTATCAGATCTGAAAATGGTTCTTTTATTTAATAAGTACTCTGCAGTCTTGTATAGAATCGTTGTTAGCCTTTGTGATAGTATGTGATTATTGTGATTATCTTTTACTTCCCCCTAAAGATTGCTATTTTTATGGTAGTAATTAATTTGCATTTCATAGGTTGATTCATCTGTCAGTTTGGCTGGTAGTCATCAAAGAGGCAGTCTAGAAGACTGCTGTCCAGAAGAAAACAAAGGTGACGACAGAGAGAAATCTGATGTCAAGGAAGTAAGAACAGAACAACAAACCACAGTGGAGAGTACGACCTTCTTTCTTCAGAAGTGTATACTGAATCCCAGCGAGTTGTCAGGTGTGGGAACGACTAAGACTTTCTTGTGTTGTGGCTAGACCAAATGTCATGTTTGTATAGTTTGGGAAAAATTCTAATGGTGGAGAGAAAAGAGAATGCAAATAGGTAAAATCCTAGAAGAGAAGGAGGTGACAAAATTCATACCTTCACTTCACTGTTTTGAATCCATCTTTGAAGCAAATATAGTGGTAATGGCAGTGGTAACACGGGGTATGTCTAAGCATCTAAGCTGTGACCTGCACTTTGGCGATGGCCTAAAAGAACTGGAGAAACCATCTGCATGTGTTCCATGGAACCATGTTAGAAAGCGTTTTCAGTAAGGTGTTTTTATCAAAATTTTCAGAGAGATCATTATAATTCGTTAGAGTCTTTGTATCCTAATAATGGTGCATCAGTCCAAAAAATTGGAAATTATGATTGTAAGTTATAGTATTTAGAATGCTAATAATAATAACATACTTTAAATATGCAATATCTCATTTTAATGAAAGCACTTGTAGAAGTGGAAGATGACATTGTTTTGGCATTCTATAAATGGTAGTAAATTTACTTTCTAGAGCTTCTGATTATTTAAAAGAGAATCAAAGGCCAGTGTGTGAAACAGGAAGTTTGGATACCTTCTTCAAGTTTAGATAGATTTCATGACAGAATTGAGGTCAAAAGAAATCCCTTGATTCCTGCTCCTGTGTTTAACATGAGTCCTGGTGTACCAGTACATATGATTTTTTTAAACAGTAATCCACTTCAGAGGCTCTGTGGGGATCCCTAACTGACAAAAATGTATTTTGGTCTCTTAATTTTTAACATTTCAAACAGTATCTTTAAAAGTTTATTTCACATCTGGTTTATTGTGAAAGACTTTTTTCCTGTGTTTTTCAGCATGTATCTCTAATTCAGATTCTGGAGATGATAGCACTGAAACACAGACTTCAAAATTCTGTGAACCTTCCCAAGGAAAACTAAGTAATGCAAAAGCAGGTATTACATTCCAGGTGGATAAAGTGAACAGTGCAATAAAACTTTTTTTTCCCCTTATTAATGCTTCTAGGAGAGTTTGGGATCATAGTGTATTTGTGTGTATATTATCTAGTTATAAAGAAGTGTTACAAATTGAAAATGTATATGCATTGTGATATTCAAAAGGTGTTGGATGAATTCTTTATTTAAAGATTATTTTATTACAGGATATTAACTTTCTTTAATGATATGATGGTATTTGAGTTTTACATAGATTTGGTCAATCTAGTAAGGCAGAATCCAGTGGTGATTCTGTCTAGTGCAGCAGTGCTGGCCATCTAACATAATATTCCTTTCTTCAGAACAGAAATTGGCTAGAACTCAACTTCAAAGCTTCACTCAGTAGTTTTAGGTCCAAATCCATCTGCTGGGTTCAGGCCAGTTGAAATAAGTCCTCTTTTTTTATCTTCTGTCCTTGGGGCTTCCCTGGAGCTCAGTTAGATTTCTATAGCTTTCTGCTTGTTGAATCACTCATGTCTTTTTATGGCACAAAGTAGACTAATGCATCACAGTAAATGCTTGAGATCAGTGGATGTGTAAAGCATTTAACCTCAAAAGATTAGAAAATGAAAAACTAATGCAGGACTCCAAAACTTGGAAGTCTGTGGGATAGGGACAGTGCTACAAGTGTTTCCTCTACTCTTGCTATGGAAGCTAAGTTTGACCAGAAAAGAGGGCAGAGCATGAAGATGCTATAGGAAGGGGGAAAGCTAAAAGTGATCTGAAATTGTAATCTGCATGTTTAGGAAAAAAAAAAGGAGACAATACAGAAATCTTTTTTAATTAAATAATGTTAGTTTCCATAATGTTTCACCATTTCTATTTTTCAAAACAACATTTTTGAAGAAACAGAATTAGAATCTGATTTGGCTGAGATATAAGTCAAGACTGAAACTTCTATAACATTTAAAAGTAGAGATATTGCAGAGTGTCTCTTAACCCCAGAATTATTCATTTTAATGAGTGACATTTCAACATGTGTTCTACTAGTCAGCCTGAAGAAATTATTTTTTGATTTTTAAGCTTATTTGTCTGTGATTTTTGCGATACCGTGGAGATGTTGTTATAAATTTGAATCAAATCACTTGCCCAAAATGGGGGACTCTTCCTTCCCTATACCCCATATCCAACTGCTACAGCTAAGAGTTTGATTCAGCATTCTGTTACAGACTTTTATATTTTTCCCTGCTACAAACAGGTTTAGAAATGAACATGATATATATGCTTGAGAATAATTGCACTCTTGTCTGTGGTTGTTATCAAATTACTTTTACTGCTTTTTATTTTTTTTTTAAGTTGAAATGCTTCAAGCTAACATTAATTTTAAATCTATTCTACAGGAAACTCTTCCAACTTGGAAGATTCTGAAGGAACAGATGTAGATCCTCAGATTCAAGCAGCTATAAAGAAAATGAATAAACTTGACAAAATACTGGCAAAAAAACATTTTAAGGAGAGAGCAATTAAAAAACAAGGCAAAGAAATGAGGGCAAAGCTCTGGGAAGAGCTTCAGGTTAGAAGTATTCTGCTTATTTTGTAAATAATATATGTTATAGTACTGTCTTACAGAATTATCATATTTCAGATGCATTGTTTTATTAAATAACTCACAGCTGACTGATTAAAGTGAAGAAATTGATCTTAAAATGTAACTTTGAATAGGTTTTAATATATATTGTCTAGGCAAGCTTTGATAGAAGGCTGTGATTCTTAAAAATTGGTATGACCAATAGCCAAATACACAGCAGTCTAGGTGTGGTTTACTAGCACAGTCTTATGCTTGAGCTTGCTACCTGCAGGTATGATAAGGCGTGACAAGAGGTAATGTCTGTGAATGCAGACCTCAAAGTGTTTATTCTGCTCTAGTGTGACTGTTCCTAGGCTCATCTGTTTCAGTACTGTCTATTATTGAAGAAATTACAGATGCCCCCTGAAGAAGGCATGAGAATGCTACAGCAGAAATTCTTTCACATTATCCTTGTCCTGGTCTCTAGCAATTAAATGTCACTTTAAGCCTTGAAACAGGAGATTTAATATTTCCTCTGAGGTTAAGTATTGTATAATTTACATGAATACAAATGTCAGTTGTGAAAAAGACATGATTGCAGTTGGTTTGACTGCATCTCATAATTTCAATGGATTTGGATTGAAAGCCATATATACAATACGGAACTTCTTTGTCTTATGGAATGTGTTTCCATGTAAGAGACAATATAGAATAGAGGCTTTAAAGTTCCACCATGCCTTTATCGTAACTTTAGGAGATGTTCAGATGATAGCCTCGAGGAGCAAACAAAGTGGTAAGTAAATGTTGCCACTGAACAAGGAATTTGTAATAGGGTCTGAAGTTCATTAGACCTGATAAGCAGACAATGTATTTTGCTTTAAAGTATTTACTTTAAATATATGCATGTATCTGTATATTTATGCTTTCTTTATTTTGAATAGTCTGTCAGTACCACTGGAAGCCATGAGGAGATAGAAAACACAAAACTTTTTTTAGCTTTGATCTCATCATGGCAGGATACAGCTGGTAAGTAAAAAAGAGAAGTAAACACCCTGATATAATTATCCTGTATTTTGATTAATATTCATATTTTTATTGGATAGTATAAAAGCAAAGCTTTCAATCCTACACAATAAAATAATATTTGCATGTAAAAGTACATCAAGTGAATATTTAAAAAATTAACTGAAATAATTTTTGTATTATCACAAACGTAGAAGTTGTACTTTAGTTGTACTTTAACATTAATTTTGTTTATAGAAACTATTGTTTCGAAGAACTGGCTACTCTAGAAGGGTAGAAATCCTGGATAAGTAAAGCTTGCATTTTTCAAGTTGATGGCAAACACATATTATTTCAGAAAGGATGCATGACTGATAACACTGGTAAATTAAAGTAATGATAGCAGGTATAGGGAAAACGAAGAGTGGAAACCTGCTGAAAAACTTGGATGTCTTTACTATTTTGGAATATCAGGGCTATAGGCAAGGAATTCAAAATTGCTTTGGTAAACAAACAAAATGATGAAGTTACTGATCTGTGGTTACTGTGGTTACTGATGGTCTTAGTGAGAGAGTTTGCCAGGCTGGAGTACTTGGTGTAGGAAGGGCAGGCAGTTAAAAAATAATAGGCCTAAACATGTTACTTAGAAGCTCTAGGGATGTGGATCCTGTCACATGTGTATCTTGGAGAAAACTTTCATGTGGGAGTGGGAGAGAGAGTGAGAAGGAAGCAATGGCAACACCGTGGTAAGGATCTCATAATATGACAGGTCCAGAGCAAGGGAAATCCTGAGCCTTTTTGGGAATTGTTAACAGAAGAACCAAAAGAATGGGACCAAATTATGATACTAACTATTGAGTTACATGTTGGAAAACAATACAGGAAGATGCATGCACAGCCCCGGTCTTGGAATGTGGTCCAAAAGGGAGTATAGGTCATTTACATGAAATTTGATACTGATTATATTACATTTAATTAATTTCTAAAAGAATTTAAGATTCTGAACGTGAGAGAATTTGAGTAAAAGGGATCATCAAATAATATAGAGTATGATTCTAAGGAAAAGGTGTGAACGTGAAACATGAACTTAGCTTTTTTAATCAGCTTTTCTTCTGAGAATTCCAGCGAAGAAAATTTAGGATAGATGGCACTTCTAAAAAGTGAAACTATGTTAAAGACCTGCTAGCAGACTATTCTCAGGAAGAAAAGACCACCAAGTCTGATAAGATAATTTCTGAGTTTCGTCATGATATGAAGACAAAAATATTCAAAGTGGAAATGAACACAATGATAAGAATAAACATTTGCATTTTAGTCTTTTAGTAAAAATCACTTCCATCTTAAGTAACATTTAAAACACCAAATTCTATAGCTGCATTAAAAATAGATAAATGACTAAGGAAGGATTGAGTTCTTTAACAGGAAAGGTAAACAAATAATGATACAGAGAAGTGCGGAATGTGACATGTAGAAAAGGACTAACTATGATCAAAATTACAGTGAATACCAATAATGTAAAACTGTAAGTAGAACAGGGAAAGAAAAGTTAAAAAACTATTTAGAAATGTTTTCTCTACTGAGTCAGAAGGACATAATTCTGTTGGAGTTCTAAAGCAAGTGGTTGAAGCACATTCTGAAGTATTGGTCGTTTTCTTCAAGAATGCACAGAGGATGTACGTGCTCACAGGGACCTGGAAAAAGAAAATATTGGGTATTTTAAGATGTCCTCCTTTTTCTCTCTGTGGCTAGACTCTTACTGGGGGAGACGCTGGAACAAACTGCAGGCATTATGCTCACAATGTTTTTATTGGGAGGGGCAGGGGGAACAAAACCAGACTGAATTTGTCAGGCACATATGATGTCAAAATTGCTCGAGAGTGGTTTTAAATTTTTCTGTTTGCATACTCTTTTGTGGTGCTGGAGTTCTCAGAGGTGTGTCAATCATATGCATATTTTGCATCCTGTCCTTCATCTGTATACCTTGGTCGAAAGGGTTTCTTAGTTGAAAGGAAACAGAATTGTGGTGCATCCTTTCTTTTTTTCTTGTTGGGGAGAGAACAAGGATTTGAGGTCCAAATGGTTATTACTGAGCAAAAATCTGAGCTTGAATGTTGGAATTACGTGCATAATAATGGTAGTAATGTGTGGTTAAAACATTTCAACAAAGCTTATCATTACAAGGTAACCTGCTTTTATTTCTGTGCTAAAGTCTGGGTTATTAAGGGATGAACACAGAATTTGATACGGGTGATATTTAAAAAGTCTCCAGAAGGTGTCAGGATATAGTAAAAAACCAGTATGCAAACAAGACTATATGGCTGTTAATGAACTCGATGGTTTAGTTCCTCTTTTATTTCAAAGGTAACTCCTTGCTGTCGAGATCATGTGCATCATATGGGTTCTGGTGTACTGTACTGGCAAAACTGTTTAGATTTATATTGTTCCTCCAGCTTGATTTTGAATTTTCTGTGACATGCTAGTGCCTTACATTTCAGGTCTTATTTACTTATTTATTTAAATGAGTGCCCTGATAGCTGCCCTGCTTGATACTGAAGTGGAATGCAATTCATATATTTTGCTTTTCGGAGCTTGAATTTGATAAAGAGCTTTATTAAATAAATTTATTAAATAAATAAATAGGGGAGCTATTTAATTATAGATTTTAATGTGGCTGTGAAATCAAACACAGTTCTGGGTACAAAATCATTAATAACTTATGTGTCCCAGCCTCTCAGGCACAAAAAAGCCTCTGACATGCTCATGGCAGAAATGTAAATCAGGATTTAATTAAATGGCCTTAAATTCATTCCCCTGTGTTCTGTGTGACAAAATCATACTTTTAGTTGAGTCCATTAAACTTCATTATTACAGGATGTTGTTTTTTTCATTGCGAAAACCACATTTTTCATATGTAATATATATGGTTCTTTGCAATATGAGTCCTTTTCTGTAAGTGCCAAGAGTATAGACTGCACGTTAATGCTCTAACTTACACTTCCAGTTGATATATGTCAGTACCATGACTGAATTTTTTTGAGTAACTGAAATAACTTTTGCATGCTAGGGTGTTTGCACACTTTTTTTTCAAGACTATACCCTTGACCTAAGCCACTTGGAAGTCTAATAATTCGTGCACAGGCAGACACCAGCTGTGAAAATTTGGATACTTTATTCTCATTTAAACTTCCAGATGACTTGCCACATGGTGTCTGCAGAGGCTTTTGAACTTTAGGGCCCTGGGCTGTATCTTCTAGAATGTAATTATTTCTCTTGTATGGGCAGTAGTTGTTAAAAACAAAAACACAGCCATATGTAACAGCATAATTATTCATGAGACGCACTTTACAGTTTTCTCGCTTCTTTATTTCTTGAGAAATATGGTGGTGATGTAATTTATCCAAGTAAATTTCTTTAACTTTCATGTGTGAGATCTTATAGTATGATACACATGAAACTAGATCTTCTTTAAGTACATTTCAATTACATTTTACTGAAAAAATTCTTTGCAGATCCCTCCCATGTTAAAGAAGATGAAATATATACTTCAGTATTTCACACACAAATTAATCTGGAAGATTATGATTGCCATAAAACCCAACATAATCAGGGTAAGCTTTATTAATTGTATAGTTTGTATTTCTAGATATGGCAAAACAACATGTACAATGGGTGGATAATGAAGACTTGGCCTTTGTGGCTAGGCCAATGAAATCAAAAAAAGCAAGGTTGCTTAGTGGAATGGCAACAGTTCTTATTTTTTTACGAATGATAAAAGAGAATAATTTTGTTTGTGACTTATCTGAAATGTTTTACTCAACATGCTAAGAAAATTTTTACTTTCAGGTTTATAAAACTTTTTTCTTTCATTGCAAAATGCTGAAGTGCGCAACTGATTCATTGTAAAATGTATCACTGGTTCTTAATGGAAATTCTTTAAAAACTTGTCTTTGCTGTTATTCTAAGGTACTGTAGCTTTCATTAATAGGCTTATATTCAAGAAACCATCTAAAAATGAAGATGGTGCTGTATCCCGTTTCAACTGTTCTGCAATTTTTTATTTTCAGGAGAAATTGTATGGATGTGACAAACCTAAATCTTCAGACAACTCATTTTATATTTTGTTGATTTTGCTGATTATTGTAAAGGCTGCATTGCTTTTATGGGTTAAGTACTTTCTGGCAAAAATCAAACATCTGTGCTGATTCTTTTAGACCACTTGTTTACATGCACACAACAGAGGTATCAAATGCTGGTAGTAGCATAGTGTGTCCAACACTTCAAAATAAATGGAATTGTGCTTTTGTGCCTCTCTTCTTTCCCTATTTGAAATTTAAATTTGTATGGTTGAGTGACTTCTCACATGTGTTACGACCTAAGAAGAATAGTTTCAGCTGCCTTTGCTATCAGCTGAAATAGTTTATTTCTTTGTCATCTACCATTCTATGTAAACAGTAAAATCGATCTTCCTGGTGACTACCTAAGATGACAAGGGTATAATAAATGGATGTTCCTCAAGGTTGGACCATTGGTGGCAGCAGAATCTCTGCACTTTTTTGAGTGTGACTGCCTGTTTTAACTTTTCAAACCAGGACCTCAGCTCCCTTTATAATTTTATCACTTGTCTTAGTCCACCAGTACGTGACCTTAACTCTGTGTTGCTAAATGTTTCTGCACGCTGGGTTGGAACAGTGCTGTGCTTTTGATTTCTCTGTCTTCCTACTATGTGTCTTCATTCCTCCCTTAAAATTAATCTTGACCCTCATGCTTCCACCTTCATGCTTTCTCAGTTGTGCTGGGGTGTTCTTGAATAGCAATGGCAGGTTTCATGACCGATATTCAGGACAGCAGTGACTTCTAAAGCTCCCCGTACAGGCATGGTTGGGAGTTGCTGTTGATTGCACTCTTTTGAGATGTCCTACATTCTTTTAGTTTGGGAATGCATGAAATAGAGATCACTTACAACTTAGGAGCAATAAAATACTTAGATGACTTTTACTATTTCTGCTAGAGGCTTTTGATACGGTTTCTGAATAGCTAAGACTTACTGTTTTGATTGCTTTTGGGTTTCTGTGTAACAGTTGTCATAAAGGCAGACCCTGAACAAGAGGAGCTTAACTTGTGAAGAAGAATGTATGTATTAGTTTTATAATATTACTTCAACAGTCTTATCAAGATTTGTACCAAATCTTTGAAATTTGTACCAAATCTACTAAAACTTTTATGCAAAATTTGTTGAGCTGCAGTCTCTGTTTTACTTACCCATGGCAATCTTCAGTGTATTCCTTGTCCCAGTGATCCATATCTGTCCCTTCTTTACTTAATGTTCTGAGATGCTCTCTATGATGTCTCCCTCTCAAAAATGCTTATTCTACAGTTAGAGAAAGATATAGCTTAAAAGTAATGTTTCATTTAGGTTGCATATTATGTTGGTGTTTGGTGCGTTTTGCTCATTTCAGGATAAAACTTGTCATGTTTATATAGATTGGTAAATTCTTATATGATCCAGTTCCTTGATAGATTCACGATGTTACCTGGTAATGTTAAAGAGAGTTTGGGATGCTTTCAGTAAACAGTTGTGCATTTGAACTGTGACAGTGTTTTCTTGGTCAGATCCAACACCTCAGTCCTTTAAGGTTTACTTGCAATTTGAGAGTATGTCTGATTGGTGAGAATGTTGACAGTTTTTTGTCCATAGTGTGTAAAAGGATGTATGGAATTTATTTCATATCTTTGGGAGTTTGCTGTTGGTCTACTCACTCTGAAAAAGAGTTACTTCCATGTAAACTTCCATAACCTATCTTCTATTATCTAACATGTTAAATTGAGGTTTTTTTTATAGGCAAATGACCCACCCATTTTTGAAATCTCTACTTTCTAGAAAAGCCAAAAGTACCATGCCTACTTTTGAAGTAGTTTTTGAGACCTAGAAGTTGGTTGTATTTGCTTAGACTTATTATTTAAGGTGATAAATATTTGCTGTTCCTAAAGGAATTTTTGTTTTAAAACTGGTAAAATTCTCTGAAAAACAGAATATGTGCCCATTTTTGAATGATGGATAGAAACCCATTGTGAAAAAAAGTATGTGTGATGATGTCAGAATATCATGTGGCTGTTTGTTTAATAGCTTTAGAGCTCTACCACCAGATTTATTTTTAAACAAAATTTGTTTTATAAGCTGTGTTATAATAATATCAACTATATCATCTGTTCTTCAGCTGTTTTATTTTTCAAAAATGTACTTGATATGTGTCCAGATAGTTCTGTGGTTTTAAAAAAAAATATTGTCTGGTTTTGTACTGATGATAAAACTGAAACAATGATAGGGTTTGAAGGAATGCCGTGGCTTTTAAAGCTGCCATGTTTAACATTTTTGAGGTCAGAAATCCAAAAGTATTTTAGCCTTCCCAACATTGAATGATCTCATATAATAAAAGCTTAAAAATGAGATTAGATTTTGACAATAGTTATGTTTTAAATATAGCAACATAGTTTATATAAATAATGAAAACAAAAGTTTGTCTATCCACTTTATATGTTTGTTAAATATTTAAAAGGGATTGTTGTTACTACAGCTCTCATTGAATCAGAAAAGGAATGATCATAACTTAGCAACTTTTCTTCCTCAAGCTTCAGATTATCCAAGTGAAATAGAAACAAATGAATTTCTTAATCAAGCAGAAAAAATGCGTAGCAAAAGTAAAAACAATCAGGATTTCATTAAAAAGAACATTCAGGTAAGCATTAAAGCATAAAATCATTAACATTGTGTTAAATGTTAACTAAAAAGTAGTTTATAAGTACTTCTGGAGACAATTGGTTTTCTTTATCAGGAACGTTAAAAGCTAATTAGGCATAAATGAAAAAATCTTTCTGTTAAAAATTGTTGTTTATGGTAGAGTACTGTATAAGACAGTTCTCACTGTGGATGCTCATATTGGTGGGGATAATACTGCTTCTATGATAATACTGCTAAAGAGTACTGGAAACTGAATTGTTCTGTTTGTGCCTGGATGTAGCTTGTTTTGAGGGCAAATATTTCTAAGGCTTTCTTTAAATGTATTTACTGTTAAGTTAAAGGAAGATGTTCTTATGCATAGATAAGGAATAGGTATGCAGGTTGTTCATGTATAGCCTGCATGGGACCCTTATTTACAGAAGACTTCTTTCTGTCAGAAAATAGATGCCTTGATTTTCATGCTTTTTTTTCTGTGAAGACCTAGAAGCTATAATGATTTTTCATCCAATGAAAAATATCCGCTCCCCCCTCTATGTCAAAGGCTGTTATAAGATTATCAATTTATTATATGTAGGCTGCTAGATTTTTCTGTCAGAGTGGTAATTTGTATTATGGCAATAAGGAAGATTTGGATGTTAGTTTCACAGAGTTTAAAAACTTCGTTTTGGTGCTGTTTGAGCTAATGGAGTTCTAAAGTTTATTTATTTATTCTTTTTGTAAATATTTCAGCTAGCAAAGGATTCAGGAAACCAGATTGTTATGCTTGAGGGAGAAAGGAAAAGGTTAATTGAACTATTGAAAGATATAGAAGATGGAATTGAATTGCAAAGTCTTGAGGTATGGCAACTTTAATTTGTACTGTCCTATTGTATTTGGCTTATTTGTACAGTAGATCTAAATTCGATTTGGGTTTAGTCTTACCATGAAGTAACCTACTGAGATATGAGAGAAAAGCTGGACAAATCCAGTTGGCTTTGTCTCCAAGAATGAATTTTCATTGGCTTCTTTGTTCATTTTACTAACACTTGGACATGCCTGGCTTCAGAAAAACAGCAGAACTTAAAAGAGAAGTTAGACACGGGTGGAAGGAGCCTTAGAAGCACAGTCAAAGAAGATGCCCTATTTTCTCTGCATAAAATCTGAAGTGACTGCCTATCAACCTGGGCAGCTAGTGCTGTAGTCTGTGGTAGAAGGGCCAGCAACTACTTAAAAAAAGCTCCCAAGAGTTTTTTGAGGACTTGAACTTCAGAATGCAGCAACTGGGGAAATATACATTGACGAAGCCTGTGTGTCCATTTAGGAAGATAACACAACATCTTTGTGTGGCTTCCAACTCACTCTGTCTGAAAAGTATACAGGCAAAGTCTGCTGAAGTACACTGCAGTAGACAGCAAGAGCTGAAGTAGATAGAAATACCTTTCCTCATGGAGAGTGTTTGATTGTCCCACCAATCACTGCTTCTAGGAGAGTCTGTGCCACAAAATGATTCCCAGTAACGTGAAGATGTCAAATAGTCTTTTGATCTCCCAGTTACTAGGAGATGGCCTTTATTTCTTACTGCTTTGAGGGGAACGTCATAGTGAAGGAGTTCTCAGGGGCTCTGTTGTTTTACAGAAGTAATCCTAAGGCTGCTAGGATGGGAAGATAAAATTTGGTTTGAAAAATGAATCATACTAGGAAATTACAGTACTTTTCAACTATGTATTGTATTAAACATGCTAAAGATATGTGTTTTCATAGAATGAACATCCTCAAACTGTGTAAACTTGATGTAACACTTCAAGAAAACTGCATTTTAATAAATAAGAAGAAATATTGGGAAAATGCTTGCTTTCTGTAAAAAATTAGGTGACCTTTCTAATTTGTTTTACATTAAAATGTACATTATGTTAAGTCTGTAGTAATGTTACGAACTTTTTCACAACATTTATAAGTATACACTGAATGACAGTACCTAAGAAGAAAGATGTGAACTTTGTGTAGAATGGACAAAATATATCCAAGGTCCCATTTCTGTTTAATTTATACAGCTAAAAATGATCTGGAGTAAATTATTTTTCAGTAGGTTAAAGAACAACTTATGTGTGAGAGAAAGAAACAAAAGCAATATATATATTTTTTTTTATTCTCTCTTCCCATATTTTACTTTGAGTTATTTTCTAATAAGGTGGTGAAGACATCCAAGAGGTGATGCTCTTCATTACTCTTTTCTAAAATGTGTCTAAAATCTGTCTTTATAAATTAATGTTTCAGGATATGGGGTAAGGAGGTGAGCTCAGGTTTTTCTTCATCTGAATCCAACTGGTTATGGAAACAGAGAACTAACCTACCCATGGTTTGTGACATTAAACAAATCTGTAATTTACCCAATTTCATTGTGATTTCTAGGTTGAAACTCTTTCAGTCTGTGGTCCAAAACTTTTCTCTTTACTCTAGAGAAACTAGTAAAAACACTATGTTTTGGCATTTTCAGAGCTTTGTGGGGCAAATATAAGTAAAGGAGTCCATATCAGTCAGTTAAACCTGATGGACAAATGACTAAGATTATATAAATGTGCAGTATTTTAACAGTAACTGCTCTTTCACAGTTAGTAAGCTAAAGTACAAGCACAGAAAACATAACCTTTGCTGATCATTGGTATGCAAAGGTTTAAAACTATCAGCCACACTCAGTGCTTGTGTTCATGAGATTAAAAACTTCGACTTCTGTAAAATTGCACCAGTCTTCCTGTTGACCTGACATTTGTTCCCTTGCTTTACATAAAAAGCTTATTTAATTTTTTTGGGCATGAACACTGAGCTTGCAGATTGACTTGTTTATCTGTGTAAAATACTCATCAGTTAATGACGTTGCACAGAGATGTTTGACTTAGCTGACATAGTTTAGGATTAAAAAAATGCAGTGGAAGACTGTTTGGTCTAATGTTGATCTACTGGTTAGGAGAGTTGATTTTTATTGTACTTCTAATTTGTTTGCATATTAGAAGAACAAAGTTAAAGCTCACTGGATCATTGTTTAATTAATCTTTTGTCTGTGCATTTAAGAAAAGATTCAAGGTTCAAAGATTCAAACAGCCTTCTGTTAGTAAACATCATAGCTTTCTGGCCTAGAGAATAGTGGCTTTTTTTTTTTTGGAATTTATTATTTTACTGATTGCAAAAGGTGTCTCTCACAATACATAGTTATTGGGTTTTCTCTTTCTTTAAGGTAGTGTCTTTCACAAAATTTAGAGGCATTTTTGCAGAATAGCTAATACAAATACTGACTAGCAATGTGTACCTTTTTTGTTCCAATTCTCAAAACATCAAGGCAATGGAAAAGTATAACATTTTTCCAAATTTTGTATTTGGCACATGTCACTATCATGTGGGCATGAATCTATAGAGATTTTACTCTTTATATCAGATATTAAATAGATCACTACGCAGGACGTGTGTTGCTCTATGTTCTTGATACAATGGACAAGAATGGGAATGGTAGTTTGTGGGTTAGTCTAGTCTGTACTAGATCATCTCTTTAAGCAAAACAGCTCCTAAATCTACTGCCAAGGTAGAATAAAAGAAAGGATGATAGTTACTTAAACCTGTCTAGTCTGGAGATGGATTCTTCCTCTTCCACATTTGAATGATATTATGGGTGAGGCATATCCTCTGGCTGCTTTATAACAAAGATCATGAGGAAATTATCAGCTAATGAGTAATCTAGGCTGCTTCAAGCTGGCCCAGGTAACTGTCCAGCTGATGGCCACTTTTGTCTTATTTCATTCTGACTTTCATAAAGCTAGTGCAACTACATTGGCTAAAGTAATGTTTTGGAGGTTATCAATCAAGGCAGAGCTGGCTACACTGTATGAATTCCTCTGTATAGTGTAATGTGGATTAGATAACTTCATTTGACTCGTACTACTAAATATGTCAAATATCCAAACAGAACTTCTCACTTTTTAAAAAAGGTGTGTTATGAGTATTTAAAATATTTTAGAAGTACATATTCATGCTAATCTAATTGTCAAAGCTGCAGGGGTATAATTAGTTTCAGATGTTCCACAGTAATAAGCACTGACTGTGCTGTTGTAAAAGTATTGTTCTGAGTTAACACACAGGAAACATTGACAGGACAGAAGCTTATTTTCCAAGCAAAGCCATCTTGAAAATACAAAAGATAATGTGTAAGTCCATTTAATCCTGGAGTAAAGCGACTACTGGAGTAATTTGGATACTTAGAGCATGGGATATAGACACTGAGCTGTAGCTAATGAGCCCAGTTGCAGCTTAACTGACTCCTGGAGAGCCATTTCTCTGTGTTTGCACTGTTCTCTTCAATGTCTGATTAGGGGGTGGTTAACATGGCACAAGTGTAGTACCACATGTTGTGATGGTCACTGTCTCACCTGAACAGATGCTTCCACGAAGTTGGCAAGCTTCCAGAGACATTTCTGAGTGGCTCTTCCAGAGTCAGGTCATGTCTGGTCAAGCTTACTAGTTGTGTCATCATACTTGTATGAGAAAGCATTAGAAGAACTGATTTTGTTTCACAAAAGAGATGACTTTTTTTTTTTTTTAAATTTAGTATGGAGGTAATTTACAACAGGTGTTTGGGGTATGCTTTTTTCTTTTTGCAACCAGTGTGCTTTAGGGTAATGGGGATGAACCAGGGATGACCTCATAGCAGTGGTATTGTAATTGGAAGCTGATATTTCCTCCTCTTGTGTGGATGTGGCCGCTTGAATAGCCAGAGGACTAATGTGGAAGCTGTAAAGAAGTGGTGGACATGAATCCCTTGCAAGACAGATGTTGAAGTCTCAGGGCAAGGTGCCGGCCCTCTTCTGTTAGGAAAAAGAAAGGAAACCAGCAATACACTCATGTCCTCCCCCACATCCCTGCCCTGTCCTTCTAAGGTCCTACCTGATATTTCTTTGGGGTCAGGACAGAGATGTAATCTGCTAGTGTCATTGCCAGTGAATGATGGTAGTACAGACTTGCTTCCCTGAGTGTTAGACAGGAGTGCCAGCTTGCTGTGGAGAACCTGCATCTGTTTGTGAATATGGGCTCATTTGTTTGGGTTAAGTGGGCCAAGCTCACTCATCATATGCAACTGTCTGTTCTAGGAGCACATATTCATATCGGTTAGTCAGGTGTTACTGCTATCAAGAGGAAAAAGTCATCTAAATCACAATCAGGAAAAGAAGTCTGAGCTCCCTGTCTCTCCCAGTGTTTCTGTGATAACATACTGGGGCTCTACAAGGTCGGCAGATACGCATCTCAGAGCAGTTCCTTTGCTTTCCTGTGGATGCCTTATTTTCTTCTTTGGTGATGCATTCCAAGTGTCACATACCCTCATTTTGAGATTTGGCTCCAGGTGGTATCTGCCGTAGCATCAGTGTCTGCAGTTTCATTCCAAGCCTGGTTTTGGTCAGGTTTTCTCTCTTTTTGACTCCTTACCGGATGGAAAGTGGTTGTCCTTTGAAACATAGCTGCTGACTGTATTTCCTTCTTTGACTTGCACAGGAGTCTGTTGCTTCCACTTCCTTCGGAGAACAGTAGGGAGTAGTGTATTGTGTTCCACTTTATTTGGACTTAAAATGTGCTGCTGTGCAGGTGTGATTGAGTGTGTACCAGAATAGATGTGTCTCTGCATTTGCTGCCAGACTTTGAGATGCAAGTTCATTGGGGGAGTTTGACAAGGTGTGCTCAGTGTAGTTGAGAATCTCTCATTTTTATGCCTGTTGACTTGCATTTGTCTTTTTTAAAAGCAAAAAATATCTTGCTGTCTTGTTTGCTGTATGGTCAACTCTGTACAGTTCCTTGGACTTAAGCTGTAATATGGTGTCTCCAGAACAAGTGTGCAAACAAGGAGTGCTGAGATGCAAGGCGTAACAGAAGTGATTTAGGATGATGTTGATGACAGTCCTAGTGCAGTTTCTGAGGGCTGTGCTTTTCCACTTCAATATTAGCATTGAAAACGTGAGCTTAGAGCATGTTCTTTGTGTTTCCTCTCTTAGGATTGGTGGATCTACATCTGCCAGACGCTTTCCTCTTCATCTCTATCCTCTGCACTGTCTTGCAAAGGAGCACAACACTCCTATAATTGATTTTCATGTCAGCGGCATCATAAAGTGATGCTTACTGGGCAGCACTGGACAGCAAGATCTATATGCAAGTTAGACTGTGACAAATAATTATTCCTTCAAAAGGGAGCTGGGACTGCTGTATTGAACAGAAACTGCAACAAGGGAAGAGTTTGCATCCATGGAAGGGAGCTGCAATAGGCATGGCATAGCATGAGACTCTAAGGTTTGACTAACTTGGCTAAGAGGCTATAAAGTGAGATGCATCATTAAGGAAAAGGAGTTAGCTATCCAAAGCACTTCTCTTAGGCGTAAAGAGAACTTGATCAAGGGAGTTGTATAACCTTCAGAAGAATGGATGGGGAACTTGGGAGCTGTCTGGTTGCTCTTTGGCCAGCTGATATGGAGGTGAGGCATCTGGCTTTAAGCAATTTTATTTCAGGGCTTCTGAGTGGGTAGTCAGTGAGCACACAGGCTTTGGACTTTTATAGAAATAAGTAAAATAATAGCAGAAGTCTGTTTAGGTTAACACACCTTTTTTGCTCTTACATTTTAACAGTGTATGTAGATGCATGTGTCTTCTAAAAATAAAGTGAAATATGTACTTCTTAAAGTCCATTTTAGTTGCTGCTTGGTTATATTTAAAAATGAAAAATGTATGCCTCTAATTGTTCTGTCCGTATCTGCTTTTGAGTGTGCCTGGTACATGAATATTGGCAGATTTCAGCTATATACTGAGATGGATGAAAACTTACGTTTTATTCTTAGGTACTGTGTATTTGATAAATAAATACACTTGATGTGTTACTGCCTTTAAAGTCTGTTTCGTTTGGGAATGGGGATTAAATATTTTCTCTGTCTTTCAATAGGAGGATGTATCTGGCTGTCTAGCACCAGGAGAAGGGTACACACCTGAACCGATGGAATTTCATCACCTAAATGAGATAGATATTAAGCTTCAAGTCCTGCTATCTGATGGGGATTTCTCTGTGATTTCCAGCTCTTGCTCAAAACCTCCAAGCCAGATTTATCAGGTATATTACAGAACAAAGCTTATGTTGCAGATCTCTTGTTTGAAGTGTTTGTTGAGATCTGATGTAAATGAAAATACAGCATGCGTCTGTATTTGTATTTTTTGCATTTTTCTTTAGTTATCTTCTATTTGTTCTCAAAGTCTATGTGTTAAAGAATGACGTGAAATCTTTGGCTATAGAAATCATATGGAAAAACAGTATGTTGCTATTTTGAGTGATATATAGTTCAAGGACTGTCTTGTTTTTAACATTTTTGATTCAACACTTTCAACAAGAAATTTCATATGCAGGAATTGGTAACTCAGACAGTTTTAACTGCGTGAGGGCCTCAGTGGTTTTGTCAGCATAGTAACACATGACCCATGATAATTCATCTTTGGGAATTAGAATGAGTTTTTTTCTTAGCTCAGGATTCCAGAAGTGCCTCTTCATTTATGATCTGAAAGATAAAGCAATTACTAATAAGCAATGTTAAAGACTAGAAAATCAATTGAAATTGTACGATGTCCCTTGTTTTTAATGGCCTTTGCCTTTTTTCCCTTGCCAGCAGTATTAAGAACCTTTGGGGTCTCACCCTTGAGAAATGATTGTTTGAATTTTGTACATAGAAGACTCCAATTTATCCCATGCCCCAGTAATGTTGCCCCTAATCTAATGGGGGAAATACAACATAAAATAACATAATTCCTATTTTGCACTAATTTGCACAAAACTTGTTTACTTCTGTAAAATTTACAGTTTGTAGCCAGAACAGGTCGATCAGAAGCTCTGTAAGAGTGTACATTGGCAAAACTATGTTTTCAGTCACCAGTGTATGAGAAACATTTCTTTGAATGGCTAAAACAACTGTGGGATTTTTTTTTTCTTTTTCTAGAGAACACTTTAATGTCATTTTTTGTATTGACTTCTTTCTGAACTTCAGGTTTTGTTTTACCAATAGTAGTATTTTCTGTTGCTCTGACAGTTCTAGAGGAGTGGCATTTTGATGTTGATGATTTAGCAGCTGGGATTTAATGTGTGAAACAGCGACTCCCTCTAGTGGGTAATCACGTATGCAAATGCAGTTGTTACCCAGTAACTTCAGGTTCACAGACCTGAGCTTGCTGGGCTGCTGGATCTTGTGTTCACTGGTATGAGACATCAGCTTGAAGTTAGTGTGACTGCCTATGATAATGAACACTCTGTTTGGGAACGTTTGTCCAAGTGGTTGTTGTTGCTTTCTTTTCAGGTAAAAGCTCAGAAGTATTTGAATAGAAACTTGCGTTTATGTGTGTGCTTATTGGAGAGTAATGTGTTATCTTTCTGAATAATATTAAGCTTAACAACCAAAAAGAGATAGCAAATTCCATAAATTACCCTTCATTAGTGAAAAGCAGCCGGCCTTCAACTTTGTTTTGCAGAATATAAAAGGTTTTTAGACATTGTAGTTCCAGGAAACACTTACAGGATTCCATTTGTCATTTTTTGTTTTGTTCAGATAAACTTAAGCATGTGAGACATTTCAATGAAAGCTGCCAAAGCATGGAACTGTTTAAAGGTGGTTTTATGAATTTAGAGAAAGCATAAACAGAATAAATATAAGTTGAAGTGAGTAGGAGGCTTTAGTTGTTTAAAACTGGACTTAGAAGGACACTGATTGCATAAATCCAAAACTAATAAAAACCAAAAAAACACCACAAAAGACACAGCCAAAGCAAACCGTCCCACTCTGCCGCTAGCTAATTCCAGAAGTGTCTTGATTTCCCAGTGCCTTCCCAGTTGACTCCAAAATCCCCTAGGTGCCTTCATTCCTGCTTCTCTGTGTGTCCAGAGCTGCTGAGGTGGCTGCCTTAGTTGCATTGTGATCCAGACTTCAGGCAAGTCAATATTAACTTCTTCATGAAGCCTGATTTGGTAGGTATCTGATTGTATCTGGCACTGTGACATGACTGGGCTTGTTTATATTTACATCGAATTTCAGCTGCTAATTTTTTTTTATGGTAAGTGGAGGAGAAAACAGTTGTCTCAACTTCCAGGAACTTGACTGCTTACTGTGGAAGCTTCGTACCAAGTCTAGCCTTTAGTTGTATGTTTGTGGTTATGGTTATTTTTGTTTTGGTAGGTAAATAATCACTCTTCAATTCATACACAGATCAATAACAACAGATTGAGTTCTGAATTTGGTTATGTGAGTTCATTCTTAACACCTTCTGTTTTCAAATTCCTTTAACAGTTGCTTTTTCAAAAAAACAGGAAGTAACATGCAGCAGTAGCTGAGAAATTCTTGATTATTTCGAGTTTAAAGAACTTCCTGTCAAAAGGCATGAAAAAATGACTTTTTTTTTTTTTTTTACAAGTAGTTGCTCTAAATTCACTGCTGCTCATGGTCTTTTTAAAACAGCCTTGTTTATCACAATCGATATCCCCTAATATTGTTATAAACTGGAAGTTTTAATGAATTTGCTTTTTAAAAACTTATTATTCTTGAAGCATCAGTTCTGATATCAGAAAATAAGTGGGTCACAGAGCAATATCAGAATTCTTTGTACCGAATGTCTTTTGGAACCTGATCAAAGGCAACTGATACCTACCCAGAAAGGGTCTGAAGAAATTAATTGAATGATGCTTTTGCTAAAAGAAGATCTCGTTTTGTGATATGTTAGCATGAATGCCACGTGCAAGACAAAGGCAGTAAGAGTTCTAGTTGTCTGCCCCTTGTTGGATTTAATTTCAAGTGTTTAATGACAAGATTTTCAGTTGCTTCTTCAGCTGACAGCAGCAACTAAATGTGGAAGTAAACTAGCTATCAGCACTGGAAGGCTGTTATCCTCTAACCAGTTAGAAGTGGGACACATTTAACTTACTAATAGAGTGAATCAAATATGCAGAAACTACCTGATTTGTTAACCCTCACATATTCTCTAAACATTGTGAGAGACAAAATATTTGTTGGTGAGACTGGGGATCTGTAGTATTCAAAACTGATAGTGATAAGTCTCGGATAAGTTTCTATTGATTTCTTTTATTCAGAGTTTCTTTTATTCTTTATTCAGAGTTTCAGCTTAGATTGTATCACTACTTCTCCCATAACTGAGGTCAATTCTGTAAACTTAATTGCTAGATAAAGATGTTGACACAGATGCTATGGAATGCAAATTTGAATGCACTGCAATATTTGTTTCTTAGGAGTTTTTTTTTTTTTAAAGTTTGTTTTTTAAATTAAGGTGCCAGGAGAGGGCTAAAAAAAATCCCGAATGTACAGAATTTATTTTGAATGAGTCTACTCATTATGGGACATAAATCTGATTTGGAACATGAACGTCCTTTCCTTTGGCTGATTTCAGTGACATTAATCTTTCTTCTAAAAATCAATGCTGAAATTCTTTCTGATTTCCATGAGATGTGGATTTCATATGTTGTGGTTGCGTAGGGTATAATGCATTAGTGATGGGGACCTTGGGAAAAATTGTTAGTTTGTAAATCATCTGCTTGGATTTTCATTTAGAATTTTAGAAGTAATGAAAACAAAATTAGCTTAGAGTTGCATATCATAAAGCTGCACATTCTTTTCTTCCAAGAATTGCATTAGATATAACTTTCAAAGTGCAAACACTTAATCACCCCTGGCTCAATGGGAGAGCTGTTTTCTGCCGCTGGCAGATGCTTTGGCAGGATACAGGATCTATGCTCTGACTCTGAAATCTTTAACAACTGACTTTAATTATCCTACAGTACCATAGCTGAGCTGTTACAGAGGAGCATACAGATTCATCTTTTTGTGCAATGAGTCCAGCTGGATTCAGAATGCTTTTCCATGACTAATGTTCTCTTTTACATGGAAATGTTTTTCATCAGAAGTGTATTTCTCTCTGAAACATTTCTTTGTTCTGGTGCCAACTTAATTAAATATTTAAAAATGCTTCCGTCTTACTTAATAGTTTTGGGGAAGAACAAGTAAGTTCAATGTAATCCTGGAAGATACAGGAAAATGGTAGGATGAAGAATATGAAGTGTAAGACTTTGTGTGATGAGTACAGTTACCAGCTTGACAAACTGGAAAGCTACCTGAAAATAAAAGGAAATGGAGACGGTGTTTAAAGAAACAATAATATCTGGCTGCTTGATTGCCTTATAATTAATGTTGTGTATTACCTTGATGAGTTCTTTCATACCAAATTGGGTTTCTTTTATCAGAAAAATACGCCATTTTTCAAATGTTTCAATTAATGAACTCTTTGATAACCTATGCTCTGTGCCTGCACTTCACCAAAACAGATGGTTTTGACAAGTATCTCTAATTCAGGGCATGGTTAGAAGCAGGTTAATAAGCTGATCAGCCAGTTTTGTGGCTCAAGAAGATTGTATGGCACTAATATCTTTCATTAGGTGGGATTTTTTTTTTATTTTATAGAATTTTGGAGAAAAGGGAGTGCAACAAATAATTTTAGCCATTTCAAATACTGAATATTTGTGTTTTGTGTTATGATCGTTACAGCTTTGGCTGTTGCTAAGTACTTATATCTTCCCTTGTGTAACATATCTAATAGTTTTATTTTCTACCTTAAGATTTTTAGATCTTTATTGATCTCAAATGGACTTCTACTACCTACATGTGCTATATAATTGAAATGTAAAATGTTTTGAAGCATTTGAAACATTGACAATAAAATGTTTTCTGTGATATAATACTTCCTACCATTTCATGATATCTTGAGAAAAAACATTAAAAAATTAGTAAGTGGGAAAAAGTCTTAACTTTGCTCGTATGGTGTGAGTTCTGATCAGTTACTATTCAGGGATGAGAGGAATGAGACTGTAAGAACTACTTCTGTGAAAGCAGCTGCTTAATGCTCCATAGTGGTCAGATACCAAATAGATTTTTAGGAACAATTATGAAAGGAATACAGAATGAAACAGAAAATACCACTGTGCTGCTGTACACATCTGTAGCGCACCATATAGCTTGACTATTGTGCAGTTGTGGTCCCTGAGTCTCATAACCAGTACAGAAAAAATGGAAAACTGGTTACCAGAATGCACAGAAGTGTAGAATGGCTTCTATGCAAGGCGTGACTTACACAGAGACATTCTTCAGTTTGGAAAAAAGGAGTAAGAGGGAATGTGACTGAAGTGTACAAAATTGTGCTGACCAAAGAGAGAGTAAATAATAACATTTTTTTTTACCATCTCATCTAAATAGAGTTATATCAGTTGTGGATGCTGATGTTGGAGAAATGTTGAAAGAAGTACTTTTTTACTTCTGTTTTCTGGTAAATGTTCATAGTTCAAGTTTTATCCAGCACTCTGTGATAAGAATTGGTTAGGTATCATGGCAGAGATCAATATTCAAGAAAAGTTTATGGAGAATAAAGTCGTCATGCTTATCCTAGATAAGAATTTCTTTTGATAGAACAATATTGTCTTATTAGAGAAGCAACCAGGCTTAAAATCATACTGAGTGTGATAAAAGGAAAAATAACTCATGATACATAGTTTTCCTAAAGTTTGAAGAAGTTGCTCATAAGTGCTTGCAGCAGCTGAGCTGTCTGTAAAATGAAACATTTATGCCTGAAACTATTTGAAAGACTAAGCTGGAGGTCTGCATAAAGCTTTGCTTCAGAAATGCATATGGAAAAGAAAGTAAAAAATTTGAACGTAGTAACTTTTTTATTTTATGACTCCTTTCACTGTCACCTTTTTAAATCTAGCTAGTATTGCAGCAATAGTATTTTCAGAGATGCTGTTTGCAGTTTGAGCTCTGTTCTTCATTGAAGACTGAGTTCATATAAAAATATCAACCAGTAGTCCATGCATACAACCCCCAAAATAAAATACTGGAAAGTATAATATAGTATTTAGTGACTTCTCAGTACCACTAGTTGCATATTCTTATAGGTTTACTCATAACATTGCTTTTTAAAACAAATCATAACTGCAGCTCTGATCCATGCTGAGCACTAACTGCTCACGTGGCAATGTCTCTATATATGCACAGATCAATGTAATTGCAGAAATAGCTATAACTTTTTTTTTAGAAAAAGAAATATGATGCCATCATCTTCCTCCAGGCCTTTCCATGAACAATTTCACTTGTATTAAAATCAGTGGAAGAATAAAGCCATATAAAAGCAATTCCTTTTATTAGAGGGAGCTTCAGTTGTTATACTTTGAGCTGCTTTGCCAACTCTATATTTATATTGCAGATATAAAGGTCATATCCTTGTTTCATGTATTAATAAACACAAGTTTAAATAGGCCCTTTGGTTTTTTATGTTCTGTATAGATGTCAGTCATGCAGATTTCTTGCCATTGGACATGATATTTAATTAAAAAAACTCTCTCTGTATTTAGAAGCCTAGCTTTAGACACTCAATATTAAGAATTTGGCTTTAGGTGGCCCACATTAAACTCCAGTTTGGAGAGGTTCTAGTCATTAACAGATAGTGCTGTTTATATCTCTGTCCGTTATAGGAAAATTTACTAGCATCGTGGTCCTGCCAACTATTGCTGATTGTAAATACATTCAAAGATTTGTACTGTGTTAAAATAAGTTTATTTTCAGGCAACTAATAGTTTGTTTTAAATGTCAGAACTCATAGATTCATTTGATGTTTAGAAAAAGTTGTTTACAGATGCTTGTGATTTTTTTATATATTGTAGTTGAGAAATCTTCCATTGAATGTTAAATTGCAAAGGTTGTTTTTCTTTCCAATTAGACACGCTACTTGAAATTATTTTCTTTGTGTGTGTTCATTAAGATTGCTTGAGCTACTTCTGAAAATAAGAAAGAATAGAGTATGTTTTTATTAAATGGTTGCTCATGTTCCTTTTGGTTGAATTGACTCGAGCAATTGACAGCACCTCGAGTAGTGTGTTCAGTTTTGGGCCCCTCACTTCAAGAAGGACATCGAGGTGCTGGAGTGTGTCCAGAGAAGGGCAACGAGGTTGGTGAAGGGTCTAGAGCACAAGTCTTATGAGGAGTGGCTGAGGGAGCTGGGGTTGTTTAGTTTGGAGAAGAGGAGGCTGAGGGGAGACCTTATTGCCCTCTACAACTACCTGAAAGGAGGTTGTAGCGAGGTGGGGGTCGGTCTCTTCACCCCAGTAACAAGCGATAGGACGAGAGGAAATGGCCTGAAGCTGCACCAGGGTAAGTTTAGGTTAGATATTAGGAAAAACTTCTTTCCTGAAAGAGTAGTCAGGCACTGGAACAGGTTGCCCAGGGAAGTGGTTGAGTCCCCATCCCTGGAGGTATTTAAAAGACGGGTAGATGCAGTACTTGAGGACATGGTTTAGTGGTGGACTTGGCGGTGGTAGGTTAACGGTTGGACCTGATGATCTTAAGGGTCTTTTCCAACCTTAACAATTCTATGATTCTATGATTCTATGACTAACAGGGAGGGTTTTTTGGGTTTGTTTTTTTTTTTTCCCCCTCTACCGTTATTTGGGTTCCTTGAGTTCTTCTATAGGATCTTTGGTTTGCAAGAGAAAGCCTTTTTTTTTTTCCAATTACAACATAACTTTGCTGTTTTGCCAATACTTGTCATTCTTAATGATCTAAATTACATGTAATATTGAACCTTGAATGTATTCAGGACTAATACAAACTTCAGAATTTGATCCAAAGCTACTGAAGGATGTGAGAATGTATAACCCAAATCTTTAATAATGGTTGTGCATCTAACTCCGACTTAGGAGAGAGGGGTATTTCTCAGTTACCATGATACCTAGTAAACAAAACCTACAGTCATTTCAGTTCAGATCTTCCTTTCCATTCTGGCCTAATTCTCATCCCAGTATGGTTAATAGGAGCAAGCTTTGAACCCTTCATTCAGTCTCCCCAGTTCTCAGTGCATTTTTATTGTTGTAGTATAATTTAAGCATCAAAATGTTAGCTCTGGAAACTAAGAAATTCCTCTTAAAATGCGAAGGGGAAGAATTGTTTTATTGAAATAAGTCCAGCCTGATGTTTGGCTATTGTATTTGAAAATGCATATAATGAAAATTATGCATTTGCCAAATTTGAAATTGACACATACTAAACATTTGTTGTTTTCCTGATAGAAATCAAAAGAACACTTGTCTGCTTTGAAGCAATATAAAGTCATATGTTTAATTTCTGCCTATTCTTCCTTTGTCAGGAGTCTCTGGTTTATGCAAACAGAAGCCTAGAAGCAGTTCCAGGGGAAGAGGTTCTGCGAGACAATAAGGAACAACGTGATCAACAAAATCGTCTGAAAGAAATAGATCATCAGCTGAAATCCCTAGAGAGAAGTCTTGTAAGTCTCCTATTTTTGTCATATTTTTCCCTCTCAGTTTGAAAACTTCGGAGTTTATCATTCCATGTGTCTTAAAATAAAATCAAATTCTGCAACCTTGTGTAAATTCCTGAAGGAATCGCCAAAGAAATATGTAAGCAAAAGTCTCAAATAATTTTTATTAATCTGGGAAACATATTTTTCAGTTGTAATGCATGTTTCCCATTAACATAGTGTCTTTCAAAGTGAAAGAAATTATTCTCCTCTTTTCCTCCCCAGAGGGCGATAGCATAAAGAATCATATATAAATACATCCAAAAAGGATTTTTTTATGGCACACATAATTCAGTGTTCTTTGAAGGACCAGGTCTGGTGGGAATGTTGTATACACTAAGTTATTGTGTGATTTAGTTTTGCTGAATTCATGCAGTGTATTTTTGTAACTTAATTTTCATTTAATACATGAATTTCATAGGTGCAAGGGCCTTTAAAATAGGATCGTGTAAGTAAAATGGTAGTAAAAAGTTGTTACTGTTTTAGAATAAGTACATCACATCTCATCCTTATTACTACTTTGAGTAAAAGCGGGTAGGGAACAGGCAATTTAAAATTTCGTTTCTCCATAGAATGTGCGATGTGGACAAGACAAACTAGTACAGTAGTGTACAAGAGACTGAGGTGAGATGACAGCTGGCACGGGTAACCTGATGAAGCTCAATTTTTTACTAGGAAACCCCCAGTATTTTGGTACATTAACAAGAGGCATCAGTATAGGTAATTGACATAAAAGAGGTGTGCAAATGAAGAAGGTCGTGATTGAGAATAGTGAGCATGGATTTACCAAGGGTAAGTCATGCTTGACCAACCTGATTGCCACCTTTGATGAAATGACTAGATCTGCTCTCTAAGCTGGAGGGCAGGGTTGCCACTCACTAGGAGTTAGGCTGGAGGAGTGAGCTGACAGGAACTGTATGAAATTCATGAAGGACAAATACAGTGTTCTGCATTAGAGAGGAATAACTCCCTCTAACGGTGCAGGGTGAGCCTGGCTGGCCAGAGAGCAGCCCTGCTGAAAAGGACCTGGCGTCATTGTGGACAATAGACTACACATGAGCCAGCACTGTGCCCTGCAGTGGTGACTGTTAACAGCGTACTTGGCTGTATCAGCATGAGCATAGCCAATAGATTAAGGAAAGTAATTACTCCCCTTTACCTGTTACTTGTTGGACTGTGTCTAGAGTATTTCATCCAGTTTTGGGCTCCCCAGTAAAGAAAGGTGTTGACACACCTGCGCAAATTCAGCAGAGGGCCACCGAGATGATTTGGGACTAAAGCACTTGACCTGTGAGGCTGAGGAGACTTGTTTGTTTAACCTGGAGAAGAGATGGCTCAGGCGGACCTGACAGTAGCTTTCCAATAGCCAAGAGGATGTTACAGAGAAGACAGAGCTGTAGTATCTTCCCTGACTTACATGGTGGGAGAACAAGAGACAATATTCATAAATTGAAATGCGGAGATTCCAACTGGATTTAAAGAAAAAAAAAATACCTCTAAGAGTAATCAAAAATTGAAAGCAGGTTGCGTGGAGAGACTGTAAAATCTCCATCCTTGAAAATTTTACAGACCTGGCTGCGTAAAGCCATAAGGCATTTAATCTGATCTCATAGCTGACCCTGCTTTGAGCAAGAGGCTGGACTAGAGACCTCCTGACGTGCCCCCTCCCCAGTCTAATGATTTTTTGATTCTACAAGGAAAAGGATCAAGAATTTTTATGCATTTCTCAGGTGGTAATCTTTCTTTATTATCACTACATTGAAGGAAAAATAGTAATTTTTCATGGCTGTGCATTGTAGAAGTTTGTTTCTTGTGTGTAGCTGATTTTAGTGTTTTTCATGTAGTCATAAAAACATTAATATAGGAGTTTGTTGTGCCAGACCAAAAATCCATGTAGTCCACCTTTGGCTTGTGGAGGTCTTTATTCAGCAGTAGGCTTACCTTCTGCAGTAATCAGAGTTAGGACAAATTCTGTTCCAGTTATCTTTTATTGCCCTCAAAAAGGGATCTCCAGTGCGGATCAAAAGCTTTGTCATTCAGATAGCAGCATAACTGCAGTGGTATAATCTCAATTACTGATAGCAATGTTGCTACAGTTGCAAAAACTTCAGCAACTATCTACACGTGCAGGGTTTATGCTGGCAGCGCTGGAACTGCACAGCCAATATGATTAGACTTCTAGCAGATTTAAAACTAATTCGGATACAACTACATGCAGTCCAGTCTTTAGTTTGGGGAAAAAAAAAAGGCTAATGACACATTCTTCCTGACGTCAGTTAATTTTACATACTTATGGAGTATGGGAAAAAAGACTTCAGACAAGGAGGCAGTGATTGCTTTAGAGACTGTTCACTTGTATGTGTGTCACTACAATAAGGCAGCATATTTAGTTCTTATCTGTTCACAGTACCAAAACAATAACAGAACTTCATTTTAATACACTGCTCTATTATGCTAGACAGTTAAAAGATGGGAGGCAAATAACTGGAGGAACTTCAGTATATTGAATAGGTTAATGGGTAAACAGATAAAATAAGTGCATATTGTCATCTTTTCCTAGTCATTGACCTTTATATCACTTTTTGTCACTACTGACCTTGTTCATGAGGCAAACACAATATGAGGAAGTGCGTCTGGGAACTGTGTGATAGTCTACAGCAGGCCTGGGAAATGCAGTGGGCTGCTGACTCATTCAAATACTTTGTATATAAATGGGTCAATTCCAAGTCTTGGTTGGGTTATAGCAGTATTGTCTGGTATCACATTACATGCAGACTTGCAACATACCACACATTTTTCCTTGGTTAGATTGCGTGTATTTAGAACTCTAAATCTATGGGCTGTTTACAGTCTTTCTAAACATAGAATATGTCCTCTGTACCGATATGTAACTCATGGCCAGACCAGAATTGCTGTGTGCTATGCAGCACCTGGTAAGGCTTCTTCAAGGGGACATACTGTGTCTTCTTATCCATTGCTGCTCTGTAGCATGACTCTGAGATCAGAGCAAATGGATATGAGATATTTGTGTATTAGGTCTTCTGCGAGATACTTTGGTTGCCAGTGTAAATAAAGGAGTATTCAAGTTTGAATTAAAATAGTTTTTCCTTCTAACAGTAAAGTGAAATATATGGAAAATGTACACTTTTTTGTGTGAACAAAGAACAGCCTTCAGAAAAAACTGCTTTTTTTTTTTTTTTTTTAGTTTTTTTAGTTTTTTTGTCCTTGATACACTCTAATCTTATTTCTGGAAAATATAGTTATTACTAGAGAAGATTGGACAAAACAGCATGGTATCTCCTTCTGATGCAACATACGTAATTGAATAAAATTTTTCTCATTTGGTGTGGGAATGTCTAAAAATCAGGTAACTCTTACGCAGTGTGGATTGGGCACTTGTTTCTATATCAAAGTAATATTTTGGCCATCAATTCTGTAACAATGTTAGCAGCAAAACTGCTCTCCGCAAGGGAACTGTGTGATGAAAAGCTAAACTGAATGCTTGGGTTGAGAGGGGGAGTATGTAGATGGTATGTTTCCAGAATAATTATTTCTGGAAATGCTATTTGTTATTCTATAGGTGGCACTCTTCACTGTATGTCAGAGGAAGAATGCCTAGGCATGATTCTAGGGGATATTATTACTGGTGAAAACTTTGTCATTTCTGTGGTATAAAATACAGGTTGTGAGAGATTGCCTCTCACTTTTGGCAAGATTCCAGATGTGCAGCTTTTAACATTCAGTTATTTTTCTAGCTTAGCTAATTAAATTGTCTTTTAAATGTCTCCTTTACTCTTTCCTAAACCACTGTAATTCGCGGCGTACAATTGGAAATAAATTCTGTGCTCTGAGTAGAGGAGGTGATTTGTCAGCAGTTAGGAATGTTATTTGTGAATGCATGGTTATACTGGGCTTTATAATTTTAAAATACAGTAGTTTACAAATTTAATGTCTGAAAAATGACTTTTTAAAATGTATTTTAAAAAATCCCTCAGATAAAATCTCTTCTTGTTGTTGCTGCTGTTTCTTTTATTTGTTTGTTTTTGTTTCCTATTCCTAAATTATGGATAGTTTAACTAAGCAGAATTTAGCTCTGTGTGTTAAGGAGTAATTTACAGTAGGTATAAAGGTAACTTTATTCATAATTTTTTTTTGTGTATAATAGAATGCATACTTCTTCCACTACTGCAAAATGAATTATTTAAATAGATTCGTATAATGGTAGCTTTACTCTGACCTTCTCTTCAAGGGGTAGGAATACATTCATCATATTTGTGGACCAGGCTATTTAGTAGGTGCTGGCTTCTGAAATGTTAACATTTATGAATTCCAGCACTACACCTTACCTCATGTGTGCTGTGACACTTCATGTTTTCAGCTAAGTCTGGAACTGAGCACACAAAACAATGTGGAATAATTGGAAATGTGGAAATAATGGAAGATAATACTTTAACGTACTTTACAATCGATATAAAACCCAGAAAATCTGCTAAGTGTTATGCTTGAAGTAATGAAACTAAGGGCTTTGGAATCTGAGTTCCTCCTTTATTTTGAAAAAATTGTCCCCAGTGAATTAATATACCAAAGAATGTATTGTAGGCATTGTTGAAATGCATTGTGAAATTTCAATCCAACTGAAATGTATCCGTACCGTGGTTTCTGGGCCCTTGCTGAATTTCTTTTAGGTTTTAGTTTGACCTTAGTTCACTTGTTCTTCATTTGAAACCATGGCTGACTCTCTCCACATTCTTTCATCTTTCAGTTTCCTGGAAACCATTGAGCTTATCTTTGTTTTGTGAATTGCATTGTTAACTGCTGCTTCAAAAAAAAATGTTCAGCTGCCAAATGCGTGTTGCTGAGCATTAATGAAAAGAATTTTATATAGAAAGAATAATAAATGTAGTTAATTTTCAATTGTGGCTTCTACTAGTTGGCCATTTGCAATAATCCAGTAGCATGTTTGATGATGTGTTGAATTTCTTCATGGCAGATAGTAGGTTTAAATGCACATCCAAGCAAGCTGTTAAGTAAGATAGTTTCACCTTTGCTGGCTGTATGTGTGTTTATTTCAAATGTCTTACACTGGAAGCTGATTCTTTCCTGCCAAAGTCTAGCCACAGACGCCTGTTTTGGGGATTTGGTTAAATATATAAACTCAAGAATATTTAAAATGCATATTGAATATGTATGCATATAATTGTGTGTATATACACACACATGTGTATAAATAGTGTTACCTCTTAGCATGACTGAGGTACTGATACCTACTTTAAAAAAAAGTCTGCTTACTTGCAGTAAGTACTTTTAAAACACAAGCTAAATCTAGTTTGACTAGTCTTAAATTTAAATTTATCATCAGATGTCTGTACATCTCTAGGAATTATTTTTTCACAAGTTTATGCAATTTAGTGGCAAAACGCTGTATATGATTGTTAATTATTGAGGTCTTTTTATATTAAATAATATGAAATTACATATATTCTGTTATTGGACTAGCTGAACTTTGCAGGAAGGTGAGCAATTAGTGTAGATAGTGAAGAATAAAAATACAAAATAGTAAATATATCAGGGCTGTCAAGAACTTTAATTACCTGCAGGCGCTTACTCCAAAAGGCATGATTCTTATCTTCTTGATGCAGAGTAATGTATATCTGTAGGGAAGGAAACCTCAGGATAAAATTAATTATTGTTTAGTGCTGGAGAAAGTCTCACAAACCATTTCATTGTTTACCCTGCATTAGGATGATGAGGGGTTTGTTGTTATACATAATTTTATTCCAGCTTTTTCCCTGAATTCAATGCACCTAATCCTGAGTCTTTATTAGGCAACTTCCGGAAAAGAATAACTTGTTTCTGACTTCTACCATAATTCCTTTCATCCCCTTTAAAGGGAAGAAGAGGGCAAGATAAAGTCCTACCATATATTTGGAGAGTAATTTGCCAACTAGACAATCCTGTAATATGGTTTTCAATCACAGTGTCTGCAGAAATCAATTGCTAATACCACAGGAACATAGCCATATTGTTTTACTACTCTTTGTGCATTGGTAGTCCTTCTAGGTTCTTCTGGTATGCTGTGCAGTAACATATAAATGGCAAACATCTTTATTTCAATTCATGTAATATCATGTAGTGGCTGGTTTCTGAGTAAGCGTATGTTTGTCCATAAAAGTAGAACTTGTTTTATAAAATATTTTCATAACACATATTTCATTGCACCAAATAAAGGGAAAAAGGACAACTTCTCTAAATAAGGTTGAGATGTACCACTTTCTAATTATTCCTTCAGAAAGTAAATGTTACATTTTTAATACTAAATTATATTAAAATATTAATCAGTTAAAACCATAACAATGCTTCTATCTAGTTTATATGGAAAATTATTAAGATAATATTTATGTAGATGTTGGAGTCAGTTAAATTGACCTTCATTTATATGATGGTAAGTAACACTGCCAACTTGCATCATAAGTATTAGTTATACATTGATACTGTGTATGAGAAATCATTGCTGGAATTTGATACCTGCAATGAGACCTGTTTTAAACATAATGTGTTTTTAGATAAGAATGAACAAATTCTCTGTCAATTCAATGTACTGATCCTCCTTCTCCCAAAATGCAGAGAGTTTCCAGTTAAGATGATGACTCTGCTAATCGTTTGCCCCAGAATGCGTAGGAGAAAACTGAGAAGCATCTCCCTTCTTGTACTTCTCTCAGCTAATTTTGAACAAAGGAAGCCTTTTGTCTTTTTTTTTTTCCCCTCTAACCACTATATTTGTTCCTATTCTCTTTCCCAATGTCTTGCATATGCTCTCATTTTCCTCTGTAGAGTTGAGCTTCCTGATCTTTTTTCTCCTATATATTATGGTGTTTGCCATCTTAAAATAACAAACAAACCATCTTTGACTACCCACACATCTCTAAATTCATGTAGTGCTATTTATAGTCATTGTTTGATCTCCTTCAATTTTGTGTCTCTAACATGATTTAAATTTAACTGTAACTGCACTATGTTTTTGATTGTCTTTATTTATAAATGGCATTCGATTATTGGAAATTTTTGTCTTAGATGATGACAAAATTCATGAAAACTGATTTGCTTCTATGCTCTTATATTATTCTTTCAGTATATCCTTTGTCACACCCTCTGACCTCAACAAATACGATATAACAGTGTTCTTGTATTTGCTTATTACTTTTTTCACTATGCCATCCTTTTATCTGCCCCCTGACCTCTTCCATCATCGTGTCTAAACGAGGTTGCATGTATCCACTTGCAAGGCCCTTTTTCATTCCTTAACTCCTCTTTCTCTCATCCTGTCATCTTTAGTTCATGGTTGAGATAAATACATGGCTTCAAAGCAGGACAGTGCCCTTCATCACCCAGTTGTTATATTTTCAAATAATTGCACATTGCTCTGCTTCCCTCATGCCTAAAGCCTTTTCAAAACACTTTTCAGTGAATTGATGATGATCATATTTCTTGTTTAAGACAGTCAAGCATATTGATCAGTGGACTTTCAGTGTTTTCCTGGTACTTGACTACCTGTGTATATGTAGCTCTTGTATGGATATACTTACAGGTTTGTTTGGGATTTTCTTTTCTCATTTCTCTTCCTGTGTTTATACAACATCTAGCACCACAGTTCAATGCAATGACTGGTTTCTAGCTGTGGTGGTACTAAAATAATGATTAGCAGTTTTCTCTGGTTAGTACAGGTGTCCACAGGATAAAATTTTCATCATTGAAGTGTGTATGTCCTTTTGAGGCAAGGAGAAGGTGTTTACTTGTTGCTCCACATCTCTGTTGGCAAACTTCAGAGTTCCTCATTCCTTGCTGCCAGTTAGCACTGTTCTTTAATCTCTGTAGGAAAGAAGCCTTGTTTTTGTTGGCCTGCTTGCACCCTGTGCCCTAAAGAGAAATAGTCAGGGAAAAGCCTCTCTTTCTCTGCAAGTGTTGTAGGGGAAGTCTATGTTTCTACTTTGCCCTAAGATGTCACATTCAAAATGAGAGAAGAGAAACAACAGGGCTGCTGTGGAGGAAACCTTCTGTGACATGTACTTAGGTGTAGTTTATCCTTTATGGGTGAGTATTAACATCTTGATCTTTTGATAAGTAGCATATAAGTGCATCTTTCCATCTTAGGGCTGATGATTATGTAATTTAGAGTCTGTGATAATTGTCAACATCATAGAATTTTTTGGCTGTAAATTTGTCTTATATATGTGTGTCTGTATGTCTGCATATACAAACTGTGTAGCAGAGCTTTAATCTTTTCTTGAGACACTTTTTAACTTGTTAGGCCAGGATGGATGTGTAATCAAACAGCATCTCTAAAAGTGGAGGATGTAAAGCACATAGTAGATGCACAGGGTGCTGGTACTCTTGTAAACTACATCAAACTATTCGACAGTCACATGGGGCTCCTAAGCCAAAAACATCTTAAATGTCCTAGCAGGATGTGACTTTTATTATAAATATTTGTAATATTGGTGTTGACATCTCATGTATTTCAGGTTAAGCTATATAATCGTTTATGTATTTTCACCTATAAAAGGCAATAGTATTAAAGAAAAAAGTTATTTTCAGTATGATTCCTAAGAGTATACAAATTCCATTAAATCTATAGATAAGATGGATATTACAATTAATATAGTAACACAAACTGATGGCATACTGTGATAAATCTGATAATCAGAGGTTTATGGCAAAGCTTAGTTGAAAACTGGAAGTATTTCTGATGGATTTTTGGCTTCTAGAAACAGTTTCCTGAGGTGACAACAACAGTATTTCTAGCATGAATGCAATAATTTTATTTTCAGAAACACTATAATCCTGTTTACAGAGTCAAACAAAGTTAGTTTGAGAAAAGCTTTGAAAGTTTTGTCTCCTTGATCTAAATAGTCTAATTACACAGCATATTTTTTGGTTATGCTGCGCAGTGCAGGCCAGTATCAAAAAATACTTAGAAAACTGGGATGTCCATTTGCCAGAAAATCTTCACTTAAAATGTTCCCTCTCACTAGAATCTTAAGAGCTAAGGGCACATAAACTTCTGATGGAAAAATTATGTAGATACCTAACATACTGCTAGAGTATTCATACTGGTTGCCAGTTTGGCAGAGTTGGGCATCTCGTGGCCTATCTCATGCCTAAGTCTGTTTTTTAATTCCCAGACTGAGCATTCCTTTGTCTATGGGCTCTGTTTGCTAGACATGCTCAGAGCATGCCAATACACCCAAGCAGCCGTAAGTACAAAGCATGTTACTAGTCATGATTGAGATTATGCCCATTTCCTTTCAGAAACACAACGTAGGAAGTTAGTATCTGTCCTAGAGTACTCCTTCACTTTCTTCAACCTCAACAATTTCACCTCAGTAGCTTCGTCTCCATTTTCCTTCACACAAGAGAGTGAACCAACACCTACATCCTTTCTTGTAAGTTTGAGAGGAGGAAGGACATCATCTCTCCAGTGGTGTAATTAAGATATTCATCCAGGAACACAAAATTCAGGGTCAAACCAGCATAAATTAGAAGGACAATATTTCTGTAGCCCAGTGATGGGCAGAATGCTCCTCCGGAAGAAAAGAAGATAAAATTCTGAGCACTGCTTGTACAGACTTTGTTTCTCTCATGCAAAATGCATAAATAGATTATTGTGTGGGGACTAGGAACTTCCTTTTTGCAGATGACAGTCTCATCGTTGATCTAGATTAATGGTTTCTAACACCATGAATTTTGTTTTTCCTAGTGCTTTGTTTCAGGGCTGTGGTGAAGAGAGTTTTTATTCAGACTTGCTCATACCCTTGTCATCAAGGTCTCCTGTCATAAAAAGGGGAAGTAGGTTGAGACTGAGGAATCACTTTCTGGGCATGTACTTTTGTAACTATGAAGGGCAAGTGTAATTGTCATTGCACAAACTGATTGTGTGTACCTAAGAGGCATGGCCACATACTTTGTGATAAATCCTAATCTTCAACACAGTTCTCTGATTCTGAAAAGAGCAGGGTTCTCTTTGGCTCTTTTCTGTTGTCTGATTTAGTTTTTTTATTTCTCCTTCCTCCCATTATCTCTTCATTTTTGCACTGTTCTGCTTAGAAATGTTGAGAAATGTACATTGGTACATAATACTGCATGATAGTGATCATTCTTTACAAGTTTTCGCTTCTAAAGTACTTATTTATGGAGATATGTTTACTAAATGGCGTGTTACCGTTAGTTTCACCTATTCAGGTAGTACCTAAAAAAGTAGCCCATTATAGTAAGTTGACATTGGAAGACTGAAGATGCTGACTGGACTTTGTAAGAAATGTTTTCCTCTACATCTTAATATGACCCATTTTTATTTTTCTACTCTCTAATTATATTTAGGAGAAAATAGGTTTATTTGAATTCCTTCCATAGAAGAAGTCCCACACTTTTAAATTATTCCTTCAAGAGTACTTGCACTGTATCTTCACAGGCTCTTTTTTTTTTTTTTTTTTTTTTTAAAATAATTTAGAGAGTCATGGTTTAACCCCAGCCAGCAACTAAGCACCACGCAGCCGCTTGCTCACTCCCCTGACCCCAGTGGGATGGGGGAGAGAATTGGAAGGGTGAAAATCAGAAAACTCGTGGTCTGAGATAAGAACAGTTTAATAATTGAGGTAAAATGAAATAGAATAGTAGTAATAGTAATAATAATAATAATGATAATGATAATATAATAATACAATAATAATATACAAAGCAAGTGATACACTATACAATTAGCTCACCACCCGCCAAACGATGCCCAGCCCATTCCCGAGCAGTGATCGCTGCCCCCCGGCCAACTTTCCCCAGTTATATATTGAGCATGATGTCATACGGTATGGAATAGCCCTTTGGCTGGTCTGGGTCAGCTGTCCTGGCTGTGCCCCCTCCCAGCTTCTTGTGCACCGGGCAGAGCATGGGAAGCTGAAAAGTCCTTGACTGGTGTAAGCGCTACTTAGCAACAACTAAAACATCAGCGTGTTATCAACATTATTCCCATACTAAATCCAAAACACAGTACTATACCCACTACTAGGAAGAAAAATCAACGCTATCCCAGCTGAAACCACGACAAAAGACTAAACCAAATAATGTAGTCAGTTCTTTTTCCCAAATACAAAAAGCAGTCAAAATTAAACACTTCTCCATACTATGAATTCCTCTTTGTATACCCTCTGTGACTGCCCTTTTTTTAAAGCACCTCCATGTTCTTCATGTGGTTGTCTTAATTTTCTGACATGCAGGGGACTCCCCATCCCTTCCTGGTGGGATCTAGTAGTTGTTCATATCATGGTCATACAGTCTTTTCTGCCTGGACTATTGCTAGTCTTTGGTTAGAGGATATATATTTTTCTTTGGAGTGAATTTATCTTCTGTAATGCCTTATTGCAAAGAAGTGTAATTATACTGTGGTGTGTGTGTGCGTATATATATGTACGTATTGAACACTAAACAATATTTGTTGCTAAGAAGAGTATTTCACTCTAAATATTCTAAATGGTTTAACTTTCTGTGATGTTCATGGAGAAAAAAGATTAAAACTGGATAACTACCTATACAGACATGAACATGTGGCTGTAGTAGACCTTTTTTCTTCCTAGCTGCTTTTCTTTCTGTAAATCAAAGCTTTCCTTCAAAGAAATCTCAAGGAAAAGTGGTGTCTCTCAGCAGGGAGTCTTCATTCTACAGGAAACAAACATTTTGTGCCTGTCGTCTTCTATTGGCTTAAGTGTAATAGAAGCTTATTAAGAGAGTGCTGGAAGCTCCTGGTTTGTGAGGAGCAGTCTACAGGACTTTGCCCTTTTTGTTGAAGCCATGTGTATTACTTTCTCAGTTTCACAGAATCTTCTTATTGAGGAAGCTCTTGCCAATGCAGGCTTTTGCAGTTAGTGCTCTTTCTATTAAAAAAATCCAAAGATTCATATATTAGGATAAGAAGGTTGCATATAAATATAGCACATTTTAAAAGTTTGGGGATTTATCATGCATTTAACAGGTATACTTGGGTAACTGGGAAAGTAATTAGAGTTGTTTATTGCTAGAATTTTCACTCATATGCAATATCTTATACCAATTTTTCATTTAGGATAATTGATTGGGGAAATAAAATCCAATGTAAATACTAACAAGTGTTTTTATTACTAGTATTTTTAGGGACAACACTAGAAAGCAGTAATGAGGGAAGTGACTTCAAAGTGATAGCAACAAGCACCTAAGAATTTTTAGTGTTACAAAGCAGCAAAAGAACAGTGACCTTTTTGGTATTGTATACAAAGGAAGGCATTGTGGCCTGTGTTTGTAAGAGTAATTTCAAATACAGTGCGATAATGGATTCAGGGTACTTTCTCAGAAAGGCATGTCTTTAACTTGAACTTGTATGATAATAATAATAAACTCGAATTATGTGAATTCAAGAAATGGCAAAAATAAGTCTTGTATAGAATGTAGAGAGTGTGGACTGATTTGTGGAGAAAGATTAGAAATAATAATTATGCATATACTAATCAAACTCTTTATGAATCATACACATAGAGTGTAACCTGTAAATAGATCAGGAGTATAGATATGAAGTGTGGAAAGAAATAAGTGGTGCTTAGTGAATTCATGCAAACAATCATTATGCAAACAAACATCTTTCCAGTTGTAAATAGTAAGAAAGCTGAATTCTCAGTGTCTGAAATTATTGTATGAATAACTTTGATAGCTGGTTTATTCTCTGTCTCATTTAACAAGTGACTTTCAGTGACTGTCTAGTTTCTGAAGGTGAAACAGTGCTGCTTGTTTTTGAATGGATACACCTATCAAACAATTTTTGATTGGAGGAGGAGGAGGGAGGGTTTGTGCCATGTGAATTAATCTGTTAGTATAAGTTCCGATACAGAAATGGCCCTTTAACTTTTCTTTGTATTCTTTATTTTTCAATTACCCATACTTCCTTATCTGACAATTTGTTTTTTAAACCTTTATAATAGAAAGTTTCTAGTTTGTTTACAAAGCTTTGGTACTGAAGCTAGGAGTTTCAGGTGCAATATATTAAAGCTAAAAAAATAAAGCATAGTATTGGAAACTGAATTGATAATGTCAGCAGGAAAATCAGCTGCAAATTTAGATTCCTTACATTAATGGCATGGTTTTATTCTCATAAAAATTAACAGAAGATAAATTAGATTGAGTTTGTTTTGTTATTACATGCTATAGGAATTGCATTTTTTTTTAATGCAAGTGTTGCTTAATAAGAGGATGTTCGTAGTAAGAAAAGTAATATCTGTAGCTTGCTTGGTTTAATACCAGGGGTTCACAACAGCATTTAGCTACAGAGAAGAGTGAGTGAGCAAATCTATTAATTAACCTCCATGATTATGCATCATGCCCTCTTCATTAAATAGATCTAACAGGGAGAAAAGCCAGTTGTTTCTAATAATTTTCTAGTGCTTTTGTGGTTTGTATACTTCAGTGTTCTGAAGGTCGGATAGAACTACCAGACCATAAAATCCAGCCAGCGAGAGATCTGGAGCTAAGAGAGCTCAAGGATTTATTAAGTGATGTGAAACTCTATTGTTTTGTGCATGTGTTACATAATTGCTGTCAATGCAAGGCTGTTAAAATTCCCTGCTAGTAATAACACGAATACCATTTTATAGCTTCAAGAGGAGATAAAAGAAGTTTCTTAGTCAGCACTTCAACAATATCACAGCACATGTCAGTTTTATTATTCTGGGGCCTTCAGTTTTGGCAGATGCTCTCCATTCTGGCTGTGGTACGGTAATTACCATATAAATTAAGCAGTGAAATAAGCTGAGTGCAGCCTTATCCCTGCTGCCTGTAACCAGGTTGCGAGTACTGCAGTGTGAAACAGGCATAATTCAGGCTGATTATATTTAGAAGGCCACATTTTGAAATGCTTGGCCTTTATCTGTATTCATGTCAATTTTAAAAGTAAATTGAAGCTGTTTAGTTGCTGTGCAAACAGAAGGATCATTCTTTCTCCACAAGGTACTCTCCATAATAGCATTCCAGGAATTAGTTTAATCCATCCAGGTTTGATTCATAGCCACTAATTATATTTCAGCATACATTCTAATGCTTCAAATTATATGTGTCCTTACTTTAATGAGTTGTAACTAGTCTTTAAATTGGGAGCTTTGCACTTTTCTTTTATATCTAACAGGCTTTACTGTGGATTTTACGGGATTAAACTACTATGGAAAGTCTAGGAAAGTGAGCCGAAATGAGTGGATTTGTTTTCTTTTGCTTTGTGTTTTTTTCTTAATTCAGTTAATTCTGCTCATCTGGGAAGCCTTGGAAATTTTAAAATCAAGAGTCCAAATGCAAATTCCTCAGATGATAGTGATAAACCAGACATTTTCCTCCAGGTGATAAGTAACTGCATGTGGCAAGAGTGGGCAAAGAAAATAAAGATGACATGAGCGACTGATGCTTTTTAAAATCAGAAAACTCGTGTTGGAAAATAAAAGCCTCAAAAGAAAAATAGTGTGTTATGTAATATTTTTTTTTTTCTGGTATCGCATTACAGAAGTCAAAGCATTTTAGAGAACTGGATATGTTATCAATGGCATAGTGGACACAAAGAAACATGTCCAGGATCTCGGTGAGCTGGTGACAAAGCTGATGATGTAACTGCAATCTTTTGATTTAAATTCTTCTTTTAAATTTGGTGTCATGGAAAGAACTAGAGCAGAAACTTGTGCCATCAGTTAGGCTACAGTTAATTATCTTTTGCTTTACTAGACTATTTTCTCTACAGATAATAAGTGAATCTGCAAAACTGTTACTTCAGAGATAACTTCTGATCTTTTAATAAGATGGAAAGTAAAATTAGGGATTTCAGTTCTTGTGCTTACTTTTCACCTCTGAGGGGTAAGTTACAAGATATTATTTGAAGTTATTACATCTCTAAAAAGTGTCTTTATTATATTCAAACCAGAATAAAATTAGAGTTCCTATCTTTCCAAAGTACTTTTGGAATAAAACCTGTTTTCCCTGTTTTGGTGATTTTCTTCAAGTATAGGGTTTGGATTTCCTTTAACATTCTTGACTGAAACTGGCAGTGTAAACAGTGAAACAGAACTGAAATAATAGGATTTTTAATCTTTAAATGTCAGAATTGTATGTAACTATAGTAGAAATAAACACCAATGTCATTCCAGCTCAGCTAATTTTATTATTCCTACTTAAACTCCTCTTTGGTGTCAGGTGTTTCTTTTTCTGCCAGTTGTATGTTGTTTGGTTAGTTTTTTTGTTGTTGGTGTTTTTTTTTTTTTTCTAATGATATGTGTTGCTCAACAGTTGACTTATTTTTCTAACTGACAATTTAGGTAGTTTCATGCAGCACTTAATGTCCTTTAGAACCAAAGGTGCTACATAAAAATAAGCTGTTATTTGAATAGCTTGATTTTGAATTGTTAAATATTTGAATTGTTAAATATTAGGCTAATCTTTTGGGGAGCTTATTGAATACATTTCGATAGAGATAAACAAGGAGAAGAAGCACCTCCAATCTACCAGACAGATGGTACATGACATTAAATGACTTCTTCTGTTTTGGAGAATTCCGTCTTTTTCTCATTTTTGTAAGCCCTTTCTGAGGAGAAGAGAAAATTAGATAAACTGTTTAAATAATTATTTTCTGTATGTGTATCTGCTCTATACATTGCTATTAATTCTTACTATATAATTACCTTCATTAGGTCTCTTTTGTATTTGCATTTTCTTAGAGATTAAATCAATTAAGACATGCTGTAATCCCACAGAATCTTTAGAGAATTCATGGAGGAGTATGAGTGGTCATAGAGATCTGCCTGGGCAGGGTCATTTTAAAATTTAATGCTGAAGTTACTACTTGGTTTTGATACTCAGACCTTTCAGTAAATGCTTAGTTTAGCAGCCATGCTTGGAATGTCTGGTTTGGTAAGACCTTTGCAAAAATATTTTCTGTGGTTGACAGAAATGATCTGAGAACACAGCTAACAGTGGATAAAAACAATTAATTGATGCTGAGAATATGGGAAGGGAAGACCTTGGTTAACCATTAGAGATGTGTCACAGTTAAAGTTTGATACACTGTTGAGCTTGCTTCACAAGCAAATACATACAATAAACCAACTCAAAGCTACTAATTATATTCTACTACTTGACTTATTATTTGGATTTTTGCCAGGTAGAAAATGATTAGGCCAAATCTTACTTGTACTTTCACAGTTGACCTCCCTGTAATCCCATGGAGGGGGGAAAAAAAAAAAAAACCAAACAACCAAACAAACCCCCAAAACATGGGAAATAATACTTCATGGGGAAAAATGTGTTTGAGTATCGGCAAACTTAGTATCGCTTGTGGAAAAACTGCATTCCGCCACTATCCTTCACTCTTAAATGTTATTAATTCACAACTTTACTTGTCATTCCTTTACCAAAAGTACTTGTAAATACAAGTAAAATACTTGTTACACCTGATGCTGTGGCACTGAGTATTTGATGCGGGTAACCAAGACATTGGTAGAATCTATTACAGTTACTCCAGAGACTGGATTATTTGGAAAGTGCTCTTGAGAGCTTTAGCTGTTGCTTTTCCTTCTCCACTGTCTCTCAGGCTTTCTATTTGTATTCTCTTTATTATTATTTGTAGTACTTCTCTTTGCATCTCATAGTGTGCAAGTGGACTAACCATACTAAGACAGGTAATGGTAGATCTCAGCATCTACTTGTAGAGTTAAGATGCTACTACCTATGATTCTGTGCTGTTCCTCTTATGTTTAGTCAGTTTTGAATATGGAGTAATATTGTTTATTTTTATGAATTCCATTGAGCATGCAAATAGCTGAAAACAAATTTCATTGTGAGGACAACAGATTTTAATGTGCAATTTTAATCTTGACTTATAATTTTCCCTCATTTTGTTTCTAGAACACATCATGCAGCAAACACTTTCTAATTCAATTTGTTCTCAATCTTCTCCATTTTAAACCACTTCTGTGGTTTACATAGTAATAACTTATTTGAAACTATGAGCTGCCAGGTGATGTGCAGATTCACTAACTATATAAACTTTAAGGTTAGGTTAAATTAAGTAGTGTTGATATACACTTTTGGTACAGGATACCAGAATCTCATGCAGAAACACAGTGAACTCATTTATGTTTGATGAAAGCCAGAGAGAGCAGTCATGTTATGTGTTAATTCATCGCCATACATCTTTAGGCCTTACTAGGTCATTTTTGACTAAAAAAGAAAAATTGCTGCCTTAAAAAAGCCTACATTCCTCTTCCAAATGTGACCAAATGTGATGTAGACAAAAGGAAACAAACTGTATGAAGTAAAGACGTGAATGACTTTGAGCTCTTTAATACCATGAAACTGCTAATGTCTTTAATACAAATTTTAAGAGTGTAGAAGCAAGTAAAACAATATTGTATAAGAACAATATAATATGCAAGATTGAAAAATTATGCCCATTCTTGTGTGTTTTATGGTATAGCAAGCTAAATTTTGAATTTAGTGATTTTAACAATTGTTCCAGCTGAACTAGCTAAACATTGTCTATAGGACAGCATTTCCAGTGCAGTCTAATTAATCATTAACACAACTTTGTGAAATGAATGCCCCCTGCAATGAGTTTGCTTCATCTACACAACAGCCTGTTGTCAGCCACAGCTGAAAATTGTAGGTAGTTTCTGCTTTGAAGCAAAACATTCAATTCTTGTTACTTGTTATTGCAAGAAAAAAAGAGAAAAAACTTCTTAAAAACACACTTAAAGATTAATTTGGACTGAAATTGCAGGAATATTCTTTGAATCATTCTTGCATAGCTGTCTAGTGTAAAATGCTTTAAAGTAGTTAACATGCATATTTCAACTTGGTGAACTAGTATTACATTGGCACAAAAAAATGCAGTCTGCAAATAATTAAACAATAATTAAAACAAGAAGAAACTAGATTTCTTTTAGTATTGAGATCATACTTCTGAAAGCTGATGTTCTCTCAGCCTTTTGAGTTTCGTTTTGTCAAGAAAGGGGAAATTTGCCCAAGTTCTCTGTACTGCCAGATCCTTCACAGAATCCCTATGTACAGAAAGCAAAGTGGCTTATGTGTATTGCTCTACTCTGAAGGTTTTAACTGTAGATGCAGAGAGTTAGGGAGGTGTCAGGTAAGTTCAGAGAGGAAGATTCCTTGCATAAGCTTATTTATAAGTCCATATATTCATTTTTTTCCATAGGTAATTAAGAATTTTTTCCTGAATATTCTGGTAATTCATATTCTACTAAAACACTACATCAATTTCAGATAAGATAGATACATACAAGTGCTTAAATCATTACAAGAATGATCACTATAGAAAATCTTGATGTTATATAAACAAGTGTACAATGCAGGAAAGTGGAATTAATTTAGTTTAATGTAGCCATAGTCCTGCATGTGCATTCATGTGCTGTCTGTGAATGCTGTTTGTGCTTGGGCATCAGGTTGCCTAAAAGGTATAAAAAAAACCTCATGCAGTTTCATAGTTTATACTTGAAATGTTTAAGGTACCTGCTGAAGTCTAAGTCAGTTTAAGGTTCTAAGCTAAAGCTAGTCATAATCTATGCTCATGACTTCCATTAGTAACATTAAAAAGTCTGTTAGACTGATTTTTACCAATTTACCTTCTGAAGAACTAGAAAGTAGAAAGCTGTCCTTTCATTTTGAGCAGAGTACTGTTATTCTATATTTTGAGTACAGGATGAGTATTATTGCTTGGATAAATAACAACACTCTCATTCTCAGGCCCATCTAGTTTCAAGGAATGTCATTTATGTGGTAATTTCCTTCAGCATTTATTGCCTGTCTAAATCTTGAATGAATCAAATGGAATATATTACCTGTGGCATAGATTTTAAAATAAGATCATCTTGAATGTCTCTTCGGGGGTGAGGGGGATAGCTTGATACTCTGCTGCTTCTTATGCTTTCTTAAAACTTTGTAAACTAGTCATTCAGCATTACTGCTTCTTCGAAAACCAGTAATTTTATTTAGATGTAAACATACATGCATAATAATCTTTACAGGTAAACTAGCTAATTGTTTAATGAGCTATAATCTTTACGGGTTTTGAAACAGAGTTTATCATAAATGTTCAAGCTGGAGAAGAGCCTTATTCTTTGTTATGTTTTTGTTATTGTTGTGACAGAGAAAGAGTGGAATATCTATTTGAAAAAGAAGACTCCAAACCAAATTAATTTTCTTGAATACATTTATCTTCTTCCTCTTTGTAGATATTTTGTGTTTGAGCGCAGTAGTCTTCGCAATGAATTCTGGAATAGAAAACTAGCGATTATAGGCACAGTGGCCTTGTATCTTGGACTTCTCTAGTGAGCTGCTAATGTACTAGTTTTTCAAAACAGTTATCTAAACATCACAAATATTTTAGTTCAACATAGAAAGTGTCAGATACATAGTTTTGAAATCAACTGAAATAATTAAAAAAAAAGTTCTTCTTCCATGTAGTATGGTTTTGACTAAGAAAGTTTTCATAGAATCGTTTAGGTTGGAAAAGGCCTTTAAGATCAAATCCAACTGTTAACTTAACTGCCAAGTCCACCACTAAACCATGTCCCTAAGCACCACATCTACACATCTTTTAAATACCTCCAGGGATGGGGACTCAACCACTTCCCTGGGCAGCCTCTTCCAGTGCCTGACAACCCTTTCAGTGAAGAAATTTTTCCTAACAGCCAACCTAAACCTCCCCAGGCACAGCTTGAGGCCGTTTTCTCTTGTTCTTTCGCTTGTTACTTGGGAGAAGAGACCGACCTTCACCTCACTACAACCTCCTTTCAGGTAGTTGTAGAGAGCAATAAGGTCTCCCCTCAGCCTCCTTCTCTCCAGGCTAAACAACCCCAGCTCCCTCAGCTGCTCCTCATAAGACTTGTGCTCTAGGCCCTTCACCAGCTTTGTTGCCCTTCTTTGATTCTGAATTACTTCTCTTAAATAGTAAAGTTATTAATAAAATAAAATACTTGCTGTGATAAGTCAAAAGGCGTACGTAGTGTTTGAACATCAATAACACCTCGATCGTGCAAAGCAGTAAGGAAAAAGAACTAGCCATTCAAAATATAATACTTAGGCTGAAACAGTGGTACTGTACAGAACACAATGAATGACATATATTTAGCTCAGTACAGTATCTATTTTGTACCTTTTGTTTTTTCAGAGTTAATACGTAGGTTACTGTTTTTGTTGGAAAAAGAGAATATTAGTCACAAAACTATTAAAGCTGCTATTATGTAGAAGATTTTAGAAATAGATTTCCTCTCGAGTTACCATAGTTCTCTTTTCATTCTGACAGATTTATCAGGACCATTCATATAAAAAATAAAGTAGTAGGAGAAGTCCTAGGCTTATTTTCTGTGGAAGAGATAACAATGTATACAAGTCACAAACGTGTTACTCTTATGTTATTGTTTATAAAAGCAGGATGATAGTTCGGCTTAGGGTGTCTGAAATGTCAGTTCGTCTCTAGCTTTTGGCATCCCTTAATTATGGTTATAGTTTATTGACATGTATCTGCACAATGCAGTCTAATAAAATGGGAAACCTTGCTATGAGTGGGGTTTTGTTAGTGTGACAAGTAGACTAAACAATGAAGGTGACTAAGCATTAAGAATTCATATTGGATTTCAAAGTGTTTTACTTCAGAGAAATGCTACTGAGTTCTCTTTCATGTCATATATTGAAGACATGTAGTGATATATAATAATATTCCTAGACATAACTTTTTTCTCACTTTTGTTTTCAATTGTTTTCCTTCACCAGAACAAACGTAATAGCTCTGTTTAAAATATGTAGTCAGTATTTGTGTATTTGGATGCTTCTGTGGTGTAGATGAAGTTTCATAGATGTTTCCATGTTGTTCTTGCATTTACTGTGAAGCGGTAAAACGAGTGGTTTTGTTTGTCATAATTATGTGCACATGCTTAAGATTGTTCAAGTCCTGTTGTGTATTTAGGATCAGGCCTGTAATTTGCATTACTGGAAATTATGAAAGTGACAGAAAAATAACACAATTCATTATTATGGCCTATGCCTAGGAGAAAATTTTTAAAAGTAATTCAACAAAGGTTTAGACCATAGCAAAAATGAATACTTCTAGGAGAAAACTGCAATTTTCTGGTTGCATATAGTAAGTGGAATACTTTGATTTTTACATTTTCTTTATGGCAATAACTTAATTATGAGCTTGCTCCTGTTACACTAAAAATGGTTCAGAAATATTATGATGGTCCTGTGTGTGAAGTTTGAGTTTTATGTGATTTTTAAATTATCATTAGATGAGCTTTGTACACACACGTGTGTATTTGGACGTGTATGCTTACTTAGAATGCTGTCTTGCCTAATCAGGCAACAGAAACCAGGGCTAAATTTTCCAAACGCTATCATATCACTTGGCTGTGCATAGCAAACATACACCGTGTGCAGAGTCATTTTCTAATGCAAATTAATGTTTGCATATGTAGTTACTGCTTTTAACATAGTAATGTGATTTGCTTTCACGATAGGAAAGTGCCCATTCTGTATACATAATAAATTAGATGCATAACTCTAATCATGTGAAAAGAGTTTTTCCATGACCAGATGAGACATTGCAAGGTAGCTATAGCCCCCTGAGATGGCTGGCCAGTGAAAACAGTGAAAGAGAGAGTGAAAACAGGAGAGAGATTCCTTTGTTTCCATTTTGGTAGTTGTCTGTTATATTCAGTCATTTTGTAAATCTGACTTTCAAAAGTTTGTTTTATCTCTTTACTGGTCAAGAAATATCAGACTTCTGATATGTAAATCATATCATTGCTTAAGCAATGGTTCACATGCATGAATTTTGTGTAAAGGAATAAGAAACTTTTTTGCCATAGGTGTATTGTTTGGCTGGATGTGGTTTCTACCTGCACTATTTAGATGTATTATTACTGATCTACTTTAAGATCAACTATTTTCTACTTTTATGGGAAACAGATGGAATGTCTGGAATTCCACTTACAAAAAGGAATCTGTATCCTGCTGAGTAATAGCAAGACAGTTATCTTTTTTTTTTTCCCCCTAACTGCAGATGTAAAATTCAATACCAAAGGCATGCAAAATATTGAAGGTGATTTACTACTAAGATTTAATATTGTTTCTCAAATTACATAGCTATAAGGAGTCTATCTGACTGCAGGATTAATTTCAAGAGAGGTAGCTTAATCTTTTGTTGGAGAAATGTTTTTCTAAAAGGAAGAAATAAAAGTCATAAATCTAAATCTTTCAATTACTCATATTATTAGCATTTTTTATTTTGTGTATTTGTTGCTGTTTATAAGCATTTGTTACATGCATGTGTACTTCCTATGACTTTAGCAAGTTTAGCTACGTAGTGCAAATAAAATTGCAGCACATTGCTGAATGTGTTTTGCTTATGTTGATGACAGCAGAAACTGGAGATGCTCAGAAACCTGTTGAAAGATGTAGGTTGATCATATTCTTAAGAAATTTAAATACATTATTCTTAAGACTTAAATATCAGGTGCTTATGAAAACAGCAATGAACCAAAAATGTAGGTCCACTTGCATCACTAACAGTAATATAAATAAGCAGTGCATATAACCTCTTCTTATGAATTAGACGTGTCATTATTTTAAGGATTTATAGTTTATATTTATCCAGCAAAATCCCTGACATTTTTTTCATTGATAGCATTTTGTTGGTTTTATTTCCTAGTTTTCAGCCTTCTCTCAGAGGAAGAATATGCTAGTAAGGTGAAGATGTTGGAAATAATACATTAAAAGAATGTCAAGCAATTATTCAGTGTGAAGCAAATATACTGTGGTGAAACAGCAATTACCCTGTAGTTAATACTTGCTCACGTTTTCAAAGTCATGTGGATTTTGAATGAAATTAATATGAACTCTGTGACCGCATCCCTTGGATTTGAAAATTTTAGCAAATCATTGTCATTTTTATAATGAATTTATGCTTAATTTTCTTCTTGGGTTGGCAGGTGAAGTGATATGACCAGTTTTTATGTTACTAACATTTAAAATATGTAATTGAACACTATGTTATCAGATACCCGATTCTAAATATGAAGTTCTATATAAAAACTTCTGAGCATTTGTTTGATTTAATACTAATGACAAATAGAGACAAAAAATAAGACAGACAAGTTGTTGACTACTGTTCAGAAGTACACCATAGAAATGCAGAGTCCATAAAGATATTTTTTAAATTTAGAAGGAAATCTTCAGAAGTAGTTTAGGTTTTGGAGAAGCACAGGAATACTCGCTCTCATTTTTTCTACAGCCCTCTAGTTGTAGAATTCGCAGTCCTAATCTGTTAAGGACATCTAGCAGTTGGAAAAATCCCAGGTCTGTAGGAAACCGAGTTAGCCAATGCATTTTTTTTTTTCATGTTGGGAGAATTTTCACATTTGCAGTACTATTACTTGTAAGCTCTGGGCACAAAGTACTAGTACAGGGTCATGATGTACTGCAATGCATATTGCATCGAATTTCTAATAACATTGGAGTACATAAACCCTCTGTCTGCTATTATTGTTTATCTTTTTAGGAATCCTTTTAATAGCATCTGGAATCTTTACAAACATCAGGACTAAAAGTGTGGGAGAACAATACTTGTGCCAATTATATATCTAAAGTCAAACACTTCATGACTCTGAAGAAGTAGCAACGAGATGTATGCACTGTTTCAAAGGAGGAAATATGATTTCTGGGGCTGGAGATGTTTTAGGGTAATTAAAACACACAGCTCATGCAGAAGTAATTGGAATTTCGTTGCCTAATTAGTTTTTATAAATCGTATTGTATAGGGTTAAAATACTTGGTTTCTAGACCTGTTTTTTTGTGTAATTGATAGATGATTCTATTAGGACTGACTTACTGAGTCCTCTAGACACCTACACCTAGGTCAGAACATGGGTACTTAACTGGTTACCAGTTTGCCACCTTTTTGGAGTTTGACTTATCCTCCTTTGATTGCTTCCATAGATTTTGGGGGTTTGGCTTTTTAGACTATTTCAGGGAAATAAGTTTATTTCACTGCTTTATTTCTGTCTTCAAACCATGAGTATATTACCATGTCAGTAAATCATGCTCAATAAATTCATGTGGTTAAGTCCAGAAGGAGGAGTACTGCATAGGTGCCCTTGAATAAAAAATAAGACTTTTGGAGAGAATGCTGGCATATTGGGGGGGGGGAAAAAAAAACAAACCAAACAACCCACCACATTTTCTCTTGACTAGTTCTCTGTGGCTGAGGGCACACTCTTATTGAACATTTTAGAAGTCATTCTAAGTATGAAATGTCTATGAGAAGTTTGTGATTGGAAGTAATCCAAGAGACACTGTGCCATAAAGAAAGCAATAATGAATATAGTTATACTACTGACCCTGATTATTAAATATAACATTATCAGGTTAAAAGCATTGTAATACTAGCCAGAGCAAAAGGGGATGCAAATACATCTCTATCCATTTTTCTTACTGTTTCTTATCCTAGGTAGAGCACACCAGTAACGAGAGGCTCAAAGCATTCATTTGGTGTAGATGACACTGTTATAGGGAACATTCAGCATTCATACTGTTTTCTGAAAGTTTGTTTTTTGCTGCTTGTTTTTAGCATGCCTTTTAGCTTGCCTTCCCCCCCCCCCCCGCCCAGTGCAGGGTTGCCTCTTGTGCTTTGTCTTTTTTCCCCACAGTTGATTTCAGGTGGTAAAGTAGCAGGGCAATCAATAAGGTGAGCAGAGCTGTGGCTTCTGATTCTTGGCTTTTGATGGAATTTTTAGGCAAATGAACTGTTTTGATGAAGTGGAAAATAGTTTTTGGTTCCCACCTCCCACCTTGTTTCTCAAATCTGTGTTGTGTTATATTTCTTAGTATTTCAACTTCTGTTTGCCTGTTCTGTTGTCATATTCTTTTCCTCTTCCCTTCTTTCTCTGCTTTCCCCACAATAGTAATGGTCTCTTTTGAGTTGTTATCAAACCATTATGATGGTTTCAACCCACTCATCCCTTCATTTCTTACAATATCTTTCCATCGTTAGCAAGACTTTGTGTTGTCTCCTCTAGTTTATGTTGCTTCCCTCCTTGATCCCTGCATGCTCCTTCTCTTCCATGTCTCCTGCAAGAAATTTCTGATTTCTAGTCACTGTAGAAACCAGCCTTGTAGAGAAGATAGAGAGGGGAGTGTAAGAATAGTTGAGCAAAGCATAGAATCTCCTTCGAGCTCTTTTTCTCCTGTTGTTGCAGAGAAGGAGGTAGAATCAGAATGGGAAATTCTTTCCCTACTCTCACTACCTTCTTAGAAGCACATTTTTCCCTAGTAGGGAAACAGCTTGACAGCAGGCCTGATTATCTTTTCAAGCCATTAAAAAAAAAAAGTGTTAGAATTCTGTTTCAAAGATTTGGATCTTCAAATCAGCATCCAGATTACTTATAAGTTAGGAATAGAAGATCATAATCTATTTTATGAAAAGATTTGCTTTGTGCAATGATGTTTATAAATATTGCTCTCAAAATTCCTTACTGCCATTCAACTGGATGATTTTCTTAATTGTGATTGACATTGGAGATCTTTCTTTATATTTATTTGAAATTGTAAACGACTATGTATTTGTGGGTGTGGTAAAAAGGGGAAGAGAGTTAACTGAAGGCTTGAAATAAAAAAAATCTGTTTAAAAATAGAGGTTATGATTACTGAATCTTTCAACAAGGTACAAAAGTGTTCATATCTAATAAATCAGAGCCATTATCTATTACAACCATATTTTATGTAATTGGTTTGCTACTAGATTTCTGAGAATAGTAGAATACTCTTTCTGCAATTCTTGAAATTTAAAATCCTCACTTCAGATCAATCCAAGCATGCCACTTTCTATGCTTCTTTAAAACACAGCACAAATCCCTGTTTGGTTAAAGCTCCACTGAGGCTGCATGCATTTATTCCACTTGTAGTCTGTAAAGCTTTTAAATTCAAGAAGCTTTTAGTTGCCATTAGTGAGACTGGATTCAAAACCAGGTGGCAGAGATGAATAGACAATGTCTGTGAACAATGCTTTGTTGAATTCCACATCACAATACCTACCCTGATGAGATTCTTTTCTTCATACTGAAATAAGAATTAAATAGCACACAGTGGATCACTGAATAATGCTTTAAGAAATATTAAAAAAAAATATGTGAAGTTATTCTTTTGGTATCTTTGTCTGTTTCTTTGTTGTCTAAATTCAAACTGGTTTTAATCCTTCAACCCCTGTTGTTTCTTGCATTATTGCTCTCAATGCACCACACATTGTTATTTCTGCCCAAGTTCCCTTCAATGAGAAAGGCTTGGTCCATTGTCACTTCTAACTTAATATTGTGGGGAAGTATTGTGAGTATGAACTACAGAGATTTTTTTTTTAATTATTATTTGGAGTACTACTGTGATTATTAATATAGTTGTATTTTTTCTTGCTTCTCTTCAGTCTTTATCAGCATGAACCTGCAATTGGGTGCTGAATTTGGTATTTGTCCTGAATGCTCGCCTCTCTAGAATATGTGACTCCGGGGGAGGAAAATTCTTGTACTGTGACATCAATTAATGGTATTGTGTTGTATAGTAAGCATGAATGGCAGAAATCCAGCCAGTCAGAGGAGGCATGTGACTTCAGGTTCTTTTGTTGTAATATTCAGAGTTGGTTTAAGCTGGAGATAAAGCTTTGATTAGTGCATAAAATTCCATCACTTTAGAAAATGAAATATGATTTAGCTACTAATTGGAGATAAAAAGGGATATGGACACTTTCTTGAGAGTCTAGATTTTACTTAGTCGTGGACTTCTTAGCTTGGATATTGTATTGGGGGGGAGGAGGGAGGAGCGACGGCGACACCAGTCGATACACTTGAGGGCAGGGCTGCCATTCAGAGTAACTTCAGCAAGCTGGAGGAATGCACCAACAGAAACTTTATGAAATTCAGCAAGGGTAAAAGCAAAGTCCTTCACCTGGGAAAGAAGAACTGCCAACAACAGTACAGGCTGTGGACCTATGGGCTGGGAAGCAGCTCCACTGAAATGACCTAGGGGTCCTGGTGGGCAGGGGGGTCAAGCTGCATGGGAGCCAGCAGTGTACCTTGGCAGGAAAGGTGGCCAACAGCATCCTGGACTGTATTCACAGGAGCAGAACCAGGAGAGTGAGGGAAGTGATTAACACCTCAGCTTAACACTTGTTAGACCACATTTAGATTTTCTGTACAGTTCTGCCCCAGCTCAGGAAAGACATCACTAAACTGCAACAGAGAGAAATCTGGGGACTAGAGCACTTGCCCTGTGAAGAGACACTGAGGTAACTGGTCTTGTTCAGCCTGGAGAAGAGGTGGCTACAGATAGCAACCTTCCAACATCTGAGAATCCAGGCTCTTCGTGGTGGTAGGACAAGAGACCATGGGCATAATGTGAAACAAAAGATTCAGACTGGACAAAAGAAAGAGCTTTTTTGTAATGAGATCAGTCAGGCAGCGGAACAGGTTGCCCAGAGAGGTTGTTCTGTCTCCGTCCTTGGAGGTTTTCAAGACCCGACTGGATAAAATCCTGAGTAACCTGGTCAAAATTTTCATTTCAGCAAGAGCAAAGAAGAAAGATGGTTCTGGATATCCTGAGGAGTAACTGAGGGCTAACAGACCACCTCTGCTAGCTAGATGAATATCAAGTCAAATTGAGAGCTCCTCTAATATGACAAAGCTAAAATCAGAAGCAAGAGGTTAGGACTCTGAGTATATATTAAATGCCAACTGAGGAACTGAACAACCACTTCTGTAATTGTGTTGGATTTGCCTTTTGGAGTATTCAGTTCTCCATGTGTTCATATCATCTGAATATGAATAAATGGGTAGTCTTAAAACCCATTGAATAACTAAACATTTGATGTTCTTCAACTTATTTCTGAAATGAAAGTTCATTTCTTTATCTACTTATTTGGAGGTTTAATTTTATATGAAAGTAATTTTAACATCATATTAATTTATAATAATTGTTAAATTCTCTGCATATGGTTACTTAATATTTTCTTGTTTAAAATTATTTATCTTAATTTTCTATCTTTTTTTTGTATTTATAAACATTGGGATCATTGTCTACTACCATTTATGTTACTGTCCACTTTCCAGATTTTTGCTTCTCCAACTTTGAGCAAATTTCCTTCTTTTTTGAGGGCAAACTTTTGTATGTATGAAATGTATTGCTGCATTTCAGCATGTTCACTGGAAGTTGGGAGTACGTCACATGCAATTGTTGCCTTTCTCCCAGAAATAATTCCTATTATTCTAAATTTCTACCTCTTAAATTAAGGGGAGATGTATTTACAAGGTGTCACTTCTGTTTGCAAACTGTTTGCAAACACAGTTGTGTTTTGCAAAGAAAAGGCTTCATGTTTGAACGCCTGCCTGTTTATCTCTCAATAAGTAGTTGCTGAGGAATGCTACAAGGTTCTGCAGGTGTTTTTTAAAAAAGTAAAAGATTGTACAGGTATTTGAAACCTGTATTGGGTATTCTCCAATTATAATCAACTCTTACCTTATTTAAACTCAAATCAAACTTGCTAGTTGCCCTGCTAGTGACTGCCAGCCTAGGGCCTTATGACGGTGAAAACATTTCTAGCAAATGAGAGTCAAGTTGGATAGGAACGGCTTTCCTCACATTACTGCATTTGTATGTTTATCAATGTTTTTCATATATAAAGATTTACCCCCTTCCTCCAATTTATAATACTTCTAAGCCCTACTGACCTCCATTTTGCTGAGGCTTAATGCCTCGCACTTTTAAATCACTTTTACTGTCTCTTACCACATTTAACAAAAAACCAAACCAACCACTGAACGTAACCCTTCACAGATGTTAGCAGGGTTATAACACAGTTGTTTTAATAGAGCACTGCAACAGCTTTGTTGCAGGAAATGAGGGCAAATATCTCTTCCAGTGGAAACTATGGGAAGAATTTAAATAGAAAGAATATTACCCAAACTAGAATTTGGTTTTTTAGGTAGTAAACCTAAAATCTGTATGCTTAAAGTGCCAAGGGTTCTCTCTAGCACAGTTGTTAAAAACACCAGTTTTAGGTTTCAGTCCAAATAAGGCTGGTCATATTATAGAACCTCCATATGTGTCTGTAGGACAAAGATCCATTTTTTTATTCAAAAAGTCAGCTGAGTCATGAACTAGGAGTTAATCAGATCTCTCTTGTACAAAGTCTGAGTTGAAGCAGATTCTGCTTATAGCATGCAAGATCACACAGATGGTAGGTTTCTTTTCTGCTGTATTTATGTCAAGTGATATTAAATCTTTGAATTTGAACATTTCCTCTGATGGTATCCTCAGGTTTGTGATAAGCATCTTTAAGTTACTTTAGGAAAAAATTTCCAGTGTAATTTACTATCACTTCAACCGTTTAGTCTAACCATTTTGGCATCTTTCTCATTAGTAATAGGTGATGTGAGTGTTAGTGCAGAAAAAGCCAAGGTATTAGTTGATGTTTTAAAAAAAAGTTTAAAATGAACTACCAAATTTTAAGCCATCTTGAACATGTAAAAATGGTACATTTGTTAAAATATTAATTCTGATTTATTCTTCTGTATTCCTACTAATTAATGAGAGAGTTACAGGGACAGTTAATCAGGTTACAATGTATTCATGAGTGCATCCTCTGCCACAGTATATTCAAAGAACAAGGATTCCAGCTGGTTAGAAAAGTTTGTAATATCAGCGTTAACAGGAGAAACTACCCACTGCAATTTCTAGTCTCATCAGAAGGCAGATTGTGTTCCACCTCTAATTAACCACCTGTTGAGATTAAGAACAGGTACGCTGTCCAGGCAGGCAGTGAAGAGGAAAACCCAGCATTTGAGAAAGAGGAGTTATACCTTGCCAAACACTGTGAGGATCTTGAATCTGCATTGCAGAGGCACCAAAAGGTAGTGGTGGTTGATGGTTCCACCCTGAGAGCAGTTAGGAGACTCACCAGCCTGAAGTACTTGTCTGGCAGGTGAACTGCTGCTTTCTGGGATTTTTGATGTGAGGTACTGTGAAAGGCTGTTGAGAGTCGTCAGATGACCCCTGCTCTGTGCTTATCCATATAGGTTGCTGTTGCCAAGAGTGCTTTTAATTTTTTACCATAGGATGATGTTTCACAAACTATTCATAAAGTAATGAGGGGCAGAATGAGTGATGGAAGTCCGCAGGTAAACAGAAATGGGAACTTGGGAACTGGTCTAGAAACTAGAGTGGATGTGTTTCTTGAGAACTGTTGGGGTTGGGCAGGGGCTGCAGGAGCAATACCTAGATAGGTTAGGTGGATGTTAAATAAGTGTACTGTTGCAAGAATTATGCTGAATAAATCATATAACTGGAAGTCTTAGTATATGATTAAGGTATGTGACACAATTGACGTGATATAGTGAGAACTCATATGAGTGGAATATTACTATAATGGGGTATAGCCTTTTCAAAGATAGGCCAAAGAATCGGGAGGAAAAAGCGTATGTATTGAAAATGTAGACGAACCTAAAGTTATTGAATGATCTGGTAAAGTCTGAAGGGAAAATAAGATAAAGTCAAAATGAGCAGACCACCACAGAAGATGAATAAATGGATGCAGCATTTTGTGAGCAGTTAGCAAAACAGTCTAGAATTTGGTGGTATGAAGAAATTTTTAATTACCCAGATATCCTTTGAGAAAGGTATAATAGAGTAAGTTTAACAAGCATTCACTGGTGACTGTTTTTTTTCTTTTAGTAATGTCATAGTGTGCCTTTTTTTTTTTTTTTTTTTGGATGAGGAAAAAGAAAGTAACTTGCTGGAAAGTTTCTATAGATCTAATTTTAAATAGTGAGAAACCAGCTAGGAATGGGTAAGTGAAAGGCAACTTGATTGATGTGACAGTGAAATGATGGTACTCACAACGTTTAGCAAAGAAAACAAAATAGAAACAGTGGATGTCAAGAAGCAGACTCTGAGAACTAATAGAACTAAAGATCTCATGGGAATAAGGATTGAAAGGAAAGCTTTTTTTAAAAAAAAACAACCCTCCCACCCCCCCCAACTTTCAAACTCATTTGAAAATGGAAAGGTCACAAGTGAAGGTAATCCAATTGCAAAGGAAAGATTGGGATTCACTTGTTGACTTCAAACACACTAAGATAGCATATAAAAAGGGCTAATAATGTTGCATTAGTAAGATAGTAAGGGTGAATATAAAAGAAAAACATCGGTTTAGACAGATAATTTCAAAAAGGCTAAGGCTCATTTGAGATAAAATGAGCAAGATATGTCAAGGAAAGCAACATGTATGTTAGAAATTCCTTGTACTAAAAGGAGGACCAAACCCCACTATTCAGTAAAGATCTCTTTTAAGTCATGCTAAGGACAAAGTTTGTAATACTTTTTTTTCATATCAGTCTTTGCTAAAAAATTTGTCTACAAGTGGTAACTTTACTATATCTGGTATTGGTGAGCTAGCATCTTTATCCATAACTAAAAAACCCAGGGTAGATTCTATACATAGACTGGGTGTTTTCAAATTATCTGTTTGATGGACTTCATCAAACTTAAATTACTGCATGAAGAAATCTCAGAAATATTTATGGTCAAAATTAAAGATGGCCACAAGAGTGGTTATTGAGAGACTGGAAATGGCAAAAGTAATGCTTATTTTTTAAAAATAAGGAGAAAATAACAAGGATGCAACAGCAAACAGATTTGTCAAGAAAAATAGTATTGAGACAAAGGACTTCTTCCTGTGACAGGGTAGCAGACAGAGGCCATTTAAATAGAAACAATAGATAGAAGTTGGGTTCAAATCTATTTACACAAGTAGGCTAGAAATATTAATGGTTCACTGTCAAAATGTCAGTGAAATGTGGCTCTGGAGGAATTTATCCTTGGCTCAGTTTTATTCTGAATTTTCATTTGTGACCTGGAAATTGAAATGAGCGGTATGCTTATTAGTTTTTGGTAGCATGAAGTTGACAGAAGTGTCAATATCTTAAAAAATGAGGATTGTATAGAAATGGTCTAAAAAAAGTTAGGATGCAGTTCAGCAAGGGGCTGTGATTAGAAATAACAGCAAAAATACAAAGGAGAGTAACTGTTTAGGTGGAAAGTTTCTCAGGTTTATAGCAGGTCATGAACTGCATGAGTCATATGTTGCAAAAAATGTTAAACATCAGACTGTGGTGTATAAAAATTAAGATATATTTCTGTCCTATGCAGGCTTGTTAGGTCTCAGTTACAATCCCACATTCTGTTGTGAACCTTAGTAAAAGAGCTGTGGACCATTTGGCAAAAGTGCAGCGGAGAGCCTAGATCACAGACCTAGAAAATACCTAAATCAATATGGAAAGAATTGGGGTGAGTCAGAATGAATGAGAGAACATGGTAACAGTCTTCAAGTATGCACTGCTGCAAAGTGAAAGGAAAGAAATTGTTTCCATAAGGAAAAGACAAAAGAGCAATTGTGCTTGATTTGAAGAAGAAAAAACCCAGATTAGATATTAAGAAAACAGTAAATAGCTAGGGTTTTTATGTAACCTCCATCCACTAGGGGCCTGAAAAGAGATTAGAGAAAAGTTGTATTGGAAATGGCATCAGGATAGGTAAATATTTCTGAAGGGCTTGGAATAGGTGATCTCTTGCAGTGATTTGTCATGTTTGCTTTCAAAATGTCTAATTTTCTACATGGACAAAAGGAGATGTCACAGAATTTCTTACAAATTAGAGCTAGATGCACTTGCAACATGGCAGACAGTACTAATAGGGAAACTGCAATCCTTAAAGGAATTTGTTCTTACAAGACTTGGAGTGGATATGCCACATAAGGCTTATGGGGAGGCTACAGTTTCCTTAGCTTGTCAGTTTATCTGTACCTGTAAAATGCTGAATACGAACTATTGTACATCTGAAGGCAATCCAATAACAGTCATCTGTGAAGTGTGCATAAAATATCCTCAGGTAGTAAAGAAGGGAATTAAGATAAGCATTCTTTCACTGAAAGAAGATAGATCAACATGTGCTGTGTAATGTAATTTATTTTTTATGGTGTGTTAACAGTCTATATAACATTGCCAAGTAGATGTTTGCTTTGATGTATTTTATCTTTCATTCCATTTCACATTCTGTTGCATTTGAAAGCATTAAGTATGGATTTGATTCTTGAGCAGTCATGAAGCCTCAATAAAAGTTAAAAGTGCTTTGCATCTCAGGATATGCATTATTAACTTAACCTGAGACCTGGAATTGGTTTCATAGTGTGAATACCTTATTGTTATATAACAAATCACTTAGGAGAAAGTGTAACCCTGGTACAGAACAGTATTTCCCCACCCTGGTACAAGAAAGTATTTCCCGATCCATTAAATAGAATTATTGGGCTACTAAGGCACATCTAGTAAATTTTTCATTGTCAAAGAAAACTCATAGAATTAGTAATCAATGAGACAAACTTCTAATTTTTGTACTAATATTTAAAAAAAGAAGATAGGGAGAAAAGCGATAGGGACAATGACTTTGAAGAAGTCCGCTGAGTGGTGGTATTAATTTATAGTTTCATGAATAAAATAAGAGCTTTCAGCCAAGGCTGAGAGGCTTAAAATAATCTTTGAGCTATACGATTCACTTGGATTTCATGATGGGATATAGGAAGCATCAATTTAGCTTTATTGCACACATCATATGTCTAGACGCTTTTACTAGAAGTCTCTGGAATTTTTCCTAACTTGCAATCTGGGGGTTGTTCTTTGTGGTTGAAGAAAGAAACACTGTGAACTGGAGGAGGTTGTGGCTCTTAAGTCACTTGCCTGTACGCTGTGGGAACAGACATGATATTTAGCACAAATCCACTAAGTGCTTAGTAAATCAGCTGCTGTTAAAACCATCTGGAGAAAAATAAATATATTTGAGGGTAGCTATCAGCAAGACTGGCAGAGAGGACTCATTGTCCCAAGAGGGCTGGGAGATAAAGCAGAAGTATGCAATTTCTGTATGGATTAATGCAACATTAAGAGTATGAGTATTGTATCACTCTGTGCCATCTCTCACTCTAGAGAGTCCAGAAGTATGACTGCAGCAGTGGTACTCGTACTGATAATGGAACTGTCATTAGAATGGATTCACCATGGACTGCAAATGCTGTCCAGGAGATCCTGATAGATTCTGTAACAGCTGGCCCGGATTGAGTTCTCTGTTGCCATCGTTTTCCTGCTAACAGCTATTTTCAAGATAGTTTGTATATGGCTTGACAAACAGCAGCCATCCTGATGGCAATCCAGACACAACTTTAGACTTGCACATGCATTTGATATGTTTAACACAGAGCAGTTTTGTACTAAAAAGTTCTTGGTAAATGTTTAACTTGACAACAAATTGTGGTGTCAAACTCAGATGAATTTCATTCATTCTTTCATGTACTTGCAATTTAAGATGTCTGTCTGTTAAGATGTCTGGTTTTTTTTGAAGCTTTGTTTTGCTAGCCATCTTATGTAACCCAACAATTAGCTGATGATTTTGGTTTTTTAGAGTAATCAAGCAAATAGTAACTTTAGCAAGCCCAGAAAAGGATGTAAATGTTTGTGAACAATGTGTTCTTAAAATGTCATGATGATTTACTGAGACTGTTAAAGGAAAATTAATTCACTTGGTGTTAGAAGATGAAACGTGAGATAGAGTCTTCCTTGTACTTATTGATGGTGGCACATACTGTTTCAGTTTTTTAAGGAAGAGCTTTAAAATCTTGTGTTGGTTAAGAGTATTAAATTCCTGACATTGTGTGAATTTTTTTTCAGACACTCTTTTGTAAGTATTTCAAATTTATTGTAGTTTAACTAGAATCAGAATACAATTGGTGGCAACTAGCTCACAAATCATGCTTCACAAACATTATTTTCATATCTTTTCCTGCAGGAAAAAAGAGATGGGTACAAATTGAAATACAAGATGTTCCTTTTAAACATAATGGGGAAAAAAACCCCCAAAACTGTAAGAGTGCTTGAACACTGGAACAGGTGGCTAAGAGGCTGTGGAGTCTCCATCCTCAAAGAGTCAGACCCTGACTGGACACAGCCCTGAGCAACCTATTCTAGTTGACTCCGCTTTGAGCAAAGTGTTTGGACTAGGCAATCTCCAGAAGTCCTTTCCGACCTCAACTATGCTATGATTCTGTGATTCTATATCTAATAAAATGTGCTCATATCTTTGAAGAAATCTGACTAAATATTTGATATCTTCTTACATGAGCTTCTTTGAAACAGATGATTTTTCTATTTCTCTATTTTTTAATACTTTTTTGTTATTTTACTGCACATACTATATTGGTTGACTGTTTCATGCTGAATAAAAACAGACAAGCCCAGTATTCTTAATGTTTATCAAGAAAGGAGGAAATGCTTTAAAAGCATGAATATGAGGCTTTTGGTTACCATGCGTATGAACAGTATACTTTGCATCTTATTTCTACAAATTACATCATGGTAGTTTCTAATGATAGTAATCCTTGACTTTTGGCAAGGTTGGGATAAGGTGCATGTCTGAAAATTATAAAAGTGGAATTTTGTCTAGATTTGTTTATCTTTTCTCAGGAAAATACCCTAGGTAAAAGTGCTAGAGGATATATAGAAACCCTAAAAGTCTTGTGTTTTACAGGAAAAAAATCCTCTCAAGCAGAGAAATACAAGTAGGTATGCTTTACAAGAATTTCTCTTATATGTAGCTGTCAAGGGAGGTGATGAGCAGGAGGGTCAAACTATAGTGGGCCACTCTGTAATGGTTCTGAAGGACCTTGCCCCTGAGCAACCCCTTGAACAAGCCAAAATTAGAAAGGGAAATAAGTTTCTTGAAACCTTTTGCCCTTTACCTTCCTTCGGCTGTGAGTTCCTTGATGCTATTGAAAGGTCCATCATATAATCTCACATCTGGATACTGTCTGTGGCTCTACTCAAGCTCCTTGTAGTTATATGACAAGAATACTGAAATATGCAGGTGCAAAGAGCATATCAATATGCCATGGCATTACCTCATGGTATTTTCTATCATCTGAATTGTTCATATGCTCAAAATGTAATGTTCTCTTCGGATAGTACTGTAAGATGTGCAAGCTAATTGCATTCAGAAAGCTACCTTTGGCACTCATCTTCAGGAATGGTTTTAGTATGTTTAGTAATGCTGTAATTTTAGTTACAGTTCTGTACTTTTATGGTGTCAGACGTACTGTGCAATAGGGGCTGTGTAGACAGTTGGCAATTGTAGGATATATAGCAGTCAGGATTAAATAGCAATAAAGGATTCACTGAACTGCACTAACAAATCAGACGTGATTACAGTCTGTGTCAATGCATATGCAGAGATTAGAAGATGTGTGCTGATGAATAGGCTGTAGTCCATTTGCTTATGTTATTTTTCTTTGTGTGAGGTAAGTCAAGAGAAAATGATAGTATATGGTCCTAAATTATATGAAATATTTTATGAAAGCAGTAATAATTGAGGAAGTTGAATTAAGCATTCCTTCATTTTTATGATGTATGTCACCTCTCACTTTTAGCTCTGTTCATCAATATGTTTCCTCTTTCCATTACTTTTTAGTAATCTTACCATTATATGGTTCTCAATAAGTTTCCTTTAATGTTCAAAAAAATATAACATTTCATCACTTGCGGTGTCCTACTGTTTCTAATTTCTGTTTTCAGAAGAAATATAGAATGCAGTTTTCTCTTCATTGTTTGACTCTTTTTGTGCTTACCTTTCTCAAACTCTGATTATTTTTTTTTTTTTTTCCCTGTAATCTCAATTTTGGAATCACTTGCATGAATAAAAACACAGCATTGTGTGAAGTGATTTGTAGATCTGAGTTCTCATTCTGAGCATGTACAATATTGCATAGCTTGCCCATAATGGTATTCTTTCTTGCCATCATACATATAATATTTTTTATTCAAGGAACTCAGAGCTCTTCAGTCAAGCTTTTTGACTGAACCATTTTGTCCCTTAAATAGTAATTTTCTTCAGATAGATAAACTGAGATACAGTAAATGGCTGAACATAAAAACTTCAATAGAAAAGCCAGGAATAGAAATTGGATGGTAAACATGATTTACCCTTTTATGAGTAGAGTACCTTTGGTCTTTATTTCATGCGTGATAGAAACTGTATATAGAACTTGTAGTAGCAATTGAAGTTTAGGAGGTTAAACGCTTCTTGTTTAATTTGCAGCAGCTTCAGAATAGCCACAGGTGTTTTTTAAATTTAGGATCAGATTCACTTTTGTGTTAGGAGAAGAGATTGAATAAGATGGATCATTAGTTCCCTGACTCTCAAACTGTTCTTGTTCCAAGAACTGTTGGCACCTTTTATGCAGTGCTCTAACTTCAGACAGGCATGGTTTTATACTGTAGCTATAACCAGATGTAAATGCTCAGAGCAGGGCAAGACTTTCTCTCCCCTCTTTGTTACAGTATGCCCCTTTTTGCATAGGCAGTAGAGTCCTTGGCCCTCAGGGCTGTCCAAAAGCCAGAAGGTTCCCTCCTGGTAGAACTCTCAACCAAGTTTGTTCATCAGAAATACAGAGGCTTCATTTGGAGAACAGAAGCTATCTCATGGTATTTGTTGTATTAACAAATATCCACCACTCCTTTCCCTGCCCCGCCCCTCCCCCCCCCCCAAGTAACCTGTTAAAGTTTTCAACATGAACTTTTTTCCTGTGTCATGAGAAAAATAAATCTTAAGTTCCTCATTATAGAAATTATTAGAATTCTTTGATGAGTCTTGTTATTATTCCTGGATATTTTTAAAAGATGGATTTTTTCCATATGGTTCGTTTCATGAACATATGGGTCTGTTTTGTGGTTTTGGGAGATACAGTGATCCAGATTTTCTCTGCATGTCCTGGAGTCAAATACTGGGATTTTTTTTTAATTATATAATTGACTACCTAATACTGCAGAATAGGAATTTGCATTGTAAGCATCCACTTCACTTACTAACTTATTTTTAGTACTTTATTATTTTGCACTGTTTTCATTTGCAGCCTCTTCCTGTGTCCATGCTGATATTTCTGGTTTTGTGAATAAGCCAGTAAATGATTAAATTAATTCATTAGGGTGCATGGTGGGTATATGCATACATACTTGCACACCCTTACTCCACATATGTAGATATAAATCAAGCAAGTGAGAGAAGACTTAAATCACTGATCCTTTTCATTAATGAGACTTTTTTGTTTGTTTTTTTTCTTTTTTTTTAAACAAGATGTGTATTTCTACCAAGTAGGCCCTAGGAACATTGTGACAGAAAGGTGGGTACAGTGGCTCAGCTAACTCTCTGCCATTCCACCTTGGGCAAGTCAGTTAAAGCAGTATTGAGTGAATGCATGTTAATTCCTGGGTTTTTGCTGCAGTTCAGGGTGAGGATTATGTGGTTTAGAATAATATTCAGAGCAGCCAGTTTACTGAGCTGAGAACAGCCTAAGGCTAACCTATAAGAGGAAAAAAAAAAACCCAAACCTGTCTGGACTCTCACCCTTTCTGGAGCTTAGGTATTTTGTGTGGGCTCCAGTCAGGTGCCTTTGTGTTCTTAAGGTCTAAAACCTAGAGGAACTTTGTAAAGCTAGGCACACTTAAAACAGTTTTCTTTCAAACAAGGAAGAGCTCTTCTAATTACTCTATATATCTGATGGTTCAAACTTTTGCCTAGCAATGGTAGAACTAAATTTAGTTCTTTGTAAGCCTGCTGTTTCAAACTACATCTGTGATCTTCTAAGAGAAAACCATCCATCCTCAATAAGCTATAGAATAGATTCAGTGCAGTACTATTCATGGCTGTCATTGAAACTAGGCTGTGTCATGTGAGGAAAGCCAAGCCAAAGAGAGCATGCCTGAAAAGGTGCAAGATGTTATGACCTAGTGACATCCAGCTCTGAGTAGGGAGACTGAAGTGCCTTAATCCCCTTTCCCAAGAGTGACTTGAGGATAAAATACAAAAATACCTATGTCATGTCCCTCCCCTTGTTATTCTCTCCGTACTCCATTTTATGGCTTTTTAGTGTGGGAACTTAGAGCCTATTGCTCCCACTAGCCAATATTAAACTGGCTCACATAAAACTACCATTAGTGTAGTGACCCATGTAAGGAATATACTTCCAATAATGCATAAAGTGAAACATAGACTGCATCAAATGCATCAGGTGCATTAAAAGAATTCCCATGTCAAGTGGTGCTTAGTACCGTACAGGGATACATGGGTGAACACATTCCACAAGGCAAGAACAAGTCGGTTGTGTGTCTTGCCAGGCAGACCAGTGAGATCCACAACAATTAATTCATAAAATTCCAGAAGGAATGCATTTTTGATGTGTCTGAAAAGGACAGAATATCATTGTATGGCTCAGAACCATGATGTGTCTTTCTTAATTAAAACTCATTCATTTTAGCAATTAGATATAGCTCTCAAATTGTGCTAGCCAGGCTGGTATACACACACGTAATCACGTTGTAGAGGCTATACTACTACACAGCATCATTCTTCCAGATTGTAGCTGTATCCAATCTTGGTATTTATATTGATTTTTTTTGTCTCTAACAACAACAGGTTAGATATTTATGTATGTGTTTATTATTGTCATGAGCATAAAAAACATCAGATACTTAGAACTTCTGTCTCTTCTACTATGCTCTTATTGCATCTTAGACAGTATAATAATGCTAAAAACTGCTGCTAAACTATGTGTTTTCAGAGGTATGTATCTATGAACATCTGTTATGCTTGTCTTAGCTTGATATATGAACTGTGTTTCAATCAGATCCTTGGTATGTTTAACTTGAATAATTTGCTCATCTCTCCTGAAACTCCTTTAGAAGTTTGAAATATTAATATGCTTAATGGAAAAGCATGTTAACATAAGCAGTGAGTGTCCTTGGTTAAAGAAGTCATGACTTTTAAATATTTATCATCCACCCTAAGCTTCGCCTTTTTGTTTCAAAAAATATGATCTGTTCTTTTCTCAATGTATTTCAACAGCAACGCTCTGTCTGAGTTAGCCTAATGAATAAGTAGCTTTCTGCTAACTGCCTGGAAGATGCACACAAAACACTGGACTGTGTCATTGCCTACTGATTCAGTAGCTGTGATTCCACATAAGCGAGAGTAGTGTCGTGTCCTCTAAAACCAACAATGTCATCATTAATTCATCAGAAACACAGCTGTGAACTTTGGTTGTTTTTTTTACCAAAGCAACCAGGCAAAAACATTCCAATGTGCAGTAAAGAAAGTTCCAAGCAACTAGGGTGCACAGCGCTTTGTGTTTAAGCCATTGACCTTGTAATGTGATCACACAGACTTTTTGTAAATTAATCTTTCAGATCTTATGAGTGACATGTGAACTTTGACTTCATGGGCAAAAGACAGACTCCAGCTCCAGTAGAGTCACCTGTTTCCCAAATGCTTGATAAATTTACATAACTTTCTTTTGAAAAACATGAATCTTTTGGTGCTTTCATGTCTTTTACTAGGGGAAATATTAGACCTTTTTTCCTTTTTGTGCAGTGGTGTACATTATTGAGCATAAATGGGATTGTCCCAAGCTTCATTTAAATATATATTTTAGCTATTCCTATAGCAATTATATGTTTCAAACTGCAAAACTTTAACTTTTCTGTGAGCTACATACGGCTGTACTATTTTACATTTTGGTAATTTTTTTGTTGTTTCTAGAATTGTATTAATTTCCCTAAAAGTAAAATTTCTCAGAATCAGTGTTTATACAGCTGTTTTGAAGTACATTTTACATATGAGAATGTTCGGCAGAAAACAGGTGAAAAATTCAAACACTAAAATATTCCTGTATCATCAGGACATTGTTTTATAAACTATGAGTCTTTTTACTATAAAGCCTTTAGATTTCTACATGAGCATAATGATTTTTTGTGCCTGATGCCGGAAAGCTGGTATGCTTATGCTTAGTAGATGCTGTTTGGGCTATCTGGTTTCCTGTACATTTGTCACTTGGCTTGTGGCATTCTCTTTGGTGATGAGAAGTAAGTACAGGAGCCTGCCCAGTGTGGTTGTGTGACCTGTCGAATGCCGTCATTGATTCTAGTTACAAACACGTAGCCATCTATTATTTACCAGGCATGAGTTTACCAGGAAATGAGTAAACGGAGGGAAGGAAACATGCGTACTACAGCATTGCGTTATGTACCTTTTGGCCCATAGCTTCCACAGTCAAATCAACCTACTCTCTCTGTAAAGTGAGTAGTCTTTCTTGCTTTTTTATCTGTCTGCAGGTACATAGACCTGTCCTTCTGATTACACAAAACAGGATAATACCAGTAAGGAACTGCAACATTTCGAATGCATGTGCTTTTCTAGATACCTTTCTTCTGGGACATGAGAAAGGATCTGTGACTGAGAAAAAGAACAGCAGAAGATGCTGAAAGGGGTTTTTATTCCTAAGGCCTAGAGAATGAAAAACTATCACAAATTTAGTGGCAGAAAGTAACTATGAGGTTTTTCCTCGTCCCCCCAGAGGAAAAAGAAAAGAGGCTGGCTCTCCTACCCAGTCTTGTAATGCTTATACTGTTACTAGTTTGACAAGGACATAAAATACATGGATTTTAGTTATAATAATAGAGGAAATTTATCATGCCAGCAGGAATATGGTCATTGGTACTGTTGCACATTTACTATATGTGTTAGACAAGCCTGAGGAAAAACTACACGGGTTTTAATAAATGATCAAAACTAAGGTTTACTTTAACAACTAGACCTACTGAAAAGTGACCTTTGTAGTTAGACAAAAAATGAATAATACTATCATTTTACGTTTCTAATTGTTTTTAAAACAGCTGTCAAACATCAAGTAATAATAATTGTTTTAATAACTTGGTTTATCTCAGTCTTAGCTTTTCTTATTGTTATGTGGTAAATGTAAATTTTCTGGTAATGTATATTTGAATATTTCAAGGTTTAACTCCTGTTCTTGTACTTACTGAAAGGATCCACCCCCCACCCCCAAAATCAAGAACGGGTGCAGGCAGGCTTGACTCCAAATAAAATGTTTTCCCTGGGGCAATATTGTTCATCACATTCTTCCTAAAGGCTTTTGGTTTTTCGTTTTGAATGGAAATAGAAGAGCCAGATGCAGGTATCTCATTTCAAAATACCCTTCCATTCTTTAGAAAATAAAAAGATTCTTCATTGTTCTCTTTCTTTTTTAAAAATGTTTTTTCAGCACTCCATAAAATATATGCCCGCATTGACAAGCACAGCTGCAACCTGACATTCGCTATAGAAACTTTGCACTTGCCCTGTGGCAACAAGCCCCACCAAACACAAAACCAAAATCAAATTCTTTATCAGTTCTTTCTCTCACCTCTCATAAGCAGAGACTGAGATGTGGTAAAACTATCCCTACCCATACTCATTTATCTATACTCGTGTACAGTGATTTTTTCTCTAAAAGGCAATGGCAATTTCATAGATCTTAGATGGGATGTTCCGTAGTGAGTGTAATTATTCGTGCTGTGAATTGAAAGGGTCAGAAACATTTCATGAGCAGTAAATGGGAACTTGATTGTTTTTCTTTTTTTAAGAGACTTAATAGTCCTGCCATTGTGAGGTAGGATTCCATATTTGCAATTCACATAACTACAAATATTGGCAACTTCTCTTTCTTTTTCCCACAAGTTGTGTAATTTTTGGTACTGTTAAAGCCCTAGGTTTTTGCAGTGCCATAATTGCACTAGAATCTTTGCTCCTATTAAAAAAGAGACAAAACCAAGCCTTTCTTTAAAACCGTAAAAATTAAAAGATTAAGAAAAGAAAAAATTACAGTTTCAGATGTACTAGACCTGGTATTTTTGTAGAGGTGTCCTGGCTCTCAGTGTTTGAGTGCTTGCATTTGCCAATACATGGCAATACTGTACATGCTTTTATTGAGCTTGTGGGATGAACTACAACAAGACAATGAAAGCTAAGCCAGTGTGATACATTCTGGGTCTTGTTATTTAAAACTAGGTTCTTTACAATTCTGTACTTCGACCTATTTCTAGGAAACAAGTTTCTGAAAAGTAGTGTCTTATATACCTTTTTCTAATCCTCTGTGTTTTACCAAATTTCTGCGGTAATATTGATCTCTACTTCTTCCCATTTATTCTCTTTTGGTTAGTGTCCTTTGAATTGTGTTGTCAGAAATTTTTTTGTAATTTGTAAGCAAAACTCTTAAGTGTTCTTTTCTTTAGATTTTAGCTGGGTTGAATTACAATCTGAAGTCCTGGTGTCTCTCTGCCGCCCGTGTGGACCTTGGGGAACTGCAGTTAATAGTACTTGGCTGAGGCTCTTGATTTAGGTGGCATGAATGTGAAACAAAGAGAGGAATACTATTATCTGTATTTAATGCAGAGCCAAAAACTCTGTAAGAAAACCACATTTATAAAAGAAACGGCGTGCTTTTTTCCTTAAGTTGGATAATTGAGATTGTACACTACCTGTATGACTTCACTAGAGAACGCTGCGGGTTTCTGTATCTTGTTATTCCACATACAGCAGAACTTCCTTCTTAACATACTTCTGCTATTGGGAGGAAACATTTCCATCTCCAAAATATGTATCACAGGTCAGGTTTACCATATACATATATATGTTGTATAGAAGTCAGTATTCAGAGGTGCGTGTTGCTATTGATAGACAGGGTCAATTAATAAGATTCACTTTAAAAGATACCCCTAAAGAACATCAGGAAATACGGTCTGAACTCCTAGAATACATAAACTATTACTTTGTTCTTTTTTAAGCTTCCGCCTATAGTTGCTTTTGGTAAGTCTTTGTGGCTTACTTCTCCTTGGGCCAGTCCTTATTTTTAGGGAGACTAAACTACACCTAACTACATAGGTCATCTAGGTCATGTGCTTGTGGCTTCCCTGTTTTTCTTCTTGGATGGAGGCATTTTGTTAGTTTTATTGGTGTTTTAGCACTTGCAGTGAAGTTTCTTACGTTATGAAGAAACAAATCTCTGGGTCCTTAGTTTTATTACTATTTATATTTTCTGTTCCCCCAATAGATTATGGGCCTCTAAGTATTCTTAAAAACTTAAAAGATACTTTGTTGCAGAGTTTTAAAATGTTTATAATAAGGTACTGTGGTACCATTATGCTACACTGTATCTATTTCTTGGAAAAATAAAAGCCAACATGACCAAAAGAAGAAAAATAAATGGGTTTTTGTAACAGAAAACAGCTGCAACCACATCAAGGCATTTTTGTCTACTCTACTGGCTTTGCTGAAAATTAAAGCCACAACTTAATAATATTCAAGGAAGATAGTTCTATGGAATGAAATCTGTTAAATGCTTAATAACAAACAGTTAAAAACACAAAATGGGATGTTTAGGAAACTGTTTTTGAATGCTAAATAGCCTAGACTGCAGAAGTTCTGCTTCTTCAGTAGAGGTTAGAAAATAAAATTCTTACTCAGAATGATGGATTGTAAATACTAGTTTAGGAATTTGTCTCTTACGTTTTCGCACTTACTTATGTTCAGTGTGTTCAAATAAAAACAGCTTGCTTTCTAACTTAAGAATACTTGAAAGTGTATGAAATCAAGTGCTCTAAAACCAGGGAGCTATTCATGTGTTGAGGAAGATTTCAGAAATGAGAGAAAAAAAATATACAGTGACTCATATATAGTACAATGCTTAGTTTTTCTGCCTACAAATGCAGTAGATTAGCTGAGCTAAACGTTGAACTAATCTGAAGTGAGAAGAGCTGAATTCTTGCAAAATATCTGTTGACAACCTTGGAGTAGATGGATTTTAAATTTGAAGTGATTTAAATCAGAGACTGTTGTCATAGTTCAGTATTTAAATCAAGGGGGGGTTACATCATAATTTATGCAGCTTTTAAAATTCTTAAACTTTTAAATTATTTTTCTAAAGAACGGTTGACTCTTATCATTTAGTGACTACTGGGATATGTTGATTTTCAATTAAATATGCCCATTACATTAAGTCAGTACCTCTTTGCCCTAGCCAGGAAAATATACTCTATGCACATTTAATTACACAGTTTAATGTATGTTTACTTAGAAATGTGGTTCTTACCTTTTGTTCTATTGAAGATACCAAATAAAATTTCTTCCTTCGTTGATTCCTGCTTACTAGAAATTTGTGCCCAGCTGCTTATGATGGAAGCTGGAGTATAATTCAGAAGAAGACAACAGTGTTTCAAAACTATTGAAACTTAACTAAGGAATTTTTTTATTATGCAATATATACAGAAGTCAAATATGCTATACAATTACAGCCAGGATCTGGATCTTAGGGCAAGGAGTGCGAGAACACTACAAGTATTGGTTGCAGTTAGGGAGGAGAATAGAGTAACATTATAACATTTTAGGATATCTCTTGGACAGAACCAGACTTCATTATGATGTTGGAAATGTTTTTTTTTTTAAAAAAAAAAAAAAAGTAAATACCCCTGTTTAAAGTTACTTGCTTTCTTGTTAAAAGGGAGTATTACTTGCAGTTAGTGGATTGATCCTATTGCTTGAAAAGTCTCCGTGATTTTAGAATACCAGATCTCTTCTTGCATTTGTTTTTATTCATCACCAGAAGATCAAAACTAGTTGCTTGCTCTTCGAACTCCTGTTTGGTTTCTCAAATTCAGATGAAACAGAATTAAACTAAAGAAAACAGAGTAAATTCAAATGCATAAGATATCTCTTAATACCTCTGAAAGAGACTATAATTATCAAAATTTGGCTTATCAATTCATTTAACTCAGCAGACTCAGCTGCTTAGGTAGTAACAATTCCGAGCCACTAATAAAACACTCTTTAGAACTTGTTTTTGCTTTAATATATTTTTTTTATTTAATGTATGATAGTTTATGTTTTAGGAAGGTCAGACTTTATCAGATTTAGCCATAGGTTCACACTCACCAGTATTTTAGGAAAGATTAGTTAAATGGAAAAATAGCTCTAATTTAATATAATTTCTATTACCCTTTATTTGCTTTTGTATTTAGGTATTATACACAATGTAGTCAGAATTTCCTTTGATATTCCTTTGTCAACCATTTGTTTTGTTGTGTAAAACCTACTCTTCATAAGTTAATTGGGTAATAAAATATAGGAGTTTTTGTCACAGTTTTACTGTTTTGTAACAGTAAATCAAAACTCACTTAGCTTTCCTTTTTAACATGATGCATAAGTCTTATGTTATATTCGCTCCTATAATGACAGAAAAAGCCAGCATGCTAATGGAAATACAGATTTTAGTGAGTTATATTTGATATTTTAACTGCTTAGGTTTGAATCCAGTCCTGTTTAGGTTATAAAGGTCACAAATACTTTATTTGGTTCACTTAATGAAAATGGAGCTTCAAAGTCATAATCTTTCTCTAATGTATACATGCATATCTAGGCAATTGAGAAAAATAATTATGTAGAGTAACCTTCCATTACTTTAAAAATATTAATTTTTTATTAATAAATATATGCCTGATAGGAATGTTAGAAACTTTAGACCTGTGTGACATTTTCAGATTTTGCTTCCTAAAGTTACCTTCTTAAAACTCTGGTGAGGACATACAAATTTAGGTTTTGGTGTCCATGGGTGAAAATTTCATTGCTAATATGCAGGCATCTAGAAAATGTTATACAACCTGTAGTTCAAAAGCTGCCATGAAATGAAGCTAAAATTGAAAGTAAGCTTCAGAAAATGAAGGGTAAAAAGTACGACTTGTAGCAATTCAGAAATAAAGCTTTTTGGATCTTTAAAAGTTAGAAAATTATTTCCATGTGCTTCCGAGGAGAAATTCACACTTACAGCCACTGAAACCTCTTCATTATATCCTAGTGTAGTATCATGCAAACTCTGCCGCTGCAAGTGATGTAGCTTAGTGTCTATGGTATCAATCAAGAAGAAAATGATTGTAAAAGGTATTTTAGCTTCCTTTTTTTTTCCTGCTTCTGTCACCTCTGGCAACCAGTTGCTTTCTCTTTCTAAAGTCTACAGGGTGTGGCATAGCTGATGAAGCACAGTTTCTCATTATTTGCACATTCAAACCACAACCAATTGACTGGATATTTTTGAGAAAGATAAAATAAAACCAAGTATTATGCCTCTTTGTAATGACTAAAATATGCATGTTTAAATTAGTTTTGCCTGCAAGAACTTGTCATAATTATTTTCACTTGTATAACCTGTAGGCTATCTTAAAAATCACAGAGAAGTGAACTGCTGCAATTACCATGTCTCTTCTTCACAATTTTCACCTATTTTTCTTTGTGTCTCTTGCTACTCTAAATAAGAGTAAAATTGTATAAACTCATGTCCCCTTTTGATGTCTGTTAAGATATCTCCTTGTCAGAGAAAGGGGAAAAATCCTTTAGGGTTTTTTATTTCCAATTTATTAATGAAGTTCATTTTCTCTTCTGAATTTTGATACTATTTTTAAATTTATTTTTTAATGGAAATTTTATATGATTCCATGAGACTAATAATGCCTTTGATGTTGTGGTTCTGATGGCTCATGATGTTACAAGTTGAATTTTCTTTTCAGACAGTGATGCTACCAGATGCCACTAATCTCCCCCTCTTTTTTTCTGGTGCTCCAGTTTTCTTGCCTAGATATTTCTGTCCTTTCCGCTTTCTGTCTCTTAGCAGCAGCAGCTACAGAAAATTGACTACCAGACCTTTTCATTTTGCCCTTACACAAACAGAAACAGTGGAAAAAATAAGAGAAGGGAAAAATATAACTAACAGAAGGAAAGCTAGCAGAAGGAGGAAAAGAGCAAAAGCAGGAGATTTTCTCCTATGGCTCAGGACTCCCGTTCATTCTTAAAGATTTATGTCTTTTGTGAGACAGTACAGAATTCCCCAGATGCACCCAAACTAGACAGAAGCACAGGACCACCAGGTGGTGAATCATGATTGTAGCACAAGGAGCTCTTAATTTCTAAATCCATTATTTAGCTTCCTCTCTTAATTTTTAACACCGTAAAATCAATACACATTACTGTCCTCCCCCAAAACATGCTCACCGAGTTGTAAGCATGTTTTTTATCTACTCTAGTTACATGTTCTCTCATTACATTCTGAAATAGCTCTTCTGAAATAGCCTTACAGAGGAAAGATTAACTTTTTTCTTTCACAATCTTTAAGCTCTTTCTCATAACGTAGTGTTTTTAAAACAAACAAGCAAGCACTGAGAGCCGTAACATGATGTGCTGGACACTTAAGAATTTCTTTGTAAAAGTTTCTGTACTGGGTCTGGCTGGGATGGAGTTAATTTTCTTCATAGCAGCTGGTATGGAGCTGTGTTTTGGATTTGTGACCAAACCAATGCTGATAACACACCCATGTTTTAGCTGTTGCTGAGCAGTGTTTGCACAGCGTCAGGGCCTTCTCTGTTTCTCACTGTGCCCCCCCCAGAGAATAGATTGGGGATGTACAGTAGGCTGGGAGGGGACACAACGAGGCAGATGACCTGAACTAACCAAAGCGATATTCTATGCCGTGTAACATCATGCACAGCAATAAGAAGGGAAAAGAGGGGGTTCTAGAAATTTACCCATCTTCTGCTCAGGAACTGGCTGGGCATTGGTCTCCCTATGGGAGATGGTGAGTGATTGCCTTTGCATCACTTGTTTTGTTTTCTTTCTCTCTTCTTTCACTTCTCCTTTGCGTATTAAACAATTTTTGTCTTGATCCACAACTTTTATTGCTTTGACCCTTCCTTTCCTCTTCCCCTGTCCCACTGGGGTGGAGGGGGCGGGGAGTGAGCAAGCAGCTGTGTGGCGCTTAGCTGCCTACTGGGGTTAACCCACAACAGTCTCATAAGGACATATTCCCATAATTTAAATTAGTTTACAAGTTATGGACACCAATCCTGACTGCTGTGGTGCAAAAGAACTTGGGGCTTTTAGCATTTCTGGAAATTGTAAGAAGCTCTTCCACAATGACATGATGTGTCTGTTTCTGTATGGAGCATATTAATAATATTCCACAGTAGCACTGACCAGTACTGTTCATAGACAAGTGCATGGTGATGCATAAAGGTGAGACCTTGGAGTTGACGGTGCACGTTGAGTTGTGTGGAGATAGAAAGCAAGGATTGCCTTTTCAAAGCAGAATAGAGCTGTTTGTTTGAGAAACTATTAATAAGTAAGTCATGAAATAACTAAAACTTACAAAACTTTCCTGTGCTAATATGTCAAAAATCTGAATGTTGTCTCAATAGATCAGTGTACCCTTAAAATGGAGTCTTTTTACAGGAAGAGAGCAATTACTTTAGAATTGACTGTTGCAGCCCTACACATCAGTAGAAATGTAACTAAATTAGACCATCAAACTAAATTGTTTCAAGCAAATAAAGTATCATGAGAACTGTTGATTGTAATACTTTCAGATTAAGCAACAACATATACAAGTTTGTAGACATGCCAGCTACACGAGTCCTTAAATAGTCCTGGCTGTCTAGTGCTTATTCATTTACTGTGTGTCATTTTATGATTATTTACTATAATTAGAAATAATCCTGACGTTAGCTTTCTCCCCATGCTAAAATCTGATAAGGCTTTTCAGTGTTAGTCTGTTTCTGTTACTGGAAAACAAGCCTAAAGCTTTGAACTTGGAAGCCTGTAGTCACAGCAGGTCTGTCCACAGCGATCCACAAGTTTGCATTCCTATGACATGCAGTAAGGTTTTCTCTATAGACCCATGTCACCGAGGAATTCAGCAAGAAACAAGTAATCTTCAGTCAGAGAAGGGCCACAAGTGTGTGAAAAACTAGCCGCACATAAACAGTAAAGGTCATTAGCAGGCTCCTAAACTCCTGGCTAGGAATTAGTTTTTTGGATCATTAACGGTAAGAAGCCTAGGAAATGAATAGGACTCAGTGTCCTATTAAAAATTAGCCAGAACAATTAAAAGGTTTTCCAATTTCTAATGGGAACCAGACCTAATAGCTCATTTTCCCTTGTCTAGTGGGCTGTTTCTGCATTTTGAATTACATTAATTTTATGTCCTTGTATTTTTAAAGAAATATCTTGAAGTATTTTTTCTGTATAGGAGTTGTAAATTATTTACAGTGAGGGCAGTGAAAGCTTGGGAGAAGTAGAATCTAGTGTCTCCCTAAGACAGCGTTACTGATTCCAAGTCTTGTGACTCTAAACTAGTACAGTTAGCTGTGACAGGATTTCTTCTGGTGTGTGCAAATGTATACTTTGCAAACGCCTGATACAGTTGCTGTACTATGTGATCCCATGCATTAAAATGCTCATTTGGTTGCAAATGCACAGCTTTTTTTGGTGTGAGGTGTCTCCTTAGGGTATTACATGTTTCCCAAAACTCAAGTTTTCTGATTTCGACAGCAGCCTTTCTGCTTTCATTTCAATGTAAATTTCTTGCTGCTGAGTGGATGACTGATGGCTATTTAAGAGCTATCTTCTCCTCTGCTGTGTATTTTTCCTTAACCCTAAAATGACTTTGGCACAAGAAAATTGTGAACAGTGAGCCTTTAGTATTTTAAAATGTAATTTTTGGAGAGGTATGTTAAATACTTTTTCTTTCCTTATCTTTGCATCCTTGCAAACATGCTTTACAAAACAATCCAAAGGGAGGAAGAGATAAAGAAAGAACAAAAATAAGTAATGTTTTAAAATAAGTAATGTTTTACACTGTGTGTTTTGCCTGCAAGCCTGCCACTCTGGAGGAAAACAAGCCCACAAGTTACCAAACTTTGTCACTCTATACCTGTTATACTCATTTCCCTCCCCATTCAACTTAGGCTCTAAATCTCCCCACTTAGCCCTCTGGTAGTAACCTAGGTAATCTATGAACTAATTGTCAATACAAGCCCCATGATTTTCCTGAAAGGAAAAAAAAGAAAAAAATAAATTTGGACAAGGAAAAGTAGGTTGCAGATAAATAGGGTGGGGATGGGGGGGAATAAAAGGACAAAAGAAAGGCAGGACAAGATGATCTTCCTCACTATGTTCATTTTGTACTCAGTCATTCATTTACACCAGATGCAGAATTCCCTTCTGTAGTGAGTGAATTGCCCTGTCATTAACATAAAATTAGCTCCAAATGATCTTGGCCAAGAGCTTTGAAATATGTTAGTATAGAACCACACACTCAAAAACATGTGGGAATCCATGTGGGTTTCCAGATGTGAGAATCTTCTGTGATACAAATATAGTTATCTTTACATAGCATAATAGTCTGCTCTGTGGATATACTCTAGATGCAGTACTGCTTCCAGTAGTGGTATAACTATGTTACTGTGGTGCTCTGCCTGAGTGAATGCATCTTGTTTCTTGTAGTGAGTCCGTTCTAATAGTGACTACTTGCAAACAGACATTGTCTTGCAAGTTAAAATACTCCTTTAAGAAATGTAAGGCATTCAGTGTGGGCTAGTAAATTAGATTGAGAGTGAAAATTTGAAAAATTCCATGTTTCATTTTTGATTTGTCATGTGTTTTGCTGCTGTTTGTTTTTTCCTGTCTGACTTATTTTTCAACAGTGAGTACTTTCTGCAGGAGGATTAAAATTAAAAGCCTGAGAAAAGTTTGAAGAGGTCGTAATTTTTCCTTTGTTATATAAATAAGTGCTTAAGATAGTGGTTTGATTTCAGTTATATTATCAAAAGTACATTGATTGATACCAAGATTAGCTGAATCTCAATATAATTACCTGATTTTTATGTTCATCTAAATAAAGCTCTCTACACATAATGATAGTCTGTCCATGCTCTTTTGTTTGTTTGTTTGTTTGTTTGTTTGTTTAAAAGCCCTTAACATCTCAATTTCTTTAATGTAGTTGTCTTCTTTTGTATGTGTAGGAAGTGAACTCAAAGTGTCTTTGGGAAGGAAGTTGGTCTGTGCAGCAAAAGACTAGTGGGTTGAATAAATCTATAAAACTGAGTTTAAGTACATCAGCTACTGCCTAAACTGTAAAGTTGTCAGTCTATAGTAGCATTTATTAGCTATTATTAATGTTTGAACATGTAAATACAGAATGGTGACTGAAGGTAACCTAAAATGTCTTTCTTGTTCACTTTGTAGTGTCACCTTGTAATTTTTAATAGCCACAACAAGTTTTACAAAGAAATACTATTTTCTTCCTGACTGAAAACAGTCCCCATTCATGAACGTGAATAATCAGTTTTCAGGCGTAATCCATACACCCTGTGCTACTTAGGCTGCAATCTCATCATGTCATATACATCAAACAGCGTCATATCACTCCTGTAGTTGGATAAGAGACCTTCAGGGAAAAAAAAAATCAGCTAGACATCTGATATTGATCTTTCCTCTGAAATGACAGTAGCTCCATGCTCTAACACAATGTAAAGTAAATTCTGTGTAATTGTCATTACAGAGTGAATAAAATCATTGTTTGACATAAATCTCTGCAGCCTTAGGGAGTTCATCAGATTGTCAACTGATCCTTTGGCTCTTGGAGGTTGGGTAAAACCGAGATTTTGATTGTAGAAAGCATTTTTTTCCATTAAATGTTGCATAGTATCTGTAACATTTATATATTATTATATCTTCTATAGCTCATATTTCATAGTCAAATGTATTATGGATATCTAAAATATGTCTTGTACTTTTCATTATAATCTTTAAATTATCAGGGAGTATTGTGCTTCTCTATTACCAAGGAGCATTAGGGATTGTAAAGGCTAGAAGTAACTCCCCATTGCAAACCTCACTAAGCAAAATATCCTTTGCTATTCTTCACCGTTACCAGCTTATATCAGTCATTATGTTTGATATCAAATTTTAAGAAATGTTCAGTGAAGGAAACGTGCATGATAAAAATGATGGGAGTGTGCCACTGTCTGAATAAGAAATTGACTGAAAAGGTACATCTAGCCAAGCAGTGATACCTTGTAGAAAGCAGTAAAACTGTCATACAGAAGATGGGGCTTTCTTCTGTCACATGCCATGGGACATACTTGATGTGGTAGGTCCTGTAGATGAGTAACTGATGTGCTTTTTGTCACATGCTTGAGAGAGGCTATGTTGCATTTCTACAGTGAGCGGCTGGGAATACTTCAGTCAATATGTGACAACCTTTGCGGGCTGGTGCTGTCTGAAACCATTTTTGACCCCAGTTGCATCGCCCCAACAGCTGAAAGTCTTTTAGCAATGTGCTGTTTTGCTTTCAGTAACTAAAATCTTAAAGTGTGTGTGTGTCTGTATGTATACACAACAAACCAAGATATATGAAAAAGCATGTGCTTTGGTAATGAAAAAGCAGTGATATCTAGTGGAAGATTAAGCAAAGTCAAAGGCCTCCCAGTGCTTTGTGGACATCAGACTTCTTTCCTAACTTTCAGCGTCTCCTCTATCTAGAACCTAGTGAAGATGTTACATAAATGATGTAATTATGTAAATTTATAATTAAATTCAGTTTGAATTGAAAAACATTGATATCAATTTAAGAGTTCTGCCAGTGCTTTTGTATCTCTCAAACTGTTTTATGGTGCTGCTTTTCATTAATTATATTTTGACAGAAGAAATTCTTGCCTTTTTTTTTCAGACTGAAGAACAAACGGGCCTCTCTGAAGAGCAGCTTAAGACCCTTCTGGAAGAATGTATGGAGCCTCAGAGAACAATAAGCAACGTTACCATGCCAAAGTCTCAGGAATCTCTTTCTTGTGGATTAAGTCCCCCTTGTTACACAAGTCAAGACTCCACTCTTCACTCCACATCTACTCTTTCCAAAATGTTAGTTGCAGACCATATTGTAGGGATGTTAACGGCTCAGGAAAAGGCTGGACTCGAAGACAAAAGCTTATGTGTTAATGCAGAGAGTGAAATCCCTGGCTACTATATCAGCAAAGCATTGGCTGATAGTCACTTATCAAAGGATTCACTGGCCCAAACAGAGGAACCTGATGACCTAGAAGGTTTACAGAAGATGGGCGATAAGAGTATTACTGAAGGTTACTTTATGTCAAGAGCACTCAACACAAAAAGGTTGAAGAAACCTTCTTTCTTGGGTGAACCATTATATTGCATCAGCATGAACAATGAGCCATCCACAGAGGCTGACATTCTCAGCATACCACTGCAAACCAAAGGAGGTGAGACTCTTAACAACCCTTTAGAATAGGCTTTTGATTATGATGAAAAACACCAAGCAGGTTCTCACCAAAGGTATGCACCAATACACACCGATTATTATGGTGGGGCAAGGATGTACTTTTATAAAACATAAAACTGTGCCAAAAATAATACACACAAAATAACAGAATATTTATTAAAATTCTTTCCCTGCCATAATTGACTATAAGACTAGGACTCTTATGAAATATAATATTGATGTTGATTAATTCTGTCAACTGGAAAACAGTGTTGACAACACATATGGATTATCTTTTTGGTAGTAGAAAGTCATGTTCACTGTTCTGTGGAGAGCAAATATTCTCCCAGTAGCTGGTATAACAATTCACACAAAAAATCCAAGTGTTTCTTGAATGCTTTTAATAAGGTAAACTCAATAGTATAGAAACAAACATGACCTAGCTATATTAAGAATAATAAATTGCTTTCAGGGAGTTCAAATTTACAGATAGAAGGTAACAAAATGAATAAATACTGCATAATTTCTATAAATTACTTTTTGTTCAGTAAAAGAAAGAATAGACTTTAACCAGCAAAAAATTAAATTCACCCTATCTGGTATTGTAAAAAGATTTTGGAAATGTCTCTGTTTTTTATGGCCTTTACTTAAATGCAATTATATAGCGATATTGTAATCTAAATCTACATTTAGATTTTTAGCCTAAGACTACTTCTCTTTCTGGAAAGCAAGCTGTTCAAATAAGCCAGACTTTAGGCAGGTACATCTACATCTTTCATTTCTTTCATAAAAGTTGTGACAGTATGAAATTGTTGGTGATTAAAGTGCTATGGTTTAATTGTATTAGAAATCAATAAATTTTGCTAGGTTTGTCAAGATAGATCTTTGTTATACTGGTAATCTATTCTGAATTTGGAGAAATATTTTTTCACATTCATTGGTAATTTAGAATAACATTCTAATACCTCTTTACTATGTTATCATTTCTTAATTATGATCACAACTGTTTCTTTGATTGTTCGCACTTGACCTTTCTACAGTGAAAGGAATGTTAATTTTTTTAAAAGTGATTCCACCTATCAGAAAGCAAGAAGGCTTGTTATTGCTGTTTTTACACTGCCAGACAAACTTGGTATTCAGACTCACCTCCCATATTTGCCCATTATGAGATTGAGGCCATAGCTGCAACAGGAAGAAAATAGAAATACAATACCTGTAGAAAAGGTTGGGTGGGTTTTTTTATTTTTTTGGGGGGCAGTTAGTTTTCAGCTAACTTCACATGCCAGCTTTGCTCTTCACGTAGATGCAAGCATCAGAAGAGTGGAGCAAGGGAAGAAGGAAGTGGTCTGCCCCAGAGGAGAGCAAGGTGCGATGGGGAACACCACAGAGAACCACCTCTGCCAGGGGGCATACTACACCACCAGCCGTCTTCAGCAACCGATAGTGAGAAAAACTCAAGTTTCACTTGCTGCCTTCACATGAATTGAAGTTCTCCTTTAGTCTGAATAGATGTAGTACAGAGTCAAGTTATGAATCAGCCCCAACTATCATCTCTCTTTATTAGTGTATTTTAAGATGAGATGTGTTAAATCAAGCAAAACACCATGCACTGTAGCCACTATGTAGTGAAGTGAGCAGGTAACTGTTCATACCTGTTGTGGTAGACATAGTCACTATGAGGTAATCTTATTGCACAAAAGAGAAAGGAGATTTCAGCTATTAAGTAAATTTCCATATGGGACATCTCATGGTAAAAGTCTTTGAAGTGAATGTGTTAACGTTTATCACATAATAATTTAAATATCTTTGAGTCATAATTATGTGTTGTGTCAGAGCAATGCAATATGGTGTTTCAATTATCTATTTTCAGTAGTGGCTGAGTAATGTTCAACCATATAGACCTCAAATCTGTATGGTTAATAAACGCCTTGGTTTTATGGTCATTTTGCTTACCAAATTTTTTTTTTTGGGGGGTGGGGGGGGCATTCTGAATTTTCAGAGTCTCTAAATCTTTTCATTTTTACTAAAAACCTAAAAACAAAACCAAGGATATCATTACAGATATCATTACCTCATCAGGCTTTGAGTCTTTGTGTCAGTGTCTGATTTTTAAAAATGGTGTGAACAGGTAATCTTTAGGCACAATAAAAGTAGGTGCAAAATAAAACCCACTTCAGAGGTTTGTAATCATTTTTACATTAGTGTGAAGTATTTTGCAGTTATCCATAAGATTAATTATATTCAGATTTATTGTATTCTGTTAATATTACTCTAATGCCAAAACATACCTCCAAAATTAGCATTTAAATAGGTGGCAGTCCATTCTTATTATTTTTGTCAATGTACTGCTTATGAGAAAGTGTACAGCATAAACCAGAAAACCCTGATAACTTTCCATGGAATTAGTTTCCTTCAAAGGTGACTCAGTTCTGTCTTACGCAATTATTCCTGGCCATAAGCAAAAGGTTGTGATTTTTATCAAATTTGAAAAGTTGCCCAATGTATTCTATAGGTAAGCTTGTTGTTAGTTCAGACATGATTAGATGTGCTTATTGTAAGGAGGAATCGAGATCCCAGTGGAGGCCAGTTTGAGGCAAATACATCTGCAGATGAAGGGGTCAGGTGTATTTTTATTTTTAAGAGACATTTACATAGTTGAGCTTTGTTGTGGTCTTAATTCTAAAGGACATTTAAACATTTATGCATGATCTTCTGTAAATAGTTTGATTTTCTAGCCTGCTACACATGGTTTAAACGCTGTGTAGTGCTGTGTAAGCAAACAAAACTGTGTTTGTGTGAAACTGGTTTACCGGAATTTTTGTTTCGGAGTCATTACGGTACTGTAGTCTGTGATATAGATTTACTGTAATACATTATTTAAGGAAAGCATAATTATTAACATCATTCATATATATATATTTGTGTATATATATCTGAAGGAAACTCTCATGTGCCTTCAGACATCTCGAAAAAAGGAGTAATTTGCATCAGGGTCATATGCATGTATGTATAGGTGATGTTTACTGAGATAAACAGAAGCCAGACTTACCCACGCACAGATATGAAAAGGTTGTTATTTCTCAGTTGTATGAGCCAATTGGTAATTATTTCCAGCTCTTTTTTTTTTTTTTTTGGCTATATTAAGTTTTAAGTAGAAGTTGTATCACGAACTGCTGTTGCTTTTTCTTCTTGCAAATAATATTGTGCTTGCAGCCGTTCAGCATATGATTCTTTCCTTTTTTACAGATGATATGAAGATTGAAAATTGAGGGGAGAGTGATTATATGCTTCTTTACACAGCGGTTTTTCTAAAAGTGTGGGTTTCAGACACTCTGAATGCAATGAATTATCATAATTGAAAACTATTCTATGAGGTGATTTATTCTTAAGAGATAATTATTATTATCATTATCATATATTTTTTCAGTTTGATTTCAAAATAAACTCTTGCACGTCATATTGAATTTCCTGGGAGTGTTCTATCTAATAAATAAATGTAAATACGCATTTGTGTAGCTGTGTGTCTGATAGACGTGCATGTCTTTGTTCATGAAAAATATAAAATACAACTTGCAAATTCCATTTCTACTGATGAGACTTTATTAGAACAGATATGAAATGTATATAACAATTTTATCTTTCCTCCTTTACACACACTCTACTTTTTTCATGTAGTTAGCTAAGACCTGGCCTCCATTATCCCAGTACAGTTTGCTGGAGCTTGCAGCCTGTCTGACTGCTGAGCCCTGACTCAGTGAAGGACCCAAATACATACTCAATCTTCTGCCGAGGGGCTGTCTGCTGGACTGCTGGTTTGACTGAAGGTAAAGACTTGCACAAGTCGTCTTCTGGATCAGAACATCAGCACCAGTCTGCTCAGTCCGATTCTTGGTCCTGCGAAGAGTGTAACCATATAGCAAACACTCTTATCCTCTGGTTAAGAAGTGTAACTAAGTGAGGAAAGATCGCAGTCCCTTGTGAAGGCTTGGTGCGAGTAGAAGTGAAGGAGTTCAGAAGCGTGCCCTAGCAGCTACTGGGTTGTGAAACCTTATAGTAATGGCTATCTGGGGGGAGGGTAATACAGCTGTTTTGTGTTTGGGATAATAATAAAAATTCATTACAAGTTTTTGCTTGTCTACTCTTTAACGACTGTTTTTCCTGGATTTTCTACTTATTTACTGAGCTGATGGTTAGTTTTTAATTTCATGCGCTGTAGTGTCAGAATAAGAAGAAATGGTTCTCTATGAAAGGTTTTTTTTGGGGGGGAGAGAGAGAGATTCTAGCAAAGAAAACTCAATAGATTCTCCCGCTGCCAAGCTCTCATTTGACGCAAGCTAAAAGGACAAATTCTTTCTCAGATATTATACTAGCCATTTAACATTCAACAAGAAATGATGTATGGATACAATGTTAGCTATACAATGGCTGCGTTATAGCATAGGGCTTACTTGAAGTAATCTGAATGTTTAAATTAATGCATGTATTGGCCCAGATTTTAATCTCATTTAGGGAGTTGCCAGTCTGAGTGGATGTACACTGCTGAGGAAGAGGTAATCGTGTGGCTGTAACAGAGATCAGAATCCAACCTACTTTATTTTAATTAAAAATGTAAATGGGATACAATATTTGTGACAAGCAAGTGCTGTTTATTGTTTTCTGATATTTTTACTTGTTTTACAACAGCAATAACAAATCCATGGATACTGGGTGTTCAGTGTAGTCCCGTTGCTCTGCACAGGATTGCTCTAAGCACATTTCATGGAGCTTTGCAAATCTCACATAGATGTATTTCTTATCTTTCTTAAAAATTTTAAGTCTGTGTCATAATTTCTTTAGCATAAATATAAACAAAGCAATACTGACAAAGTTTTTTCAAGAGTATTTTCTGGTCTTGTGTGATATTCGTGCAGGACTGTCCACTGGCTGTAATCTTTCCGCAGTCCAGTTATTTTCACATGGAATTCATGTTTTATAGAGTCCTTCTCAAAAACAGTGTTAAAGTGCTCGGATAGTTTTTGAAGAAAACTAAGTTCTGTTTCAAGTTTATACGTAGAATATCTACAATTATATTAAGAGAAATAATAATTAATTCTTACTTTCCTAGTGTATTTTGTTATCTTAAGTCTCTCCCTGTTATGAAAGAGCTTTTCCTAGCACCCTCAAGGAAGAGGTTGTTGCTGACTAAGCCTTACAATATTCCTGAAGCCATGAATACAACTTTTTATTCACATCTGGCATTTCAGGGATAAGCAGGCAAGTTTGAACGACTATTGACTTGAAGAGCATATTCCGACAGGAACTCTACTACTTCACTTCAGGTCTTGGGAAGTGCCGACCGAGCACCCTGCACCAGTTGTAGTCACTGCAAACCGCAGGCACCTAGCGCTCATGAAATGCTATTCCAAAGGTGCTTATGGTCAGTACCTGAACTCAGAGACTGTGTCAAAAATTAGTGACCTAATATTTATCTGTGCTTTGTTTCTACTGCATTATCTTAAATAACAGGTTCTTTGGGAAGATTTTATTTCTTGCTTGATGTTACAGGTGAAATATCAATTCAAGCCCTCCTTTATTTATTTTCAGTTTTAAGTAAAACTGTCGAAAAGAAAATTATTTGGTAAAACATGTTTACTGGTATGAGGTACAGAATAACGGAGATATTATATGAAATATAGGGACCAGGTCATTTGCTGGAACATCACCAATATCAGCATAAAAGGAAAGTTGAGCCCAGGAGGATTCATGGGTTTTTCATTGTTTTTCCAGTGTCTCTGGGTTGTGACCTGCAATAACCCCTCTGTCGAGCTTGCCACTGGAATTCCAGCTGTGCTGGAATGCGGCGGCTTCTCATCAGGGAGCGATGCAGCAGTGATGATTAAGATATTCAAATGAATTTTCATTTGCAGCCTAACTCAGGATTTGGAAACAGGATTTCCAAAATACATACCTTCATTCAGTGTAAGTTGTATTTGGTAAAAAATTCTGACAACTAGCTGCTTTACAGTCTTTCCTAGCTCTGTTCATTCCAAAACACAGCAGAGCACAGGAGACTGATTTTTAAAGTTACCCTTCTGACTTTTGGGCTTTGAGATCTGTTTTATATTGAGGGATAACAAATTTTGTGTGTGCATGTAGGTTTGTGCTGGTTTATGCTTCTTATTTCCCACTATGACTTTATAGCACAAGATAAATGATAATTTTGTTCCAAAAATTTAATATTGGTGAAAGCAACATACCCATGAAGAGAAGATTTTGGTGTGTTTGCATCTATTTGCTGAGCCATATATGACCAAACCATTCGGCCATTGTCACTGAGACTCCTCAGTAATACACGTACAGTGCTGGTGTTCATGGTGGCCAGCGCTCTGCTGTTGATACTGATTTACTCTAGTGGGTATGTTTCGATGCTGCATGGTTTGCCCTTTTAAATTACAAACTCCATAGTGTTTTCCTCTGAAAGAGGAAAATAAGGGTGATTCAATAATTTTCATGAACCATATGTGTGCATATATGTAAGTATATATAAATTATATGTATTAATTTAATATATATTATATATAATATATACTATAAATACATACATTGAGTAGGATGATTTAAAGAACTATAGTGTTGATTTCAGTATACTGTAATGGTATGAGAAGTTCAGTCCAGATTTACAGTTATTATGCAGATTTAGAGTGGTTGAGGGTCTTTTCCGTTTCAAAGAGAAGTGACAGACTAAATATCCCGATTTAAAAAAAAAAAAGTTTGCTGACTATAGACAACAATGATAAAAGGAGTGAAGTTATTCTTATATGTCCAGAATTCAAGTTTAAATTAAAGTAATTCTATCAATGGGTGAAAAATCTTCCAGCTTCATCATAAAAAAAAATAAAAAGAAGAGGAAAACACCCCACAAAAATTCTCAGTCAAATGCTTTTTTCCAAGCCAGACAATGGCTGGAATCTACTTTGTGGATCTGTAGTGCATGTTTTCCCTCTCACTTCCCGAGCAGAACTCCTGCAGAGTCAGGGGACATGCTGAGCACAGAGTGAAACCAGGCTGCACAAAAATTATCATCTGCTGCGTAGATCAGAGAGGAAAGGGCTGCTTACACATGTCATCAGAGTAGCAAGGACTAGTCTAGAAGTGCGAAAAAGTATGCCAGTAATTCATGGGCTAGAAAGGGTGCAAGTTTACCTCCCAATCGGGGGGGATAGGTGAGAGGCTGTTGTTTGCAGCTCAATTTCTGTAATTTCAATAATGATAAGAATTTTTATATGTCATTAAAACCCCCTATTTTCTAGATAAAATTTCAGCAAATAATATGAGAATGCACCTCTTCTCTTTGCTTTGCGTCTTAGAAAGGCTTTCTAACCAGAGCTTTAAATGAGATCTCTCTCTTTTGCTTTTTAGGTGCAAAGTCTGTTAGACTGTTTACACTTCCAAGAGTGCTTCCTCCCCCAGTTACAAAAGAAGAGCCCCACCTCTGGGAATCTCACAGTTTGAAGGGCAGACACAGGAGACAAGGGGGTGTGGCAGATGCTTGGGAAGTTGTTAAATTAGGAAGGTTTTTGAAATCTAGGAAAAATAATAGCTGTGATTCTTTTATTTTTTTTTAAATTTTCAACAGATTTATTTATTGAGAAATAATTGCTCTTTTATTTGTAGCTAGATTTAAAGGTCAGGAAAACTGTTTCCTTTTTAAATAGAATAGAGGCGCTTGAATACTACTAATGCTATAACCTACAGTTATCCAATTATACGTTTCATTGAGGGATTGGCTGGAATCCAGGCGCAGTAGTTAGAATAAAAGGCTCCCTCTCATTTAAGTCTATGATGTGAAATAGTTCACTGCTTGCAATTGAATCTGCAGTACCTTACCTATTTAAAAAAAAAAAAAGCAAACTGGAATGCTCGCAAGTGTGTATTTCTAGAGTGCTCAGGTGCGTGAATAATTTTGATTTACAGGCAGGTATTCTATATTTAGAACTTTTTTTTTCCACTTGAAAATTTGCTGTCTTCTTGTGGAAATACTGTTCTATGCCATTATTTTCTATTGTTTGCTTTGTGTATTTGGTATGCATAGTTTTGGTGGGAAGGGCATTGCCACAGGCATTCTACTCTAATTTTACAATAACACTAAAATGGTCTCTCCATACACATTTTGTGAGTGGAGTCATCAAGAGAGACTGACACAGTCTCTAAGCAGCGCTCAGTTTAGCTCTTGTATGTGTTGCCTAGGCTAGCAGTTCTTGAATTTGAAAGCAGTTGAAAAATTAAAGACAAATGATGTCTGGGCTTCCTGGGATTTGTCTAAATTTGAAAATCCAAGTTTCTCTGTGATACTTGCCTAGTTTTATGGATTTCCTATGGAAGATTTTATCTTTAAGACTTTTGCTTGTCAAACACTTTTCTCTAATGAGTCCTCTTCCTCTTGTCATAACTCTGTTTAAATATTCATACAACTTTGTACACCTGTTTGTTCTTTCTCTCTTGGAAAAGATGACAAATAAGAGCTAGAAATCCCCTTGTGGTTATATTAAGATGCTCTTTTCTATACTCTCAGCAATCCTTTCCAAAATGAATTTATGTTGAAAATTAACCAAGTACCATACTATGGACTTCACTACAAAATCATGGCAATATCAGTAAAAAGTGCACTGTTGTCATTAAGATGCAGATCTTGCTACAGTTATCTCAGTCTTTATCTCCATAGGTTATCAATATCTACAGGTTAAACTACTACACCTCTTGAACATAGGTTTGATGCAGATGACCACTTGAAAACTTAAGCTACTGTATTTACATGGGCTCTGAGAAGAGCGTGCTATGGTAAGAAAACATTGCACTCTCTGCAGTAGCATGAAACTCAAAGATTAGTTATGCAAAAAAAGATGGCCAAGTACCCAATAACACTAGAAGTAGCATGCATTAGTTGGTACACTTCCATGTCCCACTGATGAGTCTCCAGGGAGCTGGGAACAGCATACGTCCCACAGGGTTCACCTATGGAGTTTTTGCCCTGTGGGCTGCGGCCATTTTCCATGCTCTTCCTGCTTAGTTTTTCTTTGGCAGTTGTTTCGTTGGGCAAGTACAGGCCTAACTGACCTCATCTATAGCTCTTTCTTGTGTCCTATTGTCTTCACACTCCCCAAGCAACAAGTGGACGGACTTAACCTATGGGTTAACACAAGGCATATGTCTTGCCTTTATTATTCTAAGGTATGTATCATGTTCAGATACTACACTGATATAAGCTACATAAATGCATGCAATAAATTAGCATGAAAGTTTGGCTGGGGCTCAGACAAGGTCATTGGAATGGGCTGCCAAGGCTGTCTTCCCCCACATCAGCAGCAATTCTCTTTTTAAACTTCCGTGAGACCTACATATATCTATATATATAGATATGTCTGTTCATACAATTGATTGGCTTTCTAAATCCAGAGAGTATCTCATTCTTCCTGCAAGTACAGTAAAGAGATTTCTCCAGGTGGGAACTAACTTTTTTTTTTTGTAGTTCTTGCTCTTCTTGGTGCCCCTGGGAGGCAAGAAGAGAGTTTGAGACCAGAACTGCAGGACATGTGGTACAGCAGGCCCAGATAAGATCAGACGGGTTACACTGGCGGTGCACTCCCACAAGAGACTACCACATCTCACTCCAGAGAAGTGAAGCAGATGATCCTGTAACCGGCGAGGGCAGAAATTCAGCAGCCACTCATATTTTGGAAGCAACAGGTCAGGAGCACTTTGTCTTTTTTCTCCTTGTTCGCAGTGGGATAAAATGAAATATACAGGACTGTCCTCAAAAATTTAGTGACAGAAAAATAGGAAAAAACTTCATAGAACAGGACTCTTCATCCTCAGGAAAAGGAGATGTAAATATTCATGTTGTATACCTGCAGGACCCCCTAAATACACTTCTCATGTGCATATCACTCCTAATATAGCACCGGCTTTGCTAAAGGGCTCGTGAGACAAAATACTCCTGTAAGTAAAAACTGAGCAACTAGTCTTAACTGCTCTTACTTCTAGCAGCATGTTCCAGCAGTTGATATAGTGCCACATCATCAGCTTTTTGATCATGCTAGCAGTCTCAGTCTAGAAGAGATATTAACAGATATTCATCTGCCCCTGCAGATAGCCATCATGCTGCCGCTTTTCACTGAAAGAAAGAAAGAAAGAAAGAAAGAGGAGGTAAGCCTGGCTGGGGATGATTGAAATCCCTCAGAGAGTGTTTTGCCTTGTGGCTGCACCAAGGGCAGCATGGCTGCATCTGCACTTATGGAAGTCTTCAGTGAAGCCTTCAGAATCAAATTTGCCAGCTGTCTATGCTACCTAACTGCAGAAGTACCTTCAGGTGGACAAGCTGTTATACCTGCGGTGAAAGCTCAGGTGCATCCCCTCATCATAGTTTTAATGTAAAGAATGTAGAGATGTCTTGCTTTGAAGCCCAATTTGACATGAATAACATTATCAGTGATCCACAGAAGTATTATAAAACGTGAATAAAACTAGAGCACAAAGGTGTAAATATAAATGTCCTTGTTGGTTTATTGTTCTTTGTATGAAAGAAGCTTTATTGTACAACTTACACAACTTTAAAATGGAAAAATGGTTAAAAATGTTTACAAAAAAGTATGTCCTTAGAAAATTATGCTAGCAAAAACACTGGGAGGAGGGAAGCAAAAAAAAATCTTCAGTGTGCAAACATTTTATAAAAATAGAAATACTAACTCTACAGGTAGCATTTCATGATAAATTATTTAAATAGCATATCTACACAATTATGTGATTAACTATTACAATGGCAATGAGAAAATAATTTATAAAAATACAAGCAATGGTATACAAGATGACAGGAAAAATATAACACAACATTAGAAATTGTATTTGACATTTTGTTTTCTTCCAACGCCATTTCCTTACTGGGAATATATTTTCTGCAAAGAAATTTTGACTATGTACAGCATTAACTTTTTAGTACTACAGTAGCTTTAAAGTTTGTTAGACATTTGAACTCTGCTTAATCCAAAGGTTTTTCTCAGTCACACAACAATGAGGTAATATTTGTACGTAAAACTTTCACCATGTTAATTTCTTTTCCTTTTTTGAAAAGACAAGGAAATATAGGTATAAGGATGCTGCCCCTTCTGTTGGGGAAAACAGTCTTCTAATGTACATCAAGCCCTCTCCCTCTTTTGCAAGGAGCTCCTGAAATTCTCTCTAGTCCGTGAAGAATTCCTTCTTTTGTAGCTGCACATCACTAGTTGCAATAATCAGTGTGCAGCAGCACAGTTACTGATGGCAGTTGTGCCTCTCTCTGCAATCTCCTCAGGGCAGGTATTCTGGTTTTGTGTAAGGCCCACTGACCAGTGGTAAAGCACTGCAGACATTTCCCAGCATTAAATAACCGCTAAGATGGTAAACGGCATTCCCTCATCTCTACCACTATGGATGAGTCAGGAACTGCTACCATCTAAAGGGACTCGAGTTTTAGCACTGCAGAAGAGTTGCCTGCCAGGCTACCAACTGCCTTGCATAAAGAAAGGAAAAGCCAACATTGAGCTCAGACTGAGAAAAACAAACATCCCATTCCCCACCCCACTGCTTTTCCCTGCACCTCAAAGCCTTTATGGGAAAACTGCTCTTTGTAACAAATACATCACCACTATCTGCTCCAGACAAGATTTTTTTTTCTCAACTAAACCCCCTCTAGTTTCAATATAGAACAGAGTTAATAAATAATCTGTATTTACAATCTTACAGTCATGAAGACTTGTAACAATGATTAGGTGGATAGTCTTGACGCATTTCTTGTTGTTTTAATCAATAATCCCTCAGTCATTGTAACATCAAGGATAGGTAAAAAATAAATATTTTACAATTTCAGTATTTTATCTACAGGCCCCTTCCTCTCCCCTCCAAAGAAGTGAGGGGTTTAAAGCATCTATGGCATGTAGAAAAGGAATGTTTTCATTACTATTATTTTTGTGCCTTTTTAACCATAAGAAGCAAAGCACACGCTGGTTTCCTGAAGAACAGCACAGTGCTAGCTGAGATGGCGGTGCTTTCTGGCACCATATCTGAAATAAAACATTTAAACATAAGAAAGATCTGCATCTAATCAGGAAAAAACAGAATCTAATTGTAAATCCCAGTTCTCCAAAGCTGGTGTGATCCAGTGTGCCAGTTTTTATCCTCTTTCCCCCTCCCACCATGGAAATCAGTTTTAGGATATCTGTTTTGTCCTGTGTAATAGAGCAGCTGATCTAGCTCACCACAAATAGAGTAAAAGGCTGTGTTTTCATCTGAAAGATATGACATGTAAAATGATAATCATTTCTCCAAGTTAAATAGATGTAAACCAAGGTAGCGCAGCCCTCATTAAAAAAATTCCTCTCCCCCATAAAGAAAAAAGACTTAAGAGTTCACCCTCCCACCCAAAAACCCTTTTCCCCACACAATGAAAGGTCTTCAGTTTAAGTAGTCCACAGCACATCCAAAGATGTTCTTTTTACAAAATGCTACTCCATGGGACCTCCAGTTAGAGAGGCAGTGACACTGCACTGCGATAAACAGCAAACAAATGTCTTTCCTACTGAAAGAAGTGTGCTTGTTCAGTGAAGACAATTCTCATTTGCAAGACACATTTGTTTCCTTCCACTTCAGCAGAGGTCAGATACCAAGTATGTTCTCACTTTCATTCTCTCAAAAGCATTCTCTTGAGGCAGGTCATGTGTTTTGAGTCCACATTTACGCAGAAATAAGAAAGGAAGGAATAATATAATGGTCCCAGGATTTGTAAGGCTAAACGTTTCAGAAGGTGCAATACCAGCATTTTTAAATAGTCTCTGGATCCAATAACCTTGTGATTACGGATCTGTGAAAAAGAAAAAAATTAAGATATTGAAATATTTGTGTATTGTGCATGATTACGTCTAAGACATTAATCCCTAGAGACATTTGTAAAGAACATATTGGTAAAGAAAACTGAAAGCGCTTAGGTACTTTCTTGAGTTAGACTTCAGAATCTAGTCTATGTAACCATTACATAATGAAGTCAGAACTTTCAAGAAGACTAGGGCACTTGGAGCTAGTCATATGCGCTTACCTCCACTGAACTGGAAGAGTGTAATATATGGACAACCTTCAACTTTGCTTGCTTTTAAGCAAATCAGTTTTTTGCATGTCAGACACTGCTCTCTTGCTTGCTAAAGTCAGTATTTTGCATTTTCACCTTGGACTTTTTTCAGCTATGTTGATTCATTCTAGTCAGCGTTTTAAAGGAGATTCAAGATATATTTCATATCTGCAAGTTAACATGGATTTCTGATACTTTGAAATAACAGGATAGAAATATACTTAGATTTTATACATTTAAAACTTTTAACTGTAAAGAGTTTATCAAGAAAGTGTCCTGTTTCTGCTTGCAGAACTTGCGCGAGATTAAGCCATGAAAGATCATGGGTTAACTTTCCCCCTTAGCTCTTATTTCTTGATCCATTCTATTTTTCTTGAGAGCAGCTTTCTTGAACCAATTCATTTATATAGGATCTCTTAAGTACAATGTCTTGCTTACCTCTGCATTCATATTTAAGATCTGAGAAGAACACCATTTCTTGGGAGAAGACAAATAATCCTAGCCGACCACCAGCATAGGTTTTATCATAGATTGGTCCCGAGTCTGCCATGATTTTCTTCCCTTCATACATTACAACCCTACAAAGACACAAGGGTCAGCCATCTTTGACAAGTTTCTGTTAGGTTCATCTTTACAGACATCCACTTTCCTTGGGATAATTACTTAAGATAAAAGGGTGATGCTCACCTGATGTAACCAGTCTTTGGTCTGTGGCTAAGACGCCATCTGTATGCGGTGAAGTCTTTCCAGCCTATGTGACGAGGGTCATGCCACAAAGTTCTCACCTACAAAAGAATATTTTTTTATTAACCAAAGGCCTGAGATAACATAGCCATTATTTTGACATGAAGGTGCCTTGACAATCATCATTTTGACTAGTAAAGGCTTAGAATAAGTCATTAGGCTCTGTAATGGGGTCTTTTGAAGTCAACTGCATTTAAATTTACTTTTAAATATGTAAATAGGAAACTACTCCACAATTCCAGAAACAATTGATTCACTGCTGCTGGAAAGCTTATCTGCAGCACGCAATCCTGTTAATTTTATACAATATTTTGTAGGATTTGGGGTAATACAAGGTTATTGGTCTTTGCCAAGAAGAGTATATGCCATTCTTATCAGCAGACCCCCTGTAAGTGTCTAATTTGTTGGAAGAACAGCCTGCCTTACAGTGAACGAGAGCAGGTTATCAAAGTGCCACTCTTACCTGGCCAGGAGTGTTTCCTGTGTGCCACAGAGCATTACGAAGGTGTTCTCCTGGACCGGTGGTAGAATTCACAACTTTGATGGAGAGACCTGAGTAGCCTTGAGCTTTGGTTGGTGTGGAGTCCCAGTAAGACTGGGTGATCTGCTTCCACATGACAACATAGAAACGACTGCTAGATTGGTAGCCAAATACAAAGCCAGCATAATCATCATCCCTTTCTGTATTGATGAAGAAGGTGCCACTGAAGTCCACAGCATTGAATTCATCAAAACCTATGGGGGCATTAAAGGAGAAAGTTTTAGGCACTGCTGTTTTGCAATTCTTAAACAGCTCCTTAATAGTTTCTCAGGTTCTCCTCCTCCTCCTCCCCCCCACCCCCAACCAAAAAACAAACAACACTGTAATACTTGTTAAAGTTTTCCCCTTACCAACTGCAAGGCCAGGGTCACAGTTGACTGTCTGAACCAGTTCTTTACCCTGGTGACGAACAACCCAGTTTGGGTCATTTTGGGATGTTCCTTTGGGATCCAGGGGAATCATCTGAAATCTTCGGAAGTCAGTCTCGCTAATGTCCACATTTTCAGGGCAGATATCATCAACGTCTGGCACGCTGTCCTGGTCAAAGTCATCTTTGCAAGCATCTCCACGTCCATCGCCTGCAGGACACAAGTAATTTCACTATTATATCACCATTGTTGTTTGTTTCCAAGTCTTGCAACTTGGAGTTGAAATCTTAATTGCAGATCTCTGACTGCCCAGGTATGCTGATGGACACACTACAGAAGCCACAACAGCTACTGTATTAATGCCTTTTCACTCCAGCCTGGTAGTGACTTAGGAATAAGTTGTATATGTGGTCATTTTCACATTGCTCCCTATTAATGAGGAGCATTAAAACACCAGTATAGACATTCTATCTTTTTGTTACTTGGAAGTTTTGTCCATCCCTAAATAGTGTGAAAAAAAAAAATACGGCAAGCTATTAGAAGATACTCTTAAAATGTTACTGTGATACTGGCCATCTTACCATCAGAATCAGCTTGATCTGGGTTGGCAACCAATCTGCAGTTATCTTTGTCATCAGGGATACCATCATTGTCATCATCATGGTCACAGGCATCACCTTTTCCATCCTTGTCATGGTCAGCTTGATTGGCATTGGGCACATAGGGGCAGTTATCAAGATTATTTTGATGGCCATCTTCATCTATGTCCTGGTTGTTGTCGCACTGATCACCTATGCGGTCAGAATCAGTGTCTTCCTAAGAAAGGGAAAAAAATAAAGAACATTTTAAAAAGCCACTTAAAAAAAGGCTGAAATACGAGTCTTAATAGCTAGAATTAATTGGGATTTCCGCTTGCTTTAGCAAGAGCTAAGACAGATGTAGTGAGGTATTAGGATTAACACATGCTTAAAGCTGCCTGGGCTAACTGCTTTTGGGCTGCTTTAGTGTTGCCCTGGTTTTAATTTGAATCCACAGCAGCAGAAGGCAGTGTGGTCATCAGCTTCTCTTCTTCTCCCTTCTGCCATGTGACTCTTCTGTCATTAGTCTACCATACTGGACACAGGGTACTTTACCTCCTGCCTTCTCTGGCAGCTCAGATAAGGTCTGGCACCCAGATAAGGGTAAGACTACTCTGTATCTAGCCAGTAGAGACTGTAACATTAAAATATAGTCCAAGTAGTCTTGGTTTTACAGCTTCCACACCATATCATAATTTTCTTTATCATAAAAGCCTATAATGCTCTTCACGCTCCCTGACTCATCAGTCAAGATAGTTATTCCCTTAGTGGTCAAAGACTGCATGAACTGCTGTGCCGTGCTTACTGATCACGTATTTCAGCCAGTCATTTTCTTAGTCAGCTTCTGAAATAAGAAAAACAATCCAGTCATCCCTGAGGCTGCCTCAAGGTTTAGTCTAGCAGTCTCCTCAACACTGGTGAATGACCCTGGTGTTGATGTAGACAGAAGGCATACCACACAGTTTGAATAGCTACTAATCCTGCCATTTGAAATCTAGTATCTCCGGTTCTAGAACCCAATTAGAGAAGTGTTTGAAAAACCATTAGTCTTAAAGTGTTAAGAGAAACATTGCCTGAAAGGATCTTCAAGTATTTTCCACCCTCAGGTGGGGTAGTAAAGCAAGCAACAAAGACTAAGAAATTTTGTATTATCTGTTTAAATCCTTGAAGTAACACTGCTTTTAGGCTACATGACCATACTATACTAGATTCCACTGATTTGCAACAGCTTTTCTAACCCTTCAAACATTGCAGTTGTGTCCCTGAAGCTATTGAACTTACAGCCTTGTACTTGACAGGATGGCACAGGCTTTATCTAATTCTGCCTTCAAACGTTTTTGAACGAGTAAGTTGTGTGAGAGGCTGGATGCCCCTACATTTTTATGAAGGGGAATTTTAAAAGTGTCAGAATACGCCTTTGCCTTAGAGAAAAGCAACCTGTGCTGCCTTCAACTTCCTGGTAGAAAAGTTACCTTTGAAATGGAGCTGCTTCGAACTTAAGGACAAAGTTTAAAGAGCGACTTTGTGTTTAAGTGAACACAGCACTACAGGCTATGAAAAGGGTACTTCCTACCTAACTAGATTTCATACAGTGCTCCCACGAATTTCATATCCTCACTGTGAGAATCACCACAACTGACAAAGCTAAGAAATGTTTGGGAGACTAGTACACACAGTAGTCTCGGATCTTCACTAGAGTTCCTTCTCAGAAAATACCTAGCAGCTGTTTGAACTGTGAGAGCATGTTATTTGATAAAGGCACCATTTGGCAAATTAATAAGAATGACTCCTGACAAGTCAAATTCAAGCTTTAACTTGTTGTTCAAATATTTTCTACAATACACAACATTCTATATTTTTTATAATACCAGTCTTCTATTTATAGAATACAAATCCCCTACCTGGTCAGGATTGTGTTCCAGCGGACAGTTATCACACTGATCTCCAACACCATCCAAGTCCGTATCCCTCTGGTCTACATTGTAGACATATTGGCAGTTGTCCCTTTCATTAAGGACCCCTGCAAAATTAAGGAGAGTTCATGAATGAAAGTTAGACCTCTAAATGCTGCAAAGGACTGTGTAAGGCCACCACATGCTTCTTGATGTATTTTTGAAAGCGTTTTGAGTGGCATTTGAAAGCTTTGAAACTTGACTCATCACTAGCTCTGCCACACACTTCTGTTCCTACTGCCTGCAAGAGTAGAGCTAGAATTTAACTGTGCCAAAACGTGTGTATTTCAAAGCAAATTTCCATTAGCTGTAACTGTTACTTCAGTAGTCTTTATGCCCTGAAACCACCAGAGGAAAACTTTTGTGTGTTCAGGGATGAAATTCTGGTAGGAAATCAGTGGTATGCTGGGTACATTTGATCAATCTGTGATTAGAAAACCATCTAAAGGAGTGATTAGAGGCCACCTACCATCTCCATCAATATCCACCGCACATGCATCTCCTTCTCCGTTGTTGTCAGTGTCAGTTTGATCAGGGTTGTGGTTGTAGGGGCAGTTATCACAGCGGTCACCAACATCATCCCTGTCATAGTCATACTGCTGTGGGTTGTAGATGAATGGACAGTTGTCCTGCAAGAGCAAGAAAAAAAAAATATCAAACTTTAAAAAGAGTCAAATCAAAACTAACCAGATTCTGGTTATGCTTGTACCACTGTATGAAAGGAGAAATGAAAGGCAGGGAAACAGTTAAAACTGGAATGCTTCTATCTCAAAACACCCCGTTGCCTGCATGAGTGTAGGAATGGCTGAATAAAAATGAAGATTCACTTCCAAAGCTCAACCAGCTGCAGAAAGTTTGTCTGCATAGTTATGCATATCTAAAGGTTTCTAGGATAGCTGTCAGTGCCAGCAATTTCCTATAGTCCTCTCTTGAGATTAAGGTCAGAAGCTAGACCGCAGCCTTAGGAAGGGGAATGGGAGAGCTACATTCTCAAAAGCTGTTCTTTTGTGTTGTCTTACCCGGTCATCAGGAATACCATCGTCGTCATCATCATTGTCACAGGCATCACCAACCCCATCCTTATCATAGTCTTCCTGGCCAGAGTTGGGCAGATTAGGGCAGTTATCCTAGAGAGGAGAAAGTACACAGATGTGTTTACTCCTGGCATGATTGCAATAGGGATTTTAGCAGGTAAGATCTAATCATTAGGCAAAATCATAATACCTCAATCAGATAGGTTTTATCTTACTGTAATTCTCTCAATTTTAGCTAGTCCTTACTATGAGCATAAGTCTTAGAAAGCCATAGTTCAAATCATTTTTAGAACAAAGATTTGGCTGCTTTTGAGAATCTTACCCTCTTTTTCTTCGCCTGTAGATAGATATCTGTCAAAGCAAAGCTGATATAGGTATAGCCTAAACTAGAGTCTTTCTAGAACATTTATAACAAACATTTATAATTGTGTCAGGCTTCATTTTTTTTCCCATCTTGCAGGAATATCTAAAGCAACAGCAAGAGCCTCCTAGCAGTACCTTGACAATGGTATCCCTACACAGAGGGGTGTTTTACCAGTTTTATTTGCAGAGAGGATAGTTTAATAGCTCTGTCTAGAGAGAGACTTGCTTTGTACCTCAAACCTAACATATTTTGTATATTTCTCAGATAGACAGGCTGTTATAACAGCAGATGGGAAAACAGGATGAACTTACTTTTTTACAGTGGTAAGTGGCATTGGCAACACAAACAAGGTTCTCATTTGGCCATCCATCCAAGTCAGTATCTTCTCCACAGATTATGCCATTGCCAGCATAGCCTGGTTTACATTCACAGCGATACATGGGGTCACTGAAATGGCCAAGGTAGTTGCATTTGGCATTCTTGTTGCAGTCATGTGTTCCATCTGTGCACGGATTACGTGGCTTGCAGACCTAGAAGACCACACAGAAATTAAATCCACTGGAAACATCTTTTCATCCCTCATTTTTCCCCAGAGATTCAAATAAAACATAGAGAGTACATGTGTATTTTGATCAGAGATCTTTTAGTCAGAAAAAAAGCATCATACATTCCTTTCTTCCACTCCCCAACTCCAGTAGCAGTCTTAGCACTAATTATTATTTTTCTTCTTCAAACCTTACTTATTTTCTAATGGAGCCAAGCACTAAAATATCTCTAAGACACACATTGTTGGATCATAAGTGAATTCTGATTAAATTACTCTCTTAAAATTATGTATAACATCTGAACCCTCCACAGCTGAGGAGGAAAGTGATTTTTAAAACTCATTTAACTCCAATAGAAACTGCCTAATGCTCCTCCTGTTCCGAATCACAGAGGACAGTGTTTTATTACGTGTACCAAGTCCTTCTTCCCTGAAATGCATAAGTGCTTTCTCTTGTTTAGAAACTTTGATATTTCGTAACCCAGAACAGTTCTCAAGTTGACAATACCTGTTTGTTAGCCATGGCATCCTCAACACTGCGACCAAATGGCTGTGTCCCAGTGAAACGTGGTGGACAAGGCAGACAGTTGTACCCAGGTTCAGTATTCTCACACCTGTGTACTCCGTTGAAGACAAAGCAGGCATCGGGAACCTCTTTGCACTGAAATATGAGTTTGAGATAGACGAGAACAACAGTTAGTGTTATAACACTGGGATTTTATTCTCCCTTCCCATTTTGTTTCACTCCCTTTCAAGGGGCAAGCTCTAGTCTTCTTACCTCATCAATATCTTGGCAGTGGACCCCATCACCATGATAGCCAGCAGGACAGGCACCACACTTCCAGGAACCATCAGGGGAGCTGGTACAGGTAGTTCCCGCAAAGCAGGGATTAGACAGACACCCATCTGAGAAACAAATGAGAAAGTGTTAACATGAGGGACACCTACCATACTGCCACAGTACTGTATTTGGCCAATATGCTGGTTTAAAGTTCTAGCACTTGTGTTTTACAGACTTATGTCAAATTTTTTAATCAGTATTTTCAAGATTTTCCACAACCTTCAGATGTTTATGGGAAAATGGATACTCACCAATTGGACAGTCCTGTTTGTTGCAGACCTGCGTCCCTCTAGCTTCACCTACGCAAGTCTTTCCACCATACTGAGGCTCAGGATTATTGCAGAGACGGCTACGCTTTTGAAGTCCTCCTCCACATGTCACTGTGCAAGCATCCCATGGAGACCATGGTCCCCAGTTGCCATTAACTAAAGGGAGATACAAGTTAGAAGACATGTATAGCTTTAAATTCAGTGGTACAACTAGTTTCTACCTGACTAAGGACTATTACTTTTGTAGTGAGAGCACTTCAGACATAAATAACAGAAGTAACAGACTCCACGGAAGAGCCACAGAAAACAGTTTAGTTTCACCTAAAACTAACCTGTGAGGTTTTACCTAGCCCGCTTCTAAGTTTAAAGAGAGAAGATTACTAGAACTAGATTATATAGCAACTACTCAGGAAGTTCACCGTTTAAGCTACTGAATAGTAGTTACCACCTGGACACACTTACTTGGGCAAGGATCTTTCTGGCAGGATTTGTTTTCTCTTGCCTCACCCTCACAAGGTTTGCCATTCAGCTGTGGTACTGGAGAGTTGCAGAGACGAATTCTGGTGATGATGCCCGTGCCACAAGTGACAGAACATGATGACCATGGTGACCAGTGACTCCAGCCACCATCCTGTTTAACTACAAGAGAGAAATGTCTGTTATTAAAAGGGTTTCTGAAGAACAGACTTCAGCTGCACAGCACTAGCAAAGCCAGTACCAGAACTGTACCAAAGACTCCACATACATTGGATAGCCTCAGCACCGTCACAGATCAAGTTGTTTTATCACTAGAGAAATTGCATACCTAAACTGGCCTCAAATTTTGTCCTGGGGGCAGTGCTCTAACATGCTAATTTACTGCATTAACTATCTGTTCCCCTTTACCCGATTAATACAAGTCCTTAAAGCCAGAAGCCAATGCTCCATCCCAGTGATGGAGCTACATGGTCATCTTTGCTGTTAACATTAAGCCAATAAAAGCGGCCTGTGTTTTATTACCAGTGTGAGCAGATTAAGTACTTACATCTCTTATCACACTCCTGAAGGTGGCAAGTCCGAGTTTGTACAGAAGACCCTTCACAGCGGTTATTGAGACTGTCACAGGATCGCCCTCTCTGCTGAATCCCATTCCCACAGGTCACAGAACATGAAGTCCATTCAGACCAAGGAGACCATCCATCATCTGCGTAGTCGCTAGCTGCAGAGGGATACAGCTCTGTTATAGCTCTGAATAAGACTCCAGGTACATGTTTTTCCTTTTCTCCCACCCCTCTCTCCACAAAAAAAAGGACACAACTGTCCTCAGAAGCCACATGTGTCTTCCCTTCTTGTACAAGACAAAGGCCATGAACTCAAGTGTTTCACTGCTCACGTGCATCACCTAAGTGATTAGCCTCAAAGAGGCATCAGGGTAACCTTACTCCAGTGGTGCAAGGTTATATCCAGTTGTGGTATACTTTAGAGCAGCATGCGTCTAGCTAGATGAAGCCAACTGCTATAGAAGTGTGAAGGTATTAAGTACTTACGCCAACATCGGGGGCAGCACTCCCCATCAGGCACAGTGGCATTGGAACAAGGCATGAGAGGACAGGACACTTTCCGGCATATAGTGGCAGAGTTCTATAAAGAATTGTGAGAATTGAGATAAGCAAGACAAATATAAACAATGTCTGGAGTCTGGTTAAATGATAGAGATCTCTTCTGCAGCACTTAAACACTCAACAGCGCATCCAAAGCAGAGATCCTTCTATTTAGAGCTAACACAACCCAAGGGTAGTCCCAGGTATTTTTAGTCAAACTTAATCTCATTTCCATTCTCACCCATTTTTCAGTCAAGAGTGGAAGTATTTTGGTTTTGCAAATGTTGATCAAGAGTAGCTACCAGATGCTGGCTAGAGCAAAAGACTATCACGTGATATCCAAAGTATAAGGTCAGACTTCAAGGGAATGAAACAAGAATGAAAAGCCAACTGTCTTTTCAGCTAATATGGATTTAAGCTGATTATATGGTAAAGATAAAATGAGTTTAGTGGACTCTGGTCAAGAGCCATGAAATCTGTAACTTATACTTAGAGGCCTTTGATCTTTAAGCCAAGCAGGCAGGGTAAGAACACCCACCTCCAATCTCAATGAGACCTAAAGGGCAGCCTGTAGTTTTGCTTCTTGAAGGTAGCAGCTTGGTCAGAAGAATGCTGTCATGATTGCTATTTTTAATCTCTCCAAGCAAATGACTACATTAAGGCAATTACAGCTAACACTGAGTTAAGAGGGTTAGTAGGACAGAGGTAAATGCAGAAGTCACAGTATCATTTGCTGACTACAAGACAAAAGATGTAGAGACCTAGAGAACCAGATGCAGAACTTGGTGAGATGCCTTGGATTGCACATGTACAAATACTCAGCCTTTAGTTTCTAAACAGCGGCAGGCTAGTTAACCCACTCTTTGGTAGACTGGTACTCCAAGATGCTTTTGCTAAGGTATAGTTACAGTCAAAGGGAGCAAGCAAAGAGTTTAAAGAAACTCTGAAACTGTTTTGGTGTACTTTTACAACATTCCACTTTACAACAAGTGGAGCACAAAGCATAATTATCTTGCCAGGTGATCCTGGGATTTAAACAGCTAAACTGAAATCTGGAAGGAACTGCTGTTCTATATAATCTGTAACAGCTAATAGGACACAGCTAGAAGCATTTGTTAGGTAAAGGAAAACCCTGTAAGTTTGTTGAGAGCCCTTACTGAGTACTAGAATCTCTTTTCCTACTAAGCCAGCAGAAGGTTCAGTGAGGACAGAAGGTAGATCTAAAGTATTCCAGGGACCAAAGCTGATAGTACTATAAATTTGTTCTATTGATGCTGACTTTTAGTTCACTCATGGACTTACGTAAAGAATACAGGCATTCCCCAAATTAGGGAACTAAAAGTGTGTTAACAGCTGTATCAGAGTGATGTTTTGGATAATTTTCTAAAATACTGCCATTGTGACACTGTATGAAAGCTGCCTTTATACCAGAGATCTAGTAGGATGAAATAAACTGAATAATTCTCTGGCTACTGTGGTATGCCCAGTTCTGTGAAGGATTCACTCTTTCTAACAAAGAATGTCATTCAGAAATATCTGTTAATTTCAACTCGTGAATTTATGTAGAGAGGATTTATGAATGTGAGGAATCTTACCTGGCAGGTACATTCAGTGCAGCTGTCAATAGTCCACTCTTCCTTATTTTTGTGCAAGATTCCATTATGAATGCATACTCCAGGAGTGATCTGGACCACTTTGGCAATGAGTTCATTTTCTTCAGTCTTGGGAGGTAGGGGGAGGCAGGACAAAGAAGCAGAGAGAAGATATTTAGAAGTTAATACAGAAAACAGCCTTTTCCACAAAGTCAGAGTAAAGTTATTACTGTTTATCCAGGCTCTCAAAGGGCAGGTTATATTCATTCACTAAGTGCCAGTTAACGAAAGGTACCATGAATTTAACGAACACTCACCACTTTGCGAACTCTGTCTTGAAGTGTTGTAACCATGGACCGGAGCCCTTGCAGTTCCACAAACATATTTGTTAGTTCATCACAGGAAAAACCACAGACTGCTTGGATGTCCTTTGTTTTATGGCCAATGTAATTAGTGCGGATAGCTGGGCTGGAACCATTGATGGGGTTGTCCAAAGTGATGATTGCACTAGTGGCTAAGAGACAAAAACGCACATAAAGTAAATGCATTTTTTTTTTTAAACCATATGCATTTATCATTCCAGGGTAACACCTGCTAAACAGCTGCCACCAGATTCATTAGGGTGCCTGCAGAAATATAATCTTATTTCTTATGCAATGTGGATTTGCATGTCAGCATACTTCTGAGTTCTGTTTCAACTTGTCTTTCTAACGTAACGAGGAATCTTATTTTTAATAGGTCATTGGATTCAGAAGATTGCAGACTTACAGCTGGAGCAGCCTTTGTTCCTCAGGATAGTTTCCAGAGTTGTCCCAAACACAAACCGCACATTCTGCAGCAGTCCCTGTGGACAGAGGAAGAATTACAGCTACTTGCAGCGACTGCAAGGGAAAGAAGTACAGCTTGCATGGAGAGAGCTGGTAGGCTCTTAAGGTCATGTAAGATCATTAAGAGTAATTTCATGACTGACAGATGGCAAAGCGAAACATGTTGCTTTATTGTCCTTAATGATAACAAGCCCTGCTTCCTAACATTCTTTGGTCATCTTTGACCACAAGGACCCAGCAACTCTCCAGGCAGACAGGAAAAAAACCCATGAATTTCTGAATCTCATATAAGGAGCTGAGCAATGAAGCTACAACTACCTGGCTGGAAGCTTCAGTGCCTTCTTATTGCTGCAGAAAGTTCTATCCCTACAAATCTAATGCTTCAGCCTTCAAACTCCATTATTAAAGTTTAGTAGATTTAGAGGTGGTCCATCAGATGTACACAAACTAGTGAGTGGTGGAACCCTATCTCCCTGTTACCCCTGTCTTTGTAGCTATTTAGGCTGGTTGAGTAGCTAATGCACTTTCAAGGCAGATGACTGAAAATACTAGGCAAAAACATAAGTGAAAGTCTTACCTGGAAGTTGTCATTGACTCCCCCTTTGGCAATGCGGAGCCTGGCACTGCTGGCCAGGTCCCTAGTGAAGATGTTCTGGATGGGTATGTCCAGTTCGGCATTCTCCATTTTCTCACACCCCACATAGAGCTGAGCCCGGTCCTCCTGCACAAACAGGGTGATATTCTTCCAATGTCCTGTAGCTAGCAAGGCATCCTCTACTGACACTAATTGCTGCTTGCCATCACCAGAAAGGCTCAGGTCCAGGGTGCCTGCCTTGCCATTTGATACTAGACTGAAGACATGGCCAGAGCCATCTTTCTGTTCCACGGACAGCAGCGTGCCTCTACTCTTCTTGGCTTGCCGGAGAGTGGCCAGGAGGATGAAGCCCTTCTCAGCATGGATGGCATCTAATAAGTCTTGGAACTTGGAGTCAGGGACAGCAGGGATGCGACTGGCATCTTCAATGCGGTAAGCAGGGCTGGAGGATTCTGGTCCCTTCACCAGGTGCACCCCAGGTGCCCGGCGCCCAGCTCCCTTCCGAATGAAGCCGATGAGTTCAAAGAGATCGAAGACGCTGTTATCATCACTCCTGGACTCTGCAGAGAAATCAGAACAAGCATCATGAACAAGGGACAAGAAGAAGCTGAATAGGTGCATATCTCACAGGATTGCTTAACATATTGGCTCGTGGTGCCTATCGTGCAAGGCACAGCGCCTCACGTCAGAGCGCAGACAGTAGCTCCGATGGTACGACAGTCCCACCAGCAGCTGCTGTGCGGCAGTACGTGTGCATTCTTGTACAGGAGCCAGCTGGCACGGGAGTGCCAGGTACCTGCTGACTGACACACAAAGATAGCAGCCGTTCTGGCACCTCATTAGACTCTAGCAGAGGAGAAATGGACAGCAGAAGCCCAGACTGCAATATTCGCATGCTAGGATACAGCAAAGTGAGCTTGCTCAGTCCAGCTGGGTGACAGCAAGCACAGTAGCAGCTTCTCCATAGCACCATGACAGCAGCCCACTGCCCCATTCCTTCTTCAGCCAGTTCCTACATCCCATTCCTCCCTTCCTCTGCCCAACACAAGGTGGACAAGCTATGCGCTCAAGTCCTGGAGACTCCGCATTTCTATTTCTGAAGGTTACACGAAGTCCACACCAGAGAAAAAGTTTCCTGTTCCCAACTAGCTGATGCTCAGGTTAAAAAGTTTTTGCTCATTGAAAGCTTTGGAGCTCTTCACCACCGAGCACAATTTCAGCTGCCTACACAGACACCAAGAACTGTTTTATTTTGTTTTTTTTTTTTCCCCCTTCCCTGACTGCTCCGAGTTCTGGCACAGAGCCGGTCTTACCTGCCGTGCGCTGGGCCTCCGAGGCGCCGAGTACGAGGAGGAGGAAGAGAAGAGCCGCCGGCCCCATGGCAAAGGTCTGCCTCTGAACCAGCCTGGGGACAGCACAAGGGAGGAGGTCACCGCGCTGCCGTCGCACCCGGGACCAGCCGCCCAGCGCGGCGGCACCAGCGGCCCCGAGGCTCTCCGGAGGCAAGACGGCTGCGCAGCGGGAGGCAGCGGGGACGGGGCAGGTGCCCGCCGCCTGCCGCCGCCGCCCCCGGAGAGGACAGCGAGCGCGGCGGGAGCCGCTTCAGCACTTACCTCCGGGGAGAGCGATCCGGGCGGGCAGCGCCGGCCTCCCGCACCTCCGGGTACCGGCGACTAATATCCTCGGGCAGCCCTCGACTGTCCCGGCGAGGGAGGGCGGAGAGCGGCGGCCGGTCGGGGCGGCGCAGCGGGCGGCGGCGAGAGCGGCGCTGCCGGGGCACTGCGGGCGCCGGGCGCCGCGCGCGCCTTTAACGGGTGGCTCGCATTCCTCGGCGCGCGGCGGGCCAATCAGCGGCGGCGGGGCAGGAAGCGGGAGGCGGGCGCCGGGTGGCTCCGCGGCCAGAGACAACTTTCCGCAGGGGCCGGGGGGCGGGGGCGGGACCGCCGCCGCTGCCACCGCCGCCGCTGCCGCCGCCGCCGCCGCTGCCGCCGCCGCCGCCGCGCCCCGCCGGCCGGGGGAGCGGGCGGCCGCCGCGCCGCGCTGCGCTGCTCCTGCCGGACGGCGCCGCGCCCGGCCGCGCCACTTGGGGGCGCCCCGCGAGCTCGTAACGGCACTCGTCCTGCGGGGCCCGGCCGCCGCTCCTCGGCCCCGCGCGGGGCGCGACGCCGCCGGCTCCCGGTCGCCTTCCCCGCCAGCAGCGGGGAGTCGCGGCGGGGCCGTCGGGGGCCCTCGTCCCCCGAACCTGCGGTGAACCGCGTCCGGCACCCGTTCCCCGCCGCTCCGCGCCCGTCCCGCTGCCCGCCCGGCGTCCCAACCTGCCCTCCGGCCCCTTGGCGCCCGGCCGCTGGCGCTGGCCGTAGCCCCGCGCGGAGGGGTAAGGGCGGCCTGGCCTTGCGGTGCCCGGCAGGCGGCCCTACCCCCGGCGGCCGGCGGGCACCCCGGAGGAGCGCTGGAGGGGCGCCCCCCCGCCGCGGTGCCGGAGGCCCGGCTGGGAGGTTGAGAAGAGGTGCCTGAACACCACACCTCCGGCCGACCCGAGTCACTTAATGACAGCAACCTTCACTTAATTAACTTAATTCACTTAATTAAAAGCTTCTCCTCCTGCCCACTGGTCGCAATACACAGCACACGGGACGTTGGGTCCACAAAAGAGGGAATAACATAACTCGTCGTTAGCTCTTTCTGTCCACCCTTGGAAAGGACGTGGGCCGGGTCATGTGGGGCAAGAGAGGGGAACGATGGCGAGGGAGGAAGGCAGGCTGGGGGAACGGGGGAGCCTGGCGCCTTCTCCTTCCCACTCCCCTTCTTGTCACGGGAGAAGAGAGCATGGGGATGACCCTTGGTTAACAACTTTGCTTAGGGAATGAAATGACTAAGGCTGTACTGCAGCTGAGAAGCTCCCATAGTGGCTTTGTTTAATGAACAAAATGACTAACACTACTTCAGCCAAGAATTTCCCACGTAAGCCGGATTTCAGGTAAGAGGAAAGCTTTTAAAGGTTAAAAAGGCAGGTTCTCTACGTCATGTCATACTCTGTATGACCAGAAGTGACTTGAGCGTGTGAAACGACTTTGAAGTAATTGAATTCCAAAAATGGTTAATTCCTCTGCATTCCCTGGCCTTTGTATGCTTGGCATGTGCTCCTGTAGAAAGCTGAGTGTCAGGGATCTCGTCAGGCAATTGCGTGTGTGGAGAGGGAAAATTGGAGTGAGCTTGGCAACCCTGAGCGGTGACTGAGTTGGACTCTGAACTGTGTAAAATGCATCAGGCAATCAGACTGGCTAATGTATGAGGAGGCATTAGTGCTCTGCAGATTATCCCAGGAAATGCCTTGGGAAATTCTTGACCCAAAGCACGAGATAGCTGCAGAATTGTGTATATTACAGTAAAGCCAAAATGATTGTCTGCCCTTTTAACTTAAGAGATAGAGTACACCATCTGAAGTAGGGCTCTTTATTGTATAATGATGCATAGAAGAAAAACCTCAAGTGTCTCAAGATAAAAAACAGAGAGAAGAGAGATGATGGTGATGGTGAGAGCCCCGCTAGGAAAAAAAAAAATCAGCAAGAGAGAGAGCAAGAAAGCGATACTGACTGCTTCTATCTGGATAGGTTTAATGGACAGGTAGTTGTAATTCTTAGTGGTCAGCCCACTAAGCCCTTCATATACCAGTGCGTTTCTCTGATGGATTGTCTCATGGAAGCCAAAGGGGCTGCTTCCCATGTGAGCTTGTGTCTTGGAGCCTGGGGTGTTATGATCAAGCTTTTCTTCATGTGGCAGTAAGTCAACCCAAGGTTAGATTTGAAAGGCAGTGAGAGAACCTCAAAAGTGTTTTTACATTAAGTGAGGAGATGGGGGCCGGCAACCAGGAACCATCCACTTCAAAATGAAAAATAACATCCAGAAGTTATCTTTTCTTTCATCCAAAGGTGCAGGGATGGATCTCTCATCTTTTGTCAGAATAATCCTGCTTGATGAGTATTGTGACATTTTGCACTTTGGACCCACCTTTAAATTTTAAAGAATGCCTTTAAATCAGGAATTCAACTTTGAACTGATTACACCAGAAATACACCACGATGACTGAGGTCAAATTCTGAGCCATAATTTCAGCATGCCCTACACTTCTGGGTTCAAATTCTTACCACAGTGTGCAAACCTAGCTTTGTTGACTTCTGTGGAGCTAATACCAATTTACACCCTTACAGCTGATGCCAGAATTTGACGCTTCACTCTGCTCTAGTAGGCAAGAGATGACGGACTTGTTGAAACACTTTTAGTGGAATTTACCTGTTGTCATTTGGATGTGTTCAAGAATGTAAGCTCTGTTAAAACTGGTAGCCAGGTCTTGGGAGTGCATGGATGTTTTATATGATCAATCCGTCATTCACTCTCTTGCCATGAATCCGGGAGTCACATCCTTTTCCTTACTTTCTCTTGAGTTCAGAGTCCTTTTATATTTTCATTGAATATTCATTGCAGAATGTATTTACAAGTCCAAAGCTTCTTAGTGTTGCTTCATTTGAGACTGTAAAAAAAAGTAGCTGGAAAAAAGTAATGGATATACAGTAAGTATTTGGGAGAACATTGATAATGGTTTCACTTCTGTGAGTGTAAATGTGGTCTCACTCCATTGGCTCAGACTTAGTTAATATGTTCATGGTGCTCTCAGAATCTGAATAATTAATTTCTATTTCAGTACCATTCATTTAATTGGTGATATATGCAGAATTAATTTGGACTCTTGCAGTTATTGTGCACAAAATAATTTTGCTTACTGCATAAAGCCTTCAGTGAAAAATGTCAGAGCTTTTTATAAACTCTCTGTTGACTTGAACAAACAGATTAATTTTCAGTGGGAGGGGTGGGATCGAAGTATTGCTAAGAGAATGGTTTCCGAAGTGCCAATGTTGGAAACAAAAACTGAGGAAATGTAGAGCTGGATCTTCAACTTGTCTGAGCTCTGTAATAGCTCATGTTTTATACTAGTTGAGATGATTTTGCTCCCTTCTTGCAGTCAGTGTCCTCCTCAGCAGAAAGCTGAAGAGCAAAGTGAATGCCATATCATATCATATCATATCATATCATATCATATCATGGAGTGTTTCACATCCATAAGCATAATGGTAAAGTACAAGAAAGAATAGCAGATCTGCTATGATAACAATATGCAAGTTTAAAAAAAAGAATCAATCAGTATGTTTTCAAGTATGGTTTGATTCTCGGGCAAACCACAAAGAAATACGAAGTTGCTATAATAGAAGTGAACTTTTCTCTAGATAAGACCTTCTGTCTAGAATCTCTTTATAATGTTATCCCCTAGCACACAGAAAGAGATTTTTTTTTCATTTAAAGTTACATAAATAGAAAAAGGAATCTTAATAACCTATGCTGAAACTGTAATTTAGGGGTAATAGGACAGACAATGTACATTGGAATGATGCTACTGAAATGCATGGTATTAAAACAATTCACACCAGTTTATCTGATATGTTTTAGAATCATAGAATCATAGAATTGTTAAGGTTGGAAAAGACCCTTAGGATCATCAGGTCCAACCGTTAACCTACCACTGCCAAGTCCGCCACTAAACCATGTCCTCAAGTACTGCATCTACCCGTCTTTTAAATACCTCCAGGGATGGGGACTCAACCACTTCCCTGGGCAACCTGTTCCAGTGCCTGACTACTCTTTCAGTAAAGAAGTTTTTCCTAATATCTAACCTAAACTTACCCTGGCGCAGCTTCAGGCCATTTCCTCTCGTCCTATTGCTTATTACTGGGGTGAAGAGACTGACCCCCACCTCGCTACAACCTCCTTTCAGGTAGTTGTAGAGGGCAATAAGGTCTCCCCTCAGCCTCCTCTTCTCCAAACTAAACAACCCCAGCTCCCTCAGCCGCTCCTCATAAGACTTGTGCTCTAGACCCTTCACCAACCTCGTTGCCCTTCTCTGGACATGCTCCAGCACCTCCATGTCCTTCTTGAATTGAGGGGCCCAAAACTGGACACAGTACTCGAGGTGCGGCCTCACCAGTGCCAAATACAGGGGCACTATCACCTCCCTGGTCATGCTGGCCACACTATTCCTGATACAAGCCAGGATGCCATTGGCCCTCTTGGCCACCTGGGCACACTGCTGGCTCATGTTCAGGCGGCTGTCAACCATCACCCCCAGGTCCTTTTCAGCCAGGCTGCTTTCCAGCCACTCCTCCCCAGGCCTGTAGCGTTGCCTGGGGTGGTTGTGACCCAAGTGCAGGACCCGGCACTTGGCCTTGTTGAACCTCATACAGGTGGCCCTGGCCCAACAATCCAGCCTGTCCAGGTCCCTCTGCAGGGCCTTCCTGCCCTTCAGCAGATTGACACTCCCACCCAACTTGGTGTCATCTGCAAACTTACTGAGGGTGCACTCAATCCCCTCATCCAAATCGTCGATAAAGATATTAAACAGGACCGGTCCCAACACTGAGCCCTGGGGAACACCACTCGTGACTGGTCATCAACTGGATTTGGCTCCATTCACCACCACTCTCTGGGCTCGGCCATCCAGCCAGTTTTTTACCCAGCACAGAGTGCACTTGTCCAAGCTGTGAGCAGCCAGCTTCTGCAGGAGAATGCTGTGGGAGACAGTGTCAAAGGCCTTACTAAAGTCCAGGTAGACAACATCCACAGCCTTCCCCTCATCCACTACGTGGGTCACCTTGTTATAGAAGGAGACCAGGTTAGTGAAGCAGGACCTGCCTTTCATAAACCCATGCTGGCTGAGCCTGATCCCCGGTTGTCCTGCACATGCCGCATAATGGCACTCAAGGTGATCTGTTCCATGACCTTCCCCGGCACCGAGGTCAGGCTGACAGGCCTGTAGTTCCCCGGATCCTCCTTCCGACCCTTCTTGTAGATGGGTGTCACATTAGCTAACTTCCAGTCATCTGGGACCTCCCTGGTTGACCAGGACTGCTGATAAATGACGGAAAGTGGCTTGGCAAGCTTCTCCACCAGCTCCCTCAGTATCCTCGGGGGGATCCCGTCTGGCCCCATAGACTTGTGGGCATCCAGGTGGAGGAGCAGATCGGTGACTGCCACCTCTTCGACAGCTGGGACTACATTCTGTGTCCTATCTCCATCTCCCAGCTCAGGGGCATGAAAACCTTGAGGATGATCAGTCCGACTATTAAAGACTGAGGCAAAGAAGGCATTAAGTACCTCAGCCTTCTCCTCATCCTGCATGGCCAAGTTTCCCTCTGCATCCAACAAAGGAGGGAGATTCTCCTTAGCCCTCCTTTTGTCGCTGATATACTTGTAGAAACATTTTTTGTTGTCCTTGACAGCAGTGGCCAGTTTAAGTTCTAGCTGGGCCTTTGCCTTTCTAATCTTTTCCCTGCATAACCTCACAGCATCCTTGTAGTCCCCCTGAGTCACCTGCCCCTTCTTCCAAAGGTGGTAGGTTCTCCTTTTCTTCCTGAGTTCCAGACAGAGCTCTCTGTTCAGCCAGGCCGGTCTTCTCCCCGACCTGCTCGACTTGCAGTACATGGGGACAGCCTGCTCCTGTGCCTTTAAGACTTCCCTCTTGAATAACATCCAGCCTTCCTGGACTCCTTTGCCCTTCAGGACCGCCTCCCAAGGGACTCTGTTAACCAAACTCCTAAACAGGCCAAAGTCTGCCCTTCTGAAGTTTAGGGTTGTGGTTTTGCTGGCCCCCCTCCTTACTTCTCCAAAAATCGAAAACTCTACCATTTCATGGTCGCTGTGCCCAAGACAGCCTCCGACCACCACATCACCCACCAGGCCTTCTCTGTTTGTGAACAGCAGGTCCAGCGGGGCACCTCCCCTGGTTGGCTCGCTTACCAGCTGCATCAGGAAGTTATCCTCCACGCACTCCAGGAACCTCCTAGACTGCTTTCTCTCTGCTGTGTTGTATTTCCAGCAGATATCTGGTAAGTTGAAGTCTCCCACAAGAACAAGAGCTAGAGACTCTGAGACTTCAGCCAGCCGCTTGTAAAAAACTTCATTTGCTTCCTCATCCTGGTTGGGTGGTCTACAACAGACTCCCACCAGGATATCTCCCTTGTTGGCCTTCCCCCTGATCTTTACCCATAAGCACTCAACCTCGTCGTTACTTTTGTCGAGCTCAAGACAGTCAAAACACTCTCTGACGTACAAGGCTACCCCGCCACCTCGCCTTCCTTGCCTGTCCCTTCTAAAGAGCTTGTAGCCATCCATTGCAGCACTCCAGTTGTGCAAGTTGTCCCACCATGTTTCTGTAATGACAACCACATCATAGTTTCCCTGCCGTGCAATGGCTTCCAGCTCCTCCTGCTTATTACCCAAGCTGCATGCATTGGTGTAAATGCACTTGAGTTGGGCTATCGATCTCTTCTCCAACACAGGCGTGCCACCCCTGGGCTCGTCCCTAGCAGGTCTGGTTTTATCCCCTTCCCCCTTCGAGTCTAGTTTAAAGCTCTCTCAATGAGGCCTGCTAACTCCTGAGCCAGAATCCTTTTCCCCTTTGGCAACAGGTGAACCCCATCTGCCTCCAGCAGGCCTGGTGCCATGTAGACTTCCCCATGGTTGAAAAACCCAAAGTTCCACCTCTGGCACCAGCCTCTGAGCCATGTGTTGATGAGGTGGGTCTTCCTGTTCCTTTCCATATGTCTCCCAGCTACTGACGGGATATAGTCACATAGAAGGAAAGCTTTGAAAATATACAATATACCTTTTTATAAAGGTATAAAGTATACAAATATAAACATATAAATATATAAAATATCAACTTCATGGTACAGCATTGAAGATACAGAAAGCTTGGTTGTTTATTGTTATTATAATTTTACAATTTAGCAAAGATAAAAAGTTTTTATGATGCACAAAATTCTTTCAGCTTGTTTTTGGTGGAATTCATTTTGCCTGCCATCTGAAAGGTAGACTTTTAGTCCAGGTTTGCTGTTTAGGTCCTTCCTCTGTTAAACAGAGTCTTCAGAAGATCTGATTTATTTTAGGATGATATGAATACCCTCCTAGAGGTGCTCTGTGTTTCCTAAAGGAACAGCTAACTAGTTCAGTTTTAGTGGATAAAGTCAGATGAGAAGGATCTCACTGTGGACGACTCTGTGGTGTATCCTCTGTCAGCATTTATTGTGCTATCAGTAAGGAAGCTAATGGTTAGCTCCCAGAGGAGAGAGATACCTGTTGGAGAAGTGCAGGTTTGAATGCAGGGCATAACCCTTCCCCTCTGGGGTGGAATCCAGGACATCGTTGTTCAGCAAATCTATGTCATGTCTGTGAAAGGGTCACTCTACATAAATTACAGTTAAAAAGTATGTTGGTGCATATGTGCTTGACAAGGATACCCTGCTTATTGGTGTTCTTTCTTTGCAGGCATATTTCCTATGCAAACCACGTCTGTAAGCAGCCTGCATACACTAACCAGATTGGATATTTTTTGTCTTTGAAGTTCTTGCATCAAATGCAGACCTCTTCCCATATCAAAAAATGTGTGGGAAATTGCAATGTCTGTTTAATGGATAGATAGCTTATTGAGCTGAGCCTTAACCCCTTAATAAGCAGAGATATTTGTAGCTGAATTTCTTCTGAATTATAATGGGTACGCAGCACATTTGTTTACTATTAGTCAGATTTGGGGGTTGGCAAAAGGTACTCCAGTTTGATGAGGAGAATATGCTTTAAAGGAATTAACTGTAGTGACAGGATTTTCTTACAGGAGTTGCATACAGTTTTGTATTACTGTAATACCAGAGAAAAAGTGAAGCCATTCAAGAATTTTTAAGCCTTTTTTCCCTAGAAGGAAAAAACATTTCTTTTTAAGAAATAGTTAGAATTTGCTGTATGAAACAAAAACCACCCCCCTCCCCGCCAATTCCTGAAACTAAAAACGTTTACTGTACTTCAAAGTCCAAGTGGGTTTCCTTTGTCTATGAAGGAATGAAGAGGAAAAAACCTAGTATTCCCTATCAAAAGGCTTTTTCATGTACTTCCTTTGTCAGCAGTGGATCAAAGGTAACCTTAGATATAGGCACCTAGTCTCTGCCTCAGTAAAGTATTTCTAGTCAGTGAATCATTAGAGCATGTGTTCAAATTCAAGCGCATGGTAGAGTTTCCTTGGTTTTCATTAGGATTCAGAGCATACTTGTGGACATGCATTTTCAAATGTTTTACTCAGCAGAGGTGAGCATAAGTACATATGTTTGTACATTTATATACTGGGACCTTTGATCCCATGAAGTGAATGAAAGCTGCTCATTTGCAGCCGTTAACAGTCCGTGTCGCAGTGTGTTTTTGCGTGTTGTAAACAAGCAGCTGCAGAGCTTATATTCCTCTCAAGATAATCACAGATGAAGTAAAAAAGACATAAGTTTATGTTCACCTATCAAACAGAGCATCTCTTGTCTCCAGCATTAACTTCCTATTACACAATCAGGCAAGACTTGATTATACACAAGACAGAACGTATACATTTTACCACAACATGAAACCACATTTGAACAAAATGCCATATCATATACAAACCTTTACTCTGTTCTTTTCTTCTTTTAATTAGACAGAAGCAATCAATTATTCATGGGTCCAATAGAGCACTCTTAATAATGCCATTTCTTAATATTGCATAATATTTTTTAAGCATCAGGGAAAAAGGCATTGAAAGATCTGTGCAATACATAGCTGGGTGTTGCTGGCAGTCATGTAGTAGAGAAAGTGAATAACATGTATATTAAAAAAGGACTGTGCTGTCATTACACAACTTGAAAGATATGCATTTAAAATAACTAAGAGAAGTGATGAATAGACAGTAATGTGCTCCCAAGAAGGAAGATTAACTTTGTGCTAGAAAGTGATGTGCCTGGGAGCTTCTTAAAGGCCAATTGCTTAAAATGTGGTGTCTAGAAGGGAACAAAATATAAAATAAAAAGCCTGTTTTGTAATTTCCAAAGTCCCCTCCATGTTATCGCAACATATGTAGCTGTCTGCTTTTTTCTACTTTGACGAAAACTGATATAGCATCCTATAGTACAGTTCATCTGTGTTATGAACACGGTCTCGATTAACAAGATAAGGCAAATGCTGAACTTCACTGTTGAGCTGTAAAATAAAAAGTACTGGCATTTAGTCATTCACTTATTCTGCGCAAGTATCTGCAGCAGTTTGACACAGCAGCTGTTGCACAATGTGCGCATACAGAGTAAGAGTAGACATTTTAGGAAGAACACAGACTGGAAGAGATTCTGTTTCATGTTGAGGAAGGAGACTGAACAATAAAATTGCCTGGTATAGTTATTTGCAGGCTTTTGTTACAAACAATGCCTTGGGGACAGGGAAGTAAGATGTCTTGCCAAGAGATTATTTTGAGCAAATAAAATTATCTATGAAGTTTATGACTAAGAATCCTTGACACGCCCCAGTTGAAACTCCCATGCAGTCTGCTACTTAATGGAACTGCAAGCTGCATGATGTACATACATGAGATGAAAAGTGCATAGAAAATACAGGTACATTCCTTGCAATTTCAGATTGTGTCTAGCCTTGTCTTTATCCCAGAGGTCATAACAGCAGTGTTGAATCCTGAAAAGCCTTTCTCATTCCTGTGATGTTTAGATATGTCATTAGCCCCGTTGACTTGCTTACATGAATAAGGACTACTGGCATGAATAAAATTCTTCAGGATCAGGTTCTTACACTGCTTTATAAGAAGTGCAGCCTGATGTGACAAATCACATATAACATAACACCTATAGCAATTACAGTCATGTCCCAAATTGTGTCACATTAATTACTATTGGGAATGGGAAGAAATTTTAAGGAAGTTGTCTTTGCAGTTTGTTTGATACCATAGTGTTGTCTAGTTGCACAGCATGTGGAGTAGAGTAAGCTATTGTGGAGAGAGTCATCAGGAGATAAACAAGTGTGATGTGTAGCACGTACCTCCCTCTCTCCCCTGCAAAAATAAAACTAATCTTTCCCACTATCCAGCCACCTCTACATTCACTGAAACAAAACTTCTTAGAATATCTGAAATTTGCCAGGACAATCTGGCAATTCCCAGTAACATTAGAGAAACCAAAGCATTTGATCTGTAGTGAGGAAAACTTCTTAGGATGCTTTCACTCAATATTAGGGAAGTCCTCTAGGAAATGACTGTGGGACATATGGGCCTTAAATTCACAGCCTAGCATATTCTCTTATAGCCTCCCTTTGTCAGCAAGCACCTCAGTCTAACGAACGTGACAGTGGAAACAGTTGCTAGGGCCTGAGAACATAGACATCCAAATTACTTTATCTTTAATTTGAATGAAGTGGAATTAGTAGGGGTAGATTTTTTTTGCTTAATTTTGTAAGGAAGTGAGGCATGTGTAATCACACTCTGTCTGTTTGGCTATATCTGTGTAACAGACCACTCTCCCTCCCCACCTGATAACTTTAAATCTGTTTTCAAACACAGTCAAACACAAATTTGACAGAGGAGCAGAAATCTTAAGGAAGTTCTAACAAGTCACGTGAAAATTGGCAGCTGAGTAAAGAAAAACAACCCAAATTATGGAGGTAAAGATGTCAGTCAGCTGCTTCTATCAACCAGTCAGCTGCCGGATGGCCAAACAGCTGCTCCATCTATGCTTTTTATTTGCAAGCACTCTTAACCAGGACCAATGTTTGCTTCTTTATTCCCAGGCAATGTGCAGATGAAGTAAGCAGGGAACAGAGGACATAGAATAGATAGATGAGGTTGTCAATGTGAGAAGGAACTGGGGATGTCAAATGGCATCTCAGACCAAAGAGAGCTAGGTGAGTTGAGAAGATATGCAACATGGCATACAGTACAAAGGAACCCAAACCACTACTTGTTTTGTAAAAATTCTGTGCTGTAGACAGTATTCTAGAGTGATAGCAGCGATGTGAGGGAAAAAAATAGAAAAATGGGAATGAGATCTCAGATAATTGTGTGTCTAATCCAGTCTTCTATAATAAACCAGGCTCAAGCATAGCAGACCATCCCAAAGGGATAATTCCCCAACCTGTTTTTGTAAACCTTTTGTTCAATAAAGTTCCACAGCTTCCCCATGCAGTTTGCTTACACCTCTCTACTTGTAGAGGTGCTTTCATAATATGGTTTTCTTTATTAGAAATTGCTCTGATTTCTTCTTGTCTTTCCTTCAGTGGACATAGAGAGAGATTGGTTACTGTCCCCTTACAAGCAATCTTTCATGCATGAAAGCCTGCTATCATGTCTCCTCTCAGTCTTCTAGGCTAAACAAACCCAATTTCTTCAATCTCTCTTCATAGGTCGTATTTTCTGAACCTCTTCTTCTCCACTTTGGACTTTATTCAGCTTTTCTTTAGCTTTTTGAAAAGCATGGTTACTAGAACTCTTATGCAATGCAATGTTCCAGCTGAAGCCTTAATAAGACTTAGTGAAGAAAAATAATTACTGTCTTTTATATAGAATATTCCTGGTGCTGTATGCCAGCATGACAGTGGTCTACTTTTTCTTTCCTTTAATTTTAGTTTTGCAACAGCGTCATATCATTACTCTGTATTCTGCCTGTGGTTTAATACAGGCCTCAAGTCCTGTCACTGTTTTTTGTTGTCTTGCCAGTTATTTTCACGTTGTATGTGATTTCTTGTTCCTAAGTAGAGGACTTGGTCTTCACTGTGTTGAATTTCACCTTAGCTATTTTGCATAGAAGACTTTATAGGGTACAGCTCTTTGTATCTGAACATGGTTTTAGCCAGCTTTGCCAAGGTAGCCCACTTTGCCGAGGTAAGTGAAGACCAAGAATCTGATATACCTGCACAGAGCAAGCCAGGAAAGCTTATCTTCTGTTTGGAAATTATTATCAGTATTACAGCATTTATTACAGAAGTATTCAAGAATATTCTTTAAGTAGAGAGTTATATTATTCAGTTGCAGGGTTGGAAATTAGAAGCATGAAGGTTTTGACAGTAACGTTTCCAAAAACAGCCAGTGCAAGTTTTGTGTTCCCAAAACCAGCCTTAGATGTATCAGCCAAATGTAAGCGATTTGCTTCCTAAGAATAAGTTTGATCTCCTGCAATGGTGCAGGCATCCAAACTTGAAGGCTGTTCGGAAAATTTTGACCAAAGGAAACTATCTGAAAACATCAAGCCAAGGCAGCAATTGGAATGTAATTTGAGTGTCTGTATCTATGAGTACACACTATCTTGTGTCTTGGCAAAGGGTCTGAAGTAAAATATACAGCCTCGCAGCTATGCTTATTAACTCAGGCACGGCACTAACCGGCAGTGTCTCTATACCACAGCTGGTGCATGTCTAGCTGGCTCAGACCATGAGTGGAGTTAACACAAGGCTATCTCCATTGTCCATTTAGGCAAACACTGAATCTTTGTTTTCAGTCTTATCCGCAATGGGTGGATGACGCACTGTACTGCCTCACACTGGCAGCCTAACATTTTTCACAAGTGATAAATGTCAAGATTTGAGATTACCAACTGCAATTTTCTCTTAGGAGCTTTTACCTACCTGAAGTTTCCCTGTGCAGAGAGGTGCTAAATGTACTTATTAAAAGAGCTGGTTTATCAATGCAGAGATACTCCTATAGATTGCTAACTGCTGCATGCATGTGTGCACATCCAGTATCCTTGCTCACATTCTTGGTCACATACAGATTGAAAAGACATTGCTCTTGATCCAAAGTGCCTATCCTTTTTGGACACTTTTAATTCTATCTTTCTGCTTTTCTCTCTCATCACTGAATTTACTTATTGAGAAACAGCTGCAGGCACTGTGTGAATTCCAGTATACGTATTTTCCTCTTACAGCCCTTCCTACAAACCTACTCCATGTGCTAAGAGCCCTAACAAAACCAAATGCTGGCTTTGTGGCTGTGAACAACTTTTTTGTCATGTTAAAGAGAGCATATTATTTAACATACAGATGCAAGAAAACCAGACCTGCTAGAACATATTTCAGAACATGAACAATAGTCACAAGCCAGGGATAAAGTACAGCCTCCAATTCACTTGCAGAAACATAAGCAGATAAAGTGTGTATTTATTGCATTTAATAAAGTATATATCCTCAGGGAGAGATAAACAGAGTATTTCTGCTTTCAGGTAAAAATAGACAAAAAATTAAAATCAGGAAGACATTTAGTTTCTGGGGTTAATAAATCTGTGTGTAGCTTTTCAGTTCGTCTTATGCAAGAAACCGCCCCTGTATTGCTGAATAAATCAGTCTGTGTAGCTTTGTCTTTCACAAGATGTTTATTTCTGAGCCAGTGATACTCCATACAAAATAACCACTCTAAGAATAAGTAGGAAATCATGTTTAATCAGAGCTTTCAGGAGACAGAAACTAAAAAGGCAGTGGAATGTGTGATTGGCATGAAAAAGTAGGCATTTTCCTTCTCACCTTCCTTTTTTCTCTGTTGGAAAATGTTATTTGAGGTCAGGTAGCCCATGTAGGCTAAAGGAAAAAAAAACCATAAATCCAAACCCCATTGCCTATGATAGGTTAAAGAAAGGCATGTTTGTGGAGAAATTCCCTGAGCAACTCGGGTCTCTGGATTTTGGAAGCAAACAACTAAATATATGAAATTAAACTGGAAACAGGGAATTCTGCACACCTTTTTGCACCCTAACATCCATGACCATAAGGTTATGAGACAGGATTAGCTTTAACAAATTAGAAAGTGATAGTAGTCAGATGTTGCTGTACCAGTTGTGACCACGATTTTGGGACCTGATGCTGAATGAGCTAGCTGCTATTGACTACATCACGATCGCATGTTTTTCATGCATAGTAGATTGTCAGTCAAAACACTCTTTCTTCTTTAATGACATCCTTATTAAGGGGAACAGATTCCTAGCCACATCTTATTCTGATGGAAAGGAAACATGAGAATTTTTCTTCATTCCAAAAAGACATTCTGCCTTGAACTTCTTCATATATAAACAAGATATTGAACATATTAATAGTTTGAAGAGGACCGTGTAACTGAATACATACAACTGAAATGCAGAAAGTATGTATATAAAGGTTATGGGGTTTTTAATTGGCATACTGCTTGTAACCACAAAAGGGAAATTTTGACAGTATTTATAATGCATGCATTGATACATTTATGGAGGGAATGCTAACTCATGTATGGGAATTCATCAGCTTTTAGAGCCTGTTGGCTTATTACTTTCTCCCTGTAAATGATGCTTTAAGAACACTATCTTGTAGTTTCCTCATGCAAGGATGTTAGCGACACCAAGAGTATTTTCATTTGTTTCCTTTTCATAGTTAAAGCATTTTTATAATTGCAAAACCCCTCTTTAATTACCATTGTTATTTCTACAGTGGGGAGCTCACCCTGTTTTGGAATGTTGGTTTTGTACTTAATTCTTTGCCTTCCCAGCTTGTGTAATTCTACATAGACAATTATATTAAAATGTAAACTTGTCTAGCAGCAAAATGACCACAGAGGTTTCCACATAAAGATGAGTAACTGTAGAGTCAGGTAGGAAGTGAAAAATTTGAACTTGAGTGGGAAAAAGGAAGAGAAGAGAACATTTATGGGAACATTTAGTGGGAGTACAAAGGATGAACAGCCTACCTGTCTGGACCTTGCCATTCACTTGCTTTGCCTGCTGTGTGGCAAGCCAAATCAGTTTTCCATACCTCAGATTGCCCATCTCTTCAATGAGGCCCATAGCACAAACAGTAGGATAGTCAAGAAATACATATAGCATATCAAAGATATGATGCTGCTATGAATTCCAAGTGTTTGAAAAAAATATATCTCTGTCAAATAATACATCGCTTTTATACATTCCACCAGACTTCTATTTACCTGTTTCAGTCAAAAGCCAGCAGGAAATAAGAGGGTAATAGGTTGTACTAGTTCTTTACAAAACTGCTTTAAAAAACAATTTAAGAAACAATGCTGTTGGGCATTGGAAGGGGTGAGGAGGCTTCAGCTGAACTGCATTAGCAAAGTTTAAACCTTATGCAGGTGTCTGGAGTGAGGTAACAAGACATGGCCAAGAAGTGAAGGCTCAGGGAGGTTTCTGGAGGGTGGGATAGTTGAAGATGACTCTCAGAGAGCAGGACAAGGTAGAAGAGGGCTGGGCCTTTTTTTTTTTTTCTTTTTTTTTTTATTTCTATGTAAGCTCTTTTATGCTTTGAAATGCTTTGCATCTCTTGCACCAAAAACCTTGCAAAGGGAAATACTTCTGATATTAAGGATTTGACAATATGATGGGCCTGGTGCTTTTTGCACGCTTCATATTTTTAAGGCAGAAATTAGTTGCTATCCTTGGTCCAGAGTTTAACTGGGTATTTGCAGGCTTCAGATTCTGCATTCTCTGCCCAGCATCTTGCTGGGGTCCATTTAAACAGTATAACCTAGCTCTAACTGCCAGCCTACTAACTGTGCCCCTCCTGGGGTACATCTTTAGGGATATAGAGAGTTACCAGTGAGGACAGGAATAGCAACCGCCTGGACTCTGATCCTGAATGACAATCTGAATCACACTTACAGGGGCTCTTTGTTGTTGTATCCTCCTTTCTGAGTGTTCATATAGGATGTGATGCTAAGAAAATCACAGGGGATGATACTGGAGGGTTAATCTAGTAAGACCAGAAAGCTGATATGTGTGGGTATAGTGAACTTTTTTGGCCTGATGATCAAGTGACAGAATTCAATTTTTTCCTGTCATTTGTATTTTGCTTTGGGTTGTGTTCTCTTTCCAAGTTTTCAGTGAGAAAAGCATTTGTTCCTCAGAGCTTAATTATTGGCTGGAGATGGAACTCATTATTGAAATTCTAGCAAAGAGTATGGCTAGATGTATGATGTGAAACTGTAGTCATTGGTATGACCAATTTATCTGAAAAACAGAACAGTGAGTGATGTACAGTGGGGTCTGGAGTGAGACACCGTATACCCTAAACTCATAAAATGCTGTAATATTTTTATGAACATACTGATCGCTAGGTAAAAAAGAGTATTTGCAGCTGTATGGTATGGGATTAGGGAAGTTTATTATGTAAAGAAATGCACATGGAAAACGTGGTAATTTTTTCCGAAGGATAAGTTTTGCAGCTACTGTTAGAGCTATATTGTTGCTCTTTTCTGGTCCATTCATGCCTACAGTCATAGGCTCTATTTAATTTATTGAAGCTATGAGCAAATACACATTTTCTCAGGATTTGCAACCAAACAGAATGTATTCCCAGGAGTTCCCAAGAGGTTTCACATCTAAAATGTTCAGATAAATCTCTAGTCATAAGAATGCTTAACCAAAATACTGCAAAGGCCATTTTACTAAGGAAAAAAACAAAGTAAACTCCTTTTGTGTACTGGAGATTCCTCACAGTGATGAGAGTTGGTACATGCAATGGTGTGAGGAAAGGAAAACAAGCATGCACAATATAAAGTATTTAGAATGACTAGGCTTTTCATTTTGTTTATCATTTCAAAGATTAGCTAATTTCCATACAGAGAGAAAAAAAAAAAAAGGAAAAGAAAAGCCATAGTTTTGTTATAAAATTATTTCGGGAAAAACAACTACTTTAAAGTTTTTTCCTTTGTATGCATGAGTACAAATAAATGCCTGGCTGTATAGGTAGTCTGGGAATGGTACAAATACAGGATGTGCTTATAGGGTGTGCATGGTAGAAATGTACTTTAAGAACTGTCTATAGACACAGTATTAATTTAATGAATACTGTCAGCTAGAGTGTTAAGTGCAGTCTGCTTACTGAAACATTTGGAATCTGCACCGCTGAGAATGTGACCTAAAAAAGTTGCCTTTAGACTTTTATATAACCTCATCTTGACCTGGCTGCATTTCAGCTGAAGTTTTCAACAGTCAGTAACTTACACTCTTTCATGTGAGCAGCAGGGAAGACTTCAGACTGAGGGACAGCAAGTAGAGAAATTAATTGTCTAAAAAAGGGAGGAGGAAAAGGATGGAATGAGGAAAACATGAGAACAGAATCGCTGTGAAACTTGGTGACAATGACAGTAAGATTATTCTTATTGTTTGGTTTTACCCTGGGCCCCATAAAACTTTAATCCAGTCATGTGGGGAAAGGAAAGTAGATTACTGTAGAAATTATTCATACAAAAGAACATACACTAGAACATGCTTTCCTAGCAAAAGAGTTTGGGATCAGCACTCAGGATGTGCAGAATGGGAACAAATATTTGTTTTTGAAAAGACCTCAGAAAGAAATACAAAATAATCCTCTTGAGATGGGAGGAGTATCACTGACAGTATGAGTGTGTCAGATCATATGAAGAGTAGAGTGGTTACTTGTGTGTTGCAATGGCCAGAATAACGAACAGTTGCTATGTTGCTGGAGAACAATACTGGTTATTTTTCCTCTGGTGGTGGTCTTTTTTTTTTTTTTTTTTTTTCTCTCCTGTCAGGTTTAAAATCTGACACTATCTCTGGTAACTTGTTTGAAGGGTAAATGTAGCTGCAAAGAGCAAGACTCTTTGCAATTGTATTAAATCCTTAACAGTTTTTCTACAAAAAACCTCAACCAACCCAGCTTTTCATTTTGGCACAGATTCAATCATTAGTTGGGTTTTGTTGCTGTTAGTAAATTGAGCAAGATAGTATTATGCTTTTTGAAGCAAGGTTATTGTTCCAAATAAAAGTCTGTTTTGAAGTTGCATTTGGGTCAGAAATTGGTATCCATTCAAAGGAGATGGGAACACATAAAATTCTTTAAAATGCTTGAAACATCTTAGGCTCACAAAGGGTCTGTGTAAGTGAAACCTCTGATTTTTTTCACCCCTACCTTTTGGTAAAGAAAACTTCAAACATTGCTCGACCTTGTTTTTTGGTGGCATTTTGCTGCAGCATTGATAGCCTAATGTGACTTACAGCTTTAATCCAATGACTTGCAAAAGCATGTAGAAACTGAAGGTCAAAATATTTTTTGGAGATGGAAATTTTGGCTCTGAAGTCCTTCTAGGTAGTTTTGGCAAATGTTCCCTGTGGTCTAGAGTGCTGCACTTATGTGTTTTTTGTATGTCCTGGATATAAATGATCAGACTTGTATACTGTCCCCAAGGGAGGCCTTTGCCATGGCTTTTACAATGTCATTGACCTTGCTTAGCTAGAAATAAACTGACAAATACACACTGACACTCATAATGATTTCAAATGATATGACTTATCACTCAATGTGGCAAAGAGAAATAGTCTTTTAATTTTTTTCTGCAGCCATGTACTTTTCGATAACCTGGTGATGGGATAATCAATGGTCAGAATGCCATCCTTCAATTCAGTCATCATATTGCCACTGGAAAATCTCCTTGCAGTAAAGGACTCTTCCTAACTGCTGCTCATTCAGAAATTTCTTAATGTATTAACACCAGCAAGTGCTCCTCGTAAGTATCTTCTGTATGTGAATTGACAAGATGTATTAATCTCTTTCCCAGACTGGATTTTAGAGAACAGGCCCATGTGACACTCTGAACCAGCTGAGCATTTATGCTTTAAGTGTCTGAAAACTACATGCATCTTTTGTCATTGGCCAGCAAAGAAACTTGGCTTTTATCCCTGTTAAAGGAAGTGATGTATTCTGATTATAGACTCAAAAGAAATATGACCTCAGCTAGGTATTTGCCGTTTACATATACAGGGAAGACTGATGCAGGATCTTACACCGGTCAAAATTAGGTTTAGAGAATTAGGATCACAAAATGCCACGCACGAAGTAAAGGTTTTCTTGGTGAGGTGCCAAAGATGTCATGGCTGAGATTTTTTTCCAGAAAAAGGTGAAATTCAGTGCTGGGGCATTTTGTTCTGTTTTCAATGTATACAGATTTCATGGTGAAATTTCTGGGGCCATAAAGTTTTTGTATTCCAGAATTCTTCAGGATGTGTGCGTTCTCTCTCACACACACATATACGCACACACACGCATACCCACACCCTCCAGAAGAATCAACACAGCATGTCACATCAGTCTGGCAGGATTACATTCGTTAGATGTTCATTTTTGCTCCTGACCTCTACCCACCCCCTCTCCTTTAATTTTCATTGTGAAGAAACAGCTCTAACAGCGGGGTTATTCCTGGATTAGCTGAGCTCTTTAGCATATTGTCTATGGGCTTGTTTACCTTGCAAGAATCATTGAGCCTGAGCTGAGTCCCATAGCAATGTTACAGGGTACAATGGCCTGGCATGAGCAGTAGTCACAAAAAATCAGGACTATTAGCCTGGCATAGAGAATGGCAATGGTGAAATGCTGCTGGCAGGTTATTTGAGCTGGCAAGGGATTGAGAGCTGCTGCCAAAACAGCAGAGACCAATTTCTGCTAAAGGTTGGAATGGCCTGCCTGGGAGTGATCTCAAAGTCTAGTCTGATTGATTTTGAAGAGCAGAAGAAAATAGCTCTTCAAGTTGCACTGTCCAGTTGTGGACCTGGGTAAGAGAAGAAATGGTCTTCAGCACAACAGAGATCAGTGTAAAGCTCTTTACTTAGGCGAACCCCCTCCTGTTCTGCCAGTTCCCAGCTCCTGGGCCTGGAGGACATCACTGAAAATTTAGATCACAGACAGTTTTCACTGTGGAGACCTCAGTATGGAGCAAGGTTTATGTTCTGATAGCAACTGCAAAAATATGGATGTGTATTTGGCACATTTATCCCATTTCTGTTCTGGGCTGCAGTATACATTTATCCTTGGGCTGAATCATTGTCTGTACTCATAGTGTGGTTCTTGATCCTTTTTTTTTTTTTTCCTTTTTTGTCTTCACTGGGAACTGTGCAAAAGGCCTACAGTTCACAGTCAGGATCTTGCATCTTCCCTCCCTAATGTCCTTGAATGCTTACTCTGAGAGTTGTGATTTTTGAGCTGATTTAAAGTTAGATTTTAATGTTTAAATTTACAACCAACCTCCTCCTCAAAATAGCCACTTGCAGTCATGAGTAAGACCCTCACATCAGCCTATTGTTTTTTATCTTGGGAAGTGAAAATACCAATTCCTAGCATGGCAGATGGCAATTGTTAGTTATGCACTGAATTTTCTTTCACTCTTCTCCCTCCAAATGTCATAGAAACCAAACTTATTTCATTTTGTCCCAATGCAGATTTTTTTCTGAGAGGCTATTTCGATTTGACTGTGACCACAGTACTCTTGGCAGGCTTATAATAGGCCTATAAACTCCCCAGTTGTGAGTGGCTGTTGGATGAAAGCGTTAGTTTAAAGAATAGTTTCAGGGTATTCGTAGAAAATTCTGAAAGTCATCTTACCCAGCGGATTTTCACACAGTGGGTTTTGCATCACTGTCACAATGTCCCTGTGATTTCCCCATATAATCCACTTGAGTATGAATCTTATTAACATAACTTTGTTTATAATTGTCTTCAAGGCCAAAATGTGGAAGGATTGCAATTCCAGAATGTTTTGAATCCAAATAACATGACCAAAGAAAAGTGTGGAAAACAAGGGGGAAAATCAACGCTGAGGGAAAAAAAGAAGGCTGCTAGCAAGATGAGGAAGGGGACTGGACTCTCCCAGTGCTTTTGCTGAGCCCTGCCAGTCCCAGCCTGCTCCTCTTGGCTTCTCCAACATGTCTCCTTGCTGATATGCAAGTCTGGAGGGAGGGTGAGGAGTATTTGAAGCGTGGAGAGGAATTGATCTGGATTCAAAGCCACTCACAGCCACTGGAAATCTCCCACTGGCTTTGATGAACTTTTAATCAGGACCCTGCCCTCCTGCAGGCTCCTGAGTGAACCTCCACTTCCAAACAGAATAGATGGCTTTGTTTTAGGTCAGCACATTGTGAATCACTCATCCATTTGTTGCAGCGTGCACAGAAGAACTATTTGTTCCAGAAATGAGCCTAAATCCTAAATGCCAGATTCAGATTCAGCCTCTCCTAAAGTTCTGGGGTGTTCCTGTCTGGCGGCTGCACCAAATCCCTTCCCTTTTGCCATAACCATTATCTGTCCCTCTCTGTCTCTGGAAGAGCAGTGCTATTGACTAGCACTGCCATTGTGCATATCACAGGGAAAGCTAACAAACTCAGAAGTAAAATTTTAAAAAGTCTTCATTTTGCCCAAAAAAATGAATCCGAAAACCACACTTTACCCCTTCCTCCCCTGGCCAAAAAATCTAGTTATGAACTGCTGTCTCAAATTGATTTCAATCCTGTGTGAGTGACTTTACCAGGCAGGACTTTGGGGCGTTTTCAGTTTGCAGGCTAGTTGTTTACTAAATCTTACAGTGTTTGCCTTTTCTTTGAGAACAAGCTAAAGCTGGGAGTGTGAGTGTGCTGGGAGATTTAGTGCATCTGGCAGCTGCAAAATAATGATTCTCAGCCAATACGCTTATGAAAGAACAAGGCGAAGAAAAAGTTACAAAGTATATAGTAATAAATAGTGTGGTTCCAGTGTTGTCCTTTTCCAAGCAACTGCTACAGTTTATGGCATCTGTGAACAAACCTTAGATTGGTATTAAACTTTCACAAAAGGCTTGACAGAGCTCTGCCTCTTCTTGCACTCTTCTGACCTTACGTGTAGCTGGCTTGATTAATGTCTTGCTCATTTGCAATTTCTCGCTGTGAGATCAACATTTTTTATCATCAGCAACTAGCTCACATATTTTATTTCAGTGAAATCTGCTAATTTTGCTTCTTGGCAAAGTAACAGAAAATTGTCCTCAGAATTTGTGAAGAGCTGGAAGAGATAAAATTTTTGTGTGACAGGATCAGGGCATGTTGTCCCTTTGAGCTAAGTCATTCAGTGGTGGAAACATAGCCTGGCCCATCTGCACCAATACATGTCCTATGCCAATTTTGTATGCAGGTACCAAAGTCAAAGCAAAAGCCTGATTTCCAAACAAAACCAAAGAAAACTTTCTACAGACAGCATCTCATAAAGCTCTAGTGAGCCATCGGCATCTTCCGGGCACTTCAGTCAGATGCCGAAGGGAACCAGGTCCTTCTGGCTTCAGGCATTTCTCTCTTCCCCACAGCTTCCCTTTCCTTGCTCATCAGTTGGACAGACTTTCCTGAGATCCCTAGGAAGAGGGGCTGGGCGAAAGCATTTGCATATGATGGTCCATTGGTAGTTTAGTTGCTGAGGTGGTATAGGGACAAGAAGCGATGCTATTGACGGTAACACGTGACAGAATTTATTTTTTCATTTGCTTTTCATTTATGCAATGTAGTAAGATGTAGCTGGGACAGATCCCTTGCAAATCATCAGTAAGTTAATGTCTACAGCAAACACTGGCTGAAGGTTTAAATAATCTAGCACACTGCTCTGAAATGTTGCTTGTCATGTTTTTCTTTCACTGCTTTTGTGGTACCCATTAGGTTAGATGATTACTCACCCAGGATATTTATTCTGTTTCCCAATCTATGGTATGTGTCTACTTACTTTTAAATAAATGCTAAAGCTGTTAATGATCAGTCAGACGCCAGTGCAAAAGTTCAGGTCCTGAAATGTCCATTCCTTTCTCTCTGTCTATTGTCACTTTAAGTGGACTGAGGAAATTTCTCAGTGAGACTTTAAAAGCCTAAATGCACTCAAATGTGTTGAGGGAGACTCAGAAGAAATGTTGTCCTGACAATATTTTAGATGGAAGCTATTTTAAAGTTAATTTCCTTTCAGTATCAGGCTCTTTGGCTTGGTAAGCTTAGATGTGTATACACTGACATACATGAAATGGGATTGTTGTATTTCTGTGGTCTCATCCAGAACTGAAATGATCATATGCTTCAGCTGTGGCATTATGCCCAAGTATTAGCTAGGTACTTTGGTACAGAGAGGATTATTGGGAAATGATGAACTTACTGCAAAATCTCTTCAGGTATAAGAAGTAAAAGAAATCTATGAAAGATAAATTAATATTATTCCATTCTGATATATATAATTTAACAAACTGTTTTATATCCTGGAGGCAAAAATGTTTTTCTTTGTGTGTCATATAAAAGACCTTCCAGAATGGATTAATGCAAGTCTTCAGTACATATTCATGAATCCTTGCTCCCCAAAGAGCTAATAATCTTATTTCTGGATTACATTCTCTTCGTATGACAGCAACATTTGAACTACATCGCTTGAAAATGCAAGAGTCATAGAAATGACAGGTGGAAATGACTTACTAGATCTCTGAGTTCTTCCATTAGCATGGCACAAGATCATCCTTCAACATGTCACCATGATGTTGAGATCATTCATTTTCTCCTCTTTAGGCTACTAATTATATATTAAAAAAATCAGACAATGAATTCCCTAAAGCTCAACAGGTGTCCCTGAAGTTTGGTACTCCCTTGAGTAAGGACAAGCCTTTGGAAAACCAAATGAAGACAGCAAAACTAAGCTTTCCTAAAACAGGAGGTTTTCAACAAATCCGATGACTAAAAGAACCTCTCCTAAACCCCCAAAGATCCATCTGCCTGCCAAAAATCCTGCCACCTCAGCTTCCCACAAACTTAACGTAGCAAATAATTTTAAAATTGCTTTCCATAAGAAAAGTTTCTTATTTACTTAAATGTTGCAGAAGCAAATACTTTTCCAATTGAGGTATCTTTTGAAGGGACAAGTGAAAATGTTTTCTGTTAAAGATCCACGCTGAATGGATTGTTATGCCTACTTCCCAGAACAATGCAAAGTCTTACCTGCTTCTGTTGTTACTTTTAAACTTCCTAATTCTATAAAATGTGAAAAGTCAAGACCATTTTTTATTATATGCCTGGGACTGAAAATGCATAGACATCACTTCACTTTTGAATACAGTATGGTTTAAACAAAACGTTCTACAAATAATTTAACTTTGCCCTCTGAAAATTGTTAATGACCTTCAATTCCAGATGAGTGATTCAGTTAGCAAGAAGACCACAGGTATGAAACCAAAATGGAGTAGGAATCCAGTGGGTGCTGCCCTATCCATTGACACTGCCTTATAACAGTGCCTCTTTAGGGCTAACACATGTTTTTCCCTCAGTGCTAAAACATTTTTTCTTCTGATTTTAAACAAAAGCATGATCTCAATTATTTGCCAAGTCCTTAAAGATGTTATTCTGCACTTAATAAGGAGAGGGTAATAATTCTGGTGTTTTTTTTCCACAGTTTACCATGACTAACTTCTGAGCATAATCCCTGCATGAAATACTAAGGCTCAGTAGAATGCATTATTTTTCAATACTACTGTGTCATGGAAAATGCCATTCCAGTGCATTGTTAGGCAATGCCACCGTCTTCCATACTGTCTTGTCTGCCTCTCACAGCTTAATGAATCAATTCCTGAATGATTTAAAGATGCTTTATGGAAGAGCCTGTGCCATCTTAGAAGAAATGTAAATTGATAGTATCAACACAGTTATTTTGTCATAATTGGTTGATATGCTCAAAATTACTTTTAGAAAATTGAAAAAAACTATCTGTAGATCTTTCTCACTACTCAGCTCAGATATAATTTCAGAAACATTTTCTAAAAGTGGTCCAGAATGATTCTGAACAAGCGAAGAATCACTGAAATTGGCATGATAAATGCTATTGGAAAACTAATATGTTTTGAGCTAAACTAGATTTCCACCACCCCCCCCTTGAAGGACAGAAAAACATAATGCAAGAAAACAAGGCTGTTTGCCTGCTTAGCATTCCATCGTCTGTGGAGCGCAGCAGTAATCTGATATACAGCTGACCTAGTCCCATGCTACCGTATAGGGCTTGGTGGAACTGCAGTTCAAGGCTCTGCTCTTTGCTCCCAGGCTGGCTTTGTGCTCGGTCTCTTGGTGCTCTGCGTTACATCCTTAGCCAATTCAGCAGCAGTATTACACATGCTCATGAGGGAATCTCTGTGCAGCCTTTCTTGCTAGGAAGGATAGGCTGCCTCATATGAGACCTTGCATGTGGGAGGAGTACACAAAAGAATAGGATGATTCAGAGTCCTTAGAGAAGCAAAATGTAGCAGCAGATTGATTGTTGGAGCTCTGTCTGGGCAAACTGGGTTTGATTCCCGATATGTCAGTGCAAAAACATAGCCAGCTTGTTGATGAGCTTCACATCAGACCTGCATTTGACTTCCAGCCTTTACAGTGCTAAGAGGCTGTAGGGCTGTCTTTGTTGGAGGGCAGAAGATGAAAACAAACAAGCCAATTCCAAGTTTTGGTTCAATCCAATTGCCATAGTAGCTGCTTGTTTTTATGCTAAAAGTTTTGGCTTCATAGTGCCTTTTTTCCTTTCTTACCCCCCTTTTTTTTTTTAAATAAGTATTAATAGGGCATGCAAATATTTCCATGTACTGCTTTGGCATTCGCAGTTCAACCTCAGCCCTTGTGTCAGCTTACACTTCCAAGCCATATAATATCTGCACTATTATAAAAAAGGAGGTGAGGTTACAGATTTCCTTGAGCACATTCAACATCAAGAGGCTCATGAAAAGTTCCCAGAGGAATTTCAAGAAATCCCAACCCTTTTCTGGCTCAGTAAACTTCTACCTGTGCTTGAGTCAACCCGATCTTTTGTAAGGCCTCATATTTCTGGAAAAGCTACCAGTGAACATCATCTGCTTGCACTAGTGCCCATTTTCTGTAAAGAACTTCTGGTTGTTCTTTTATGGCTTCCCCATATATATCCCATGTCTAAAGCAGAATGATGACTGGAGATATCCCAGTGTCTGTCACACAGTATGTTACACCAGAAAGCTACATGATTTCAACAGAGGAGATATAGGAACTTTAGATCAACTTGTATGACTGGAGTAATCACCTTAGATGTTATAATTGTTTACATAGGTATATAGAAAAATTAAGTGCAGATATATTTTTCTATATTCGTCACCATTTCCTTCATTAAATCAGGCTATAGCATCAGGTGAGTCACTATTTTTATCATTATTTTAATCAGAAGATCTTCATATAAATAAATAAGCCAAGATACTTTTTCCCTTGTAGTGGATCTAGATTCCTGCAATTTCCACTGAGAGTCCAGTTGAGTCAGTTGAGAGTAAAACATACACCACCAATACTACAGTTTTTGCATATGGATTTAATTTTGAGGCTTAATGTGGAGGGTGAGTGATGTGACTATTCAGTCTTTTCTGAGTTGGTGACTTATTTAAGGCAGGAGATGCTTTTTGTGTTCCCTGAAGTAGTAGCTGTGGGACCAACCACTTCATTGTGATTCTCCAATTTTTAAAAGATTAAGGTAATTTAAAATTTGATATTAGATGATGCTGGAGCCTCTTAGTTTTATCTTCATTTTCTGTGAATATTCCTCAGAGTCATGCTAGATGTTTTAGGGGGTCCAATCAGATCCAGTGGTCTGGATCTACAAGAATTAAGTACTCCCACCCACAAACTAAAAACTATGAGAAAGCTATATAAAGAATTTAAAAAATAAGAGCGTGACAACCCAGACAATGGTACAACCAACATTGGTTTTAGCATGTGAGTAAATATTTGCTGAAGAAAAATTCCCCTGCATTTGTTGTCATTGATTTTTGCCTGTTTTGAGCCAAAGACTTAGAGTCTGGTAGCTTTGATGTTTGCTGTGTCACAGATCTTGGCGTTACTAATTCCTTCATGCCATGGGAAAGTACCTGCCTGTCAGAGGCGGAATTTTACCTGCTGGTGTGAGAGTCTCCAGGGTACGTTCTGGGCTCCCTCAGGTATCCTGACCCAGCTCTTTTCCTTGTCCTAAGGCAAGCAGTTGATGCCAGAAGAGAAAGCATCAGGAGAAACACAAAACTTTTAACTCAGGTGTCTTGTAGAGTATCGGCTTTCATCCAAGACAGTCTTTGGGGATCTCACATATGGAACCTCTGAATAAGTACAAGCAAATTTTAATAAAGGAAGACATTTAATGGCCGTTATGGTATGAATAATGTTTTTTCCCTTGGGGTAGATCTGTTATCACCAAATGGCAGAAATGAGACTAGTCATCAGTCTCTCTAGAGATGGGCCATTTTTTGGGCTCAAGCCCTCATTTGAATGGACAGTGTGCTGGGAGGTGATGTAATTGTGAACTGCCTGGAGTTGTTGCAAATGTATTAAATAGGAGGCTGAACAGGCCAATACAAAGCCTTTTTCTCCCCAAGGTTCAAAGTCTAAGAGGAGCAAAATACAACTGTAGGCAATGACTGGCTGGCTGGAGAAGGAGCCCTCAGAGTCTGTAACATCAGCACCATCACACCATCAGCAGCCAGAACTCCAGTTTGAGAACCAGGTGTAGCACAAGGTCAAGAAGGCAAAGTTTAAGGCAGAAGCAGTGTGTAGGGTGGTGTCAAAGAGTTGATTTGCCAACTCAATGGATAGCTAAGGAGTTCTACAGCCAAGTCTGCCTGTTCCTGCCTTCTACTCCAGAGATTTACTTGCAAGGAGTACACTCAGCTTTGCATGTTCTTAGACACATTATGGACTTGGAGAGACATGAAGATAGCGAATTCGAACTCAGCGACATTGTTGTGTTTTTCTGGCAAGTCTTTTCTTAATCAGTATAAATTATTTCCATCTACAGCAGAATTGAATCCAGACCAGAACAGAGGATCTCAGTCTGCTCATTCTGTGGGAGGGCTCAGATCGGGATGTGGCTCCAGTCTTTTTGGCTTAAACCCATTTCTTGTCTGTGTTGTGGTTTTATGAGTTGATATAGCAAATATGTGACATTTGCTCTCCTTTTTCTTCTCTTGGAGTTTTGAGAGGGATGAGAGTTCTCTCTGTAGTATAAGGCAGAAAACAGAAGGAGAAGAAGTCTGAATAATAACGGGCATTCTGTGCAGAAATCTCCATGCCTGGAGAACAACAATTATTTGCAGCCTCCTAAAGGTTAAGGATGTGATGGATGTTAATGCATAGACATTTGTGATTGTTCATGAAACAGTCCCTTTTGCGGAAGAGCAGAGACAACAAACATCATATTCCCCAGTGGATGTTACCAAGCTAAGAAGTCCCTTTCTATATCTCAGGAGTTTCTAAAGGGACAGCATTCCTAGCACAAAGAAGCAGTCTTACTAAAGAATCTCAGTATAGTAATATGAAAGATCAGATTGAGTTCAGACAAGTTCTTTCTGGTAGTTATTTGGAAACATGAAAATGTCACCTAAAAAGGAAGTTTAAAGATCCTTTATTGGGCGCACAATCCTGGTGTTTTTAGTCAGGTGGAGATCTGACTTTGATGTTATGAGTTTAGTGCTTAGAGACCACTGATACCATCACTTCATCTGGGACACCATGGTCTCTTTAAAAATACATTTGCTAGGCAACGTATCCATCTGCTCATGACCGCAGAGAGGAAATAGTTTGGATTCTGGAGAAAAGCTTCAAATACAAAAAAATAGCAGGTAGTCTACTGGTGTGTTAGGAAATTGTCAGTATTGCATTGTAAGTGGGATTCATCACATCTAGTTTTAGGCAACTGAAAGTTAGGCATCTAATCTAATCTAATCTAGTTGCCCAGGCATCTCTTCTGTACAGTAGAGAGAGATGGACACTTCCAGCAAGTGACTCGTCTCTTTGAAAGAATAGTGCCTAAGACAGCTGGAAGGATTTACTTTCTGGGTGGTCCTGTCTCTTTCCAGTGGGTATAGAGGTAACATGGAAAACTAATATGGGCTAGACACCTAGATTTTAGATGAACTGAATCCCTCCCTATATTTCTTCCCGTTGTGGTGTAGAGAGGCAGTGCCTCAGTTGATACAGATGCTGTGGAAGGTATTAAGTTGAACAAAGCTAGTCAGGAGTGGTGGTCTAAATGTTTGTGCATCAAAGTCTGCAACACTGTAATTTAAAAAGTCAGAACACTGCCATACTAAAGTACGAAACACACTCCTGTCTGAGCAACAGGAACATTATCTGACCACTTAAAATTCCTCAGAGCTGTGCGGCTGTTACAAGTGTAACGGTTAAAAGCAGTCCCATGTCATTTAATACTAACTAACAGTTTTAGACATCTTGATTTCTAAAACTACTTACAATACTTTTGTGTTATGCTTTTGATGGGTTTTACGTGTATTGAGCTTGTAATATTGTCATCCATGTCCCTTGGTGGACACCAATTGTCATAAGTCACCAACTTCAAGGCCTGTTGAGGCCTACTGAGACAACATTGTCCCAATAAACAGGGCATTTATGCCAAGCTCAGGCCTTTGTGCTGGGCCTTTGTGCAGCGTTGGATGGTAAGGAACAAGAAAAGATGGATACCGAAGAGACTGATTTTCTTGACTTTTTTGTATTTCTTGGTAATAAGCAACAGGTGAGAATTCATCCCTCCCTTTCTCCCCAGAGTATTTGAAATATAAACAGAATCCACTTTTTTTGCAGAATGTTTTTCTCTGTTGTTTTATTTCCTTCATGAGATGTCAGAAGCAATTAAAAAGAAGAGAGGTTGGAACAGTTCCCTTTTGGCCAGAGCCAACTTCACTCATGCTACAGTGACCTGGCTCTAATTGATACTTTCTTTGCTGCCAAATATTCCAGATAGCCATCTAAATTCAGCAAAGAAGTACTACAGTGTGTGTATAGGCCTCTTATATGCTTCTGGTGCATCTGCTCTGTTATACCTGCCTAAAAATGACAGCAGCATTGAACTGCTGGAGTTGAAAGGCTTGTCAACACTGTAGCGCTCAGAACCTGTCTTACAAAAATATCGTGCAAAATGCAAAGAAATAATGCTCAGCTATTTCAACCTTCAGACCTCTACCAGTCTTCATACACTTGCATATATCTCCTTGATCCACAGACATGTTCTGAGAATGGAGTTGAGCTGTGTTGCATATTTTGTGTTATGTTTAAGCTAAGGAAACAATTTTTCCCTCATTTTGATTGCTTGTTTTCTTAGAACAGGGTTTGAAAGGCAGTGGGTAAATATGCACTGATAATTTTGCACTTACATTTCCGTGTGTACAGAATCCTGTCCACACATCCTGCTGCCATTGGCATATATGAGATAAATACTATCTGCTGTGCTTAGGCAAGTAAAGTTTCCTGCTGGCAAAGGCAGGAATTTGAGATAGAAAATAAATTTTCTCAGGTAAAACTAAGGGTAAATTTAGTGAATGCTTTGAAGTCCCTTTGCAAGTACCGCAGGAGGTATCACACAAGCATACAGAGTTTGTTACAACCAGATGGCCAGTATTATAGTATTAAAACTGAGAGATAAATATACCCCAATTTAAAAGGAATAGATGATTCTAAATGCAATTATATAGCTCACCAGTGTCAAGGGAAAGCTTCCAAATACAAAATATCCAGCTGGGAAAGGCAGGAAATTACAGCGATGCATTGTCATCTTACCAATTTTTTCCCTAGAAAATACTTTGCATTTCCTCCTATAAAGTTGATTTACATAGCTTTGCCTTCACCAAGGAGATTGCTCCTAGACACCTTTTTTTTTTTTTTTTTTCTGTATGGAGAAAATACTGATGTCACAGACCCATCAGACTGAATCTAACCAAATTTTCCTCTACGAATATCAGCATGCTTTAACTGACCTCAGTAGAACAGTATGGACTCATACCAACAGCTGACATGGCCCATTCTTGAGAATATCCTTTAGTTCAACTTGTTTTTATCCAGAAGCCTAAAGGCTGGATCAGTTTGCTGGAAGCCATCTAAAGAGCTCTTACATCTTCTGGTACCATACAGAGCTCTCTGTTTATCACTCAGCACTTTTACTATAGACTAGCCAAAAGAAAGACAAGCTTGTACTAGTTTTGTGCACTCCCCACTCAACTAATTTCTTAATGTTTTTTCTGCGAAGACCAGGACTTGGTAAATACTAGCATGTGGCATGTTCTGTAGCTGGATCTGAACTGCCACCTCTGTGGTACATCTCCATGATGCATGCCTCAACTGATATATCTTAGCTACGTGGTAGCTAGGCAGAATTTCAAGGCAGAAAGAGTTACATGCAGATGTCTGAGGAAAAATGGTAATGCACTGCTTGCTGTCACTGGAGAGTTCTCAATCTTGGGTACATATTTCAGAGGTAGGTGCTTCCCTTCAGAGAATTTTCAGTAGGGAAGAGACAACAAGCCTACAATTATTTCTGTATTGATTTATTATTTAAACAAATGTTTCTGATGCAGATGTAATTTCTCAGTTTGTGATTTATTATTTTACCTGTCTTTAAATGAGAATGCCAGCACATTGCCACTGGGAGCAGTGAGGTGTCTTGTTTCATTTTGACTTGTACAGCATGCTAGCTTTGGTAGCCTCCACTGCAAGTCTTTTGGCTTTCCACAGTAATATTTTGCCCTAACTACCAGGCACGCCTATGTTTCCTATAGGAGCTGGAATTTAGGAATAGCAGTACTTTTCCCCTTCTCTAGTGGCACGGATGGTACAGGCAGCTATTTTTCCCTATACTGAATTTTCACATTTGGTGCTGAAACTGAGCATCTCTTCATGCCCACTTGCCCCTTAAAATACGGCTTATGATAAAGATTTACATGATGGATAAGTGAGGGCATTCTGAAAGTGGTTTATTTTCATGCCTGGAAGAACATGACGCATCCACAGCTACTAATCTACTGATTTTATACATAACTCCCTCTTGCCCATATGTCAACACTGTTAGAGTTATGAAGTTGAATACCTATTAGGAAACACCAGAGCTTAGGTTGGCTCTTTAGCATTAATTTGTGCTTTCTTTTTGCATATACATTCCAAAGTTGCTAATTATTCTTTAATTTTACTGCTAACAAAATAATAAATAAAAAGTACTTGAATAACATTGCAGAGAAGAAAATATCCTCTGCTCTTTCTGAAGCCAATGTGAATAGATAGCTCAGGGTGTACTTTTCCAGTAGCTGATAAAGAAAGGAATTTTCTTCCTTTCCATAATGGAAAACATCATTGTTAGTTGTGAATTTGGTCAGAGCTGTTTTTTATTTTCTTGTTAAAATTCTCATTAAATATAATTTTATAAAAATTCTGATTTTGATTAAATGGGAGCCATTCTTTTTTCAATTTAGTTTGTGCTTTTTAGCTTTCACAACAGAAAATATTTCCTTAGTTTCTCACATAATTAATTTTAAGGAAAATTATCTTTTCCAGACAGATGTTTTGAGGGCTCCAAAAAGATAAAAAAATGACCAGAATGTCCATTAAAGTGTTTGGATTCCAGAATGGTGCTACACAATTACTATGCTATTACCATTTTACAAAAAGATAGTATTAGTTGAAAATTGCTCCTATGTAGCATTTTAAAGCCACTAGGTTTGAGGAGTTATTATAAAATAAAGGATGTACCTACATATGTTTCTTAATCTGCAGGAGGGCATTTACACAGTAACACAAGTATATGAAAAAGTAAGAGTAGCATGTGAAGTAACTTAAAAAAAGAGACCAAGAGCGTCTTGTCTAACCTTTCCCTTTAAAGTCTAATAGCCAAAGGATAGGAACACAGTAAAATAGTATTTATATGTCAAAAGCACTTTTGGCATCTGTTCTTTATTGATGATAATAACATTTATTGCCATCTGGATTTCCTAATTCATTTTTCTGATATTGCTTATCTGGGGTTGCCATAGGACACAAACAGCTGGATTAAATTCCATCATGTTGTGTCACTGTGACTCATTTATTTTTTCTTATCTATGAAAACTTCTTGTTGTAAATAATGTCTCACTCTTTCCCATTCCCTTTGCTCTCTTGCAGAAGTAGTGTGGTCTGTCCTCTCCACTCCCTTCCCTGTTCCTTATCTTCGTTATTTTCCTCTCTCTCTCTCTCTGATTCCCTCTCCCTTTTCCTCTTTTTTCCTCCTGTTTCTTAGCTCAACAAATGCCAAGTAGCTTTATAGATATGTTTTAGCCTTATCTATGGGATCTAAATATATGTTTAATATTGCCCAAACAATAATAATAATAATGCATTTTATAATGTGATACGTTAGTTAAACTTCCTTTAAGCTTCCCAACTGAGATTTCAGTCCACTTAATTCAGAGACTTTGACCCCATGACATTGGGACAGGGTTTTATGGCTGATTCCCTGGAACTGTATAGCTATGTGAACATGTAAGGGATGGAACATTTTATGGTTATTATGATGCCTAATGTATTGACTGTCTTCAAGCTTTTGTAGAGTGTCTGAAGCCCAATAGTCCTGGATAAGATTGTAGTACCTGCATCAAAAGAAATAATTGCAGAAATATATTAGTCAAATATGGAAAGTCATAATGAGTGCTATCTTGACTATATTTCTTCACTAGGCCAACATCAATGATTGCTCTTTTAAAAAACTGTTTTATTCTAGAACTAAATCATACACACAGCACTTCCTTTGAAACTGGGGTAGTTTTTTTTCGCAAACTGGATATTTTAGGAGTATCAATTCAGATGTAGCTGGAAGTCTTTCAAAAATGTAGATTCAAATCTGCCTCAGATTTTGGGTCAGACCACAGTGTGGCCATTTTGTGCATATTTATTCAAAAAATGCTATTTTTTCATTGCCAATGGCAAACGCTAAAAGGAGATCCCTTGTTTGTTTCATGAGAGGGCACTTCTGACAATGAAAATGGTTATTGTTCCACTGCAGAATCTTAGTGTTGCACAGATATTTTTCTTTCAAAGGTTTTACTCAAATTTTGTATATTTTTAATCTTTCAAAGCAGCATGCAACATATTGCTGCAAACAGATACTATTCTAACCACTCAGGATGAATTTTTTAATATAAGATTGAGTGAAGAGATCTTCCTTTAGGTCAGCTGCTACAAAACAGGGGGGAAGACTCTGAATTTGGTGCAGAAATCCTTGAGCACAGTTTGACTCTTACCCACACCTGAAGAGGTCCGGCTCTTCTGCAGTGCTCTAAAATCCATCTGAATCTCATCTAACCTTCCCTGTACCTGTCCCAAAGGTATGTTTCTGGAAATGACCCATATAGGCATAAGTGCACCTATCACAAAGGAACAGATCCAGTAGCTCTGCAAGGTGCTCCTCTATGGGCTGTGATGGGACCTGGGAGTTACCACAGCATCGTAAGGGCATCAAGTTAAATATGTAAACACGGAGCGGGAGCAGAATGCAGGTCCAGCTCTGGTGCTGTTCATGGAGGTCAAAGCTGAGGCACAGAGGATGTGGACATATTCGGAGCAAAGCCAGCCTGACAGTGTAAGTGTCTACGGAAGAGATGGAGGAACTGACTGGGGAGACAAACAGATCTAAGGAGATACACCTTGTTGGTATGTCAATAAGAACAAACTGGCATTAACTAGGTCATTGTAAAGGGATAAACAACCTTATATTGGGTGAGAGAACAGTCGCTGCATCCTAGGTGCAAGCCAGGAAGGATTTCTCTTGGGATCAAATAAATGTAAGCATGCATGCAGGAGCTGGTATTAGTGTAGTCTACTACATGTATAGAAAATTGGTATTAAAGATGCAAACTAAATTCTGTCATCAGCTGTGGAAGAGGAAAGGAAAACAAGAGGACTTGTGAAAATACATGCACACCAGTGTACTGCTTCTTAAACTAGCACTAGCATTACAGTGTTTTCAGAAGAAGCCAACAATTCTAAAAAATATCACTGGCCTAGGAAATATTTTCTGCATGGGTTGTGACAATATTTAGTCCAGAGAACTTGCAAAGCCTGTTGAAAATATGGATCCATCATCTGACTGCCATGGATGGAAAAGGGGAAGGAGTGTTGCAAAGGCACATCAGTGGTGGTTCTATGCAGCTTCATCCTACTTCAGCATCCTGTTTATACTGGCCTGAATTTTACTCCGCTCCAGGGTAATGATGCTAGAGAACATCTCATGAAGCAGGAACTTGAATCTGTCAGGTTTCTCAGCAGTGTAAACTTCCCCTTTGTCATGCTCTCACCGGTTGCTTACTATTCCGTTCAGTTGTTAATCCCTTCATAATTCATGAGATGATGAAGTAGCTCCTTGTAGAATGACGCTTTCATATTGGCCATTTTGTTCTGCTTGGCTCTCTGACAGGTGATGTCATATGAAGAGAATCTGGAACTGGAAAATCTAAATAAAAGTTGTAATAGTGCTTCATTAGAAAACATAACTGCATTGAGGTTAGGTTGTTAAATGGTATAAACTGAGCTACAATCTACAGTATATAGTCTTCTCCTGTGTATACAATCTACAGTATACAAGACCTTTTTTGTTTTGCTGCTCCACTGAGATGTTAGTGATACTTATCCCATTGACTGTAGACATGCATGCATTTGAGAACCTGAGAACCATGCTGATTTGATGTTTTTTTGAGTTGGGTCTTTTTTTGTGCATGTTGAGGTGTGGGTTGTTTTGGAGTGGTTTTGTGCTAATTAAAAGAGCAGATATTTCTTCTAACTAAATGTCAGTCAGACATGGCGCTGCCCGGGTTCTTTAAAAAAAAATTCTCTTTCCCCAAAAGATATACGCATATAAACAGTGAAAGGAGCAGTGACTGGCCAAACCAGGTGCACGCACAGATTTTATCTTTATGGTATATTCTAAGAGATACTGAAATATGTGTTTATCACTGTGGTTACAAAGATGAGGGGAAGGTTGTTTATTGGTTAGGGTTACTTTTGGCTATTTCTGAGAGTCAGCAAAGTAAACAGAAAGGGTGATTAATGTGCTCCCATAACAAGTTTACTGCACAAGGCCATGGCAAAGATTCACAGTCACTTCTTAGGACAGATGTACATTGTAAGCATTGTAAGCCAAGCAATGGCTACTCGATATTTGAAATTCTTTATATTTCTCTGACATCCCTCCCCGCTAACTCATTTTACTTTTTAACCCTGTCACTGATTGTTCTTATTTGTATTAAATTTTTTTTGAGATCCAAGGGGGTTTTGTGTGTTTGTATTGATCCTAATATATTTGGTGCTGCTTAGTGAACTCCTCTATGACAAATGAAAAATATTCAAAAGAAAGAAAGGAAGGAATTTTTTTCCCTAGGGAATCATTACAGTAGCAGTCATAGTCAGAGGCCAGTATCCCTGCAGCCTCTCTTGAAGGCGGCTGAGAGGATCCCGCAGTGGAGGCTGAACTGGGATGCTGAGGGGAGCACTCTGCTGTCACCACAGCGTGTCATGCTTGACATTAGAACAAACATAGCAAGGGGCAAGAATTTTACTCAGGACTGCAGAGATCTGTAGTTAACACGAGCATTTGTACGTACTGAGGAGTACCTATCCGCGTGAGGGATAGAAACAGGCATCTCAGCATTTATTCAGTTTGGCAGCCAACAGAAGTAAACATAATGTCTTATTTCTTTGATTTTGAAAAGAGAGAAATATATTCTGGAGGGTTCTAAGCCCTATATTCTGCTACATTTAAGGTCTGCATTCAGTTTTAAATGCTACTTGTCTTTACAGTCTGAGTACAACCCTTAAACTATGCTTGAAGACATCCTTCTCTTTAAGAATCAAGTTCACTGGTCCCAACCTATGCAATGACTTGAAGAGCAGGCAGCACAAACAGAGGGAAATGCTGCTGAGCAGACTAGTATAGTATTTCTTTTAAGCCTTACTTAATGAGAAAACTTGTCTCACAAATTAAGCTTTGAGGAAAAGCAAGAATTAAGCCTTTCTTTTAGCTTTATGGCATATCTTAGTAAAATAAGCACAAAAGCAAATGTTCAATTTTCTTTAGAATTTCTTTTATACTTGTAAAGGAATAATTTCCCATCCTGTATCATGTCACAAAACAAAGCCAGGTTCAGATGAGTAGTTATTAAAAACTGAATTTTCTTCTTAATAAAGTCTGAGCGGAATGAATTACAAGGGACTTTCCATAATGACAGGCCAAGGACATGCTTTTAACTCATTGCATGGGATCTTGGCAGAGACTTTCCAGGAGTACTTCTGTGAACTAATTCTGTTCTTCCATAAGAGTATGTAGGATCAGGAAAAGAAATGTACAGGAGTCAGTTGTGTGCAAAAATAGCAGTAGAGGCTGTTGCAAATAAGATTTCTTCCCTAGTGTTGGTATATTATAACTACACTCAATGTGCCAGATTTATTCCTGCTGGAACTTAATTGGAGTATTCTGGCAGATCATTTTAGTGTCAAGTCACACAGGGATTTTAATATCAAAGCCTAACATGCTTGAAGATTTTAGGAAGAAACGTACTGTATCTTCTAAATACCAACTAGTAGTACTATTCTGAGTTTATTTCAGAAGTTCTTGTTAGAGCCTTGGTGATTAAAACCTCACCTTGATACCAGGTTCTACTTCCATGATAACACCAGGGCAACAACACCAACAGTACTTTCTGATGGATGAGCAGGATCAGATGAAACAGCATCCAGCATAAGAACTGACACCCCTCCTACCCCCTCCAAAAAAAAAAAAAAAACCCAACCAAAAAAAACCTTGCTGCTTTTTTCCTAGGCTTTCAAAAGCATGATTGACTTTTTTTGTTTTCTTTTCAAATGGAACTATTAGATGTGCTGAGCTAGCATGAAAACATTGCTTCTAACATTATTTCTAGCTTGGCCTTGTCAGGTTCCTATCTCAAGAAAGGGCATTATTATCACATTGGATTTATTAGGCTCTGCTTGGAACTCACAGCCATGAACCAAACACAAAGATCTTACAATGTAGTTCAGACATCAGCAAATAGAAGAAGACAAAAATGATCCTAGCTTTAGGTAGCAAAAATTAGTTTTGGAGTTCAAAGCTCCACTATGATTTACTGTCTGCTTGTTGCAGTTCAGATGTTCCCCTTCTACCAGTGTATCTGCAATGTGTGCTTGTGACCATACTGTTGCTCCCGCTTGCCCTGTATCTGCTTGTTTTGGCAGTTTTGACGGCAGAGAACGCCGGGCTGCTTTCATGTGGTTTGTGTCACATGTGCTGCTGTGCGAGACACGCGCAGCTCTTCAGGAGCATTCGTCGCTTGTTGCTTCGCATGCTCTCTTGTGCACTTCCTCTGCAGATGGCTTTCCTGGCTCCCATGGACCATATGTTTTTTCAGTTTCTTTTAATGTGTGTATACCCACCCCATGCAGTTCCAATGAAGTATGTGTTGTTTATGTCCTCTGCTGTCCAGCTCTGAAGGTTTAGATCTAGGGAGGCAACCACTGACGCTAAGTGGAAGAACAATCCTTAACACAACCTGCTCTTTTCCTGGGGTGCTTATTCTTCTCCCTCTTGGAAGGGACCTCTGGGGAAGTCTCCACTTGTTCTGTTTTTAACCCTGTAGTGACTAATTTTAGCTGTCTTACTGCCAGGCATCCATTGTCTGTGGACGGAGGTGGATGAGATAACCTCCCAAAAGGCAGGCGTCTAAGATAGGTGGACAGATTTGCCTCTCTCAGATGACTTTCATTTCTCTCCCCATTGACACAGCAGAAGCCTAGATGACAAACCTAGGCTAAGTGGCCTGCTTTGAGATAGCAATATCTAGGTGAGATATATCTCTCTCCAGGGACCCAGCCTTCATGGTGGTATGCATGAATGCTGTATGCTTGCAAACTGCTGGCTGGGATTTTTTTCATCAGCTAATCCTCTTATCATCACTTTCCATCCTGCCTTACCCATGAGGACGGAGTGGAGAGCTGAGTGTCAGCAGAGGGTTATGTGAATATAAAAGATAAGGACTAAGAGCTTCCTTACAAGTGGGTCAGTTCCAGACTCACACGAGGGATTTGTTCACTATATGAAACAGAGTAACAGACTGCCCTAGGTAAGAAGGGCAGAGTATTGGTAAGAAAGTGGGGCAAAAAACCTAAAACCTGATAAACAGAAAAATCCTGGAACAGTAGTAGGACAAACCTCTGATGCAGAATATTTCAAATGCAGGTGGGAGATTTAGCAAATCCCTAAAGTCGGGACTAGAAGTGGAAGCTGAGAAAGGTCAGGCTTTTCATAATGTTAGTGGTCCCCTTGACTTACTTCCTGAAAAAGCTGAATGTGTGCCATATGCTTTATTTATAGCAAGAGCTATTCATTCCCCATCAAGACCGATGTTTTTATTAACAACTCTGCTGTTTTCATTCAAGAGCAAAACTACCAGAACCTGGATACCAATGGTAAGTTTAAAGCATTTCTGCTGATTCATGAGATTTCTTCACAAATTGTTTTCAGAATTTGTACCCCTTCTATATTTAAAGGTGTGCATTAGGTAAACTAACCAGACACATTTGTGAGAAAGAGGGCTTCCTCACATCAGAACCAAAAACTTGCTTTTGGTAGGGCTGTTAAAATATTCCAGATTTTTATATCCTGAAATAGTATTGAATAGATCAAATAAGACAGTAGCAGGAGTAAGATTTTTATTTTGGCTGTTGTCCAGCAATAAGAAAAATCGTATAGATACAGACTACTTCTCATTTGCCTTAGCATTAGCAAGCTGATTCTGCATGTGAACTATGTGTGATAGTCCCTGTGGTGCCAATGGGAGCTGCGCACATGGACCAACTGCACGATCCATTCCCACGTGTAGGACACAAGGGCTAGAGTGAAGGAGGTTTTAAAAGAGCAAGGTTATTACCTGGAGAAAAACTGGAATTGCCCTAACTCTGCAAATCCGTAACTGTTGCAACATAAAGCAAAGAGCGCAAGGCAATAAATGTGGATCTGTGAGATGTGGGAGAAATGACAGGCTTGAAAAGGTGGTTTCTGTTGTAATAGAGGTATGATATGTAAGGGCAGATTTATACTGCTTCATTTCCAGGTTGGTCTGGATCCATCTCTTAGGAGTTTCCTGTACAAAGCTGTTGAAAAAAAATCCTGCATAGTGTGAATTATATGTAAGGATCCAGTCCTATGCTCATGCAGCATCCTGTTGTAGTCACTGGAAGTCAAGCCTGTAAAAGAGGCAAGACTGGGCATGTAATCTCCCTTTAAAAAATACTCTTTCTTTCCCTGAAAATTGATTAAAAATAAAATAAAAACTAGTGTTCTTTGCCACTGGCACCAGCTCTACAGGGCATCAAAGCAACTGACTGCTTGTAATCTCTAGACATTTCCTGACTGACTGCAAAGGTCATCTTGGAGTGAGCTGGGGAAACTGAGAGTTATCTGAAGGCCAAATAAGGTGAAAGTTGCTGTGGCTAAAGTTCAAGTTTATTTACACAGAATAAAAAAGAGAAGTGAAAAGTTTGCTGACTTATTTACTTTTATTTTAGAAAGCTTTGGAGTGGTTTAAGTAAAACAGAATGAAAGGTAAAAAAAAAGGAAGTAGAATGTACAGTGATACAATAGAAAAAGCAGTTAATGATTGTAACTGGCAATCTTTACTTTTTTCGTTATTTATCTCATTCTAACCCAGACAGCGATATCTGTGATGTTGCTGTTATTTTCTAGCTTAGGAAATTTTTGAGGTTGGGATGTTCTCTTTTTTTCCTCTTGGAAAAATTGCTTAGCAGAGTCTTGCTGGTATGGAAGGAATATAAAAGTTCTATACAAGCAGCGAAATTAAGGAAGTACAGTTTCATGTAGGTTTATGTTCTAGGTTACATTTATAACCTAATCCCCAACACCAAAATAATCTTAGATTCTCCTGCATTCCTTATGGCATCCTACAGACTAGTGACAGCACATGTGCTGAATACTTTGGTCTCAAACCCTCTGCTGACTGGCGCATTATCTGCTGCCAACCAGAATACAAAATAGCTGAATTCTGCTTGCCGGTCTCTCCCAGGGCACTAATTTGAGTCTCTCTCTTCTACCGGCTTTCATGAATTTTGTAAAAATTCGTCTGCCTTTAAGATGCCCACTGCATGTTCAAACTTGCCTGGAGATGTCCAGAAGGATCAAAAGTTCCTGGGGTGAGTGCAGACAGACAGTGAAATATTCTGATCACTTAGTTGTCCCTTCTCTAGAAAACCAGACCAAAGATAATGTCAGGTTATTGTTCACTCTGGAGATTTTTGGTTAGCTGTGGCTATTGAGAGAAAACAATTCATGAGCATTCATTAATATGTCATAAACACTAAGCAAGATTAAACCAACAGATTGGTTTAAATCTCAAAATTATAAATTTTATTCTTGATAAATAGCATTGAACTTTATGCTTGCTTCCACAGATGCCCAACAATTCCCTTGCTAATAGCTTGTTAATCATGTCTTGGTCCATGTTTGTTGGAAGCAACATGTTTTAGTGAACAAGATACTGGAAGGGACCCAAGAGCTCTGGATTAGATTTCCAGCTCTGTCTTCTGTGATCACTCTTGGTCTGTTTTCCTTCTATTGACTGCTAAAATCACCATGCTTGTGTCATACATAGAGGACCCCCAGTCTCACCTTAAGCCTAATTGTATCACACTTATATTGCAAGTTTGCCGGTGATCTTGACCATGGCTTACAGGGAATTTCAGTAGATGCTGCTAATGAGCTTGAATATTCTGGCAATCATTCTTGGGCCACGAATCAATCCGGTCTTTCTGTGCAGAGACTCCTGTTCTCTGCAGTGATATAATTGGCTACATATGAAAAATGGACAAAGTTTTAATTTTTAAAAGCTTATATCCCAGGATGATACTAAAATGAATGAACACAAATAAAACCAAAACATTCCAAAGTTTGTACACTTTCACTGGAATATAGTTGTCATTCTGTTTTAATAGATGATAAATAACAAAAGAATCCTTGCATTGAAACATATATGATAATGCAAATGAGAATGATAAAATTTCTGTATTTTATTGACTATTTATTTATTTTTTAACATCGGTCAGCTATAAAGGAGAACAGGACTCCAGTGTTCCTGTATGTTTGTTTTGACTATTGTGATAACTACACTTTAAACTGTCACGTTAGGAGAAAACCTGTTTTGAGTCTTCAGGGAAGCAAAGTTCAGCAGTTTGTTTTCACACAGGAAATTACTGTTTTAAGGGATAATATTTGGTATCAAGAACCCTAGTTGCTGGATAATTCCTTATTTCATTATGACTTACTTTGTAGATTTGGGGATTCTGTCTGGAAATAATCCTCAAATTTGATGGGGATTTGGAGCCAGAACTGATAAAAAGGAACACTGAAGATAGATAGTTCAGATAAGGTATGCTGGTGAAAACAGTTTCCTCTGTAGTGCAGCAGCACACAGTTATCACAGCAAAGCTTCCGTCGGCATAATCATGAATATTAAAAAAACTTATTTGTATTGTAGGTTGGACAGATTAATATCTTAGGACTGAACATATAGCACCAGATATTCAAAACTCTTGTTCAGCTTATTTATATTAATTGATTGGTGCTGCACTCTTATAACAGTGTTCAAGAAAAAAAAAGTCATAGAGTTGCATGAAACTGATTACAACAAAGAATGTAACACACTATGCTACAGGCTTCACAAAACTGCTAAAATCTGGCACCACTTGGGTCCCTGCTTGATTAAATGTTTTACAAACACTGAGAAATTAAATGGTCCATGTCTTAAGAGCCTTCTAAATCTACGCAGTTATGCTGGCGTGGATGACATTCTTCCTGGAGTGAGATGGCTTGATTGCACAAGTGTGTAACGTAGCCCTTTCCTATACGTAGGCTCATGCTCCATTGAGACACCTGTGTTGGCAGGAAAGAAAGTGTCAAGGACATAAGAGACAAATCTTGCCAGACATTCTTAGTTTGTCTCCTACTGCTTCCAACCCCATTTCTGTTAACTGAGATAAAACAGTGGTAAATAATATCTTTGCACAAATGTAATAGGTGACTAAATATTGCTAAGAACTTAAATTCTACTAGTCAAAACCAACCAGGACCACAGAGGAGCACAGAAGGGATCTTGCTCTGCTGACTGTGATTTCCTCCTGCGAACAGCGAGCCTTACATAGATTCTTCGTGATTTTAGTACTGTTTCCTGCTTGCCAGCTTGCTAAGAACAGGCTGATTTTTCTGAATTTCTGAACTGTTTGCAGCTGTTGAACAAAGATGGCATCCAGTACTAAAGAGAGACTTCAGCTGGGTATTCACCTACTTATGTGACACCCATAGCTGGTGGGTTGTTTAGGAGCTGTTTACAAGAGCTGTTCATTCACTATTTACCACATGAGCTGCAGGTTTGGCTGGCAAAGCTGTAACGTGTGGTAATGGAGCTTCAGCATTTGCAGCATATGTCTTGCCCGTACCCTGTTGACCAAAGAAGTGAAGAGAAATATGAAGGAGGAGTGACAGAGCTTTCATTTAAGTTTATTCATGTCAGACCATGCCAGTCACAGCTGCCAGACTTCTGAAAACATTAGGGAAGAGAGAGACTGAAAATGAGTTATCCATGGTGTTGCATCATTGCATGTCTAGGAATGGCAAATTTTTGAATTCCAGGAAACCATTTTATGTTGCATCAAAATAGCAGTGTCTACAGAGTTGAACAAAAGGGTTGGGTGTTTTTTGTTTGTTTGTTTGATTGGTTTTTTTAATCTTTATTAAAAGAATGCAAAATATCTGGCCTAAGGTCTAAGGTAAAAGAAGGTGTTGAGAATATGCTTCAGGAGGAAATACAAATGGAAGGAAATCTCTGATCTTATTTCTGTTGATAGAAAGCAGGACCTAACCCTTTATCTGAATTGTATAAATGTCAAGAAAAAAACATGGTAGTAAGCACAAAGAATGAATGAGTAGGTCTATTGAGATTGTTAAGATCTAGTCTTTCTTCAAAGTTAGACAATTTGTAGCAAGAATGGCAGTGGGGATTTTTCTTTCTGTGTAGTTCAATGAATTAGCAAGAGAAGGATCAAAGATGCCTCTGTCATCCAGGATTCCCATCTTGTGTCACTTTTCACTGGCAAGCAGCTGGTAGAAAAAGGAAGGCTATGAGAAAGCAGTGAACAAGGGAATGGGGAAAGAAATAGGTAGAAAGGCTAAAAAAGGAGAGGAGGGGATTAAAAGATAGATGGAAACGGGGAAAAAGATGGATCAAATGGAAAAAGACTAACAGATGGAGCCCCAGCAACACTGGTCTGTCAAAGCACCCATGTTTTCTAAGGCTATTTTCATCAGCATGCTGAGCTTGCGTTTTGTCTTGTGTGGTCCTAACAGGTTTTTGATTTTTCTCTGGGGGACTTGGAGGCTTTCTATAGAGCTCAGTGGAGCCACTAGCTGAAGATCCCTCCCATGAATTCTCAAACATCTGATAACTAGGATTTAATTCTGAGAGGTCATTACAACATGAAAGTGTGCTTCAGAGTCCTCGGGTTCCTTACTAAAATATTATGTGCATGGGCAAAACTCAAGACAGAAACAGGTCATATCTGTAGGAGATACTCATTTCTATACACCCTTACTTGAGCTTGTAGCATGCTGTGGCAAAATTGCATATCACCTGGTGAGAAAAGCACATTTCACTGTAACGCACATTGTAACAGCAACAACAAACAGTATAAACAATCTAGGTGGCAAAGCTCTACCCTAGTTAAGTGTTAAAGATACACAGTGCCCCAAGGGCAGGATTGCTGTACCAAATGTCAATATCTATGATATATTAAGTCATTTTGGGGAAACAAAAGAGCATCTCTCTAACAGGTACAGAAACAAACACATGCAAAAATCCCTCTTAGGTCTAACAATCCTCTGAGCCCTTCCTTCACTCTACCCCAGGACCCCTTTTGTCCTCTGGACTGTTGAAAATGGCTTATTCCCTTGGTTTACCACAGTGAATGCAGAACAGATAGCAATCATGAGCCCAGTCATGGGCCTTGATTGCTACTGATCTCTACTTTTTATCCTTTATCTATTTTACATTCATGAGTGGCTTGCACAAATTTTGCCAAAGTATTCTTTTTATTGTATAAAATTATAAGTAAGCATAGGGAGAAAATTTTGCCTGATTTAAGGCTGATTTTCTATACCAAAGACAGAAATGACAGAATTTAATAAGTATGGGTGATTTCACATAAGCTCCTGTCTCTGACTAAATTTTCATGGCTGGCTGTCGCACAGGTGTTGTGCATGCAGTGAGTGGCAAGGAAAGGGCTAAGTGGTGAGCCCTGAGGGCCCCCAGCTGGCTACTGTGATTGCTGGCGGGGGCTGGAGGGAGCTGAGCCTGGTGGGAGCAGGTGTGGCTGTGCTTAGAGGGACGAGTTACTGCCTTCTCCAGCAGCGAGGACAGCTGGTGCTCAGGAGAGCTGCTCTCTGGGTGAGCTGAAGTGGGACCTTGTTTCTGGGGAAAAGAGGAAGCTTAGCCACACTTGGAATATCTCCAAGAACATCTGTGTCTTCTGAGGCCCTACCCCACAGCACAGGGTGAGTGGAAAAGCTGCAGAGATGCTTTCACTGGTGGTCTGGAGTAGCTTTGCTCATCCCTCATGTTCCCTGGTTGTGGAAAAGTGGAATTTGTTATGTGACTCTTGTGATAGGAGGGAGGTTGACTTGTGTGTAGAAGTGGAGGAATCCAAGCAGTTGCAGTCAGCCTGAGTAATTAAACAGAACCCAGCTTCTGAGGAAACTTGTGTGACTCTTATGTCAGGTACTGTGCTGGAGCTGGGCTGCAGTAACTGCAGGCTACGTGTCTTGCAAGTATAGTAATCAGGGAGCAGCTGTCTGACCTGTTACCGCTTGCATGTATAGCTAGTTCAGGCTCTGCCGCATACCCTGCTAGGGGCTCAGCAGAGCTGAAAACAACTGCTATCTGCTTTTTCAGGTAGGCATATGGGGCAAGAAGTCCCAGTCCTGGTTTGAACTTGGACTCTGGGGTGGGGTGGGGGGGAAGAGCAAATTACTTTAGAAGAAAAAGGTAGAATTCTGGTAATAAACTTTGAGGCCTATTGCTGACTGAGGGTGGACCTGTGCATGTTTGGCTGTGAATCCACAGGTGTATAGCAGGGTGTTAGGAGTTGGTACTCAGAATACAAAGAATGTTTGTGGCTCTCTGTAGGACCAATATGAATCTTATTGTTAATTGATGATAGCTTTTTGTTTTGGAGCCTTTATCACAAGTCTTTTATGAGCTTGATTTCATAGGAGATAATCACACAGAATGTGGCCAAGCTGAGCTGTATTTCCAAGACACTCTTGTATGATTTGCTGTCTTAGATATTCCACCTTCCTCACATAGCAGAGAGCAGAATGGCTGCTGTACAGCAGAGAACCATTGCTGCCTCTGAAGAGAGGTCATGGTTCTTGCTTTTACTCTAAATGTTTGTATATATGTGTTGGTAGCTAATAGCACTTCTTACTCCATCTTCCTCCCCCTGGCAGGCTGCTATTTGGTCCTCCCAAACCTGCCTCTTGTGCAGGCTGAACAAGGCTGGTTCCCTCAGCCTCTCCTCACTGGAGGAGGCGCTTCAGCCACCTTGGTGGCTCTCTGCTGAACTTGCTGCAGTTTATTGATGTCTTTCATGTACTGGGGGGCCCAGAACTGGATGCAGGATCTAGATATGGTCTAACAAGTGCTCTGAGTAGAGGGGGTGATCACTTCCCTTGCTATTCTGGCTCTGCTCCTGTGAATACAGCCCACGATGCTGTTGGCCTTCTCTGCCAGCAAAGCACACTGCTGGCTCGTGTGCTGCTTGACCCCCTCCCTGCTCACCAGGCCCTTTTCAGCAGTGCTGGTTCCTAGTGAGTCAGTCCCTGCCTCCATCAGTGTGAGAGTTTCTT